>CM053650.1:10755759-13241384 GCA_028654395.1 Scutellaria barbata
GTGGATGCCTAGTGAAAGGAAACATAAAGATCAAGGATGCATCCTATGTGAAATGACTCAGATACAATCTTCTGAGCATTAGTCAATTTTGTGACAAAGGATATACAGTCGAATTCAACCTCAACAAATGCTTAATCAAAGACAGCACATCAAATGAAGTCAAGCTTACAGGAACAAGAAGAGGAAACATCTATCTAGCTGATTGGAACTCCTCTATTCAACCGACATGCTTCATTGTGGAAAGTCCACCAAAGCTTAGCTGGTTATGGCACACGAGGTTAAGCCATCTGAACTTTAAGACTATCAACAAACTTGCAAGAAAAGGCCTCGTAAGAGGATTGCCAGATGTGGCATACAAGAAAGAGAATATCTGTGGAGCTTGTCAGAAAGGAAAGCAAGTAAAGAGTTCATTCAAAGACAAAGATACATAAGTCATCTCATAGGATCCTAGATCTTCTACATATGGATCTGTTTGGACCTGTAGAACCAGTAAGCATAAGTGGGAAGAAGTACTCACTTGTGGTAGTAGATGACTACTCCAGATATACATGGACTATATTTCTTGCAAAGAAATCAGAGACTCAAGACAAGCTACCTGATCTTATGAAGAAAATCTAGAATGAAAAGAGCTTGAGTATAGTGAAGATAAGATCAGATAGAGGAACTGAATTCACGAACAAATTCATTGAGAAATTCTGTTCTAACAATGGTATTCGTCATGAATACTCTGCTGCAAGAACACCTCAACAGAATGGTGTTGCTGAAAGAAGGAATAGAACCCCTAAGGAAACAGCAAAGACAATGATAGCAGAGACAGAAATACTCAAAAGGTTTTGGGCTGAAGCAATCAACACTGCATGCTACACACAGAACAGATGTCTGATCAACAAAGATCTAGACAAGACTCCCTATGAAGTCTGGAATGGATATGTACCAAATGTATTATATCTGCATATCTTCGGATGCAGGTGTTATATCCTTAATAATGGAAAAGAACATCTGAAAACCTTTGATGCAAAATCAGATGAAGAAGTATTTTTAGGATACTCTACTGTAAGTAGAGCCTTCAGAGTATTCAACAAGAGAACCTTGGTGGTTGAAGAATCTATATATGTGGTATTTGATGAGCCACACTGTGACACCAAGAAGCTAGAAGAGTCAGCTGAAGATACAGCTCCAAGAAAAGAAAATATTGTTCCATATATAGAAGATGTTCTGCCTACAGGAGAAAACAAAGAAGAAGATGCTGCACTTCTGGATGCAGCGGATATTCTTACAGCAACAGAACCCCCTGTCATACAGCAACAAGAGGAGCAACCTAGACCAACACATATCTTTGAGCCTGACAGGACATGGTTAAGAAATCACCCTAGGGATCTTATAATAGGAGATCTATCCTTAGGAGTAAGGACAAGAAGGTCCATCCCTCATGAAGCAATGTTTGCATGTTTCATATCTCAAACAGAGCCCAAAAATGTTGAAGAAGCCCTATAAGATAGCAACTGGGTACAGGCCATGCAAGAAGAGTTGAATGGTTTTGAAAGAAACCAAGTATGACAGACAGTTGCAAGACCAACTCATCAAGGAGTTATAGGAACAAAGTGGGTTTTCAAGAACAAGTTAGATGAATCTGGACTTGTTGTGAGAAACAAAACAAGATTAGTTGCTAAATGATATTGCCAAGAAGAAGGAATTGATTTTGATGAGACTTTTACCCCAGTAGCAAGGCTAGAAGCAATAAGGATTTTTCTGGCGTATGCAGCTCATATGAATTTTAATGTCTATCAAATGGACGTGAAGAGTGCATTCCTGAATGGTCTTTTTACAGAGGAAGTATATGTTGAGCAACCTCCAGGTTTTGAAGATCAAGCAGAAGAGAAAGTGTTTCGATTACACAAGGCCCTTTATGGACTTAAGCAAGCACCAAGAGTTTGGTATGACACCCTGTCTCTTTATCTGTTGGAGAACAGTTTTAAGAAAGGAACAGTCGACAAGACCTTGTTTAGGATACAGGATGGAGGCAGTGTACTGCTAGTACAGATATATATAGACGATATCATCTTCGGATCCACTAACAAAGAGTTATGTGAGAAGTTCTCCAACCTGATGTAGTCAAAATTTGAGATGAGCATGATGGGAGAATTAAGTTTCTTTCTCGGGCTGCAAGTAAAGCAGCTAACTGCAGGAACCTTCATCAGTCAAATTAAGTACACAAAAAAGCTTATCAAGAAATTTGGCATGGAGAATGGTGCAGCAACATCTGTTCCTATGTCTACATCCATAAGCCTTAAATTAATCGGATCCTTGCTGTATCTAACAGCAAGCAGGCCAGACATTATGTTTTCAGTAGGAGTCTGTGTAAGATTCCAAGCAACACAAAATGAGTCACACCTTTCAGCGGTTAAAAGGATTATCAAGTATTTGAAAGGAACTCAGGAAGTAGGCCTATGGTATCCCAAGAAAGGAGGATTCAAACTTAAAGGCTACTCTGACTCAGATTATGCTGGCTGCAATTTGATCGGAAAAGTACCAGTGGGACTTGTCAATTTCTGAGAAATAGACTTGTTTCATGGTTTTTCAGGAAATAAACTTTGATTGCAACCTCTACAGCAGAAGCAGAGTATGTTGCAGCAGGGAGTTGCTGTGCGCAGATTCTCTGGATACAGCAGCAACTTAGAGATTACGGGGTTGAAGAAAAAGAGACTCAAATTCTCTGTGATAATACAAGCGCGATAGCAATTACCCATAATCCTATTTTTCACTCAAGAACAAAGCACATTGACATTCGACATCATTTTATAAGAGATCATGTGGAAAAGAAAGATGTTGTGCTTGAGAAAGTTCATACGGATCTCCAGCTTGCAGACATATTCACTAAACCCTTGAGTGAGGTTTTCTATGCTTAGAAACGAGTTGGGAATTCTTAAGTTATGAGGTGAAAAAGATGGTGCAGAAGTCTAGGAGGAATCTCTGCATGCTTACGAGAAGCAGTAAGTATAGTGCTGTAAGCTACGCCTTCATACAGTGCTGGGTTCAGACAGCGCTGCATTCCTTATTCTTACAGTACAACAGTCAACGGGAGTATTAGCAGTACTTGGTTACAACATTTATTTCAAAGAGTATTCATTACTCTGTAACCTCGTACTAAGGATGCTGCAACCTTAAAAAGTCATTTATTTAGGCGGAAAATCGCATGTCTTTCAGCATTTAATGCATATCTGCGTGTGTCAGAAGTGGAAAGGGCGCGGTCAGAAGCCCACACGCCTAGTAATGATTATTGACGATTTGACTCCTCTGTCTTTTTCTCTGGACCGTAAGATCAATTCCCTCTGATTAATCTCAACCGTTGATCTTACTACATGTCTCTTGAGATCCGCCATAACTCTCATAATCGCCTAATTCGAATTCATTTTCATCATCACCCAAGGAGAGAAGTTCTCTTTTCGCGAAAATTTTTCCTAAGTCCAAATCCTCGAAATCTTTCACTTTCTCTCTCAGGAAAATCCATGACTGCCAGACAATCCATCGTTTTGGAAGGTCACTTGATCAACCAGGAGCATGTCTACGCTTCTGGGTTGTATGATGATGGGTTGATTGGGAGGATTTTTGATGCCCTTGAAAGGACTAAGGTCATGGGGCTATTGGCGACTGTATATGCTGGCTACTCAGTGGAGTTAGTACAACGCTTCTACTCCTACGCTAGGACAGCGGAGGAAAGAAACTGCATCATCTTCAAGATGGATGTAGATGGAGAAGAGCGATCTCTCACCATCAGAGATATCGCTGCCACCTTCAGCATTTCTGCCGGAGGGATGACCCCAAGTCAGCTTGTGACTTACGGGGAGAATAATGCTAAAGAGATGTGGGATCTCTTTCGAGCAAGGGACGCTGGGGCTGAGATCAAGAGAAGTGCCCCGAAGAAGCTCTTTAAGCCGGAGTTTGAACTCCTACATGACATTTGTGCATACTCCATCGAAGGCAGGACGGGGAGTTACGACAAGTGCACAGATCTTCGGTTTCGGATCATGTTTGCCATCATGGCCGGAGAAAAGGTGAACTGGGCAAGGTTTATCATGAAGAGGAAAAATTTGGATACTTCGCTCGAAAGTTGTCTTCGCATTCCCAAGTAGCTTCATCCTTGTCATGACGACTCAATTGTACTTTAATTAATGTGATCTCTCGATTTCTTAGTTTATACACCTTACGATCAAGGATCTTCTCCGAGAACTCTTCATAAGTCAAGTCTGGGTTGACTTCCATAGTTGCATAGTTAACAACGTGACTCGGGTCATAGATATATTTCCTCAGCATAGACACATGAAAAACATTGTGAACAACTGCAAATTCTGGTGGTAAAGCCAGATGGTACGCCAACTCTGCCACTCGTTCCAAGACCTCGAATGGCCCAACAAACCTTGGTCTCCACTTGCCTCTTTTCCCAAACCGAACAATTCCCTTGATCGGTGCCACTTTAAGGAACACATTACTCCCACTTCAAATTTCAGATCCTTTCTTCGAACATCTGCATAGGACTTTTGTCTATCTTGAGCAGTCTTTATTTTTTCTCGAATCTTTTGTATGACCTCCACGGTTCGCTCCATTAGCTCAGGACCTAACACCTTTCTTTCTCCAACTTCATCCCAATACAACGGTGATCTACACTTTCTCCCATATAGTGCTTCGTAAGGAGCTATTCCAATAGAAGATTGAAAACTGTTATTGTACGCAAATTCCACTAGAGGTAGGTACATCTCCCAATTACTTCCCAAGTCAAGTACAGTTGCTCTTAACATATCTTCTAGCGTTTGTATGGTTCTCTCTGACTGACCATCTGATTGTGGGTGATAGGCAGTGCTGAAGTTCAACTTAGTACCCATAGCTTCTTGCAGGCTCCTGCAAAACCTTGATGTAAAACGAGGATCTCTATCTGATACTATGGAAACAGGAATTCCGTGCAACTTAACAATCTCACGAATGTAGACTTGAGCATACTGCTCCAATGTGTAAGTCATTTTTACTGGCAGAAAGTGTGCAGACTTTGTTAATCGATCCACGACTACCCATATTGCGTGATTCCCTTTGTTTGTCCTGGGTAAACCCACCACAAAATCTATTGTTATATGCTCCCATTTCCATTGAGGAATTTCTAGTGGGTTAAGCAAACCAGATGGTCTTTGATGCTTGGCTTTTACTTGTTGGCAGTTTAAGCACTTTGCAACAAAGTCTCCAATATCTCTTTTCATACCTCTCCATCAGAATGTCTTCTTCAGATCGTTGTATATCTTTGTACCTCCCGGATGTGCAGTATAAGGCGAGCGGTGAGCTTCTTCAAGAATTTCTTTTCTTAACCTATCATTCTCAGGTATGCACCACCTTCCTTCAAATGTTATCATACCATCATCAGTGAGAGCGAACCCTTTTCCATTTCCAGTTGTTATTTGCTCCTTTACCTTACACAAGATAGAATTTAGGGCTTGAGCTTCCTTAATTCTCTCTCTCAACGTGGATTGTATCATCAATGTTGCCAAAATTGACTTTACATTATTTGGTGGTGCCACAATCTCCAGATTCAGCTTGGAAAAATCTTTCACCAATAATTCTTGCATTGTAGGTAAACAAGCTAGTTCTCCCTTCGACTTCCGACTCAAAGCATCAGCTACCACGTTAGCTTTACTCGGGTGATAATGAATGGTGCAGTTATAGTCGTTTACCAACTCTAACCACCTTCTTTGTCTCATATTCAACTCCTTTTGTGTGAAAAGATACTTCAGGCTCTTATGATCAGTGTATATTTCACATCTGCCCCATACAGATAATGACGCCAGATCTTCAACGCATGTACAACTGCTGCTAACTCTAAATCATGGGTAGGGTAGTTGGTTTCATGTGTTTTTAACTGTCTTGAAGCATAGACAATGACTTTGCCATGTTGCATCAGAACGCATCCCAACCCTTGTTTTGATGCGTCGCTATAAATGATAAACTCCTTAGTAGGATCAAGAATTGTCAATACCGGAGCCGTAGTAAGCCTTCGCTTCAGTTCTTGAAAACATTCCTCACACTTATCCGTCCAAATGAATTTCTCACCTTTCCTGGTTAAACGTGTCATTGGTGTTGCTATCCTTGAGAATCCCTCTATGAATCTTCGGTAATATCCAGCTAAACCCAAGAAATTGCGTACTTCACTTGCATTAGTTGGCGTCCTCCATTCATTGACAGCTTCCACTTTAGTAGGATCGACCTCAATTCCTTGCGAAGTGATAACATGTCCGAGGAAAGCCACTCGATCTAGCCAAAATTCACACTTTTTAAACTTTGCATACAACTTCTCCTTACGTAATACCTCCAACACTGTCCTCAAATGTTCTTCATATAGTTTCTTATCTCTTGAATAGATCAAGATGTCATCTATAAAAACAATTACAAATTGATCTAAGTAAGGATGAAAAACCCGATTCATTAAATCCATGAAAACTGCAGGAGCGTTACTGAGTCCAAAAGACACAACAAACTCATAATGACCGTAACGGGTTCTGAACGCAGTTTTTGGAATATCTTCCTCCTTGATCCTTAGCTGGTGATAACCCGATCTCAAATCAATCTTCAAAAACACTTCAGTCCCTCTTAGCTGATCAAAAAGATCTTCGATTCTCGAAAGTCGATATTTGTTCTTTATTGTAAGTCGGTTGAGCTCTCTATAATCGATGCACATTCTCAAGGTTCCATCTTTCTTCTTTACAAACAACACTGGTGCTCCCCATGGTGAAACACTTGGTCGGATGAAGCCCACCTCCAACATCTCCTGTAATTGGGTTTTCAATTCTTGTAACTCTTTCGGTGCCATCCTATAAGGGGCTTTAGATACCGATGCTGCTCCAGGAACCAAATCTATAACAAACTCTACTTGTCGATCTATAAGAATTCCAGGTATCTCTTCCGGAAATACATCAGCAAATTCGTGTACTATCGGTACATCGCATAGCGTAAGCTTCACTGCCTTATTCCCCATTACATTTACTAGATACCCTTGACAACTCCCTTTCCTTAACATCTTCATTGCCTTCATTGCTGGTACCACACGTGGCATGAGGGAATTTCTTACTCCATAATACGTTACCTCCCCATCTCCTGGCAAGTCCAAAATCACAATTCTCTCTTGACATTTTATGTTCGCTTTGTACTTAGACAACCAATCCATACCTAATATGACGTCAAAGTCTTTCATATTCACTACATATAAATTAACTTCTAGATTCTTTCTACTAAAGTTGATATCTATTTCTTTAATCATTGAGCTAGTGGTTATAGGTTTCCTAGAAGACAAGCTAATTTCTAGTGGTTCACTAGTACTCTTGAAAATATTACAAAATTTAGAGGAAATAAAAGAGTCTGTGGCTCAAACGATCGGTATTATTCTTCTACATAAGCTGGTCCTTGTTGCCCATTGAACTTAGGTGGACCATGTTGATGAAATTGTTTCACAACTTACCCTTGATCATTTGCGGCGTTTGGCGCATTATGGAATACATTAACGAATTGATTGAACAAGTCTTGTCCAGTGTTAGGATTAGCAGGGTGTCCGCGATTTCTGTTTATAGTTTGATTTCCATCTCTATCTTAAGTTTCATCTCTAGTTTCACCTTGGTTCGCAATGTTTCGTCTTAGAGGCATCTTTTCTACTATTTTTTTAAATGTAAATTATGTGATTTATAATTAACCTCAACATCTATCCTCTAAATAACTAAACCCAAAATGAGATAAGTCATTCAACAATACTTAATACTTTATTCCACGATACTATAAGTCACTATAGCATCATCGTAAGAACTAATGGCCTTAAATTTTCCTCTCATCGGGGTCCTTTTCAGGCTCTTCCTCCTCAAGTGAGGCCTCATCTTCGGTTCGTCTTGCCCATAATAAATACAACTCGCTTGAAAATCTAGCATAACTTATGATTGACACCTTGGACTGGGTAGAGTATATCACTAGTTGATGAAAATATCCCAGGAAGAGTCTCAATAAGTTTGCAACACGCCCAATAGTCAGTAATCCCTTCTCCAAAATCCCTTACTTCCCTCAAATGTTTTAGTAGGGTGTCAATATGTGTTCCTATACTTCGTCCACGTTCATATTGATATTCTTTATGCATTTGTATCTTAACCTCAATAGGCCATAGGGGCATTGACCTCTTAGCGTAAGCAAACCTACATACCATCTATTCAATAAATGAAAGATCTTTCATTATTCTTTTAATACTAAGCGCGAGTTTTCTCTAATCTCAAGGGACATGTATGCATAAAATTTTGAAATGAAAATATTTGTAAGCATGAATCTTGCAAAAATAATTAAAATGATAATAATCCATCATTTTCCTTTCTCATCAAAACTTATCGTTTTGAAGTAAACTTTGCATCCTCATCATAAAACATACCTCAATTTATGGACGTGGCAGAGAGGGACGACAGTAGCTATTAAGGGACTCATATATATATATATATTTTAAATCATTTTACTTTAACTTCTAACTTGAAAATAGATTGATTTTGAAAATGAAAACTTATTTTACGAGTCAACAGAAACGTCGACCCGCTCTGATGCCACTTGTAACATCCCAATTTTTCTTAACCCTTTTTTTTTATAAAATTGATATTCTTGCAGCGGAAAATTAAATATGTAAATATTTTAAAATAGAAGTTCGAATAATAAAATCAAGACCATAAGAATATTTTAAAAATAGCTTGAATCCAACAATGGTTTCATCGGAAGATCTCATCAAAATGAAATAAGTCACGCTAAAGCAAATTGAAGATGGAAACATATAGTCTTTTTTGAAATAAATGGCTTAAAATAAAACAAGTAAAATAACTCTAGCCACCGCTCAACCACTCCATCTCACGTCCATGTCATTATTCTGAAATTTTAGATTTTTCATAAAGGGGTGAGCAAACACTAGCTCAGTGGGGACATGCTTGTCAAGATTAAAGGCATCAGGCAAAAGCAAGACAAATAACACAACAGTCAAGCAAATAAACATTTTCTTATCTTGGGATTGGCCAATCAATTTTGAGCACGGCGGGCATACCCGAGGATCTAACTTTTGATCCTTGGACCTCTTACGTCCCTGGCTAATTCTCATGCATAGATCATAGATCACAGCAAGCCTCATGCACAGATCCATAGATCATAACAAGCATTTTCATAAAAATTTTCTCATGACACATTGCATCAATTCATCAATCACTTCCACATAACACATTTAATAAAGACAAACATATATGAAAAGAATCCCCACCTTAAAAGTTAAAAACCTTGAGCGGAAAGAAAGTGAATGCAATTCTATTCCTCGCGAGCTACACCTTCTTCGACACATATTCATCCATAACGAAAACATACACTAACTTAATACCTAAAGGTCTAAAGAAAACCTCAATAATTATTTTAATTAAATTAAATCTCTAAAGTAGTCTTAGGACACCTTGGAGGGTAAATAAGAACTTCTTAAAATTTTTGAAGAATTAAGACATGAATCCTAAGTTGGAAGATTTTAGGAAAACTCTAGTTAAGCATTGAAATATTTATTTCATAAAATGTATAAAATAAAATGATCCTTAATTTTAAACATTAAATCTAGGTTGTTAAATAAATAACCTTTGTAAATTTCATAAAGATTCAAATAGTATAACCACAGATTTATAATTTTTGAAACTTAATTTTCAGAAACAGAAAATTCTGTAGAGCTGTAAAAGAAAATTAGTATACTAAGAAATATAAACTCTTTTATTTTGAAAATTTTCCAGAAGATAAAAGACATGTGAATCTATAACATATACAAAATTCAAAGCATTTGAAGATGTTTAACTATGAGTATTAATCTCGTAAATCAGAAAGTGTATATCGTGAATCCTTCCAAAACAGAAAAAGAAAATTAATTTTTAAGTGAAATACCTATCGGATTAATTTGAAATTTTTACTGTAGATCAAAACCCTGATAATATATAACCTGGTAAAATATTATAAAATTTGGAAGTATATAAATAATAGTTTTAAATTTTTAAAACTGCGATACTAAAGCTGTTGAATTCCGAAAGTCAGTAATATAAAATTTATATAAAATAAAATATAACTCCGATTGACATGAAATTTTTACAGAAGACCAATGTTACAGTAAAATATAACATATTAAAATTTTATAAAATTATAAGGTGTTTAAGTATTTATTTTAAAACGTCTAAATCAAAAACGTGAACATATCGATTTTTGGACTGAAGGAATAAAAATATTATTTTAAATCGGTTTCAACTCCGATTGATCTGAAATATTTACTGAGTATTCAATATATATTAAATATCAACATATTCAAAATTCATAAAATTTGGAGGTGTCTAACTATGAATTCAAATAATTGACTAACCGTTCTAGAATTTGAAATTAAAGAACAAGATGTGTTTCCTTAAACTTAATTGTATTATAACTCAAGATATCACTTAGATTTATCATAAAAATTACTCTAGGTTTGACATGGAAAGAAAAATTATGAGTAAAGAAAAAACACGTACCTTCTCTAAGAGAATTGAGAATCCTAACCCTAGCGTACTAGCTTTTCTCTTATTTATATGTTAGGTTTATGGGTTCTAAACCTAACAATAAGATAATGGGCCTCCTAATCTTTTGGGCTCATACTAAGGAATTCTTCTTAGGCTCATACCAAAAGAAGTCTAGTAAGATTTAACTTATAATTCAAATTAGATTCATCATTTAACTAAAATCCTACATTATATAGGATTGATACAATTTCTTTTTATAAATCTAACAACCTTCAAATTATTAATTTATTATTATTTCTATTATTGTTTTATGGGTGTTACAGCTGGGAGCGGCGGCTGTGTTGGGCTGTGCTGGGCGAAGCTCGGTGTTGCTGTGTTGTGATGTGCGTGCGTGTGTCTTGGTGGTTGTGTGTACTGTGGCGAGGGTGACCAGTGCCGGTGTTGTGCCGGCGATGAGAGGGAGGCACCGCCGTGAGCAGCGGCGCCGATGGAGGGTGGTGTGCATATGTTTTTCTGTTGTTGTTGTGTAGTTGGGTGTGTTTGCATCGGTTGGAGTCGGGGTTGGGTTGTGGGATGTCGCCGGTTGCGGCGAACTGGTGGCAGGAGGGGCGGCTGGGGGTGGTGACGGGCTGTAGGGGGCTGGGGAAGGGGGGAGTTGGGCTGAGGTTTTTCTTTATAAATTAGATAGAGTTTGAGGGTTAAATTGCAAATGTATATCATGTTGAAATTATAATTGAACCCTTAGCTTTTAGGAAATTACAAATTTCTCCTCTAAGTAGTTAAAGCATACTTTAAGGCCCTAAATTCTGTTTCAGTAATATTTTTGAACCTAAAGAATTATTAGAAATTCGTCATTGACCCAATAGTTGTAAATGATACGAGTTATAACCTTAATTTTTATAAATTATGCTTTAAGTATCATAATTATGTAGATAAATATCTGACTTTAAGTTAAATAAAATGATATAGATTTTTCCTTAGGATTTGATGATATTATGAATCTCTTATCATAATTATTGAATTCATGAAAATGACGTTTTGAACTTTCGAATATATTGGACTTATAGATATTAATTATAAGTAAATAGAATTTTGATAAATGAGGCGAGTTTTAATTAAATGACAAAGAAAGATTATATAAATTAATGTATGCTAATTGGATCTATTTATATAATTATAATTGGGGAATAAAATCCTAAATTTGATCCAATTAATTAAGAAAATATAGTTTAAGCTTGATTTGGAATTGAGTGTTATTGCATTATTTATTATAAACTTTAACCAAAGATTTAATTGGAATTATAAGTTAAACCTATGCTTCGCAAGATTGCTTTTGAGACTAAAAATTATAAACTTAGAAATATTATGCTAATTAAATTAATTTTACGATTTAATTATTTTTTTTCTAATCTAAGGTTTAATAACCCTAAATTCATATCTATTTTAATCCAAAATATTAATTTCAAATCGAACTTTATAGATTATGAATTATATATTTAATTACAAAATAGAATTTACCTTAAAAATATTATTTTATTAATTTGATGATAATTCGATTAGAGTCTAAGTCGAACCCTTATGTTTGTAGGCGATACGCCGGAGTTTGCGCCATAGATATTTTGAGAATCTAAAGCTTTTGATCAGCTGCTCTAAAGGTGGGGAAAAGTGCTATGTCGGTACTTATAATGTAACACCTAGGAATTTTTTTTTTCTATAATCATATATTATACATAAACTGCCTTAATATATGTATAGCTATATGATATAATTGTATAATATTAATTATATGATATTAATGTATAGGTTAGCATATAATTAAGTTTAAGCAAAGTCAAACCTTCTAGAAAGCCTCAATAATTGACAAAGGTTGGAAAATATAGGATAAAGGCTACATTTGTTTTTATATCTCATTTCATCTTCTTCCCCAATATTGAACAAAGAAGTCGTGGGTTATTTTTCTCAGTTTTCATCTCTTTACACAGCCACCACCGGCCGCCTATTTCCATTACTGGCTAACCATCTTTTCCGGTAAGGTAATCGGGACGAGTAATACACCTCGCCGAGCTCGTCGTGGGTACGGGTTCGGAAGTTTCAACCAATGAGCTTCTCCTTTTCTCTCCCTCCCTCACTCTCTCTCTCGGCTGCTCTATTCTCCGTTGTCCCCGTTTCGCCGCCAGTTCGGGTGGAGTGGCGCTATTGCGCCGGTGCATCGAGCAGGAGCCGCCGTTTTAAGTGGCGGCATCTGCGTGTGGGTGTGTGTATAGGGTGTTGTCGGTTTGTGCTGTGAGTTTGGTGTGCTTGGGTATCGGTGTGTGTGTTGTTGGTGGCTCTGGTTGAGCCGACGAGTGTTGCTGGGCACCGCCGTGAGCAGCGGCGCCGATGGTGGGTTATGTTAAAGCCGCCGCCATGAGCAGCAACAACAACAGGATGTGTAGCGTGTGTGTGTGTCTGTGTCGGGGAGCGCTGGTCGGGTGTTGGGTGGGGCTTGGTCGTGGTGTGGTCGCGGGCGACTGGAAGTCGCCGGGAGTGGCGTAGCGGAGGCTGGCGGCGGAAGAGGGCAGTGGCAGGGAGGATGATGGGCGGCTGGAAAGAAGGGGAAGATTGGGGGGCTTTCCTTTATAAATTAGATAGAGTTCAGGGGCTAGATTGCAAATATCTCTTATGCTGAAATTAGAATTGAACCCATATCATTTAGAAAATTTCATATTTCTCCCTCAAGTATATAAAGCATGCTTTAATGCCTCTAAGTTATATTTAAAGATATTTTTGATCCCTAGAATTATAAGAAATCCAATGTTGATCTCAATAATTATGAACATTATAATTTATAACCTTAGGTTATGAAATTATGCTTTAAGCATCATAAATTATAAATATTGATATCGGACCCTCGAATTGGATGAAAATTTCATAGCTTTTCATAATGTTTGATTTATGTAATTTTCTATAGAATTTTTGAAATTTAATGTTAATGGCAAAGATAGGTTATAACCTTAAATTTTATAAATTATGCTTTAAGTATCATACTTATGTAAATATAAATATTGGACATTAAATTCGGATGAAATTACATGGTCTTCTCTAAAATATGATGATATTATAAATTTATCCTTAAGAATTGTGAAAATTATGATAAATAACACTTTTACTATTTATTATTTATTTAATTTAGTGTATATGGAAATTATAGATGTTATCTTATAATTAATAGAATTTGATAAATGAGTCGAGTTTTAATTAAATAATAAAGAAAGATTATATAAATTAATTTATGTTACTTGGATCTATTTATATGATTAATTAGGGTATAAAGTCATAGGTTTTATTCAATTAATTAAGAAAATACAATTTAAGCTCGATTTTGGAATTAAGTGTTATTGCATTATTTATTATAAATTTTAACCAAAGTTTTAGTTGGAATTATAAGTTAAACCTATATTTCGAAAGATTGCTTTTGAGACTAAAAATTATAAACTTAGAAATATTATGCTAATTAAATTAATTTATGATTTAATTACTATTTCTAATCTAAGATTTAATAACCCTAAATTCATATTTATTTTAATCCGAAATATTAATTTTAAATCGAACTATATAGATTATGAATCTCACATTTAATTATAAAATAGGGTTATATATTTTTTTTAAGAAATTAGTTTCTAAATAAATGATAGTTCAATTAGATTCTAAGTCAAACTTTATAATTGTAGGCCATCAGCAGGAATTTACGCCCTAGATATCTTTGGAACCTAGAAGCTTTTGATTAGCTGCTCTACAGGTGGGGAAAAATTGCTAAGTCGGTATTTATAACTCTTCCAAAGCATTTAAATTACAAAATATTATACGATATGAAATGAGTTGGGTATACGTGCTGAATACATGAGATGTTATGTGTGATCATACTATGATGTGATGAAGGTGAATCTTATATATATGTGTGAACAGTAATGTTTGAATGTGAATAATGGATTATATGTTTGCAAGACGGCTAAAAACCGTAAATGTGATAATGAAAGTGTATGTTTGATATGTGTATGTTGATGTGTGCATGTGCATGCGTATGAATGTCGGCTGATCACTGAAAAAGACGGTTAAGTACGTCGAAAAAGGCGGTTAAGACCCACATAAAAAGACGGTTAAGTACGTCAAAAAAAGGCGGTTAAGACCCGCATAAAAAGACGGTTAAGTACGTCGAAAAAGGCGGTTAAGACCCGCATATGTTTTTATAGCGGCTAAGAACCGTAAAATGTTTTATAGCGGCTAAGCACCGTAAATTATGTGAAAAGCTATGTTGAAGGTGAATGATGTTTGCTTTGTGAAGAATGCGTATGTTGTAAATTGATTATAAGTCATGTGATGGAATATGATTAATTGGTGAATTTATGAAATAAATCCCCTATACCGTGTGATCCCACTTAGTGTATTTTATACGCTCACCCCCTTTATATGTTTTCTTTTATAGATTCGGATGTGAAGAGCAGGATGTGAAGAAAAATGCATATTTTTTTTATGTAATTAAACAGGTTATTTTTGTAGCGCCCAGGACAAAAATAAAGCATAATTGGTTAATTAAACAAGTAAACCCTTAATTAAAATATCTTATGTGTATTAATTCTTGAGTGTTTAATTTAATTACGTGCGTTTCAAATACGTGTTTAACGATCGGTTTTAAATCGATAAAATTTATAGACAAGGAAAATAGAATATTTTATATCATTAGATGTATAACGGAAAAACGAGAAGATAGAAATGAACTAGAGGTCAATCGGACACCTGTAGCTCAAACGGCGAAGAAAATGGCAAAATATAGAGTTTCAGAAAAACGAGGAACGGAATCGTGATGAACATAACCGAAATCTTATCGTGAATAGTAACCAAAGCTTATCATGAACAGTAACCCTACCCTATGAACAGTATTTTCCATTTTCTATAAATAGGCCCTAGTTCGATTTCATTTTCACCGTTTCTTCGAACGAGCCGAACGAGCCGAAAAGCGCCGATCACACGTAAGTCTCTCTCTCCTCTCTCTTTTTCTTTCCTGTCTTCATTCTGTCTCCGGCGCGCCGCTGCCAGCGCCGCCGCGCCGCCGTTAACGCAGCCGCCGGAGTTCTTCGGAAAATTTCAAAATTATTGGTTTCGACTGATTTTCACACACAACGTAGCCCTCGACGATACGAGTGTAGGGCAACTTCCGGAATTCAATTCCGATTCTCTATTCGCCGGAAAATGGCGAAAAACCGCCGCTGCCGTCGCCGGAAAAAGTCAAACTTGTTCGTTTTGGCTGATTTTCATATATAACGTAGCATTCGACGATACGAATCTAAGACTACTTCCGGAATTCAATTCCGATTTCTCGTTCGCCGGAAAACGACGAAAAACCATCTCCAAAACCTTTAACCCTTATTTTCAACCACCTTTCTCTCTCCCGTTTTTCTCTCTCTTGCTCTTTTTCTCGAGGTTGCAGGCACCGGAAGGGCTGCCGGAGTGGTGGGCGGTGCCGGTGCCAGAAAATGGGTTGGGAAAGGGGCTGTTGCATTTGGGTTGGTGTATTTTTGTGTTGACGAAGGGTTTTCGTGGCTGTTTTTCTGGTACTATTCACGCCGGAATCCGGCGAGGGATGGCCGGATCTACTAGTCGGTGATTCATGCTAGCCATCAGACTAAGTTTCGGCGGCATAGGCCAGCGACACCGCAGCCGGTGGCTTCGGGAAGGTGGCTAGTCGAACAGGATCGCAACGGGAGACCTGGGCGAGCGACAGGGATGAGGCTGCCGAGAAAACTCGGCAGCTGCCGAGCGGTGCTGCCCCACTGTTGAGAAAACTAGGCAGCAACGGGAGATGTTGCCCTATTTTTTTTTTCCCGTCGTCGGGAAACGCCGACGAGATTTTTTCCGTCGGCGGGAACGCGTACGACGACGTTTTTCGATGCGATTTTCGATCCGATTCTCATTTTCTTTTCGACGTTCTTTAACATCGATTCGTCGCCAACGAGATATCGCTGACCGGGGGTCGTGGGTCCCGGTCAAAGTCAACCCTTTGACCAAATTACCAAAATACCCTTCAATCTTAAAACGCTCCGTTCGAACTCGTTTCAACTCCGATTGAGCTCATTCTTGTTTCGTTGTGATCCAAATTTCATTCTCTTTCACCTCAGCTGTATAAACTGATTTTTTCTCTCTTGTTTCTTCAACCTCAATCGTTAGGCCTACCGTTCCGATCCGTCTCATCTCGATCGATATTATCCGATTCGATGTTGTTTTAATATTTAATTATAGATTATAATGAGCTAAGAAAACATCGTAAATTATGTAGGCTACCTATTGGATTGAAGCTCTGGGATACGAGATCCTTGACTTGCTGATCACGTGGTAACCACTGAACAAGGTGGGGGTAAATTCTTTAAATTAAGATTGTTATTAATTGCGGGGAAAATTGTTAAGTCGGTATTTATATTTCTTTCAAAATATTTAAATTATGAATTTTATTATGCTATATGAAATGTGTTGGGTTTATGTGCTGAACGCATGAAATGTTATGTGTGATAATGAAAGTGATATGATGAAAATGGTTAATGAATGATTCAAAACACATGATGGATTACGAATGTTTTACTATGAATGCAAATGGTTTCAAATGATGATAAGACGGGATAATACCCGCTAAAAAGAGGTTTCTTTAGAAACCACATATGTCAAGGGATTTTCTTTACCTATGTGTTACGTGAATTATGTGGCCAACGTGAACGTGACCAATGTGCATTATGTGTTATGTGGAAACTGTTGTATGATAATTTAACTGCGCATGCGTGTGCCACGCCAAGTAGGGTATTCCTCGTCGGAACCCAACAAGGGAGTATTCTACGGAATCCCAACATGAAGGGTGTAACAACCCAAAATGGGGTCGGCTTGGGGCCTCGATAGGTCTTCTTCGGAAACCTATTCAACGGATTGCATTGGGACTCTTCGGGAGTCTACAACGTGTATATATATATAGTATTCAAGAAATGTTATGTGTACCCCTTTTAATGTACAAATCATCCCCACTAAGTGTCCTTTTGGCACTTACCCCCTTTCATATGTTTTATTTTACAGAAAATTTCGGAGGCGAGGAGGAATGAACAGAGATGCCTGTTATATTATTTTTGTATGTATATAAGAATGTATATGGATGTTCGGTTTTTTTTTCCTGAAACCCCGATTATGTACAAATTAATGTTTATGTCTTATACTCTAAAACAAGAACGTATTTTTCTCCGCTGAAATGATATAAACCTTTTGTATTAGAAATGGTTATCTTCTAAATCTCGATTCTTTTTAAAATCTCAACGGTTCAGGATTTTCTGTTGGACGCCCTATGAAAATGCTGCGTTTGCGCTCTGATTTGTTTTGAAGAAAATTATTATTATTCTTCTTATTTATCCATGTTTTAAACGTTATATGAAAATGGGGCTTGACAATTTTTTAAGGATTGTAAAATTTAGCCTGATGGGCTGTATATTGAATTTTTGCTGCTGTCTCTGATAACTTAAATATTTTATGTAAATTATGTAATTTGGATGGATATTTTAATCTTTGGTTTTAGTTTGTTTTTAAATTGCTGGACGCCCAAAATGTTAAAAATTTATCTTTTATTTTGTATCGAAAATGGGGCGTGACATATAAATTCTTCTGAATTATTATTTTATGTGAAATGTGACATGTATTGATTGCATATGAATAATGTGTTATGAAGAATGATATGAAGTGGATAATTGCATATGTGCAAATAAGATGTGCTTTCATGTGTATATTTGATATGTGTATGTGTGAAGTAAATTATGTGTGCATGTGTATGCGTATGCAAGACGGCTAAGACCCGTATATGACGGCTGATCACCGTACCAGGGCGGCTAAGACCCGCATATGTTTCTAGGGCAGCTAAGACCCGCATATGTTTCCAGGACGGCTAAGACTTGTAAAAATGTTTTCATGGCGGTTAAGAACCGTAAAATGTTTTTATGGCGGCTAAGCACCGTAAAACATGTGAAAAGTGATGTTTAAGTGTGAATGGTGATTGATTTATAATGAATGCTTACATTCAAAAATGACTATGATTCATGTGATTGAAGGTGAATATGTGTGTGATTAAATGTGACCCCCTATTTTTTTTTTTTACAAGTGTGATCCCACTGAGTGTATTTTATACGCTCACCCCCTTTATATGTTTTTCTTTTATAGATTCGGATGTGGGGAGCAGAATGTGAAGAAAGATGCATATAGAAATATATATATTTTGCTGTAATTAAACAAGTTATTTTGAAGGGTTGTAAAATTAAGTTTGATGGCCCGTAAATATATTTTTGCTGTTGTCTCTGATAACTCAAATATTTTATGTAAATTATGTAGCTTGTATGGATAATTTTTATCCTTCGATTTTTGTTTGTTTTAAATTGTTGGACACCCAAAATGATAAGAATTTATATTTTTTTATTTTATTTTATATCAAAAATGGGGCGTGACAAGTATAACCTATATAATTATCCTTATCATATATATATATATATATATATATATATATATAAGTACTAATAACCCCACCTCATTTGAAGATTTATGATAATTCATTATCCACAAATTCTCCTATGCACCTGGTGCACGGATCCAAGATCAGTGCAATCCGGGTCGACCCGACCCGGATCCAGCGAATTTCTTTTTTTTTTTTTATAAATTTTATACTTTGACCTTTATGTACAAATTTGGTGACCTTTATATACAAATGTTGTGACCTTTATATATAAATGTTGTGACCTTTATGCATTGTAACTTAGAAAAAAAAGGAAGAATTTCAGCAAAATTTGTACATAGATACCTTTATGTAATATTCATGTGACCTTTTATATATATTCATATGACCTTTATGTACAAATATTCATACCTTTATGTAATATATAAAGGTATATAAAGGTATGAATATTTATATATAAATGTCACATAAACATACATAAGGGTCATATGAATATAACATAAAAGTATCTATGTACAAATTTTGCTGAAATTCTTCATTTTTTTCTAAGTTATTTAACATAAAGGTCACATAATTTATATATAAAGGTCACATAATTTGTATATAAAGGTCACCAACTTTGTACATAAAGGTTTTGCCCTGAAATAAAAAAAAAAGCAAAAGTGCGCGGATCCGGGTCGACCCGGATCGTATATACACCAAGTGTATAGCAGTCATACTCTTCATTATCTTATATCCTAAGAAAATGTCATCTCAAACTTTTCTCACAATGAGAGGGTGACAACTCACCTAATCTAATCTAGGAACCTAGGCTAGAATGGCAAAGTTGACAATTCATTACAAGTGCAAAGAAATGGAATAGAAAAGCAATTAAACCATTCCTCTCATCTTTATCTTCTTCTCTTTTCCACCACAACCACCACTGACACTGCTGTCTTAGAAGTCGTCGCATTATGGAGTCGGGGGACTCTACCTTGGTCGGCCGGCGCGGCTGTAGCGCCGGTGAGTCAATTGTTAGCGCCGCTGTGTGGCGACGTTGTGATATGGCGTAGGAAAAATATATATATATATATATATGTTTGTATATGTGCGTGTGTGTGTACGTTTTGTTGTGGGTGATGGGAGAAACCGAAATAGACGGCCTCGGGAGGGATGGTGATCGGTGCGGTATTGCACCGGCGGTTGGGTTAGACGACGACAGAGAAAGAAGCAGCGGCGCCGTTTTGTGCTGCTGTGTGTGTATATATGCTTTAGTGTGTGAGTTTGGGCTGAGGATGGAGGTTGTCGGTGAGTCGATTGAAGGGAGTGGCCGGCGCTGTTGCGCCGGCAAGGCTGCTATGCGCCAGCAGCAGCCACAGCAAACGGCAGCTGGGGTGGCAGCAGGGGTGTCTGGAAAGGGGGCTTTGGGGTAAGGGTGTTCTTTGGTAAATTTTATATAATGGGAGGACTATATTGCAATAATGACCTTTGATGAAATTGAAGTTAAATCCTTAGCATTTATAAAATTACAGATTTATCCCTTAGGTATTTAAAACATACATCAAAACCCCTGAAGTTGGATAATGACATTTTTAAACCCTAGAATATATATTGGAATTGTAGATATTATTCTATAATTAAACATAATGTAATCTATGAAAACCGAACTTTAATTAAATGACAAATAGAAATTATATTAATTTATTTATTTTATTTAGACCTCTTTATATATTCATTAGAGTATAAAAACTTAAATACTTATGGAAATAATTAAGGAAACCTAGTTTTAGGATGGATTTTGGAATCGAGTATTACTACCCTATCGTATTACATTAATACTTAATTTTATTTCGTAAACCATATAATTTCTTGGAATATCAACTTTAATCCAATGATTATGAATAATGATATCGGACCCTTGATTTTTAATAAAGTTACATTATGTAACCTATAAATTGATAATATCATGTATTGCTATTAGAATTGTTTAATATTGCTAAAATGACCTCTAGAATATACTGAAATTACAGATTTATCTCATAATTAGTTAGATTTACGAAACGGACCGTAGAAGTCACTAGTATTACTTCTTAACCCAAACAAGTGAATTATGTCGCAATATAACATTTAAAAATATTAATTAACATCTCTCTTAATTTAAATGACATTTTGGCCTAAATATAATTATAGACATTGTAGCTTGACCCTCATAATTTAATAAATAAACTAAGGACATAATTATAAATAGGGTAAAAAACAAAAACCCACCTCAAGTATACGTGATTTTGCACTTTGCTATATCATTTATAAATGTTTTCACTTTACTATATCAAGTACACGAACTTTGCAAAAAACAATAAATCCGACTTATTGGCAAATGGTTGAGAGACACGTGTCTTCTTTCTGATAAGAAAAAATGACGTGGCAGCCGAATTTATTGTGTTTTGCAAAGTTCGTGTATTTGATATAGTAAAGTGAAAACATTTATAAATGATACAGCAAAGTGCAAAATCACGTATACTTGAGGTGGGTTTTTGTTTTTTACCCTTATAAATATTAAATATACAATTAAATCCTCCATATTGTTAAAAATGATCAAAACATAAAGAATTAATTATGAACTTTATAATTTAAATATTAAAGTTAAGAATTAAATTAAATATCAAAGTAAATGTCAAAATCAATCCTCTTAAACAATAATTAACTAAACATGTTATGCAATTAAATATATTTTCTAAATTAACTTATAATTTGAATTAAACCTTATATTCACCTCAAAATCATTTATTTTATTTTTTAAACCACAACATCATCAGAAACTTGGTCCATCTTATCAAAGAAAACCTTAAAGGACATATTTTAATTACTAATGACCTTAACTAAAGAAATTATAGCTAGATTATGTATTAAGACATTTTAATGATCGATGTAGGAAAAGAGGAATGAAGAACTATCTATACTTGCTCGACAACTTATAATTACACGCGCTATTCTCATGAGGTGGGGGTAATTGCTTAAAACGGTATTTATATTTCTTTCAAAGTATTTAAAATACGAAATCTTATACTTGAATGACCTAAGGTTGATATACATATTATGTGAATAAAATGCTATGAATTAAGATTATTATTAAATGAGAATGTGATTGATGAATGATTTAAAGTAAGTGATGGATTGTAAATGTTTTACTATGAATGCAAATGTGAAGAATGATATGAAGTTAACATTTGCATATGGGCAAACAAGCAAGTGATGGATTGTGAATGTTTTACTATGAATGCAAATGTGAAGAATGATATGAAGTTAACATTTGCATATGGGCAAACAAAATGGTTTTCATGGCAATGAAGAACCGAAACTAAGTGTTATATTAAGCTAATGTGCTTCCATGTGTATGTTGGATATGTGTATGTGTGAAATAAATATGTGTGCATGTGCATGCAAGGCGGCTAAGACCCGCATCTATGGCGGCTAAAAACCGTATCTATGGCAGTTGAGAACTGCATCTATGGCGGCTAAGAACCGTATCTATGGCGGCTGAAAACCGTATCTATGGCAGCTAAGAACTGCATCTATGGCGGCTAAGAACCGTATTTATGACGGTTAAGAACCGTAATGAATGTGATATGTTTGAATGTGAATGATGATTGATTGAGATGATTGCATGAAAAAAATGATATGTTTGCATGTGAAAGAGATGAATGCTTGCGGTTTAAATGATTTAAGACACGTATTTGAAGTTATCTATTTTATGCTGTTTTTATTTTAAAAGACAAACGTTTTACAAGAATCTGTTTTTATGTGAAAAGTGAGTAACGTGTCGGTTAAGGTTTATGTTTTCAGAAAAGAATCGGGACGTTACAAGTCATATCCCATCGATGTCTTCTATGTTTTTGGACCTATTTCAAAAAGTGGTATATGAGGCCTAAATTATAGCAAATGTGGTATATGGGGACTAACTTTTATATTTTATGGTAATTGAAATATAGCCATTTTCTCATAAATTATATAGGATTAAAATTAGATTAAATTATATATAAATGTAAATGATAAATGCAAAATTTTAAAAAATTAGTCAAATATTTTCAAAATTGTAATGTAAGTTTTTGTTTAGAAATAATCTAAATTTATTTTATAAAATCTGATTATTTACAATTTTTTTAATATAAATTATTTTAATCAATCTAAAAACTATGACTAAATTAAAAATAATTGATAAAAAAAGAATATTACTAATTCAAATCTTAATATATAAATATTAAGCTCTTAAAGTAAATTTTGATAATTTTGAAAATTATAACTAAAATATTCTAATCATTTCAATAAGGTAAAATACCAAAGTAGAAAATAAAAATTATTCAATTCATTATAAAATGACTAAATAAACTTTAACTTTTGTACTAGATTTTCAATTATACCCTTATACATCAAATAATCTATTTTCTTTTATCTTTAATCATTTCATTTTAAATTGTAATTTCTTTAAACTTTCTATCTTTATAAATATAGACATAAATATCATAAAATCATCAACATTTGAAATTACCATTAATAATAAAAGATATAAAAATAATTTTAGATTTTCCTAATTAAATTATGAAATTTGGTTTTAATAAATTCAAGCATTGAAAAAGGATTTAAGAATTGATTTTAATAAACTTAAACGTTGAAAAAAAAATGGAAATTATGATTTTTCAAATAAATGGAAATTCTATTATACTTTATAATTATAATTTTTTTAAATTTTTTAAATTTAGTTAAATTATTTAGTTATATATAACAATTAATATTACATTATTTCTTGGATTTGTTTATTTTTAATATATATCTTGTAACTTTGTATTTTTTTTTAAATCTTAAGTATTTTTTTTAAATTTTCAGATTTTAGATGTATTGTTTACAATCTTCACATTTTTATTTTTATTTTGAATTTTTAAGGATTATTTAAATTATTCTTTGATTTCTGGATTTATTTATTTTCTATACTTGTATTTTTGTATTTTGTTTATAGTAATGAGATTATTTTATATAATTTTTCAAATCTTAGTTGGATTCATTTGATTACTTTCACGGTTTTAATATTTTCAATTTATTTTTAAATTTTAATATTTATTAAAATAATTCTTATTTCATGAAAAAACTATTAGTAAAATTACTAATTTATTAACTTAATGTGAAATAATTCTTATTTCAATATTTTAAGATATGTATGTGTATATATATATATGTGTATATATATATATCTTGTAATTTTTCTTATTTTATTAGTAAATTTATTGTTTTTGTAATTTAATTAGTTTGTTAGATTTACTTGATTTTTTCGAAGATTTGAACAATCTTTGATTCTTAATTTTGTAATAATTTAAGTTCTCAATTTTTATGTTATAGGTTTGAAGATTTATTTTGTTATATTTTGAGTTTATTGAGAAATAGATTATATATATGAAGTTGAAAAGAAATTAAATCAAATGAAAAATATAAGAGTATAAACTCATACTTAAACTAAGTTGCAAATATTCAAAATAAAATAAAATAAAGAATAATATTAAAATATTCTGAAATATGGTGGAAAATAACATAATTCAAAACATTTATTTAAAATATTTGTAATAAAATATGGAGTTACGAGGAAGAAGATGGATAAGAAGAAAAATAAAATAAAAGAAATCGTGTGTTGTGAATAAGAGGAGAAGAGAAGAGAACAAATCACAATTTGAAGAACATAAGAATAAATCCTAAGGAAAATAAGTATATCGAAATTGGAGAAGAGAAGAAGAAGAAAGCCTAGTGATCTGGATCTGTGGATTTGGAGTAGGAAAAATGCTGCTATGAATCTTGAGAAGCAAGCGACTGTTGTTTAAAAAATAAATAAAAAAATCTATTTATATATGGATATTGGGTCACGGGTCAAATTAGGTTACATAGATCTTAGATCTGTGTAACTGGTGTATGGCAGACCTACTTTCAATTATTTAGTTGTTATAGTTGACTTAGTTTGAGAGTAGATTTTAACAATTGGAAGACTTTGAAAATATTTTTGGTTTTCTTTTAATCCTAAAAAATGATTTTTATTAGATGATAAGAGACTGCATTAGCATTGTATTAATCTTAAAGTTGCTTTTACACATAATGACAAATCTGATATTGATGTTGATGGTTTATCTTCTGAATGGCAAGTACTAAAAAGATGTTCACCAACAAAAACAAAATCAGTTATTGATGTTCTTAAGTTTGTAAAGACTTTATATTGTTTTTCTAATATTTTCATTACTTTTAGAGTTTTGTTAATTATATCGGTTATTGTAGCATCAACACAAAGACCTTTTTCAAAACTAAAATTGATAGAATTTTATTTTAGTCATATGAGTATCACATTTGACTTATAGAGTGATACCTTATCTTTCAATAAAATAAATAATTATTTTCAATTATACAAGTAATATTCAAAATAAAACAAAGTAATATCTTGGGTTGATTGTCGGAAAATCACAACCTTGACTTAAATTGCCATTTTTAACCTAACTTTTCATTATTAATCAAGATAACATAACATTATATATGTAGTTTTTTTTTCTTTGACTAAATTTAGTTTTGGAAAAGTTGTATATAATTTTTTAATAAGAGGGGGGAATTGGCGGAGGACAAAAAAATGACTTGAAAGCTTGGGCGAAATGTTGTATATTGATAGATAAATGAATTTTTTTTCACTACCTTAGTGAAAAAAATAATATATATATATATATATATATATATATATATATATATATATAAAAGCTTATGATATTTTAATCATTAGTGAAAAGTTTGGTTAAAATTAAAATTCAAGTAAATTGTGTGATTTTTCTCACAACTGATTATATCTTTCAATAAAACAAGTGATACATTTCAATAAAACAAGTAATATACTTTAAATAAATATAATAATTATATATATACAAATAATATATTTCAATTGTATAGATAATATCTTTTATGATGAGTGCAGATGAATTTGGATAAGTGCAGAAGCACTCGAATCATCGTGTGGAGATAATTCACATACCTTAGGATCGAGTCGGGAGTATAAATCCTAGATCCACATCCTAAAGATATACAAGTTCTTTTTTTTTTTTCTAAGATCAAAGTAAGCTAAATAGTATTGTAGATATGAACTTATTAAAATTACTTAAGTGATGCTAATGAACGACCGCCGTCAAATTTTATGCTTTATTAATTAGGCATGTTAGCCATCGTCAATTCAGATGCGATCGCAATTAATTGTATGAACGTGCACCCCAAAACCAAACCACTAACTTCACACCACTAATATTAGTGGGTTGCCTCTCATATCATGTGAGGGACATGATGATGAGGATAAAAGATATATATTACAATTAAGGTTGTATCCAAAAATCATTTTAAATTGACATTGTTTTTTCAATTTTCAATTTAATTAATTTATTTTTATTTGATTTTAATCTAAAGCTTAAGTTTTTTTAAAGTGTAATTTAAACTTTTTTTCGATAGTTTTTTAGATGAAATACATATTATATGACATGTATGTGACTTTTAGGGGTGTATTGATTGTGGAGTCTGTAGGATATTTTTAGACATTCAAAGTTTGGGAGTATTCAATTAGAATTTTTAAAAGTTTTTAAAAATTCTGAGGTATTCAATACAGATTTTAAAAATTTTAAAAATTCTTTAGGTATTCAACAGTTTATGGATTTTAATACTCTATGGATTTTCTTTGATTCTTTTCCAAAAATATAAATAGATTTCACTCTCCAAAATCTCTTCTAACAACCAGAGATTTCTATGTTCTACATATTCTTTCAGAGAACTCTAAAGACGAAATATCAGAAAAAAAAACTTTCGTTGTTCTTCTAACAAAGGTACTACACAAATCTTTTGCTGTTCTTTGTTTTGGATTTTGTGTATAGATTGGTTGAAGCTATTTGCTATTATTTTGCTGTTACTTTGTTGAATTATGTATATGGATAGTTTGCTTTGAGGTTATGTGTATGGATAGTTTGCTTTGAAGTTTTTGTGTATCACCACCGCCATCGACGTACACACCTCTGCAACCCACCCATGATCGATTAATATAGTAATAATATCATGGGGGATCCACAACTAGATACAAAAAGGAAGACATCCTATGAACAATGAACTAAGGAACAAAGCGACTTATTGTTACAACTCATGGTTGATGCCGCGACTCGGGGATGGCGTGATAATAGTGGTATTTTTACGAAAGCAACGGTGGAAGAAAGAAAACTTTCTGTTCTTAATGAAAGATTTGGGTGTAATAAGACCTATAACAATTACCAAAGCCGCCTCAAATGGTTTAAAAATCGTTGGTTATCTTATTCAAACCTTATGAGGTTTAGCTCTGGTTTAGGTATGACCAAACTACCAAAAAGTTTACAACTTCATATGAAGTATGGGATGCGTAGTTAGAGGTAAGCTTCTTAAGCATCATATTACAATAATATTATAGAATACTTTTATTTTGACAATATAGTGAATTGATAATTTTTTTTCTTTATTTATGCTAGGCTCACTCAAAAGACACGAACTTGCGCTATGGAGAATGTCCTAATTATGGGACTTGGAAATTGCTGTAGGAAATGGTGTTGTTGTAGGGAAAAGCTCCATTGGGTTGGGTAGTGCTACTGATGCAAGGATATTAGAAGATGATGAAAATAGAGATGTACGCACAGAAAATTTGAATTATGATGCTGAAAATGAGATGTTTGTAGGACTATCTCAAAATGATCTACCATTTGGTTCCACACCACCTTCAGGGTTCCCTGAAGTGTCCGAGGTCTCCACTCAAAGAAGAAGTCAACTCAAAAGAAGTAGAGCTCAGTATGAAGCAAATTCTAGGTTTACTGAAAATATCCCTCAGAATGTTCTCATGGAGAAGATTAAAAAACTAACAAACACTTTTGAAGGAGTTCATAGCCTCTTAGAGAAAAGAGATACCATACTAGAGAAAAAAGAAAGAGAAAGAGCTTATACAACTTGGGATGCTATCAAACAGATCCCAAAATTGGATGAAGACATTCGTCTCAAGGCATTTGACTTGCTTGACACCAAGTCAAAAAAAGATGGTTTTTTGAAGATGACCATTGAGGAAAGAGCTAATTGGATAGCTTACAAGATTAGAGGATATTGATTATTTGGGTCATGTATTAGATATTATACTATATTTTGTATAATATCTTTTTAAGACTTTCTTTTGATCACATATTTGAAATTAATGAATTTCGTATTTTTATTATTATTTTGAGTCATATGTTGCTTTAAGTATGCATTTGAATATATGAATCCTTGCATTTAGGATTGCATCGGAGCTATAGAAATCGTGAAATATTGGAAGAAGAAATAGAAAAGAAGAAATGAAAGAAGAAATAGATAAAGATTTGGAGATGGAACTTTATGAAAAGGTTAGGCTCTTGATGTTGGCAATTAAGGTAGTGATAGTTTTATTAGGAAAGATTACTATGATGCCTCGGCGTATTGAACCTTCTCTGAAGCGACGACCAATTACTAGAATTGAATATCATTTTTTACGTAATATGATCGAAGGAGATCCACTAAGTTTTTGACAGTTGTATAAGATGTATCCGGATGCATTTCTAAAGTTATGCACTATCATTAGAAAGAAAACTCATCTAAAAGATACAAGCTACATATGTATTGAAGCAACATTCTTGATCATTGTAGGACACAACGATCGATATGGTAATGTTCACCAAAGGTTTGATCGGTTTCGATTGATTTTCGCACACAACGTAGCCCTCGACGATACGAGTCTAGGGCAACTTCCGGAATTCAATTCCGATTCTCCGTTCGCCGAAAAATGATGAAAAACCGCCGCTGCCGTCGCCGGAAAAAGTCAAACTCATCCGTTTTCGCTGATTTTCATATATAACGTAGCCTTTGACGATATGAATCTAGGACAACTTCCGGAATTCAATTCCGATTTCTCGTTCGCTGGAAAACGGCGAAAAACCATCTCCAAAACCTTTAACCCTTATTTTCAGCCACCTTTCTCTCTCCCGTTTTTCTCTCTCTTGCTCTTTTTCTCGAGGTCGCAGGTGCCGGAAGGGCTTCCGGAGTGGTGGGCTAGCCATTGGAGGGGCGGCGCCGCCTTGGGTGGCGGTGCCGGTGCCGGAAAATGGGTTGGGAAAGGGGCTGTTGCATTTGGGTTGGTGTATTTTGTGTTGATGAAGGGTTTTTGTGGCTGTTTTTCTGGTACTATTCATGCCGGAATCCAGCGAGTCTTGGCCGGATCTGGTAGTCGGTGATTCAGGCTAGCCATCGGACTAAGTTTTGGCGGCATAGGGCGACGACACCGCCGCCGGTGGCTCCGGGAAGGTGGCTGGTTGAGCAGGGTCGCGACGGGAGACTTGGGCGAGCGACGGGGATGAGGCTGCCGAGTGGTGCTGCCCCGCTGCCGAGAAAACCAGGCAGCAACGGGAGACGCTGCCCTATTTTTTTTCCCGTCGTCGGAAAACGCCGACGAGATTTTTCCCGTCGCTAGGAACGCGTACGACGCCGTTTTTCGATGCGATTTTCGATCCGATTCTCGTTTTCTTTTTGTCGTTCTTTAACATCGAGTCGTCGCCAACAAGATATCGCTGATCGAGGGTCGTGGGACCCGGTCAAAGTCAACCCTGTGACCAAATTACCAAAATACCCTTCAATCTTAAAATGCTCCGTTCGAGCTCGTTACAACTCCGATTGAGCTAATTCTTGTTCTGTTGTGATCCAAAATCCATTCTCTTTCATCTCAGCCTTGTAAACTGATTTTTCCCTCTTGTTTCTTCAACCTCAATCGTTAGGCCTACCGTTCCGATCCGTCTCATCTCGATCGATATTATCCGCTTCGATGTTGTTTTAATATTTAATTATAGATTATAATGAGCTAAGAAAACATCGTAAATTATGTAGGCTACCTGTTGGATTGAAGCTCTGGGATACGAGATCCTTGACTTGCTGATCACGTGTTAATCACCGAACAAGGTGGGGGTAAATTCTTTAAATTAAGATATTTTATAAAGTTTATGAAATCTTTTAAGATTATTATTAAATGAGTTGGGTATACGTGCTGAATGCATGAGATGTTATGTGTGATAATGTTATGATATGATGAATGTGAATATTATACTTGAATGACGTTGGGTCGATATACATGCTATGTGAATAAAGTGCTCTGAGTTAAGATTATTATTAAATGAGAATGTGATTGATGAATGATTTAAAGCAAGTGATGGATTATGAATGTTTTACTATGAATGCAAATGGTTTCAAATGATGATAAGACGGGATAATACCCGCTAAAAAGGGGTTTCTTTAGAAACCACATATGTCAAGGGATTTTCTTTACCTATGTGTTATGTGAATTATGTGGCCAACGTGAACGTGACCAATGTGTACTATGTGTTATGTGGAAACTGTTGTATGATAATTTAACTGCGCATGCGTGTGCCACGCCAAGTAGGGTATTTCTCGTCGGAACCCAACAAGGGGGTATTCTACGGAATCCCAACATGAAGGGTGTAACAACCTAAAATGGGGTCGGCTTGGGGCCTCGATAGGTCTTCTTCGGAAACCTATTCAACGGATTGCATTGGGACTCTTCGGGAGTCTACAACGTGTATATATATATAGTATTCAAGAAATGTTATGTGTACCCCTTTTAATGTACAAATCAACCCCACTAAGTGTCCTTTTGGCACTTACCCCTTTTATGTTTTATTTTACAGAAAATTTTGGAGGCGAGGAGGAATGAACAGAGATACCTATTATTTTTGTATGTATATAAGTATGTATATGGATGTTCGGTATTTTCTGAAAACCCGGTTATGTACAAAGCAATGATATAAACTGTTTGTATTTTAAATGGTTATCTTCTAGATCTTTGTTTGTTTTAAAATCTCCACGGTTTAGGATTTTCTGCTGGACGCCCCATGAAAATGCTACGTTTGCGCTCTGATTTGTTTTGAAGAAAATTATTATTATTCTTCTTATTTATCCACATTTTAAATGCTATATGAAAATGGGGCGTGACAACATGAAATTAATCATTTTAAATAAAAAGGTTCTGCAACCTTTGATCATCGGCTATCAGCATCCACCGCTCGCACTCCTCGCATTTACCTATTTAAACTGAAAACATTTTTAAAAAGAGGGGTGAGTGACAAAAGTACACTCAGTGGGGTGGAAAACTCGGGATGACATAAAATAATTTTAAAAGATTTTACACACATGCCAAAACACCATTTGTCACATAAAAAAATAGATTTTCATAAAAATGTTTGTCTTTTAATAAAAACAGCATAAAATAGATCACTTCAATTCACGTGACATAAACCATTTTAAAATGTAAGCATCCCAATCAATCATCATTCACATGCATACATATCACTTTCATCATTATTCATATCAATTGCATATTCAAAATTTACGGTTCTTAGCCGCCATATATACGGTTCTTAGCCGCCATAGATGTGGTTCTTAGCCACCATAGATGCGGTTCTTAGCCGCCATAGATGTGGTTCTTAGCCACCATAGATAATTCAGGTAATTCACATATATTCATGCTTATAACATCACATAAACATTTATTTTTGCCATTCATCATCTTTACGAACGCATTCATCATATATATTAAAACATGTCACATTTCCCATAGAATAAGATTCACCTTCATCATATAATAACATTTCATGCGTTCAGCACATAAACTCAACACATTTCATATAGCATAATAAAATTCGTAATTTAAATATTTTGAAAGAAATATAAATACCGACTTAGCACTTTTTCCCCCACCTTAGAAAACTGAAGCTTCTATTCATAAGTTGTCGAGCATATTCATCTTTCCTCGTCTCCTACATCGAGCATTAAAATATCTTAGTACTTTATCTAGTGGTAAATTCGTAAGTTAAGGTCACTAATAATTAAATGTTTTCTTTAGTGTTTTCCTTAATCAGTTGTAACAGGTTTCTGACGATGTTGTGGTTTAAAGAATAAAATAAATGATTTTAAAGTAAATATAGGATTTAAATGGAATTATAATGAAAATGTATTTATTAAAATATTAAAAAACTTAATTAGACTTTATTTAAATCTTGAAAGACTTAACTTAGTTCCAGGAGAATTAAATTATAAGATTATGATTTAGATTAGATCTTGAAGATTTGATAATAATTTTTAGACAAGTAAATTATAAAGCTTTTGGCTTAAATTAATTCTTAAGGACCTTTGAAATAATCTTAGAAAATCTTATTATATAATTTATGGTTTAACCTAGATATTAATAAAATTGAATATATTTATGATTATGACGTATTTAGGTTAACTACATTATTTAATTTATAAGAATGAATTCAATTAACTGAAATTATAAGTTAATTTAGGAAAAATATTTAATTACATAACATGTTTAGTTAATTATTGTTTAAAAGGATTAAAATTGATATTTAATTTGATATTTATGTTGGCACTTAACTTTGGGAAATTAACTTGTAAAGTTCATAATTAATTTAAGGTCATTAGATCATTTTTATTAATATAGGGGATTTATTTAAATGCTTAATATTTATATTTAGGCATTTGGTTTATTTATTAAATTATGAAGATCAAAACATAATGTTCATAATTATATTTACGTCCATATTTATAATTTCTCAAGAGTTATGGGGTTAACTAGACGTGAATCTAAAACTTAGATCTAAGAAAACTATTAGATTGTATATACTTTAATTATTATTATATCTCTAAGGTTAATTTGTAACCTAATTAAGTAGTTCGAATCTAATTCATCATTTCATATATATATATTAAATCTCGAAAGCAATATCTAATATGAAATACTTAATATCATTTGATTTTTAGGGTACATAATATAATCTTATCATAATTGGGAGTTCGTTATCATTTTTCATTAATTTAGGAGGCTTAAAACATATATTCAAAATCTTAAGTTTATAAAATGTAATACTTATATCTATTGGATCAAAGTGCATTTTCAATAATTTATAGGGTTTTGCAAATTAGTCCTTAATTATATCAAATTCTCAAAATTAAACCCTTACCCCAAAACCACCCCTCTGCCCCCTGCTCCCTGCCGCCCGCTGCTCCCAGCCGCCGCCTACCACCACCGATTTGCCACTGTCGGCGACTGTAGGTCGCCGGCGAACTCGACCCCCAAACACACACAACCCGACACACACCCTCACCACACACACACCAAGTATGCACTGCAGCGGCAGCAACGCCGCTGCTCACTCCTCTTGCCGCCGCTGCTCACGGCGGCGGTTCACAGTTCCCCACGCCAGCAACACCACCTCACCACTCCAGCCCTGCACATACACGCACCCACAAATATATATACACATTCGCCGCCGCTGTTAGCGGCGGCTCACAGCCTTTCTCCAGAGCAAGTGCATGACCAAGATCTACTTTAAATCCATCATTTATGACTGCTTTGTACCTCAACACCAAGTCTTGATTATTCCTAATTATTGCTTCTGCAATTTGTCGAGCTGTCTTCAAAAGCTCACTTCCTTCAACAACATGATTAACCAAGCCCCACTTTTCAGCTTGTTCGGCAGTTATAGGCTTTGAAGTGAAAGATGCTTCCCGAGCTCGACTTGGTCCTATTATGCGTGGAAGCTTCTGAGACAGGCCTCAAGAAGGAAAGATTCCAAACGCTGGAGATAACAACCATTTGCAGCAATTAAAGAGAAGTAGAGAAGTGGAGAGGAAGAGAGAGAGAGCTTGTAGAGAGGGGAAGAGCCGAAGAGAGAGAAAAAGAGGGGGGAAGAGATGAGAGAGAAAAAAATATCCTTATCCTTATTTTCAAACATTTTCAATTATTGCTTTCTTCCAATTTGATAAGGACTATACTATACTTATCAATTTATATCATAATATTACCTTAATAATACTATATAACTTATTTTATTATGTTATTAAATAAATAATTAAATGAAATTTTATGGTGTTACATTCTTCCATCCTTTAAGAAATTTCGTCCTCGAAATTTAGAGACGCAGTAAAATTCAGTAAATCTGAATACTTTACCAAGATCTCCTCTTTTTTCCCAGCTGCTTTCTCGATATCGTCATGGCTCTATTTAATTTTTACCAAAGTCACTTCTCGATTTATGGGTGTTATCCTTGCGCAGGGCCATGCTAATCTTCTCTGTATCATTCCAATTTTATCGGATGTCACATTTATCTAAAAGCCACATGAACTTCTTCATATGATAAGTCCTTCTCAAATCTGATTTGTTGTTGATTGATAACCTGACTCGATTCGATAACATACTTCCTCAACATAGACAAATTAAAGACGTTATGTACGCCGACGTAGCCTGGTGATAAAGCTAACTTATACGTCACTTCTTTGGCTCGTTCTAGAATTTCGAATGGTCCAATCTGTCTTGGATTAAAATTGTCTCTTTTCCTAAAGTGATAAACTTTTTTGGTGCGCGATACTTTCAAAAAGACATTGGTTCCCACTTCTAAAATACAGTTCTCTGCATCTTTTTATTCGTATAAGACCATTATCGATCCTAGGCTGACTTGATACTCTATCGGACCATTTTTTTATTTATTTATTACTTTCACTATTTATTCTACCAGTTCGGTTCCCAAAATTCTTTATTGATGGTTTGACCATGGTTTATGCTATGTCGACTTACGATTTGAATCTTAATACTTATTTTATTCCAACATTACAGTGAAATTTTCAAGTTGGAGCATTGGTCAAGAAAAAGGTTTAAGGAATGAGAGGACTTAGAGTGAGAATTTTGATAAGGAAAATTAAGGATATCTTGTTTTGATTCAGATCTTACTCATATGAGTTTAGTTTTATTGGGAAAATTTCAAGTTGGAGAATAAGCTAAGAATAAGTTTAAGGAAGAATAGAATTTAGTGTGTAACATTCGATTCACGACAATAAGAAACGTTAGGTAGCGTATATATATATATATATATATATATATATATATTTTCATGATTGTAGCCGTCGTTTTTTTTTTCCTCAGGTCATCTTACATGTGATTAATCAGCCGAAATACCAAAATGTGTTATTATCACTAACGTAAGCCTAAAGATTTTATCATGAAATTTTTTAGCGTCGATCTATCCCTAAATTTCAAAGTATATGAAGTCCATTTTGAGCATCTATGTTATTCTAGCTATGGTCACATTTTATGAAAGCTATATTTTGTATTTCAGTTTACGTGATATTAAAACCCTTTGAGAACCATTTCAATCAACCTATAACATGATTCCATAAATCTTATAAATACCTCAATAAATTTTTCTGTCATCATTTTCCCTCCTATCATTATCTCGCCATAGAGGATAACACATAGCCAAATTGCACAATTCACGAAATCACATCATAAATTAAAAATCATCGTAAAATATAATACAAATTATCCATACATGGTCCCCATAGACCTCAAGAATTAGTCGTGGCTTTACGTATCACGCCCGTGTACCAGGGGAAATACACCCACTAGCTCATCTTGTCATAAACAAGGGCCCATGGTAGAGAAAAATTTGGAATTGCTTTCTTAAAGCCAACTACAACAAAGAACGGAAGCTAATGCATGGAGAACGAGTATTGCTAATGCTATGTGGGAAATGAGGTCGAGGTATAACGGTAATGGAAATGAAGATGATGAGAATGAAGATGAGAATAATAATGATAAATAATAATGTATTTTTTTGGAACTAATGTATTTTTGGTATTTTTTCTAAATAATTTGGATAACTTTTTTATATACATGTGTGTTCCATATACATTTGCATCAATAGTTTCAGCGCTGGATTCTATGAAAATCCATGTAAATCAATAAAAAAAGTGTATTCCACAATCATGTCAAATCTATGAAAATCCATGTAAATCAATAAAAAAAGTCAGCCAAACTCTGCATGGAGTCTATGGATTTTCTAAATCCACAGACTTTTTAAAGTCCCAAAAAATCCAATAGAATCCCAATTGAATACACTCCTTTTAGAAGAATGAAAACAACTTAAAGTATGATCCATTTTTTCAATGGAAACATGAAATACGACTTTTTTTCTCAATTTGAAATCTAAATTGTTTTGAAATGACAAATTCTTTACGAAAATCACATGTTTTGCATTTCGTTGGAAAATGTAACGTCCCGATTCTTTTTGTGGATAAACATTAATCGAGGCGTTATTCTGATATAAAAATTTCCTCTTTTCAAGAATAAATATAAATAAAAATTAAGAATAATTATAAAATATACATTTCTTAAATACATGAAATTAATCATTTTAAAATAAAAAGGTTCTGTAACATTTGCTCATCGGCTACCAGCATCCACCGCTCGCACTCCAAACCATAAAAATCTTTAAACTGAAACATTTTAAAAGAGGGGTGAGTGTTTGAAATACACTTAGTGGGGGTGGGGAAACTCGGGATGACATAAAATAATTTTGGAAGATTTTACACACATGCCAAAACACCATTTTATCACATAAAACAGATTTTCTTAAAACGTTTGTCTTTTACTAAAAACCGTAGAAAATAGATCACTTCAAACCCGTGACTTAAATCATTTCACAATGTAAGCATCCATCTCAATCAATCACCATCCACATTCAAACATATCATATCACTTTCACTTTCATATTACGGTTCTTAGCCGTCTTGCAAACATACAATCAATCATCATTCACATTCAAACATATCACTTTCATTTTCACATAATTTACGGTGCTTAGCTGTAACGCCCCAATTCTTTTGTAAATAAATCTTAACCGAGATGTTACTCACTTAAAAAAAATTTCCTCTTTAAAAGAATTTCACTCTTTAACTAGAACAAAGATAATAAAATCCAGAATAATTATAAAACATACATTTCTTAAATACATGAAATTAATCATTTTATAATAAAAAGGTTCTTTAACCTTTGCTCATCGGCTACCAGCATCCACCGCTCGCACTCCACGCCTTAAAAATCCCTAAACTGAAAAACATTTTAAAAGAGGGGTGAGTGTTTGAAATACACTCAGTGGGGTAGGGAAACTCGGGAGGGCATAAAATAATTTCCAAAGATTTTACACACACACCAAAACACCATTTTATCACATATAACAGATTTTCGTAAAACGTTTGTCTTTTAATAAAAATCGTAGAAAATAGATCATTTCAATCACTTGACTTAAATCATTTTATAATGTAAGCATCCATCTCTAATCAATCATCCTTCACATTCAAACATATCACTTTCATTATCACATCTACGGTTTTTAACCGTCTTGTAATACATATGTGGGTCTTAGCCGCCCTGAAAACATATCATCCATCATTCACATTCAAACATCACTTTTCACATAATTTACGGTGCTTAGCCGCCGTGAAAGCATTTTACGGTTCTTACCGCCATGAAAACATTTTACGGTTCTTAACCATCATAATACGGTGATCAGCCGTCATATGCGAGCCCTAGCCACCTTGCATACGCATGCACATGCACATATCACTTCATTTTCACATTTACGGTTTTTAGCCGTCTTGTAAACATATAATCAATCATTCACGTTCAAACATCACTTTTCACATAGTTTACGGTGCTTAGCCGCCATGAAAGCATTTTGCGGCTCTTAGCCGCCGTGAAAACATTTTACGGTTATTAACGTCATAATACGGTGATCAGCCGTCATATGCGAGCCCTAGCCGCCTTGCATACGCATGCACATGCGCACATAGTTTCATCACATTTTCACATATCAAACATACATATAGAAGCACATTAATTTAACGTAACACTTAATTGCAGTTCTCAATTGCCATAATAACACATCTTATTTGCACATATGCAAATATTAACTTCACATCATTCTTCACTTTTGCATTCATAGTAAAACGTTCATATCCCATAAAGATCACAATCCATAATTACGTAATTCAACTATACAAGTATTCATCAGTCATCATAATTTCCATCAATCAACTAAAACAATTAACAATGAAAATCTATCACTTAACCCTAAATCATTCAGCAATCACATTCACATTCATCATATCATAACATTATCACATATAACATCTCATGCATTCAGCACGTATACCCAACTCATTTTTATATAGTATAACAGTTCGTAATTTAAATACTTTGAAACAAGTATAAATATCGTAATAAGAAATTACCCCCACCTTGTTCGGTGGTTACCATGTGGGCAGCACCTCTTAAAGATCACGTATCCCAAGGCTTCACTCCAACAGGTAGTTTACATAAATTATGATGTTTTCTTAGATCATTATTAAATAAAATTAAAAGATTTAAACGATATCGAAAATCAAGATGAGACGGATCGGAACGGAAGACCTAACGATTGAGGTTAAAGAAATAAAAGGAAAATATCAGTTTATAAGGTTGAGATGAAAGAGAATGAATTTTGGATCACAACAAAACAAGAATGAGCTCGATCGGAGTTGAAACGAGCTCGAATGGAGCGTTTTAAGATTTAGGGGTATTTTGGTAATTTGGTCAAAGGGTTGACTTTGACCTGGATCCACGACCTCCGGTCAACAATATTTTGTTGGCAACGTCTCGATGATAAAGTACGATGAAAAGAAAACGAGATTCGGATCGAAAATAAATCAAAAATACGACGTCGTGCGTGTTCCCGTCGACGGGAAAATTTCCCGATTGCGTCTCCCGTAGGCTGCCTAGTTTTCTAGGCAGCGGTGCCCAAACCTCCCGTCGTCGGCCTGCTCGAGCAGCCTACTTCCCGCAACCGCCGGCTGCGGTGGAGCCGCCCTATGCCATCGACCCTTAGTCCTCCGGCTAGCTCGTACCGCCGGCTACCAGATCCGGCCATCCTTCACCGGATTCCGGCATGAATAGTGTCTGAAAAACAGCCTCAAAAACCCTTCGTTACACACATTTCACAACTCCTTGCAACAGCCCCCCTTTTTAGGTCATTTTCCGGCACCGGCGCCGCCACCCATGGCGGCGCCACCCCTCCAGTGGCTAGCCCACAACTCCGGCAGCCTCTCCGGTGCCTGCAACGGTGAGAAAAAGAGCGAGAGAGAGAAAAACGGGAGAGAGAAAAGGTGGCAAGAAACAAGGGTTGGGGTTTTGGAGATGGTTTTTCACCGTTTTCCGGCGAACGGAGAATCGGAATTGAATTCCAGAAGTTGTCCTAGATTCGTCTCGTTGAGGGCTACGTTGTGTACGAAAATCAGCCAAAACAGATGAGTTTGACTTTTTCCGGCGAACTCCGGCAGCGGCGGCGGCTGCTCCGGTGAAGGCGGTGGCGGCGGCAACAACGGAATATAAAATTAAAAGGAAAGAGAGGAGAGAAAGACTTACGTGTATTCGACGCTTTTCGGCTCGTTCGAAGAAATGGTGAAAATGAAATCGAATGAGGGCCTATTTATAGAAAATTTTGAAAGTTACTATTCATGATAAGATTTCGTTTCTCATTTTTTTGAAATTTCGTATTTTGCCCTTTCCTTCGCCGTTTGAGTTACGGGTGTCCCATTGACCTCTAGTTCGTTTCTATTTTCTCATTTTTCCGTTACACATCTAACGGTTTAAAATATTTTATGTTCCATGTTTATAAATTTTATCCCTCTAAAATCGATCGTTAAACAATATCTGAAACGCACGTAATTAAATTAAACACTCAAGAATTAAAACACATAAGATGTTTTAATTAAGATTTTACTTATTTACTTAATCAATTATGCTTCGTTTTTATCTTGGGCGTTACATTAGCCGCCATGAAAGCATTTTACGGTTCTTAGCCGCCATGAAAACATTTGCGGGTCTTAACCGCCTTTTTACGGTCGTTAGCCGTCATAATACGGTCGTTAGCCATCGTAATACGGTGATCAGCCGTCTTTATGCGAGTCCTAGCCGCCTTGCGTACGCATGCACATGCACACATATTTACATCACACATACACATATCAAACATACACATGAAAACACATTAATTTAACACAACACTTAGTTGCAGTTCTCAACTGCCATGAAAGCACATCTTATTGCACATATGCAAATATCAACATCAAATCATTCTTCAATCACATTCTTATTTAATAATAATCTTAGCTCATAGCATTTTATTCACATAGCATATATATCGACCTTACGTCATTCAAGTATAATATTCACATTCATCATATCATAACATCTCATGCATTCAGCACGTATACCCAACTCATTTTATATAGTATAATAGTTCGTAATTTAAATATTTTGAAAGAAATATAAATACCGATATAGCAATTTTTCCCCCACCTTAGGAAACTGAAGCTTCTATTCATAAGTTGTCGAGCGTATTTCTCTTCCCTCGTTTCCTACATCGAACACTAAAAATATCTTAGTACTTTGTCTAGTTATAAATTCTTTAATTAAGGTCATTAGTAATTAAAATATGTCCTTTCAGGTTTTCTTTGATAAGTTGGGACAGGTTTATGTCAATGTTGTGTTTTAAAAAATAAAATAAATGATTTTAAGTTGAATATAAGTTTTAAGTGAATTTGTAATAAAAATGTGTTTATTAAAATATTAGAAAGCTTAATTAGACTTTAATTAGATCTTGAAAGACTTGGCTTATTTCTCAGGAAAATTAATTATAACATTATGATTTAGATTGGATCTTGAAGACTTGATATTAATTTTAGATAATTAAATTATAAAGTTTTTTTTTACTTAAAATAATTCTTAAAAACCTTTAAAGTAATCTTAGAAAATCTAATTATATAATTTATGTTTTAACTTAAATATTAGGAAGTTTGAATATATTTATGATTATGACATAATTAGATTAACTATAAAGTTTAATTTATAAAAACGAATTCAATTAACTGAAACTATAAATTAATTTAAGAAATATAATTAATTGCATAACATGTTTAGTTAATTATTATTTAAGAGGATTAAAGTTGATATTTAATTTAATATTTATGTTGCACTTGACTTTGGGAAATTAACTTGTAAAGTTCATAATTAATTTAAGATCGTTACATCATTTTTATCAATATAAGGGATTTATTTGAGTGTTTAATATTTATAATTAGGTCCTTAGTTCGTTTATTAAATTATGAAGATAAAATTATAATGTCTATAATTATATTTAGGACAAATATGTCATTTAAATTAATAGAGATGATAATTAATATTTTTAATGTTATATTGCGACATAATTTACTTATTTGGTTCAAGAAGTAATACTAGTGACTTCTATGGTCCGTTTTGTAAATCTAATTAATTATAAGATAAAACTATAATTTCAACATATTCTAGAGGTCATTTTAGCAATATAAAACAATTCTAATAGGCAATACATATTATTATCAATTCGTAGGTTATGTAATTTTATTAAAATTCAGGAGTCCGATATCATTATTCATAATTATTTGGTTAAAGCTGATATTCCAAGAAATTATTGGGTTTACTAAATAAAATTAAGTATTAACGTAATACGATAGGGTGATAACACTAAATTCCAAAATCCGACCTAAAATTAGATTTTCTTAATTATTTCGATAAGGATTTAGGTTTTATAATCTAGTCGATATATATATAAAGAGGTCTAATTAAAAATAAATTAATTTATATAATTTCTCTTTGTCATTTAATTAGAGTTCGGTTTTCATATATCGAATTATGTTTAATTATAGAATAATATCTACAATTCCAATATATATTCTTGGGTTTAAAAAAAATGCCCTTATCCAAATCCAGGGGTCTTAATATATGTTTTAATTACTTAAGGGATTAACCTGCAATTTTACAAATGCTAAGTATTTAATTCCAATTTCATCAAAGCTAATATTTGCAATATGGTCGTTTACATATTTCAAATTCACAAAACAAACCCTTACCCCAAAACCCTTATCCCAGCCACCCTGCTGCACTCCCCTGTTGCTGCCACCGTTCACCGCTGTCCTACCGCCCTACCGCCGCTGCCTAACTCTGCCGGCAACGGGACCACCTTCTCCCACACACACAACATACGGATACATATATATATATATATATACCTTCTCACACCTCCACTCACCCACGTAGCTGCTCCGTCCATGCCCAGCCGCCGGCGCCACCTGAGCCGACTACCTTCTAGCACAGCCTCGATGGCGCTACTCCCGGCGGCTCCCAACTCACGCACACACGCGCACAACAACTCCTCCGCCCCTGCACCAGCACACATGCCCACAACAACGGCCGCCGCTGCTCACGACGGCGGCCTGCACACAGCTCTCCCCGCCGGCACCACAACAAAACTCAAACAACGGCAAGCAACAGTGGCGGCAAGTGCGTGAAGGAAGAGAGAAAAACAGTGGTGGAGTGGTGATTGTTTGGAGAGAGCAAGATGAAGAGGAAAAATGTGTAGTGCCTAGCCTTTTCTTTCTCTTGTCCAAAAATAGTCAACCACTACAATAGACTAGTCTAGGTGAGTTGTCAAGCTTGGAGTATATAAAGATTTTGGGTTTAACCTATATATATATCTATACTTATTACCTTATAATATAATGTCATATTATTAATTATATAATTTATATCATAATACTATATAATTTATATTATAATATTATAAATTTTCTTATATATATGTATATATATACACACGTAAATAATATACATAATAATTTTAAATTATTAGTATAATAATAATAATTATTTTTATTTAAATTTAATTTCAATTGTAGAACATTCCTGTGATATTTTATATAGTTGAATTTTATTTTGGGATGCTACAGAAAAGTTGTCAGAAAAAAAGTTTAGATTGCACTTTAAAAAACTTCTAAACTTTAGGTGCGTTTAGATAAAATAAAAGGTTGATAGTGTAAATTGAAAACAATCATACTTTAGGTTGATTTTTGCGTTTTACATTAAAAATAATATCAATTTGTTGAAATATGCCATATTTTTTCATGAGTTTCTAAAGTTATTTTTGTTTCCAATCATTATAGTTATATCTTACAAAATTTTTCTGATTGCTACCAGAATTTAATTTTTGTCATATTTTCAAGTCCAAACAACCGTCGGAAAATCGAAATGCAATCTACCTCCAAACATCAACCAAAATGCAAGAGTGGTCCACCAATATCACCTCATTTCAAAGCTAAATTATAACGCTAAGTTAATTTCATTATCTCATTTGATTCGAGACCTAAATCGAATAAAAATCATTCAAAAGACTATAATGATTTTTGTTCATCCAAACGCAGATCAAATGAGAATCATAATATTGACAAAAAGTTATAATTTAACTTCAAAAAGGGTTATTTTATTATATAACTCATACATTTAGGCTGCAATATATAATTAATAGGTTTTTAATTTATTAATGATCGTGTTTAAATATTATGAATTTTGCATTTTATGTGCATTTCAACCCTATTGGGAAGTTAAGTTGTAGCAGACGAAGTAGACTCAAATCGGGGGAAGATTCAATTGGGTAAGATTTTTAATTAGATGAACAACATCGAGAAAGTCGAATTCGACAATGGGTAACCACTGCAGACCATACCTCAAGATTCTTATTTGGTGTCCAAAATTTGATCAAGCCTAAAACCTATTTTCATATTTAATGGATTGAAGGCAAAAATTAACCGTATGCACGATTTTCAAATTATAAATTTTTTTTAATCCAATTATACCCCTAAGTTTAGGAAATTTTCAAAATGCTAACATATATAAACTTTTTTTCCAACAAATTTTTCGATATAATACACAATACGTGGCTCGCTCGTGACTTTCATAAAATGTGTCAGTAAAAAAAAGTTTAGGTTGCAAATTGATAAACAATCATATTTTAGGTTGTTTTTTTTTTTAACCTCTTTATGAAAGTCACGTGCAATTAATCGCATGTTGTGTATTTCGCCAAAAAAGTTGCCCCAAAAAAAAATTAATTATACATTTTAAAAAATTCTTAAACTTCAAATTGCAATTGGATAAAGCATGATTTATATTGCAAATTGAAAAATAAACATATTTTAGGTTGATTTTTGTATTTAACTCTTTATAATAATACATATAAAAATAACATTGTCATAATTTATTTGATTGTTGTTATTGAAATTTTGTCTCTTGTAATTGAATGGCGACTATTGTTTGTTTTGTAAAATAGCTTAACATCTCATGTTTAAAATCTTTATATTTATAAAAGTAAGATCAAGAGTGCCACATGACATTTATACAATGCTTACACATTAAATTCTTTCCCTTTTTTTTTTAGATAAATAGTTATTAATATAGTTGTTTATATATATATAGATAAGTAAAAGTTTAAGATATTGAAAGAGATAATCCATATTTTTTTTCAATACAAACCATAAAATATTTTCCGTACATTAAATGAACCATTTTTTTAACATGATAATATATTACATATATGATATAACATGTACAACATGTAAACCATAAAATATTTTCTAAAATATAAATATTTTTATGAGTGTTAAATGAATCAATTTTTTTAACATGATAATATATTATCACATAACTATATATCATGTATAATACTTTAAATATATGAATTCTTTTTACAATACAAATATATTATGTACGTTAAATGAACAAATTTTTTTTTAAATGTGATAATCTATCACTATACATGTAAGATTTTTTCTTTATTAGAAAGATATAGTATTGAAATAATATACTTTTAACAATTAAAATCATGATTTTTAATAATCACAATATTTTCCAAAAAATATCATGTATAAAATTTAAAAAGTATCATGTATAAATAAATGCTACTACTTATAATACAATCCCAAATTTATAAGAGATATAAAATAAACATTATTATTTATGTTTTAAAATCTTATATTTAACATTTTAGATAATATACTTTTTAAATCCTATGCATGATATTTTGGTTTATATAATACTTATTAAATCTACATAATGTATTTTTTTATAAGAGATAATATACTTTTTAAATCTTAATTAAATCATTACAGTAAAAAAAACCTAGATTTAACAACATGAGTCATGCCAAAACCTATGTAAAAATTAATGTGATTTGATAAGTTTTATTATACATTACTCATCACTCTTCAATATGATTAAAATTTATCAACCTTTACCTTTAAGAAATTGCAGTTATACTTGAATCATGCAAAACTATGATATAAGAATTATTAACATTAGATATGCTTTACAATTAATCATTACTTACTTTCCAATATAATTTTAGATATAATTTATTTTAATACTTAAAATTTATTTGTCACTATAAGAAACTCCACCTCAAATATTATCATAGCATTCTTGCTTGCTTATTTCGCACAATGCCTTTAACTATCCCTCTCAATTGATCAATTGTACATGAAATAATGTATTTCAAAATTCAACATTGATGCTGCTCCGGTCTGACGTGCGTCTTCTCGGAATCAAAAACTCGAAATCTTGAACAATCGGATCCAACGAACCTGCAAAACAAACACCGGGAGGGGTTCCCGACGAAGGGACTCCGACGCTCAAGTCAGTCGAAAAGCTCTAAATTCTCTCAAAATATATGATAAGTGTATTTTTTGTGTATTGCGTGTGTGTAAAGTGAAAAGAATAAGGATATAAATACTCCCTGATACTTGTTGTAGTAGGAATAGGAGTTCTAATTGTGGTTGAAGTAGGAGTCCTCCGAAAATCCGAGATTAGCTCGATATTACCCAAAAAATAAGGAATATGAATAACAAACCCGTGAAAATAGCGGGCAGTTAAGATCATCTCGTTCTCATCCCATTATTCAGTTCGTAGCATCATACCGAGCTAATTTAGTTCGCCGGGACAGGCATTGTTCGCCTATCAGAGTAGTTCGCACAAGATGACCCAGTTCGCATAAGTCGACCTAAACTAGGGAAGAAACCCGGTCTGAATCAATTCGGTCAGAGTTAGTTTGATTCGGTCGAGAAATTCAATTCGACCATAATAGTACTCCCCCCTTTTTCGAAGTGTATGTAATATACTTATGGAGTTCGCTAGGGCAGTAGTTCAATAAGGCGGTAATCGAACTGAATCGATGCTCCTTTTCGAGGGGAGACGTCTTTTCCATGTCTTTTCAGCTGCAATCGTTCGGTTCGTGCGACACGTGGCGAGGAAACCATTCCCGCCCAGTGCCTTTTCGTTTTCTGCCGTTGGATTTCACTCCATCCAACGGCGGACAGATCACGTCTCTTCGGATTTTCCCCCCAAAATTGCGATCTTCCTCTATATATATGTCATTATCGCCAACCTTCAAACATTTCTGTGCTCCTCCACTGTAGACGTTCGTCCTCTCCGATTCTCTCCTTGCTTTAGATTTCTTCTCTTAATCCCAGGTATCTCTTTCTCTCTTTTATACTCTTTATTATTTCAATGGCGTCTTCTTCTTTGGAAAAACCTAGAAGGAAGAGGTCTGTAGAAGATGCCTTTTCTTCTACTAAGGTTACCCCAACTCATACTTTTTTTCTAAGTTCATTAATGGCGGGGGGTTATGTAGTGGTGATTCCGGGACCGGAGGATCGACCACACCGAGCACCGCCGGGTCATCAGACCTGGTTTTCGAAACATGTTACCTTAGGGTTAGTTCCCCCTATTCATCCATTCTTTCTTGAGATCGGTTCATTTTTTGGTGTATGCCCAAATCAATTACACCCGAACTCCATCAACTATATAGTTTCCTTCTATATGGTCTGTAAGTGGATGGGAGTCGAACCCACTCCAGATCGCTTTCGATCTTGTTTTGTTCTAAAAAACTCCAACCATTTTTGTTTCTATCTTAGTCCTCGCAGTGGCGTGAGGCGAGCCACTTTCTTATCTCCTGGGGACGATAAAATCAGCTCCTGGGAGAAATATTACTTCTTTGTGAAAGCGCTGGTAGATCGGTCTTTCCGTTCACTCCCCTAGGCTCAGCGTTCGGGTCAAACCGAGCCCGCTCTTGCTCCGGACCATCACATTACCGCCCGGAATGAAATTTTTGCCAAGGGTTGGTTCGACATCGCCCAGCTGAGTTCCTGTAATGAGCTGTTGTCTTTCTGGGGGTTTTATCCGAACAGTCAGATCCCTCCTCGTTTTGACTTAGGTCATTTTGTTATTACATTCTCCTTTATGTCGAGCTGATTGTCTTGTCATCTGATCTTGTTTATTCTCTTTTGTAGATCTCGTAATGAATCGATTTTTTTCCATTACGGAGGATGTGTCTGACGAGGAGCGAACTCCGATCTTGCCTGCTCAGCACGGGGTGGATCCTGCTCTAGCTGCCACTTTCAAGCAGACCGAGAAAGTTCGTCTTGCCGAGCTGGCTGGTAGGGCTCCTGGCCCCTCCGTCGACGTCGTTCAAGAGGAAAGCGTCCTCCCTCCTATTCCGGATCCTATTCCAGAATCCCCTGCTCCAGCTTACGTTACTACGACCCTGACTCCTCGCGGTCCGCTTCCCATCACAGCTCCTCCCTTTCAACCAATCGACCTGACTGAAGAGACTAGCGAAGTACCTCCAGCTCGAACTCCTTCGTCCAAAAGGAAGAGGTCTTCCAGCTCGCGAGCCTCCCGGCCAAAGAAGGTGCGAATAGAGGAGGTGACTGAGGGAGGTTCGTCAAAGGCCGAGGGAAAAACGGCGGGGAGTGAAGAGGAGGATGTGGAAGAGAAAGAACTGCGAAAGAACCTGACCCGCCTATTAAATGCCCAGAGATATTTTGTAGGCTATGCAAGACAAGCTCTTCGCTGGAGGGACGAGCTACGGGAGAGTCGTGTGCGACTGGAAGAGGTGGTCGAGGAGAAGAAGACCTTGGAGAGCGATCTCTCAATTCGCTACGAGAAGACCGCCGAATTGTCAGCTTCACTGGAGCAGGTCCAGATCGATCTGGCAATGGCTCGCTCGGATTCTGTCCAGAAAGAGGAGCTATTGCTGGCGAAGGAGAAGTTCGTGATGGAGAAGCAGGATGCCCTTCTCCAAGCGGAGGCCGAGAATCGCAGGCTGAAGAAGGAGTTGGAACGGGAAAAGAGTGAACGAGCTCACTTCGGGGAGGGGATGCGAGCTGAGGGCTTCCAGGCTGGGACTATTGCGGGCTACTATCAGTTCGTCAAAAGCCTAGAAATGGAGTTGCTAATCTCTGAGTATCGGGACCTGCTTTTTCACTAGCTTTGGAATTCTACTCTCTTTCTCTCCAAAGCAGCTCCGATGGCAGAGGCCTACTTTAAAGAGGGAATCCGCTTGCGCCAGGAGGAAGTGACTGAAATCGTTCGACGCTTCCAGGAGGAGACCGGGCAGACGTTGCCGGAATCCATCCTTCAATACCGCATTTCTTCCCTGTTCAAAAAATTAACTCAGACTTTTCCTATTCCTCCTGGCTGGCAAGGGGATCCGGACGAGGATCCAAAAGCGGAATGGTGGGCCGGATATCTGGAGCAGTCGATCAAGGAAGTTCTTCCTAATCCTCTAAGTGTTGGTTCGGCTATTTCTCAGTCCGGAGAAACAACTCTGAGCCTGGATCTACCCGAAGAAATGTTTGCCCCTTTGCCTGCTCTGCCTTCAGCTAGCGAACCTTCTCCTCCTGCAGTTCCCTCCAACGATCCTGCTGACTCTTAGATTTTTTAGCTTTCTTCCAAATGTTGTAACGCTCCTTTAGTATTTCAGGACTACTTTTGTAATGCTTTCATACTGTACCTTCTTTTTCCTCTTAAATACTATTAGATACTATTCGGTATTTTTCAAGTTTCTTTTTGTAAAGTAGTTTGAAATAATCAATTTTGTTCCAAAAAGGGTTCCTGATCAGTTCAGTCGATCAGAACCTTCAAAAAGAAAATCATTCAGTTTGTCCCTAGGAAGGTTTAATTGATCAGTTCGGTCGATCAATCCTTCCAAGGTGGATTCATTCAGTACGTCCCTAGGGAGGTTCAATTGATCAGTTCGGTCGATCAACCCTTCCGAGGAAAATTCATTAAGTTCGTTCCTAGGAAGGTTCAATTGATCAGTTCGGTCGATCAACCCTTCCAAGGAGAATTCATTCAGTTCGTTCCTAGGAAGGTTCAATTGATCAGTTCGGTCGATCAACCCTTCCGAGGAGAATTCATTCAATTCGTTTTCAAGATTAAATATAATACGACTTTTGAAACAGAATTGTAAAGACACAGCCATTTTAACGTGGTTCGGCCAAATCAGCCTACATCCACGAGTCGGATACCGACTTATTTTATTAAGTTGACAGAAATTTAAAAAATAATCGTACAAGGGTAGCGTACTACGCATAAAATTTCTTCAAATGGCTCACATGCCAAGGTCTTGGTAATAATTTCCCCTCTCCATCAGTCAGTTCGTAAGATCCTCCAGAAAGAATCTTGGATATTGTGTACGGTCCTTCCCAAGTAGCGTCCAATTTTCCGATGTTGACCAAGGCATCTGATTGCCTTAGAACCATATCGCCGATCTGGAACTCCCTTTTCTGAACTTTTTTATTAAATGCCGTCTGAACCCACCTCTTGTAAAACTCGTTTCGAACTCTAGCCTTATCTCGAAGTTCGTCCAAGAATATTGAATCGATCTTGATTAGTTCCTCGTTCTTCAGAGGCTCGAAACTTGTGATTCTCAGCGCTTCTTCTTGGATTTCTGCTGGCACGACGGCTTCCATTTCGAATGCCAAACTAAAAGGGTTTTCTCCCGTCGTCCACCGTGGTGTAGTTCGATATGCCCATAAAACCGATGGTAGTTCGTCTACCCAGTTGGACTTCTCTGACTCTAGTCGTTTTTTCAGTCCGTCCAATATGATTCTGTTCACCACTTCGACTTGCCCATTTGCTTGAGGATGAGCCACTGCTGTGAATACTTGTAGGATCTTCATCTCTTTGCACCACTCGATAATTTTCTTTCCACGGAATTGAGCTCCATTATCTAAAACCAAAATTCTTGGTAAACCAAATCTACAGCAAATATTCTTCCAGATGAAATGGATCATTTCGGCTTCGGTGATCTTGGCTAATGGTTCGGCTTCGACCCATTTGGTGAAATAGTCCACCGCCACTACTACAAACTGCTTGCTTCCTCGAGTTTTCACAAAGGGGCCGACGATGTCGATTCCCCATCTAGCGAAAGGACACGGCGAACAGATAGTTAGCATGTCAACGACAGGTGTATGAATTCGCCACCCATGTTTCTGACAAGCTTCGCATCTCTTAACTATTTCATTTGCGTCATTCTTCATTGAGGGCCAATAAAATCCAGCTCGTACTACTTTTCGAGCCAAAGATCTGGCTCTGGCATGTTCGGCACATCCCCCCTCATGAGCTTCTTCCAAGACTTTGATTCCTTCTTCTCTGGATAAACATTGGGCATCTGTCGTCAAGAAGGTTTTTCTGTACAAGGCCTCTTGTAGTAGATAATAAAATCGAGCTTGCTTTTCCAGCTTTTCTAATTCCTTTTCTGTTCCTTCTCTCTTGCCTTCTAAAAAGCGTATAATTGGAGTTCTCCAATCCGGACTCACCCCGTCATCAATGCTCATTACCTCTTTCTCTATTTCCACTCCCATTACTGTTATAGTCCTCTGCGAACAGTCTTGAAGCGAACTGCCTATCTTAGCAAGGAAATCTGCCTTTTGGTTCTCGTTTCTGGGAATCTGCTCAATTTCAAGTTTCTCGAACTTGCTTTCCATTTTCCTGATTTTTTCCACATAAGACTCATCCGATCTTCTTTGACTTCGCATCGATTCTGCAGCTGTTGAGTTACTAGTTACGAATCAGACTTGATCGTCACATGACGAGCTCCAACTTGTTCGGCTATTTTTAAACCTTGTAGGAAGGCTTCGTATTCTGCTTCATTGTTAGAGGCTTTGAACAAGAACTTGACAGGGAACTGTAGCTCAACTTTTTCTGGGCTAATTAGTAAGATACCAGCTCCGGCTCCATGACGAGAAGAGGATCCATCAACAAAGAGTTCCCATTCTTTCTTCTCCTGCATTCTGGTTGTCTCTTGTATGAAATCTGCTAAAGCCTGACCTTTAATCACTGTTCGTGGTTCGTATCTAATGTCGAACTGGCCTAGCTCGACGACCCACTTAACCAACCGGCCCGAGGCTTTTGGCTTCCCCAATATGGTGCTCAATGGATGGTCAGTTCGCACTATGACTGTATGACTCAAAAAATAGGGTTTTAATCTTCTGGCCACAGTTACTAATGCATATGCTACTCTCTCAATCTCCGTATAGCGTATTTCCACATTTTGAAGGACTTTGCTGACGAAGTATATTGGGAACTGGTCCTTGCCTATCTCCTTCACCAGGACCAAACTAACTGACTCTTCTCCGATTGCTAGGTATATTATTAGCGGTTCTCCTTGAGCTGGTTGTTTCAACAGGGGAAGTGTAGCAAGGAAAACCTTCAGATCGTCGAACGCCTTCTGATACTGCTCGTTCCAGCCGAACTGTCTGCTGTTTTTGAGAACTTTAAAGAAAGGTAATCCCTTGTCCGCCAATCTGGAAATGAATCTGCTTAAGGCGACCACGCGACCGGTTAAGATTTGTACTTCTTTCATAGTTCGAGGAGCAGTCATGTTTTGTATAGCTTGGATCTTGCTGGGATTGACTTCGATTCCCCTTTCAGTAACCATGTAACCCAAAAATCTTCCCATTTTTACTCTAAAAGAACACTTCGCCGGGTTCAAACGCATTCCGCTTTTTCGAATAGTTGCCATGGTTTCTTTTAAATCTGAAGGATGTGTGTTTGCTTTAGCACTTTTTACCAGCATGTCATCTACATAAGCTTCCATGTTGCGACCTAACTGATTGGCAAACATCTTGTCCACTATCCTTTGATAAGTAGCCCCAGCATTCTTCAATCCAAATGGCATCACCGTGTAGCAATATGTTCCTGACGAAGTGATGAAAGCGACATTGGGTTTGTCTTCCGGGTGCAAAAGAATCTGATGATACCCCTAAGCTACGTCCATCATACTGAGAAGTTCGCATCCGGCCGTGGAATCAACAAGCTTATCAATTCGGGGGAGAGGATAATAGTCCTTGGGGCAGGCCTTGTTGAGATCGCGAAAGTCAATGCACATACGCCACTTATTTCCCGGTTTAGGTACCAAAACAACATTAGCTAACCACCGAGGGTACAAGATTTTTTCAATATGTCCGATTTCTAATAGCTTCTTGACTTCTCTCTCAATGATCTCATTCTGTTGCTCTCCGAAATGTCTTAACTTTTGCTTGATGGGTCGAGCTTCAGGCTTGACATTTAATCTATGAACAGCTATGTCAGGATTTATTCCTCTCATGTCCTCCGGTTTCCATGCGAACAAGTCCACATTCTCCCTTAATACTTCTATTATTTCTTTCTCAGTTTGTTTAGCTAAGTGACGACCAAGGCGAACTGTATGACCAGGTAGCTTCGGAATCAGTTCGACACTCATCAATTCTCCTTCTTCGAACTCAGCAGTGTTCGGTTCTCGTCCTTTTTTGTGACTGATGTCTCTTTCTCGATCAGCATTATCCCTATGTTCTGAACTCCGCTTTCGGGATTCTAGCTGGCGAACTGCAGTAACATAACATCATCGAGCTGTCTGTTGGTCCCCCTGAACCCTTCCTACACCTAGGATCTGGCCCTTATCATTCTCCATAGGAAACTTCATCATCAAGTGGGCTGGCGAGATAATTGCCGCATAGGTACCCAACAATGGGCGACCTAGTATAACATTATACTGAGAGGGTGCGTCTACCAACAGGAAAGTTATGGTCCTATTTTGCCTCCATTCTCCTTCTCCCAACACCACAGGTAATTGTACCTTGCCCAGAACAGCCACTGCTTCTCCGGAGAAACCATAAAGGGAGGTTTCTACCGACTTCACCTCCACCGTCGACCTCATCTTCCTGAAACAGTCCATGAACATGATGTCCACGAAACTCCCTGTATCCACAAATATCCTTCTAACCTCAAAACCTCCAATTTCTGCAGAGATCACCAAAGCATCGAACTGAGGACTTTGGATGGCTACCTTGTCGCGAGCTCCGAATTCTATCACAACGTCATCAAAAATGGTTTGAACCTCGATATTCTTTTACCGGACTGAATTCAACATTGCTTTGCGAGCTCTATTTAAGTCCCCATCAGTAGGGCCTCCGATGATCATGTGTATTGTAGGTCTCTCCTCCCTTGCGGGCTCATTGTGTTGTGGATTTTGTGGAGGTGGAGGTAGTTCGGGCTGTTCTCGTCTTCTATCTCTTCTCGGCCCTCGCTGGCCGTTTCGGTTGTCTCTGCGTTCGTACGGAGGCTGTCGAACATACCGGGTCAGTTTGTTTTCTCTAATCAGTCTCTCCAATTCATCCTGCAGATGCCAACATTCATCCGTACTATGGCCGTACTCATTATGGAACTGGCACAATTTCCCGTTACCGTAGGTGGGTGGTTTCTTAGGATTCGGACTCCAGGTCATCGGCCATTTTAATTGGGGCAGATTCCAGATTTCCATTAACACTTGTTCGGGAGGAATCGTCAATGGCGTGTATCGTTCATATTGTCTTCGGCCTCCTCTATTGTCTCTTAGCTGCGGAGGTGCGAACTTTGTTCGGGGTTCTTCAAAATGCCGCTTCCTCATGCTTTCCTGTTCTCGTGCTCTGTTCGGTCGGCTGGAGCTCTCTCCTTTCTTCATCCGAACTGCTTCTCTTAAATTGATATACTTGGTAGCCCTTTGTAACAGATCGTCAAAATTCCGGGGGGTCTTCTTCACCAGGGAAGTATGAAGATCGCCCTCTCTCAGCCCCTGAATAAAGACACTAACCACCAGATCGCCCGAAGCCTCAGGGGCTTCAAGGTTTGCAGCTGTAAACCTTTTGACGTAGTCCCTCAATGTTTCCTCCATCTTTTGTCGGACCCCAAACAGCATTTGAGCAGACCGCTTTTGCTTCCGAACACTGGCGAACTGATGTAAGAACAAATCTGACAGCCGTTCGAAACTGTCAATCACTCCGTCGCTTAATTGACTGAACCAAGTCTGAGCAGCTTTGGTAAGGGTGGTAGCAAACACCCTACACTTAATCCCTTCCGAATACTGGTGTAAGAGAGCGGTATTTTCAAATCGACATAAATGCTCCCAAGGGTCAGCAGTGCAATCGTATTCGAAGTTGACTGGGCGAAAAGAGACAGGCAGCTTGTCCTTCATGATCAGGTCAGAAAAAAGGGTTCCTCCTTTGGTTTCGCGAAACTCGGCGGGCATTTTGATGGGCTTCCCTCAGTTCTCTTCGCAGTTCAACAACTTCCTCTGATAGTTCAGCGTGTTCCCGCTTCTGACCTCTGGGATGATCAGACTGACTTTCTCTCTCATTGGCTTGCGACTTATCCTCTGGCTGATTCTTCTCAACTTCAATCTCAACATTCTCAGGTTGTTGCCTGATTTGTACCGTCAACGCCCTTTGAACTGCCGCTGATATCAAATCAGAAAGCTCTTCAGGGGTCAAAGAAATAGTATGAGGGGGATTGGCTGGGATCGTGTTATGGCTGTCCCCTTCTTCCTCGTGATTTCTGGATGGTCTACCCATCTCCATTCTCTGCGTTCCTCTAGTGTTTACCATGTTTGCTCTCAACGCCTCAACTCAGATCTTCCCACAGACGGTGCCAATTGATGTTGCTCCGGTCTGACGTGCGTCTTCTCGGAACCAAAAACTCGAAATCTTGAACAATCGGATCCAACGAACCTGCAAAACAAACACCGGGAGGGGTTCCCGACGAAGGGACTCCGACGCTCAAGTAAGTCGAAAAGCTCTAAATTCTCTCAAAATATATGATAAGTGTATTTTTTGTGTATTGCGTGTGTGTAAAGTGAAAAGAATAAGGATATAAATACTCCCTGATACTTGTTGTAGTAGGAATACGAGTCCTAATTGTGGTTGAAGTAGGAGTCCTCCGAAAATCCGAGATTAACTCGATATTACCCTAAAAATAAGGAATATGAATAACAAACCCGTGAAAATAGCGGGCAGTTAAGATCATCTCGTTCTCATCCCATTATTCAGTTCGTAGCATCATACTGAGCTAATTTAGTTCGCCGGGACAGGCATAGTTCGCCTATCAGAGTAGTTCGCACAAGACGACTCAGTTCGCACAAGTCGACCTAAACTAAGGAAGAAACCCGGTCTGAATCAATTCGGTCAGAGTTAGTTTGATTCGGTCGAGGAATTCAATTCGACCATAACAAACATTATAATTTTTTTAGTATATATTTTGATCTAATTCATTTTTGATGCAGTTTTAAGTAGATATGGAATATTTTGCAATAGCTGACATTGATCCATTTAAGGAGACATGTGCAATAAGAGTTCGAATTATTAGATTATTGTTTGTACCTCAAAGAAATTCCCTACCGAATTGTTTTTAAGCCTCATGAAGATGATTTTGATGGATGATAAGATATTTTACGAACACCTCATGTTATTATGTAAAATTGGTATATTTCTTCAATGATGGGGTTTTAAATGTTTTTTAAAATCTTATAATATGTTTATAATTCAAATTTATTATATTCTAAGTTCTTTTTCCGTCATAATTCATTTTCAGTTTATAAGGATCCAGACTACTGTCGCTTGCAGTTAAATTAGTAGATGCAAAAACATGCTAAAAGAAAGAGTAATTTGTTAGTTGAAAAACTTTTAAATAGGTCAACATCAAGGAATTATGTGGGCTACAAAACATACGTATCAATTGGGCATCTATAAATATACTACAATCAAACTTTGTCCTAAAGTCTCAATCCCTATGTATGACTTTGAATTTACTGCTTTTGAAGAGATTATCTTATGTCCTGATTTGAAAACTCATTTTGTTGGTCTCAAATGGTATAGAGGTTCAGAAGGGGTAAATGAACCTCTATCGATTTTTGAAAACTATTGAACTTATTGCATTGTATTTTAGAACAAGTTACAGTGTTGTATGCAGCTTCAACTTACATCACTAGTATGCAGTGCTGTGCTTACTGTAACTTAGAGTTCGTGCAGCGGAAACTTAACTTTTATGGATAAAGATTATTTTAAAAACCTTTGTAAATATGATCTTTCAAATAAGTTTTTAAACAAAATAATAAAATAAGCAACTTCGTTAAGAGTTCGGTTTACAGGAACTAACTTTACAAAGTATTAATTCTAACGAAACAACACCAATTTTAGCTTCCACACAGGTTGCTCAAAAACCTTAAAGACAGATCCACATATGATCTATCTCAAACTCACACAGAGTTAATGCCTTAAGCAACTTAAGACTAAACACTCAGTAAAGAAAACCTTCCTATCAACTGAGGACACCTAAACAACCTAAGCACACAATACAAAAGTAAAAGTACATGGAGTTTCTTCAATGAGTGCTTGAAGTAACCTTGAGATTTCTTGAACTTGAACAAGGGCTTGACTGGTTCTTAGAGGTTGAGTGACTGAAACTTTTGTGGCTTTGATATCTCTTGAAATTTCTTTTTGAGTATTTTGCTTTTGATTTTTGTAGTTTCAATAGTCGTAACAATCGACTTTTTCTCTATTTATTTGAGATGTATTATGCAAGTTGAAGTGAGATAAATTACTTTAGAGTTTGAATCCTCTCCAAGGTGTAGAGCTTGCATCAAATGAAGTTTGAGCTTGCATTTAATATTTCTTATCTTTGCACTGCACAGATTTAATACACATGTACTAGGTTGCAGATTTGCACAGTGTCAGGCCGCATGTCTACTGCTTACTAGTCCTGGCTACTGCATTCTTCAATTTGTCTCTACTGACTAATTTTAATCTCATCAAAGTGATTGATCCTTAGACTACAACCTAATCTTTCTCGTACTGTATTTGTTGTTTTAACTTCATGTCCTCAAGACATCTTGTCTCTTCTTTCTTTAAGAGCGATGCATATAGTTGTTGTAACTTAGCTTGCAGCTTTATTTGCTGTAACTTTGCTTGCAACTTCCTTTACTGTAATTTCATTCGTTTACAGTCTTTCTTACTGAAAGTAGTAATTCTTTACTTCAATTTGCAACTTCTATTTCTTAATCTCCTACACTCTTCAGCCTATTTTATAGATTCAAAACTAATTTAGGTTCACTTAAACATTATGAAAAATGAGATATTTTATATTCTTAATATACTAATGTTTTGTATCATCAAAATCTAACAATAATTTTCTAATACATTTGGTAGGTATGTGTCACGTCCCAATTTCGAAATAAAATAAAATATAAAATTTTAACATTTTGGGCGTCCAGCAATTTAAAACAAACTATAACTGAAGGATAATATCCATGCAAACTACATAAATGTTTTAAATGATCAGAGACCGCAACAAAATATATATATATATATATATACAGGCCATCACACTTTTACAACCTTTCAAATAACATGTTTAATTATTACAAAAATTATATACTCGCATCTTTCTTCACATTCGGCTCACAACACCCGAATCTATAAAAGAAAACATATAAAAGGGGTGAGCGTATAAAATACACTCAGTGGGATCACATTATAAAAATAGGGGTTCACATTCAATCACACCCATATTCACCTTCAATCACATAATTCATAGCCATTTTGGAATATACGCATTCATCATAAATCAAACATAATTCACATTCAAACAACACTTTTCACATAATTTACGGTGCTTAGCCGCCATGAAAGTATTTTATGGTTCTTAGCCGCCGTGAAAACATTTTTACGGGTCTTAGCCTTCCTGGAAACGTATACGGGTCTTAGCCACCCTGGAAACATATGCGGGTCTTAGCCATCCTGGTACGGTGATCAGCCGTCATATACGGGTCTTAGCCGTCTTGCACACGCATGCACATGCACATATAATTTCTTCACACATTCACATATCAAAAGTTCACATAAAAGCACCTCTTAATTGCACATACGAAAATATCAAATTCACCTCATCATATCATAACATTTCATGCGTTCAGCATATAAACCCAACACATTTCATATAGCATAATATTTCGTAATTTAAATGCTTTGGAAGAATTATAAATACCGACTTAGCACTTTTTCCCACCTAAAGAGCAGCTAACCAAAAGCTTTAGACTTCCAAACTATCTACGGTGTAAAACCCGTCGTATCGTCTACAAACATAAGGGTTCGACTTAGCCTTTAATCGAATTATGATCGATTTAAAATAAATTAATATTTTTAAGCTAAACCCTAATTTTGGAATTAAATATAACTTATTTTGTAATTAAATGTAAAATTCATAATCTATATAGATCAATTTGAAATTAATATTTCGGATAAAAAAAATAGTTATGAATTTAGGGTTATTTATCCTTAAATTAATAATAATTCAAATCGTAAAACTGCTTTAATTAACATAATATTTATAAGTTTATAATTTTTAATCTCAAAAGCAATCTTGCAAAACATAGATTTAATTTATAATTCCAAATAAAATCTTCGGTTAAAAATTTTAATGAATAATGCAATAATACTTAATTTCCAACTCAAGCTTGCATTATAGTTTTTTAATTAATTGAATAAAATTTATGACTTTATACTTTATTTAATTATATAATTAGATCCAAGTAACATAAATTAATTTACATAATCCTTCTTTATTATTTAATTAAACTCATCTCATTTATCAAATTCTGTTAATTATAAGATAACATCTATAATTTCCATATACATTAAATTAAATAAATAATAAAAATAAAAGTATTATTTATCATAATTTTCACAAATTTTAAGGACAATTTTATAATATCGTCATATTTTAAAGAAGACCACGTAATTTTATTCGAATTCAATGTCCGAATTTCATATATTAAATTCTAGTAATCATATGATAACATTCATAATTCCAACATATTCTATATCCAAAATATCATTCTTATATATTCCATAATTCTAAGAGAGATGTATCATATTATCAATTATCAAGGAAAACTATGTAATTTCTATAATTTTCAAGGTTTCATTTATCATTATATAACAATTAGGGCCTTAAAACATGTATTATGTACTTAGAGGAGTAATCTATAATTTCCTAAAAGCTAAGGATTCAAATTTAATTTCAGCATAATTCTACTTTGCAAGATAGCCCTTGACTCCTATCTAATTTGCAAAAAAAAAATTACCCCAACCCCATACTCCATTTCCCAGCCCACATTGCCGTCCGTCGCCTGCCCCAGCCCTCACTGCTGCCGCCAACTCACCGCTGTCGGCGACTGAAAGTCGCCGGCGACCAACCCGACCGGAGAACACAACCCCACCCCCACCCCCACCGACACAGACACACACCCACAAGACACAACCTAACTACCCACTGGCGCTGCTGCTCACCTGCCGCCACTGCTCACCTGCCGGCGCCGGCGTTGCGCTGGCCAGCCTCAACCTTCCCCGTCCAAGACTCAACACGCATACAACACCCCAACTAGACCTACACCCACGCACGCACAGCAGAAACGCAGCCAAACAGAGCACGTTCCAGCCCAACACAACCACCGCTTCCAGCGGCGATTCTCACCCTGATGTGCCGGCGTAGACACCGCGCCAACTCCGACATGACCCAGCAGCGAAGGCAGCATCAGATAAGACAGGGACAGCCTCCGACACAGCCGAGAGAGCTTGAGAAAAAGATACATAGCAGTTTATTTGTTCAAGCTTCAAACCCGTCCTTGCGACGAGCTTGAAGAGCTCTACTTCTTGCTCCGTTTACCTTACTGAAAAGATGAAGATCGACGGTGGAACACGGTGGTCAACTCGGCTGTTGGAAGGAGAAAATACAAATGGAAAAAGAAGATGTATGACTTGGTTGTGCTTTACGTGCTTGGAGAAGTGATGGAGCATGGCCTCACATATCAATCAATTTTTCTTCTAGAAGTTTATTGACTTATCACACCTATATACCTATGCTACCATGCATTTCATATAATTTCATGTATTATAACTTATGCTTATATCCTTATATCTTGCATATATGTTCTTTACGTAATTTAGCTTAAGTTATATACCTAATAACTTATATAATACTTAGGTTATAATTATATTTATATAACTTATGAATTGCATATCTTAATATCTATAACTTATTTTATAATTATATCATGTAGCTTATTTTATAAATTATATATATTAATATTTATATAACATAATACTATATAACATATATTGTAAATTATTTCGTATAACTATGTATACATTAATGCAACAAATATATATATATACCTATATATATATATATTATATGGTTATGTAAAAAAAAAATTTCTAGGTGCTACATCCTCCCCTCCTTCAAATAAATTTCATCCTCGAAATTTAGAAACGTTTCTAGAATCGGCAAATTCGGATATTTTGCTAAAATTTCCTCTTCTTCTTCCCAAGTGGCTTCATTGATATCATGATGACTCCATTGTACCTTGACTAAGACAACATCTCGATTTCTTAGTTTATGAATCTTTATGTCCAAAATAACCACTGGAACCTCTTCATAGGTTACTTCCTTCTCCAATCCTATCTGTTGTTGATCGATGATGTGACTTGGATCGAAAACGTATTTTCTTACCATGGAAACATGAAAAACGTTGTGTATGCCGGCGTAATCAGGCGGTAAAGCTAGTCGGTACGCCACTTCTCCGACTCGATCCAAAATCTCGAACGGACCTATATACCTTGGCTTCAACTTTCCTCGCTTCCCAAAACGATATACTCCTTTTGTGGGTGATACTTTGAGAAAAACTTTGTCCCCCACGGTAAATTGTAGTTCTCGGCGTCTTTTATCCGCATATGATTTTTGTCTATCTTGAGCAGTCTTGATTTTTTCTCGGACTTTTCGTATCTTCTCCACTGCTTGCTCAACTAGCTCGGGTCCCAAAATTTGTTTTTCACCTACTTCATCCCAATAAACAGGCGAACGACATTTTCTTCCATATAGAGCCTCGTACGGCGTCATTCCGATAGTTGCCTGATAGCTGTTATTGTAGGCAAACTCCACCAAATATAGATGGTCTTCCCAACTTCCATGCATATCCAAAGCATTTGCTCTCAACATATCCTCTAAAATTTGTATTGTCCGTTTGCTTTGTCCATCAGTTTGAGGATGAAAAACAGTGCTGAAAGCCAGTTTGGTACCTAATTCTTTTTGTAAACTCTGCCAAAACCTGGATGTGAAACGAGGGTCTCTATCAGACACAATAGAGATGGGTACCCCATGCAATCTAACAATCTCCTTTATGTAGATCTGAGCTAATCTTTCCAAACTAAACGTCATTTTGATCGGCAAAAAGTGGGCAGACTTGGTTAGTCTATCCACAATGACCCATATTGCATGATTCCCATGATTGGTTCGAGGTAGTCCCACCACAAAGTCCATGGTGATATGTTCCTACTTCCATTCAGGTATCTCTAGAGGTGTGAGCATTCCCGCAGGTCTTTGATGCTCCGCCTTCACTTGCTGGCAAATAAGGCATCTCTTCACAAAAAGTCCAATGCTATTCTTCATGTTTCTCCACCAAAAGCTCTTTTTCAAATCTTGATACATCTTTGTACTTCCTGGATGGGCTGTATATGGAGTAACATGTGCTTCTTCCATGATTTCAGTTAGAAGATCTTCCTTATGTGGCACACATAACCTATTCTTGAACTTAAGTATCCCATCCTTGTTTACTTCGAAGTTCTTTGCTAAACCCTTCTCCACTTGCTCTTTCATAATTTGAGTGAACCTATCCTCATGTTGAGCCTGCAGTATCCTATCCTGAAGCGTGGGTTTGATTATTAAAGCACTTATTCTTGCTCCTATGTTGCTTGGAGGTATCACCAATTCCATGCTTAGTTTTCCAAATTCTTCAATCAACTCCTTCTGAGTAGTTATCATGTATGTCGTTTGAGCATTTTCCTTCCTACTCAGCACATCCGCCACCACATTTGCCTTTCCAGGATGGTATAAGATTGAGCAATCGTAATCTTTCACCAACTCCAACCATCTTCTTTGTCTCATGTTGAGCTCTTTTTGTTCGAAAAAGTACTTCAAGCTCTTATGATCCGTATAGATCTCACACTTTCCTCTATACAAATAGTGCCGTCAAATCTTGAGAGCGTACACTACAGCAGCTAATTCCAGATCATGAGTAGGATAGTTTTGCTCATGCACCTTTAGTTGTCTCGAAGCGTAAGCTACCACCTTTCTTCTTTGTATCAATACGCATCCCAAACCTTGCTTGGAGGCGTCACTATAAACAACAAACTCCTTCGTTCCGTCTGGAACTATTAGAATTGGTGCAGACGTCAATCTTCTCTTCAATTCTTGGAAACTATCTTCGCATTGATTCGTCCACTGAAATTTCACATCCTTACGAGTCAGACGCTTCAGAGGAATAGAGATCTTTGAAAATCCTTCAATGAACCTTCTGTAATATCCGGCTAAACCTAGAAAACTTCGTATTTCATTTACATTGGTCGGTGCCTTCCAATTACTGACCGCTTCCACCTTGGCCGGATCCACTTCTATTCCTTTTGAAGAGACGATATGCCCAAGAAAAGAAATTTTATCTAACCAGAACTCACACTTTTTAAACTTGGCATATAATTTTTCTTTTCTCAAAGTTTCCAGAGTAATCCTCAGGTGTTCTTCATGCTGGTTCTTCTCGTGTGAATACACCAAAATATCATCGATAAAAACTATCACAAATCGATCAAGATATGGATGGAAAATTCGATTCATCATATCCATGAAAACGGCCGGTGCATTGCTAAGTCCAAAAGGCATTACCACAAATTCGTAATGGCCATACCTTGTTCTGAAAGTCATTTTAGATATACCTTCTTTCTTAATCTTCACTTGATGATATCCGGATCTTAAATCAATCTTCGAAAATACGCTTGCACCTCTTAATTGATTGAACAAGTCTTCAATCCGAGGTAACGGATACTTATTCTTGATTGTTCTTTTATTGAGCTCTCGATAGTCTATGCACATCCGAAATGTTCCATCTTTTTTCTTCACAAACAGCACTGGAGCTCCCCAGGGTGATACGCTAGGACGTATGAAACCCTTTTCCAAGAGTTCTTGCAATTGCACCTTTAGCTCTTCCAACTCTTTCGGTGCCATTCGATATGGAGCCTTTGATACTGGTGCCACTCCTGGTACTAAGTCTATGCTGAATTCAACTTATCTATCAGGCGGTAAACTAGGTAATTCTTCTGGAAAAACGTCGGCATAATCATTTACTATCGGCACCCTTCCAATCGAATCTGTCTTCTGTTCGGGATTTACGATATTCACCAAGAATGCCTCACAATCTCCCTTATTAATCATCTTGGTAGCCTGCAGAACCGATATAACACGTGGATTTATGCTGACTCAAGTTCCAAAAATTGTGAACTCTTCTTCTTCGGGCGATCATATCAAAATCTCTTTTTCTCGACATCGGATCACCGCATTATTAGCCTTAAGCCAATCCATGCCCAAAATAACATCAAAATCTTTCATCTCCAATACATGCAACGTGGCTGGAATGATTTTCTCTTCAAAAGAAATTTTCATATTTCGACACGTATTTTGGGTTTTTATCGTTTTCCCGAAAGGTATACTAACTTCTAGGATCTCAGCATCTACCCTATCGTTTTCATATCCCAAGAGTTCATAAAATATGACAGATATAAACGAATGGGTTGCCCCGGTATCAAATAATACAAACGCAGTCATATCACATACTGATAGCATACCTGTCATGGTCTCAAGCTCTTCTGCTGCCTCGTTTCTCGTGAGAGCAAAAGCTCGAGCTCTCCTTGCCTCGGGTCTTGGCTTGGAATCCTGTGTAACTTTGTAATTAGGACAAACATTGGAACTATGTCCAAATTCTTGACATCGAAAACAACGCCATGTCCCCCATAGGCATTGCCCGCCGTGAGTTCTTCCACATTTGGGGCAGACTGGCCTTTAACTTGGTTTAGAGACATTTGGTCCGCTACCCATTTCTGGACGTTGATTTCTGTTGAAGGTCAGGTTCCGATTTTGATTCGTGTCGTTCCACTTTCTCTTTCCGAGCACACCTGGAGGTTTTCTAAGTGGAACATTATCCAAACCCATACGCGCTGCAATCTCTTGTGCTCTTTCAACAGTTTCTGAATATGTCATCCCTCCTTGCCCTGCCAAAATGGTGCCAATTTCTCGTCGTAGGCCCCTGTTGAAACGTCTGGCCTTCTTCATATTCGTATCTACTAAATGGATCGCATATCGGCACAACTGGTTGAATTTTCTCTTGTATTCACCGACGGTCAAGGATCCCTGTCTTAAATACAAGAATTCCATCTCTTTCTTGTCTCAATAACTTTGAGGTAGATAATTGTGCATAACTGCCTCCTTGAAATCCACCCAGGTCATCGTATTCCTCACATCCCTGGATAGCGACCTCTCATAAGACTCCCACCAGAAACTCGTTTCCTCTATTAGCTGAAACACCGCACAAGAGACTTTCTGCTCCTCTGAACAAGTTAGATTAGCAAAGAGTCTATCTAAATTTCTTAGTCATTCCTCTGCGTCCGCAGGTTCTCCTTTACCATTGAACGTTGGGGGATTGAAACGTCGAAATTGTTCGATTATACTATTCGCATCACTTCTTGGTGCTTGATTGGGTGCTTCTCTGTTAGCCTCGAACTTCTCAGCTAATCTCTTTAGTACTGTTACTAAATTTCCCAATACTCATTCTTCTGTTGATGCAGACGGCCCTTCAGTTGTTGCTGGTTATTTGCGTGGTCTACCTCTCGGAGGCATGAGCCTGCTACGATACACACAATATCTGATAGTTAAATATTACGACGTTATTATTGAAAATAATAATAATAATGCAAGCTATGAGAAATTCACCAGCTTCAATAGGATATATACATATATATACATAATATTTTTATAAAAACAACACTTTTTATAAGCCATAATCTTATATACATTTAGCAAAATTTTGGCTACATATGCATCACATCCATCTATATACATACACTACCACACAACTATTTAAAACATACATATATATTGTTTTAGCCGAGATACATCCCAAAATATAACACCTACTCCTATCGTCTACGCTACCGCAGCTGGGGGCGATGGGGGCCTAACTACACCAGAGGTCGAAGCACCTGGATCACCCTCATCAAGGTAATCATTAGAATCCTCTTCCGGATCCTCCTCCGGATCTTCCTCCGGTTCCTCCTCGGAGTCATCACTAGGTGGATCATAGGGCCCTGGCTCAAGGGGTGATGGATACTCGTTCCTACCCCAGGCCTCTAGTAGCTGACTTGCAATCCTCCCAAAATCTACAACGGGAGAACGCTCTGCTCCTGAATATACTACCTCTCTACGGTAAATACTGTGGGCATGAGCTGCCCACACGGAGGGCAATGTCCGGATCAACTGATGACAACCCTCCACATTTCCTATTAAGCCTCCAACCCCACTGGCCCGTCTCCAGATATGAAACATTCGAGCGGTGTGCTCTCCTACTGAAAAGTCTGCAGCTACTCGACTATCAAAGAAGACATCTCTAAGTCTCTCTCTGGGAATCGACTTCCTAGCCGTATACCTCTTTCGAGCCATCTGTATACATAATTCTATATAAGCTTAACTTAAGAAAATCTGTCTAACAACCCCCGTAATAAACTCCAAAACACGTATTTACAATTCAATAATAAATCAAACATAACATTTCATAATAACACGGATTTGTATTCACGTTATGAAAATTAATCACATGTAATCAACTCATTTCTATGCCTATTGGAGAAAAAGTGGAGAAAGATGCGTATTTAACTCCAAATTTAAATATTAAGCCCATTTTTTTTAAATAAAAAAAATTGTAAACTTTTTTTTAAAAAATTGAGCAAAGCCCTACAAAGAGAGCTAGGCTCTGATACCAAAACTGTCAAGTCCCAATTTCGAAATAAAATAAAATATAAAATTTTAACATTTTGGGCGTCCAGCAATTTAAAACAAACTATAACTGAAGGATAATATCCATGCAAACTACATAATTTACATAAATATTTTAAATGATCAGAGACCGCAGCAAAATATATATATATACAGGCCATCACACTTTTACAACCTTTCAAATAACATGTTTAATTATTACAAAAATTATATACTCGCATCTTTCTTCACATTCGGCTCCCAACACCCGAATCTATAAAAGAAAACATATAAAGGGGGTGGGCGTATAAAATACACTCAGTGGGATCACATTATAAAAATAGGGGTTCACATTCAATCACACCCATATTCACCTTCAATCACATAATTCATAGCCATTTTGGAATATACGCATTCATCATAAATCAAACATAATTCACATTCAAACAACACTTTTCACATAATTTACGGTGCTTAGCCGCCATGAAAGCATTTTACGGTTCTTAGCCGCCGTGAAAACATTTTTACGGGTCTTAGCCTTCCTGGAAACGTATGCGGGTCTTAGCCGCCCTGGAAACATATGCGGGTCTTAGCCGCCCTGGTACGGTGATCAGCCGTCATATACGGGTCTTAGCCGTCTTGCACACGCATGCACATGCACATATAATTTCTTCACACATTCACATATCAAAAGTTCACATAAAAGCACCTCTTAATTGCACATACGAAAATATCAAATTCACCTCATCATATCATAACATTTCATGCGTTCAGCACATAAACCCAACACATTTCATATAGCATAATATTTCGTAATTTAAATGCTTTGGAAGAATTATAAATACCGACTTAGCACTTTTTCCCACCTGAAGAGCAGCTGACCAAAAGCTTTAGACTTCCAAACTATCTACGGTGTAAAACTCGGCGTATCGCCTACAAACATAAGAGTTCGACTTAGCCTCTAATCGAATTATGATCGATTTAAAATAAATTAATATTTTTAAGCTAAACCCTAATTTTGGAATTAAATATAACTTATTTTGTAATTAAATGTAAAATTCATAATCTATATAGATCAATTTGAAATTAATATTTCGGATAAAAAAATAGTTATGAATTTAGGGTTATTTATCCTTAAATTAATAATAATTCAAATCGTAAAACTGCTTTAATTAGCATAACATTAATAAGTTTATAATTTTTAGTCTCAAAAGCAATCTTGCAAAACATAGATTTAATTTATAATTCCAAATAAAATCTTCGGTTAAAATTTTTAATGAATAATGCAATAATACTTAATTTCCAACTCAAGCTTACATTATAATTTCTTAATTAATTGAATAAAATTTATGACTTTATACTTTATTTAATTATATAAATAGATCCAAGTAACATAAATTAATTTACATAATCCTTCTTTATTATTTAATTAAACTCATCTCATTTATCAAATTCTGTTAATTATAAGATAACATCTATAATTTCCATATACATTAAATTAAATAAATAATAAAAATAAAAGTGTTATTTATCATAATTTTTACAAATTTTAAGGACAATTTTATAATATCGTCATATTTTAAAGAAGACCACGTAATTTTATTCGAATTCAATGTCCGAATTTCATATATTAAATTCTAGTAATCATATGATAACATTCATAATTCCAACATATTCTAAATCCAAAATATCATTCTTATATATATTCCATAATTCTAAGAGAGATGTATCATATTATCAATTATCAAGGAAAACTATGTAATTTCAATAATTTTCAAGGTTTCATTTATCATTATATAACAATTAGGGCCTTAAAACATGCATTATGTACTTAGAGGAGTAATCTATAATTTCCTAAAAGCTAAGGATTCAAATTTAATTTCAGCATAATATTACTTTGCAAGATAACCCTCGACTCCTATCTAATTTGCAAAAAAAAAAAAATTATCCCAACCCCATACTTCATTTCCCAGCCCACCTTGCCGTCCGTCGCCTGCCCCAGACCTCACTGCTGCCGCCAACTCGCCGCTGCCTGCGACCAACCCAACCGGAGAACACAACCCCACCCCCACCGACACAGACACACACCCACAAGACACAACCTAACTACCCACTGGCGCTGCTGCTCACCTGTCGCCACTGCTCACCTGCCGGCGCCAGAGTTGCGCCGGCCACCCTCAACCTTCCCCGTCCAAGACTCAACACGCATACAACACCCCAACTAGACCTACACCCACGCACGCACAGCAGAAACGCAGCCAAATAGAGCACGTTTCAGCCCAGCACAACCGCCTCTTCCAGCGGCGGTTCTCACCCCGACGCGCCGGTGCAAACACCGCGCCAACTCCGACACGACCCAGCGGCAAAGGCAGCATCAGATAAGACAGGGACAGCCTCCGACACAGCCTAGAGAGCTTGAGAAAAAGATAGATAGCAGTATATTTGTTCAAGCTTCAAACTCGTCCTTGCGACGAGCTTGAAGAGCTCTACTTCTTGCTCCGTTTACCTTGCTGAAAAGATGAAGATCGACGGTGGAACACGGTGGTCAACTCGGCTGTTGGAAGGAGAAAATACAAATGGAAAAAGAAGAAGTATGGCTTGGTTGTGCTCTACGTGCTTGGAGAAGTGATGGAGCATGGCCTCACATATCAATCAATTTTTCTTCTAAAAGTTTATTGACTTATCACACCTATATACCTATGCTACCATGCATTTCATGTAATTTCATGTATTATAACTTATGCTTATATCCTTATATCTTGCATATATGTTCTTTACGTAATTTAGCTTAAGTTATATACCTAATAACTTATATAATACTTAGGTTATAATTATATTTATATAACTTATGAATTGCATATCTTAATATCTATAACTTATTTTATAATTATATCATGTTGCTTATTTTATGAATTATATATATTAATATTTATACAACATAATACTATATAACATATATTCTAAATTATTTCGTATAACTATGTATACATTAATGCAACAAATATATATATACCTATATATATATATACTATATGGTTATGTAAAAAAAAATTCTAGGTGTTACAGTATGAATCTTATTGTGTTTTCCAATTTATGTTATTTAAAATTTACTTTAAATTAAAAATGTTTGATTGATGATAATTATATGTCATTGGCAAGACATTTCCAAAAAGTGTTATTAAGGAGATTACAAATAAAAACAATGAACAAGCATGTAGAATGTACATGTCAAATATACAATTTTTCATATTAATTTTATTTTAATTTTACATATTAATTTTATTTTTATTTTCAAAATTAAATCTATAATAACTAGAATTTTAAAGGTAATTTAACTAAAGTGGATGTCTAATAATATATTAATTTAATCATGTTGATAATAGTAATTAGTAAATAATACATGGATTTTAATTAAATTTCTTAAAATAACACGCAATTGATTTTAAATTTAGAAATCATTTATAAATTTTAAATTTGTTTAATTTAAATTTTTTAAAGAAAAATAAAAAAATTAAAATTAAAATAAAGGTGAGTTGATTAAGAATGATTATTCACTTATTATTAATAAAATTAAATAGTTTTTTTTTATGAATATGTATTTTATTTATATATTTTTATATTAATAATATTAACATTTTTTTATTTTATTAAGTTTGATTTTATTTTCTTATATTACACTCGTCCTATACTAGTTCTAAAATATAAAGATTTTGATTCTCATCTCTATAAACTTTTCTACCCAAAAAAGAAACTCAAATAAAAAAAACGTTCATAAAATGTTATTTAACGTACACTTTCAAGGATTTAATTATGGGTCCGGCTATACACACCCAATAAAATTTAATATAAATGAAATTATATAGATAAAGACAATTATATCCTTTGTATTAATTAAAAAAAATAAAAATCAATATAACGTATAAATTCCAAACACACCTACCTAATTTAATGACTAAACACACCCCATTTGACACACACTACACATATATACATTACACATCTTCTTCTTCCTTATTACCTTCTTCTACCTCTTCATTCAAATTCCATTAAAACTTCAAAACGAACCTAAAAAAATTCATTCATTTAGTCAAAAAATATCATGCAGAAAGAAAGAACACATGAGATGGATAACGTAAGTTATTTAGTATTGTTTTACTGATTTATTTATTTTTGTATAGTGAGGAAAAAAAATCCACAAAAATCGTGATCGACCATTACAGGGCGAACAAATTGAGGTGTGTTCAACCACAAATAGCCAAACACAATGAAGTATGTTCGACATTCAATGATAGAACACACATCATTTTATTTGGCATGCACTAACCGAACATAATGAAGTATCTTCGACTACTACTAGTCAAACAATGACAAAGACGTTCGGTCATTGTTGGTCAAACATTGTGTGATGTCTCGACCATTAGTGGTCGAATAAAGCTATTTTTTATTTTAAAGTGTTTTATTTTAAATCAATGTATTTAGTTATACATTTATTATATTTATAGAAAAACGATTCAAATGAAACTTAATTAAGCATTATCAACGTACCAGATGAATTGAACATTATCAATCTAATGTATGAGAAGATAGATTTTTTGGAAGAATTTCGAATGAATAAAATATTTGATAATCGTGAAGCATTGGTCAATTGGACAACTAAGGTTGAAATTCGTCTTAACATAGTTTTTTATGTACTCTGAGTGTTTAAAATTGAACTTGGTTTTGCTACTATTACTTAGGTTTTCATTGACTTGACATTTGTATTGTTGCTACTAATCATGTTGATAGTATTTGTATTACATCTTGTGTGGAAAGATGGGCCAAAAAGTATTTTGTTTGATTACCACAGGTCAAATATCGTATAGAGCATTTGACCAACAACCGAATAGGTAGACACATGTTCGACAATGAGCTGAACGCTTTGAAGAGTGTTCAGTCGTAGGTCGAACAACTTCAACAGTGTTTAATTAGTGGTGATCAAACACCTTTAACTATGTCCAATCAGCAGTGATCGAATAGAATACTTTCGTATGGAAAAATTGGAAATAATACCTTCAACCATGTTATGATTCATGTTGATAGTTCGACCATCACAAAGTAAGCATAAGACAAGATTTCAAATCAAATTAAGATCACCATACATAAGCATAACATAACACACCTGAAAGTTTATTAAGAAGATCACCAAACATTGTCAAAGCAAACTAAGATAAACATAGCTAATATGCAAAACACAAAATTCAAATTACAAAAACTACGAGTCCATGACAAATGACTCAAAATTGAGCTCTAAAAGTCCTACGACTTATACTAGTTGAAGCCCGTCTAAAAGACTTGGGTGGATCCTCATTCTCAATCTTCAATGCACAATATACCTCAATTAAAGCTGGAACTATGAATGATGTATCCAATCTATCCTTGTTGTGAAGCCACTGCTAGTGAATAAGTTCTAAATGTCCCAATGCATTCACAATCATGTCTCACAATTGCGGTCCTCTCAATCTAGAAGTATGAACATGATCAGCGAGGATGTTTTCTAGGTTCTAGATTATAGGATGTGAGAATGTGTTAAATCAATCCATATAGTCCTCCACTCACTCTCAAGCCGGATTAGCACCTCTCCCACGGGCTTCAAAAGATAATACATGGTTCCTCCAAACTTGAAAATAGACTCTAAGTGCATCACAGGTAATCTTAAAATTCACGCCCGTGTTTTCCCGTCGGACAAGAGTGGAACAATATACCAGGCTCATTCGGGATCCTTTGAACATATCCAAATTGTCGAAGCACTCGATCCGGATGATATGACTCTACTATCTTAAAGGTTTGTATACACCCCTGATAGAAAGTAACTTCATCCGAGGATAGTGATCTCGGATCTTACTATAAGGTGTTCAATTGACCTACATATTAATTGAACAATAGGTATAAATTAGAGAATAAAAATAAAATAATTTCTTATTTGAAAGTATAAACATGAACTCATGTTGAGTGGCGACATAGTATTCAAGACTTCTCTAATAGTCAATAATTGGTTAATAGTACCATCCCGTGGAATTGTTGCATCCATTTTCTTACAAATGATTCATCTAGTTGAAAATTAACATTGTATGTTAGCCTGAACACTGAAAAGTACTTGTATATCTAACATTAAGGCAATTAAAAACATAAAAGTTTAGTTCATAAACAACATACATATGAAAAAAATAATAATATTATGAACGATTTTAGGGTGATACCTTGAGTAGTGTCAAGTATCCACTCATCTGTTTCATCCCATTTTGAGAGGCCAATCTGAGTTTTTGTTACAAGAATGCTAAAGTGGTTGTTCCCAAGCATATTCATGAACAAAATTTAAATACTCTGACAGTTTAAGAATCTTGGTGTCAACTCTTGTTCCTATCTTATCAGTAAATATAATGCACCCCAACAAAAATCATAAGCTTGCACGAGTAGCACACTTCAATTTCTATCCATCCTAAGAAGCTGAATCTCTTTCAAATCGAGATTGAAGTCATTTCAAACATACGAAAGCTTCTCGAAGTTCAGAAATGGCTTCAGTTACGTCTGTTTCAGACACCCCCAACAATCAACTAATCATTTTCTATGGTCGCTTAGGTCTGCTCCTACCCTCTGATAACATGATTGAGTGTCCACTGGCAGGAAGTCTGGTGAGACAAAATACGTCATCCAACGTAGCAGTCATCTCACTGAATGGCATATGAAAAATATTGGTCTCTGGTTACCGACACTCAACAAATGCACATATGAGATTCTTGTTGGGTGTCCTTAATGAAGTCCACCTCAAATCTAGGATCGAAGTTCATTCAAGTATCCTAGAGAACATCGAATTTAGGTTATCGAACATTCACATCTCCATCTTTGTAGTGTGGCACCAACATTTCAGTATGTTTCTTTCCACCTTATTCCAAATAACATATGCAACATGCATTTTGAAATTTGGAATCAATTAGGGATTAACGGGTCCATTGGGACAAGAAGGACCCACCAAAATATCATCATCATCATCATCATTCTTTTTTTATGCTCTTGTTAGTTAAATGATATTCTTCTTTTGCATATGTTGTGTACTCAATCATTGGAAAAGCAGAAGAAGAAGCAAATGATTCTTCGATCGTGAAGTTTCCTCGATCCGATGTCTTCGATTAGAAGGAGTATGTCTCATCCTCCTCGTATAAACAACATCTCCTCTTACAATATTCATTCAAAATTTTATCAATTAATCTATATTTTACAAACCAATGTAAAATATTTATGAACTGATAAAACTAATGAAAATGGATCTATTCGACCACCATTGGTTGAACAACATAACATATGTTTGGTCATTAGTTGAACACTTTTCCCACTATTCGACTGGTTGTCGAACAGTTGCTATGTTGTTCAACTAGTGATCAAACACCTTTTCAATGTGTTTAACCAGTGGTCGAACACCCTTCATTACATTCAATGGTCGAACATTCAACATTTCGTTTGACTGACCTGGAGTGCACATAACCCATTCAGATTCAAAACTCATTCACATGATTCAGATTTTTTTTTCAATTTTTCATCTAACTTGTAAGATATTTTCTATAACAAAACTTCTAAACATGAATCATAAACTCTTATATTCTATTTCAAACAACATTAAACAAATTTAACATAATAAATTCATAATCTATGTAAAAAAATCCAAGTATGAACTTCATTTACTTGGAACTTCATCTTCTTGGTATGGATCCATTGTAGGCTCGAAAGTGTGAAATCGTACTCTTCTAAACTTACTCAAACTTAAGTCGAACACTTCAATCAAATTAATTTTTTGTAATTTTTAGGATTAGGCCGTTAGGACTTGTGGGTTAGGGTTCTTCTTAATTGGGGGTGTGGTTAGAAAATAAGATAGTTTTGTGTTTTATTTGAATTTTTTCTTTATAATGTGATGGGGTGGTTTTAAAATTTTTTGCTTAAAAATTGAGGTGTGTTTAAAAGATTATGGTGTGTATATAGTTGGGCCCTTTATTTATTTTTTCTTTTAACCATTGAATATCTAAATGTACTTTTGTCAATTTAAATCTTTTAACATAATTCTGTAGCCAGACTTTTTTTCTTTTGGATTCAAAATATTTTTGATTTAGAGAACCACTTTATGTTGGTTTATAATTACAATAGTTTGTGTGTATTTTTATAATGAATCTTATTTATTATGAAAATATTTGAGTTTTGAAGTGTAGGATAATGGCAAAAGACAAGACAATTAGTTATATGACACTCAAATGGTTAAAATACCCACATCCAGTATGCATAAGTTGTGATCGTAACGGAGTTTATCTTATAGGCAAATTAGAAAGGAAGTTCGATCGTCTCTCCTAAAAGCTAGAATTAGTAGTATAAGATTTGTTCACTCGATTATTTTAAAAGTTCTCTAAATAATTTGAGATTAAATAGGAAAAAAAAATTAATTACCAGATATTTGGTTTATGATCAATCCTTAAAAGCTGATTTGAGTTTGGCACATTTAATATATTGATTAAATTTTAGGATTAATATAAAAAATCAAATTGATATATGATTTTTTTCAAATTACAATCTAATTTTTTTTTTTTGATTTGCACATCAAATTTCAAGATCTTTCTAATGGTAACAAAAGGTTACTTTCTAATTATTTTTCCGGCCAAAATGAGTAATTTTTTTGATTTTTGCTTAACTTGAACTTCAATTGAATCGAAATCAAAAAATTGGTTTGGGGCTATTGTTTGGTTGGGTAAAAAACATTTTTCCATCTAAATTATATATGATTTTACATATTTTTATAAAAATGTAGAAATGTTTTAGTTTTTCGTAACTTTAAATTTAAAACATTTTACGGTATCAGACAAATCCTAATCATTGATTTTGGACACGTGTATGGTTAGGATTTGTCTGATATCGTATAATGTATCAAATTTAAAGTTCATACGACAAAGTAAAATATTTTAAAAAATTTACAAAAAAATGTAAAATCATGTATAGATCAGATGAAAATTTTTTTTAACCCTGTTTGGTTAGAAACATGAAGTGTTTTTCATAGTTTCATGTATTTTGATTACAACAAAAAAAAAAGACATCAAATTCGATTTTGATCAAAAGTGATTGAAAAATAAATCTAGGTTGCAGTTTGAAAAAATCATAAATTTTAGGATGTAATAAAAAAAAATTAATTGCATATAAATTAAAAAACATAATTGAAGCTGATATTTGATATTACCCAAAATTTTAATACACAACTTCATCTGACAAAACTTAATATTCATCTCCAACCCCCTTAAAAATGAAACTTTGATTTAATCAGTGATGAAAATATCGTGATAAACATGGTTTCGATATTATAATAATATGCAAAAAAAATTTGGTAAAATATTGGCGAAATATCGTCGATAGTTTGATAAAATATTGGTAATATTTCGTTATTGGTGAATAATGACTCAATCTCGTGGAATTTTATCGATATATCGACAAAATATCCATTTTGTCCAATTGTCGGTAGAAATATTTTTAATAATTTTTTTTAGCTTATTTTTTTAATCAGCTAGCCTCTAATTTTTTCTTATTTTAAAAAAAAATTTATTTTATATTTTTCTCTAAAACAAATTTAAATTTTATAAATAATTTCTATATTTGAAGTTTAACATATGTTGCTTTAAAAAAATTATTAAAATTTTCATATATTATTTACTAATGTCTATTATCAATATAATTAAATTAATATCATAAATAGCTATATTAATTAATTAGCTTTGAAATTCTATTTATTATAGATTTAATTTATAAAATTAAAATAAAATTAATATGAAAATTGTATATTTGACATGTGGCACATATGATCTTACTTTTATATATATATATAAAGATAAATGTATGTTTACTAAATTTAAAATCACATATAACTAATGTATATTTTATTATTGAATTGGATTAATAAATAAAAAACAATCGATATATTATATATTTCGCTATTCGTAAATATAATCAATATGTTATACCTCTTTCAGTTAAATAAATTTTATGATTCAAATATTATTAATGTATATAAATTTTTATTGTATCCAAATAAATCCAATAATGAATCAATAAGATTATCTTGTTTCTCTAAAAAAAATTAGGATTATCTTCCTTGAGGAAACAATATCATTACCTACAATTAAAAATTTGTCATGTTATCATTGCAAACAATGAATATATAGTATTTTATCTATACATTTGTTGTAAATATATCATTTTATTTGAAATTTTAAATTTAATTTATGTATTAATGTCAGTTATAATAATCTATAAACTAGTAAATATATTTTTCAATTTTTTTACTAAGTTTTTATTAAATGTTCGATATTTCCACTGAAACCGATATATTCATCGATATTTTTATAAAATCAAAACACTGATATTTTCACCGAAATTGATATTTTCGTCCTTGGTTTTAATGATCTTATCAATCAAACTTTATTAAATTTTTAATCAAATAAACTTAAAAATATCATTCTTACAATTGAATAAAAGAGAGTGAGATGGCTTAGCACGATGCCATGTCGGTTTGACTTAATTCATCTACGCCCTAATTTGAGTTATAATTCTTAATTTGAGTTCATATCTCATCCTACCACAATTCCTTATATTTTATTCCAAACTACCACACAATATACCATAATTTATAATAAAACATCCCCAATTACCACATTTTTATGATTAAAATATTATTTTACTCTTATTGACTTTTATTAATTTCCAAAAAACCTTACTTGCCATTAGCCATTTTTCATCTTTCAAATCCTTATATTTATTAGATCCAGATTAGTCATCTGATCAATATCAAACCCAACATGCTTCCGTAAATAAAATAAAATTGAGTTTAAATCATACTTCGCATTTGTCTCTAGTTTTCTCCTGGATCTCGCTTCAGGTTTTATGGATCAAAGATCTAACCACTTGCCCGTAGTCTATGGTTCTAACCGATCCTCTTGAGAACCAGATCACAATCCTTCTCAACAGCCACCTGCCTTAAGGGAATCATGAGGAGACTCACTGCTGGATAATTCTTCACTCAAAAATATAAAATTTGTGGAAAGTATGTTGGAAAGTAAAAAACCTTTTTTATTGAAGATAATAAACTAAAATTATTTTACAATAATAATTTTCTCCATCATTGTAGAAGAAAGCTTGTTTAGCCTATCATGGCTAATACTTGAAAAGGGAAAACCCCCATTAACAGGAAAACCTGAAAGCTTTAAACTATTCTAAAGAGAAGATTTTCGAAATTAGAGAGAAGTGTAGTGTGATTTCGATGATCTTTTTCTGAGGCTGGGGCCTCCCTTTTATAGGCAAAATTCCCTTACCACTTGTGGGTTTTGCCAATTTGCTTTCCACTTTTTGGAGCCATCTTTACCTTTCCACCCACCGTTAGGTAAGTGGGTCTTCCACCATTTATTGTCTGTCTTGGTGGCTTCATTGTCCTTTTGTATCGGAAATGAATCTTTAATTAGTAGAGGGGTCCTCCACTTTTATCTTTTGGCAATCTTCTTTGGTCAGTTGTGGATTCTTCAAAAAATGGTGGGGTCATCCACTACATCGTGTCTGACGGGAATGCCATGTGCTTGATAGGGTCAAAAAATATCCCTTAGAACCTTTTGAACCTGTATAGGGTTTGTATTGAACCCTTTATATTGTATTCCTATCTATTACATTTTTCAGAATACAATACAAGTTGTCTACTATCGAGTCCATTAGACTCGTTTTTTTATTACATTTTTGGTTTTTAATTCTTAACTTTTTTTTCGGGTAATCGGGTTTGTCTTGTTTAACCTTGAAACCTTGTCCGAACAAAGGTTTCTCCTATGCTTAACAGTAAGAACAAATTCGTTCTTCCCATCTTTCGATATGTATCATGTTTGTTCGGTTGTCGGAACCTTATTTTTCCAAATTAATTTTCTCTTATTTTCGAAGAGGCTTTCAGCAAACCTGGTTGTATTTCCTATCATTGAATTTAACAGGAAAGACCCATTCACAGAATTTTGGAAAACGGGTACTTTACTTTGTCCATCTTAGTAAGACAGACCCATAATCCCAAAGCTCGTCTTGTAGATATCTCTTCCTCTGTGAGGGCGACTACTAAAGGATTATTTGATAGTGGTGTCTTGGCTCTATTATATGCCACCATATCTGGTGTCTATAGTTTTATGAATTGGAAAATTGGACGAGACCCATTTCCTATGATCTCTGGAGTGGCTGAAATAATTTTTAGTTCCAGTGTATCTCCTCTTCCCAAGTGTGGGTTGTTCTGTCATGAATCATGCACAACAGTAGATATCCATTCCGGTAATTTTGAAATCTCTGGAAAACTAGGTGCGGTTGTGAATACAGAAACAATTGCTCTGAAGTCAAACCATTCCCTAACATCTTGTGGGTTTACACCAAGGAGCATCCAAAGCCTTGGATTCTTTCCAGACCAATTGACAATAATTTTACCTGGATTGATTTCATTTCTTGTAACCAATTTCTCTCATGTTCTTTGATAAACCTGAAATGGAGAAATATATTGGTTAGTGTTAACCTGTCTTGGGCTCATCTGTGGCCTCAGGTTAACCTCTCCCTCTTTTACCCCAGAGATGCTGGGTTGACTCAGGTTGCCTGGAATTTCTTCATGACTTTCCGAATTAATAATTTTATCAGAATCCGATAAAGTACTTATTTTGGTGTTATCAACTTTTTCACCGATATCCGATGAAAAACACTTGTCTGTAGGATGTCCTCCCTCGGGTATAAAGACCCTTTTGTTATTTATCGATGATGAACCTATCTCGCGTATTTCTTTATGGATCACCAATGGTAAACTCGCCTTTTGCAGAGGCCCCTCTAATGAGTTCCATAGATGGACTTGGGTGACTCGTGAAGCTTGTATAGCTGCTTGGACTTTGTCCAAGTCTGTCTTCTGAACATACGAAGTTGCTTCGGCACGTATCCTTAGCAACTCGAAAGCTTTGTTCAATTCCTCAAGGTGTTTCCTGAGGTGTCTTGCTCTAACCGTGATGGAATCCGCTTCAAGGATGTTCATCTCTTGTTAAGAAATCTACATTAATATTCTCATTAGATTTCACAATGACAATATCAAATAAATAATACTAACATTCTGCTTGCCACCTGATAATACAAGCTTTTTCAATTTTTGATTCAAGTTTATTTTTCAAAAAAGCTTTTACATTTGTATTATCAACTTTTAAAGTAAATTCTTTTGCTAATAAGAATAAAGACCATTTTTTAAATGCCTTCCAAATGCAAAGAATTCTTTCTAGTTAATATGCCAGACTCTGGCTTATTACTTTGTAAACAAACCCCCTGTGTATCTATATGGCTCTTCCCCGATAGCTGTTTTCCTCAAGAGCATTGCTGCCCATCGAAAGTCATTAGCATCCGTGTAGACAACTAACTGATCCTCATCTTGAGGAATCACGAGTTTTGGCAGGTTACTGCAAACCTGTTTTAACTCCCGAACACGTTGGGAATGGATGTCTTCCCATTTTTATTTGATCTTCTCATCCTTTTGTAATAAAGGACGGAAATCCTTGTGATATTTTGCTAGATCCTTAATGAATGATTCTGCAAAATTAATCACGCCTAAGAAGCTTTGAAGATGCTTCTTATCTTTAAGAACGTTTGGGAAATTACGGATTTTTTCCACAATATGTTCCTGGAGTTCCATACCTTCATGATCAATGATAACACCGAGAAACTAGATTCTATTAACCGCGATTATTGATTTCTTTTCAGAGAGCATTAATCCTTCTTTATAACATGCTTCTGAAAATATTTCAAGATGCTTTAAATGATCTTTCATATTTTTAGATGCAATCAAAATGTTGTCTATGTAAACAAACATAAACTCAAAATAATCCTTAAAAAGATTATCCATCTTTCTTGGGTATATCTGAGGTACATTTGTAAGACCCATTGGAAGTACATTCTAAATATACTGTCCTTGTGGCGTAGAAAAAATAGTTAATTTTTTCGACTCTTTTTCTAACTTGATCTGGTAGAATCCAGATTTACAATCAAACTTTGAAAACACCTTTGATCCCTTAATGCAATCAATTAAATGTTCTCTACTTAGTATATAATAACCATCGAATTCAGTAATCTTATTTATACCTTGATAGTTAATTACTAACCTTGCCTTACCTCTCTTTATTTCACCATGGTTTCTTACCAAAAATCCAGGGCTACTATAAGGGGAGATACATCATTCGATCAGATTGAAATCGATATGCTCTTTAATAATATTTTGCATATCCTTTTGATCTTCAATATTCATCTGAATCGACTTATATCGAACAAACTCGAATTCGTATTATTCTTTTACCTTTAGGGTTGCTTCGATCTGGTTTTTGTCCCATTAGGCTAAAGGATTCTCATTGAAATTCCTCTAGATTAGCCTTTTAACATTTTCAAGGGAAAGTAAACTTTCCTTATCAATGTCAATCTGAAGTGGTCTTCTTGTAGGGCATTTTTCAGAAATTGAATAACTTCTTCATTTGCCGCTTCCATCCTCTCTTGCCTATAAGACAAAAGAGCTTCTTCAAATTTTCTCTTATCCTGTATTTTAAGATGAGTTAACTTGGAATCATTATCACCACGTTTGCTTCGAAAATTAATAGGCATTATCCTATTAAAATCTTTCTCTCGCCGCAAAACCTGTATCAAACTACCACAGTTAGTAGTAAAGATTAACAGGTTTTTGTGATTATCTTGCTTTGCAAAGGTTTGGATAAAATTGTTACCCAACAAAATATCAACACATGTATCATGAATATATATTGGTGGCATTCTTACTTTGTACCAAGGGGTACCAAACGCTCCACCTATTATTATTCATGATTCTCGAATACCCTTATTGAGTATTAGGATTCTTTGGGAGAAATCCTGTCCAACAATAAGAGGTAAAGTTTCCACTATTTCGCTAGGAAAAACGCCTGCCTTTGCTGTGCAAATGCCCGAACCTGAATCAATATAAGCTGCAAAGTACTCCGTCTTATATTGATCATATAATATCCCAACGGATATGTATATGGAGAAAACACTCATCATTCAGAATCTTGTGAATAAATTTTATTATCTTTCCAAGATTTTAACCTGTTTATCCTTAAGCTTATCTGATTGAACTTAATGATCATTTCTTGAAATCTTAAATCATGAGAAGTCAGACCTTGATCACATAAATCCTTGATAAGTTTTATTACATTCTCATGTTCTTGTATGAGATTTGAAATCTCTTTATCAATATACAAACCTGAAATATCAATTAGAAAATGGTTTCTTCATTCTACCCTGATTGTGTGTCCATCAAGGTTGAACTCCATCCATTTTTTATTTCTTACCCATGACTTGTGTTCCTCTAGGAAACTTAAACTCAGGGTCATAGAACCTTTAGTTCTACCTGCAATTCCTGTAACAGATACTTCGTAGCCTGCTATTTCTAACATGTATTCGTATCTATTAGCACTTGGTTATTGTAAATGATATATCTCATCATAAGGAAACAAATTATCTATTTCAGATATATCAAAAACAATATGGATTTCTTTCCATCCTTTAGGGCAATTCATTTTTACATTTCTTATCCTAATTTTATGTGGATTAAAATCATCATGTGGTTCTTTTCCTTTTAGGCTTAAAATCCTATCTTTGGAAAAGGACATCCTGTTACTAATCTCAGAATCATACCTTAATGATTTATTTAAAATCGGATGATCTTCAATTAGTAAATTAACCCCCACCTATCCTAGGTATTTGGATTGGGTCTTGTGTCATTACTTTGACAAATTCCTTGAAGATTTTAGGAATTTCTATATACTCTTTACTTAAGAACATATCTGAGTGATGTGTATTGGAAAGTGCATACGCAATTCTATACGTGATAGAATATGGTTTTATACCTTCTTTCATTAAATCAGTTCTCTTAAAGTCCTAATGAAGGGTTAAGATTCTACTGAAATTTTGGTCCGCTAGGTTGTATACAATCCTAGGATGAATGTCAAACATAAGTTTGCCAGCATACAAATTACCTACCATTGTACCAAGACAACTATCTCGCAAATTATTGATTCTTCTATCCATCACATATAAATGTAATTTAGAATCAATTTCTTCTTTAAAAGTAGCTTTAATCACTACTTCAATGGTTCCAATATGAATCCATTTCATAGTAACCGCTACTTTTTCTTTGATACGACTCAGTTCCTCAAGAATTTCTTTTTTTGTAATAAGCTGCATATTAATTCTATTACCAGTTAATTCCATGGGAATCGAAAACTCACCAGAGTTCACCCGGTAGATGATATTGTAATTGCACTATCTTAACCCCATCTGGTTACAGAATCGATTAAGACTTCCAATCCTAAAGCCGTCGTATGGACTTAGGGTTGAATCCTGCCGCATGATTTTTTCCATTATTTTGTTTTAGATGGTCATTCTTGAAAAGAATCCTGATAAACTGTCAGATGTTTGGAGTCTATCTTTCTGTTCGCCGGAGCTACTCGTCTGATTCTGTAGATAATCCATAGGAACTCTCTGAATCAGATTCAAACTCTTCTTCATAGATGTTTTCATCTGAAGAAATGTTCTTGAACCTGTAAATGGGTACTAGATTACCATAGTAAACCGCATCAAGGATGTCGGTTGTAGGCTCGAACTGGCACACTTCACTCTGCTTCTGTGGGCAGTTTGGTGAAATATGGTCTTTCGCACCGCACGTCCAGCAGTTGTAATCCTTGAAACTTTCATTGGTTCGAGTGTGAGCTCATTTGAAAGTTCTTCTTCTTGATGTTCCTCCTGTTGCCTTTCATGTGGATCTAGATCTTTGTAAAGAAAACCTGGAAGGACTAGACTTTTAAATAGATTTGTAAGATCTAGTCTTTGATTTGGACCACCATGATTTTCCTTGATTAGAAGGCCATCTGTATGATCCTCTGGATTTAGATCAAAACACACTTTTGATTGGAAGGCCTTCTGTAAGATCTAGCCTTTCGCACAGCACGTCCAGCAGTTGCAATTCTTGAAACTTTCATTGGTCCGAGTGTGAGCTCGTTTGAAAGTTCTCCTTCTTGATGTTCCTCCTGTTGACTTCCCTATGGATCTAGATCCTTGTAAAAAAAACCTAGAAGGACCAGACTTTTGAACAAATTTGTAAGATTTAGCCTTTGATTTGGACCACCATGATCTTCCTTGATTGGAAGACCTTCTGTATGATCCTCCGGATTTAAATCGAAACACACTTTTAAAGTGTTTCTTTCTTTTTTCCTATCTTTCATGACTTGGTTCTCTAATAATGCTTGAAAAGTCATTATTGTCGCAACAAAGAGAAGTCTTTTTTACCAATCCTCTTAGTTTTTTCTTGTTCTTATGTAGTGTTGTTTGTTGACACCACTCTCCTATGCTGTCCTTTAAAAAGGACATCCTTCTGACCACTGAATCAACCATTTCTAGAGGTACCTTATATGTTTGTATAAGCATCTCTCTCCAAGGGCTACATATTTTTAAAAAGAACATTTCTATTGCAACATTCAATGGTATCTAAACTTGGAAGTAATATTTGCAGAACCAATATATATATTCATCCGCATAACATATACTTCTCAATTCGAGAGCATACAAAACATGTGTATATTCTCGATTCTTTTCTTCTTTTCTTTCATCAAAGTATCCGTCGTCGATGAAGTATACTTTAAGCAAGTGACCGATCTTTTCGATAAATATAAAGATATTATCTCTCGATCCGGTTTCTTCTTTGATATGTGCCTTCATACTATCACATGCTTTTTTGGCTAAACCTTGCATATTATTTTCAATAAGTCTGCTGAGTTGATTTTTATCAATGTTCAGCGTTAATGAAGCAACCTTTAATGATGTCATCCATTCATCGATCAAGGTTTCCATGTTCCTGAAATCGATGATGTTTGTTGTGAGCATCAATCGGAACGGATGTGTTGGTTCTAGCATCGTTTTTGCCCACGGGCTGTTAGATATTACCTTATCCCATCCTGATCGTCTCTTTTGTCGAGCCATAAATGCACTATAGTCGACTCAATCCTGTTTCCATGATTATTGGGAGATGGGTGTTTCCGCACTCGTGCTCCTTTCTTCTTATTTGAAAATAGGATCATTCATCTTGAGAATAACCAGATCCACAATTTCTAAATTGAAAAGTGATTCGGTTAATTTCGAGATATCTACTCTTGAGACTTCATCAAACTTGTCGGATGATGTCGAGCAAGAGTTCCTTGTAACTTTTAGACTTCGGAACCTCCGTAACCTTTCCTTTGGGAATGATTGGTTTATCTCTGAATGCATCTTTGAAACGTTCGTTCATCGATCTATCTGTTCCCCTTGGTAACCTTCCTTTCAAATCTACGATTTCTTTCTTTAGATCTGAAACTTTTTGTTGGATCTTGGATAGAGATTGGAACACCTTCTCCATCTGTCCACCATAGTATATGATGGTCTTCTGGACTTCTCTAAGGTCTTGTGTGACCTTAGATGTGTCTGGAACGATTATGTTCCAATCCTTGTTGGATGTCATTTAATGAAATTCTGCACTTGTTATATCTCGAAAGTTTTTCGCATACATTTTTCTTGATTTTCTCCTCTCGTTAGACATAAGAAATTAATATTGTACAAATAATTTAATTTATATCTCCATTTCGTGCATCGAATCTCAATAAATATAAATTATGAAAAGAACTCTATTATTCATTTTTCCAAATACTAATTACTCAGTACGTGACATTGTTGTATCTCATCGATCCCTATACAAGTGAAAACACGAGTATATCATTGGATACGCAGAGGTTTCCAGCCGATATACCAAAATAATTATATCCGGATTTAATATATATGGCTTAACAAAAATGATTTGGAAAAAATAAAATAGAGTGGAAATAACATTTTACATGTGTACTCTTAAGGGTATTTTGATCTTTAACCACTTTTGTGGTATATGGAGACTATATTTTAAACTTTGTGGTATTCTAGGCTAAATTATAAGGTTTTGTGGTATTTATCTCTTCTTAATTTTGTGCGTACAAAATTACTAAATTATTCTTGTTCGATTTTCACAGCCTGCCCTTCCCACAGAAGCTATCCGGGTCATAAAGTGATCCGACTGGGACCCGAATTTATACCGACCCATGTGTATATATACGCATTTGGATCTGCCATTATGTTCACAGGGATCCCAGAAGAAATCACGAAGAAGGATTTTGACAGATCTTTCAGTATTGACAAACCGAGGTAAATCCATACATTAGCTTGTGTCTTTTAGTATTTCTAGATGAAGAACTGCTGTCATTTTCAAGATAACATTTTTCGTTTTATTTGACCTCTAATGTTTTTTATTTGCTGCTGCTTGTAATGTATGTTGTGAGGTTTGTTATTTGTTTTGGGATTTCTTCATTGCTGTTAAATCTTCAGCTACTATTGTTAAAATGTGCCTTTTGAATTTAGTTTCTTGCGAAGAGGCCATTTTCACCTTGGTCATAGATTGGTAATGTTGTTTTATCTTTTTTTCTTTTCCTGTATTTTTTGGTGGATGGGAAGAGACATAGGTGTTACGTTGCTATAGAGAAAGGAGAAAATGTAAGATATAGAATTATTTTGATTAAAGAAAAGAGAGAATGTAGCTTGGTTCAGCTTGAGAGGAGCTTATTTGATGGAAAATAATTGACTCTCTAAAGCGAAATCATATTAGTTGCTTAAATGTATTGATGCTTGGCTGTTGGCATTTTCTCTATTGAGACCAACATTTTGATTTTTGGCTGTATATTGATTGGACTGGTGGTATCAACGTTAGTTTTCTCTAAGTTCGGTGGAAATGCAAAATCACGACTTATTCTTATGTCCCATTCTATGTAGTGGTAATTTGCTAAGCTTGCATTAATTTGATTAGATCACAGAATTCTGAACTGTCTTGTGTAGATTGAATCACAAAGATCTAAGGATGTTGAATGTTTCAAATCATCTAAGAATGTACACTTATCACAAAGACACTATATATCATCCTGTGGGACTCACCCTAAGCATTTTGCTCATAACTGTATTGATCCATTTCGTTCTTTTCAATACCAGGTTCCTAAATTAAAAAAGAGGTGCCAACAGTCTATGCAATAATATCTTACAAACAATCATCAATTAGAGTCTACATGCCACTCAGGTTTGCTAATAGTATCTGGTCCTGAGGAGTGAACATAAAGAAATGAAGGGCGGTCAATCTGGTAGGCTATGGGGACGGCAGTCTTCTTTTACTGTGGCTGCAATTTTTTTCACCACGATATTTTTTTGGTCCTGGGAGAATAACCCACTACTTACCAGTCTATTGTCAGCACAAGAGCAATTCATAATGCACACCTCAGGTAGTTGTAATTTTGTCTTGATAATTTTTCTATTGCTGCTTTATAATTGATCCTTATCACCACCAAATGTAATACTGCTAGTCTGTGTTAATCATGTGACAAGCTTAATATGTGACTATAGAATTGGTGTTACCCAGATTTAAGGAAAAATCAAAGCTGCTAAATGATAGGAAAAAATCACAACGAGTGATCTGTTCGACTAGCTTATTTTAACTATAGATACAAACTGAGTTGTAGCCGGTGCGTGCCAACTTCCTTAATTATTGAGTGGTAGTGAGTTGACTGCATAAACTTCTTTGTCAAATGGTTCATAAGGAATTGAATATTTACATATAGCTTCCAACAATTAAGCAATTTAACTTTATGTTTTTAGCTATAAAGATGCAGTTGTCTCTCAAAGGAATGTGCTAAAAAAAATCTTAACTACTTGATATTTGATCACTCTTACATATCAAAATTATATTGAGTGAGAATTTCATTTAGCTCCTCAGGTTTGGGCTCATCCTAAGAATCTCAATTTTAGGAATTCAATAATGTAATCTGAAATACACTTGCCATTCTAATACAAGTATAACTTTTTTTTTTGGTTGTGTAAATTTAGTTTCTAAGTTATCTAGGTTACATCTACTTATTATCATGTTCTCTATTCTGAAAAGCTGGAGTAAAAAAAAGCATGTTTGGTCTCTAAACTATACTTATTGCATTTCTAACTACGCTTAATTTAACTTCTAAGTTATCTACGTTACATCTACTTATTATCATGTTTTCTATTCTGAAAAGCTGTAGTAAAATAAAGCATGTTTGACTTCTGAACTCATTGCATTTCTAACTAAACTTATTTCTAAATTATACTTCCTTTCATTCCAGGGTAAAACAATACCCCCACCCCCCACCCCCCACAACCAATAATAAATTCTATTATAACCAATAATCATTTTCGAGAGTTTAACTTTTTTCAAAAGCCTCATTTTAGAATAATATGTGCATGTTTTCCAAATATTAAAGTGTGATATACCTGTCACTAGGACTATTAGTTTTTTTACAAGTAAGTTAATGATATTGGTTTAATCTCCAAAGTATGACGTAGTGGTTCTCCTTTAGATTATTAAGTTCCAACAAATTATCACTCTTCTTGTTCGTTATGATTTGGGATTTTGCATATCATATGCCAAATTTTATAGATTATAAAGTAGTATATACGAGGGGTACTCACTTGAAGTCTATTTTCAAATACAGATTTTACAATGGGTAGTTCTGCTGATTCTTCAGTGTTATTAAATCCCTTCGAACAGCAGGAGGAGGATTCAGTTTTTCAGCTTCCAAGAAGTATTGAAGATGTCAAGACAGCAGAACATTCTTACAGTGCTGTGGACAGGATGGACTTGCCTACCACCAAAAGGGAAGATCAATACAAGGTTTCCACCTCTTCATTGAGGAAGCAAGGTATGCTGCTGTTCTGTTAATCTTGAGCACCCATTTAAATTTATTTCTTCAGAGTCCTCTGTTATGTACTGCTTTATTGGATAGGGCCAGGATATCCCTTACCACGGATATTGGTAATCAATATACTGATTAAAATTTTGCTTGCATCTGAGGAACTAGTTCTCTGTGATGTTTATGTAATGCACTATACTTCTGTTGGAGAGAAAGTATGTTTTGATTTCAAATGATTGCTTGGATAACCATGATAATGACATTCTGTGGTGTGACACCTGACATGATTTTTGTCATTCTTATGGCAAGCATGCTGAAACCAAATAGTATTTTTTATCCAATGAAACTGCCTGAAACTGTGTCAGGAGTTAGAATTCTCCTTTCGATTGGGAACAATGTTATTTAGGTTCTCTAGCAACTAAATCATTATCTAACTTCTAACTGCACTGAAATTTTGAAATTGTAATTGTGCATGTCCCCTCCCTAGGTGATTGTTATGGAATGAAGACATAGTTATTGCTTGATACTTTGTGAAACTTAAATCTCTTGTCTGATGCTGAAGATGGTTACTTCTGTTGTTTATCTTGTTGATGCATCTGTTCACTAGATCGGAATTGAACTCACTGTTGACAGTATCATTGATAAAAACGCAGAGCTTTCATTTTTCACTGCTTGGGAGAATCGGAAAACAACATAAACTCCTCTCATTTCCTGTGTGTTGGATGCTTTTTCTGGAAGAATTCCATTGCAACACATTGTTGTTATTTTCTCTACATCCAATAGTTGAGATGACCTGATCATAATTGATTTCTTGGATCTGCCTAGGTCTGCGGATGCACTTAATTATAACACTGCTATTTTGTTTGCCAAAAAAAAAAATTAATTTTGTGGTGTACATCATAACATGTATGAATTGGCTACTGAAAACATACCTATTATTACTTAGTAGTTGCAATTGGTGTCCTAGTGTCGGGAAGACCTACTTCACTAACGAAAACCATTCCACTCTGTTGGTTAGAAATCTGCAGAAATTTTGGCAGAATGGTTCAATGTCTTGAATATAATAATCTGTGTAAAATGTTAGGAGAAGCCTAAAACAGTCCATCATTCTACTCATAATTCAATTGTAGATTACTTGGATGTTGGCTTACATTGAACTTCGACAATTTCCATTGTTCTATGCCTTATTCTCTACAGCTACTCTGTCCACTGTCACGTTGTTCTCCCCCCATTTGTATATCTTTGTTTTCCATGATCTCCATTAAAAAACTAATACATTGGGTGTTCAAAGTGTATATTATCATGATAAACTTTTATATTTTTCAACAGCTTGTAATTATAGTAAAGGAAGATGGGTGTCAGACAGTCGAAGACCATTGTACTCGGGATTTGGATGCAAGCAGTGGTTATCTGATATGTGGTCTTGTAGACTTACACAGCGAATGGATTTCTCATACGAAGGCTATCGTTGGCAGCCCAACAATTGTGAGATGCCTGAGTTTCAGGGTAGGGAGTTTTTGAGAAGGTATACATCTCCTTTGAGCGATTCTCAATCCTTGTTCTATTTTCAAGATTCATTGCTTCGTATACTGGCAATGACTCTAAATTTAACCAGAATGACTTTTCTGCCCTTCCGATTTTTCAGAATGCAGGACAAGACCATTGCATTCATAGGAGATTCACTGGGTAGACAACAATTCCAATCTCTCATGTGCATGGTCTCAGGTGGTGAGGAGATACCAGAGGTTGAAAACTTGGAAAGACAATACGGGCTAGTTAAACCACGAGGAGCCATGCGTCCTGATGGATGGGCTTATCGTTTTCCCAATTCCAACACCACCATTTTATATTACTGGTCTGCAAGTCTTTGTGGGATCGAGCCGATCAACATCAAGGACCCAGCCACTGAATACGCCATGCATTTAGATCGCCCTCCAGAGTTTCTGAAACGACATCTCCCCCAGTTTGATGTTGTGGTTCTCAATACGGGTCATCATTGGAACCGAGGGAAGCTCAAGGCAAACAGATGGGTGATGTATGCCAATGGAAAGCCAGTCGTAGATAGAAAGCTAGCTGAGATGGGAAATGCTAAAAACCACACTCTATACAGCATTGCCAGATGGCTTGATTCACAAATGATGCTACGCCCACATCTCAAGGCCTTCATCCGAACAATATCACCTAGACATTTTTCCAATGGAGATTGGAACACAGGTGGTTACTGCAATAATCTTACTCCTTTACTACATGGGAGTGAAGTTAGTGAAGATCAATCAAGCGATCCAGTGGTGGAGGGTGCAGTGAGAGGTACGAAGGTGAACATTTTGGATATAACAGCTCTATCAGAACTGAGAGACGAAGCTCACATGTCGCATTACAGTATAAAAGCATCGGAAGGTATAAATGACTGCTTACATTGGTGCCTGCCGGGCATCCCGGATACATGGAACGAACTGCTCTATGCCCAACTCTAGACTATCTTTTCATCTTCTGAGAAATTTGAATGAGATATCTGTACAAGTTGACACCATCAGCAAGGGAAACGGAACCAGATTGAGTACAAGGTTCAGCATTAACTTCCCAAATAGGTTATTCTTATTATTTTTTTGTCAATATTGTCTTATATTAGGTAAATAATTTATTTTCGAGTAGGGAATGTAGTTGGCTATTTTTTTTCTCTTGCTGTTCTATTGAAAGCAAGCAAGTGATGTTACATTCAGGACCTTTTCGGACATAGACATGGGAAAAACAAAAGAATTTTTTGATGCCTAAATTGTTTTTTTTTTTTTGACGAATTATTGAGTTGATATGCATGGAAGTTAAAACTTAAAAGGATCACTGCGTCTTGTTCGAGGCCCTTGTAATCTTTTTTTATGTTTACATAATGGGTTAGTGAAGATATTGAGTATATAAATATATATTATATCAAAATGCTATGGAATATTATGGCATAATTGTTAGACATAAGTCACAAATGTTTGTTTTTTTTTTTTTTTGGAGATCATTTATACAATTCTACTTTTTAATCACAAAAATATTAATTTACTAGTATATTTATATAATAACAAAACGAGTGGGACTTTGCTCACCTAAAATTTACTAAACATACTCCATTTTAATAAAAATGAAAGATATACAAATACAATCTTTGAGATATTTTTAGTATTTTTGAGGTGTGTAAACTGTAAACCTCACCTCTAACAATATATAACCAAAAACAGAAACCCCTTATTTTCTCAACCATTAACGTTTCTAAAAGTATTACAAACATTGACTTCTTTTTTATTAGTAAAATAAAATATGTACACAATTATTTCTTTATACCAAGTGTAATGATTCTAAATCCGTGTAATTAGGTCGATCCGACCCAAAAGTGTATTTCACACGTCTCACGCACGTTTCATGCGCCCACACGTGCTCAAACCCAAACTCAAACTTTAGTTCAACAACATAATTTTTTGATTTAGCAAACTTAACCTTTTAGTTCTATCCTCATAACCTTTTAATTATATGCACATAACCTTTTGCAATGCATGGAGTGAAAAAAGTATAAATTATTCACTGAAAAAGTTATAAAATATGTATATAAAGGTTATACTATTACAACATAAAGGTTATATCATTACAACATAAAGGTTTCGGCTATGTTGATTTTTTATAGTGAAAAAAATACAAGTTATTCACTGAAAAAGTTATGAAATCTGTACATAAAGGTTATACTATTACAACATAAAGGTTATATTATTACAACATAAAAGTTTCGGCTATATTACATGAATTTTTATAATGAAAAGTATAAGTTATTTACTGAAAAAATTATGAATTCATACATAAAGGTTATACTATTATAACATAAATGTTATATCATTATAACATAAAAATTTCGGCTATATAACATGAATTTTTATAGTGAAAAAAGTATAAGTTATGCACTGAAAAATTATGAAATTTGTACATAAAAGTTATACTATAACAACATAAAAGTTATATTATTCTTAATGACATAAATTAAAAAAAAAATAACTAGGCACGGATCGGAGTTAAACCAGACCCGATCCGACCCACGCGCCCACTTACATGGATCATGACTCATGCACTTGATGCACTTAAACGCTACCCAAATCTTAATTGGTTAAATAGTAAAGAGTTAGACTACCATACACAAGTTTCACAAATCCTAGGATTCGTGAAATACATAAATTTATTAGTTGAATCAAATAAAAATATAACTTCATTTACATAATCATTACCTCATCTATATATATATATATATATATATATATAATAACATAAGTCAATTAAACAATGGTAATTTTATTAATAATTTAAGGATAGTTTCGTTTTCGCTCCGCTTAGCCTTATCCCCCTCTAGGGGGATTTTAGTGATAGGTTCTATAGGAACTGGACGATCCTCGTGTTTGCAAAAATGACTCCTACTATTTCGAATCGATATCAGAAAACTATTTCCTTCTTTCATGCAAGTTTTAAAATTCACAATAAGAAACCCACTTCATTTAAAAAAAATAATTCAAATTTTTTGTTAATTTTAAATAAAACATATTATTTTTCAATTTTTTTTAATTATTAATGTGCATACACCTGCACCAAATATTATGCCGGTTGATCTCTATCCATATCCAATATCAAATAAGATTCTCTGTACCAAATATTCTCTTTAAATTTCTCTATCTCATACTCTCTCTTTAAATTTCTCCATCTCATATTCTCTCTATAAATTTATGTCCATTGATCTCTCTCCCATATCCAAATTTATTTCTCTAAATTTCCCTCTCATATCTAATATTCTCTCTTTAAATTTAAGAAAAATGTGTTCACACATAATTTAAATTGTTACTTTTTCCGAAATTCATTCCTTTTCAGATCTTTGAAATTATATTTGTTAATATTCATTCTCAAATATCAGAAAATCACTTATTTCCAAAAATCTATTCTTTTTCAAAAAAAAATTAAAATTCTAAACGCAAACTGCATACACCAAATATTCAATATTTAATTAATTTTGTGTACATACATTTTCAATAAATAATATTTGCATATTCACATTTAAAAATAATATTGAAAATTTAATAACATATCTACTGATCTCTCTCAACCCTTTCTGATATTCTCTCTCCATATTTTAAAAAACGTATGACATTTCTTTCAAAATATATAATTATTGATATTATGATTTCAAGTTCTTCCAACCCTTTCTGATATCTTCTCTCCACATTTTAAAAAATATATGAAATTTCTTTCAAAATATATAATTATTGATATTATGATTTCAAATTTCTGGAAGAACTGTTCTTTTATTTTTCTTCTTTTTTGTCCATGCGATTTTCCATTTTTTTTCTTTTTTTTCTATGATATTCTCTCTCTATTTTAAAAAATATTTAAAATAACAATCAAAATATATACGCAATTGTTTTTATGCACCCCGGGTTGCCTGACCCGGATCCGACCTAGTTTTGGAAAAATATATATAGTGTTTTTTTAATTATTTTTTCCCCATTTCTTTCTTTTTCCTGTTTCTTGGCGGTTTTTCTGTCGTTGCGTTCTCTTCTCTTTTCTGCGTTCAACTCTCTCTTCTGCGTTCCTGTGTTCGATTCTCTTTTCTTCATTTTCGATCGTGGTTTGTTGTTTCCTCAGTTCTTCTCGCGTCTTCGATCATTTATTCCGTTTGTTTCCTTGATTCTTCTGCGCGTTTTACTGATTCTGGTAAGTTTTTGTTTTTTCTCTTGCATGTACTGATAATGTGTAGATTATATGTTGTTTGTTAGTTTGTTGTGTATTTTATTTACTGTTTATTTGTAGTTTATATGTTTTTTGTTGTTTTTTTTTAAGTTTTTCAAATGGCTCCGAAAAGACAAGTTGCTATTGTTGTTCGATCTGATAAACTGTCAAGGGATCTTCACCGGCTGCTGAGGGTGAATCTGTTGAGAAGACGAAGTAAGTTTATGATCTGTGTTTTCTGTTTTCTAGGGTTTTCATTATGTTGATAAAAGGTTAGTTTATTATATGTAAAAAGTTAGTGTAGGTTTTTGGCGGGGAAATTTCATATGTTTTTGTATATATAAAATATTGTGTATAATAAAGGTTTCGATATGATAACATAAATGTTAGGTTGTTATATGCATAAAGGTTATCTTTATATAATATAAATGTTTTGTCTGTTTTGGTCATGTACAATGTCTGTTATTAGAAAGGTTAGATTATTATAACTAAAAGGTTATGTATATATGTAGTGTTTAATAATTAATTAATTATAATATATCAGTCTATTGGTAAAGTGTTTTTATCTGATAATTGTTATTTATCTTTGCAGTTTAATTGTTACTACTTGTAGACCTATGGGTGTTGTTGAGGTTTTGCGTTTTTTAAATGATAAACAAAAAGACAGACATTGTGAGTATGGGGTTTGGTGGTCTGTTTAGTCTTTCATTCATAAAGCTAAATTTGAAGATGCTTAGTTGACTGGTTAAACAGTTTAATGGTGTAAGTAGAATGCTTCATTTAGATGGTTATAGGAGTTTTGTTTTAACTCCAGATGATGTTTATGATGCATTCATGATCCCACGTGGAAATTCTGATGTGTGTAAGTTTGGAAGGAGGGAGGAAAATGAATTATGTGTTAGGTTTAATGATATGTATGACATACATGCAAGGTCACCTATGAAAGTATTGGTGGATGTTATGAAGTTGATGGTGGATGGTGGGGATGATTTCAAGAGAGTATTTGTGTTGTATGTGATGTCTTGTTTTTTTGCACAGTCCTCCAATAGGTTGCTTACGATGGGGGTGTTGAAGTCGTTGGTGGATGTGGATGAGATTAAGAATTTTGATTGGTGTACATACGTGTTGGATTGCCTTTGTAATGCTGTTAGGAATTATTCTGAGGGAAAGACAATGTTTGTAAGTGGTTGTGTAGTTGTTTTGCAAATTGCTTATCTGCATAGGTTGAAATGGAGAGGGATTGCAGAACCACAATCGTTGCCTTTGATCCAGCACTAGATAAATTTAAATATGCAGAAAAGGTGTTATGAGGAGGAGATTTCTGGAGATTATGCTGATGGAGAGTTGTTGAATATCTACCCCATTTCTTCAAGAGGGAAGAAGCCAGTTGAGAAACAAGCTGAGAAGCAAGCTAAGAAGCATGTTGAGGAGGCTGCTGATTCTGAAGATGTTGAGACTAAGAATGGTTCAAGATTTATTAAGTTTGCATTGTCTGATGGGGAGCCTGATAATTTGAAAATCAAAAAATTGGCTAAGGATGTAAGTAATTTTTTTATCTGTAACCTTTATGTGTTTTTTCTGTAACCTTTAGTATATGGTTTTCAAACCTTTATATTATAAGTTATTAACCTTTTAATGTTAGTTGTCATATATTCTGATTATGTGTTGTTTGTTTTTTTCTAGGAATTTGATCAATCTTTTATGAGCTTCAAAAGAGATATATCAGTTGTGTCTAACTACCATATGAAGAAGTTGATGAAGAAGAAAATTGAGGAAAAACAACCTAGTGGTACACCTGAATTATCCGAGTCTCAGATCTTCTTCTTTGATGAAAAACTGCACAAATACATTGATAGTGTGGTTGATAACTTTGTGAAAATGAATATGAAGGCATCAGATATGCCTTCATTTGAGCTGCTGACACCAGAGGAACTTGTTGCTTTCAAGCAACAAAATGAAGATGTTGAAGCTCAATTTCAGGAGCAAGAAAATGAAGATGTTGTAGTTGTTGAGGAAGAAGGTCTTTCAAATGAGAAATTGAATGATGTTAAAGATAGTGGAAAGGGGAAAGCTGCTGAAGTTGAAGTTAGTGCAAAACGGATAGCTGTTGAGGTTGACAATGAGCGTTTTTCTTCGATAAAAGAGAATATTGGGTTTCTCTCTGATTACATGTTATATACGAATCAGTTTTTGGATGACATGGATCAGACTGAGAAGGAAATCATTGACTACTGTTTGTCAAAATCTGAAACGCAAAATGAAAAATCGTAAGAATTCTGTTCTTATTTTTTTCTATTTTTTTTATTTATCTTTATGTTATATTATATTAATTTGGTTATTTGTTTATATGCAGAGAGCGTTTGTTCAAGAAAGGTTATTTCAACTTTGTTACAAAGGATGACATGTTATCTTTGCTTCCAAAAGTTGAAATATATCAGTCTGTTTTAACTTCTTGGTTTCTGATATTGAACCATGAAAATGATTGTGAAGACAGACCAAGTCATTTTATCTTCAACATTGAATCTAATGTAAGTTATAGAAATATTATACTTCAACATTTAATTATTATTTTTCTGTTAATATTTTGTTTTTTGTTAACAGTCAAGCTTGAGCAAAATTGTATATGAAAAAGGAGTCGTGGAGGATAATGAGAAGGAAATGTCAGCAAGTTGGAATAATTGGATGGCTTCCAACACAAAAAGACTTGACCATGTTGATTTGGTATATATGAAATATTATCTTTCATATACCTCTATTTGTTCGAAAGTGTTTTAATTGTGTTATTTTTTTTAGATATTTGTTCCATTTTGTCTTGATTACCACTATGCTGCAATTGCAATCAATTTCATGGAGAAGAAAGTCCAATACCTAGATAATAGGAAATATGAAACTGAACAAAATGTGTTCTTTAAGAGTGCAAAATTGTTGGTAAGTTTGTATTTTTTACCTTAACCTTTGTGTTAAAAACATCTAACCTTTATGTTACTCGTTTGTTAACCTTTATGTTGTTGGACATTAACCTTTTCATGGTAGTCTTTCTGTATTTATTTTCTATATTTTTATGTTGATGTTTAATTTTTTGAAATTTTTTGTTTAATAGAATGTTCAAATGTCGAAGTTTCTTGAAACTAGAAATCATGCCAAAGCACGTGAAATATTGGACTACAATTTTGAGAATGTATTGTTCAAATGGCAAACGACAAACAAAGATTTGGACTGTGGAGTATATCTTATGCACCATGCGCAGAACTTTGATGGTATGTTGTATTCCAGTCCAGATATGACAAAGGTATAATATTTTGTTATATTTTATAGTTTTATTTATTATTTAAACTTATACGTTCTACATTTTTGTTTGAAAAAGACAACTGTTCGTCGTGTGCTGAGAGGAGAAATTTGTGCATTTATCATTCTTGCAAATATCAATGAAGTGAGGTCAGAAGTATTGAATCGTGTGTATGATTTCTATGTGAAGAACAAGAAATAATTAGTAAGAAGAAAGCTAATGTTGGTCAGAAGAAGAAAGCTATGTTGGAAGGTTCAAGGACATACAAAAGGCGCAGATTTTAGTATGAATATTTGATGATTTACTGGATTTTAGTATTAATTTGTATATTTAGTTGTTTTTATGTTTTTATGGGTGAATACTGATATGGCTGGTGAATATATTTGTGGTGAATGTAGTGGGGTTAATACATTTTTGTGATGAATGTATTGTGGTGAATATTATGTTATTATGATAAAGGTTATTATGTTATAACATAAAGGTTATTATTATTTATGATAAATGTTACGATTGTATAACATAAAAGTTATAGCTATTTTTTTTGTAGATTACAGTGAATGCAGTACCTGAAGAGATCATTTTATGAAGACTGTCAGCTTAAAGGTTAGAAACTTTATACATAAAGGTTAAACTGATAGATCATAAAGGTTAAAAGTTTATAACTAAAAGGTTTCGTACATATCATTCGATATCTAAAAAAAAATAGAAAAAAGATTAGAGCAGATGAACATTTGGTGTTTTAGAACCAAATTCCTTTACAACTGTTTTATCCTTTTGCTTGTTTTTTTTTTCTCAAAGTGACCCTTTACTCTTTGTCTTCGTTCCTTTGTAATTGAACGATTAGGATTTAGAACAACATTGGATGAATTAGAACATGTTGGAACTGCTAAACTTGTTGTAGTGACTCCATTCACAATTGCAAAATCTCTACTGTAGCTTTCTTCAAGTATTTTTCTTGTGTCCTTGTTGTCTTCAGATTTCAATACTAGGTTGTAGTATTTTTTGATCATTTGATGCCTCGAAAGTACACAATCACGAGGATTATTTGCATGTTCGGCAGTATTCTGAAATCCATCCCAAATATACGATTTTGCTTGCTTTGTCCATCTTTTCTTTATATAAGTAGTCGGTATGCTTTGAAAAGAATTAATGTGCAGTATCCTCAATGAATGATTGCATAGCATACCATACTCTTCATATTTTTTGCATGTGCATGCTATGAGATTCATTTGATTATCAAATATTACCCGATGGGTATGTCCACTGCCTTCAAACGATGAAACATCGTATATGATGGTGTTGTCCTAAAGTCCAATAAGTGTAGAATTGCATGAGATGCATTTGAGAAACTCTTCTTCAAAATCCTTGAAAAGGGATAGTGTATACACATCGGATGCATGCTTTAGTAATCCATTCATTGGTACAACTGATTCAGGGACTGATCTTGTAGACTGAAATTCATCTTGTTGTTCTTTGCTTCTCCAATGCTTGATAGTTTCTTTGAAAATGATATAGAACTCGGTTAAGCTTGTACTTTTTCTGACATTGAATGAAATTGCATGGTTTGTACTCTTGCTCCTTTGTGATGATCGTATGCCTGCTGAAAAGAAATCCTTGCTGAGTGATGTACACCATTTTTCTCTCAAAGTGTATAAGCGTCGAAATCAAGGATGATCTTCTAATTCATATGTTGATATCATGTTTTGCCAACATTCTTCAAATTCATTTTCATCAGCACAATCTGACAAACATTTGTTGAATTGATCTTTGAATTTATTATCAGATTTTACTGCATTCTGTTGAATATGCCACAGGCACAATCGATGTCTTGTCTCGGGAAAAACCTGCAATTGATTAGTTTGAAAAAAAAAATCAAAACCTTTTAGTAATAATAAAATGATCTTTTAGTATGAATACAGAAACATTTTAGTATAAATGCAGAAACCTTTTCAAAAACCAGAACAACAACACCTCTATATGTGCAGTACTTGAGCATAGAACAAAAACCTTTTAGTAATAACTATGTAACCTTTTAATATGAATACAGAAACCTTTTAGTATAAATACAGAAATCTTTTCAAATCCAGAACAACACCTCTATATGTGCAGTACTTGAGCATAGAACCAAAACCTTTTAGTAATAACTATGTAACCTTTTAGTATGAATACAGAAACCTTTTAGTATAAATACAGGAACCATTTCAAATTCTAGAACAACAGCACCTCTATTTATTGCAGTACAAGAGCATTGAACAAAAACTTTTTAGTATAAAGACAGGAACCTTTTCAAATCCAAGAACAATACCTTCTCTATTGCATTAGCAGTTGCTAAATCTTGGTCTGTGAATAAAGTTATTGGACATTTCCTTCCCATTGATTTTTTGAATACTTGAAAAAGCCATTCAAATGATTCTGTTTTCTCATCAGCCATGAATGCACAACCGAGCATGACATTTCTCCAATGGTTGTTGATTCCAACAAATGGAGCACATATCAAATTATATCTGTTAATTCTGTATGTTATGTCGAACACCATAACATCTCCATAAATATTAAAATCCTCCTTCATCATTGAATCTCTCCAGAAAAGGCTATTTAATCTTCCATCATCATCTAATCGAACCTTATAGTAAAAGTCTTCATTGTCTTCTGTTTTTTGTTGTATCATATCTATGACCTTCTGTGCATCACCACCTTCAATATTTCTTATCTTTAAACGATTTATGTAATTTAAACAGTCTGAAATTATATGTCCTAGAACTTCTTCACCACCAGCATCTTGAACCATGTAACGAAAAGATTGTGTTGGACCTATTCCAGAGGAGATCAGGTTCTCTATAACTTTGCCCTTTTCATTACTGATGCTTCTTTCGGAACGGTGTAGGTGGTTCCATTCATGTTTAGTGAGTGGATGGTTATGCAGTAAAACATGGCACACAACCTCATACAGTCCATCAGTATTCATCTTCACTCTCATTAATGCTTTGCAATCAGTTCTTGTAACTATGAATTTCTTCTTCTTAACTCTTTCAGTTGTTTGTGATGTCTTCAATCCAGCACATGAACATACAAAAACTTTACCCAATTCAACCGGAGGTTGATCTCTAGAGAATCTACTAGTACATTTTCGAATACTAAATCCCAATGAACGAGCATGCTTACGATAAAGATCATACATTTGAACAATTATTTTCCTTGTTATTCCAACAAGAGAACCATTTATATCTGCAAAAATTAAAAATTGTATTTGAGTTAACAGTGTAACCTTTATGCATATATAATGTAACTTTTGTGTATACAAGGTGTAATCTTTAAGCATTCAGAATATAACCTTTTCAAAAGACAAAATAAGTATTAAGTCAATACTGGCATTTGTTAGATGAAAAGTGAAAACCTTTATATTATGTTAGGCCAACCTTTACGTTAGATGTGATTAACCTTTATGTGTTAATGATTTAACCTTTTGCAGGACATTCAATATAAATTTCTTACCCTCATGTATTTCAAAAATTGAATCAGGAGCATCAACAAATTCATCTTTGTCATTGGATAACTGAACAATTTGTTTTGTATGTGTTTGTTCACCTATAATACAAGATTAAAAAGATGAAGTTTCGTACAATATGCGTTCTGAAATTGATATACAAGGACGCAACTTTGTATAGTTTTCTCAACCTTTTACCTTTTTCATCCATTGTTACTGTTCTGCAACTTCAACGTTTCAGCGATGGATTGAGAAGAAGAAGAAGAAGATAAAGATGGAGATGAGCGAGCTGAGAGAGAAAAAAATTCAGCGAGAATCGAGCTGAGAGAAACGTTTTTGCTGCCAGCATCTGAGAGACTTAGGTTATGAGTGAAATATATATATATATATATATATATATATACTTAATGAAAACGGGTCGGGTCAGACCCGGTTGCACTATATCCGTGCAACTGGTTCACAGGAACACTACTCAAATATATAATATTTGATATTATGATTTGAAATTGACGTGGAATAACTGTTCCTATTTTTTTTCATATGGTTTAACCTTATCAAATTTAAATATTTTCCCACTTCTCAAATAGGTTTATATCACTTTAGATGTTCACATATAATTTCATTCCAGCAAAGTAAATCTCAAGCATACTTTCACACATTTTTACACATTCACATATAACTTATGGAAAGGAAATCTTACGTATATTTTTTTAGTTTACACGTTCACATTCTCAATTTACACGTTCATATTTTGCAAGGTAAATCTCCCCTGCAAAGGAAATCTCACGTTCACATACACGTTTATATTTTTGCAAAGTAAATCTCACCTACACATACATGTTCACAGGAAAGGAAATCTCATGTTCACATACACATTCACATTTCTGCAAAGTAATCTCACCTCTACAAAGTAAATCTCCCCTACAAAGAAAATCTCACGTTCACTAACACATTCACATTTCAGCAAAGTAAATCTCACTTGCAAAGAAAATCTCGCGCATATATGCAAAGAAAATCTCACGCATATTTTCTTAGTTCTTCATATGCTTCTGCAAATTAAATTTCACACATAATTTCTAAGTTATTCATCTGATTGAGCAGATCTTCATAAAATATCCAAATGTCTTCAATTAGGAATATGATTCAAGATATCGATACTATCACAAGATTCTGTAGTCTTCGTGTGAAGTCTGTATGGGAGATGTGTTAGGGCTTACGATGTTCCTGTATTCGGAAGTCGAACGGAGCTATACAGTTTTGATTATGGTTTTAAAGATAAAATGGTGATTTATAAAAATAAACAATTTTTTTTTATATATCATATTGAAATGTAACTCTAATTTCATTTTTTTCACATTATTTTTAAGGAGATACAATCAATGAAGTTGCTCGAAATCCTCACCTTGAAAATATTTGTAACAAGGTTGTAGAAGGAAGATTGTACGTACTTTCAAAATTTATTGTTTCGAAGTACGATTCCACTCTGAGAACACTCCAGACAATGAATTTCCTAATAATCTTTTCATTTTTAAACCATTTGACGAGATTATTACTATGAAAGCCACTGATCAGACTTTTTTGTTTGGTAAAAAAATACATTATTTATGAAATTAGTTTATTTTAAATTTGTTATTGTTAACAATAATTATTTACTATTTTTTTACCAACATTAATGCAGATGTGGTGGGAAGAATTGTTCCATTTGATCCATTGAGAAAGACTGAAAGTAGCAAGAGATTGATGAAAATTATAATTGAAGATCTCTAGTGTGTTTTTTATTTATTTGGATATATCTATATATATCAAATAATTTTATTAAATGTAATTAGTATTATATTAACATTTTTCTTAATCATTTGATATATGTTAGAAGACTACAACTCACTATTATTTTGTGGGAGGATTGTATATATATACTAATTTTCTAGATATATCATTGGAAAATAAGGAGTCTAAAATCCTAAATCTTCACTTTTGTAGGGTGATCAATTTTAAAAGTAGGTATACACTGTTGTAACTGTTATGTCTTTTTTTTTTTCATTTACTTGAGTTTTATAATTACTGTAATCTAATTTGGGTAGATATATATTGTTTAATCTGATCCGGATAAATTATTTTATGTTGGAAATTCTAATAAATATTCTCATAACTGATTTTCTCTTTCACAGTGTTATCACGTACGTGGTTCACTATAAATTGAATTTTTAGGGATATTAAAAAAATATCCATATTATTGTAAGTAGAGAATAATTTTTTGATTTAGTTTTGTAATTATAATAATCTGATTTAGATGTTTATCAATGATATATAATTATTTAATCTGATCCCGATAAATTATTTTTTAGTTTTGTAATTACTGTAATCTGATTTAGGCGTTTATCAACGATATATATTGTTTAATTTAATCTCGATAAATTGTTTTTGGTTGGGAATTCTATTCGATTATATTGATGTATATATATATTGTTAGGTTTTAGATTAATTCAATCAAACAACGACAACGGTTATCGTAGCCAGATTTCAACCGTTGTGGTTCTATTCGATTATATTGATGTATATATATATTGTTAGGTTTTAGATTAATTCAATCAAACAACGACAACGGTTATCGTAGCCAGATTTCAACCGTTGTGGAAGACCTATACCGTTGTGGAAGACCTATTTTTTTCATTGTGGAAGATGCTATCGTTGCAATCTGCCACGTCACCTGCCACGCCAGTGCCACGTCATCAGGTCAACGCCATGTCAGCTGTTGTTGCAATATGCCATGTCACCTGCCACGTCAGCACCACGTCATCGGGTCAACACCACGGCACCTCCACGTCACCTGCCACGGCATCAGGTCAACGCCACGTCACTTGCCACGTCATCGGTCAACACCACATCACTTGCCACGTCAGCACGAATAAATTTGTGTTGCTTGAGGTTTGAACTCGCGACCCCTTATTTGAGCTGAAACCACTTGGCCACTAATGTTTATGTGCTAAAATTCTACATGCATTACTTTTATTAACTTCTTTCAAAAATTCTCATTTTTTACAACGGTTTTTTACAACGGTTATTAACCGTTGTCATAGATGTCTACAACAACGGTTTTTTACAACGGTTATTAACCGTTGTCGTAGACATATACGACAACGGTACAAAAAAACCGTTGTGCCAACCGTTGTCGTAGATGTCTACGACAACGGTTAATAACTGTTGTAAAAAACCGTTGTCCCAACCGTTGTCGTAGACATCTACGACAACGGTACAAAAAAACCGTTGTAAAAACCGTTGTCGTTGTGTATTTTTTTCGCACAACGACAACGGTTTTTCGGAAAACCGTTGTAAATGATGTCTACGACAACAGTTTTTCGAAAAACCGTTGTAAAATTGGTGTTGTTGTTTAGCATTTTTCTTGTAGTGTCAAGAACCCTAAACCTAATTGGAATCAAAGACAAAATTCAAGAAAATATAAAGAACAGTGCAATTTACGTGGTTCGATTAGGCAAACTTGATCTACGTCCACGGGAGAGAGAAAATCAATCACTAATTTCACCAAAATTACAGAGAATCGAATCAACCCTCAAATCAGAGCTCTTTAGGGTTTATATAAACCCTAAATATGCAAACGGACTCAATACTTATCCAAATCTAACAATTCTTATCAATTTAGATCCGCCTTATCATCAGGAATAAAAGCCCCAAGGTCTGATCCCCAATCGGATTCGGATTGACAACCGATTTTATAAAATTGCCCTTAGAACCCTAATTTTAGCCCCAAATTGAATTCCAAGCCCTAGGTCTGAATTCTGATCAATTGAGCTGCAATTAGCCCGGTTCTTCAGCAATTAAGTCCGGTTCCTGATCCAGCAGGTGTCCATGCATACAAAAAACACATTGATTGAGCCACCAACTCACAAATCTCCACCTGGGATCAATAATGACTGATTTCCTCACTCCATCTCAACACCTTCAACTTGTCATGCCCATGCATGAACCTTGATTAGGTTCATGCAATGTAGAAACTTCGATGTGCACACTGCTTTTGTCAGCATATCTGCTGGATTATCATAGGTGCTGATCTTTCGTACTTCAATCATCCCATCTCGATTATATCTCTTATGAAGTGTAGTTTGACATCGATATGCTTTGATCTTTCATGGTAAGCCTGGTGTTTGGACAGATGAATGGCACTTTGGTTATCACAATATATGGTAATGATCTCCTGATTTATGCCTAGCTCCTCCACCATTCCTTTGAGCCAAATAGCTTCTTTAAAAGCCTCAGCCATAGCTAAGAATTCTGCCTCGGTTGTAGATAAGGCAACAGTTGGTTACTACACTGATTTTGAACTGATAGCCGTTCCATACATGGTGAAAACATATCCCATAAGAGATTTTCTAGTGTCTTGATTTCCAACAAAATCCGAGTCCACAAAACCTTCCAAAGAAGACTGATTTTCTTGAGAACTTGCTGTGAACATTAGACCTGTGTTGCTGGTTCCTTTTATGTATATCAGCACCTGCTTCAAGGCTTCCCAATGCACTCTTCCAGGATTGGCCATATATCTGCTAATGGCACTATGCTATAGGCCAAGTCGGTCCTGGAACACACCATGGAATACATTAAGCTCCCCACCCCACTAGCATAAGGGACTGACTCCATGTGTTGCTTTTCATCAGTAGTTTTAGGGCTCATATCTGCTGTCAATTTGATGTTTAATCCAATGGGAATTGAAACTGGCCTAGCCTGATGCATCTCAAACCTCCTTAGAACCTTGTCCAGGTAGTCTCCTTGATGAAGGAATAATTTTCCAGACTCTCTATCCCTTCTAATGTTCATGCCAAGAATTCTTTTTGCAATTCCAAGATCTTTCATGTCGAAGTGAGTTTTGAGTTTTCTTTTCACTTCAGTTATATTCTTCTCATATTTGCTAGCTAGGAGCATGTCATCTACATATAGAAGCAGGTAGGTGACCACATTCCCATCTTCCAATTCTAAGTACACGCATTGATCATGTTTACATCTTATCAAGTTCAAGCTGCTCATCACCTCATCAAACCATTTATACCACTGACGGGGGCTTTGTTTCAATCCGTATAAGGATCTTTGAAGTTTGCAAACCTTGTGTTCTTCTCCTGGTATGATGAAGCCTTCGGGCTATTCATGTAAATGACTTCATCGAGGTTTCCATGTAGGAATGCAGTTTTAACATCGAGTTGGTGAAGCTCGAGATTCCATTTAGCAACTATAGCCAATAATAGTCGAATAGAGCAGTGCTTAACCACATGTGAAAACACTTCATTGAAATCTATTCCCTCTCTTTATGTAAATCCTTTGGCCACTAACCTTGCTTTGAACCTCACTTGCTCATTGCTTGCTACTTTAATCTTCTGTTTAAAGATCCATTTGGATCCTATAAGTTTCTGTCCTTTTGGTGCATCAGTTAGAATCCATGTTTGATTCTTTTCTAAAGACAACAGCTCCTCCTTCATGGCTTGGATCCACCTTTCTCTATCCGGTGACTCCAAGGCTGATTTGTATGAGTTAAGCTCTTCATACTCAATGTCTTCAGCCACCAATAATGCATAGGATATCACATCTGCATGTCCAAACCGATTTGGGGGATGTATTTCTCTCTTTTTTCTATCTCGGGCAAGCTGATAGTTGCTCAGGTCTTAAGCTTCAGTTTCTGCATTTGATTCTAGTTATTGCTCAACTTCCTCCTGATGAACTCTCCCTTTTTCTTGTTCAGTTTGCTGGTGGTTTTCTTCAGGCTCCATCTCAATTTGTGCATCACTCAACTCAAGGTTGTTTACAGGTTCTTGAGGGCTTTCAGCTGAGTTTTTGTAAGCCATCTCCTTTTTATTGAATGTCACATCTCGACTGATTATACATATTGGTCTAATTGGTTCCAGATTCCATAGCTTGTATCCCTTGGTGCCTTAAGGATAGCCAATGAAGATACACCTCAAGGCTCTTGCATCCAACTTGTCTTGCTTGACATGAGCAAAGGCTTGGCAACCGAAAACTTTTAGGTGAGAGTAATTTGAGGGTTTAGCAAACCAGACTTCATCCGGGGTTTTGAACTTAAGTGCTGATGATGGACACTTATTTATTAGATAAGTGGCTGTGGTTACGGCTTCTCCCCAAAATGATTTTGGCAACTTGGCATCAAGCAACATACATCTCACTCTCTCTAAGAGAGTACGATTCATTCTTTCCGCTACTCCATTTTGTTGGGGATTTAGAGCAGCAGTCTTATGCCTTGTAATACCCTTTTCAGAGCAGAATTGGTTGAATTCTTGAGATAGATATTCCAAGCCATTGTCGGTTCTCAGGTGTTTGAGCTTCTTCCCAGTGATATTTTCTTGATGAGCTAGCCATTGCTTGAAGTATGAGAACGCATCACTTTTATTCTTCATGACAAACACCTGAGTTTTTCTAGAGAAATCATTTATGATAGTCATGAAGAATCTTCCCCCTCCATGAGTTGTGGACTTAGTAGGTCCCCAAATATCAGAGTGGACATAGTCCATTACTTCCTTAGTGTTATGAATTCCAGAAGGGAACTGGTTCTTCTTGGCCTTCCTCAACACACACAGCTCACAAAATTCCAATTTTGATAGAGTTGTGTTTCCAAAAGCTTGGTTCTTGGCTAATTGCAGCAAGCCCTTCTCTCCAACATGTCCGAGTCTTTTGTGCCATAAGCTAGTCTCCTCAGTGCTTAGAGTCACATAATTCTCTCCTATCACAGTCTCTCCAATCAGAGTAAACAAGCCGTTACTTCTCTCTCATTTCATCACAGGTGTAGAAGTTGTAGCCTGAATTATAGAGAGAACCCAACGAGATCAGGTTCCTCTTAAGGTGTGGGATGAATCTCACATCAGGCAGCCTCCTTATTCTCCTATCATGGAGCTTGATCTTGACAGTACCAATACCTTTAACCATGCAACTGTGGTTATTTCCCAGAAGTACCAGACCATCTTCTTGCTTCTTGAGTTCGATGAAGGCAGATTCGATCGGGCACATATGGAAAGAGCAGCCCGAATCGAGAACCCATTCTTGCTGATTCTGAGAGTCCGATACGCAAAGCATCTCTCTATCTTCATAACTCTCCTGAGCTACTGCAGCCTGTGGTTGAGTGGGTGGTTTTCCAGCCTTCTTATCAAGGCAATTCTTCTGTAAGTGGCCTATCTTTTGACAGTGGAAACACATTCTGGTTTCCTTCATTTCTACTCCGGATTGGTTTGGTGGAGATCCACCCTCCTTCTTCCCTTTCTTGAAGCTCCCTTGCCCTTTCCTTTGAGTTTTACACTTCACACTCAGACTTTCTCGTCCAGTTTCAGTCCTTAAGCTGATTGGCATCTGGAGAATCTTCGTTTTCAGAACGACCATCACATCTTCCAGAGACAGGGATTTGTCCATCCTACCATATACGAGAGAGTCCTTGAAGTTCTCAAAAGACTTAGGTAGGGAATGGAGTAACATGAAGGATTTATCTTCATCATCCACCTTTACACCTATATTAACAAGATCATCAAGAATCTTGATAAATTCATCAAGCTTTTCTGTAATTTTCTTCTTATCTGTCATCTTGAACGCATAGAGCTTGTGCTTCATGAACAGCCTGTTTGCCAAGATCTTAGTCTGGTATAAGGAATCCAACTTATCAATCAATACCTTAGTTGAAGTCTCCTTGCATACCTCTCTCAAAACCTTATCACCTAGGCAAATGATGATTGCTGTCCTCGCCTTATTATCTATCTCTTTCAGTTTCTTTGCTGTATCAGAGGAAACATCTTCTCCTACTCCATCAAGAACCCCTTCCAATCTGTGCTGAGTAAGAAGGGCAGTGACTTTAACCTTCCACAAGTTGTAGTCATTAGTTCTATTGAATTTCTCTACATCCATCTTCATTGATCCCATCATCTTGCAAGTCTCGTTTCCCACAGATGGCGCCACTTGTTAGGTTTTAGATTAATTCAATCAAACAAACCAGATTAGCAATTGCAGATTTAATAGGATTAGGCTTGAACCCAAGAACCCTAAACCTAATTGGAATCAAAGATAAAATTCAAGAAAATATAAAGAAAGTGTAATTTACGTGGTTCGATTAGGCAAACATGATCTACATCCACGGAAGAGAGAAAACCAATCACTAATTTCACCAAAATTACAGAGAATCGAATCAGCCCTCAAATCAGAGCTCTTTAGGGTTTATATAAACCCTAAATATGCAAACGGACTCAATACTTATCCAAATCTAACAATTCTTATCAATTTAGATCCGTCTTATCATCAGGAATAAAAGCCCCAAGGTCTGATCCCCAATCGGATTCGGATGACAGCCGATTTTATAAAATTGCCCTTAAAACCCTAATTTTAGCCCCAAATTGAATTCCAAGCCCTAGGTCTGAATTCTGATCAATTGAGCTGCAATTAGCCCGGTTCTTCAGCAATTAAGTCCGGTTCCTGATCCAGCAGGTGTCCATGCATACAAAAAACACATTGATTGAGCCACCAACTCACATATATATATATATATATATTGTTTAATCTGATTCGGATAAATTATTTTCTATTGGGAATTCTATTGAATTCTATCGGTGTAGATCTGTTAAGAATTCCAGATGGAGATAGTGAAATTGAATAAACAAGTATGGGTTTATAATTTGAGATTAACTGTGATGGAAATGATGACAGCGACAAATTTCATAGAAAAATATGATTGATGGTATCATAGGTATCACTCTAAATTTGCTGGATTTTATCTGTGTAGATTGCATTTATCGAAATTTCATGAGATGGTGGAGTTAAATAAACAAGTATAGTTGAATAAACAAGTATCTATTTGTAATTTGAGATTAACATCCGATGAATTGTGGAGTTTAACATCTATTGGACCGTGGAGTTGAATAAGCAACTATGTATTTATACAACATCTATTTATAATTTCAATTTAGAATATGCTTCGAGATATCTCCCTGATATTTTAAATATCATCATATATCCTGTTTAGAATATGATTTATATGATTTGAGATATCTATACTGTTGGTCCCAGTGGTATAAGGTTAAGAGAGGGGTGAATTAACCTTATCAAATTTTCAACTTTTTACTCCAAATGTTAAGTCCCTGATGAACAGATAGCTAGTAAGCTTACTGCTCGATAGGTTCCTGCTCAGGTAGTGACCTCAGGACTTAGACAGAATATAATACACAACGGAAATACTTATGATTTTCGAAACACGCTTTTAATGCAGTATGCTCAGATGCAGATAGATGAATATAAAGCTGTAAATAACACGAGCAAGCTTATAGAGGTTCAAGGGTGGAGTAATCCCTTTACGTCCTCTCTACTCCTTCACAAGGAGGAACTTTGTTAAAGCAAGTTTGATTTACAATAGACTCTGCTAACACAAACTATACTCTAAGCAAAACTGTCAGCTCTATCCACACAGGTAGCTGCACAGTGACCAACTATCGACCCACATAGGATCTCCACACAGGTTAACTGACCCACACAGAATCCTTTCTCTTCTTCAGAGAGATTACAACTTAGCAAGATACGCTCCTGCCTAAGTGACTCCTATCAGACTTAGAATAAACTGAGAGTTTTCAAACTATCGAATGCAGCAAGCTCCTTGAACTTTTGAAGATCACAAAGGTAGCTGGCTTGCTGCTGCTAGGTCTGATACACTTGAATGTATAAGTTTTAGCTTGTAAAGATCTGTTTCGCGTATGTTCTCTTGATTTGCTTTTTGTCTATTCGCTTCTTGGTCCCCTCTCTTACTCTTGAGTAGCAATCTTCTATTTATAGACATTAGACAGATTTTTGCCCGTTGGAAAGACAGTCATTTGCTTGATGAGGTGTCTCTTCCTGATTGGTTCTGCCGATCTTCTGACACCTGCTCTGAAATGCCTTCATTTTGTTCTGCCACTGCCTTGTCCTTTGTCTGTGCAACTTCATTCTGCAGTCTGCTTGTACTGTGTCCTTGCTACTTTTTCACACATGGCAGATTCTGATTTGTTGGAACTGGAGTGTCTCTACTGGCTAGTCAGGTTGCATTGACTCTGATGTATCTGGTAGTGTCCTCTTCGAGTATGTCAGCTTCCTTGACCATCTCCAGGTTCCTTGTAGCATCCTATGAAGCTTGGTTACAGGTTGCTTGATACAGTATGCAGGTAGCAGGGACTTGTTTTTCTGGTTCCTTGGCAGAATCTTCTCATCTTTCCAGCATCCTTGCCTTCGCTATTTTACATATAAAGACTTAACCAGATAGCTAATGTTCTAGACTATTACACGTTTTATCTCATCAAAATCTATTACATTTCATCCTATCAAATTCCCCCTTTTTGATGACGACAAAACTCCTTAACAGGATCAAAGAACCACTTTTTATTAACTTGGAACAAAAATGCAGAAAGATATAATCGTTCAAAAACATGCATTAAGTTCACAAGATGTGAGCTTCTAACAGACAGAAATGTCGATTTTTATTAATCAGAGTTAAGTACAAAGCAGAGACATACAAAGCAGATAGCTAAATAGATAAAAAACAGAAACGAAACAGAGAGCAAGACATCATGATTTCAACCAACTGGCTTTCTTCTTCCTTTCGAACCTTGTACCTTTCCACCAGTTGGCTATAAAGTCTTGGTAGCTAGGTTCCATCCTCTTCACCATCTCCTCAGATTCTTCAAACCTGAGCCAGAAGTCTTCACTGTATGGTATGAACTCCTTTCCCAGTTTCTGCCTCAGCTTCACTTGGATTGGAAGTCCACCTTTCTTTGTCAGCTCCAGGAACCTCTGCAAGGCCTCTTTGTTCGTTCAGAATCCTCTGAAGAGAGCAGATTCCTTGCAGAGTGTGGTGAAGTACTTCATCAGCTCCTTTCTTTTGAACGCTTCAATCTAGAAGAATGATGGATTGACCTCAGTGGGAAGAGTGACCTCCGGGACTTCTGGGGCTACGAACTTGTCACTCCTAGGATCAGGACTGGCTTCCAGGAAGTTTCTGAGAGAGGCACTTGCTGCGACATCAGGACTCTACAAATTCTTCTCCATTTCGGCCATGTCAGGCAGCTTGTGTGGTGGGAAGATCTTGTCAAGGGCAATCCTGGGATCTGAAGAAAAGACAGCATCCAGGTTGCTCTTTAATTCAGCCTCAGTCCCCCTCCTCTTTTTTTCTCTAATCTCAGCACCCTTCCTGAAACCTGGATGGACTGAACCAGAAACAGCATCAGATTTCCTTTTAGCACTGCTGTTCGAAGGTCTAGGTCCAGCTCCCTTGTGTCCTCCGTCTCCAGAGTCGTCTCTCCTCCTACTGCTTACTACCATTTGTCTGCAGGCCGTAGGATCCTGTCCAAACTTCTATCTGCCTTCTATCCTCCCTTCCCCCTTTTTGTCATCATCAGCCCATCCAACCGTAAAACTGACCATGGAGTGAATTTCAGACAAGGTGCCTGAGTGATCCCGCAGGGTCTGTGATTGGTTGAACTGCTCTCTATCCATTCGGTCCACTGCAGTGACTAGAGCCTTCTGATTTGTTTCAAGGGAGATCATCTTCTCCTCTTGTCTGTTGAGCTTTTCCATCACGCTCTTGATAACTTCCACTGCAGCATCCTCCTTGGGGGGTCGGTAGGCAGAGATCACCTGAGTCAATGTTGCCAGAGTAGCATTGAGGGAGTCCATGAAGGTATAGGTCTTGATAGTATTGGAGCGGGTTTCCTTACGGAGTTTCCTGCTCGCCTTCACCAGGGACTTCCCCATCTGCTCAATCGCTGTCAACACGTCCTCATTAGATTTGGCAGGTTCTTGACGTTCTCCTGCTGGTGCCTGTTCATCAGAAACAGATGTTAGTGCCTTGGATTTTTCGGCTCCGGTGTCATCCTGTTCACTGGGTGACCCATCATTGCTGCTGGAGGGGCTACTGGATCCTCCATCTCCTGATCCAGTGTTCTTAGCAGGGGTTTCTTCTCCAGCGTCCTCATCTACCTTCTGCTCCTTATCCTGTTCAGTCACATTTCCCTTGCTGAACACCATGTCAGCCTCCTTATCCTGTTCTATCTCCTCTACAACCTCCTGTACCGCATCCTCCTGTACTTCGGCTTCCTTCTTCTTTTTTACCTCCTGCACCTCAGACTCCTTTTCTCCACTTTTGTCTCCTTCTGCCTCCCGTACTTCCACCATCGGGTCCACTGCAGCAACTTCCCCCTCAGTGACCATCACTCCCTGGTCTACTGACTTGGTAGGTACTGTCTCCTCCACTTCCATCGGAACAGCTGCTACAGGTAGATCCTTCTCCATCGGGGCAGGTTCCTCCAACACTTCCATCAGAACAGGTGCCTCCATCTCTTGCACTTGTTCCCCCTCAGCCTCTACCTCCATTGGTGTAGGAATGGATGTCTCTGTGGTGTCATCGGCGGCTGCTACTGTGGATGGGACAATCAGCTCAAGAGATGCCACAGCAGCGAGGGTTTCCAACTCCTTTGCCTTGGGAAAGTCAGTTGGTGTCGAGCTCCTCTCCTTCATCGGCGTCTGCACAGGGACTTCAGGCAGAATAATCAGGTCAGTAAGGTATGAGAATTCCTCACCATTTTTCTCCGCTGGGGAAGGTGACCGCCTGCTAATAGGTTCAACCATCAGAGCTGAGCAAGAGGATCTTTCACCCATCTGGGGTTCTCTTACTGGCCTTCTCATCCTGGTCTCTGTCAGGCTGATATCAGCAGCCTGCTTCAGCATCCTCTCCAGGGCTTCATCTTCTCCAAATCTTTCAACATGTGCTGCAGCAAAAGCCACGTCATTGCCTGCTCTGACCTGGTCAGCAGCAGCATCCAGAATCACCTCCTCCCTGTAGAAGTCTGGTTGGACGACAGCTTCCTTTCCCTTTAGGCTCTTGGGGCCAGGTAGCTGTGATGCAGCTTCCTTCTGCTTCCTGGCCTCACATTCAGCGGCTGCTTCAACGTTCTCAAGGAATTCAGGCCACTTCATCTTCTTAATATCCTTCAGAAATTTCTTCTGAAGGACTTCTTCCAGATCATCCATGGCAGCCCAATTTAACGCCCATTCTTCCTCCTTTTCCCAGTCAGCCCACTGGATGAGTTCCTCTCTAGGTAGGTGCCTGTACTGCCACCAGGTAGTGAATCTTTCCATCATCTTACCGAACTCTTCCTGCAGCTTCGGTATGCTGATCACATACTCCAACACATCCTCCTCATCTTCCTTTTCTTCCTCAGCACCCTCATCATGAACAGCAGCATCCCCTGCCTGTTCAACCCTCAGTGGAGAGTCAATCTCCACTTCCACTGCAGGCTTCTTCACAGCCCGAGTGGTAACGTTTTCTGGTTCATCATCAAAGATGACCAGTCTCCTTTGCACCTCCTTCTTGTGCTTGATCTTCTTTGGCACTTCTGGAGCTGGTGAGGGTTCCTCCATCCTCGAGCTGCTTTCCGACGAAGATGAGGCGTTGCTGGTCCGTCGGAATGCCTTCCTTGTCCTTGGAGCACCCTTGGAACCCTCAGAGACTTCCCTGGTTACTGGGGATGACCGAGCAGTGGTCTTCTTGGCAAACACCCTGCCCGCACCTATGAACTTCCCCTTCTGAATAGGCTTCCCCTGGGACAGATCCACCTTTAGATGACCTAGGAGGGTGTTCACAATCAGCCCGTAGGTGGGCTTTCCAATCTTCTTCTCCACCTCCTCCACCAGCCTGGAAAGCAGGTAGCTGGCCCAGTCCACCTTCTCCTTCTTCACAATGGCCATCATCATTCTGTACCGGAAGTTGGTACACTTATCAAAGGAACCAGAGCGGTTCTCTATGATATGACAGCAGATGTCATGCAACATTTCATACTCCAGAAGGAAGACCTTCTTGCTGCAACTCCGGGACATCCCCGCCGTGTCCTCCTTACCGGTGAAGGTTGTCCAGAACTCCTCCAGTTCATCTTCTCCGTAGGTGGAGAGGTCACTGGCATCCATGCCTTCGGTGGGTAGAGAGAACACTTCCTCCAGTAGACCGGTGTCCACGATCACGGTCACTCCACCAACCTTTGAGATGATCTCTGACCGATCCTCAGAAACCTTCGCCCTTCGGTAGAATTTTTCCACTTGCTTCTCTGCATAGGGGGTTTTGTGATAGGAGCAGAGCCTTAGGAGTCCAGAGAGGTGAAGACAGTGAAGAATGTCCTTCATCAGTTCCTTCTTGTTTCCACCAACCTTCCATCAACAATTTGGGATTGTTTTGGTGCCATTTCAAGGAGAGATAGAGTAATCTGAAAATGAAGAACTTCGAGAGAGAGAATGAGAGATTAGGGTTGCAGAATATGGAAATGTGTAAGTGTGAGAGAAGAGTGAGAAGAGACTCCCTTATATTTGAATTTTGGTGAGAGTTAATCTAACGGTCCAGATTGGTCTTGAATTTGAAAAGACCCTTGATCCATTGGCTGAGATTTTTGGCGCGGCATACGTGTGCTCAAGTACTTGATGTGATATTTTGTGGATATCGAGGGATTCCCTGTAAAAACGGTTTCTAGACGTGGGGTAACTGTTTCTCTTTTCACGCGCTTCGGTTACTGGTTCCTGCAGGTAGCTTAGAAAACGATATGATTGTATCCAGTAACTATACAGGGACTTTGAGCAGTAACCTTTAGGTTGCTGTTTTACTCTTCCCCTGCCTATAGTTCCCCCTGAGCATTATACCCATTTAAGCAGAAAGGATGGAATTTTATAGAGTTTTATCACAGTTTAATTATTCCCAGCTCGTTTCTTAGAAAGGAGAATCTTGATTCACAGAGGGACTTTGTGAATATGTCAGCTAGCTGTAGATCAGTATGCACTTTTTCCAATGATATGTCTTTCTTTTCAACATGATCTCTGATGAAGTGGTGTCTGATATCAATGTGTTTAGTTCTTGAATGAAGAACAGGGTTGTGAGTGATAGCTATTGCACTTGTGTTGTCGCATAGGATAGGTGTTTCTTTTTCCTCAATTCCGTAATCCTTCAGTTGCTGTTGAATCCATAGAATTTGTGCACAGCAGCTTCCTGCAGCTACATATTCGGCCTCGGCTGTTGAGGTTGCTATGGAGGTTTGCTTTCTGCAGAACCATGATACCAGTTTGTTTCCTAGTAGCTAGCAGGTACCACTGGTGCTTTTCCTGTCAATTTTGCAACCTGCAAAATCAGAGTCAGTATAGCCAATAAGTTTAATTCCTCCTTCTTTTGGGTACCATAGGCCAGCTTCCTGGGTTCCTTTGAGGTATCTGATGATTCGTTTGGCTGCGGTCATGTGTGACTTTCTTGGAGCTGCTTGGTATCTGGCACACATTCCTACAGAGAACATGATATCTGGTCTGCTAGCTGTCAGGTAGAGCAGTGACCCAATGAGTCTTCTGTATTTTGTGATGTCTACTACTTTACCCTCACTATCCTTGTCTAGGCTTTCTGAGATTATCATCGGTATGCTCACTATGCTTGCATTTTCCATTCCAAATCTCTTTATCAATTCCTTGGTGTATTTTACTTGATTAATGAAGGTTCCATTGCTTAGTTGTTTGACTTGTAGTCCAAGGAAGAAGCTTAGTTCTCCCATCATGCTCATTTCAAATTTGGATTGCATGAGGCTTGAGAATTTTTGGCACAATTCCTTGTTTGTTGAGCCGAAGATAATATCATCCACATAGATCTGAACAAGCAGTATGCTATCTCCATCTTGAATTCTGAAGAGTGTTTTGTCCACTTTGCCTTTCTTAAATCCATTGTCAAGTAGATACTTTGAGAGAGTATCATACCAGGCTCTAGGTGCCTGCTTAAGTCCATAGAGAGCTTTCTTCAATCTGAAGACCATGGTTTCTGGATTTTCTTCGAATCCTGGAGGTTGCTCCACATAGACTTCTTCAGCGAGTAGTCCATTGAGAAATGCACTCTTAACATCCATTTGGTAAACGGTGAGATTGTTGTGAGTAGCGTAGGCTAGGAAGATTCTGATTGCTTCTAGTCTAGCTACTGGTGTAAAAGTTTCCTCAAAATCTATTCCTTCCTCCTGACAGTAACCTTTTGCCACTAGTCTAGCCTTGTTTCTGACTACTTGTCCTTCTTCATCGAGCTCATTTTTAAACACCCATTTTGTACCAATTACTCCTTGGTGAGTGGGTTTAGGAACTAGCTGCCACACTTGGTTTCTTTCAAATCCATTAAGCTCTTCCTGCATAGCTTGAATCCAGTTGGTGTCTGCTAGAGCATCCTCTATGCAGCTTGGTTCTGTTTGTGATATAAAGCAAGCAAACATTGCTACATGGGGGTTGCTTCTTCTTGTTCTTACTCCAGAGGTAGAATCTCCTATAATCTGATTCCTTGGGTGATTCCTTAGCCATTTCCTTCTAGCTTTTTCAGCATGTTGTTCATTTTGAATTTCAGCAGGTTGCTCTTGGTCACCCTGTTCGGCTTGCTGATTTGGATCAGGCTGTATTTCTAATCGTACTTCCAGTTGAATTCCTTCAGGATGGTGTATTTCTTCTTGAATAACTAGTGCTTGCTGATTTGGAGTAGGTTCCTGTTCTCCAGGTTGTTGTGTAGGTGCAGGTTGCTGATTTTGAGTTGATTCAATATTTTGGAGACTTGGTAACTCAGCATCAACATATTCAACACGAGTGTTGGTGATGTGAGTGTTTCCAAGGTCTTCATTGAGTTTATCTATATCAGTCTTAGAGCAATGTGGTTCATCAAAATCCACATGTACTGTTTCTTCTACAACAAGTGTTCTTTTGTTGAAGATTCTGAAGGCTTTGCTTACCGAGGAGTATCCTAAGAATACTCCTTCATCTGACTTTGAGTCAAATGCCTTCAGGTAGTCCTTTCCATTGTTGAGCACATAGCACCTGCATCTAAAAATATGGAAATGTTCAATATTTGGAGTATAACCGAACCATAGTTCATAAGGAGTTTTATTCAAATCTTTGTTGATAATGCATCTGTTCTGGGTATAGCATGCTGTGTTGATTGCTTCTGCCCAAAATCTCTTAGGTAATTGTGCTTCAGCTAGCATGGTCCTTGCAGCTTCCTTCAGGGTCCTATTTTTCCTTTCTGCGACACCATTCTGTTGTGGTATCCTAGCTGCTGAGTATTCATGCTTAATTCCATTGTCAGAGTAGTATGCTTCAATAAACTTGTTGGTAAACTCAGTGCCTCTGTCTGTTCGAATTTTGATAACGTTTAGGCTCTTTTCGATCTACAGCTTCTTTAGTAGCTCCGGTAACCTTCGCTGAGTGTCTGACTTCTTTGTTAAGAACAGGGTCCATGCAAATCTTGAATAATCGTCCACCACTACAAGTGTGTACTTTCTTCCGCTCATGCTTACTGGTTCCACTGGCCCAAATAGATCCATGTGTAGTAGATCTAGCACCCTTTCAGTTGATCTTTGAACTTTGTTTTTGAATGAGCTTTTAGTTTGTTTTCCCTTTTGGCATGCTTCACATAGACTCTCTTTCTTATACACCATATCAGGTAGCCCTCTGACTAGTCCTTTTCTGGCTAGTTTGTTGATTGTTTTGAAGTTCAGGTGGCTCATCTGTTTATGCCATAGCCAGCTAGCTTCTGATGATCCTTTTGCAATGAAGCAGGTAGCTATGGTCACAGAGCTCCAGTCAGCTACATAGATGTTTCCTTTTCTGGTTCCAGATAGTTTTACTTCCTTGGATTGGCTATCCCTTATTAGGCACTTGTTGTAATTGAACTCCACTGAGTAGCCTTTGTCACAGAATTGGCTTATGCTTAGCAAGTTGTACTTCAGGCCTTTTACATATTACACTTCCTTTATGTGAGTGTTTTCTTTGATGAGAGTTCCAATTCCTCTAGTGCTTCCCTTGGAATTATCTCCGAAGATTACTTTGGGTCCCTTGCACTGTTGGAAGTCTTTAAGGATTTCCTTATCTCAGTCATGTGTCTCGAGCACCCGCTATCAATGTACCACACTTCCTTGCTGGTTCCTGCTATAGGTACCTATAAAAATAGAGATTACTGGTTCTTAGGTACCCATACATGTACTGGTCCTTTCTTGTTAGTACCTTTCGGAATCCAGATTTGTCTTACAACAATTGTTTTGTTGTAGACTTGGAGGTTTCGTCTATAAGAGGTATCCTTAGGATACTGATTTATGTGTGCAAACTATGTATACCCATTAGTCTTGAAGTGAGCTCCTCCAACATACTTCCCTTGCGCATGAGCTCTTTTAGGTTTAGACATTCTGGTCTTAGTATTGGTGGAGTAGAGGTTTCTGTTCAGCATCCTTGTAGGTTGCTGTTTTCTTTTGTATCTATCAGCAGATTGATTCCGTTGTAGCCAGCTTTTGAAAACAGGCTTATTCCCTGTGGATGTGTACATGGGTATCTTGCCCTTGTCTATTGCGTTCTCCAAGCTTACTGTTGAGTTGATAGATAACTCTCTTGCCATTGAGGTTTCTGCTTGAACGAAGGTAACAGCTCTGGATGAACTTACTGTGTTTCGAGAGGTTTCTGCACAATATCCTAGGCCTGTCCTATCAAAAGGACTTTTGCCCGACTTAATGCATTCTTTGGCTTCTTTAGCTGATTTGCTAAAGGTTCCCACAATTGCTTGAAGGTCATTTTTCTCACTCTCAAGTTCGGTGATTCTCAGATTGAGCTTAGATGCCTGTTTTTGGAGGTCACTGCACTTTGAGCTACTGAGCTCATATGCAGATAGCTTTTCAGCTAACTGTTTGTTTTCTCTCCTTAGCATCTCATTTTCAATTTTCAGCTCCTCATGAATTGAGTTTATCTATTCGAAGTCGCTCATAATTTGTTTCAGGGAGAGGCTTTTGTTTGCTTTTTCCTCTTCCAATAAGGGTTGGACAGAATACATTACCTCATCATCCTCACTATCCTCTGCTTCCTGTGCCATTAGGCAGATAAGTGCTTCATCCTCTGAAGAAGATGAATCACTGTCATTATCAGAGGAGTCCACATCTTGCTGAGCTTTCTTGGAAGGTTCCTTCTCTTTTTCCATTTCGCTGAGGAAGGCTTTAATTCTTCTTCTTTTCTCTCTTCGTTTCTCTCTCTTCTGGGATGATTCTCCATCCGGATATCGATTGACCTTTGGATGAGGACATTCTCTTGCATAGTGTCCTGGCTTTCGACAGTTATAGCATAGGTCGGAAGTATCTTGGTAAGGTTGCTGAGGACTGGACTGCTGGGGAGGTGCCTGGTTCTTCTTAAAGTCACCTCTTCTATTGTATCTGATAAATTTCTTGAAATTTCTTAGAAGAAGGGCCATTTCTTCATCAGTATCCTCAACAGGTAGCTCTCCTTGCTTACTGCAGGTGACTCCTGTGTCCTTTCCATTTCTAGCTGTTAAGGCAATTACCTTTGTACTGGATTCTTCTGTCTCTTTCTTCCTTCTGTTGATATCATATTCGAAGGCTTTCAAGTCAGAAAAGAGATCAAAAGTACTCATTAACTTTAAATCCATGGAGACCCTCATTGCAGTAGTCTTGCTATCCCATTCTGCAGGTAGTGCTCTTAGCACTTTCATATTTTTCTCCTTCTGAGTGTAGAATTTGTCCAGAGACTCAAGCTCATTCACAATGTTTGTGAATCTCAAATCCATCTGTTCCAAGGTCTCTTCAGGGAGCATCTCGAACAGCTCGAATTTCTGGGTTGCTGTTGACACCTTGTTTTCCTTTGTAAGCTCTGTTCCCTCGCAGATTTGTTCAAGCTTGTTCCAAATATCCATTGCTGTCTTGCACGTCTTGACCTTGCTAAAAGTCCCTTTGTCCAAAGTGACGAATAAGGCATTCTTGGCTACATTGTCCAGGTTAGCTCGTCTTCTATCATCAGCAGACCATTCTTCCCTAGGTTTGTCGATAACAGCTTGGTAGGGAATGGCTCCTGCATCGCCAGCATTAGCGGCTCTTGCGAATATAGGATTTGGCTTGGTGATCTTTAGGGGTCCATCAGTGATAACCATCCACATTTCATCGTGCATGGCTGAGAGATGTGTCTGCATTCTAATCTTCCAATCGTCATACTCTTCAATAGAAAACATAGGAAGCTTGTGCGTGTCCATGATATGATGAAAGCAGTGTATGCAGGTTTTTGAAAATCAGGGATCAGGGATTTGACCAGACAAGTTGGGTTTTTAATCCAACCCGCTCTGATACCACTTATTGGTCCCAGTGGTATAAGGTTAAGAGGGGGGATAAATTAACCTTATCAAATTTTCAACTTTTTACTCCAAATGTTAAGTCCCTGATGAACAGGTAGCTAGTAAGCTTACTGCTCGATAGGTTCCTACTCAGGCAGTGACCTCAGGACTTAGACAGAATATAATGCACGGCGGAAATACTTATGATTTTCGAAACACGCTTTTAATGCAGTATGCTCAGATACAGATAGATGAATATAAAGCTGTAAATAACACGAGCAAGCTTATAGAGGTTCAAGGGTGGAGTAATCCCTTTACGACCTCTCTACTCCTTCACAAGGAGGAACTTTGTTAAAGCAAGTTTGCTTTACAATAGACTCTGCTAACACAAACTATACTCTAAGCAAAACTGTCAGCTATATCCACATAGGTAGCTACACAGTGACCAACTATCGACCCACATAGGATCTCCACACAGGTTAACTGACCCACACAGGATCCTTTCTCTTCTTCAGAGAGATTACAACTTAGCAAGATACGCTCCTGCCTAAGTGACTCCTATCAGACTTAGAATAAACTGAGAGTTTTCAAACTATCGAATGTAGCAAGCTCCTTGAACTTTTGAAGATAACAAAGGTAGCTGGTTTGCTGCTGCTAGGTCTGATACACTTGAATGTATAAGTTTTAGCTTGTAAAGATCTGTTTCGCGTATGTTCTCTTGATTTGCTTTTTGTCTATTCACTTCTTGGTGTTAGGATGTATACTATAAGCCTAGCTTTTGTGTAAACATCTATTTATGATATGAGAATCTTTTATGGTCAAATGTTTGCATTTTATATATTTGTTATATATGTTATTGCAGTTGTCCAATTAATTTATATTGTAGATAATATGGTGTGTGGTGCCACACAGAAGATCATGTTATCAGTTCCTTATAGATTATAAATGATAGCTCACAGCCGAGATAATTTTGGACAAATTATCGGAATGGTTGTAGTGTAATTTGGTATTAATCTGTCTTGATTATAAAATTACACTAGTACATTTTGTATGTATTGAGCAGGACCAATTGAGGTTGTTTTATTTGTACTGACTACATAAATAAAACAAGACCTCTGTTATTATGGATGTGCGTCCTCTTAATCATTGTATGATAACGGGCATGTATACTCGATATATGTTTCTTTAATTTACCAATGAGTGAGATTTATTTATTAAATCAATAAGCTCGGTAAATTGGGATACAGTGTTGTTTATATGGTGTGCTGTTGATTATATAATGAAACCGTGTCCTAATTATTTAGGATGATGATGTCCCCTTGAGGAACTCATAAGGATTATCATATAAACCCTGCAGGTGGATTTATTCCGGCATGATAATAAAGTTGAGTGGTACTACTCTTGGATTAAATATTAATTAATTGAATTGTCAGTGATTCATTTAATTAATGGACATTCGATATCTTAAACATGGGGAGATAAACGCGCATATAATAAATAGGAGCCATATCTAATATGGATAAGGGACGGTAGTTCAATAATATCTTTTTAGTGGATTAAGATATTATTTGATAGGCTTGAGAAGTATATTCAGATCGAATTAAGGACTCCTAAGCCTATCAGGAGACCGATTCCTAATCCTCCTCAAGGTCCCTGTTGTAGCCTATAAATAAGCCTCAAGTCAACCGTTTCTCAAGGGACAGACATAGAAAATCTGATATACGATCTAGAGAAGAACGGTTGAGAGTCTCGATAGCTCGTTGCCCACACAACGTTCGAGATAAGGCAAGGAATACAGCAGAAGATCGTGAGGTTCAGGCTTCATCGATTTCTCGATCTACAGTTCTGACCTTAGAACTAATTTTGGTGCAAAAGGTATGATTCGTTTTCCGCTGCGCGTTAATCATATTTGCATGGACCCCGATTCGGATAATCGAATAGGGTCGGCGATCCGGCGGTTCCTACAATTGGTATCAGAGCCGTGGTTTTCTGACTCTATTCGATTGAATCGGTTAATTTTATTATGAATCATATCTTGAAGCATGCGTGTTTTAGATCGGATAATAGTAGGATGTGCGAGAAATTATGTTTTTTCTGCAGGAACCTTAAATCCAACTATTATGGTCTGAATGTATGTTTATGTATGAATTAAACCCTCGGACATGTCGAGGTTGTTTTTTGAATGTATGATTATAATAGTAAAATCACGGCGGTCTGTCGTGTTAGGTTTTATTTTCTGTTCGATCTAGATTATATGTAAACTCCTTCGTGGGGTATAGGATCGATGAATGTAATAGATACAAGGTTAGGATCGCATGACCGGGCACGACCGTGCTGTGCAGTACGGTCAGACCGTGCCAGCCGAAGATTGCGACTGAACGACAGGGCACGACCGTGCTATGGGGCACGGTCGACCGTGCGGCATCTTTGAAGATCGGGCACGACCGTGCTGGAGGGCACAGTCAGACCGTGCCAGCTAAGGATCGCCACTGATGGACAGGGCACGACCGTGCTATGGAGCACGGTCAACCGTGCGACGTGTTTCAGATCGAGCACGACCGTGCTAAGGGGCACGGTCAGACCGTGCTCGGCGATGATTTTCTGGCGATTTTTTCTAACAGGTCGATCCCCGTTTGACGGCAAACATTGAAGAACACAGCGATAAATCGAGGCCATAATAGTTGGAAATTGTGTTTTTCATATTTATTGCCTTATATGTGTTTTATCAAGCATGCTTGTATGTGTTTTATATGATATGCATGTTAAAATCCCTCATGTTAAATAACTAAGTGGGAGAGGGATTAATTAATGAATCTCATGGCCTCCATTACTGGTTTGTAAGTGATGCATCTGAACTTGCGCGTTGGTTTTAAGTGCCTTCCTCCATATCGGATGAGTTCATTTGCGGATCACTAGATCAAACTTCCTTTATGGATGATTATAGAAAGTTGTTTAGGAGCGTGTCATTTTCTCCATCTGAAGGGACATAATCCTAGATAATGGACTTAGTATCAAGTAGTGGTTTACACTTAGATACATTTGATAAGTATCCTCCCCATCGGAGTCACTGCTGTTATTTGTATGGCCAAAGTGATAACCAACTATTAATTTTATTTGTCATAAAGTTAAGTTGACAAGATAATAAAATTAATGGGTAAAACCTCCTCTAACAAATGTTTGAATTAGTATACGTCCACACTATCGTGGCATACGAAGTTCACGGTGTATTGAGGTGTTGGTGAATTTAGATTATGTTGTTTGAGGGAACAATATGATTTGTCAATTTAAATTATTTGACCTATGTGTTTATTCATGTGATTCTCAGGATTTTCATTATGGCTTTCAATCCTCTTGCTGTTATACTTAAAGAAAACAAACTTATTGGTCCTAATTATATTGATTGGAAACGAAACCTGGATATTGTCCTGACTGCTGAAGAGTACAAGTTTGTACTCACTGAGCACTGTCCTGACATGCCTGATGAAAACTCTACTGAAGAGGAGAAAATGCTTTATAGGAAGTGGGTTAAGGCAGATGAGATGGCGCGGTGTTACATTTTGGCTTCCATGTCAAATGTGCTGCAACATCAGCATCAGGCCATGCTTACTGCCTATGATATGATGCATAATCTCAAGGAACTCTTCGGACATCAGTGTCGGGCTGCCAGACAGGAGGCAATGAGAAACTTGATGAGTGCCACCATGGCTGAGGGAACACCTGTGAGTGATCATGTCCTCAAGATGATGGCTCATCTGAATGAGATGGAGGTCCTTGGAGCTGAAATCGATGGGGAAACCCAGGTCGATATCGTTCTCCAAACGCTGCCTAGGAGTTTTGAGCAGTTCCGTTTGAACTACAACATGAACAAGAGGTTGTATTCATTGGCGGAACTTCTGACAGAACTCCAATCAGAAGAGGGACTGTTTCGTCAAAATTCTCAGGCTTACGTTGCTGAAAATGTTTCTGCTTCTAAACCGCAAGGCGGAAAGAAGAAGAAGAAGAAACAGAATTCTTTAGCAAAGAAGACGGCCGGACCTCAAGTGGCTAAACCACAAGGTGGTGTGAAAAAGCCAAAAGGCAAGTGCTTCCATTGCAAGCAGGCTGGACATTGGAAAGCCGATTGTCCCCGTAAAAAGTAGAACAATTCAGGTACATCTTTTTCACTAGTTGTTGAAACATGTTTAGCGGTGTTATCTACCAGTACCTGGTGTGTAGATACGGGAGCCACTGATCATGTCTGCAATTCATTGCAGGGATTCCAGGAGACCAAACGACTAAGTGATGGGGAGATTACCGTATACATGGGCACCGCTGCGAAAGTGGCGGCCATTGCAGTGGGAGATGTTTATTTATCTTTTCATAGGAATAAGATTTTGATTTTGAGAAATTGTCTTTACGTACCTTGTTTTAGAAAGAATTTGATTTCAGTTTCTAAACTTTTTAAGGATGGATATTCTGTTTCTTTTGATAACAATGTTGTCATTAAGAAGAATAGAGTTATTATCTGTTCTGGTACGTTGGTTGACAATTTATATATTCTTAATCCTATAACTCCTACGATGCAACAAAAGGAAATTAATAGCATATCTTCTAAATCTAATAAGAGAAAAGAACCTTCGAAAATGAATCAAACATATCTTTGGCATCTAAGGTTGGGTCATATTAACTTGAGAAGGATTCAAAGGTTGATAGCCGATGGACCTTTGGGTTCCTTGGAAGTGGAAAACTATCCAACCTGCGAATCCTGCTTGGAAGGAAAAATGACCAAAAGGCCTTTTAAGGCAAAGGGGTATAGAGCCAAAGAAGTGTTGGAATTGATTCATTCTGATTTATGTGGCCCTATGACTATTCAGGCAAGAGGTGGTTTCGAATATTTTGTCTCTTTTATAGACGATTATTCGAGATATGGATACATTTACTTGATGCGCCGCAAGTCTGAGTGCTTTGACAAGTTCAAAGAATATAAGGCTGATGTGGAGAAACGTCATGGTAAATGTATCAAGACACTACGATCTGATCGTGGTGGTGAGTACCTCTTAGGAGAGTTTAGGAGTTACTTATCAGAGGCTGGGATACAATCCCAATTGTCTGCACCGGGTACACCCCAACAGAATGGTGTGGCGGAACGAAGGAATAGGACTCTTATGGAAATGGTTAGATCGATGATGAGTTATTCAGAATTACCAAATTCGTTTTGGGGGTATGCTCTGGAAACAGCGACGTATATTCTAAACTTGGTACCTTCTAAGTCAGTACCCTCTACTCCCACAGAATTGTGGACTGGGCGTAAGCCTAGTCTGAAACACATTCGGATTTGGGTAGTCCAGCACATGTGCTGAAGGGAGATGCTGATAAGTTGGAATCTCGTACGGAAGTACACTTGTTTGTGGGCTATCCTAGAGGAACGAAAGGTGGTTTATTTTATAGTCCTAAAGATCAGAAGGTCATTGTTAGCACGAATGCCCGATTTTTAGAAGAGGACTATGTAATGAACCACAAGCCCATGAGTAAAATTGTTCTTGAGGAAATGAGAGGGGATAATTCGGATGTACCGCAGGTACAAGATGAGATACCACAAGTGACTGCACCGCGTGTCACTAATAATACACAAATACCGATAGTGCCTCGTCGTAGTGGGAGGGTTGTTAGACAACCTGATAGATTCATGTTTTTGGGAGAGTCTTCAGACTTGGTCCCTGGACAACATGAAATAGATCCCTGGACTTATGACGAAGCACTCCAAGATAAAGATGCGATATCTTGGCAAAAGGCAATGCTCTCTGAGATAGAATCTATGGATTCTAATCAAGTCTGGGAGCTTGTAGAACCACCAAATGGTGTAAAAGCCATTGGATGTAAATGGGTCTACAAAAGGAAAAGAGGATCAGATGGAAAGGTAGAGACCTTTAAAGCAAGGCTTGTTGCGAAAGGGTATACTCAAAAAGAAGGGATCGATTATGAGGAAACCTTTTCACCGGTAGCCATGCTGAAGTCTATCCGGATTCTTTTGTCTATTGCTGCTCATATGGATTATGAGGTTTGGCAGATGGATGTCAAGACAGCTTTCCTTAATGGAAGTCTTGAAGAAAACATCTATATGAAGCAACCAGAGGGATTCATTGAGAAAAGCAAAGAGCATCTTGTGTGTAAGCTTAATCGGTCCATTTATGGACTGAAACAAGCTTCAAGATCTTGGAACATCCGTTTTGATGAAGTAATCCAGTCTTATGGATTTATTCAATGTCCGGATGAATCTTGTGTATATAAAAAGAGTGACGGAAACGTGGTGGTATTTCTTGTACTATACGTAGATGATATCTTGTTAATTGGAAACAATGTCAAGGTGTTATCAGACGTAAGGGTATGGCTGTCCAAGCAGTTTGCTATGAAGGACTTAGGAGAAGCTGGACATATTCTTGGGATCAAAGTTATAAGGGATCGCAAGAAAAGGATGTTATGCTTATCTCAAGCTTCATACATTGACACTATCCTAGCTCGTTTTAGCATGCAAAACTCCAAGAAAGGTTTTCTACCTTTTAGACATGGAGTGCCTTTATCTAAGGAAATGTGTCCTAAGACACCAAAGGAGATAGAGGAAATGAAAGCAGTTCCTTATGCTTCGGCTGTAGGAAGCTTGATGTATACGATGCTGTGTACGAGACCGGATATCTGCTTTGCCGTAGGCATGGTTAGTAGATATCAAAGTAACCCAGGACAAGGTCATTGGACTGCCGTAAAGCATATTCTAAAGTACCTGAAAAGGACTAGAGATTATATGCTAGTTTACCAGGCAAATGATTTATTACCTGTGGGTTACACGGATTCGGATTTCCAGTCAGATAGGGACAATAGTAAATCAACCTCGGGGTATGTGTTTACCTTGGGAGGTGGAGCCATAGTGTGGAGAAGTGTGAAGCAGAAATGCGTTTCGGACTCCACCATGGAAGCTGAATATGTGGCCGCCTCTGAGGCAGCCAAAGAAGCTGTATGGCTCAGAAACTTCTTGATGGACTTAGAAGTGATTCCTGGTTTGCCCAAAGCTATCACAATCTATTGTGATAACAGTGGTGCAGTAGCAAACTCGAAGGAACCACGAGCCCATAAGGCAAGTAAACACATTGAGCGCAAGTACCACCTGATACGAGATATCGTAAAGCGAGGGGAAGTTGTTGTCGCCAAGATTGCATCAGCCGATAACCTAGCAGATCCTTTCACAAAGGCCCTTCCGGCGAAAGCCTTCGATGAGCATGTTGATGGGATGGGAATCAGATGCATGGCAGCGTATATGACAGCATAGTCTTTTAGTATAAGTGGGAGATTGTTAGGATGTATACTATAAGCCTAGCTTTTGTGTAAACATCTATTTATGATATGAGAATCTTTTATGGTCAAATGTTTGCATTTTATATATTTGTTATATATGTTATTGCAGTTGTCCAATTAATTTATATTGTAGATAATATGGTGTGTGGTGCCACACAGAAGATCATGTTATCAGTTCCTTATAGATTATAAATGATAGCTCACAGCCGAGATAATTTTGGACAAATTATCGGAATGGTTGTAGTGTAATTTGGTATTAATCTGTCTTGATTATAAAATTACACTAGTACATTTTGTATGTATTGAGCAGGACCAATTGAGGTTGTTTTATTTGTACTGACTACATAAATAAAACAAGACCTCTGTTATTATGGATGTGCGTCCTCTTAATCATTGTATGATAACGGGCATGTATACTCGATATATATTTCTTTAATTTACCAATGAGTGAGATTTATTTATTAAATCAATAAGCTTGGTAAATTGGGATACAGTGTTGTTTATATGGTGTGCTGTTGATTATATAATGAAACCGTGTCCTAATTATTTAGGATGATGATGTCCCCTTGAGGAACTCATAAGGATTATCATGTAAACCCTGCAGGTGGATTTATTCCGGCATGATAATAAAGTTGAGTGGTACTACTCTTGGATTAAATATTAATTAATTGAATTGTCAGTAATTCATTTAATTAATGGACATTCGATATCTTAAACATGGGGAGATAAACGCGCATATAATAAATAGGAGCCATATCTAATATGGATAAGGGACGGTAGTTCAATAATATCTTTTTAGTGGATTAAGATATTATTTGATAGGCTTGAGAAGTATATTCAGATCGAATTAAGGACTCCTAAGCCTATCAGGAGACCGATTCCTAATCCTCCTCAAGGTCCCTGTTGTAGCCTATAAATAAGCCTCAAGTCAACCGTTTCTCAAGGGACAGACATAGAAAATCTGATATACGATCTAGAGAAGAACGGTTGAGAGTCTTGATAGCTCGTTGCCCACACAACGTTCGAGATAAGGCGAGGAATACAGCAGAAGATCGTGAGGTTCAGGCTTCATCAATTTCTCGATCTACAGTTCTGACCTTAGAACTAATTTTGGTGCAAAAGGTATGATTCATTTTCCGCTGCGCGTTAATCATATTTGCATGGACCCCGATTCGGATAATCGAATAGGGTCGGCGATCCGGCGGTTCCTACACTTGGTCCCCTCTCTTACTCTTGAGTAGCAATCTTCTATTTATAGACATTAGACAGATTTTTGCCCGTTGGAAAGGCAGTCCTTTGCTTGATGAGGTGTCTCTTCCTGATTGGTTCTGCCAATCTTCTGACACCTGCTCTGAAATGCCTTCATTCTGTTCTGCCACTGCCTTGTCCTTTGTCTGTGCAACTTCATTCTGTAGTCTGCTTGTACTGTGTCCTTGCTGCTTTTTCACACATGGCAGATTCTGATTTGTTGGAACTGGAGTGTCTCTACTGGCTAGTCAGGTTGCATTGACTCTGATGTATCTGGTAGTGTCCTCTTCGAGTAAGTCAGCTTCCTTGACCATCTCCAGGTTCCTTGTAGCATCCTATGAAGCTTGGTTACAGGTTGCTTGATACAGTATGCAGGTAGCAGAGACTTGTTTTTCTGGTTCCTTGGCAGAATCTTCTCGTCTTTCCAACATCCTTGCCTTCGCTATTTTACATATAAAGACTTAACCAGATAGCTAATGTTCTAGACTATTACACGTTTTGTCTCATCAAAATCTATTACATTTCATCCTATCACATACTACTAGATATGTAATGTGTTAGGACTTAAAGATGTTCTCGCTTTGTGTTTTCCGAGATAAAATTATTATTTATTTAAATAATCTTTATATATAAAATATATTTTAATTAGTTCACTGATTTGAGATATCAAACTACTAGATGTGTGATATGTTACGACTTAAAATGTTCTTGCTTTGTGTTTTTCGAGGTAAAATTGTTATGTATTTAAATAAATTTTATATATAAATATATTTTAATTTGTTCACTGATTTGAAATATTAATACCACTAGATGTGTGATGCGTTAGGATTTAAGATGTTCTCACTATAACACTCATTTTCAAGAAAACCCTGCATTGCATATTTTATAAAATTTCTTTTATCGTTCAAGTATAAATGATTTAAGTGCAAGTATAAATTTCTTATATTATTTAATTTATGATTTACAAATCATATTATGATCAATAATTTTAAAATCTTTATGATCCAATATCTCTTTCGAGATTTTAAGGATGTTCCAGGATAACTTATGGAAGAAACTAAGCTCGATCTCCACTCACTCGACACATATGAACGAAAGTAAAAGATAAGATGTTAGTTAATTTTAAATGAGTTATATGATATTAAACTCATATGCTAATTTTATTCGTTACCGCTTTCGAATGTTTTCTTTTAGTAAAATAACCACGATACTTCTTAAGTATGTAAATTTTAGTACTTACTTTTATGCTATTTAATTTTTACACTTATATGATTTATACTTTATACTATTATTATTAGTCTCTTTAATAATATAAGACACCAAAGTAAAAAAATAAATAAATAAATATGAGACAAGCTATACGTATATACATACATATGAGATTTTTCACAACATATCAAGATAACAATTTGAAACTTCCATGGTAAGATATGAATAAGCAACCTATAGTTTAGACCCAGCCACCTCATCATCCTACTAATCTCAAGATAACTCCTAATGTATGTGCTAAACCTTATAATACATAATATGATGGATGAATCAAAAAGAAGAAGAGAAAAACACGAAGGCAACTTGCAGCCAAATTAGAAGAAGAAGAAAGGAAAACAATTTCAAAAAGGAAGAACACACCTTCTTCTCTTGACTTTGAAGGTATTTTAGTTAAAACTTTCTTATTTTCTAATATTTTCTTACTTTTAGCATATATTATGAAGTCCAAAGATGTTCTTTAGAGTTAGGGTTGAGAATAAATTGTTTATGAATTTCTTGAATGAAACAAAATAGGTTGTTATGCTATAATTTCAGTTATGTTCTGCTTCTCTGTTCGTAAATATTTTGGGTGATATAGGAATCGATTTAAGTTAAACGCTTTTAAAATAATCTATTATATGAAGTTTAGAACATGTGTATCAAATTTCATAAGATTTGGAGTTAAATTCGATTTTATATGATTTTTCTAAGATAAGCTGTTCAAAGACAGTTTTTATCTCGTTTTTGGGTCTGAATCAAACACTTTTCTTGAACTGTACCCTTAGATTTTATGTGTGATCTTTTACTATGATTTAGAAACAGTTCTTAGGTATGCTCAAAATTTTATTATGCAATTGTTTGAGTTATGTACGATTTATGCCAAATTTTACAATATAGTCGGTTTTCTGGGTAGGTTATGTCCTGTTTTTGGTCTTGTTATAAAATTCATAACTAATTATTGAAAACATATATATATATGCTATATTTCACTATGTTGTAGTAATAGTTCTTATAGAGATTTATAAATTCACCATGTAATTTTTAGAACCTTGTACAATTTATGATGATTTTTGCAAGAAAACATGTTTTCAGCTCTGTTTGCAGAATATACATTCTGTTTTTAGGTCCGAATCAAATTATGTTTCTGAACTGTATCCTTCTAATTTATATATGATCTTTTACTATGTTTTAGAACCAATTCTTAGGTACGTACAGAAAATTGGTATGTAATTTTTGGAGTTTTGTATGATTTATGCTGAATTTTACAATACAGGCTGTTTTTTGCGTAGAGCATGTCCTATTTTCAGTCTAGTTCTAAAATTCATAACTATTTATTTAAATCATATTCATAAGCCATATTTTACTAAGTTATATTATTTGTTCTTAAGAACGAGAGAAAATTTGCCTTGGGAATGTTCAAGTAAAAACTGAAATTATGAGAAGTTTTACAAGAAAACATGTTTTCACCATATAAAGTACCCTATTTTCAGTCAAATTAGAAAATTCATAACTAATTATGTAAACCTTAGTTTTAGTTGATATTTTTATATGTTATCCGTCAACATGTTGTTAAAATATGAAATTATTTTATGAATCCTATAATATTTGATAAATTTTTCAAAATAGACTGATTTTGAGTTGAAATTGAGGTGAAAAACTAGTTTATACAATTAATTTTATTTATATATGTAGATGATGAAAAAATTTGAATTTTCAGAATATGATATCTAACACTATTATGTGATTATTTAAATATTCTTGTCATTTTTGGAATCACCTATGAATTATTAAAATTGTTGTGGCTTTATGTGTCATTTTATGCCTAGAATCACTAATTTAAATGTTTAAAATTTTTATATCACAAGTATGTATTAAATGAAGTATAATTAGGCTTTAGATTAAAGAAATCTAATATAAAATACAAAAGATTGTGTTATATGACATAAGAGGCTAATCAGTTAAGTGTGTCGAGCGTAGTCGAGACGATCGGTGAATCCAAAAAGGAATCCTCGAATCCTCAGCTTTCAAGTGGGTAACTTCTATACTTTACTATATGTTGATGATTAAATCAATATGTTATGTATGAAAGTCTATGGCTGAAGCTCCGTAGCTATAACTGATAGTAGTTTTACTATCGGACGACGACCTTAAGGGCGAGAGTGCCTGGTCTATCAAAGCAAGGTTTAGTGGGTGAGCGACTCCCACATTCCTTTATGTTATGTATGGTTCAGGGTGAGCGTGCCCGAACGACATGTAATATGTGCTAATTAATTTGATTGCTTCAGTATATGTTAAAGAGTACAGTTATCCCACTGGGATCCCTCTCCGGAGGTATCTCATGATGTTGTTTTTCATATTTTCAGGTCCAGTGGATGATGATGTGGACGTGTAGCAAGCTGGACTGACTTTTCATCACCCCTTTAATGTTCAATTACTAAAATAGTGTTTACTTTTGAAAACAGTATTATATTTTGAATATGTAAATTATGATACATAATGAACCTAGACTGATACTCCAGTATAATATGTTGGTTTTATCATGTTATTTCATATAAGTGTATGTCTGTACATTTAACCTAGAAATGTGGGTGAAACACGAGTCAAAATAAGTTATGTCATGTTTAAAAAAAAATCTCGTGTTTTCGTTTTAGACTTCCGCTATAATATATCTCATGGATTCTTTAGTTTTATAAAAGTAAAGGGTAACGACCTTTTCCTAATTAATGGGACTAGGGCGTTACAACGTTATATTTTATATGTTATATTTTAATATGTTTTATAATTTCATTTTTTCATTGTATTGTTCGAAACTCTCACATTGAAAAGATTCATTGGAAACGACTATGTTTGTGAACATTTAAAATAAGCTCTTTCATATATAAAGATATTTTAATGTGTTCTCTAATTTTACTTTTTCATGGTATTGTTTGAAACCCTCACACTGAAAAAAATTCATTGTACAACTCGAGTCGAATCAAAGGTTGTACGACTCTGCTTGAGAACATTCAACTTGAATCAAAGTTGAAATTTCAATTTTATGGAAAAACACATCTTCTACATAATCTCTACATTTTTAAACCATTTGAAAGTCACTATTCAAATTGGTAATAAAAATACATTATTTTTATGAAATTAGTTTATTTATAAATTTATTATTGTTATTATTTATTATATAATATTAATTTTTTGTATATATTATTGTAGATGTAGTGGGAAGAATTGTTACATTTGATCCACAAAGAATGACTGAAATTGGTTAGAGACTGATGAAAATAATAATTGAAGAACTAGAGTATTTTTTTTCTTTCATTTGAATCTATCTATATGTATCAAATTGTTTTATTAAACATAATTTTATTAATTTCTTTTTTGATAATAATCATTTGATCTATGTTAATTTTTTTTTTGATAATAATCATTTGATCTATGTTAGGAAACTATTATTTTCACTTCAAAATATAAATATATTAGAACTATATGTATCTATTTCATTTACTAAAATACATATTTTCATTCTAACTATTTCACTTCAAAATAGATATCTCATACAAGTTGTTATATATTTTATTATAATACCTTATGAATGGTATTAAATGAAATCAATGTCATTTAAATTAATTTCTATTTTTTCGGTATGATACAATGCATGATGTGACATCATAAATGTCATTTTGAAATTATATATATATATATATATATAATTTGGAAAATTATTTGTTGACATAGGAATTTGTTTAATGATTTAATTCCTAGTCAAACATTCAAATTAAGACAAATCCGGTTTAAAGGATCAAAATCGGATAAAGAAATCAACAAAAAGTGCAAAAAACACACTACGCCCGTCGGTCAATTTAGTTCGGCTGATCCTGGTCTATTTATAGTGGCCGACCACAATCGTATTTAATATATGTTAGAGAAATGAGCTCTTTTTTTATTTTTGCCTACTTTCTAAGAAGTATGAGGTTATTTAACCCCACTTTCCCCTTTAACTAGGAAGCTTCTGCTCAGTCATCGGTAGTACATCCTGGTCGGGTTGGTAATGCCCCCTTGGACCCACCATGAAATTGATCTTGGCAAGATCGCTTGGTCGTCGTCTAGAATGTGAAGTTTGGTCGGGTCATCTAAGTGTCTGCTCAATGATCTCTCCTGGTTGAGTTTCAAGTGAGCACAAATTCTGTATTCCGACCAGATCATGCATTTTATCATGCCTGGATCGGAGGGTCTAATAATAGCCCCTTAGGTTGTGGGAGAAATCTATTATATCGAGACCTAATTGAGTTCCACCAGCCAAGCCGAATATTGGACATAGGTAAGATTTGAGTCTTCTTAGGACGGACACGTGTCATCATCTGGTGAAATAGAAGCCAAAGAATCATTACATCCTCACCGTCTGATTAGTCACGTGTCGTCTTTTCGCAGGGAGGAAGTTGAAGAGTCATGTTGTCCTTATAAATAGGGACGACTCATTTTCATTTTGTTTTTCACAAACTCATAACTCTTAGAGAAATACTTGAGAACTCCGAGCCAAATCAACTGATCATGATCCTCCGAGCTGAATCAACTGTCCAAGTTTGTTTTTAGGTAATTACTTTGCTTAAATTATGTCTTCTGATTCTGAGTGTGGGTCGGCCCGGTATTAGGACTAGAGGAGTTCTGAGTACCAAGGGTACACTTTAGAAGACCTGGATTTGGAATCTAGCTCTTCTGAAGTCGAGTTGGTTAGGAGTCCAGCTCCGGTGGTAGCTGAAGAGGTGGGGACCTCAAGCCAAACACCTACCTACATTCCTATGGGGTGCCGAGACCCCTACCCCTAGATATTAATGGAGGACCGAGCAACCATCTGAGGACTCTGGGGCTATATCTTGGCCGTTAGTGGTCACCAGAGCTGAGCTAGATCGATGACATGCGCTCTTCAACATACCTCGAAGCGTCACATTCGACATTCCCAGGCCGGAGGAGCTCATGGATAAGCCACACAAGGGATGCGTGGCTATCAGCATCTAGGCCCTTGAAGTCGGCCTTCGCTTCCCGATGGCCCCTTGCCTCACCAGCTGCCTATGGCATTGGAGTGTCGCATCGGCTCAAATTCACCCTAATGACTAGTCTTTGATCTTGGGCCTGCTCGTTTTTTTTTGGACTTTCAATCTTGGGGTTCCTACTCCACAGGAGCTGGCCTAGGTGCTGAGTATCAAGCTCCTGCCAGGAGTGAAGAACCACCTCTATTACCTCTTCCCCCAACCCTTTCGGCCAAAACTTGTTTGTGGTCTTTCCTCCTCTATTAAGGATTGGAAGACCAAATGGTTTTAGATTTAGGTGACTGGATCAGCCCTGGGTTGAGTGGCCAGATGGAACCCCAGCAAATAGCCTGCCCCACCTATTTCGGGCCAGCGAATGGTACTTTTACACATTTTTATTTTTACTCGATTTATCTGATTTTACGTATTTTCAATTTTGCAAAAGTACCTTGCCAAAGACTCCTGATCGACAACACTTTTCCTTAGATGATAGTATTTCTGAGGGATAGCATTGAAGAGTCTCACCAGACCTTCAAAACGCTGATCATGTATCTTTTTTTGTTTTTCAGTCATCCTCCCTCGAAAAGGCCTGCCACTCAGGATGAATCCTCGTGAGTGCATTCGGTAGAGGGCTAAGTAGGGAAAGAGGCCATCAGTCAGAGGTCAAGATAAAGACCGAGGCCTTGATCCCCCGATCTCCGGCTCGGTCAGGCCTACGATCTCTTCCAACTAAGAGGCCAAGGCCTGAGATGGGAGGCCCCTCCTCGGGGACATCGGGCATCACGATCGTCACCCCACCCGGTGTTTGGCAATCAAAAAGTCTACTGACCGGGTCGGTCAGCATATGTGTGTGGGATTCTACTCGGATTGAGGTTTCCAACGAGTACCTTGGTTAGTGGCCTCCATTCCAGATAAGCTATTCTTGGGTCCAGCACCCGTCCTAGGACTTGCTGAGCTACCTTCCTATTGGGATGGAGCCAATGTCCAAGGCCCATTATCAAAGCCTGGATAGAGAAGCTGGAGCAGTACGCTGGTCAGATGATCGGAGTAGATATGGATGTTTGCGCATCCGTCCTCCTAGCCCAGACCTCCGTATTTTCTTGGCGTGGCCACCTCCACCTCGACCAGCTGGAGAAATACTAAGCCAACTGAGCGCCGCAGCCGAAGAGAAGGAGACCTTTCAGACTCAACTGGCCTCCTCTCAAGATCTCCTGGTCGAGACGATGAGGGCTGCTGAGCTGGATCGCCAGAAGGTGACCGATCTGGCCACAGATAATACTTAGCTCCAAGCTGGGTTGGAGGGCACCAAAGCTAAGCTTGAGGCTACCCGGGTCACCCCAGTCGATGAAGTGGCTATCGTGACCAAATACAAGGACTCTAATGAGTGCAAGTATGAGGGCATCCTTAGCTACCGCTTCGCCTTCATCGATGCCATTAATGTGGCCCGGTAGGAGAAGTTGGATGAGCGCCCGCTCATGGTAGCCCTGGCTGGGTATCTAGAGAAGAACCCCCTCATCTCCTACTTTTTGGGGATTATGAATGACCTGCCCGGATACTTTTCTCCCGAGTTGGAAAAACTCCTCAGGCCGGCTCCATCTATCAAGTTAATATCTGATCCAAACTATCAAATGACGGTTGGTCCTGATGTTGGGTAGGAGGTTGAGGTCGGCACTTCCGGGATGACGATAGACGAGGTGGTCGAGATTGACCAGTAAATACTTGTATTTTTTTTATTTTTTATTTCCTGCTCGGCCCTTTGACCTTTTTATACGAGGTCCTAACCTCCAAACCAAAGTTTATTTTGAATGTATTTATCATTTGACTTGCTCAGTTCGGATTTATATTTCTCGTACTTGTATAATTTTTAATATTCGGATTTATATTTCTCGTACTTGTATAATTTTTAATACAATGTGACCTGTATTACAACTTAAAAACTTGTTTTGCTCAGCATTAAAAGTTCCGAAATCAATGTTATTATTTGATCAGCTTGGCATATGTTACATAAACACTTGGTTAAAATGTTAATTATTTTCACGATATTAATCTTTGCTCGTCTGTTCAGTTCAGTTAACTTTATTTACTCGGCTATTGCATCATTTGAACTTCATTTTTCTACTCAGCTCAATTTAACTGGTTGCTTATATGTACCAAACTTAGTCGGTATAGGACGGGCCAAAACATAGCCTCGAATCGGCTCAAATGAAATCGAGGCCCCATCTTTACTATAGTCCCGATCCGAATGAAACTGTAACTTGGGCCCGAACCTTGAGTTTAAACCTTACTGTTCCATCCGACCTGGATGACTCGGATGAGGCGGTAACCTTTTTGGGCCGGAGTCTTGGGCCGAAGCCTTACTATTCCATCCAGTCGGGACGGCTCAGACGAGGCCATTACTTTTTTGGAAGCCTTATTGTTTCGTTCGGCCTAGACAGCTCGAGCGAGACAGTAAACTTTTTGGGTCGGAGCCTTGGCCGAAGCCTTGCTATTCCGTCTGGCTTATATGGCTCAGATAAGGCCATAGTCTTTTTGGACCGAAGCCTTGGTCGGAGCCTTACTGTTTCGTCTAGCCTAGATGGCTCGGACGAGGTTGTAGCCTTTAGCAATTTAACGAGTTAGAACTTAATTTCATTAAATGGAAGAATCAATGGAAAAATATACAAGACAGTTATAAGAAATTTTCTAGCCGGCTAGTGATAATACTTCTTTAAGTGCTTGATGTTCCATGACTTAGATAGCACATCGTCATTGAGATAAGCTATTTCATATGCATCACCGACCAAGACTCAAATGATCTTGTATGGTCCTTCCCAATGATGTCTAAGAGACCCAGTGTTAGGCTTCTTAGTGTGCTGAAGAACCTTTTTGAGAACCAGGTCTCCGATTTTGAACTTCCATGCTTGAACCTTGGAGTTGTAATATCTTGCGCTTCTCTGATTGTAGATTGAGTTTTTTACGTTAGCGTTAATCCTTCTTTCTTTGACCAGATCAAGGTTGGTCGTCATTGCTTCAATGTTCTACTCCTTCTGGTAGTTGTTAACTCTACAAGTCGGGACAACAATCTCGATCAGGATGACCGCCTCAAATTCAAAGGCCAAAGAGAATAACGTTTCTTCCGTTGCTGTCTTGGCCGTCGTTCTGTATGCCTAGAGTACCTCGGGAAGTTCATCAGCCCATACCCCTTTCTATTCTTCAAGTCTGGTCTTTAGGGTGTGCTTGATGATTTTGTTGATGGCGTCAACTTGGCCGTTCCTTTGAGGGTGATATGGAGTCGGGAACAGCTTTTTAATCCCCAAGATTTCACAAAATATTTTGAGGTCTCCTGCATCGAATTGCCGCTCATTATCCATAATAATAGAATGTGGGATTTCGAACCGATATATGATGGACTTCTAGATAAAATTTATAATGTTGAGCTTGATTATTCTTCTTAGGAGTTCGGCCTCCACCCATTTGGTGATGTAATCGATGGTGACTATCGTGAATCTCACTCCTCTTAGGCCAGTCGGCATTGGGCCGATCAGATCAATTCCCTACTTGATGAACGACCAGAGAGCCATAATTGAGTTCCGGTCTTTGGATGGGGATCGGATGAAGGGCACGTACCTCTGACACCGATCACATTTTCTGGCGAAATTGATGATATCTTGCTTCAGACTTAGCCAAAAATAACCTTGCCTGATAATTTTGAAGGCCAAGGATTACCCTCCGGAGTGATTACCGCATACTCCTCCGTGGACTTCTTTTAACATATATTCAGCCTCCTCGTCTAAATATCTTGAAAAAGACCGGGAAAAACCTCTCTTGTACAAAACTCCACCATATATAGTATAACTTACAGCTCGGATTCTTAACTTCCTAGACTCGCTCTGATCGGCGGACGTCTTCCCACCTTCCAAGTATTGGATGATCGGTGTCATCCAAGTTATTTTCTGGTCAGTGGAGTACACTTCTTTCTGGTTGAGTACTGAACTATCTACTGACCCAATGTTGACTGAGCTGATGTCCTTTGCTCCTTCACTTGTGGCCAACCGAGCTAACACATCAGCCTGTACATTTTTACTTCATGAGATTTCCTCAACACAAATTCTCTTAAACCCGTTGAGGCCAGCTCAACCGACCACAAATACCTGAACATCTGCTCTACCCTAACAATATACTCGCCGGATATTTGATTCACCACTTGGAGAGAATTGTTGGTCCCAAGTGGTCTCGAAGGTTCAGAGGAGGGAGGGTGAATGAACCTTCATCGATTTTGAAAATCTTTTCAAACTTACTATACTGTAAGTTACTTGAAGTTACAGCACATGATAGTACTGCTTACAGCACTATGATACAATGTTGTATGCTGTAACTTAGAGTTATTGGCAGCGGAAAATATGTTTTGACTGAAGGCTTGTTTTCTCAAATACATTATTTTATGAAGATTTTTTTTATGCTTATGACAAGATAAACACAGGATGCAGTACAGATATATAAAGTGATTAAAATACTTATGGTTTATAGTGGTTCGAAGGTGGTGTAATCTTTCTACGTCCACTCTACTATTTTTCCGAGCAGGAACTTCATTAAGCAAGATTGAATTACAGGGTACAACCTGACAATCTATCAACCTAACAAGTTAACACCTACTAGAACCCAGCGTACACATAGCAACTGCAACTTCTAAAAGCAAACCCACTTAGGATTTATAAACTCCCACACAGGAAAGTTGTCTTTCTCCTAGACAACTAAATACAATCAGCAAGGATAAATCCTATCAACTGACGACACCTAAAACAACCTAGCACACAACAAATATGTTAAAGTATATATTGTTATTTCTTCAACTGGTGCAGTAAAGTGAGCTTCTGAATCCTTATTTGGATCTTTCAATTTGAAACTTTTTCACTTCACTTAGGTCGATTGATTGAAACTTGTAAGGATGCTTGAGAATATAGCTTGATAATATTTTTTTCTTGTTGAGCACAAAATGTTTCAATTATCAGCTTCAGTGTAGCTCGACCTCTATTTATACTTGTAGAAAGATAACCGTTGAAGGAGATATCTCTTATTTGAAATAAGGGTTCTGATCAAAGGCATGGTTTGCGTTTAATGCATCTTGACTTATCTTCTCAGTGTATTTAATGCGGTGGTTACGGCTCGCAGCTTTCTACAACCTGTCAGGCCACATGTCATCTCTGTATTGGCTCTACAACTGCAACTTTGATCTTATCTCCACCTGCTCTATTTAAACTTGTTTTCGTCTTTGTTCCTCGTACTGCATTTATGCTTCCTCGGATTGAAGGACATTGTTCCTGTTATTATGTCCGAGGTTTGTTGGAGTATGCAGTAAGTCTTCTCTTCTGCTCTGTATCCTCGATTTTTTTGCAGCAACTTCTTACTTACAGTACCGTTGTAACGTATTCTTACAGTGTTGCTGTAACTTCTACTTGCAGTGTTACTGTAACTTTTGCTTGTAGTGTAGTATTTTCTCTTTTTACAGCTGCATTGCAATAACTTCTTCCTACGGTTTTTTCAATCCTTCTTTTCTTGATACAACATGACTTCTTTGAGATCCTCGATCTTTCAAAAACAAAACTTATAGACTCAATCCTAATCTATTTGATTTCACTTAAACACTTAATCCTGAATTCATCAGAGATGTATCAATTTTAAGCTTCATCTCGAATTAACAGAATTTAAAAAAGCATGCAGAGGTTCATAAGTTATGAACTTGATCAAAAAGCAAAAAATAAAATTTCTGCATTAAGGAAAGAAATTTTTACAGAAAGCAAAAATACATTAAGGAAGATCTAAAAGATAACTTGCAGCATCGTTACTGCTAAAATAAGGACCTTCTTGTAGACGTTTCTTCAAGTCTTCTTTCAACAACTCTTATTTATGTTTCCTCTTTTTCCTTCGAACACTTCCAGGCTTCCACCAGTCTCGAATGGACTCCTGATAAGATTCTTCGAGCTTCTATTTGATCTTTGGAATCTTAATCCATCTAAGCCAGAAGTCCTCACTGAACGGCACAATTCTGCCTTGCTTTACTAGGTTTAAATAGTAAGTCTGAATTTCCAGTTCTCAATCCCTAGCAAGCTCTTCATATCTCCTCATTGTAGATTGACAGGTTTGGAATCTTCTGAATTTACCTTATCTGCAGAGATATCTGAAGTATCTAAGATACTCTGATCTTTTATAGAGTGTGATCTGCTCAAAACAGAACAAACACTTCAGTAGATATGTTGTCAGTGTCAAGATGTGGAATTTCTTGAGGGGGGTATTCGTGTAGAGCTCTATCAACTTCTTCCACCAGCTTAGGCTTGCTCTCACCAACTACTCCTAGCCTCTACATCCAGGCATTTTCTTCATGTTCAGCTCTGGCTTTCTCAGCTCTTTGAACAGTCATCTTCTGATTGCACTGTCTTTCTGCTTCAACCTTGATCATCCTCTTTTTTGAACCAGACTGCTGATCCTCTCTTCTCCTTTTTATGCTGCAAGAAGAGTGGGCTGCTATATCTTTTCTTGCAACAGCATTGGATACAGCACTGCCAGCAGGTCTGAATGTTGCAGCTGCTCCAGCTCCTCCTTCTCTTTCATTATCTTTCCATCTCTTCAAGAGGGAATATCAGCAGCAGATGACCTTGACCTTCTTCTTTTGCTCAGAGGTTGGTCATCTTCTTCATCTTCTTGCAACTCCCTAGATCTTCTAGATCTCTCTGTTCTTTCTTTCCCCTTTTTGGCATCATAAAAATGGCCAGGGGTGGAGCAGGGGCTGTCCTGACCACAGTAGACCTGGGTCTTCTTGTAGAAGGTGCGGGGGCTTGTCTGGTTGGCAGCTTATCTCCTTGAGCATGTTGAGGGAAAGCGTTTACTATCATGTCCCTAAGCTCGCCAACAATCATCTCCATGTTGCCCAATCTGTTGTCGACACTCCTGGTTCTTCAGGTTTGATTGAGAACATTATCCAGTAGTGTCTCTAAGACCATGGAGTGAGAATGCATTATTTCAGCAGCTACATCAACCGTCTTTTTACACTTTTTGATTTCTTCAAGATTGACTGCAGCTTCTCTCTTTAATTCTCTCTCCATCTGGAGTCTGTCCCTACACAGTTGATTTGTTTGGTTATGTATGTAATACTGTATCTTCTACAGGACAACTTCAATGTCCATCTTGAAATATGTCATGGTTGCAGCATGGAATCTGTCACTCATACGGATGCTACTCTGCATGTTAGATTCATGATCTTGAAGCGAATATGGAAGTTGTTTAACAACAGCAACAACTCTTTCAATCGATTCATCATATGACATTCGAGTTGATCTTTCTTGCCTTGATTCTGAGGCTGGTGCAGTATATAGATAAGGGCATAGGGGTGTTGTGCTGCATTCAGCTCAAAATCATCTTCGTCTTCAACATCAACATCATCATCATCATGAATGCTCCTCTTTGAGCTTCAGCCTCTGAAAGAAACTAACTTCTTAGAAATATAGGAGGCAGGAGCTTTATTTTCATTTTCTTCATCGGCCTCCTCAAAGATTTGCTTTGCTGTATCCTGGATAGATTCAGTTGAGCTTGCAGCAGGTGCGGCATCAACCTCCTTTTGAGGTGACTCTAGCTGCACTGAAGTTTATTCCACCACTTCATCTTCAACATCCTCTGAGGGTACTGTCTCAACAGCCGTCCCTCCAGAGGTCTTCGATAAGGACACCATCTCAATGGTCGATCATGCAACTTCCACTACTTCCTCCTCTACAAGTTCCACTTCTTGCAGCATATGTAGGTTTCTTACAACAGTAACAATTTAAACCACTGTAAGCTCGACTTCTGCAAGAATCTCAACTTTCATCCTTAACATTAATTCTGTTGTTTCTTCTAGGATGTCAGCCTACTGTACCACTACCTCCGCCAGTACAGGGAGTCCCACCTTCACAACTTTCTCTATGGTTGCATCATTGGCAATCTCAGTCTCTGCAAGATCAAATAGTATGTCTCTAATGATCACTGATGATTCCCCTTCAGGTGAAGCTTTGGCAGCTTCTAGATAGGTATGCATCGGGAAATCGCCATAGTCAAGTAGTTGAGTCTCCTCTTCCAAGGGTTAAAAAAAGACTATCGTTGAGAGATCCTCAACTACTTGGTAATATGCATGAGAGCTTGAGTTATGGTCAAAAGTTCATTCTCCTTGTTACCTTCTTGGAGTGTGCTGCATTCTTGTCTCCTTTACACTAGCTTGCAGTGCTAGTTGCAGCATTGCTTTCTCAGCTTGCTCCACTCCAAGGGTGCTGATTTGCTTTTCTGCAAATGCAACATCATCACCCCTTCTAACCGTCTCTACAGCCGGGGCTAGGAGAGTCTGCAAGTCCTCTCTTGCTGCTTTCATCAGCTGCTCTGCAGACTCCTTCTCTACTACAGCAGCCTTGTCTTTGTCTTTGTCCAGAGTTCCCTGAGTAGCACTTCCTCTTGATCTTTTTGAATGAACGAACTCTACGAACTCAAGTTACAGAATGTGGAGGATGTCATCAGTTTGAGCCCACTCTAGGACAACTTTCTCTACGACAAGAACCTCCTTCCACTACAGTAGAATTTCCCCCTTAGCCAATCTTATTTTTCTCCAGAGATTGTATTGCTGCTCTATCTCATCTCCAACAGCTAGGAAGATTGGATCGAGACCAGCAACTGGGAAGGTTGGATCGCCTCTAGCAGTTGGGAAGGTTGGATCGATTAGAGCTCTTGCAGCAGCTGGTTGCAGACCTTCTTGCTCTTACTGCTCATCTGACTCGACCTCTGCTGCTACCAACGTTTTTCTTGCAGCAGCTGCAATAGCCTTTTTCTTGCTGCGCAGAGTGAAAAACTTCCTTGTCTTCCTCCTCTGCAGGGGCGCATCATCATCTGAGGAAGATGATGACTCAAGTTCTACTCTTCTTGGAGCCCTTTTGATGATAGGTGGAATATTGTCATTTGAATCAGAGTCGACAGGTTGGGCTACTTTTCTACGTTCTTCTTCTTCAGACCTCCTATCAGTCTCTGATTCGTCTCTTAGAGACAAGGATACAGCTGTTGTATCCTACTTCTTCTTTCTTGCAGCAGCTGTACCAGCAGAAACCTTTTTCAAGGTTTTTTCTTCCTTCTTCTCCCTAAGATATTTGTCGATAGGGATTGGGGTAGGAGCAATCAGCTGTAGTTTTAGCTTGCATAGAATTGAGCAAATTATGATACCGTAGCTCCTTCTTGCAGTTATCTTCTCTGCCTCCTCCCATATTCGTTTAAGGATGAACCTAGACCAATTTACCCTCTCTCTGCTCATAATGGCTGGCATTATTCTAAAGCAGAGGTCAGTGCATTTATCGTAGCTCCCCATTATGTCTTTATTGGAGTACGCATAAATGTCGTGAAGAAACTCAAACTCTGGTTTGAAGAGTTTCTTCGGGGCACTACTATTGACTTCGGCTCCAACATCTCTTTCCTTGAAGAGATTCCATATCTCCTCAGCAATGTTGTCTCCAAACGACATGAGTTGGCTAGGAGTTAGCCATTTAACAGAGATGCTGAATACAGTAATGATGTCCCTCATGGACAGTTCTTGCTCTTCTTCATCTTTATCCATTCTAAAGAGAATGGAGAACCTTCTCTCATCTGACCTTTTAGCAAAAACATAGAACATTTGAATAGATTCTATGGAAAATCTGGCGTAGACCGTAGTCAGGAGCCCTAGAATTTGGGATCTCTTCAGGGCCTCGAAAATACAAATGAGGATGAAGGGGTCGTATAGCTCTGACGCATATACGTGTTCCTGGTTGATTAGGCACCTTCGAGCATGATGGTTTGTCTAGCAGCCATTGTTGAAAGTAAGAAAATTTGAAGAATGCTATAACTTTTCAAAGAAGAAACTGTTATTTGTTTGATACTTGGGAGATATACGCAAATGATCAGAAAATAGTATCAAGGAGAATTTTAAAAGCCTTGTAGTAAGATCAACAGATGAGATTAAAAGATTAAGATTGATCTAACGGTCTTTGTAAAAAGGCGGATGGGTCAAAATGTAAATATTCTAAACTTAGCAGTTATGACTTCTGACCACGTCTTTTCAAATACTGACACACGCAGACTTGCATTAAATACATGGTGAAGCATATGTTTTGCCACCTAATTTATTACTTTTTAAGGTTACAACTTTTGTACGAGGTTGCAGAGTATTAAATACTCCAAGAAATAAATGTTGTATCCTCCTGCTACATACTTTGCTTACTTACTGTTCTTGTAGTAAGAATTAAGGATGCAACGCTATATGAAGCCGCATCTTACAGCAAGATACTTATTGCTTCTCGCAAGGATACAGGGATTCCCCCTGAGCTTTTGCAACTTTTCTTTCCTTTCACAACTTCAGAATTCCCAGCTCATTCCTTAGCATAGAAAACCATGATTCACATAAAGGCTTGGTGAAAATATCAACTAACTAGAGATCTATATGAACCTTTTCTAGTAACACATCTTTCTTTTCTACGTGATCTCTTATGAAGTGATGTCTGATGTCAATGTGCTTTGTTATTGAGTGAAATACTGGATTATGGGTAATTGCAATAGCACTTGTATTATCATAGAGAAATGGAGTCTTTTTTTCTTCAATTCCATAATCTCTTAGTTGCTGCTGTATCCAGAGGATTTGAGCACAACAACTTCCTGCTGCAATATATTTTGTTTCTGCTGTAGATGCTGCAATCGATGTTTACTTTCTGTAGAACCATGAAATGAGTCTATTTCCCAAAAATTGACAAGTTCCACTTGTGCTCTTTCTGTCAATCTTGCAGCCTATATAGTCTGAGTCAGAGTAACCTTTAAGCTTAAATCCTCCTTCCTTAGGATACTATAGGCTTACTTCTTGAGTTCCTTTTAGATACTTGATGATTTTTTTCACTACTATAAGATGTAATTCCTTCGGGACTGCTTGGAATCTTGCACAGACTCTTTCTGCAAACATGATGTCTGGTCTACTTGTTGTAAGATACAACAAGGATCCTATATGGCGTCTGTACTTAGTAATATCCACATCTTTTCCATCTTTATCTTTATTAAGACTTATGGATGTAGCCATGGGAACTGATGTAGCTGATTCATTTTCCATACCAAACTTCTTTATAAGTTCCTTTGTATACTTGACTTGATTGATGAAGTTCCTGCAGATAGTTGTTTTACTTGCAGTCCAAAAAAGAAGCTTAATTCTCTCATCATGCTAATCTCAAACATTGACTGCATTAGGTTGGAAAACTTCTCACAGTGATCTTTGTTGGTGGATCCAAAGATGATGTCATCCACATAGATTTGTACAAGGAGAATACTTTCTCCATCTTGAATTCTGAACAGAGCCTTATCAACTGTTCCTTTTTGAATCCATTTCTCAACAGATAGAGGGATAAGTATCATACCAAGATCTTGGTGCTTGCTTAAGTCCATACAAGGCTTTTTACTGAATACTTTTTCCTCTACTTAATCTTCAAAACCTGGAGGTTGTTCCACATATACTTCCTCTGATAGAAGACCATTGAGGAATGCACTCTTCACATCCATTTGATATACATTGAAGTTCATGTGAGCTGCATAAGCCAGAAAAATTCTTATAGCTTCTAACCTTGCTACAGGAGCAAAAGTCTCATCAAAATCAATTCATTCTTCCTGGCAGTATCATTTAGCAACTAGTCTTACTTTGTTTCTTATAACAAGCCCTGATTCATCCAGCTTGTTCTTGAAAACCCACTTTGTTCCAATGACTCCTTGATGAGTTGGTCTTGCAACTGTGTGTCATACTTGATTTCTTTCAAATCCATTCAGCTCTTCCTGCATGGCTTGAACCCAGTTGCTGTCTTGAAGAGCTTCTTCTATGTTTTTTGGCTCTGTCTGATATATAAAGCAAGCAAACATTGTTTCATGAGAAATGGACCTTCTTGTTCTTACTCCTATAGATGGATCTCCAATGATGAGATCTCTGGGGTAATTTTTTAGCCAAGTTCTGTCAGGTTAAAAAATATGTACAGGTCTTGGCTGTTCTTCATCATACTGTAAGATGGTAGATTCTGCTGCTGTAAGATTGTCTACTGCATCCAAAGGTGTAGACTTTTTCTCTCTGTCTTCTGTTGAAAGTAGAACTCCTTCAATGTAGGGAACATCATTTACTTTCATAGGGAATGTTCCTTCAATCGGTTCATCCAGCTTGCTTGTGTCACAATGTGGTTCATCAAATACCACATAAATTAATTCTTCAACCACCAAGGTTCTTTTATTGAAGATTCTGAATGCGTTACTTACAACTAAGTATCCAAGAAATACTTCTTCATTTGATTTTGCATTAAATGTCTTTAGATGCTCTTTTCCATTGTTGAAGATATAACACCTGTATCCAAATATATGTAAATAGGAAATGTTTGGTGTGCATCCATTCTATACTTCATATGGAGTCTTGTCAAGATCTTTGTTAATCAGTCATCGATTCTGAGTGTAGTATGCAGTGTTTGTAGCTTCAGCCCAAAATCTTTTGGGTATCTCTGTCTCTGCTATTATTGTTCTTGTTGCTTCCTTAAGGCTATGTTTGGGATGGATTTCCCCAGTCAAGATTTTGGTTTTCCCAAATTAAATTTATGTTTGTTTTCGATTTTAGGATGAGATTTCAAAAATTAGACAAAATTTGATGAACCTATACCTATAAATATCAATTTAATACTCTATTAAATGCCTTTGCAATTTCCAATATACTACTCATCTACTTTTATTATTAAAATATAACTTTAATCTACTTTTCAAAAAGTTGCAGAGCATTTTCTCATCCACACATGGTATTTCTATCCACCCTCATCTATCTCTCTTCAAATTGCAGAGCACTTTCTCATCTACACGGTATTTCCACCCACTCTCATTTATCTCTCTTCATAATATATTGGGCTTTCTCTCTTTAAGTACACCAAATGAAAGCGTGATAAATTTTCACCTCTCTTATTAGATTTTTTTTCTCGATTTTGTTTCTATTTTGCTCATTCTATCACTCTCTACTGAGATGGTACCTATGAAAGAAGTTGAGTTCTTTGAGTGTGCCTACATCTGTTTTTTTTAGATATAGATCTGTTATCTTATATTTTATTCATATTTTGCTCTATTTAGGCTCGTGAAGCCTCTATTTGTTCAGATTTATTGTCAGATTTGGTTGACTATACTATATTTAATGGGTATGTGTATATATATGTGTATATTTTTGTCTGATTTTGTAGAGATTTGATTTGAAAGATTTTTGGAAGGGAATGAGCCTGAAATGATGATACTTTTCCATTAAACTGGTCTTCAATTGTGGTTGAACGACTCCCTTTATTGTGTATCTACCACCCGTACATTGTATTAATTTTCTTTTCTAGTATAGGATTAAGTTTTGTGGGATGAGTTATTATTATGTATATGTATAAGTTTTGCCTAAGATGGAGGCTCCTCAAACATTTCACACACTGTGCACAAAAGAAATTGAAAATCAGCAAATCGTGGATGTTCATTGAAGATCGCTGGATGTTCATCAAATATCGGTGATACAGATCGAAAGAGGAAGCGCCCGTCTTCAACCGAATCGAGTCAAGAATCTGTAGGGAGTAGCATACATCCATGTCCAAGAGACTTACAAAAGGTTAGAAGCTCTTCCACTCGCCACATGTTCTTTATATTATGGTAGAGGATGATGAATTTGTTTTAGTAGATCAAACATTGAATGAATTTTTATGTATTATTATTAGTCTTTTTAATTTTAAATTGTGAATGAACATTTAACAGTGATGTTTTTTACTTTCAATTTGTTATATTAATTTAATTGAAATAATTTTCTATAAAAACATTATTTATTATTTGTTCTGATAAAATATTGGTCTTTTTTTAGTATTGCAATTGATTAAACAAAATGTTTTATTTTTGTGATTTGTGTGGATGAATATACTTATTATTTTTACTTTCAGATTGTGTATGAATACAAAATTGATTAATTCCTCCTATTATAGACTAATCTGACATTTTATAGATGGGTATGGTATAAATTTGTATACTTAATATATAACTATGTCTTTTTCAATTTATTTAGAAGGCCTCAAACTTTTGGTTATCTTTGTATTGTTTATATACATTTTCAGCTGATGCAAAAGAGCATCTTCAAGAAGATTAATAAATAAAGTTTGATTAAATTTTATTAATTTTTATCCCCTACATTATAATCTTTTCCTTGTTCTCAAGGCCTTTTGGTAAAAAAAATCTTTTCAATTCGCAATCAGACAATATAGGCAAGTACTATTAATTATCACAAGTCTCAAGAAAATGACAACAATTGGTATCATTTATAAACTTCGAAACTATCACTACACTTTGTTAACAAAACTTGTTTCAAAAATGATTATTTAATGAGAATTCACTAAATTGACTCAAGTCCGTGTTTAATTAGTTTAGGACAAGTATTTTCGGCTTAAGAATTCAAATTCAAAATTTTGATGACCAATCATAATATAATTTTTTTATAGACCAGCTGAATGATTATTTTAACAACTAATTAAAAAATGTTGATACTTCACGTAGAAGAAAATTATGATTAAAATTGTGTTGAAGAAAAAAATATTATATAATGTCATCATTTCACAACTGTATGCTTAAAAATATGAATATTATAATTATGATAATTTCTTTTAGTTTATTGCATGTTGTAATAGAATATTAAACCAACTCAATAATTATTTTAATAACTAAAACAAATTTTTAAGAATATTCACGTATAAAGCTAATCAAATTTAAAATTGAGTTCAAGAATAAAATATTAAAAAAAATTCAGTTTCACAACTGTATGCTTATAAATATGAATTTTATATTTAGGATAATTACTTTTAATTACTTCAATGTATAATAATAATTGCTTGTTAAGATGTAATTTTAAAGTTAAAATTAACTTATTTATCCATTTAGATGCAACGAGTGAATAATCAAGGCGGTCGTGCTGAAAAGGTAACTTGGGTAAGAGAAAATGAGGCCCAATTTATTGTTCTTTGTCACCAAGAGTACCTCAACGGCCACTTACTTACCACTTCATTTAGTAAGCCGATCCTTAGTCAAATTTGTGACAAACTCAATGCTCTAGTTATTGGTCGATACATCTACAGTGTCGATCAATGTTTAACAAAATGGAAGAATATCAAGAGGGCTTGGAGGTTGTTGTATAACCTGAAAAATAAAAGAGGTTCGGGGTTGGGATGGGATCCTGATAAAGAAACAGTGATTGGCTCAGAAGATCAAATGAAATCCATCTATGAGATAATAAAATTTAATTTATGTTTAATGTTTGTAACAATAACAATAATTTATACCTCGCATAATTTATTAAAGCATGATATGTCAATTTAGGAGCACAAAGAGAATCGTTTGATCCTCAATCGCGGTCTTCCACACTTTGATTTGTGTACTGAGATGTTTAACAAGAAGATTGCCACAGGCGATTACGCCCGTTCCTCAGGACAAGTGTTGACCTCTGATGAGGATAAACCCAAGGATACCATGTCGCCGCCACCACCACCACATGTTGGCCCTTCTCCACTTGGTAACCCTTCAGGCAGTCATTCGACCTACAATTTCACTCCTGACTTCATATCCCAAGATTCATCCGATTCAGGAAAGTCCTCCGGAAAGAAACGTTCCTCATCTGCAGCTGAGCGAGATGTGGACATAGCTCGGGCCATTACCACCATCAAGGGTTATTTTATGGAAAAACGGGTAAGAAATTCTGAAATTAATTCATTATATGACACTTGTGCTGAGGTCATAAACACGATGAATGATATCTTGATTACTAATAGGGTTATGGCTTTGGAGCATTTTAGGAGCCCTTCCACTCGCCACATGTTCTTGAGGATGGACGATGAACAACGTTGTGAGTGGATTAGGTTGCTCGGAACTTGATTGAGTATGCGTAGGTTGTTTTTGTTGAACGATTTTATTAATGTTCCTATATGAGGTTTATGTATTTTGCATTTATAACGTTCCTAGATCTTTTTGGATGAATTATGTATGATCTAGTAAAACTATTGTAATTGTATGTTTTATTGTATTTTAAATCCTACATCGATTATATATATCTCTAACGTGTTTTGCTAAACTTGTGTGTTTTTTATTGCATATGTCATACTATGTCATTTTTTTAGTTTGGTGAATTCATATATTGTATTTGATGTCATTGTTTCTTTACACTCAATTTAATTTCATTAGAATCATGTCACGTTCTTCGACCGATAAATTCAAAAATGACACATCTCCTGATAGCTCTGACGAAGAGGAAGCACTTGCTGTTATATCTGTTTTAAGTTTGTCACGAATGATGTCAAGAGGTAAAGTACCAAGAAACACATCAAGACTCCAAGGAGCTGACTGGGTTGGAGAGATTTTAATGGGAACTGATGGTCGATTTTATGACAATGTGAGAATGACTAAGGCATGTTTTCATGCTCTTGTAGATGAGTTAATGGGTCGGGGATTGCTATCACAAGGGATATATGCTCGGGTATCAGTTGTAGAAGAGGTCATTATATTTATACGTACAGTTGCAATGCACACCCGTCAACGTGATTCTATGGAGCGATTCCAACATTCATTGGAGATAGTCTCTCGACACTTTCATAAGGTTCTAGATGCATTAATTGGACTAGCACCTATGTATTTGGTCTCGCCCAACTTCAACGAAATTCCTTCTAAGATATCCAACAGCATAGATTTTTATCCATATTTTGAGGTATTGATTATTTAACAATATCATTTTTTCTACAACAAGTTGATGAAATATATAACATATCTTAATTGTGCATTATGAATCTATATCAGGGCGCTGTTGGTGCAATGGATGGAACATTAATCCCAGCATGGGTTTCAGTATCACGACAAAATGTTTTTCGCTCTCGTAAAGCAACAATATCACAAAACGTGCTTGTCATATGTGATTTTAATATGATGTTCACATATGTGTATGCGGGATGGGAGGGAAGCTCTAGCGATGCAAATGTTCTTAGAGATGCTGTACAAAATGACCAAAATTTCCCATGGCCCCCCAACAGGTACTTATATTTACCATCCTCCGCAAGATATAGTTTTTAAACCGTATTATCTTGTCCATAATTTTCTTCATGTTTATTTTATTATTTGAATATCGCTCTTTTAAATAGTGTTGGTCCCAAGTGGTGTTCGAGGTTCAGAGGGGGGGTGAATGAACCTTGGTCGATTTTGCAAATCAATGAAAAACTTTTATGCTCTGCAAGTTACTTGAACTTGCAGCGTCAGATAGTTACTGCTAACAGCACTAGCTAGGATGCAATGCTGCACGCTGTAACTTAGAGTTTTATACGCAGTAGAAAAATAACGTTTATAACACAAGGCTGATTTTCTCAATATGCTTTTTTCAAAAATGTTTAATGCTTATGAGATATGTAAGATCAGAAGATAAATGCACAAATAAGTAAAGCAATTAAACACGTATAGCTTATAGTGGTTCGAATGTGGTGTAATCCTTCTACGTCCACTCTACTGCTCCTCGAGCAGGAACTTTGTTAAGCAAGATTGAATTACAGGACACTCCTAACAATCTATCAACTTTACAAAGCAACCACCTACTGAAGTCCAGCTTACACACAGCAACTGCAAACTTCAAAGGCTAACCCACACAGGGTTCTACACTCCTACACAGGAAAATTGCCTAACTCTAGATAACTTATACGAACAACAAGGATCTCTCCTATCAACTGTTCGACACCACTAAAACAACCTAAGCACACAGCAACAAGGTTAAAAGAGATAAAAAGGTTTCTTCAACTGGTGTGACGAAGTGAGCTTCTAAATCCGTTAATGGATCTTTCAGCACTGGGCTAGCTTCACTTCAGAGGTTGAGTGACTGAAACTGATAGTAGGCTTGAATATCTGTATCTTGAAAGCTTGTGAATCTTTGCTCGAATGCTTTAGTATCAGAAGATTTAGTTCAGATTTCAGTAGTTTCAGTAACCAGCTTTAGTGTATCTCTTCCTCTATATATACTTGTAGGAGAAGATGTCCGTTGAAGGAGACATCTCTCTTTTGAATTTGAAGTAGTTTGATCAAAGACATGGCTCGCATTTAATGCGACTTGACTTTTTCTTTTTGGAGCATTTATGCGGCAGTTACGGCTCGCAGCTTTCTGCAGTGCGTCAGTCCACGTGGCGTCTTCGTGTTGGTTCCGTGTCTGCTTCTTTGATCTTGTCTCGAACGGCTCTATTTATTCTTGCTTGAATCTTTGTTTCTCGTACTGCATTTATCCTTCCTAGGATTGTAGGATACTTCTTGTTGAAATTGGCGCTGATTGGCTTCTCTGAACTATAAGCTTTGCATTGTATCCTTGGTCTTCGTATAGCTATTGTATACTTGCAGTGCTGCTGTAACTAAGACCTTCTTGCAGTATCTTCTGGCAGTGCTGCTGTATTCTTTCCTTGCAGTACTCCTGTATCCTTTTCTTGCAGCGATGCTGCACTCCGTTCTTCCTTCCTTAGCTATGGTGCTGTAATTGCTTTTATACTGCGATGCTGTATCTACCTTCTTGTAGTGATGCTGTATCTGCCTTCTTGCAACAGCTTCCTTTTCTCAAAAAGCTTAGATGCAGTTTTGTCATTGTCAGACCTCCATCTTTTAGCACTTAAGACTAGACTCAAACCTAGTCTATATATTCACTTAAACACTGTGAAAAAATGGGGTACTCAAAACTTCCTATTACAAATGTGTTTTGTCACATCAAAATCTAAACATCGAAATCCCAACAATTTTCCCCTTTTTGATGAAGACAAAACCTTTACATTATTTCGTTTATGAAAAAGGATTTTTACTTTACAGATTATCACAAGATCAGGGTTACATGCTTGAACAGCTTCATATGACAGATATAAACCCTGAATTCATCAGAGATGCATCATGTTATTCCTTCATCACTAAGCATCAGGAAAAGTATAAACAGCATACATAAGCTCATAAGGATTGAACTCTGAACATAAATGAATCTAAGAATTTCTTCATTAACTGAAAGAAATTGTACAAGGCATACATATATTACAGCATGGATCACAAGAGAGTAAATACATTACTGAAACAGGGACCTTTTTGTAGACTGTTCTTCAGGTCTTCTTTCAGAAAACCTTTCAAGGCCTTCTCTTCCTCTTGATCCTTTCCACCAGTCCCTGATGGACTCTTGATAGGACTCTTCTAGCTTTTCCATAATTACAGGAATTTAAATCCACCTGAGCCAGAAGTCCTCACAATATGGCACAATCCTGTCATGCTTCACTAGGTCGATATAGTATTTTTTGAACTTCAAGTTCTCCTTCCCTAGCGAGCTGCTCATATTGTAGGAACCGCCGGATCGCCGACCCTATTCGATTATCCGAATTGGGGTCCATGCAAATATGATTAACGTGCAGCGGAAAACGAATCATACCTTTTACACCAAAATTAGTTCTAAGGTCAGAACTGTAGAATCGAGGAATCGATGAAGCCTGAACCTCACGATCTTCTGCTGTATTCCTCGCCTTATCTCGAACGTTGTGTGGGCAACGAGCTATCGAGACTCTCAACCGTTCTTCTCTAGATCGTATATCAGATTTTTCTGTGTCTGTCACTTTAGAAACGGTTGACTTGAGGCTTATTTATAGGCTACAACAGGGACCTTGAGGAGGATTAGGAATCGGTCTCCTGATAGGCTTAGGAGTCCTTAATTCGATCTGAATATACTTCTCAAGCCTATCAAATAATATCTTAATCCACTAAAAAGATATTATTGAACTACCGTCCCTTATCCATATTAGATATGGCTCCTATTTATTATATGCGCGTTTATCTCCCCATGTTTAAGATATCGAATGTCCATTAATTAAATGAATTACTGACAATTCAATTAATTAATATTTAATCCAAGAGTAGTACCACTCAACTTTATTATCATGCCGGAATAAATCCACCTGCAGGGTTTACATGATAATCCTTATGAGTTCCTCAAGGGGACATCATCATCCTAAATAATTAGGACACGGTTTCATTATATAATCAACAGCACATCATATAAACAACACTGTATCCCAATTTACCGAGCTTATTGATTTAATAAATAAATCTCACCCATTGGTAAATTAAAGAAACATATATCGAGTATACATGCCCGTTATCATACAATGATTAAGAGGACGCACATCTATAATAACAGAGGTCTTGTTTTATTTATGTAGTCAGTACAAATAAAACAACCTCAATTGGTCCTGCTCAATACATACAAAATATACTAGTGTAATTTTATAATCAAGACAGATTAATACCAAATTACACTACAACCATTCTGATAATTTGTCCAAAATTATCTCGGCTGTGAGCTATCATTTATAATCTATAAGGAACTGATAACATGATCTTCTGTGTGGCACCACACACCATATTATCTACAATATAAATTAATTGGACAACTGCAATAACATATATAACAAATATATAAAATGCAAACATTTGACCATAAAAGATTCTCATATCATAAATAGATGTTTACACAAAAGCTAGGCTTATAGTATACATCCTAACACATATCTCCTCAATGCAGTCTTGCAGGTATGATATCTGCTGAATTTGCCTTTCCTGCATAGAGTTCTGAAGTGTCTGAGGTATTCTGATCGTTTATACACTGTGATCGCCTCAAATGATGGATTCCTGTCAGTAGGCAGTCTGATTTCCTTGAAGATGTCAAACCTCCAAGCCATATTTTCACCTTCAGGCCTCTGATCCATCAGAACGGAAACCTCAGCGGAGATATTTTCAGTGTCAAGGCGAGGGATTTCTTGAGGAGGGTATTGGTAGAAGTCCTTGGGAAAATTTCTCCTCTCACCAATTACTCCGAGTCTTTGAATCCAAGCATATGGATCTTGTTCTTCTCTTTGGCGCCTTTGACTCTCAGACTCTTCCCCGCTCATCCTCTTCTTTGAGCCTTGCTGCTGGCCTTCATACCCTCTCTTTGTATGATGATGAGAGGGAGGTGCTGCATCTTTACTTGCAGCTCTGCTGGGTACAGCGCCTGCTGCTGATCTTCTTGCAGCACCAGCTCTACCAGCTCCTCCATCTTGGAACGTGGTCTTCAGGTCGGTTCGGGGGTGGCCTCAAGAGCGTCAACATGCTGAGGGAAGGCTCGGAACATGATGTCCCTCGGTTCTCTAACAATTAGCTTCAGGTTCCCCAAACGGTCGTCCACACTTCTGGTTCGCTGAGATTGATCAGATGTGTGATCTAGAAGTGTCTGCAGGACGAGGCAGTGAGTAGTCAGTCTGTCAGAGGCATTCTCAGCATGGCGCTTGCACAGCCTTATCTCTTGACGAGTCTGTACAGCTTCAACTTTCAGCTCTCCCTCCATCCTGACCCGTTCCATATAAAGCCTGTGGGAGTGATCATTCAGCGTCCTCTTGATCATCCCAGGCAAGGCTTCAAGGTCCTTCTTGAAACCCGTCATGGTTTCAGCGTGGAATTGGGCAGCGACCCTAAGACTGTTGCGCATGGTAGACTTGTGCTCCTAGAGAGCGTGCACCAAATATCTAACCGTGGCTTCAACTCGGTTGATCGATTCGTCAAGAGTCAGCCCCGAATTCCATCTTGTTAAGGCGGTAGAGGATACAGCGAATGGTATTATAGCTTGAATTATCGGAGCTGCATCCTGCCTTGGCACCTCAGCAGCAACCTCATCCTCATGTATGCTGGTTTGAGAGCTTGTAGAGCTTGAGGATGGGTGCTCTTCTTTTTCTTCTTATGCTTCCTCTTCGCTGGATGAGATTTGAACAGGATCTGTTCCACCAGATTTTGGCCCATGAACAGCTATGTTGCACTCCTTCATCATCCTTGCGAAGTCGGCATGAGTAATCTCAACTTCCTCAGTAACCTCTACTGCTGTAACCTTGGAAGGTTCTTAAGAGCATGCAGCAGCTGCAGCATTAACCTCCTCTTGAGGTGTCCCCAGCTACACGGGGATTACTTCAGCTACTCATTCTGTATCCTCTGTGGGTACTGTCTGAACAGCCTTCCCAACAGAGGTCTTCTCCAAGGACCCCATCTTCTCGACCGGTCCTATAACTTGGACAGATTCCGCTGCAAGAATGGGTTCTTGCAGCGTCCATAGCATTCAGCACTGTACGTGTTAGGATGTATACTATAAGCCTAGCTTTTGTATGAACATCTATTTATGATATGAGAATCTTTTGTGGTCAAATGTTTACATTTTATATATTTGTTATATATGTTATTGTAATTGTCCAATTAATTTATATTGTAGATAACATGGTGTGTGGTGCCACACAGAAGATCATGTTATCAGTTCCTTATAGATTATAAATGGTAGCTCACAACCGAGATAATTTTGGACAAATTATCGGAATGGTTGTAGTGTAATTTGGTGTTAATCTGTCTTGATTATAAAATTACACTAGTACATTTTGTATGTATTGAGCAGGACCAATTGAGGTTGTTTTATTTTGTACTGACTACATAAATAAAACAAGACCTCTGTTATTATGGATGTGTGTCCTCTTAATCATTGTATGATAACGGGCATGTATACTCGATATATGTTTCTTTAATTTACCAATGGGTGAGATTTATTTATTAAATCAATAAGCTCGGTAAATTGGGATACAGTGTTGTTTATATGGTGTGCTGTTGATTATATAATGAAACTGTGTCCTAATTATTTAGGATGATGATGTCCCATTGAGGAACTCATAAGGATTATCATGTAAACCCTGCAGGTGGATTTATTCCTGCATGATAATAAAGTTGAGTGGTACTACTCTTGGATTAAATATTAATTAATTGAATTGTCAGTAATTCAATTAATTAATGGACATTCGATATCTTAAACATGGGGAGATAAACGCGCACATAATAAATAGGAGCCATATCTAATATGGATAAGGGACGGTAGTTCAATAATATCTTTTTAGTGGATTAAGATATTATTTGATAGGCTTAAGAAGTATATTCAGATTGAATTAAGGACTTCTAAGCCTATCAGGAGACCGATTCCTAATCCTCCTCAAGGTCTCTGTTGTAGCCTATAAATAAGCCTCAAGTCAGCCGTTTTCGTGACACATAGAAATACAGAAACACAGACATAAAAATTTGAGATACGTATTAGTAGAAGACGGCTGAAGATCTCGATAGCTCCTTGCCCACACAACGTTCGAGATAAGGCGAGGAATACAGCAGAAGATCGTGAGGTCCAGGCTTCATCGATTCCTCCATCTACGGTTCTGATCTCAGAACTAATTTCGGTGCAAAAGGTATGATTCGTTTTCCGCAAGCGTTAATCAATTTTGCATGGACCCCGATTCGGATAATCGAATAAGGGTCGGTGATCCGGCGGTTCCTACAGTACGCTCCACTGCTACAAGAATTTAAGTTTCCACCCTGCTTGTCTCTTCAGCAGCCGCTTCTTAGGTGGTCGCCTGCTGTACTACTGTCTCCACCAGTACAGGGAGTCCTGTCTCGGCAACTTTCTCCGTAGTTGCATCATCGGCGTATTCAGCAAGTTCAGAGATTACTCCCTGAATGATGGCTGACGGTTCCCTTTGTGAATCTGCAGCTCCAGCATCTATGCGAACAGGGGAATCGCCATAGTCCAACAGTTGAGATTCTTCCTCCTCCAAAGGATCCAGCGTGACAATGTTGGAGAAGCCCTCAACTACTTGCTCGTATGCAGGGGAGTTCATAAGGTGTGAACTTAAACTTTCTTCTCCCCGCATTCTCCTAGGAGCGTGCTGCATCCTTACCTCTTTAACATTCTGTTGCAGCGCCTGTTGCAGCATAGCTTCCTCAGCTTGCTCCACTCCCAGGGTGTCGATTTGCTCTTGGGCAAAAGCGACGTCATCGCCCCTCCTAATAGCCTCCGCAGCCGGGGCAAGGAAGACCTGCACATCCTCCATTGCTGCTCTCATTGGCAGCGCTGCAGAGTCGGATTCTACGAGAGCTTTTCCCTTTCTTTTGTTCGTTGCTCCTTGAGCAACACTGCTATCACCAAGCTCCTGTACTCTTGCTGCATACTCAGGTTGCAGGAGTGCTAGTATATCTTCTGATTTGGCCCACTCCAGGACAACTTGCTCAACTGTCAGGAAATCCTTCAACTTCAACAGGATTTCCCCCTTAGCCAGCCGCATCTCTCTCCAGAGATTGTATTACAGCTCCATATTTCTAGCAGCTGAAGCTTTTGTTTGTAGACTAGCTTCTTCTTCAGTTGGCTTGTCCCGGAGCTGATATGGCTCCTGAAGCTGATGTGACTCATCCCCAAGATTTTCTACCACCTCAGAAGGTGTAGAGAGTTGGGAATCAAAAGCTCCTTCTTGATCCCGGGGATGATGAGACTCATCCCCAACAGCAACTACAACTAAGCTTGCTGTAGAGCGTTGGGAAGCAGCAGTTGCAGCAACCTTTTTCTTGCTGCGCGGGGCCCTTCTCACCAAGGGTGCATCGTCATCAAAAGATGAGGATTCAGTTTTAGGTACAGCCTTCCCTGAACTTCTCTTGATGGCGGGAAGAGGATCTTGAGAGTCCTCTTCTTCCTCGTTTCTCCCGCTGCATACTGCTTCATCTTGCAGGGTCAGGGTAGCATTCTTTTTATCTTTGGTTTTCTTTCTTGCTGCCCCAGCTTCTGCTGTCTTCGGTTGGGTCTTACCCTTCTTCTTCTCCCCTAGATATTTCCCGAGGGGAATGGGGGTCGGTGCTGCAAGTTGAAGACCAAGCTGCAGAGCAGAGAACAGATGGTGATACCGTAGCTCCGACGCTCGGTTATCTTCTATGCTTCCTCCCACAGCCTTTTCATGATGAACCTCGCTCAGTTCACCTTTTCTCCGGCCATGATAGCAGACATGATCTGAAATCGGAGATCTGTGCACTTGTCATAACTCCCTATTCGGCCTTCAATGGAGTATGCACAGATATCATGAAGCAGTTCAAACTCTGGCTTAAAGAGCTTCTTTGGGGCGCTTCTCTTGATTTCAGCCCCTGCATCCCTTACTCAAAAGAGATCCCACATCTCTTGAGTAGATGCCTCTCTATAGTTTAGCAACTGACTGGGGGTCATACCTCTGGTGAAAATGCTGAAGGTGGTAGCGATGTCTCTAACGGTTAGAGACTGTTCTTCCTTGTCTGCATCCATCCTGAACAGGATGCAGTTCCTATCCTCCGCCTGCCTGGCGTAGGAGTAGAATCTCTGTACTGACTTCACAGAGAAGCCAGCGTAAACGGTTGTCAGCAGCCATAGGATTTGGGTCCGCTGAAGAGCATCAAAGATTCTTCTAACGAGGGCTTCATCGTACAGCCCAGAAGCATAGACATGTTCCTGGTTGATCAGACGACCTTCCAAGATGATGGTTTGCCTGGCTGCCATAGCTTTCTTAGAGAGAAAAAAAATGAAGAGTTAGAAGATTTAGACTTAGGAAAATTCTTGTGAAATGAAACTTCTCTCTCACCGGGTGATTGTGAATAATGAAATCGAAAAGTGCGGTTATGGGGTTTATGGCGGAATTCAAGGGACGTGGAGTAAGATCGACGGTTGAGAAAATTCAAAGAGAATTGATCTTACGGTCCAAGAAAAAGCGGAGATGTCAAATCGTTTCTTTAATTATTACAAGACACGTGGGCTACTGAGCGTAACCCTTCCACTTCTGACACGCCCAGACTTTGCATTTAATGCTGAAAGACATGCCCTTTGCCGTCTAAATAAATGAATTTTTAAGGTTGCAGCATCCTTAGTACAAGGTTGCAGAGTAATCAATACTCTTTTGAAATGCTGTAACCTGGTGCTGCTTGAACTCCCGATTTATGTTGTACTGTAAGAATATATAATGCAGTGCTGTTTGAACCCAGCACTGTAAGAAGGCATAGCTTACAACACTATACTTACTGCTTCTCGCAAGTATGCAGATGTTCCCCCTTGATCTTTGCACTTTCTTTTTCTCCTCATAACTTAAGAATTCCCAGCTCGTTTCTAAGCATAGAAAACCTCAATTCACTTAAGGGCTTAGTGAATATATCTGCAAGCTGGAGATCCATGTGAACTTTCTCAAGCACAATATCCTTCTTTTCTACGTGGTCTCTTATAAAGTGATGACGTATATCAATGTGCTTCGTTCTTGAGTGAAAAACAGGGTTAAGGGTAATTGCAATAGCGCTTGTATTGTCACATAGAATTGGGGTCTCTCTTTCTTGAATTCCATAATCCCTAAGTTGCTGTTGTATCCAGAGGATTTGCACACAGCAACTTCCTGCTGCGACATACTCTGCTTCTGCTGTAGAGGTTGCAATTGAAGTTTGCTTCCTGCAGAACCATGAAACGAGTCTATTTCCCAGAAACTGACAAGTCCCACCGGTACTCTTCCGATCAATCTTGTAGCCTGCATAATCTGAATCAGAGTAGCCTTTAAGCTTGAATCCTCCTTCCTTGGGATACCATAGGCCTACTTCTTGAGTTCCTTTCAGATATTTGATAATCCTTTTGACCGCTGAAAGATGTGATTCATTTGGTGTCGCTTAAAGTAGCGCACAGACTCCTACTGCAAACATGATGTCTGGCCTGCTTACGGTAAGGTAGAGTAAGGATCCGATTAGACGTCTATACTTTGTGATATCAACGTCTTTACCATCTTCATCTTTGTCAAAGCTTATTGATGTCGACATGGGAACCGATGTTGCTGCACCATTCTCCATGCCAAATTTTTTAATAAGCTTCTTCGTGTACTTGACTTGACTGATAAAGGTTCCTGTAGACAGCTGTTTTACTTGCAGCCTAAAAAAGAAACTTAATTCTCCCATCATACTCATCTCGAACTTTGACTGCATCAGGTTGGAGAACTTTTCACATAGCTCTTTGTTGGTGGATCCGAAGATGATGTCGTCCACATATATCTGTACTAGCAGTACACTTTCTCCATCCTGTATTCTAAACAACGTCTTGTCGATTGTTCCTTTTTGGAAACCATTCTCTAGCAGATAGAGAGATAAGGTGTCATACCAAGCTCTCAGAGCTTGCTTAAGTCCTTACAGGGCTTTATGTAGCCGGAACACCTTCTCTTCTGCTTGATCTTCGAAGCCTGGAGGTTGTTCAACATAAACTTCCTCTATAAGAAGACCATTCAGAAATGCACTCTTAACGTCCATCTGATAGACATTGAAATTCATGTGAGCTGCGTAAGCCAGAAAAATCCTTATTGCTTCCAATCTTGCTACTGGAGCAAAAATCTCATCAAAATCAATTCATTCTTCCTGGCAGTACCCTTTGGCAACTAATCTTGCCTTGTTCCTTACGACGAGTCCAGATTCGTCTAGCTTGTTCTTGAAGACCCACATTGTTCCAATTACACCTTGATAGATTGGTCTTGCAACAGTCTTCCATACTTGGTTTCTTTCAAAACTATTTAGCTTTTATTGCATGGCCTGTATCCAGTTGCTATCTTGAAGTGCCTCTTCAATATTCTTGGGCTCTGTCTGAGATAGGAAGCATGCAAACATTGCTTCATAAGGGACATTGCTTCTTGTTCTTACGCCAATTGATGGATCTCCTATGATAAGATCTCTTGAATGATTCCTTAGCCATGTTCTATCAGGCTCAAAGATATGTTTTGTTCTAGGTTGCTCTTCTTGTTCCTGTAATGCAGGAGGTTCTGCTGCTGTAAGACTGTCTGCTGCATCCAAAGTTGCAGTTTCCTCTTCTTTGTCTTCTTCTGTAGGCAGAACTCCTTCTACATATGGAACAACATTCTTTTTTCTTGGAGCTATCTCTTCAGGTGGCTCTTTCAACTTCCTGGTGTCACAGTGTGGTTCATCAAATACCACATGAATAGATTCTTCGACCACCAAGGTTCTCTTGTTAAATACCCTGAAGGCTCTACTTACAGCAGAGTAACCTAGAAATACTTCTTCATCTGACTTTGCATCAAAAGTCTTCAGATGTTCCTTTCCATTGTTAAGAATATGGCACCTGCATCAAAAGATATGCAGATAAGAGATATTTGGAGTATATCCATTCCAGATTTCATAAGGAGTTTTGTCTAGATCGTTGATGATTAGACATATGTTATGTGTGTAGCAAGCAGTATTAGTTGCTTCAGCCCAAAATCTCTTGGGTACTTCGGCTTCAGCTATCATTGTCCTTGCTGCTTCCTTAAGGGTTATATTCCTCCTTTCAGCTACACCATTCTGTTGAGGTGTTCTTGCAGCAGAGTATTCATGTCGAATACCATTATCAGAACAGAATTTCTCAATGAATTTATTTGTGAATTCAGTGCCTCTATCTGATCTAATCTTCACAATACTCAAGCTCTTTTCATTCTGGATTTTCTTCATGAGATCAGGTAGCTTGTCTTGAGTTTCAGACTTCTTTGCAAGGAAGATTGTCCAAGTGTATCTGGAGTAGTCATCTACAATTACGAGAGAGTACTTCTTTCCGCTTAAGCTTACTGGTTCTACTGGTCCAAAAAGGTCCATATGTACAAGATCTAAGATCCTGTGAGATGACTTTTGAGACTTGTCTTTGAATGAGCTCTTAACTTGTTTTTCTTTCTGACAAGCTCCACAGATATTTTTCTTCTTGTATGCTACGTCTGGAAATTCTCTTACAAGGCTTTTCCTTGCTAGTTTGTTGATAGTCTTGAAGTTCAGATGACTTAACCTCTTGTGCCACAGCCAGCTCAGCTCTGGTAGACTCTTCACAATGAAGCATGTAGGTTGAATAGAAGAGTTCCAATCTGCTAGATAGATGTTTCCTCTTCTTGTTCCTGTAAGCTTGACTTCATTTGAGGTGCTGTCTTTGATTAAGCAATTGTTGAGGTTGAATTCCACTGTGTATCCATTGTCACAGAATTGACTGATGCTCAGAAGGTTGTATCTGAGTCCTTTTACATAGGATACATCCTTGATCTTTATGTTTCCTTTACTAGGCATCCACTTCCTTTTGTGCTTCCTTTGGAATCATCTCCAAAGATGATCTTTGGTCCTTTGCATTCTTGGAAGTCTTTCAGAAAATCTTTATTGTCTGTCATGTGTCTCGGCAGCCGCTGTCAATGTACCATACATCACCGCTGCAACCTAACACTGAAACCTGTAACAAATTCAGACAGATTTAGGTACCCATATCTGTACGGGTCCTTTGGGGTTAGTTGCTTTAGGAACCCAAACTTTCTTAACAGTCACTGTTTTGCTGTAAGATTTATTGGTTCTCTGAGTATATGCAGTTCTGCTTTTGAACTGCCTGTTAAATGTGTGTGCAGAGCTAATGAATGTGTTGCCAACACTTTTGTGGTGTGGTCTTCCACCATATTTCCCTTGAGTATATCCTCTTTGAGGTTTAGACATGTAAGTCTCAGTATATGTGGGAAAGTTTCTTATGTGCTGCAACTTAGTTGGTTGCTGCATCCTCTTGCTGCATACAGCAGATGGCTTCTGCTGCAGCCAGTTCTTAGATGCAGGCTTACTTCCTGTAGTTGAGCATTGGGGTTTCTTCTCCTTATCCATCATTGTTGTCTTGTTCACAATCTTCCCAGAGTCACATAGTAACTCTTTCATCATTGGGGTTTCAGCATGAACAAAGTTTACAGCTCTGGATGCACTTGCTGTATTCTGAGAGCTGTGATTGCTGTAACCTAAGCCCGATTTTTCAAAAGGACTTTTGTTTTGATTTGTACAATCTCTTGCATCTTTAGATGATTTGGTGAACGTGCTCATTTTTTACTGCAAGATTTCCTTCTCAGATTCTAGCTTAGTAACCAGCAGATTTAATCTAGAGACTTCCTTTTACAGCTCACTACACCTTAAGTTATCAAACTCACGTGCAGCCAGCATTTTTGCAATATCAATATTCTTGCTTTGAAGGATCTCATTGTCAATTCTCAGGTTCTCATTTTCAACCTTTAGTTCTTCATTAATTGACTTGATCTGCTCGAAATCACTCATGATCCTTTTTAAGGAGTGGATCATGTTCAGCTCCTCACTTTCAGGTATGGACAATGGTTGATAAATTACCTCATCTTCTTTGCTGTCCTCGTAGTCTTTAGCAATCAGGCATATCAGCGCTTCTTCATCAGAGGATGAGGTCTCAGTGTCACTGTCAGAGGATTCTGCAGCTTTCAGTACTTCCTTCGGAACTACTGTATCATTGGTTTTTTCCATCTCTCATATGAGAGCTCGAAGCTTGTGTCTTTCCTCTCTTTCTCCTTTAGGATACTTGTGCAATGTTGGGTATGGACAGTTCTTGCATAGTGCCCTAGTTTCCTGCAGTTATAACACAAGTCAACATTGCTTGTATTTGATTGTGGAGAAGAGGATACCTGAGGAGGTGGATGACTTTTTCTGAAGTCATTCCTCTTGTTGAGGTTGATGTTGCTGCTACTGTTGTTGTTCTTTATGAACCTTCTAAATTTCTTTAGAAGTAGAGTCATATCCTCTTCAGCAACTTCTGCTGTAACCTCAGTCTGCTTACTGCAACTGGCGGTTGTTGTATCCTTGGAGCCTCTGGTAGTTAGCGTTGTAACTTTGGAGCTCGACTCTTCGGACTCCTTTCTCCGTCTGTTGATGTCATACTCGAACGCTTTGAGATCGGAGAATAGGTCGAATGTACTTATGGATTTCAAATCCATAGACACTCGCATGGCAGTGGTCTTGCTGTTCCACTCCACGGGTAGGGCTCTTAACACCTTCATGTTTTTCTCCTTTTGAGTGTAGTGTTTGCCCAAAGCTTCTAGTTCGTTCACTATGGATGTGAACCTCAAGTCTAGTTGCTCAAGAGTCTCTTCATTCCTCATTTCGAAGAGCTCAAATAGTTGGGTAGCATTGGAGATCTTGTTGTCTTTAGTGAGCTCAGTCCCCTCACATATTTACTCCAGCTTTTCCCATATTTCTTTGGATGTTCTGCAAGTCTTGACTTTGCTAAATGTGCCTTTATCCAAAGTTATAAACAGAGCATTCTTTGCCACATTATCCAGGTTGGCTCTTTTCCTGTCTTCATTTCCCCACTCTTGACGTGGTTTGGGCAGGAAATTCGGTGGTGACTGCTCTCCTTCGGTTTGATCTCTTCCAAACATTGGATTCACCTTTGTGGGTATTATTGGTCATTCAGTGATGACCGTCCACATTTCATCGTTCATTGCTGAAAGATGTGCCTGCATTCTTATCTTTCAATCATCATATTCTTCAATGAAAAACATGGGTAACTTGTGATTCGATAAATCCATGATATGCTGTAAGAATGAGTTTTAGATGCAGAGAAAATAGCGAGATAAGGTGGATCTGGGTAGGTGACCAGATAAGTTAGCTTTTAACCCAACTTGCTCTGATACCACTTGTTGGTCCCAAGTGGTGTCCAAGGTTCAGATGGGGGGATGAATGAACCTTGGTCGATTTTGCAAATCAATGAAAAAAAATTCTGCTCTGCAAGTTACTTGAACTTGCAGCGTCAGATAGTTACTGCTAACAGCACTAGGATGTAGTGCTGCACGCTGTAACTTAGAGTTTTATACGCAGCGGAAAAATAACGTTTATAACACAATGCTGATTTTCTCAATATGTTTTTTTCAAAAACGTTTAATGCTTATGAGATATGTAAGATTAGAAGATAAATGCACAAATAAGTAAAGCAATTAAACATGTATGGCTTATAGTGGTTCGAAGGTGGTGTAATCCTTCTACGTCCACTCTACTGCTCCTCGAGCAGGAACTTTGTTAAGCAAGATTGAATTACAGGACACTCCTAACAATCTATCAACTTTACAAAGCAACCACCTACTGAAGTCCAGCTTACACACAGCAACTGCAAACTTCAAAGGCTAACCCACACAGGGTTCTACACTCCCACACAGGAAAATTGCCTAACTCTAGACAACTTATACGAACAGCAAGGATCTCTCCTATCAACTGTTCGACACCACTAAAATAACCTAAGCACACAGCAACAAGGTTAAAAGAGATAAAAAAGTTTCTTCAATTGGTGCGACGAAGTGAGCTTCTGAATCCGTTGATGGATCTTTCAGCACTGGGCTAGCTTCACTTTAGAGGTTGAGTGACTGAAACTGATAGTAGGCTTGAATATCTGTATCTTGAAAGCTTGTGAATCTTTGCTCGAATGCTTTAGTATCAGAAGATTTAGTTCAAATTTCAGCAGTTTCAGTAACCAGCTTCAGTGTATCTCTTCCTCTATATATACTTGTAGGAGAAGATGTCCGTTGAAGGAGACATCTCTCTTTTGAATTTGAAGTAGTCTGATCAAAGGCATGGCTCGCATTTAATGCGACTTGACTTTTTCTTTTTGGAGCATTTAATGCGGCAGTTGCGGCTCGCAGCTTTCTGTAGTGAGTCAGTCCACATGGCGTCTTCGTGTTGGTTCCGTGTCTGCTTCTTTGATCTTGTCTCGAACGGCTCTATTTATTCTTACTTGAATCTTTGTTTCTCGTACTGCATTTATCCTTCCTAGGATTGTAATATACTTCTTGTTGCAATTAGCACTGATTGGCTTCTCTAAACTGTAAGCTTTGCGCTGTATCCTTGGTCTTTGTGCAGCTATTGTATACTTGCAGTGCTGCTGTAACTAAGACCTTCTTGCAGTATCTTCTGGCAGTGCTGCTGTATTCTTTCGTTGCAGTACTCCTGTATCATTTTCTTGCAGCGATGCTGCACTCCGTTCTTCCTTCCTTAGCTATGGTGCTGTAATTGCTTTTATACTGCGATGTTGTATCTGCCTTCTTGCAGTGATGCTATATCTGTCTTCTTGCAGCAGCTTCCTTTTCTCGAAAGGCTTAGATGCAGCTTTGTCCTTGTTAGACCTCCATTTTTCAGCACTTAAGACTAGACTCAAACCTAGTCTATATATTTACTTAAACACTGTGAAAAATGGGGTACTCAAAACTTCCTATTACAAATGTGTTTTGTCACATCAAAATCTAAACATCGAAATCCCAACAAATAGGAAAGTATTATTTAGTTGATGCTGGATATACAAACTATGGACCGTTCCTAGATCCCTACAGAGGGACTCGATACCATGTGAACGAGTTTATACGTAGTGGACAACAGGCTCGTACACCAGCTGAATTATTTAACCATCGTCATTCTCGTTTGAGAAATGTTATCGAGCGGTGCTTCAGCTTGTTAAAAAGTCAATTTCCAATGCTTAAGTGGGGTATGCCATCTTACTCGATTCCAATGCAGGTGAAGATCGTAATTGCATGTTGTGTTGTTCACAACTTTATTCGAAAATCAGGACTTGCAGATGATATATTTGAGGGCACATCTGAGTATAACACTGAAGATGAACATATAATCTCCAACCGATATCAAGCGACTCAAAGTGAAATAAATACACAATCTTAATTTCGTGATGACACTGCTAATGCAATTTGGATCAATAGGAATACTTGAAGCAATTTATGGCGTTGTAACAAAACCAATCTATTTACTTTTATTTGTAGCACTATGACAAGATATCATGTGACTATATTTGCCTTCAATTATTTGACAATGAAATGTACATTTATCTCATTCTCATATTATGCAAATGTTATTTATTACATATTTTATTATTATATTGCTTTAATTCAATATTAATAAATAATTCTCAGTTAAATTTCTAACGATATATATACGAAATGTACACAAACATATATATCTTCAGATTTTCATAATTGAAAATTTTTGTATTACACGTACTTTTCTATAAATATATAAATACTAAAACCTATATCTATACACAATTGTGTGTGCCTATATATGGAAAAAACACTTTTATAGATAGAATTACTATGTCGAATAAACTATATATATATATATGTAAAGATGTAAATTATTGATATATAGTTTTATTATTTTATAGATACTAATAAATGAGTAATATATAGTTATGTTACAAATATTTTGTGTATACTTTTGTACGTATTTATAATTATACATATATAATTTATATATATATATATATATATATATATATATGCATATTAATTCATGCAAAATTAGTAATTACAATATATATATATATATACACCCACACATGTACTAATTAACACAACACCTCACACATCTACCAATTTAACAAATTAATCATCTTACAATCATCCAATCATTACAAAAATATTATTTTTCACAATAAAATAATAAATCTATCTACTTTTTCCAACATTGATTTGACATCTATAATATAATCCTACTCTACTAAATTCTCAAACAAACATACATTTTTATTATTTACCTTTACTACAAAATCCAGATTTCAAAGTCAGGATTTCCCCAAACCCACTAAAATCTATTCCAAACATACCCTAAGAGTTCTATTCTTTCTTTCAGCAACATCATTCTATTGAGGTGTTTTTGCAGTAGAGTATTCATGACGAATACCATTGTCAGAATAGAATTTCTCTATGAATTTATTGGTGAACTTAATTTCTCTATCAGATCTTATTTTCACAATACTCAAGCTTTTCTCATTTTGAATATTCTTTATAAGGTCAGGTTGCTTGTTCTGAGTTTTTGATTTCTTAGCAAGAAAGATAGTCCAGGTGTATCTGGAGTAGTCATCTACTACCACAAGTGAGTACTTCTTCCCACTTATGCTTACTGGTTCTATTGGTCCAAAAAGGTCTATGTGTAGAAGGTCTAGAATCCTGTGAGATGACTTCTGTTACTTGTCTTTGAAGGAGCTTCTTACTTGTTTGCCTTTTTGACAGGCTCCACAAACGTTTTCTTTCTTAAATGCCAAATCTGGCAGTCTTCTTACAAGTCCTTTTCTTGCTAGCTTGTTTATGGTTTTAAAGTTCAAATGACTAAGTCTCTTGTGCCATAGCTAACTTAGCTCTGGTGGACTCTTTACAACGAAGCATGTAGGTTAAATAGAAGAGCTCCAATTTGCAAGGTATATGTTTCATCTTCTTATTCTTATAAGTTTGACTTCATTTGATTTGTTGTCCTTGATTAGGCACTTGTTGAGGCTGAACTCCACAGTGTATCCCTTGTCAAAAAATTGACTGATACTCAGTAAGTTATATTTGGGTCTTTTTACATAGGATATATCTTTAATCTAGATATTTTTTTTGATCAGATTTCCACTTCCTTTTGTGTTTCTTTTGGAATCATCTCTAAAGATGACCTTCAATCCTTTGCATGGTAGGAAATCTTTTAAGGCTTTTTCGTTGCTAGTTATGTGTGTTGAGCAGCTACTGTCAATATACCTTTCTTTACTACTACATTCTAATATTGAAACCTACAACAAATTCAGACAGATTTAGGTACCTATATATGTACGGGTCCTCTAGAGTTAGTTTCTTTTGAAACCCAAACTTTCTTAACAGAAATAACTTTTCTGTAAGTATTGTTTGTTTTCTTTCTGTAAGTAGTTTTGTTTGTAAACTGTTTGTTATGTGTGATACCAACACTTCTATAGTGTGGCCTTCCACCATACTTCCCTAGAGTATGTCCTCTTTGAGATTTAGACATAAGAGTCTTAGTATTGGTGGGGGTAAGAATTTTTATGCTGCAACTTTATGGGTTGTTGTATCTTCTTGTTGCTTACAGCAGATTGCTTCTACTGCAACCAGCTCTTATATACAGACTTACTTCTTGTAGTTGAGTACAGGGGTTTCTTTCCCTTATTCATTAGCATAGGTTTGTTCAAGGTCTGTACAGAGTTAATTAGTAACTCATACTCCATTGGAGTTTCAGCTTGAACAAACAGCACAACTTTAGATGTGCTTGCTATATCCTGAGAGGTATGAGTGTTGTATCATAAACCAGTTTTCTCAAAGGAACTTCTGGCCATCATCAGACACTCTCTTACGTCCTTAGCAGATTTGCTGAATATTCTAATCATTGACTGCAAGTTTTCCTTCTCATGCTCTAGCTTAGTGACTAGCAGATTGAGCCTTGAGAGCTCTTTCTGAAGCTTCCTGTATCTTAAGTTATTAGACGTATATGCCGATAGCATCTGTGCAAGATCAATGTTTTTACTTTTTAGGTTCTCATTTTCAATCTTCAGTTTCTCATGAGTTGAGTTTATCTGCTCAAAATCATTCATGATCCTTTTGAGGGAGTGGATCATGTTCAGATCCTCTTTTTCAGGTATAGACAGAGATTGATAGGTTACCTCATCTTCTTCACTGTCCTCACAATCTTTTGCCATTAGGCAAATCAGTGCTTCTTCATCTAAGGATGAGGTTTCACTGTCACTATCAAAAGATTATGTAGCTTTCAGCATTTTCTTGGAGACTGTTGTATCTTTAGCTTTCTCCATTTCTCCAATGAGTGCTCTCAACTTTTGTCTATTTGTTGATCGTCATTGCATAACAAACTTGAATAGGGAATTGGCGTCTTCGTAGTCTGAATGACCATTTTATGTCAGTTGGAGAAAAGATTATTCTCGGTATGAGTACTTTGTTTCCATATGTATTCCAATTAATATTTTTACCTCGATGACTCTATCTCCTAAACGTGATATCTTAGCCCCGTTTTATTGCAAAGCCCTTCCCTTTGATTGATGTTTCTTAGCAGTATAATCAGTATATTTTTCTTTAATTCCAAATAGCTAATTAGCAAGCCAGGAAACTTAAGGCTGTTGAGGAATTCTACTGAATATAAGTTTTGAATCGAGTTATTGGATTCTCCATCATCTTCAATACTGTCAGAATTGTAGTACTCTTTTGTTGGATTCTCATTCATCTTCAATACTATCATAACTGTAGTACTTTTTCTTATCTTCCCGTGAGAGAAGACAATAAATATGAATTTATCTCATCAATAGTGTCATTTATTGGGGTTAGGATTACTCTTTCTGTTAGGTATCCTTTTATCATTTCCTAATGTCTGCAAATTGGTATATGTGTGCTGAACTATTTGTTCCACCGGGTTGACTGTTGTCTCTAGCATCAACCTTCTATCAATCTTGATCTTCTCTGTTTCATCTCCATTATAGTCATCTGCAAGGATTTTTTTAGCATTTATATTGCCTACTTTTAGAACCCATTTCCTAAATTCCTCATCTGATTGCTGCACCCTCATATTTTGTGTGAGGATGTGTACAATGCATGAATCCCATAGGATTGATCGATTTATTGTGGCCAGCATAGTATCTTGTCTGCTCCCTTTCGGTATAACTGGAAGTATTCATCTGAAATCTCCTCTAAGCAACACAATTTTATTCCTAAATGGTTTCAATTCTGCAGTTGCGTCAGTAACTGTCATCAAATCCATCATTGTCCTATCAAATACCTCAAAAGTGTGGCGATGTGTCATAGACACTTCATCCCATATAGTCAAGTCTGCCTAGATCAATAATTCAACCAACATGAAACCTTATTTTATATCACTAAAAGAATCTTCTGTCATATTTAAGGGTATCTTAAATCTTGAATGTGCTGTTCTATCTCCAGGAAGTAGCAATGCTGCGATGCCAAATGAGGTCACTAGAATGACAATTTTCTTTTGAGATCACACATTGTAATGATTGTTTTGCATAAGTACATCTTTCCAGTCCCCCATGTCTATATAAAAAGAATAATTTTCCTTTTCCATATTGCACTGAGTCTATGATGTCCTGAAAGATGACTCGTTATTCATCATTCAGTGTTTAAATCATTCTGTCGTGTTTTTCCTTCATTTATTCTCTTTTCTTTCATCTGGTCTCTCTCTCCTTTAGGGTACTTGTGGACTGTTGGGTGTGGACAACTTCTTGCATAATGTCCAGGTTTCCTGCAATTGTAACACAAGTCTGGATTATTTGAATTTGATTGAGGGGGGAGGGAGACACCTGAGATGGTGGTTGGCTTCTTCTGAAGTCCCTTCTGTTGTTGCTCTTTATAAATCTTTTAAATTTCTTCAGGAAAAGGGCTATATCTTCTTCTGCATCCTCAACAGATAGCTCTGACTGCTTACTACAACTTGCAGTTGTTGTATCTTTTGTACTTCTTGCAGTCAGTGCAGTGACCTTAGAGCTCAACTCTTCTACATCTTTCTTCCTTCTATTGATATCATACTCAAAAGCTTTGAGGTTAGAGAAGAGGTCGAATGAGCTCATGGATTTCAGATCCATCGAAACTCTCATAGCAATTGTCTTTCTATCTCATTCAGTTGGAAAGGTTCTTGGCACTTTTATATTCTTCTCCTTTTGTGTATAGTGCTTGCCCAAAGCTTCAAGTTCATTCATTATTGAAGTGAACCTTAAGTCCAGCTGCTCTAGAGTCTCTTCATTCTTCATTTCGAAGAGCTCAAAAATTTGTGTGGCATTGGAGATCTTATTATTTTTGGTGAGTTCTATACCCTCACATATTTGCTCAAACTTTTCTCAAATCTCTTTGGATGTCTTGCATGTCTTGACCTTACTGAAGGTTCCTTTATCCAAGATTATGAACAGAGCATTTTTAGCTACATTGTCCAAGTTGGCTTCATATCCTCATTATTTCATTCCTGTCTGGGCTTGGTTAGGAAGTTAGATAGTGGAGGTGCTCCTTCCTCCATGTCTCTTCCTAGCATGGGTTCACCTTCGTGGGAATGATTGGTCCTTCAGTGATAATTGTCCATATTTCATCATTCATTGCTGAAAGATGTGCCTGCATTCTTATCTTCCAGTTGGAAGAATCCATGATATGTTAAATATATGAGTTTTTCACAAAGATGCAGAGAAAACAGCGGGTAAGGGCTGAATCTGGGTAGGTGACCAGATAAGTTAATTCTTAACCCAACTTGCTCTGATACCACTTGTTGGTTCCAAGTGGACTCGGAGGTTCAAAAGCGGGGGATGAATAAACCTTCATCGATTTTGAAAATCTTTTCAAACTTACTATACTGTAAGTTACTTAAACTTATAGCACATGATAGTACTGCTTACAGCACTAGAATACAGTGTTGTATGCTATAACTTAGAATTCTTGGTAGCAGAAAATATGTTTTGACTGCAGACTTGTTTTCTCAAATATGTTATCTTATGAAGATTATTTTTATGTTTATGACAAGATAAACACAGGATGTAGCACAGATATATAAAATGATTAAAACACTTATGGTTTATAATGGTTTGAAGGTGTTGTAATCCTTCTATGTCCACTCCACTGCTTCCCCGAGTAGGAACTTCGTTAAGCAAGATTGAATTACAGGGTACAACCTAACAATCTATCAACCTAACAAGTCAACACCTACTAGAACCCAACATACACACAGCAACTGCAAGTTCTAAAAGCTAACCCACTTAAGATTTCTAAACTCCCATACAGGGAAGTTGTCTTTCTTCTAAACAACTAAATACAATCAACAAAGATAAATTCTATCAACTGACGACACCTAAAACAACCTAGCACCCAGCAAATAGGTTAAAGTATATATTGTTGTTTCTTCAGCTGGTGCAGTGAAGTGAGCTTCTGAATCCTTCTTCGGATCTTTCAAGTTGAAACTTATTCACTTCACTTAGGTCGAGTGACTGAAACTTATAAGGATGCTTGAGAATATAGCTTGATAATGCTATTTTCTTGTTGAGCATAAAATGTTTCAGTTATCAACTTCAGTGTAGCTCAACCTCAATTTATACTTGTAAAAAGATATTCGTTGAAGAAGATATCTCTCATTTGAAATAAGGGTTCTGATCAAAGGTATGGCTTGTATTTAATGCATCTTGACTTATCTTCTCAGTGTATTTAATGCGGTGGTTGCGACTCACAGCTTTCTGCAACTTGTCAGGCCACGTGTCATCTTTGTATTGGCTCTACAACTGCAACTTTGATCTTGTCTCAACCGGCTCTATTTAAACTTGCTTTGGTCTTCATTTCTCGTACTGTATTTATATATCCTCGAATTGCAGGGCGTTGTTCCTGTTATTGTGATCGAGGTTTGTTGGAGTATATAGCAAGTCTTCTCTTCTACTTTGTATCCTCGATTTTCTTGCAGTACCTTCTTACTTACAGTACCATTATAACTTATTCTTACAGTGTTGCTATAACTTCTGCTTACAGCATTATTGTAACTTTTGCTTAAAGTGTAGTATTTTCTCTTCTTACAGCTACATTGCCGTAACTTCTTTCTGCGGTTTCTTCAATCATTCTTTTCTTATTACAACATGACTTCTTTGAGATCCTCTATCTTTCAGAAATAAAGCTTTCAGACTCAATCCTAGTCTATTTGATTTCACTTAAACATTGTGAAAAATGGGGTACTCAAACTTCCTATTACAATGTTGGTTTGTCTCATCAAAATCTAAACACTGAAATCCCAACAAGAATTGCTGAAAATCTCTAGTTCTTCAACTCCGAACTATTTCGCCATGTTCAGGCCGGCTAGGAATGCTTCATACTCGACTTCATTATTTATTGCTGAAAACTTGAAGTGTAGAGCCGAGCAGAAGTATTTGTTCGTTGGGTTGACCAGAACTATTCCAACCCCAACGCACTGGGTGGTCTACGATCTATCCACAAACATTCTCTAGAGCTTTTCGATCCGCTCTTCTCGGATGATTAGAGTTACTGTGACCTCTACGATGAAGTCTGTCAGGGCCTATCCCTTGATAGCTGTCCTAGGGGCGTAATGAATATCATACTGCCCGATCTCAACTGCTCAGTTCAGTAGTCGTCTCAAAGCATCTGAGCGGCCAAGTACCTGTTTCAAAGGGAAGTTTGTCAATACATCTACCTGGTGTGCCAGAAAGTAAGGGCATAACTTCCGAGCTGAAATGATTAGGGCGTAGGCCAACTTTTCCATGACCAGGTATCTGAGCTCGGCATCATGCAGCGATTGGCTGATATAGTAGACAGGTTGCTGGGCCTTCTGTTTTGCTAGAACGAGTACCACACTCAATGCATACTCGGATACTCTAGGTAGAGCTGCAACTTCTTGTTGGGTTGAGGCTTAGCCAAGACCTGGCTGCTATCAGTGCTCTTTTCAACTCGTCCAATGCCGACTGACACTCATCAATCCACTAAATTGGGAATATTTTCTAATGAGGTTAAAGAATGGCTAGCACTTGTCAGTGGACATGGATATGAAACGGTTAAGTGCCGCAACTTTGTCTGTTAGGCTCTGGACATTCTTGATCTATCTTGGGAGTCAAGTTCACGATTGCTTTGATTTTCTCAAGGTTGGTCTCAATTCCTCTTTGGCTTACCATGTACCCCAAGAACTTCTCCAAACCGACCCCAAAAGACCATTTCTTGGGGTTGAGCTTCATCTTATACTTTCTCAGGATATCAAATATTTTAGCTAGGTCGCCCACGTGGTCGGTCATTTTCCTGGACTTGACGAGCATGTCATCCATGTAAACTTTCATTATCTTTCCAATCTGGGTAGCAAACATCTTGTTTACCAGCCTCTGGTAGGTCGTCCCCACATTCTTCAAACCAACGATATCATGGTATAGCAGTATTGAGCTCGGTTGGTGATGAACGTAGTATGGACCTGATCTTACTCGGCCATTAGTATTTGGTGGTATCTAGAATATACGTTCATGAAGCTCATCAGCTCATGCCCGATAGTTATAGCGATGAACTGGTCAATATTGGGTAGAGAAAAACAGTCCTTCAGGTAGGCCTTATTTAGGTGGGTGAAGTCCACACACAGCCTTCATAACCCGTTCACTTTCCTGACCAGAACGGGGTTGAAAACCCAGGTAGCATACTTGGCCTCCTTAATAAAGCGATGCCCTAACAGCCTCTACATTTCCAACTCTAGCCCTTCATACCTGTTCGGGCTTAATCTTCGTCTCTTCTAGGCCACTCTGGCTAAGCTGCTGGGTCGATGTTCAAATAATTGCAGATATCTTCTATGTCTTTGCTTGGGCCCAAGCGAGACATCGGTATTTGCTTGCAAAAAGGAACCAGCTCATCCCGAAATGGCTCTTTCAACTCCCTTCTAATCCGCAGTTTCAGGTCTGGTCAGGTCGGATATAACTTTATTAGGTTCAACTCCCCTACTAGTGTTACCCTTTTTTTGGGCCTATCTTTCCTAAGATCTAAGGATCCTCACTCCTCAGGTGACGGTTGTCTTTCTTCCTTTGGTCCGCCGCCACTCTAGTCGATTGTACTTGAGTAGGACCCAACCTCAAAAGTTGGGATGACCGACTGTTCTCGTTGGGTATCTTGCCGTGTTGGCTCCTCCTCTATCTCCATAAGCTCTTCCTAGCAGAGCTCGGCTATTTCGAGGACTATATTCTTGAATGCATCCTCCATGTGCTCATTGTCTAACCCGACCTACATGAGCTCTAGCATATTGAGCTCTCTTGGGTGCAGCCCCATATCAGTCTCCCGGGCTATCTATTGGTTCACTTTTACCACGTACACTTCATCACCGACTGGGAACTTGACGATGAGATGATAGATGAAGACTATCACCTTTAGTTTTTCCAGGAGTAGTCGATCCCAGATGACATTATATTAGGAGTTAAGGTCTACCACCTTGAACTCAGTTGTTGTGAAGACGGCATGGTCATCCACCTCAAACAGGATCTTCAGCTCGTAGGTGCCGAGTATCTTGGTCTTCATTCCTCCGAAGCCCTGAATCGTGTCAAAGGAGAGCTCAAGTTGGGATTTGTGGAACCCCATTTGCTTGAACGTGCTTAAGTAGAGCACGTTTGTATAATTTCCTATATCGACCATGACCCTATGCACCATGGTTTTGCAGATGTTTAGTAATACAACTAAGGTATCGCTATAGGGATAGGTTATCCCTTCACTATCCAACTCGATGAAAAAGATAAGTGCGTTTCGGGACTCCGTCCTAGGTGGGACGTACCTCAGATATGCATTCCTGGCCTCCCTGACTTATTATTTCCAAGCTCTTTTGAAGCCCATCTGTTCACCGAAGTTGTTATTAATCAGGGTTAGGATTTCCCGAGTAGCCCCGTTTGGTGAAGGAGGGGGCAGTGCAGGCTGTTACCCTGTCTCTGACCCTTCACGTATTTCATCAAATGGCCCTGATCTATCTGCTTCATCAGCTCGGCCAGAAGTGCCCAGTATTTATCCATATTGTGACCGTTCGCCTTGTGGTACTTGCAGTATTTATACTGGTTGAGGCGGGCCAGGTCTGTTCTTAATGGCCTTAGCTCCGACAGTAAGTTTTTGTTCTTTATTTTTGTAAGGACGTGTATAGGAGTAACAGTCAGTATTTTGGTGGTCGGGTCCTTCGGACTAGAAGACCCTGAAATTTCTTACCGACTTGAACGGCCCCATCGACTTCCTTCTTTCTTCTCTTTTCTCTTCTCTCCTCTCTGATATTCTCTCTACTCTTTCGGATGGCTTTTCATCAGGAATTATCTCTTCTATCCCGATGTATCGTTCTGCTCGGGTTAAGAACTCATGATAAGTTTTCGATCTCTCCTCATGGACCGACCACCAAAATATTATCTTGGGCCTTAGCTCGGCCATTATGGCCATCAGTACGGAGTCGTCTGACACCTGTTCCATCTCTAAGACAAGTTTATTAAACCTGTCTAGGTAGGACTTTAGGGACTCAACTCTCTCCTGCCTCATATTTACGAGCCGCTTCTTCGGGGTCGGCCTCATCTTTGATCCCATAAACTGTATTAGAAACAGTTCCGCCAGGTCCTCTCATCCTCCTATCGAGTAGTCTGGGAGTGATCTGAACCATCTTTATACTCGGTCTCCCAATGTGAGTGAGAAGGCCTTGCACATCAGTTCCTCTCCGATTCCCTGAAGCTCCATCCAAGACGAATACTTGTTTAGATGGGAACTCGGGTCGGTTTCTCCATTGTATTGGCCAATTGGCAGCATTTTGAACTTGGCCGATGTGACCATCGTAGATGTGTGCTCTGCAAAGGGGGTGGCTCTCTTCCAACCTTCTCTATCAATCCTACTCTTCTTAGACTGGATTTCAGCCAGTCTCATCTTCAACTTTTGTTCTTTGGCTAAGTACGAATACCTTTTAGTATGGTAGGTGCTTTCCTCATGAGATTGTTGGGATCCTTCTCTCTCCTCACGTTTTCTGGCCGGTACTTTAGCCTCTAGTGATGAGGTCGGCTTTACTCAGTCGGAAACACCTCTAGTCTCCACGTCTACTCGATTCAGCCTTGCTCTTTCGCTTATTCGAGCTCGACATGATGATGGACTTCTTACGCTTCTGTGATCCTCCACAATTTTTTTTCCCAGATTTCTCCTAGGCCTGGGCTTGTCTGATGACTCCACATCCTCCGTCGGCCCATTTACCCAACGGGTCATTTCTCTTTGCTTGGCCTCTTTCAGCCGCTCGTTCAGGTGGGCCATTATGGCCCTGATTTTACTCGTGGACATGAGAGTCTTAGAAGTTTCCAGAGTGATGGGGACTGTTTGGACGACCCTTCCAATGCGCTCAGATTTGGTCGACCGGATTCGCCAGGCTGAGAGAGCCGAGCTTGGGAATCCAGAGTAATGTTCATCTCTTCGTCGTTCATTGCACAATTTTGGAGTTTTTTGTTAGTTTAATGTAAATGTCCCCTTCTTCTAGCACCAAAATATTAACGTCAGAATTTGTTTAATGATTTAGTTCTCAGTTAAACATTCAAATTAAGACAAATTCAGTTTAAATGATCAAAATTAGATAAAGAAATCAACTAAAAAGTGTAGAAAATACTGAGCCCGGAGCTTACCCGTGAAATTTAGTTCGGCTGATTCTGGTCGGTTTATAGTGGCCGGCCAGAATCATATTTAATATACGTTAGAGAAATGAGCTCTCTAATACTTGAATACAAAAATGTTCAAACCCAAAAAGTTAAAACTTCTACTATTTATAACCTAAGGGAGAGCACAAGTAGTGGGGATCATATCCACTACTCCCTTGATTTTCGCCTACTTTCGAGGAAGTGGGAGATTATTTTACCCCACTTTCCCCTATTAACTAGGAATCTTCTGCTTGATTATCCGTAACACATCCTGGTCAGTAATGCCCCCTCAAAACCGCCAAGAAATTGATCCTGGTCTGGTCGCTTGGTCGCCGTCCAGAATGTCAAGTTTGGTCGGGTCATCTAGGCGTCTGCTCAATGATCTTTCTTGGTTGAGTTCCAAGTGAGAACAAATTCTATTTCTGGCCAAATCATGCATGTTGTCGTGCTCAGATCGGAGGGTCCAACATTATTCATTACATAAAATATTATTAGAACTCGTGCATTGAATGGTGTGTAATACTAGTTATACTAACAAAAAATGTAAATGTTTATTCACATAACATAAATGTATTACTCTCATAAGTAAAATGTATTACTCGCATAAGTCTAACATATAACATAAAACTATTACTCATATAACATAAATGTATCACTAACATAATTAAAAAGTATTGGATATTTGTCAAAACATAAGCAGAAGCGAGAAAGTGTAAGCGTAGAAAGCTAACATGTAGAGACGCGTGCGTGCGTGGGAAAGCATGTAAAAATGGATCGAATTGAATTGCATAACTTATAGATCCGTACATAGTGTATAAAAGTTTCACAAAAATTCATATGCAACCGTTACACCGATGATTTTGCAAAACTCATACTTATAGCTAAAGAACACATACTTATAGTTTGTAAAACGCATACTTATTATAGTTTATACTTGTAACTGTAAAATGCGTACTTATAAAATATATACTTGTATCATATATATTTATCCTGTAAAATACATACTTCAATCCCATCGACGTGATATCTTCTCATAAGAGATCAAGTATAAAAATTAAATAAAAAAATGATGCACAAAAATAATTATATCCTTAATATTAATTTTTAAAAAATAATATAAAATCAAAATTCCAAATACTTTCACCTAATTTCCAATAACTAAACACACATCATTTGACACAACACATATATATACATAACACACCTTCTTCTTCCTCATTACCTTTTTCTACCTTCATTCACACTCCATTTAAACTTCAAACCTAACCTAAAAAACCCATATTTTTAGGCAAAAAATATCATGGAGTAAGAAAAAACATATGAGATGGACAATGTAAGTCATTTAGTTTTGCTTCACCGATTTATTTTTCTGTAAAGTGTAAAAAAAAAAATTCAATACATATGAGATTTTTGTTTGACATCTTATATGACATCCACCTCAAGTTTGGTCGGACTTCGGTCAAACATCTCAGAGAACTCCTGATTTACATTTTCGAACGTCCACGTCTCCATCTTGATGGTGTGGTACCAACACTTCAGTATGTTTCTTTCCATCTCATTCCAGACAGCATATGCTACATGTGTTTTGAAGCTTTAAAACAATTAGGGATCAAGTGGTCCATCGGGATAAGGATCCGTTAGAATATCATCTTCATCATTATCGTCCTCTTTCTATGCCTCTTCTTGTTCGTCAAATGTTTCTTTCTCTACTTGTGGTTGGTACTCAATCATTGGAAGATCAGAAGAAGAAAAAATCGGTTTTTTGATCATTGAGGCCTCTTCGATCTAACGCCTTCGATTGAAAGCAGTTGATTGTGTCCTCCTCGTATAAATAACATCCTCTCTTGCAACATTCAGTCACAATTTTATTAATTAATATATATTTTACAACCCAGTGCAAAATGTTGAAGAACCAATAAATCTAAAGTTGAAAATGGTTCTATTCAACCACAAGATGTCGAATGAAACAACATATGTTCGACCACTAGTCGAAAACTTTACATAATGTTCGATAGTGTTCGAACATAATTCATACTGTTCAACATGTTGCCGAACAACCTCAATATTATTCGACTAGTGGTCGAACACTCATGTTCGACTTGTGGTTGAACACTCTTAAAATCATTCAACCATTAGTCGAACAATGACTAACATGTTCGACAAACCAGGACGAAACATAACCCTTTAAAATCAAAAAACATAACATGCAATTATGCTCAATTTTTTCGATTTCTCATCTCATCAAACAATGTGTTCCATAAAAAAAAACTTACTAAATATGAATCCTAAACACATACATTTTATTTCACCAAAGATTAAACATACTTAACACTTCAAATTCATAATCTATATAAAAAAATCTTCATATGAAATTCACTTGAAATTTCATCTTCTTGGTATGGATCTATCGTAGACTTCTTGGAATATAATCGAACTCCTCAAAACTTGTTCGAATTAAGGTCGAACACTTCTCGATTTCAAGCTTACAATTTTTGGTGTTCTTCTTCCTTTCTAAAGTTAGGGCATGAATTGAGGTGTAGAAATGTGTTTGAGGTGTGAAGATGTATTTGGGGTGTGGTTAGAAATTAGTTTTGTTTTATATTTTTTTTATTTTTTTTTTATAAAAAGTATATTTAAAATGCTGGGGGGTGTGTTTAGAAAATAAAAAATTAGGATGTGCTTAGAATCATTGCCAAAATAGAGAGTAAATGAATGTTCTTTCCCCTGCATTTCACTCTCTCCTTTAGTAGTAGAATTCTTGTGAGTAATAAATCATAATCAAACAGAGTAAAGTATTCTCATAATTTCTAACTTGAAAGAGAGAAGCCAACAATAAAATATAAAGGAAAAAGAAAATGAGTTTGCAGGAAACGAATCCGATATTCGGGAGAGTGGTGGCAGAGTGGTCATCGCCTCCGCCGCAAGCCACCTCATCGGCGCCGTTTTTGTTTTACGTGTATGGTGGCGGAAATGACCATTCTGTTCTCCGAATCATCGCCACCGACTTTGGTTCCAATACATTTCAGGTCATCAAGTCCCACCAGCAGCTCGAGGACTTGGTCAGTCTCTCTCTCTCAATTAAAATTATTTTCCCTTTCTTGGTTTTGTGGATTACTGACTGAGTGATAATTGTACGACTGAAATTATACCATTAATAACTGAAAGATTTTGGTATTAAAGATGTTTATTTTTTAATTATTTGGTCTTTCATATACATTCCATAATTGGTAAATTTGACATAGAGATGTTATTTCTTTAATCTCTTATTCAAACAAAAAATATGCGCCCCTGAGTAGCTCCAGAGGTTCAATCAAATATATTGAAACTGAAGTTGCATGATCAGTTGACTTTACCTAGAATGATGCATGTTATTTCATGGTATTGTGGATTCAACCACAAGAAATTGAATGCCACAGGGGTAAGACTTGCTGGAGCATCTCGATGGTGTAATGGATTGGTTGGAAAATTGAGTTCTTAAACTGTGACCTATTATAAATAAAAGTTGTTCTTTTGCGGAGGCGTGGTGGATAGATAGTTTTCATTTCTTCTTTTTTTGTAGCCATTGGATTGCTGTTGCTTAGATTGCTGGATACACTTGTGAACGGATTACTGGTGAAGGATGTTCATGACTATCTGGGGGTAATATGTTATAGGAGGCTACATACAAGTTACAGCATGTTTATTGGATGGAAGTGTATCTCATGGAAGAGTAAGAGGCAGAATATCATTGCCCTGTATAGTGAGAGGTATAACACGAACCACCTTGGCTTATCTAGCTGAGGAATATGATGCAAGAACTTGGCTTGGAGCATTTTCATTCCAATAAGTAGATCCTGATTCAAGGACCTATATATATTGTGTTTGGTCATTCATCAGAGGACCGAGAAAATATAAATTGATTGCTGCTTCCTGCAACACACATGAATGCTTCTGTGATATGTTTTCATATAATGCTATGTTCTTATTTCAAATTTGATGTAACTGATGACAGTTTATTTTTTTGACAAACAGCGGGATGATATTGGGATTGGTGGCTCATGGTCTGAATTTGTAGACTACGTGACAACTTCCCTGAAATCTGGAGATGTAAAGCTTATTATGGATGGTGTTTCAGAATCAGGAGGTAATTTAGTACTTCTATTCTGGTTATTTTACTGATATCTTCTTAGAATTTGAATTTTAAATGTGATAACAATACTTCTTGTAGATGATTATTTGAGGCTGTTCAGGATGTGATGTTGATTTTTTATTCCGAAAGGAACATACAATAGTGCTTTTTGGACAATATAGCATTCTGATTTGCTAAACTTTGGTTGAGAATTGTGACTTGTTACTTGTGTTTAGTAAATTGTCTATCATCAAGCTGGTGAGAATGCAAGTGATTGTTCTAGACTCTAGTTGCTCTCATGGGGGTTTCATGGGATAACTCTGGAGGATGTTACCCACTAGACAGTCCTACCACACATCGGAACATAGCAATTGCTTGGGAAGTAAAATTCTAAATATTTTATCTGCTGATGTGTGCTTCTGATGTGCTGGTACTGTTGATGGATTAATTAGTATTATTTCTAGTGTGATAGAACTGCACTCATCTTGGAGCTCAGCTGATGGTATCAGTAGGTAAGAAATCCTATGGAATCGCACGTACACACACACACACACACACCACAAAAAAAAAAAAAAAAAAAGAAGCAGAAGAAGGGGTTGTTTTTTCAGGAAATCTTGTTGATTGAATAAGGTCTTTGGATAATTCATCTCATGGTCAAATATATTTTTTACTTTTATTTATTACCTTTATAAAAATTCTGAAAACCATGACACATACTTCTGTTCTTGGATGTATCTCAATCACCTTATGGCCTAGTTTCTGAGTTGGATAGTTATACTGAAACTAAAAGAGGCTATTTTTGAAATAGTTGCTTTAACAGTACTCACATCAATGTTTTCTTGCTTTGGACGACGCAAATTGATGCTTGTACCATTGTATATTTTAATGTGGCTCGATGAAACATGGGAGCTGAAATATTTCACACTAGACTTGATGAGAATTAAATCTTTACGTATATGATATATTCAAATGAATTCTAAAGAGCATCTTTGTGATGTTTCACATAAAAGAAAATTTGCTGATCTCTCTTGAGTTTATGAATCCAGAAATGCTAGACCCCTTAGATAACTGATAATTTTAGATAAATAGCTCCCTCTAATATTATTAATTTCCGTGACTACCTGTGGGCAATAATTAAAATTCAACTGTCTAGTGGCAATATATGTGTGGAAGAATGATACTGTGCTGTCTATTATGTAATAAGTTTATGAGTTTCTGTATCTGAGCATTTGCTAGTAAATACATTAAATTATAGCTCATTTCCTCGATGATTTTAGGTGCTTCTTATGCAAAATTAATATCCCAAAAAGCAAAAGGAATGCCACGGATCTTGTTTTCCCTTGCTAAACTTGTTGGTGGTGCTGCTAGTGAGGCAATGGCCAATCTTTCTCTGGATCTATACAAAGAATTCAAGGACATCAAGAGTTCACTTACAGAAGGTATTGTGTTCACTAAATTTCGAAGAAGTAATACTCATCCAAGCTAATCAGTAGTTGCCATACACAGAATCAGTATCTCCAATAATTACACACTTAAAGTGGGCAGATTTTTCATTGGTTGAGATTTAGTTCACTATTTATAGGTTTTTTTTCCCTGATCAAGGACCGTGACTTTATAAATTTACTCTAATTGAGAGGGCTGTGTTCCTGAATATGCTGTTTCTGTCATATAGCATATATTCTTCTGTCTAGAATATTATAGGATGATGATAAGAGTTTGGAATGTGATGGTAAAATGATGATGAACTAGAATATAATCATTTGACTCCATAAATCATTGGACATATCAAACGCAAACAACGTGATTGTTCATATACTCAGCAAAGAATTAAGATGTTATAAGAAAGAAATATTTACATAGTATGGGAGTTTCATATTATTGAACTATAAATAGGCTGTAGATAGTTTAGCTAATTTACTGTTGCACCTTACGTTTTTTGATTTTTCTAGTTGATTTACTTAGAAAATTTTATTTAGTTGTTAGTGCTCTTTTAATTCATCCTACTGGTGATGCCTTCGGAAATAGATATCAGACTTCCTTTCTACCTGTGACATTACTTTAAAATTTAATTACCAAGATAATTATAATGTGCATTAAACATTTATCACCATATTTCTAATTGTAAGTCTTGTCACTAGTGTGAGAAAGCCTTAGTTTTTAGCTACCTACATAGTTGATTGAATTGACTTCATTGATGTGGGCAGTGGTGGAGCCACACTATGTTCAAAGGGGCCCTACCATACCCAACCCAACCCCCACCAAGGCTCTCTCACCTACAAGTTTTTCTGAATTAATATTATTTATACTTGTTATAAATCTTATAGGAATAATTTTTATTAATAGAGTTTTAAAAAGCTATGGATCCTAAAAAAATATCTATGGAACTTTCTTCTTTTGGATTTTTTTGCGCATACAACTCTTCTTTTCTTTCAATAGTAGGCAATGTAGTGACCCATATTCGTTGTTCATGTTGCTAGTATTATTTTGTGAAGTTACTAAACTAACATTTGTTTTTGTTGTGTTGTGTTGACCTTTTTTTTGTCTATTGATTTGAAGAGGTTATTGATTAGATTAATTAATTATTTTTTCCATAGATAAAAGTCAAGACTAAAGTGAGATGGTCTCTAACTGTTAGCTAGTATATATTAAAAATTTCTAAAAAAATGTACCTTTGTTTTTTTTTTTTGAACCACTAACATTTAATATATATTCACTTATAAATGGTTTTGGTGACATGAAAAAGACATTCTAAAAAGTTAATTAATAGAATAAGGACTTTATGATGCATTTTGAGATATTTAATGATAAATGTTGTTCCATGATCTTAAATGGCTGTCTCGATGTATTAATTACCAGGTGATTATATTTATGAACATGTATAACTTGGGTTTTGTGTCTGATTGATAGATAAAATATAGTATTTGTACATAGGATTTTATGTCATTTTCTTTGGACAAGCAAGTTTGTGTAAAAGATGGGTTTGGTTTTCTTTTTCTCAGTAGACTTATTTTTCCTGTTTCCATTTTTGTGCTTTATCTTTTTTTTCTTTTTTTTTTTTCTCTGTATTTTCTATTATTTTTTAATTGAATGGATTTGGTATTCTTCTTGCCTGCACTACTTTTCCTGTTATTTCTAAATAGGCCATGAGTGTGAGTTGACATAGAGTGCTACCTTTTTTCGTTTTCCGGATGCAAATGTATTCGTATTGGGCAAAAGCTATACAATACTTTAATATAGAAGTTGAATGTGAGAACAAGTTGACGGCAACTTATGTTTCTTGATTTTTCCTTGGTCCAAATCCTTGTTGTTGAACCAAAAACAGTTACTTTTCACTATGTCATCTAATCTTACAGTCTACTAAAGTTAGAGAGTTCTAAAAGTAGATATGTTCTAGTGGTACCTTCCGTTCTTGACATGATGAAATTTCAATCTTATCAAAGGTAATGAATATTCATTCTGCAGGTTGAAAAGTCTGTAGTATTCGTTCTTCCTTATAGTTGCATGCCAAAACTGTTACCACCTTTTTTCTTGTATTTCATGTCTGGGAGTTGATTCACAGAGGATTAACGTTGTAAACTTTGACTCAAGAGGCAGACGCGTAGAGTAATTTTTCCTTTTGTGCAAGGAGAAAAAGATTTGGGGATCATAAATGACTGTATCAGGAATAATTGCTCAACCAACTCACGACATTAGGAACTTTAATGGGGTTGTGTTCTTTGTAATATAATGAGCTCTTTTACCCGTACTTATTCATCCAGTATAGTTCTGTGTGATGGATTGTGGTTGCATAATGTTATCATTTATGAGATGGACTTTATGAAATATTGGCTTGAACTATATGTACCTTCTCTTGGTATTACATTTATGTAATTAGTATTTTTTCTCTAATGCTGATAAATTTCTTTATCTATGTGTTTGTGCCTTCAGAACAAGAGAGCAAATCTAAGCTGACAGAAGTTGTAGCTGCTGAACAGGTATTCCGCCCTGTTGCTGATATTTGGCTTTTAATAGTGCCCATACCAGGATATTGGATTTATATTAATCTTTTGTTGGATGCTTATTTGACCTGAATGTTTTAGCAGTTAGCTTTCACTTACCACATTGGTTTGAATTAGTTAAATATGTCTTCATTTGTTGAGGTTACCTAGTTAGGACTTAGGAGACATCAGCACTGAAACTTTGAAACTGAGAATCTCAATTTTCTGGTATCTATCTTTAGACTCTTAATTATATGCATTAATAATTGGCTCAAAGATTCTCGTTGCCATTATTTTTTTCTAGTTTATGCCTGTAGATGTCAGTAGTATTTGTCTTTTGTAATAAGACGGGTAATTTCTTTTATGCACTCAACTAACTGTGCTACTGATGCTTGCATATGTAAAATAACTTTTGAAATTAACAGATCCATCTGAGCTCTTGCTTCCATTGACGCCACTAGGTGAATGCTGAATGTTGAGTCAGCAACCTTCAATCAAAAGCCGTTTGTTCCCATTCCAAATCCTTCTATTGTGGAGTGGATAATCCTTCTGTTTTTTTTTTCCTTTGGGGCTGGAATAACGTTTCTAAATATTATTCAAGGATTGGGAAATATAGTTTGATATGTTGACTGAGGATTTATCACAAAATAAGAAACAGTCTCTAACCATAAATGGCTGGGAGTTTCTTGTCTTTAGCTTAGCAATTAATATGCTAGATTCTAATAAAGAGCAGTGTTTGTGATAATCTGCTGAAACCTTCCTTACTATCATGCTGCTGTAGTTTATTAATTAGATAAACCTTCCTCCTTATTTTCTTACTTAGTAATATTTACCAACAACTTATCATGTCTGTATTGTGTCTCAGATTGAGTTCTAAGCTACAGTATTGTTTGAAATAACTTTGCTCAGACTCTGGATAAATCAAAAACAATGACCAAACTGCTTATCTTTGAAATTAAATCTACCTTCCATTTCTTCTCATGCTGATGATTGCCATAGCTTTTGGCATATATGTGATTCTGAGTTAGCTTTTTAAATATTTTTGCTTGAAATGTGTGTCAGGAGAAGAATATCGCTCTCCAGAAGCAGTTAGACATGATGTTATATCCAAGAAAGCACAAATCACAGAAGATAAATAACGGGAAAGATTTAGATTCTACATCTGTTACAGGTTCACAAGATTCACCAGGTATTTTCTGTTTAAAAAGGGAATGTTATCAAGTTGATGGAGACTTTTTTTTAAACTTTCTATTTCAAGAAGGATTTCGATATCCTTCACCATCTATAATCAACAACTTTGCTGAGATAACTTCCATGACATTAAGAAATACCTTGGATCATCCTTGAGGCTGTACATATCACCTTTGAATTAATGAGCTGAGTCTAATTTCCTAGCTATTGTGATTATTACATACTGAAAATTAGAGGCAGGGAGGATGAGCTTCAGTTATTTTGAACTACAACAGTTGACAACCCCACTGCTCAAGTATATTAGAAGCAATATCCAAAGGGTTATTGAATTCCATGCAGCTGACACAAATTCTATTCAAGCCTCTAGGGAGTAGAACACATATATGTGTGGGTGTGTGAGTAACAGATCTGGTAATCAATGATGTCTTTTGTGTTTTTCGAAAGATTACTGGAAGCAACCAGATCATATTTTTTAAATATGGTCAAACTTTTTCTGATGAAGCATCAGTAGTTTGGATCAATGTATACCCCCAGGAAATGTGCTTGGAGCTTTCATCTGTCTTTATTCATTAGATTCAGCCTACGCATTGTGGCAAAGGCCAGCCTTTTGGATTGATTGCTGCATTCAAGAATGTAGCTGTAAACTCCGTAATTAACACATACAAAATTAATTGTTTCTTAACTTGCATTCTACTTTTTTAATATTTTTTGCTTGAACTCTACTTGTAGACAAGCAAGCTGCTAATGACCCAAACTCAAGGAAAGGAACCAACCGAGTAGTACCGGCATTTCGCAGGTTACTATTTGTCTCTAGATTGTTCAATCAAATTACCTAAAGTTTAGTTTGATGACCAGAATCTTTTTTTGGCAGGTCTAAAGTAAGAGGAGCTATTTTGGATGACACTGAAGACGATTCATAGAATCAAAGGATCCTGATTCCTTGCTTGCTAGTATTATGTTTGGGGGGGGGGTGACTGAATTTTTTATTTTTTTTTTTAACTTTGCTGTATTCTTCATGCAGTTTATGATGCAGAAATTGATAGTGCTAGGTTGCAACTGATGCCCAGAAGTAATATTTATTCAGTATTTATGCACAGAACTTAGGTTGATTGTTTTACAATTGGAAACCAAAACATCTCTGAGACACATCTTGTGATGTGTTGTATTGTAACTGCTTGTACAGATTCTTGTGAAATTGATTCTTGAAAATACATATGAATTCAGCTTTTGATGCCTTTTGGTGGGAAATAATATTCCAGCTGAGAGCTGCAAATGTTTGAGCTTTGAGGATCTGAATATTTAAGTGATCATCTTCTGCTACTCTGTCGTTCATGTTCAGAACAGGCACCCTCTTTGTGTTCTTGATTTGCATTTCTTCTCCCTGAAATATCAATGACAAGTTATCAAGTTATTCTCAGTCAAACTCGACCACATTTGAGTTGTTTTAACTTTTTAGCTGAACTATGTATGTGCATGCTTCTTTCGAGCTGTTTTTGGCTAATTACAGTCTTTAACAGAAACCATATCATCATCCATGTTGTAATTTGGTCTTGGTCCTTTTTCTATGCACATGCTGCAAATTCACACACAAATATTGTGATGCTCTATATGCTTCCATTTGTGGGCTCTGTCTATTTAGTTCTACGAATAGGGTTTTGATAAGTTCATTCACAATATAGTATTATTCTTAAGAGAATAGATTACTGTAAGCATACCTGGTTTGGTGGCTATTGATATCGCTCGTTCTTTTGTTGATATTTGCATTGTACTGACTATCTTTTACAGCTAGAGATATCACCTTCCACCAATCTTTTTTTGCTGGTTTCTCAGATGATTGTTTCGAGTGTTTTGTGGCATTGGCTTTCTTCTTTGAGCTAATAAGAGATGCAGGTAAGAACATCTTGAGTAGGAACACCTCACTCTCCATGCTTTCAGTCCTGCATATTTGTTTACTGTTGCTGTTTTTACACTTCTGTGGGATTCTATTTTCCCTCTTATGCTTCACTTTCTTTACTTCTTCTGCTAACTCCACTTTCTTCTCTTGTGCATCGTCCATGTTTTGCTGATCATCAACTATATCTTTCAACGACAGCTCGTATGAAGATTCAGGTATGTTCTTGATCATCTCCATGAGCTCTCTTCTACCATCGATGATTGCCCTTAGTCGTGATGTTGGAGATGGACAGCTGTACTGGTGGTTCTGTGGCAGCAAAGTCGAAGTTTCTTGCCTGAAATTGACTGCTGCTCTTGTCCATAGTGGAGGAGAATGGCCTCCGACTCGATCCGCTTCAAAATCGACCTCGTGGTCACAGCTATGATGATGAATCTGTAACCCTTCTTCCCAAAATTTGAAATCACTTGATCTTCCCATCATGCAAATGCTAATAGAGTTCTTTTGGTTCATTAAAATGCATGAAGTCTTTTTTCTAGAAAAAATAATAAATAATGGGAGAGTGAAGGAAGAGGGAAATGGAAAGGAGTAAAAGCAGTGAGTAGTGAATATATAGATTAATTGTATAGGTGGTATATATTGTGTCAATAATTAAGTAAAATGATAACTTTCAACATTTTATTCAAAGTCTTTGCCGTTAACATTGGGACGTGTAGAAAGAGTGTTGCTCTCCTTCAAAAAGTTTCTCAGTTGTTGATGGGAAGAAATTTTTCACTTGGAATTCAGTGGGAAAGGTGGACACTTATATAGAACAATACTTTATTCATTTAACTTTTAATTATTATTTTAAACTTTGAGAAAACTGCAATTTGACCATTAAATTTTGTATGTCGAGTCCAATATAAGTTTGACTTAAGTTTGACTTGAGTTGTTGGAATAAAATTTTAGGAGTAGTGTTTGTATGCACCAGTTGTATGGGTTATGATCCATGTAACTGGGCACGCGGGTCGGGTCGGGTCCGATTTAACCCGGATCTGCGCCTTTTTTTTATTTTATAATTTATGTCATAACCTTTATGTTATAATAATATAACATTTATGTTGTAATAGTGTAACCTTTATGTACAAATTTCATAACCTTTTCACTGAATGACTTATACTTTTTTAAACTTTGAGAAAACTGCAATTTGACCATTAAATTTTGTATGTCGAGTCCAATATAAGTTTGACTTAAGTTTGACTTGAGTTGTTGGAATAAAATTTTAGGAGTAGTGTTTGTGTGCACCAGTTGTATGGGTCATGATCCATGTAACTGGGCACGCGGGTCGGGTCGGTTCCGATTTAACCCGGATCTGCGCCTTTCTTTTATTTTTTTATTTTATAATTTATGTCATAACCTTTATGTTGTAATAATATAACATTTATGTTGTAATAGTGTAACCTTTATGTACAAATTTCATAACTTTTTCACTGAATGACTTATACTTTTTTCACTATAAAAATTCATGCAATATAACCCAAACATTTATATTGTAATAATATAACTTTTATGTTGTAATAGTATAACCTTTATGTATAGATTTCATAACATTTTCAATAAATAACTTATAGTTTTTTCACTATAAAAATTCAATATAGCCGAAACCTTTATGTTGTAATGATATAACTTTTATACTGTAATACTATAACCTTTATGTACAAATTTCATAACCTTTTCAGTGAATAACTTATGTTTTTTTCACTACTCAGCACTGCAAAAGGTTATGTGCATGATGTTGCTCCGATTTACCGTTCTCCTTTTTGGACTGAAACTCGAAACCTTGAATCCAAAAACCTGCAAAACAGATACCGGGAGGGTTCCCATTGCTCCCGGCGATGGGACTCCGACGCTCAAGTCAGTCAGATTGCTCAAATAGATCTCTCAAATTACACAAGTGTGTGTATAATTAATTGTGTATGTATTTTATACATTCTCGCTTTAAAAGCAAACATAAAGAGGGTATTTATAGACTCCCTGAGTAATTGTAGTAGGAATATGAGTCTCAATTGTAGTTGAAGTAGGAATCTTAGTTGTAGTTGAAGTAGGAGTCCATTTATTTTGATCACATCAGTACTCCCCCCTTTCGTAGTGTATGTTGACATACACTAGTGGAGTTCACTAAATTTTGAAAAAAGATGTGAGTTTCCTCCATTATAAATAATTAATCACATAAGTATATTTGAAAGAAATAAACAGACGTATTTATTCGAACATTTGAATGAGATGTTTCAATTTAATCAAGACATTCCAAGGGAACGTATCAGTCGCTTCAACAGTTCGACATTCCGAGGGAATGTATCAATTCGTCAAGACATTCGTCTTTTTAGTTAGTTCGTCAGGACATTCGTCCTTTCAGTTCGCCGGGATATTTCGAAGGAATTCATCAATCAGTCCCGATATCTGTTTTGCAGGTTTTTGGATTCAAGGTTTCGAGTTTCAGTTCAAAAAGGAGAACGGTAAATCGAAGCAACATCAGTGCATATAACTAAAAGGTTGAGTTCGCTAAACTAAAATGTTAAGTTCGCTAAACTAAAAGGTTATGCCAATATACAGTAGAACTAGAATTTAAGTTAGGGTTTGGGCGCGTGGGGGCGCGTGAAAGGCATTTTTAGGCGGGTTGATCCGGTTACACGGATTTAGGATCCGTACACATGGTGTATAGAAACAATTGTGAAATTTTAAAAGTGGGGTGAGTATGATTCGCTTGCAAAAAGTTTGTTAATAAGTTTGACCTTAACTTGAACACAAGCTCCATAAATATGCCGTGTAGCTTGTTTAATAACTATTACAATTTGAATTTTTATAAAGTTGACGAATCATAAAAAAAATTGGATTCGATTTATGAAGGAGACAAATGATTTCAAACAAATATTTATCAAATTGAGATTTCATAGATATTTGCATGTCATTTGGCGTAATTCATTTGTTGAAAAATATCTAAATTAACACTAATCTATGATGTGTCAACTCATGCCATATGTTGAATAACTTGAATTAGCAGATGACAAATTTGTCGAATGAGTGGACAGAATGGTCCAGAATAAAAGGTAGGCAGTGAAATTATCAAATTAAATAATGTAAACCAATTTGTAATTTTGAGTAACGTCAGGAGCTAAATTGGTATTTTGAATATTTTTTCAATTTTAAGTTTGAAGTCTTTTAATTATAATTGAAAGGGAAATATGATGGAATAAATCGAACCGTTGACTTGATCTCTAATAGTGGAGATGAATCTCACTTAATGTGACAAAATTATTCATGGACTCAACTGTGATAAACCAATATTTTGAGGAGAGAATTGTATTGCCCAAAATAATATAGATACTAGAGAGCTTATAAATAAGGAAACAAAATAACTAAAGAGATATGTTAAATATTCTAATCATTATCACTAAACTATAAATAAGAAAACAAAATAATTGAAGAGATATACAATATGCTAAATATTCTAATCATTATCATTAATACCCCTGCAAGTGAAGCATGGGATGAGGAGACACGCGAAGCTTGGACCTGAACATCTTAAAAAGAGGACGAGGCAAGCTCTTTGTAAAAATATCAACTAGCTGAAGCGAAGATGGCACAAAACGAGTGATCAAGCAACCTTGCTCAACAAGTTCCCGGATGAAGTGGCAATCAATATTGATGGGGTAAATCAAATAAGCATGTTGGAGAGTAGGAACCGGTGTTGGAAGTCAGAAAACCGTTCGAATTGCATGGAAACCGAGCAATTGAAGTTAGTTAATTGGTTCAGCAAAATTAGGGTTAATTTAGGGATTTGGCGCAGTACTGATTTTGTGGAGTTCAATTGGCGGTTAATTCGTGAGTGTTTCTTGAAATTGGTTGAGGGCTATTGTTACCTACATAAAGGAGTGTATATCAGTAGCTAGTGTTTATCGATTGATTAAGCAATTCATTTTTCCCCAAAATTTAGTTTACATTGTATTCTTAGAACCCTAGTTTCGAATTCTTTTGTAATCTGTTTCTGCATTGTAATTGTTGAATAAAATCGCCTCCTTGGCCATGGATGTAAGTGGCGACAAGCCCTGAACCACGTAAATCGCGTGTGTTGGTTTCCTTTCTTCTTTCTCATTTGATAGCCATTGTTGGAGCTTTGTTCTTGCATGGTTTTGCATGCACGCTTGCTAGGTATTTTGCTGTGATTGCATAACAGTGTGGCACCGTCTGTGGGAATAAGAACACGGCAAGAATGGCGGGGATGAGATTGGACGTTCCAAAATTCACTGGGAAAGGTGATTTCAACTTATGGAAAGTGCAGATGGAAGCGTTACTGGTGCAGAATAATCTTGAGTCGGCGCTGATCGAAACTCCGACGAGTTCATCCTCTGAGAGTGCTGAGAAGCAGGCTGACATCTGCAAGAAGGCAAGAAGTGCCCTAATCTTGTGCTTGGGTGATAAGGCGTTGAGGGAAGTGTATAAAGAAACAACTGCTGCAGCTATGTGGAAAAAATTGGATACACTCTACCTTACAAGATCATTGGCGAACCAGTTATACTTGAAGCAGAAATTACTCAACTTCAGAATTCAAGACGAGAAAAGAATCCTAGAAAAGTTGGACGAGTTTGTGAAAATTCTTGATGATCTCGAAAATGTGGGAGAGAAGATTAAGGATGAAGATAAAGCCCTCATGCTTCTCAATTCTCTCCCAAAATTGATGGAATCCTTCAAAGATGTTGTGGTGTATGGTAGATTCATAGCTCTGTCATTAGATGAGGTAATGGTTGCTCTTAAAACCAAGGTACTTCAAAATGCAGCTGATACGAAGCATCAACCACTGGGAGAAGGACTAAATATTAAGGCAAAGGATCCTAGAAGGAATCAAGACAAGAAAAGAAACCCTAATTCCCAGGCACAGGAAGGTAGATCCGGAGAAGGGTTCAAGGAGACTAGGAAGTGTTACTCTTGCCACAAAGTAGGGCATCTTAAGAAATTCTGCCCAGAGAAGAACAAGAATAAGCCTCAAACCAAAGGTCAGGAGGCTGCAATAGCTGAGAACAATAGCTACGAATCAGCTGTGATGCTGTGTATTTCAACAGCTGAAATAACCGAAGAATGGGTCCTTGATTCGGGTTGTAGCTTCCACATGTGTCCAAGAAGAGATTGGTTCTCAGAATTCAAGGAGGAATCGATTGGTTCAGTGCTGTTGGGTAATGATCAGTCATGCAAAGTAAAGGGGGTAGGTTCAATCACTCTCAAGGTGCATGATGGAGCCATCAAGAAACTGAGTCAAGTAAGATACATTCCAGATTTGACCTCATATCACTAAGAACCTTGAACACAGCCGGATATGAGTTCAATACGCAGCAAGGAGAAATACAAGTCACCAAAGCTGGAAGGGTAGTGCTTAAGGGCAGCAAGAAGAATGGATTATATATTCTTCATGGGTCTACTGTACTAGGTGAAATGCATGCAAGTATGTCCTCTGCAGACTCAGAATTATGGCACAAAAGACTCGGACACATTGGGAATAAGGGCTTGGTATTGCTATCTAAAACTGGAGTCCTAGGTGGAGGATTTGCAAATGAAGTACAAAGCTGTGATATGTGTGTACTGGGAAAGTCAAAGAAATTAGCTTACACTGCAGGCAGCCACCATGCTAAATCAGTAATGGAATATGTCCATTCGGACATATGGGGACCAGCTCGAAGTACCACGCATGGGGGAGCAAGATACTTCATGAGCATCATCGATGATTACTCAAGAAAGCTATGGGTGTTTACACTCAAAAACAAGAGTGATGCCTTCATTACTTTCAAGCATTGGCTGCAAAACCAAGAGACATTGACAGGTAAATCTCTCAAATACTTAAGAACTGACAATGGCCTTGAATATGTGTCTTCAGAATTTCAGGACTTTTGCAAATCAAAAGGAGTCACAAGACATAGGACCGTTCCTTCCAATCCTCAACAAAACGGAGTAGCGGAAAGGATGAATCGAACGCTATTGGAGAAGGTTAGATGTATGCTTCTTGATGCCAAATTACCAAAGAGTTTCTGGGGAGAAGCCGTATCCACTGCGGCCTATCTTATTAACAAGTCTCCATCATCAGCAATCAACTTCAAGTGCCCGGATGAACTATGGTATGGTTTTCCAATTGATTACTCTAACCTTAAGGTATTTGGGTGTCTTGTTTTTGCTCATATTAAGCAGGATAAATTGGAGGCTAGAGCTTTAAAGTGTATATTCATCGGTTACCCTACTGGAATTAAAGGATATAAACTTTGGTGCCTTGAAGAAGGACACCAAAAGTGTTTCACCAGCAGAGATGTTGTTTTTAGAGAGAATGTGATGGGTTATTCAGAAGCTGATTCTGAAAATCAAGATGTGGAAATAGCAGTGGAGGTGGAGGAGAATACTCAGGAAGCTCCAATAACCACTGATGATCAGATAAATCAGCAAGAACACCAAGCAGATTCAGATCAGGAGGCTGAAAGTCAGTTTGGAAATATTGATGATCAGACTGAGGATGCAAGCCTGGATGATCCAACTCATAACCTGGGGCACTATAGGTTAGCTAGGGACCGAGAAAGAAGGAAAATAACTCCACCAAATTGTTTTGGAGATGCAGACATAGTATCATATGCGCTCAATGTGGCAGAAGACTTGGAATTTGAAGAACCACAAAACTATAAACAAGCAATGGCTTCCAAGGAAAGAGAGAAATGGTATAAAGCTATGAAAGAGGAGCTTGAGTCACTCAATAAAAATAATACCTGGAAGTTGGTGAGTTGGCTACAGAATCAGAAAGTTATTGGCAGCAAGTGGATCTATAAGAAGAAAATAGAAGTTGCTGGTGCTGAGAAGGTTAGATACAAAGCAAGGCTTGTGGCTCAAGGCTTTGCTCAAAAGGAAGAAGTGGACTTTAATGAGGTATTTTCTCCTGTGGTAAAACACTCTTCAATTAGACTGTTATTAGCCTTGACAGTACAATGGAACATGGAATTACACCAACTTGATGTCAAGACAGCCTTTCTCCATGGTTTTTTGGAAGCGGTAATATATATGAAGCAACCTCAAGGCTTCATACTTCCTGGAAATGAATCAAAGGTATGTTTACTTCAAAGATCTCTCTATGGACTTAAGCAAAGCCCTAGGCAATGGTACAAGAGGTTTAGTGATTACATGGCTGAAATAGGGTTGCAAAGGTGTTCATATGATCATTGTGTGTATTTTGAAAAGGAGGGAGAGCAGGTTGTGACATATTTACTGACATACGTAGATGATATGCTCATAGCTAGTAAGAGCATATGCAAGGTTTAAAGCCTGAAAAGGAAGTTAAGTGATTAGTTCGAAATAAAGGACTTTGGTGAAGCAAGGAGAATCCTTGGGATGGATATTATCAGAGATAGAAGAGCTGGTTACTTACTGTTTTACCAGACGGATTACATGAAAAAGGTGTTGAAAAGATTTAGTATGCACCAAGCAAAGGTTACAGTAACTCCCTTGAATCAGACCACTAAGTTGACAAAAGATCAGATGCCAAAGACTCCACAAGATATCAAATATATGGAATGGATACCCTATGCAAGTGGAGTAAGTAGTGTTATGTACTTAATGATATGCAGTAGACCAGACTTAGCGTATGCAATGAGTACAGTTAGTAGGTTCATATCAAACCCAGGGAAAGATCATTGGAAGGCTTTGCAATGGATGCTTAGGTATATCAAAGGAACAACTCAGCTAGGCTTGTTGTTTGCACAGCAGAAAGGAGAAGAAAATCAGATTGCAGTGGCTGGTTATGTCGATTCGGATTTTGCTGGAAATGTAGACACAAGGAGATCACTAACTGGATATGTATTTACATTCTTTGGAACAACAGTAAGCTGGAAGTGTACACAACAATCCATAGTGGCATTATCAACAACCGAGGCTGAATTTATGGCAATCACCGAGGCAATTAAAGAGGCTGTTTGGTTAAGAGGAATGGCTGGAGAACTAGGGATAAATCAAGAGAAGGTCAGCTTGTATTGTGATAGTCAGAGTGCACTTCATCTTACAAAGCATCAAGTGTTTCATAACCGGTCCAAACATATAGATGTAAGATTGCATTTTGTAAGAGATATTATAGAAAAGGGATTGGTTGAGATGAAGAAAGTTGGTATAGATGATAATCCGGCAGATATGCTAACAAAGTCACTGAGCAGTGGAAAATTGAAGCATTGCATGCATTTGGTTGGAATATCACATTGGTTTGCTGTCAAAAACACTTGAAAACTGTGGTTGAATAAGTGTTGTTGTTTCAGGTTTGTTTGCTAGTTTTAATTGCTTTTAGATTTAGGTGGAGGATTGATGGGGTAAATCAAATAAGCATGTTGGAGAGTTAGGAACCGGTGTTGGAAGTCAGAAAACCGTTCGAATTGCATGGAAACCGAGCAACTGAAGTTAGTTAATTGGTTCAGCAAAATTAGGGTTAATTTAGGGATTTGGCGCAGTACTGATTTTGTGGAGTTCAATTGACGGTTAATTCGTTAGCGTTTCTTGAAATTGGTTGAGGGCTATTGTTGCCTATATAAAGGAGTGTATATCAGTAGCTAGTGTTTATCGATTGATTAAGCAATTCATTTTTCCCCAAAATTTAGTTTACATTGTATTCTTAGAACCCTAGTTTTGAATTCTTTTGTAATCTGTTTCTGCATTGTAATTGTTGAATAAAATCGCCTCCTTGGCCGTAGATGTAAGTGGCGACAAGCCCTGAACCACGTAAATCGCGTGTGTTGGTTTCCTTTCTTCTTTCTCATTTGATAGCCATTGTTGGAGCTTTGTTCTTGCATGGTTTTGCATGCACGCTTGCTGGGTATTTTGCTGTGATTGCATAACAAATATCAATATGTTTTGCCCATTTGTGGAAAATGGGATTCTGGGACAAAAATAACGCACTTTTGTTGTCACTGAGAAGAACTGGGATAGTGGATGGTAAGGCATGCAAATCGCGAAAAAGATGAGTGACCCAAACTAACTCTGTGGAAGCATTAGCCATAGCCCGATACTCCGACTCACAGCTCGATCGAGAGACAGTAGGCTGCTTCTCAGCACTCCGGGATACCGATGGAAAAGGACAAACCAAAGTTCAACGTGCCTTTAAATAAAGAGGATGCGTTTGACGGCTTAAAAGTGATCCATGGTTGGATGTTGCTGAAACTGACTAACAGTATTGACAGAAGGATATCGCGAGCATACTTGGACTGGCTAAGAAACAAGTCGGAGGAAGGGTAAGAAACTTCCAGACTGAGAAAATAACCCAGGCGACCAAGATCCTTAATCGTAAATTCGGAACGAATGCGGGCAAGAAGGTAACGAAGGGCATCAGTGTTGTTGTCGATGCCCATAATGTCGTCAATATAAACCAGCAGATAAACGAGCGTGGAACCAGTTTTGAGGATGAAAAGTAAAGTGTCGGTGGTGCTACACTGAAAACCGATCCGAACAAGAAAGGTGTGAAACCGTTGATACCACACCAAAGGAGCTTGGCAAAGTCCGTATAAGGCCTTTTTAAGACGACATACATAATTTGGGTGCTGAGGATCGATGTAGCCGGGCGGTTGCTTCATGAAAATGGGCTTCGATAGATAGCCGTTGAGAAATACATTTTTAACATCAAGCTGGTGAAGCGGTTAGGTATGCATGACTGCAAGAGAAAGAATAATCCGAACAGTGGAAGCTTTCACTACAGGGCTGAATGTGTGTGTGAAATCAAAACCAGGAAGCTGATTGAAACCTTGAGCCACTAAACGTGCCTTATGTCGATCAACAGTACCATCGGCCAAGAATTTTGTTCGATAAACCCACTTCGAGCCGACTATGTTAGTGGGGGGGGGACGAGGCACCAGATCCCAGGTGTCATTCTTGCACAATGCATTCATTTTTTCATCCATGACGGAAATCCAATGCGGATGTTTCAAGGCAGATTTAAGACCTTTCAGCTCGGAGACTGTGGTAAGAACAGAATAAAGTGTGCTAGACTCCATCAGAGCAAGATCAGCAGGGTAGTGTGGTTTGAATATGCTGGACTGCAAACGCGTTCTCATCGGATGTGTTCGAGGAGGAACAGGTGGCGGTGAATTTGTCGGCGGATGAACTGGAGGGGAGGGTGGCGGACTCCCTGGTGGAGACGGGACAACTTCGTGGGGGACAAGGAGATCAGATGTGTCTTCTGTGGGACACAACTTGCAAGGGTCTGTAGGAGGTGAATAATGCGGCTGATCGGACATAATAGGAGTGGATGAGACATTAAGAAATTCTGAAACTTCAAGACTGGAGAGGGGCTGAGAAGAGGATCCTTGGCAAAAGAAAAGCATTGCTCATTGAAAATTGCATGGCGAGTGATATAAGTGCAAGAAGTGGAAGGATCAAAGCATCGATAACTCTTGTGCTGAGTACTGTATCTAAAGAAAATACATGGTATTGTACGGGGTACAAGTTTGTGAGAAACATAGGCACGCAAGCATGGGTAAGCTCTACATCCAATAATATGAAATGCATCATACGCTGGAACACGGCTATAAATAATCTCAAAGGGAGATTTATTGCCAAGCACAACAGAAGAGATGCAATTAATTATGAAAACGGCAGTGCTGAAAGCTTCCACCCAAAACCGTAGTGGGACAGAGAAATGGAAAAGAAGTGCCAGACCTATCTTAGTGATGTGATGATATTTTCGCTCAGCTCGGCAATTTTGAGAGGGTGTGTGAAGACAAGACATAAGATGATGTATACCACATGCAATAAAATGAGATCGTAAATGATGATTCGTAAACTTAGTTCCCCCATCACTCTGAAATTGCTTAATGTGAAGATCAAATTGAGTCTCCACAAAACGTTGAAATTGAATAAAAAAATCATAAACTTCTGATTTCGCACGTATAGGATAAAGCCACGTAAAACGAAAGTGATCATCGATGAAAACAGCATAATATTTGAATCCAGATGCAGAAATAACTGGCAACGGGCCCCATAAATCACAGTGAATTAAATCCAACAAATGAGCAGTATGTTTATCATTAAGAGTGTATGGAAACCGTTTGCTCTTAGCTAACTGACAAGAATTGCACAATGTAGGTGTAGGCAATAAAGAGGAAACTGAAACATGTCCAAGATTGCTAAGTAAAGAAACCACTGAATGTGCGATATGACTAAGAAGAGAATGCCATAAATCAAAAGATCCATGCAGCTTCTTATTCGAAATTACCGCCACAAGAGCACTACCACCAGAAGATAAAGTCTGCGATCATGCCTGACGGTTGCAAAAAGTTGCCCGATGCCCCGATTCATTATACGAAATTGAGATGCATCAAAGAGAACATGCACAGGATAATCATGCGTTAGTTTACTGATAGACAATAAATTCTTCGTTAAATCGGGAACAACAAGAATATCCTGTAATGTTAGATCACGAGAAATAGATAAAGAGAACCTGTGAGAAATTGAAAGATGTGCACCGGTACCGTTACTAACGGTGACATGGTCCGAACCAGAATAAGAAGAGGCACTGTTAAGATGCCCGACATCAGATGTCATATGGACGGAGGCCCCAGTGTCAAGAAACCAGTCAGAGGAAGCCGCAGGAGAGACATGGCAGTTTGCTGAGAAAGCTTCAGCTAAGTTTGCAGAGTTTGTAATTGAAACGGGCTGGCAAGAGCGATCATAAGAACGATCAAAACGTTTCGGACAGTCAAAAGCATCATGATCAGTGTCTCGACAGAAGAAGCACCTTGGTGTGAAGTTCTTCTAGCCGCACCCACGACTGCGGCCCTAATTACTGTTGTAGCGACCCTAGAAGACTAACCACGAGAGGAAGAGCAGCCACGATTCTGATGGACAGCAACGAAAACCGCCTGGCTAGGGGGTTGTTCATCCATGGTGCGCTGAAAAAGTTCATGACTCTGTGCGCGGGCGAGCAAGGTGTTGAAATCCGGAATAGGGTCTTGAGCCATTTGAGCGGCCATAAAGTTCGAGAAGAAAGAACCAAGGCCATGTAGGAACCAGTGCACTTGTCGAAGTCATCGATGGGGCGGCCAATAACAGCTAACTGATCACAGATTGTCTTGAAGTGGCGGCCATAGTCAACAACAGATTGGGTACCCTTTTTGGCCGATAACAGATCATCTTTTAAACTAAGTTCTCACGCTTTCGATCGATGACTGTATGCAGCGGCAAGAGCAGTTCAGACATCCCTCGAGGTTTGACAACCTATAATCACAGACATTGACTCTTCTGTGAGGGTAGAAACCAAGAATAATTTGAGTAGATGATCCCTGGAATGCCACTTTGCATGTTCGAGATTGTGAATTCGATTGCCGCCAGTATGGTAGAGGGAGCGGATGAAGAGCCATCAATTAGGGGCATGAATTGCTGAGTTTGGAGGAAGGGCTCGATCTATGCATTCCATAGGAGGTAATTGAAGGATGTTAATTTAATATTCACCATAAGAATCATGGTGGAAAGGGGAAGGATTGGAATATCCGTCGATGAGGAAAAGGCCATCGAAAAAACAAGCGATGGGATTTGGACAGAGATCAACGGCACAACTAGGGTTCAATCAATTAGACTGATACCATGTGATAAACCAATATTGCCTCAATTTGGAGAAAATTGTATTGCCCAAAATAATATAGATACAAGAAAGCATATAAACAAGAAAATAGAATAACTAAAGAGATATACAAGATATGCTAAATATTCTAATCATTATCACTAAACTATAAATAAGGAAACAGAATAATTAAAGAGATATACAAGATATGCTAAATATTCTAATTACTATCACTAAATCAACAAACTATTTAAGAAATGAAAAATAATTAAATGAAATTTAAGGCGATTAAACTTGAAAGGTTCTCCATGTATTTGCTTGAAATAAAAAGGAAATGCAAACAACATAGATGTATGTTATTTTTCTTTGATCAGTTAATAAATTTGTTAGTTTTGTATGCTTTGACATAGACATCAATGTTGAGTATGAATTTATTTCTGTACACCCATGACATTATTGAGATATAACTTAATTAATTCACTTGTAAATCAATGCATAAGTGGGTTATATACCCATGCCATTCCTTTTTTAAATTTCGTTATTTTTTTAAATTGGTTCAAACCAGATTAAATTTCAGCATTCTTTTTTTTTTTTTGATTTTATTAACTATAATCATTTCAGCAATTTCTTTGGATGAAATTTCATAAAATCAAATTTTAATTAATCCGCGTGATTGAAAAAAATAATACAAAATTGGTTCAATAAATTAATGTTTTCGAAATCAAATAATCATATTGTGGTTCAAAATTTTAAAGTGTCACCATTTTTTTATATATAAGTATTATTTTAATGTAAAATATAAATAAAGAAAGTGAGTGGAGTAGTCCTAAGAAATGAGTTATAACCAAAATCGATGAATGTGTTAGTTAAGAAATTTTGATTATAGTTCGAACAACCTTAATGATGTTTTAGTAAATGTTAATCACTTGAAAAGAAATATAACGTTAGGTGTGTTTTTGATATGTTTTTAGGGTGTTTTTAAAGGATGTTTTCCAGCAAGAACATCTAAAAATACAAGGAAGAAAAAAAGAGCAAGAAACAAAACTACACAGTCGTAGGAGTGATTGTCATGTATGAATAAGGATAAAATTTTTGCGAAATTTCACCAATTATCGATAAAATTTAGCTTTTAAAATCGAATTTCATTGAAATATCAAAATTTCCTCTGAAATTTTCAAAAATCAACAATCAAAATTTTCATCCGTGAGTGAGAGTGACTTGACTGGCTGCATCACATTTAATTTTTCCTTCTCTTTTTTTTTTTTTCCTATTTTGTTTGATTATTTTTTTGCTTTGTAGTTATATAATTTTTTGTATTTAATTTTTTTGGCATTTTCAAATTTCTTCTTTATTTAATTTTTTTTCAATTTCAAGTGCTACTTGTTTAAGATTTATTTTCAATATGGGAATTTTCAACTTTAGTTTGGTTATATTGTTTTTTATTTTAACAAGTAAATTTTTATGCTGCTGTTTTTGTATTATTCAAAATAAGTATTTATCTACCCCTCTTTTGTATTATAACCATAGTTGTGGGTGTGATTAACAAAGGAGGTATCCGTGTCTAAATACCAGTCAGACGAAGAAGTCGGAGAGACATTACAACTGGCTTACAGGACAGGTTCTTGTAATCGGAACTCGTGATCGGGACCTTTACTTACTGGACTCTCAAGCTCGTGCTTTTGCCGCGGTGCTCAGAAATGAAGGATTGCAAGCTTCTTTTGAATTATGACATTCTAGACTTGGGCATGTTACCCCTTCAATTGTTACACTATTGAGCAAACTTGGTCTGTTATCTGTTACTGCTTTACTTCCTTTACCTACTCTTTGCAAGACATGTCAATTAGCCAAGAGCACTCGATTACCTTTTGTCGCAAATGTTAAACGTGCTACTGATATTTTAGATTTGATTCACTGCGATTTATGGGACCCTGCGCCGGTTACGACCATTGCTGGTTTCCGCTATTATGTCATTTTTATTGATGATCATTCTCATTTTTGTTGGTTTTATCCCTTGTATGCGAAATCGGAATTTGTGGATATGTTTTTGAATTTTCAGAGGTTCGTTGAGAATTAATTCTCTAGAAAAATTAAACAATTTCAGAATGATGGGGGTACAGAGTTTACAAATAATCGTCTGAAATACCATTTTGCATCCTGTGGCATTTGTCATCCTTGTCTTACCCTCATACCCCAACTCAGAACGGCAGAGCTGAACGCAAGCATCACCATATCACCAAAATGGGACTTGCTTTGCCTTTTCACTCTTCAGTCCCTTTATCATATTAGGTTAATGCCTTCAGCACTGCGGTTTACACAATAAATCGGTTGCCCACTGAGGTTCTTGGAAATAAATCCCCATTTGATATATTTTTTGGTCGATCGTCTGCCTACGACTGTTTTCATGTATTTCGTTGCAGGGTGTACCCATGTCTCTGTGATTACACGAAAATAAAGTTTGCACCTCGAAATCTGTCATGTGTGTTTTCGGGTTATAGCACCCACCATAAGGATTTTCGTTGCTTGGATACTTCGACTTGTCGAGTGTATATTTCTCGACACGCCAGATTTGATGAGGTGTGTTTTCCGTTTGCCTCTCCCTATCAGCCTTGGCTGCCTTCATCACTGATTATTTCTGAGTTCTTAGATGCTTGTGATTCACTTACTCATATTCTTTTTAGTGGACCGGATGATCCCTCTTCGCTTGTGCCTGCTCACACTTTCCCACCGCCACCTCATATTATCTGCCATGATGAGGACTGTCCACCGCAACCTCGCTCTGATACCATGATAGGAGGAAAAATATTTGCATCAAGAAACTGATTGCATTAATACGGTAAAATATAAAGTACAATCAAACCGTAAAAAAAAAACAAGATAACTATCAATAAATATAAAATATGCAAAAATCACTAATTAATACTAATAAATAGAAGATATGCGAGAACCACTAATTAATGACATGGAGGAGGGATTGGTAAGAGAATTACTTAATGAATGTAGAATGTAGATGCCTAATTTGTGTCCACATATATTGTCGACGACAGTTGAGTTGACCATCCAGAAACCTAGCTAGGACATACCATGTCAAAATTCTATGTTTGAATAAATTAATTCCACTTGTTGGAGATTAATTTATGTACACTGGGAGTACAGATAGGGTTATTTTTATTCAAAAACTATCTAATTAATTAATCTAGTTATATTCCATCTTCTACTTGTAAATTTCTATATTATAATAATCATTATATATCTTGTGTAAAAATCAATACTTAACATGTAATATATATTAAATATCATGAAATATAGATATAATATCAAATGTAATAAATGATTCACATTGATTGTGATGAAATTTAAAAGAATTGTGGTGGAAGTAACTTCACACTATTTATTTCCCACGGCCTTCTTGGACCAAAAAAAAAGCGCTTGTACACTTATTGTGAAAATCAAGTAATTTAACCAAATTCAGTAATTAATTTTCCTTTATAACAAGAAGAAGATAAAGATTGTATCAAATCAAAACAATCTTACAGAAAATTGTGTAATAAATTGATTTAGAGACTAGCAAATTATTTGAATTACTAGTTGGGAGAAGAGTGGGATTAATAATGATGGTGAAAACAGTAAATATAAAAGGATAGAAGGGTCTTTTACAGTACTTCCATGGAAGATCATATCTAGAGATGATTAAAAAATTAATTAGCTTCCAAAAATAAGCATAGGTTTCTTGTGTAGCTAATATGGCATCATTAAATGGAAAAATTGGAAAGAATCCGCAATCCTCATTATATATATGGGCATCCCTTTTAATTTCTATATAATGAATAACTGACACACTCTCTCTCTCTCTCTCTCTCTCTCTCTCTCTTTTACAGTAGTGTGATTAGCATGGGGAAGGCAAAGATGAAGATGGAACTAATAAGGAAAGAGAAAGCAAGAAGCTTGACATTCAAGAAGCGAAAAGAGGGGTTGCTTAAGAAACTGCATGAACTCACCACACTGTGCGATGTGAGCGCATGCATGATTATCTACGAAAACGGCGCCGTTCTGCCCGAGCTCTGGCCCAAAAACACGAACGAGGTCAATCGAATCATCGGAGTTTACAAATCCAAGGATTGTGCAGGCAACAAGGCTTTTGGGCTGTCCGATTTCTTCCATAACAGGGCCAAGAAAGCAGAAGAGGAGCTCGCCAAAATCAAGAAGAAGAACATGGAAGCCAAGTACCCAACTCGGTCTGAGTGGCTCACTGAGTTGGGAGAACCCCAGTTGAGAGACTTCTCTGCTTTGTTGGCCAACAAAGCCGCCCATGTCAAATCCATCATCCAAATCCTGAGAACCAATCAAATCACCACCACCACCACCTTTGGAAACCCTAATTTTCATCATCAAATGCTTATGCAGCAGCAATTTCTCCCTAAAATTGATCATCATTCACAGTACTCTATGTTTCTCATGAATCAGAACCATCAATTTCTGCCTGCATCTTCTTCTACTTACAATATCCAACTACCATCATCATCCTTCTCCAATATCGCCGGTGGCTCTTGGCCGTTGGATCCCATGATTTCCCACAGTTTGGCGGCGGAGTACTACGCGCCGCCGCCACCGCCGTGCAATATGCAGACACAAGTGAAGTGGGAGAATGAGGATGATGTTGGGCAAGATGACATTGATCAGTTTTTCATCAACAACTACTCTGCATGTTAATTAGGGCTCGAAGCTGGTATGTATGAACAGGTTGCTTTTTATTCAAGTTTTGAATTTTAATTTCCTGCACATTATGTTTGAGTAAATTTTGATTTAGGACTTTTGGATCGAGGTGTAATAAAGATTTCTCTGTGGTTTCAGTTAATCTAATATTTGAATTTTCTGGAAATTTCTGAATGTTTATATGTAAGTGGAAACCTCTCCATCTTAACCGTCTCTTTTCTTGTCTCTGCTTTACTTAATTTGTTCTTCTTTTTCTATAAATGTTTTGTTTGAGATATTATGGTATAATTAAACTTAAACTCGATCGAGCTTGGCAATTGGCATGATTCTATTGGATGATTTATGTTGATGTAAATAGGACCTTCCAATCTAAGATGCTCTGAACAAAAAAATATTATTTACAATGTAATTTAATCTATGTTGGTAGTGCAAATATTTAAAAAAATATTAAAAAGGTTATACATAAACATAATTTTATTTTTTTGGTTAATGGATCTAAAGATAATATTTTAGTTTAAATGCTTGTTGGGCTTGGATAACGGCCCATGACTCTCATCTCTAAATACTCATACTATTCTTCCCCTTTACATGCCAAATATTTCGAATTATATTTATGTAAATAGAATCAAAAAATATGCAGAGTACTAGAGTCAAAGATTATGAATAGTATTTCCTCAACTCAGTTTGTGTTGAATTCAACCTTCAAAAGTGAAACTTGAAATGCAAAAAGAATTTCCCTTTTGGCTGAGTAATCTTCTACCAATGGAATGGCAAGAAATTCATTACTTTACAGCAATAAACTCTCTCTCATCCATTCATCTTCATCTTTCGCAAAACTCTTGGAAACCTGCGCCAAATCCAAGCCTTCATCCGGCGTGCGTGTCGTTCATGCTTGCATTGTCAAATCCCAGTTCAATGATGAAGTCTTCATCAACAACAGGCTCGTTGATGTTTATGGAAAATGTGGGTATCTTCAGTACGCCCGCAAAGTGTTCGACAAAATGCCATATAGAAATGCCTTTAGTTATAACTCGTTTGTTGGTGCTTTAACGATATCGGGTTCGATTGATGAAGCTGAGCGGGTTTTTACTTCAATGCCGGAACCTGATCAGTGTTCTTGGAATTTGATGGTCTCTGGTTTTGCTCAGCTCGAGCTCTTTGATAGATCATTGGAGTATTTCGTGAAAATGCATGATGAGAATTTTACGTTGAATGAATATAGTTATGGCAGTGCTCTTAGTGCTTCTTCCGGGCTGAAAGACTTGATAATGGGTACCCAAATTCACGCTTCACTGGCTAAGTCGAGATTTATGTCGGATGTTTATATGGGATCCGCACTTATTGATATGTATGGGAAGTGTGGGGATGTGGGTTGTGCTCAAAAGGCTTTTGATGGGATGGCTGAGCGGAATAAAGTATCTTGGAATAGTATGATTACTTGTTACGAACAAAATGGACCGGCAAGTGAAGCGCTTAAGGTTTTTGTTAGGATGATGGAATGTGAAGTTGAGCCAGATGAGATGACTCTAGCTAGTGTTGTTAGTGCTTGTGCAAGCTTGTGTGCAGTTAAGGAAGGCCGGGCAGTTCATGCACGGGTGGTGAAATTCGACAAGTTTTACAATGATATCATAATATCTAATGCACTAGTTGATATGTATGCTAAGTGTAGAATGATTAAGGAAGCCAGGTGGATTTTTGATAGAATGCCAATAAGAAGTGTAGTGTCCGAGACGTCTATGGTAAGTGGTTATGCCAAAGCTGCTAGTGTGGAAACTGCCAGAGCTATGTTTTCTAAGATGATGAATAGGAACGTTGTGTCTTGGAATGCACTTATTTCTGGGTACACGCAGAATGGGGACAACGAAGAAGCGCTAGAACTCTTTCTTCTCTTGAAAAGGGAGTCGGTTTGGCCTACTCATTATACATTCGGGAACCTTCTCAATGCTTGTGCAAATCTTGCCAACTTGAAGCTTGGTAGGCAATCTCATACACATGTTTTGAAGCAGGGATTCCGATTCCAGCATGGACCAGAGTCTGATGTTTTTGTTGGCAACTCGCTAATAGACATGTATATGAAATGTGGATCGGTTGAAGATGCAAGAAACGTATTTAGAAATATGATCGAAAGAGATGGAGTTTCGTTTAATGCCATGATAGTAGGAAATGCCCAAAATGGGCAAGGGACTGAGGCTCTTCAGTTGTTTAATGAAATGTTGGAATTTGGAGAGAAACCAGATCATGTAACTATGATTGGAGTTCTTTGTGCTTGTAGTCATGCAGGATTGGTTGAGGAAGGACGTCACTACTTTGATGCAATGAGCAAAGAGTATGGTCTGAAACCTCTGAGAGACCACTTCACATGTATGGTTGATTTACTAGGTCGAGCTGGTCGGCTTATTGAGGCGAAAAATTTGATAATTTCAATGCCAATACCTCCAGATAGTGTTGTATGGGGATCTTTGCTTGCTGCCTGTAAAGTTCACCATGATATTGACTTGGGAAATTTTGTTGCTGAAAAACTCATTGAGATTGATCCTGAAAATTCTGGGCCCTATGTTCTGCTCTCAAACTTGTATGCCGAGCTTGGAAGATGGAGAGATGTAACTAGAGTTCGAAAACTGATGAGACAGCGTGGTGTTATCAAACAGCCTGGTTGTAGTTGGGTTGAAATAAGGAGTCAAGTACATATTTTCATGGCCAAAGATAAAAGACACTCACAGAAGAGGGAAATATATTCATTATTGAAATCACTTACTAAATTGATGAAGCTTTCAGGATATATTCCACATATCGATCATTTTGATGCTGATGAGGAATTGAATGTGCTTGAATTTAGCCTGTTGCAGGGGCTGGAAGTACCAACATAGATACTCTTTTCTGACATTTTCACATCACTTCTGACCAAGGACTTAGCAGCAAGAAGAATCATTTTAGAAAGTATATATATACTTGTTAATCAAGGTTTTGTCAAAATTCATGAGTATATATGTTGAATTGGTTTTCCATTTTCTCACATCTGCTTTGCAGAAAATGCTTGAATGTGTTCCCTTAAATTAAGGTATTAAAGTTTTCTTGCACAATGCACATCATAATTGTTGTAGCGCTCTCTCTCTGTCTCTCTCACACACACACACGCACACATCTCTACTTTCATGATTGTCAATTACTTTTACTCTTAGGTAACTGGTATATGATCAGTATTTATTTCCTGTTTTTAGTTGTTATATGAAGCATTATATCATTGAATATAGTTCTAGCTGGAGTATCTTGATGCTACCTAACACTAGTGAGATGCTTTCAGTTAATTTGCTGTTTGAGTAGATGAAAAGATAGGTAAGACGACGACTCTTTCTATAGCAAATATTGTTTATGAATTAAGATTAGTGGGTTTAAATTTTTTATGGAAGAACAATTGAAATGCTAACTGATTGTTTTGATTAATCTGACTACTCCCCTTAGTTTAGATTATCTGGAAGAAAAACAGGACAAAAGTAGCATAAGTAGACAAAGCAATCATGGCCACAGATGAACTGGTTGTTAGCCTCTACTCTTTCTAAGCACCATTTTAGCTTCTGCATGCCACCAATATTCTGATCTTGAATCCTTGACCGGAGACGAGAGCTGTTTGATTCGACAAGGACCTGCTTAAGATTGTACGTAGGCATGCATGCTTGAGACGACAATTTTATTTTCCGACATTCCTTACCATTTCATGTTAGAAAATCTGTATTATCAGAAGAGTTGGTAACTAGTCTCCTCCGTTGAAGAAGAAATTGGGTTTGAATCATGTCCCATCCATATAAGTTTTGTGATGCATGCATCTTGTCTAGTGTGTAGTGTAGTGGTGATAAAAGGACTAAAGAATGCAATGCAAATATGCATTCCAGAGAGAGAGAGAGAGAGAGATCCGTGAAAAAAGTTTGTCACTAGTGGTGAGTTGAGTGTGCGGCAACAAAAGAATTCACGGATTGGGAATTGCATAATCTATCTTTGTAGGGATGTGTGAGTGAACCCCCCCAACTCTGCTTTGCCACTTATATTCTTCTACACCTTTTTTTATTTTTATTTTTATTACCCGGTTCCAATCATACGTCAAATCAATTTGGTCTCTTTAAGTTGCTACCATGAGATGAGTATTTGAATGACTACTCACACTGCTAACATTCATCTAGTCATTTGCAACCATTTTATTTATCATTGAGTTGTGGACAACGTTTTGATTTGGGGATTGATGGGGTCTCAACACGTATCCTCTTTCTACCACTCCCCAACCTCAATTCATGAAATTCTTAAACCATATTTATTTTTTATACTATCCCAAAATCAAGACTAGGACCAAAATGACATCCTGGTATAGTCTTCCACAGCCTGGAACATCTGCTGCTCAGAACCCGTGATCTCACTTGTTGGAAAACAAATTAAAGCATCAAACTGTGTTGCTAATTAAAAAAATAGGTTTCTTACAATGGTTATGTTAATGTAAGATTGAAAAACATAAAAATCCATGAATGGTACAGTGAAGAGAAATTGAGAGATGAATTTGAGATTAAGAAAGGTTCAGATCCCAGAATGAGAACATTTATACCTGAGAATAAGATATGAAATAAACCTGTAAATGAAGATGAAGCAAAGCATGAGGACATAATTCCTCCACCTACTTTTCTCATCTCCATACCCTTCCTCTCTCAGCACATCTTCACCTCTCACTACACATGTCCCCAACATGTAGTCCAAACACCTCTCAGAATTGGAGAACTCATTGATCAAAAATCCTTCAAAGGGATACTTAAACAAGGAGATATAATGCATGAAAATCCAGTAATCCGGTATCCCATGCTTGGAAATGAAGTAGCCCGAAAAGAGGAAGAAGGACCCCATAACTGCTGAGATCACCGAGTTTCCGACAATGAAATTGGGGACTAATGCACTGAAACACACCACCACTGAGTTTGCCGTGTACAGGATCAACCAAATCAGTGTCAAAAAGTGCATGAATGCATTCAAACTGGGGTTCAATCCTACCAGCCAATACAGTGGCACGGAGAATAAGATTGCTAAGATGAGCAAAAACGGCAAGTAAACGAAGCCGTTAGCGATTGCATACGACGACACTCTGTAGCTCCCACTCGAGGTTTCCTTCATCAGAATCTCCCTTTCTTGCAGGAAAATTGGCAAAGCCTCTGTAGTGGTTGATAGTAAAAACGTCAAGATGAATGCAAATAGCCCCACTCTCTCCTCAGAACCAACCAAATCTTGACCCAGGTTGAAGAAAATTGATCCCAGAACAACCCCAGATACCAGCATTGAAACTGTCCTGCATGCAAACAGCTCCTTGGTTCTATATATGTTCTTCCAGAACCTGTGTGTGAGAATCACGGTTTCGCGAATTCTTGAATTCGCGAACCCAGGTGGGAGCTCCACGACTCCGAGGTGGATGGACTCTTCGTCCATCACCTTCGACTGCTGAAACAGCTGTTGCAGAGTGAACTTCCCTGTCTTGCTCAAACCTTCTTCTCTTCTGTTATTGCATGGCAATGGAGATGCTTCCAGCTGCTGCAACGTGCCCTGATGCTGTTGGATGGCTTCGATGGACTCCATCGCGAACTCGACGAGGTTCACGTGGAGCGGGAGCTGCAGCCCCATCAGCGTCAGGTTTACAGAAAGCAACTCTAGTGAGCCATGGTGGAGGACTGATCCGTTGGCTAGCAGCAAGATGGAGCTGAATAGCTTTACGATTCGGAACCCTGGTTGATGAATGCTGAGTATTATCGTTCTTCCCTTCGTGTCCGCCATGGCTCTAAGCATGTCGATGATCTGAAGAGCCGACGTGCTGTCGAGCCCCGACGTCGGCTCGTCGAGGATCAACACCTTCGGCTCGTGGATCACTTCCAAGCCGATCGACACGCGCCGCCGCTCTCCGCCGGAGATCCCCCGGACTCTGTCGTCGCCGACTCGGCCGGTTGCGACGTGGCTCAGACCGAGCTCCTGCATTAGTGACTTCACGCGCGAGCTCAGCTCCGGCTCGCGAAGCTTGGCGAACCGGAGCTGAGCCCTGAACCTCAGCGTCTCTTCAACGGTGAGGAGAGGGAAGAGTGTGTCCTTCTGCGTGACGAAGCCCGATAGCTTCTTGAACCGGGCCTTATCCATCGGCTTCTGGTTCACGTAGATTGACGCGGACTGCGGCGTGAGTTTTCCGGCGAGGATTTCGAGCAGGGAGGATTTTCCGGCGCCGCTGGGCCCGACGATGGCGAGGATTTCCCAGGGCTTAGCAGTGAGGCTGACATTGTTGAGGACCTGAATGGACTGTGATTTTGGGTGATCGGCATTGGTGTTGACTGAGTAATTGATGGCTAATGCTTCAATCTCACAACCTTGTTTCTTCATTGAAGAAACTGAAGCTTCGCTAAATTAGTTTCTTGAATTCTAGAATGTGTATTTAGATGATGAGTCCATATTTAATTCATGATTCATCAAAATAATGACCTATAACTCCTTTATTTTGTTTTTTTACTTCACGTGCACTTGATTTTGCATACGCATTTATACTTCTATTTTAATAATCATTGAAATGCACACTTTACTAGACATCAATATTTGCCATCTTCAAACCCAACGCATTTACTTCCCCATTTTTTTGTTTTTTGTTTTTAATGCACATTATGTGTTAAATGTTATTTTTAAAATTATATATGGTATGAAATTCATTATTATATTAGGTTTCATTAATTTCAACATGTTATTTTAAGTTTAAGCTTTAAAAATTGTATTTTAGTTTATTTAATTAAAGGATGTTTAGCTAAAGTACTTATTTAATTTAAAAGATATTATAAACTCTTATATCTAATAAGACGTTTATAGAGTTTATTAGATGATTTATCCTATTTAAAAAAATGTAGTCTAAGTATTCAATAAATATAATGATGATGAAACTTATAAATGTTTAGCAATAATTGTATAATTTAAACGATTAAGTTTCTAAATTTGTCAAAAAATAATTTTAATAAATTTATCAAATACTCGTGTTATAAACAATCCTATAAAAATCTCAGTAAATATCCCCTTGGTAATAGTGCAAAAATCAAGATTCAGTTGAATGAAAGATGAATGGATATTGTTGAGTTGTTTGTTATTTTTCTTATTCTGCTCTTTATCTCATTTTTTCTTATTTTCAAATATATTTTCAACTGAGTCAGAACCGCTTTAAATGAATGTTCTCGAAATGTTTGGTTCATATTAGTAGAATAACAATATTGGTGAGAATAATGCCATCATAATAAATTAATTAATAAGAAGACTACGCCTTGAGAAAATAAAGTACGTAGAAAAATATATATTAATATTACTGTCCTCTACCATTTTTTACATTGACTAGAAAATAAAATTAACCTTTAATAATTAGTGATATTTTTTAGGAAAACATTAATTGTTAGTTCTGGATATACATCAATCTATCAAAGCTATTTTTTTATTTTCTTTTTCTGTGACATTTGTTTATCAAATTATCTTATGGACTGTTTAAATAATCATAAATTCATGTAGCAGAGTTTCAGATGTTCATGTTGATCTAATTTTTTACTAAACAAGAGTTCAAAGGGCACCTTTTTTTCTCTCAAAAAATTAGCTTCGAATTACCTTCACATAGATTGGTTACAATAGATTTCATTTGATTATTTTCATTTTAATTTAATTTGAAATTGAACCTTCCCTCCTACTACTATTATAATTGTAGATGCTAAACCATTGTGCATCACGTCAATTTAAAATCTTCTACTATATTTATTTTAAATAAAACAAAGCAATATATATGTATGTATAATAATTTTAAACACAAAATGGATTGAAACAACTGTGCATATGCTAATTAATACTCAATACAAAATCAAAATAATATGTTGAATATAATGAAAAATCATTATATATATATACACACACATTAATACATGTATAAAAATCAATAGAATTAAACCATACATTACACAAAACTGATTTAGTTATCAATAAAAATCGCACAGACACACATATGCTTGGTTTTCAATAGTATTCTTACATATTTCTACAGTTTTTCAGTTCTTGAGTAATATATTTATTCTACTATGAAAAATTCAGTCAAGAAAATAAAAAAATCACCCTACTGTCTTAATGCATTTTTCTTAATTTCGTTTCTTTGCACTCTCAAATAAAAAGCTCTACCTTCTAAAATTCTTAAATATGATTGATGCAGCTAATAATCATTTTAAGTTATAGTGAAAAAATGGAAATAAACCTTTGTTTTAATTTTCTCTTTAATTTAGTTTGTGTACTTTCATTTCTAATTTTATATGAGGGTTTTTATACTTTTCGAGGTTTGTAACTATTGAAAACTAAAATTTTCTATTCTATTTGAATTAATGGTTGTATAAGTATCAAACTTTAATGCAAACAAAAATATATAAGAAATTAATTTTAACAAATAAATATACAAGAACCTAATTCAAACAAAGCTATGGTATGGGGACCAATTAGAGATAATAAAAGTACAATAGCTCATTGTTTACAATTAAAAAGTAAACTGAAAATTTTGCAAGAAGATGGACCCAAACAAACAATTTTTCCAAAATAAATAAATAATATATAATAGTAAGAAGAAAGAAAATTATTGAATACCAATGTGTTCTATACATATGTACACATTATAATAGAATCTTTGATTTTCCCAATATCTTAGAGTTTCTGCATAGAATTTCATGACCATTGGACCAAACTGTCTCCCAGCTTATACCCTACAAACATAGCATTACTCAATATGTTTATATATAATTGAATGGAAATTGAGTAGAATAGACAAATTATGAGCATGGGACATATATTTTTATAACATATAATTACATTGGTATAAAGAAAAGTCATAATTTCATCTTTTTTTATTTTTAAGAATGTAGTATATATATATATATATATATGATGTACGATGGTCCCATAATATATATATACGTATTTTAGTTAAGCAAGATAATTTAAAATGCCTCATAATTTTCCTAATATATATCAATATTGATAGAGGAGTCTTAACAATACTTTTCAAATTAATTATCGCCAAAATATCGGGCGCAATATATATATATATATATATATATATATATATATATATATATATATATATATATATATATATATTAAATTCGGAGTGCAAACTAATATTATGAGGAAAAGAAATAGACTTATCACTCCATATGTAGTGACGGAATACTATACTCGAAAAGGGGTGTTTGTAATTCACAACTTGTCAAAAAGCTTAATTCAAAAGATTTGGCAAATTTTCTTAACATATAGATAATGTTAAGTACGAAATATGAGAGAGAAAATTAACTTACATTGAAATCATGAAGTTTTATATCAGTACAAAAAACAGTAAATTAATTATTTTATTTAAAGAAAGGAAATTAAATTGATTACATTGAAATCTAGAAATCGTCACCAAGATCAATTAAAAAATGCCTCAAACAAAAAAAAAAAAAAAAAAAAAGAAGCAAATCAAATCGAATTTAATTAACCCTGATCTTATAGATAAGTTTAGAATTCGAATCTGAATTATGTAAAAATTTTAATTTTAATTCTCTCTATTCCACGCATTTAACTGATTAAAAAGAAAAATCAAAGAATTTAATTAGAAAAAGAGCACAATATACATGTTTGAGGGCGGGCCCCACCATGGCCTAGGGTTTCTTACCCATGTATATTTCTGGGGCTGGGACAAGAAATAAATCTTTTATGTGGACAAGAATAAAAGAGAAGATTTTTTATTGTACTTTCACGCAATGCTTCTTTGTACGGATAATTGTCTGGATAGTAATATTGCATTGATACCCTCCAATTACATCTTTATATAAATCAAGCCTTGCAATTTTTTCGACCACAGGATATTTAGAAGGGACCAAGATAAAAATAAAAAAAAAATTATTTGATGGGGATGATTTTGTCTTTTTGTGATGTTCTTGAACCCGTGAACCAAAACAAATTGGCAAATTATAGGGGACCCTCTAATTCTTTCATTCTTGAATAGAAAAGATCAATACATATCTATTTGTCAACACCCTTTTTCCCACCCAACAGAAGCAGCCCGTGAACCATTTGATAAATATTTTTAAAATATTATTCAATATTTTGTGGTAGAGGATTTTCCCCAGTTTATTTATGTAATATTTGATTATTGGATTTATTAATATTTAATGGGTTAAGAATTAGAAAATCATTTTTGAAGTAGACTTCATGAGAAAGGGACTTGTAATTGGGCAACGATAACCACATATTTATAGTCTCGGATGAATGTTGCATAGTGATGAGACACTTTGTAGATTTGAATTGTTAATTGGATTATAATTCAGAGAGTTTTTGTTGAGTTTATAAATATCTTAATGTATTTTGATTAATTACGTTATCTGAAAGTTTGAAGATTTGTTTAATTATTTGATAAATTTTATAAAAATTGAAGAAAACTTTCAAATAAAATAAGTTAAGATTTTTTAAGTTGTTTCTCAAACAGCACTATGAGATTAAGAATTTAATTTAAGACCAAACTCCAATAATTTTGATAATATTTATTATAAGTTCGCAAGCTCTAATATCTTAAATATATCATATTCTTATTTTATAGAATTTAAATTTAATAGTTTATAAATTTTAAGTCTTGTTTTTTCTTCTTTTTTTTTCTCAAATTTATGTGAGCTTTGTTCCAAGACAAACCAACGAGGTTTATGCATTTATCAGTATCAATATTCAATCTAATTTCTTTATTGTTTTTAGCTCAATCCTATATTTCAATAATTTGAATATACACCATCTGTATATTTATGATGTCTTGTAAACATATCATGACATAATAATTCTTACATATTTAAAGAAGCAGCTTCTAATTACATATCATGTCGCTTTAGAAATTAGAGTTTTCCGATCCAAATTCTATAATCTATATTTTTTATTATAATTATTAATTATTGTTACTAATTATATACTACACAATGTTTACCATATATATTTTATTCACATATAAAAATTAAATATATTGTAGTCTATTCTAATTTTCTAATTCATCACATGAATAGCATAATATTCTAATTTTCTACAACATATTGATTAGGAAATATGTGCATGTTTTTAGAGTTTGATTATAGGTTTCTATGCATTTTTTTGCACATATAGTTTTCCTATCTATGCGTTAGGTATCAAAATACTCAAAATATTGTTTTCATATTATTTCAAGTATTTTAAAACGTTTTCGGACCAAGAAAAGTGTTTGTGATCAGTTCGATGGATTCGAAACGAGAATTGAGCCAATTTAAAAATTGAAACCCATGATACTGGCATGCCCAATGTCGACTCATCCATCCAATACCAGGGCTAACGAAATGCTGAAACATATTTTGGATTTAATTTGAATTGATCACTTTTGTTGAGTCGTTCATAATTGATTGTTAGGACTTTCAATCATGAATCCTAATTGTTGCATGCGATTTAATTTTCATAATTAATAAATTAGAGGTCATGCATATCTGAAGTAGCATATATATTGAGCATGTGTATTTGGAGGTTAATTAATTTTAATTGTCGAGATAATTAATGCATTTAATAAATTAAATCTAGAGAGCTTATTCTAAATTATTCGATTAAATGTGATTAGTTAGCGATCGTATCATAATCTAACTAAACTTATGAGACAATTTGGTGTTAGAGTTTGTTGTAAGGCTAGAGGTAATATTTAATTCCAAGATAGATTGAAATAAAGATAATGTATTAATGTAGAGATAATTGATACTAGTAGATAACTGAACTGAAAAAAAAATTGTGCATATTTTTTGGTTTTGGTTACGATTTGAGTGGAAAATGAGTATTTCTCGCAGAATTTCGCCGATATATCGGCAAAATATCGTTTCTGTTCAAATGTCGATGAAAAAAAAAACTGTGCATATTTTTTTTTTTGTCCTTTTTTTTTTCTTAGAAAAAAAAACTAAACTAAATCAAGCATTATTAACTAATACAAAAGCATACTTGATGACATGTAAACCATTACTGTAAAAATACACACACAAAATAAAAGAGAGGAAAATGACAAGCTATTAACTACATTAATTATTTATATTTCACATAATTATTGGGTCAATTAACATTATCTGATCCATGGAAATGCAGTTGGAAGAGATAGAAGCACATATGAATTGTATCTTCGTAATTACACTCTAAATTGGTTTTGGTATCAATATAGTATAAATCTAGATGACATGTCATCTTATTTATTTGAGGAGTTCAATTTACTACTAGTCCATATATTAACTTTGTACAAAATTTGTCATGTCATCATAACAAACAATGTTTATATAGTATTTTATCTATATATTTGTTGAAAATATATCATTTTATTTGAAATTATAAGTTAAATATATGTATTAATGTCAGTTATAATGATATTATAACTACTAGATATATTTTCCAATATTTTTAGAAAGTTTTCATATTTTTTAAAAAATATCCGATATTTTCACCGAAACCGATATATGAACCGATATTTTCGTAAAATTAAGGTATTGATATTTTTACCGAAACCAATATTTTCATCCTTGGTTACCATTGAAGTTATATCAATTTTGATAAAAAAAAATATATATATTCTAGCAAATAAAATGTTTATTTTGTAATAAAATTTATAACAAGTGCATGACCCCACTTTTAAAGAAGATATATATTTTGTGCTTGAATAACTCCAATAATATTATAATTACACATTGTAACTGTAATATGTATAAGATCAAAAAAATTATTGGACTAGAAGTTTATCTTTATATTTATCATAAATATATCACTTTATTTAAAATTTTAAAAAATATATGTATTAAAATCCAACTTATGTAGGTGTGGTATCGTCATGCTTATTGATAATCTACAATGTATCTTATGTGGATATTATAAATAAATAGAGAAGCATCTCTTTTTTGAGTGCATGACTGTGTATAATATTTGGATGGAGTGCTTCGCTTGATTTCATACTACTTCGACTTCGACGACACACTTAGATACGATCACAAATCTAATCAACTTTAGAAACATGTTAAGAGGTAAAAAAGGTAAAAAAAATTGCTACACGCGTGTGGCTTGGAGTACTATGACTCTTGTGGAAGTGTGAGAGTGCGGTGATCTTTAATGATGAAATGTTTTCAACTTCTAACTTTAATGATGAGCTTAAGGCGAGACTATGAAGTTGGTTTGTAATTATTTTTGGATTTTGTTGTGGATTTTCTTTCAAAGGCTGACTAGCTAATCGGAGAATGTGCTTAGGTGCCTAGTTTTATTTTATTTTGCTTCCCTCTTTATCTTTCTTTGTATCTTTGGGTCTTTCTTATATCTATTTTCTTTTGTTGTCTTCAATAAAGAAATTTATCGATCAGAAAAATAAAATATATGTATTAAAATTAATTATAATATTATATAAAATATCATATAATTTTATTATTTTTTAGTAAACTTTCCATCATTTTTCTAAATTTAATTAATATTTCTATCGATATTTCGTAAAATTGACAAAATGATATTTGTACCGACATCAAAAGTTTTGTTCATATAAATTATGAAACCTAAGTCAACTTTTGGCCGACACATAAATTGTCAAACCTGGTTCGACTCGTTTGAGTTGTCTTGTACTCTTGTAACAGGCCGTCTCCTAGACAATATGATTATCCTACCCCAAATTATAGAGGAAATGGTCCATTATACCACAAAAGGGATAAGTTTGACCCTTTTCTACCACAAAATATATAACTTATCTCTTTTCTATCATAAAGTATATTTTTGTGTCAAAGTGGAATCCATTGATTGAATGGAATTGATGAGTCTTACTTTAAGTCAGAATTTCTTTGTTTTTTATTGCCTCATTTACTGTCCCTTTATTATCTTCGTTTACCCCTGTCCTTCAAAATTTTCAAAATTTCATCCCCCACAGTAAATGATTTTTGGCTGCTCGAATTTTGCCGATTGTGATTGCCAAGAACTCCCCAAATTCGTGAAGTTTTCCGGCCATTGTTCCATGGACGACCAGGTTAGTAAACGACAATTTGTCTCCAATCCTTTTTTTTTAATTTTCTACAATGTATGCATGAAATTAGGGCTGCAATGGTGTTTTATATTTCTGCAAGTGTAGTGTTACAATCTGTATAGTTAACGACAATTTAAGGATAGAATTTCGCCGTTTTAGGTGGTAAACGACAATTTTACCGCCTAAAATGTCGTTTACCCCTTAAACGGTGAAATTCTGCCTAAAATTGCCGTTTAAGGGGTAAACGACAATTTTAGGCAGTACATGACAATTTTCGTGTAATTGTCGTTTACTGCCTCAAATTACTGTTTACCACTTAAAAGGTGATTTCAGGCAGAATTTCACCGTTTAAGGGGTAAACGACATTTTAAGGCCCCTAGGATTAATAACTGAATTCTCTTTTCGTAGCCTATCGGCATAGTACTCACCGATCAAAGTAGATGGAAGTCGACGAGGAGCACATGTGTTCAGATCATATAAACAACTATGAGGCAATTGAATTTTGGAGATCTTTCAAATTCCATATTTCTCTTGAGCATGAAGCTTGAATGGACAATCTTTTTTCTTGCATTTAACAAACCATCTGTGTTTTTCTGAATGATCGACTCTGTACTCAACTTGATTCTCCAAGTGGTAAAACCTAACTGCATTCTTCAATTCAGCTTTAGTAGAAAAAGTGGAACCTTTTTGCAAACCGCATTGCACTGGATTATTATTGTCGGCATCTGAAGAACAGGATAGATCGAATGGTGGAATCTCGGGGATATTCCATTCAAATCTCAATATGTATGTTAGAAATTGTTGATAGGCCTCTCATTGCTCCTCATCCAAAGCGTTCTCATCTTCTTCATCTAACTCGAAGTCACTGATTATCTCCTCCGGATGAGCCGTTTCATATTCGTCATTGTTATACGAATCTATAAGAAGATAGAATTAAACAATTATTCAACAACTCGACTGGACATGTATTTCATACATATCAAAAATATTTATATTTAAAATTACCTACCCCATTTGTGCCGATCCTGTGGCGGTTTTTATCCTCCTTTATGATCATAAGTATCTGCACCTTCTTCGTGAGAACCTTCATAATTTTCTGGACACAATGTCGGAGGCACGTTTAAGTCTAGAAAGTTGAATCCACCATAGTTTACCCGACCACTTTCCAACGGCTAAGGTGCCCAAGGCTCAACTGAACTTGTACCTTTTGATGGCCCTCCCATCCAATTCTCATCTAATGTAGATTGAACATAAGTCTCCTCATTTTGATTCGGTATACCCCATTTTACATAAAATGCCTAGTCATTTTGAAGTCCAACGGGAACATTTGAATTCTCTAAATTGAATTTGATATTGTGGTCCGAGTTTGGCACATTTGCATCATATGTGTCCAAACAAAAACTTTAATGACCCGATTCATATACTTCATCAACCGTATTATTTTATTCCGAATTAGAGAATCCAACATTACGACGCTCGATAGAAAAACCTCTAGGGCTGCTATTATCAGTTCTACTTGACACCACATGATCAGATACTCTAACATCCATCCTTTGAAGGGAGACGAAAACAACAAGAACATCATTAGTCATGGATAATATTCATTCCAAATCATAGTCATTCTTTATTTTGATCCTTCTGACTTTTTCTTTCGTCTCAACTAATGAGTGGATCACATATTCCCATGAATTCATGTCTGTCTGGTACAACTCTATGAATTGAGTCCAATAAATTAAATCACAATATGTGATTCTTTGAAGATAAGTCACCTCTCGATAACCGTTTACTTACTTTAAACCTTGTCAATAACCCCCAAACCAAGCATTAACAAGTATCAAACTCATCTTTTTCTTCACTGTCGAGTCGAGGAAAATAAAATTGTCAGTATTGGTACAAAAATAATTTTAAACGAGGAAATGCAATACAAGACATAAATTCCTTAATTATATATTTTGCAACTTTAAACAAAATATCGTTAAGTCCTATTAAAATAAAAAATCCACATAAAGCAATTATTACATGTATTGGAGTTGTTTCAATACATATCATCGTACATTTATTAAATAATTATAATTTAATATCAGCTCCAAGCAGAACAATTATTGTTTACCCTTCATTGACACATGTTAAATCGGTTAAACCTAAAATCGAATTTACAGCCAATTTTCCCGCATATTAGGGATATACAGCAATTTTAACAAAAAATTGGGGGAAACGACATTTATTCTCACATTGCTGTTTACCCCAATTTTTTTGGAAAAAATTGTCGTTTTGGCCAACATTTGAATTTTTAACATTTTTCACTAATTAGGGCTAAACGATAATTTAAACCATAAAAATTAGGGATAAACGACATTTATTGTAAAATTGCCGTTTATCCCTAATTTTTTGTTAAAATTGTCGTTTAGCCCTATATTTGAATTTTTAACCTTTTTTCCACTAATTAGGGTTACACAGTAATTTAAAAAAAAATTAAGGGGTAAACGATATTTATTATAAAATTGTCATTTGCCCCTCAAATTTTGGATAAAATTGCCGTTTATCCATGCATTTGAATTTCAAACCTATTTTCCCCTTAAATAGGGCTAAACGACAATTTAAAAAAATTTGGGGGTAAATGACATTTACAATAAATTGTCATTTACCCCTCAAGTTTTTTTTTTTAAAATTACCATTTAACCCTATATTTGATTTTTTTAACCTTGTTTCCACTAATTAGGGTTACTCGGCAATTTTAACAAAAAAATAGGGGTAAATGACATTTATTGTAAAAATGTCGTTTACCCCTCAAATTTTGGTAAAAATTTTCATTTACCCCTGCATTTGATTTTCAAACCTATTTTTCCACATTTTAGGGTTAAACGACAATTTCAGCATAATTGTCTTATAAATTCAGGGCTAAACGATAATTTCTAACAAATATATGCACAACTATAAATCAATACCCGCAAACGATGATTTTCAAAAAAATATAATTTAATCAAAAAATATAATTTACTAAATAATTGTGAGGGAAAAAATATTACCTAAAATCTCTTCAATTCACGGCAATTTGTTTTTCGCATCCAAGAGAATTTCACTTATGTGTGGAGATGAAAAATGAAAATGAGGAAAATTATCATACATTATAGTGGTTATATAAACAAAAAACATTCACTATTCAATTGTCACTTCGGTCAATGATGCACAAGTACAAATTATCAAGATGCATCTTCATCCTTTCAGATTTTTGAGATCCTTTCAGATTTTTAATTTAGAATAATTTACAGCAAGTATTAGCACTCAAGATACATCTTCATCCTTTCAGATTTTTAATTATTTTGGAATATTGAACATATAAGATGTGTAATTTTATAAGTCAAACATCTACCTGTCACAGATTTTATAATTGTTAAGTTTGATGATATATTTTGAACTTATATAGAACCAAAAAAGTAAATAAAATAAATAGACAACTAATAGTCCAAATTCTCACAGGCATATATGCACATTGTCTTTATATAATAATTTGTTAATAATTCATACGTATATTGAGCTGTAGTTCAACTATCCAGATATTTAAATACAGGTTCCCTGTGTCTAATCTTATTCTTAATTAAACTTCCATAAAAGATCTCTAATGCATCGTCTAATTTAGTACCATTGCTTTTTGTAAACAGTTTTGATTTCATAACAATTTTAAAATCATACTTGCAGTTTCTTATTATTATAAATATTTCAGAAAAGGTATATTTGTTTTGTAGGATGTTGCATTTATAATCAGGTTGAGCTGAACTTTCTGAAATGAGAGAAATGCTAATTATTAGTTGCAAATAAATAAATATAAAAGAGCCAAACATCTGGGATGCTTTTACAGGCATCATATAATTAATTTGTCAATCTTTGTCACATGCATTACTGGCAACTTTTGGTACCATTAACAAGCATGGATTATATATTTATTCGCCATCCTTTCATCGGTTGTTATGGATCTAAATTTTTGGTTAAAAGGGAAATAAAAATAAAACTAGGAAAGCTGGTAATTAGACAGAAAAAAAATTGAAGTAAATTATTAAATACACCCGAAAATTTTAAAAATCACATACATTAAAATTTCATTTTTGGACGTCTTTAGTATTTTTGATACGTGGTTGACTCCACCCAAAATGAAAATACCACTATAAATATGTATATATTTCTATCTGATTATATATATAACAAAACATTTTTTTTTTAAAACCTATTTTTTGAGGAATGGGTCTTATATGCTATTAGTGTACAAACACTAAGATCCGTATCCTCAGCTCGACCCACCCCACCCATCCATCCATCACATCCACCCATCCACATCTTCTTTTATTTTTCTCCCTAAACCCTATTTCTCTCTCCTTTATTTACTCCCTTCTACAGCACACTGCAGATCCTCTTCCTTTTGTTTTTCTTCTTCTTTGAATGACACCATCATCTTCTTTTCAATTATCTTCTCCTCCTTCAATTAGTGATTTCATGTTTGTGATTTATTTTTCAAATCAAAATTCTATATTTGTGGTTTCTTCTCCTTTTTCTTTCTTTTATTTTTCATTTTGTAGATTATTTGTACTATTAAAGGTTATTAATTATTTCAATGGCCATATCATTCATCTTCCATTCTTTCAATTTCGTGAAATTATTTACAAAAATTTGGAGGAAAAAGATGATGAAAATCGTGCATTTGAAATTTTAAGATTTTAAACTTAAACTACAACACTTGTACTGATACCTTTTAAGTATATGGGCAATACCTTTAAATTATATGAGTAATACTTTTACATTTAAATAGTGACGAAACCAGAAACTTTGCTCAGGAAGTCCGCTTACAGTGTATAAAAATTTGATATACATATTAATTATATATATATATATATATTTAGGTATCTTTTCATTTCATAGTGAATATATATTCAACTTTGAACTTTTAATATTATTTTAACAAATTCGAATTAGTGATTTGATATTGAAATGATAAAACTCAAATATTGGATACATAAATAATACAAATATAGGTGGTCACAAATATAATTTACTCATTTCATTTATATAGAAAACTCACATGCACTATCATTCTATTATTATGAAAAAAAGTGAATTATGACACTTATATATAATTAAGTGAAATAATATATATATATATATATATATATTGATTTAATATGAAATAAAATTACAATCCATTAATGATTGTGATGGGATTTCAGCGTATAAATTTTGATGAGACAAACCACATATGTAATAGGAAGTTTGAATATCCCATTTTTCACAATGTTTAAGTGAAAACATGGACTAAGATTGGGTCTAGTTATAGATGTTGAAAGATAGAGGAACTCTAAAGGATCATGCTGTATTGAGAAAGTAAAAGAATGAAGATGTTGCAAGAAGTAAATACAGCAATGCAGCAAGTAAGTAAGAACAACAAGCAGCGCCATTACAAGAAGTGGCTACAGGAATACTACAAGAACAAGATACAGCAGTACTGTATAAAGTAATACTGCAAGAAAGTCAAGTTACAGCAGCACTGTAAAGAATGAATAGCTGCAAGAAGACTAGGATACAGTGCAAAGTTTATAACTTGATGAATAATCAACCAACTGCGTTAATGACAAACATAATCAATATCCTGCAATTCGAGAAAGAATAAATGCAATATGAGAAATGAAGAACGAAGCAAGTATAATTAGAGCCGTTCCAGAGAAGATCAAAGTTACAGACACGGAGCCAATACAAAGACGACACGTGGACTGTCGGGCTGTAGAAAGCTGCAAGCCGCAACCACTGCATTAAATGCTCTGAAAGGAAAAGTTAAGTCGCATTAAATGTGAGCCATACCTTTGATCAAGTACACTTATTTTCAAATAAGAGATATCTCCTTCAACGGATATTTTTCTACAAGTATAAATAGAGGACGAGCAACCCTAAAGCTGACTACTAAAACATTGATGCTAACAGTTCAAGCATTCAAAGTTATACTCTCTCAAGCATTTCTACAGTTTCAGTCACTCGACCTCAGTGAAGTGAACAAGTTCAAGTTGAAAGATCAATCGTAGGATTCAGAAGCTCACTTCACCGCACCAATTGAAGAAACCATTTATATACTTTAACCTTGTTGTGTGCTTAGGTTATTTTAGGTGTCGAATAGTTAATAGGATTTATCCTTACTGTTTGTATAAGTTATCTAGGGGATAGACAATTTTCCTGTGTGGAAGTGTGAAATCCTGTGTGGGTTGGCCTTTAAAACTTGCAGTTGCTGTGTGTACTCTCGGTTCTAGTAGGTGGTAACTTGTTGAGTTGATAGATTTTTAGGAGAGTCCTGTAATTCAATCTTGCTTAACAAAATTCATGCTCGAGGTAGCAGTAGAGTGGATGTAGAAGGATTACACCACCTTCGAACCACTATAAACTATAAGTGTTTTATTGTTTTTTCATATCTGTGCTTCATTCTACATATCTATCTGTTATAAGTATAAAACATCTTTAAAAAGAGCATATTTGAGAAAATCAGCCTTGTGTCAAAATTATATTTTCCGCTGCGTATAAAAACTCTGAGTTACAGCTCGCAGCACTGCATACTAGTGCTGTAAGCAGTAACTAACTGGCGCTGCAAACTCAAGTAACTTGCAGAACATTAAGTTTGTAAAGAATTTCCAAAAACGACCAAGGTTCATTCACCCCTCTTGAACCTTGGACACCACTTTAGACCAACAAGTGGTATCAGAGCAAGTTGGGTTAAAAGTCAACTTATCTGGTCACCTACCCAAATCCACCCAAGACTCGCTGTTTTCTCTACATCCTTGAAAATCTCATTCTTACAGCATACCATGGATTCTTCCAATCATAAATTATCCATGTTTTCCATAGAAGAATATGATGATTGGAAAATTAGAATGCAGACACATCTTTTAACAATGAATGATGAAATGTGGACGATCATCACAGAAGAACCGATTATTCCCACAAAGGTGAATCTCATGCTTGGAAGAAACATGGATGAAGGAGCACCTCCGCCACCTAACTTCCTGATAAAGCCAAGATAAGAATGGACTAATGAAGACAGGAAGAGAGTCAACTTAGACAATGTGGCCAAAAACGCTCTGTTCATCACCTTGGACAAATGCACATTCAACAAAGTCAAAACATGCAGAACGTCCAAGGAAATATGGGAAAAATTGGAACAAATATGTGAGGGCACAGAACTCTCTAAGGATAATAAGATCTCCAACGCCACCCAACTATTCGAGCTCTTCGAGATGAAGAATGAAGAGACTATTGAGCAACTAGATCTGAGATTCACTTCTATCGTGCATGAACTAGAAGCTCTAGGTAAGTACTACACTCAGAAAGAGAAAAATATGAAAGTGCTGAGAGCCCTGCCAGCGAAATGGGACAGCAAGACCACCGCTATGAGAGTGTCTGTGGATTTCAAATCCATGAGCGCATTTGACCTCTTCTTCGACCTCAAAACATTCGAATATGACATCAACAGAAGGAAAAAGAAGACGGAAAATCAGGTTCCAAAGTACTGCGCTGACTGCTAGAAGCTCGAAGGATACAGCAGCTGCCAGTTGCAACAAGTAGTCAGAGATTAAACTGAGGACGCTGAAGAAGATATGACTTTTCTTCTAAAAAAATTTAGAAGATTCATGAAGAGCAACAATAACAACAACAACAACAATAACAACAAGAGGAATGATTCAGAAAAAGTCATCCACCACTGCAGGTATCCTTCTCTCCTCAATCAAACTCAAATAGATTTGACTTATGTTATAATTGCAGGAAGCCTAGATACTATTCAAGAAGCTGTCCATATTCAATCCTACACAAGTACCCATAAGGAGAGAGAGAATAAATGAGAGAGAAAAGAAGAGATGATCGGCATAAGCTTAGAGCTCTCATTGGAGAGATGGAGAAAGCCAAGGATACAACAGTCTTAAAGGAGATACTGAAAGCTGCTGAATCTTCTGACAGCGATACTGAAATCTCATCCTCAGATGAAGAAGCAATGGTTTTCCTGATGGCAAAAGACTGTGAGGACAGCGAAGAAGATGAGATAATATACCAACCATTGTCCATACTTGAAAAAAAAGAGCTGAACATGATCCACTCTTTAAAAAGGATCATGAGTGACTTCGAGCAGATTAACTCAACTCATGATGAGTTAAAGGTTGAAAATGAAAACCTTAGAATTGAGAATGAGATCCTCAAAAGTAAGAACATCGATATTGCAAAAATGCTAGCAGCATGTGAGTTCGATAGCTCAAGATGCAGTAAGCTATAAGAGGAGGTCTCAAGGCTAAATCTACTGGTCGCCAAGCTGGAAAATGAGGAGAACTTGCAGTCCACAATTAGAATATTGAGCAAATCTACTAAGGACGCAAGGGAGTACCTAAACCAAGCGAGAAGTCCATTTGAGAAAACGAGCTTAGGATACAAAACTCACACCTCTTAGAATACAACAAGTTCATCTAAGACTGTTGTATTTATTCAAGCTGAAACTTCAATGGAGAATGAGTTACCTTGTAACTCAGAAAAGATTTTGAACAAATCAGCATCAACGGACAAGGGAAAGAAGCCCCAATGCTCAATTGGAGAAAGTAAGCCTATATTTAAAAGTTGGCTGCAGTAGAAGCCATTTGTTGTATGCAGTAAGAAGATACAACATCCCACAAAGTTGCAGCATAAAAGATATTTTCCTATCAACACTAAGACTCTCGTGTCTAAACCTAAAGGAGGACGTACTCTAGGGATGTTTGGTGGAAGACCACACCACAAGAGTGTTGGTAACACACATATAGTTTCTGCACACACATTTAACAAGTTGTTTAAGAACAAAACTGCCTATAGAAGTGGAACTAACAAATCTTACAACAAAGTATTGATTGTTAAGAAAGTTTAGGTTCCAAAAGAAACTAACCCAAAAGGACCTTTACAGAAATGGATATCTAAATCTACTTGAATTTGTTGCAGGTTTCAGTGCCAAGATGCAGCAGTGATGTATGGTACATAGACAGTAGCTGCTCAAGGCACATGACAGACAACAAAGATGTCTTAAAAGACTTCCAAGAATGCAAAGGACCGAAGGTCATCTTTGGAGCTGATTCTAAAGGAAGCACAAAAGACAGTGTAAGCCTAATCAAAGGGAATATAAAGATCAAAGATGTGTCCTATGTGAAAGGTCTCAAATACAACCTACTGAGCATCAGTCAATTTTGTGACAAAGGATAAACAGTGGAGTTCAATCTCAATAAATATCTAATCAAGGACAACATATTAAATGAAGTCAAGCTTACAGGAACAAGAAGAAGAAACATATATCTTGCAGACTAAAACTCTTCTATTCAACCAACATGCTTCATTGTAAAAAATCCACCAAAGCTGAGCTGGCTATGGTACAAGAGGCTGAGTCACTTGAACTTCAAGACAATAAACAAGCTAGCAAGAAAAGGTCTAGTAAGAGGACTGCCAGATGTGGCATATAAGAAGAAAAATGTTTGTGGAGCTTGTCAGAAAGGGAAGCAAGTGAAAAGCTCATTCAAGGACAAGTTGCAGAAGTCATCTCACAGAATTCTAGATCTTCTACATATGGACCTCTTTGGACCAGTAGAACCAGTGAGCATAAGTGGGAAGAAGTACTCACTTGTGGTAATAGATGACTACTCCTAATACACCTAGACCATATTTCTTACTAAGAAATCAGAGACTCAGAACAAGCTACCTGACCTCATGAAGAAAATTTAAAATGAAAAAAGCTTAAGCATTGTAAAGATCAGATCAGACAGAGGAACTGAGTTCACAAACAAGTTTATTGAGATATTCTGTTCTGACAATGGTATTCGTCATGAATACTCTACTGCAAGAATACCTCAATAGAATGATATAGCTAAAAGGAGAAATAGAACCCTCAAATAATCAGCAAGGACAATGATAGTAGAGGCAGAGATACCCAAGAGGTTTTGGGTTGAAGCTACCAACACTGCATGCTACACTCAGAACAGATGTTTGATCAACAAAGACCTAGACAAAACTCCTTATAAAGTATAGAATGGATATACACCAAACGTTTCCTATCTGCATATCTTTGGATGCAGGTGTTATATTCTCAACAATAGAAAGGAGCATCTAAAAACCTTTGATGCAAAATCAGATGAAAGAGTATTCTTCGGATACTCTGCTGTAAGCAAAACATTCAGAGTCTTCAACAAAAGAACTTTAATAGTTGAAGAGTCAATTCATGTGGTGTTTGATAAACCATATTGTGATACCAAAAGGCCAGTAGAACCTGCTGAAAGAACAGTACCAAGGAAGTAAAATGATGTTCCCTATATTGAAGAAGTTCTACCCTCAACAGAAGACAAAGAAGAAGAATCCGTACCTCTGGATGCAGCAGATATTCTTACAACAGCAGAACTCCAATCTTATAGCATGCTAAGGAACAACCTAGACCTATACATACCTTTGAGCCTGACAGAACATGGTTAAGAAATCATCTTATGGATCTTATTATTGGAGATCTATCCATAAGAGTGAGAACAAGAAGGTCTATTCCTCATGAAGCAATGTTTGCATGTTTCATATCCCAAACAGAGCTAAAGAATGCTGAAGAAGCTCTGCAAGATAGCAACTGGGTTCAAGCCATGCAAGAAGAGCTAAATGGATTTGAAAGAAATCAAGTTTGGCAAACAGTTGCAAGACTAACTCATTAAGGTGTTATAAGAACAAAATGGATCTTCAAGAACAAGCTAGATGAATCAAGGCTTGTTGTTAGAAATAAAGCAAGATTAGTTGCTAAGGGATATTGCCAGGAAAAATGAATTGATTTTGATGAGACCTTTGCTTCAGTAGCAAGATTGGAAGCTATAAGGATTTTTCTGGTATAAGCAACTCACATGAATTTCAATGTATATCAGATGGATGTGAAGAGTGCATTCCTTAATGGTCTTCTTATAAAGGAAGTATATGGGAGCAACCTCCAGATTTTGAAGATCAAGCAGAAGAGAAGGTGTTTAGATTGCACAAAACCCAAGCACCAAGAGCTTGGTACGACACTTTATCCCTCTATTTGTTAGAAAACAGTTTCAAGAAAGGAACAATCATCAAGACTCTGTTCAGGATATAGGATGGAGACAACATTCTCTTAGTACAGATCTATGTGAATGATATCATCTTTGGATCCACCAACAAAGATCTGTGTGAAAAATTTTCCAACCTGATGCAATCAAAGTTCGAGATGAGTATGATGGGAGAATTAAGTTTCTTCCTAGGGCTATAAGTAAAGTAGCTGGCTGCAGGAACCTTCATCAGTCAAGTCAAGTATACAAAAGAGCTCATCAAGAAGTTTTGCATGGAGAACGGTTCAGCAACATCTGTTCCTATGTCCACATCCACAAGCCTTGACAAAGATGAAGATAGAAAAGATATGGATATCACGAAGTACAGACGTCTCACAGGATCTTTGCTGTACCTTACAGCAAGCAAGCCAGACATCATGTTTGTAGTAGGAGTCTGTGCAAGATTTCAATTAGCAACAAAGGAGTCATACATTTCAGCAGTCAAAAGGATTATTAAATAGCTGAAAGGAACACAAGAAGTAGGTTTATGATATCATAAGGAAAGAGGATTCAAGCTCAAAGGCTACTCTGACTCAAACTATGCAGGCTGCAAGATTGACAGAAATAGCACAAGTGGAACTTGTTAATTTTTGGAAAATATACTCATTTTATGGTTCTGTAGAAAGCAAACATCGATTGCAACATTTACAGCAGAAGCAAAATATGTTGCAGCAAGAAGTTGTTGTGCTCAAATTCTCTGGATACAGCAACAACTAAGAGATTATGGAATTGAAGAAAAAGAGACTCCAATTCTCTGTGACAATACGAGTGCTATCGCAATTACCCATAATCCTGTGTTTCATTCAAGAACAAAGCACATTGATATAAGACATCACTTTATAAGAGATCACGTGGAGAAGAAAGATGTCGTGCTTGAGAAAGTTCTTACGAATCTCTAGCTAGCTGATATATTCACTAAACCCCTAAGTGAATCAAGGTTTTATATGCTAAGAAACGAGCTGGGAATTCTGAAATTGTGAGTGGAAAAAGAAGTTGCAGAAGCTCAGGGGGAATCTCTGCAACCTTACGAGAAGCTGTAAGAATCATGCTGCAAGTTGCGACTTCATACAGCGCTGGGATCAAACAGCGCTGCATCTTTAATTCTTACAGCACATACAGTAAAAAGGGAAGAAAGCAGCGTATGGTTACAACATTATTTCTAAGAGTATTTAATACTCTGTAACCTCGTATCTAGGATGCTGCAACCTTAAAAGGCTAATAAATTAGGCGGCAAATTGCATGTCTTTCATCACATTTAATGCAAGTCTGTGTTTGTCAGAAGTCGAAGAGGTACGATTAGAGCCCACGTCTGCTCAGTCATGATTAATTACGATTTAACCCCTCCATCTTTTTATAAGGACCGTAAGATCAATTCCCTTTATTTAATTTCAACCGTTGATCTTACTACACGTACCTTAAAATTCTCCATGATACCATAACCATAACATTTTGAATTCATTTCGCTGAGTATTATCCCTAGAGAGAAGTTTCCATATTTGTCAAATTCTCTAAGTCTCTCAGAACCCTTTCTCTCTCAAACAACAATGACAGCCAGACAAACCACTGTTCTAGAATGTCGATTAGTCAACCAGGAGCATGTATATGCTTCTGGGATGTATGATAACTCCATAATCCACAGGATTTTTGACGCGTTGGAAATGACCCAAATTCTAGGGCTCCTAACCACTGTATATGCCGGATACTCCGTAGAATCGGTTCAATGATTTTACTTCTTTGCAAAGAGATTCGAGGAGATGAGAGACTGCATCCTATTCAGGATGGATGCAGATGGAAAAGAAGTGGCAGTATCCTTCAGCGACATCGCTGCTGCCTTCAACATTTCTTCAAAAAGGTTGTCCCCAAGTCAGCTCGCGACTTATGAGGAAGACGTCTCTTAAGAGATGTGGGATCTCTTCCGGGTAAGAGATATCGGGGTTGATGTGAAGAAAAGCACCCCGAAAAAACTTTTCCAACCAGAGTTTGAGTTTCTTCATAATATCTGTGCATACTCCATTGAAGGTCGAACCGGGAGTTATGACAAGTGCACAGAAGGAGACGAGTAAGATTGTCTCCCTACACAGAAAGAAGAAGACTACTGCAGCTATTGTAAGATTTGAAGAGCAGCTCTTGCGAGACAATCCCCAACTCTCTGCTGCAAGCATGATGGTAGTTGCAGTAGAAGATGAGGAAGAAAGGGATGAGCTAGTTGAACAGTTGCACGAACAAAGAGCTCTTATCTCAGCTCCTTCGCACGATCATGGAGCGGCTGTTCAAGATGTGCTCGATCCAACCTTTCCAGTTGCTAGAAATATGGAGCAGCAGTACAGTCTCTAGAGAAGAATGAGACTGGCTAAGGGGGAAACTCTATTGCAATGGAAGAGTTTCTCACCGTAGAGCAAGCTGTCCTAGAGTGGGCCAACTCAGAAAATATTCTGGAACTCCTGCAACCTGAGTATGCAGCTTTAGTACAAGAAAGATAAAGAGGCACTGTTGTTCAAGGAGCACTGGACAAAGAAAAGAGAAAAGTTGTTGCAGAATCTGAGTCTGCAGAGCTGCTGATGAAAGCAACAATAGAGGATGTGCAGATCTTCCTAGCCCCGGTTGCAGAGGTTGTAAGAAGAGGCGATGACGTTACATTTGCTCAAGAGCAAATCAGCGCTCTGGGAGTGGAACAGGCTAAGGAAGCTATACTGCAACAAGCATTGCAAGCTAGCGTGAAAGAGACGAGGATGCAGCACACTCCTAGACGAATGCAGGGTGAAGGTAGCTCACAACTCAAGCTCCCCTACATACGAACAAATGGTTGAGGGCTTCTCAACAAATGTCACTCTCGATCCTTTGGAGGAAGAGGAGGCTCAACTACTTAACTACAATGATTTCCCGGTCTATACTGTTCCTAACACTACAAGAAAACTCACCGACAGTAACACTAAAACCAAAAATTCCATCACTAATCAAGGTTTGTGACGGATTTGTGATGGAAAATTTCTGTCAAAAGGAGCTTTGTCACAAAATTTTAGTGACAGATATTATTCCGTCGCTAAATTAATGACAGAATTTCCGTCACAACGATGAAAAAATCGGTCACAAGAATCTGTCATCGTATTGACTTGTGGTGTTCAGTAGTGACGAATTAGCGACGGAAAGTTCCGTCACAAATGTTAGCAACAGATTTTTCCGTCACTACTTTGTGACGGAAATTATCCATCACTAATTGTGTGACGGAATAATCCGTCGCTAACATTTGTGACAGCAATTTCCGTCACTAATATTGGCAGAAATAATTTATGACAAAAAAAATCCGTCACTATTGTTTTAATTTTAAATAAATATATATTTTATTTTCTATTGCTTCAATTTTTTTACACATGTACTAAGCTCACACATCCGAACAATTTTATCAATAAACCATAATAAACCAATGTTTTCAATAAACCATAAGTTGTCATGCATAATAACGTACGCACAAAGTCAAAATATACGTAAGTCGAATTTAAGTTTCAAAGTCTACTTATCCCCTAAATAGACATCATCATCTTCTGCAGACGGGTCTTGTAAAGTGGGTGAGGGATCTAATGGTGGAATCACTCCCATATTTCGTAGCTGCTCTAACATAAGTGTGACAGCCGATTGCACCCTCGAATCCATTGTGGCCTCCATCCGAGCCTCCATCTCAGCTTGTATCTCATCTCTCATAGCTTCAACTCTAAGGACCACTTGCTCTTCAATTTCCTTCCGTATTTGATCCTGATTCGAGACTGATGTGGCTGAGTTGCTTGATGAAGAAGCTAATGAACTTCCCACAGCTCCAAGACCGTAAATGCGCCGCTTCTTATCTACTCGGCCAGCAACATCTATAAATGCTTGTGATTGGTCAGAATCAGATAACAGTTGACCAGATTGCATAGCAGCCTCTATACGTGCTTCAACATCAGCCTACCAAACAATGTTAAGAAATAACATTAATGTTAAATTTATCAAAAAATAACTAATTGACTTTAATATGAATAGAGTTGAACTCACAACAACTTTCTTTGTTTTTCCATCCACGAATTCCCCTCCCTTCTTGCAATGGGTGCGTTTGTAAAAATCCCAGATATTAGGTTCTTTCCCAGTACTGAGTTCCTACATAGTAAGAAATAAATTTCATGAATATGTACTTGATGCGGTAAAGTTTGCTGTAGTTTATATAATTATGTAGTAACTTACAATATCCCTCCAAGTCTCAGCAAACAATCTAGACCCTCCTGTGTGGCATGAAGGACCAGTACCTGGTCCTGCTGGCTCACTCATCCTGTTTTGGCGAGCCTTCTCAGACTTTTCTTTTACATTTGACAAGTTCCAATACTCTAACCAAATCTTCCACATCTCATCCGACATACATTCTGGTTACTTTTTTTTCTTGAGCCAAGTTTTCTTAAATCCATGGACCATATGTCTGTAGCTAGCTCGAGCTTGCTTGTAGAATATCTTCTCCACGAATTAATCTATTGAGGCATCCCACCTAAAGTGCTTCTACAAAACTAATGCTTATAGTGAAGACATGAACCAAGAAAACAAATATTTAAAAACAAGCGCATAGATATTCAATCCTCAAATTGCAATTTCAAAACTAAACAAACTACAAACACCATAAAAATTTAATATTATAACTCTTTACCATAACATACCTGAAACTCCTCATAAAATCTTTTTGGATATGATGATGGCAGTGACTTCCACTCAGTACCTTTCTCATATATCATTTGCTTAAATATATTAGTCATCTTTTCAATAGTCTTATGACCCAGAACAAATCTAAGAAAATTGGATAATTGGATTTATAACAATACTTCATAGATAATAATTCTAAATCACTTATAATTCGTGAAAAACCCATTGATGAATACATATCACGATAAATTATGAGTGGAATCTGACCAATCATTATTGATGGACCTGCGGCTGATGCGGATGTCGAAGCCCCAACATTTTCTGAGTGAGTAGCTGGTTGGGACATAGGAGACGCGAGTGGAGAAGTAGGAATAGGTTGCTCATTTGGCTGTTGATTGCTACCCTGTTCATGCCCTTCACTATCATTATCTTGTGACATCTAAAATGTAACTAAATTAGTATATGTAAAATGTGTTAATATATTAGAATAAATATATAAGGTAAAAATTTCCAACCGATCCTGTTTTAGCTGCTACATCTAGAAGTCTTAATGAAGAAATCATACGACCTTGTCCACGTCCTCTTATACCTTCGTTTTGTGTCGTCTAAAATTTAAAGCAGAAATAATTGATATTCAAGAAAACAAATATAGCACTATATGATATCAATCAACTTGTATCAATTGAAGGACTACATTAGTAAGTCTCTCGGAGGAAGTGATGTCACCTCGCCCATGCCCTACTATACCTCCACCTCGTGCAATTTGTGCTAAATATGCAGGTACTGATGAAACCACACGACCTCGCCCTTGCCTTCCTAAACCTCTACCTCGAGCGATCTAAAATAGAGAATGCAATTAAAGGTAATATATTGTTTGTCATTATAAATAAATATTGAGAATTTGACATAAGACATGTAATAAACATGAAAACTCATCTTGAAGTCAATTAATGTAACAAATGATGTTGCATCAACAACCTGTCTAGACTGAGTAATTGATGAAATAGCATGACCACGTCCATTCTCACCCATATCTCCATCTCGTCCCATCTATAATAGAAAGCTAAACATATCAGTAATGTGATAACAAGATATAACATAATGTGAGAATTTAGATAATAAATTTATATTGGTACACATGAATAATATAATACGTAATTCAAGATTATAATAACATTTATAGGTAACCTATCCAATATCAGTCAATGATGTATGTATAACTACATATTGTCATCATCACTATCTTCTTCGGTTGAATCATCTCTATACTCATTTGATTCTTCTCTTGATTCTTCTTGCTCAGTAGTAGTGTAAACATGATCAGCTGCAAGTTCTTCAACACCACAATGAAGGTCATTCAAAGATATTGGATCATCATCATCTTGTACAGGATCTTCGATATTTGTAGTTTCTTCTTGAAAAGGTTCTTGAACAGTTAATTGATGGTTATCTTGAGCCATTTCTGGGAGTTCCACATTCGACCTAGCCTTGATTTTGAAAACAGCAAGCCACTCACTCCCAGCCCGATTCAAAGTTGGATATGTGCAATAGAATACTTGCGTGGCTTGAATTGCTAGCACAAACGGATCATACTGATTCAATCTACGCTTTTTATGGACATCAACAAGCTTATATTCAGAATGGACCTTTGTGTCTATGCTCGATGTATCAAACCACTCACACATGAACAATATTGTTCTCTTGATTGGAAGACCGGGATATTCTAGTTGCACAACTTCTACCAGACGACCATAGTAATCAGTGTCAGCTATATTACAATTTGTACCTTTTATACATACACCACTATGAATCAGTGTCATCAAACCACTATTCATTGTTGCTCTAGCTAATTCATGTCCAACAGTGTGGAATCTTATCCATTCACATAATAACCAGGATACGTCCATACAACACGTAATGGCCCTTTTGCAAGATCCCTTATAAATTTGTTAGAAATGTTGTTTGATGAATCATTTGCCTACATGTATGACATTAAATTAATATTGTTAACACATAAATCTTAAGTTTATAGTGTGCAAATAAACTTTTAAATGAAGAATCTTACATAGTTATCAAACCAAGTTGGAAATTCATTTCCTAACTTAGCATCAATATCAGTAGCAGATATGTTGGGTTGTTGTTCTTTTACCTGTCCAACGTAAACACTTGAAACAACTAATGTTAAGATTGAGTAGGCATTGGAGTATCAATTAAATTTATAACAATTTGTACTTACTTAATATATGGTTCAACTTCAGTACAGTTGAGCAAAATGTAGGCACGAGCTACTTTGAACTCATCATCTTTCAGATATCTTCTTCTTGCCTTACCAAATGCTCGACCAGGATATGTGAATATAGAGATATTTCCTTCATTCTCATCTGCAATATCTCCAATGTTTACATAATTCCGAGGCACATTTCGACACTTTGTCCTAACATGATCTTCAAAGTAGTAAGAGCAAAAGGATGATGCCTCTTCAACCAAATATGCATTGTAAATGCTACCTTCAACTTTTACTTTGTTCTTAACATTACTTTTTAACTTTTGAAGATACCTACACAACCATTTTATATCGTGTTAGGTTGTTTTATCTACATATTATTTATAAACTGAACTTTATATAGTGATATTACCTCTCAAACGGATACATCCATCTATATTGCACAGGCCCAGCGATCCTTACTTCATATGCCAAGTGAATAGGTAGATGCTCCATTAAGTCAAAAAAACTCGGAGGAAATATGCACTCAAGTTTGCAAAGTATCACGGGAATATCTCTTTCAAGTTGCATCATATCCTCAGTTTTGATGACATTGGAGGTCAAGTTTTTGAAAAACAAACTTAATTCTGTTAATGTTTTCCACACATTTGGAGGCAATAATTCACAAAATGCAATTAGTATCAAGCGTTGCATGAAAACATGACAATCGTGACTTTTCATTCCAAACAACTTGAGCTTCTTCATATCCACACAACGTCCCATATTTGATGCATATCCATCGGGAAAGTTGAGTTTGGTCAACCACTTGCATAATACTTCCCTTGTGGGCTTATCAAGAGTATAACAAGCTTTTGGATATTTACCAGTTGTATCATTTCTCTTTAGCTCAGGACGACGACAATAATCGTTCAACTCTTCTCTTGATTTATATGTGTCTTTTGTTTTCCCTTCAACATTCATTACTGTATTGAACACATTATCAAACACATTTTTCTCTATGTGCATCACATCCAAGTTATGTCGAATAAGGTTTGTGCTCCAATATGGCAAATCCTAAAAGATGCTTCATTTCCTCCAACCACTACAACTTGAGATTGAATTGTTGACTTCAACAGCTCCTAATTCTGTCACCCTCATCAAACCCATCGCATTTATCTCATCTAGGATCTCGATACCTGATTGTAAAGGTGGGGGATCTGATGTAACAATTTTATTCTTTGTATGATTTCGAATAGGTGGGGGATCTTCGAAATGTATGATTTGGGGGAAGGAATTTCCTATGGTTGTCAAACCAGGATTGTTTCCTGCTATGCTTAAGTGTGAAAGCATCTGACTTATCCATACAGTAAGGACATGCCAATCTCCCAGCAGTACTCCAACCAGACAACATTGAGTATGTAGGAAAATCACTAATTGTCCACATAAGAGCTGCATGCATTTGAAAGTTTTGCCTTTTAGATATCATATGTACAAACACCCACCTCCCATAACTGTAATAACTCTGCGATGAGGGGTTGCAAATACACATCTATCTTCTCTTTTGGGTTCCTTGGTCCGGGCACTAATATTGTAAGAAACATGTATTGTTCCTTCATACACATACAAGGGGGCAGATTATACGGTGTCAATATCACAGGCCAAGATGAATATTGTTGCCCAGATTGTCCAAATGGTTGAAAACCATCTGTGCTAAGACCAAGCCTCACATTTCGACTTTCAGCTGCAAATTGAGGATGAGTTTGGTTAAAATGCTTCCAAGCAAGCGAGTCAGAAGGATGACGCATGTACCCATTATCAACTGTGTTTGCATGCCACCTTATATCCTTTGCTGTGGCATTTGATGTATATAACCTCTGCAATCTCGGTGTTAATGGGAAGTAGTACATCTTTTTAAATGATACATTGGTCTTCTGCCGTTTTTCTCCAGCTCGAGGAGTTTTAAACCGAGGGTTACCACAAAATTTACAAGTGGTCATGTCTGAATCCATCCTCCAATAAATCATGCAACCATTTACATAACAATCTATCTTTTCGACAGGCAAACCCATTCCTCTTAATAACTTCTTTGCACTGTAGAAATTGTCGGTCACTACATTATATATTACTTAGAACTACTTCTTTTATGAGCTCAGTAATGTTGTCGAATAATCTTTCAGACATATGGTGTTCAGACTTTAAACTCATTAGTCGAGCTACCATAGATAATTGAGAGTATCTTTGGCACCCAGGCCATAACTCCATATGAGCAGCTTTCAACATGTCATAGAACTTTTGAGCTTCAGGATTGGGCAGTTCATTTGACTCCTCCAAAATGAATTCAGGACCAGCAGCATCCCTGATCATTGTGTGGTAGGCACCAGATGCTTCTTCTCCAACATTATAAGACGCCCCACCACCTCTATTGGCATTATCTTCCATCACATTACTTTCCCCTTGAAAAATCCAAACATAATAATTTGGTACAAAACCATATCTTGCTAAGTGGATCCTTACTGTGTCTGCATCTAGGTATTTGATGTTTTGACATTTATGTTTATTGCATGGACACCTAAGTTTTTCCCCATTCATCCATCGATATTGGCTAGTGGCAAAATGGATAAAACTTTCAAGTCCATCCATGAATTCTTGTGTTAAAAGGTCATTCCTAATTCGTGCATACATCCACGCACGATGTGAACTCATTTTACCTGTATCTTTTTCTTATTTAAAGGAATACGGAGATATATCAGATTAATCTTCCATTTCAAACAATAGTCTTTTTATTCAATGTGTATCTTAATGAAATTAAGATATAAAATTAACGAACACTCTTTGAAATAGAGAATTCATGGAATCATAATTGTAAATTATGACAATTAGTTTATTATTTATAAAATAAACATAATTGGAGAAAGTATTCATATATTTAATCCTCACTAATATGTATTTTCACACTCTTACACATCAAACTCAAAATTGGTGTTGTCTAACAAGACACACTGAATGATGATGAAGACAACATAAAACCCAATCACTTAAACATGCTTGTTTGTACACATAATCAGTCATAATTAATCAAATTACAGCTGCAAATTGCAGGGTAAGTATCTTAATGATAATTAATATCATGACACCGAGTTTTCTAATGAGTTTCAAGAAAAGAAACATATGCAATTAGAGAATTGAGTGTTTAAACATAGTTGTTTAATTCTGTGAATTACCATGTAACAGAGTGGATGACATGATCAAAACAAGCATGATCGTCATCAAGAATAGTGGCATAAATTGTTAGATGAGGTTAAGTGTGGTAACTTACCAATGTGGTTTCGACCCCTTATGCTGTTGGTTGACCCTTGTGGAAAATGTATGGGTAAGGGCCGGCTGCTGCTTGTTAAGGCCTTCGATTATGAAAGAGAACGCTCCAAATGTGAACAACAAAATTGGAAATTGCTTGAACAAATATTAATTTAGAAGTTTTGAAGCATATGAAGGTAAATAATATGCATAGGTGCAAAAATGGTAATAGGAGAGGTTGAACCTAGTAAGAAAAAAGAGAGATGGAAGTGAGAGTACCTGGGAAACTTAGTGCAAGGCCTGTGCAACAACCTGCAACACCTGCATTTATGACTATATCACCAAAAAAAAAAGCCAAATGGAAAGACTGTTTATTCATAGAAATATCTCTTCACAATAAGAAATTAGCATCATCTTTCCCCCGCAATCTCTTCAAAAAGCAAACGACTAGACTGTGTACTCCAGATAAAACTGCAAATGTCTACAAGAACAAAAAATAATTAAGTCAAAAACTGTGTACGATGTTAAACAAATCTTCCATATCAACAAGTAACTTATCTACACCTTAGCAGAAGATCCAGCCTCTGCAAAGGATCCTTTTAAACCCTTCTTCTTAATCAATCCAGACCCTAACACACAAAGATACCTAAATTTTAAGAAACTATAATTCCACAAAGTATACATCAGAATGATCACCTACTGAAATCCTGAAAGACCACATAAAAATAAAAGACACAATAAATACTGCACAATCTCCATTATTCCTCAATGATTTTTCTGAGGAAATAATAAAACTGAAAACGTAAAAGTCACTTTGGAATTGATTTTATAGTTGAAAAATCACAAAATTACTTATAATTGTGTAGTCTAAGTCATGTGTAAGAAAGTAAATTCAAGAAAAGACAAAAGGCACACAACTGACTAGTAATTTCCACAAGTACTTAAACCATACAATTAATCATCCTAGCTAATCTTTGCATAAAATATCAATAAATTCAGCGAGAGAAACTCTTTTGTCTAGAGATCTGAAATTCCGTACAGTTTCATACAAATGCACTTCTCTCCCTAGAGTTTTCACATTCAAACCCATCATCTTGAGTTCAATTCTATTTTATTTCATCATTCTGGGTGAATATATTTATAGGGTGAATATATGATGATAGTAGCATGCACTTAGATGCAAATCTAATCATCAATTAATACTGATGCCAATTGGATATTGTTGGAAAAATGAGGCTACAACTTGTGATCAAAAGCATTGATAACCCCAAAGACTAAATTAATTTAATTTCCTTCACCCTTGAAAAAACATATGGACATCATAATTATGTGCATGTCCAATGCTTTACATCTTAGAAAATTTATTTACAAAACAACTCCATATAAGATAAAAAATTTGATTCTATCAATAGTTAATTTCCCAAACAATTAGCACATTAAAAACGTAGAGCAGAGGACGTTAATAGTATCCATAATTAATGTATCACAATCAAACATTAGATGACAAACATATTGGGTTATTTCACTTAATTAATATCTAAGACCTCAAATGTATTTAACAGGAAACAAAAAAAAAAAAAACAAGACTAGAGCATTACATTCAGATATTTCATTAACAGAGCAACACTTTCTCAAGAACCTTCTCTATTATACACATTATACTATCTTCTTTTTTCCCAAAAGATCTAATGTCGGCAACTTTATCTAATCATTTTTAAAACATGAAAAACCTTGACACATATATGATTTTTAATAGCACCGGTGCCAATTGAGTTCGTTTAAATTCTAGAAAATATTTACTCTTATTCAATAGATTTGTTAAATTGGAAGCTACAGTAACAAAGAGATGGCATAGCCATTTACCTCGCTCATCAGATAGAATGTTGGAGAGTGTTTACCTTGATGGAGAGTGTTGGATCGGCTGGAAACTCAGAGAAATTTAAGGAGCAAGGGGAGAAGTAATCGATGAGAGAAGGCTATGGAGTTTTGCAGGTTTCGAAGGCGGCGATGAGCTTTGAAGATGGTGGTGTTGGCACATCTGCGCTGATGGTGGAGGCGGCGGAGATCTCACTGGAGATGGAAGGTAGTGAAAATGGGGTTGGATCAGCAGGCGGTAAGCGGCTATGTTAAATTTAGCTAGCGTTAATTGAATTGGGTTTCTTTTTAGCAGAGATTTTTGTTTAAGTTATGAGTAAATATACAAATACAATATTAACAAATGTGTAAGTTAGTCTAATGGTTACGTGAGTTTTAATCAACAGAGGTTCGACCCCTCTTCAGCTCAGAATTTCAAGTTTTTATTGATTCACAACATGGTGACGGAAACTATCTGTCACAAATAAATAGAAATTTATTATATTATTTTTTTTAAATGTCAAAATTATTTAATGAAGGATTATTCCGTCACTAGTTAGTGACGGATATAAATCAGTCACTATTTTGTGACGGAATAATCCGTCACTAAATTATTTTGACGGATTTGTCTGTCACCAACAAAAATAACCGATTTATAATAATTTTTTAATTTGAATTTATTTTGTGACGAATTATTCCGTCACAACATAGTGACGAATATAATCCGTCACTATTTTGTGACGGAATAATCCGTCACTAAATAATTTTGACGGATTTTTCCGTCAAAAACAAGGACCACTGAATTTATAATTTTTTTTAAATTTGAATTTATATAGTGACGAATTTTTTCGTCACAACATAGTTACGGATATAAATCCGTCACTAAATAATTGTGACGGAAAATTCCATCACAAACAAAAATAACCGAATTTCTAATTTTTTTTTATTTGAATTCATGTAGTAATGGATTATTTCGTCACAAAATAGTGACAGATTTAAATCCGTCACTATTTTGTGACAGAATAATCTGTCACTACATAATTTTGACAGAATTTTTGACGGAAAATTTTCTGTCAATAATTTCCGTCACAAATCGGTCACAAAAATTTTTCCGTCACTATTCTGTAATAAATTTTTTACGGAAAAATTCCGTCACTAAAATCCGTCACAGTCGGTGAATTTTCTTGTAGTGTAATGCTGCTGAAGACATTCAGGGAGAATCGACCGCCATTGTCAGAGATGTTCTCTTTGATATTGCTAAGTTGCTGATGACGTGACCATGGAGGAAGTTGCAGAGGTTGGACTCCCTGTATTGGCAGAAACAACAGTACAACAAGCAAACATCCTTTCAAAAGCTGCTGAGGAAACACGAAGGATGGATGTTGAGATTCCTGCAGAAGTCGAGCTTACAGTGCTGTAAACTGTTGAAGCTACAAGAAACCAACCAAAGCTCCAAGAAGCCATTCTTGTAGAGAAAGCTGTCGAAGTTGCAGAATTGAGGGACATGATGGTCAGTGCATTCCCTCAATATGCCTAAGGATCCTGGTAAGCCCCATCACCTGCAATAAAACCACACTCTGCAGTGGTTCAAACTGCCCCTGCTCCACCCTCGACTTTTGATGATGCCAAAAAGGGGGGAAAAATTTCAAGACATATACAGGAGCTCAGGAGAGAAAGAAGAAGAAGAAGATGATGATGATGATCAGCCTCTAAGTGGGATGAGGAGAAGATCAGAATCATATGCTGCTGCTGACGTTCATTCTCCAAAAAGATGGAGAAAAGATGATGAATGAGGAGTTGGTGGTGCAGCAGCTGCAAGCAGACCCGCTACAGGCGCTGCATACAGTGCCGCTGCAAGGAAAGATACAACACCTCTCTCTTCTCATCGAACCAAGAAAGGGAGAGAGGACAGCAGTAGGGATCAAGAAAGAGGGTGAGCAGAGCTGAAGTGGAAAGACATTATAATGAAAAGATGGCTACTCAAATGGCGGAGAGAGCCAGAGCAGAACAAGAAGAAAATGCCTGGATACAGAGGCTTTGTGTCATTGGAGAGAGCAGACCAAGAATGATGGAAGATGTAGATAGAGCTCTCTACCAATACCCCTCTCAAGACATTCCACATCTCGACACATACAACATATCTGCTGAAGTGTCTGTGCTGATAGATCAGAGGCCTGAAGGAGAAAACATGGCCTTGAACTTAAACATCTTTAAGGCAATTATTTTGCCTACTGACAGGAATCCATTCTTTGAGTCAATTACTCTGTTCAAGAGATCAGAGTACCTCAGATACTTCAGATATCTCTGCAGGAATGACTACTTCAAAAGGTTTCAGTCTTGTCAATCTGCATTGAGGAGATATGAGCAGCTTGTCAAGGATGGAGAGCTAGAAATTCAGAAGAAATACATATCCCTGGTGAAGCAAGGCAGGATAGTGCCTTACTGTAAGGACTTTTGGCTGAGATGGATTCAGATTCTGAAGATCAAGCAAAAGCTGGAAGAATACTATCAGGAGTCCATTCGAGATTGGTGGAAAGGCTCAAGACAAATAGAGGAGCAAGAAAGGAGAACTGCTGAAAGAAGATTTAAAGAATCTTCTACAAGGAGGTCCCTGTTTCAGCAGTAACCGCTGTATAATGATATATATATATATATATATATATATATCTGTATATACCTCTCTGTTTTTCTTTGTAAAATTTCTTTCTTTTAATGAAGAAATTTTATTTTCTATTTATGTTCAAGTTCATTCCTTATAAACCTCTGCACGCTCTTGCTTATCCTGATGCTTTGTGATAAATGATTAGATAAGATACATCTCTGATAAATTCAGGATTAGATTTTCTTTCTCAATATATCAAGTATGTAATCCTGATTGAAAATGATATAGTGGAGAGTAAAAACTTCCTTTATGAACGAAATAATGTAAAATGTTTTGTTATCATAAAAAAGGGGGAAATTGTTGGGATTTTAGTGTATAGATTTTGATGAGACAAACCACACATGTAATAGGAAGTTTGAGTACCCCATTTTTCACAATGTTTAAGTGAAAACATAGACTAGGATTGAGTCTAGTTATAGATGCTGAAACATGGAAGAACTCTAAAGGATCATGCTGCATCGAGAAAGTAAAAGAATGAAGACGCTGCAAGAAGTAAATACAGCAATGCAGCAAGTAAGTAAGAACGACACGCAGCGTCACTATAAGAAGTGGCTACAGGAATACTGTAATAACAAGATACAACAGTACTGTATAAAGTAATACTGCAAAAAGGTCAAGTTACAACAGCACTGTAAAGAACGAATAGCTGCAAGAAGACCTAGGATACAATGCAAAGTTTATAACTTGTTGAATAATCAACCAACCACGTTAATGACAAACAGAATCAGTATCCTGCAATTCGAGAAAGGATAAATACAGTATGAGGAATAAAGAATGAAGCAAGTATAATTAGAGCCGTTCCAGAGAAGATCAAAGTTGCAGACATGGAGCCAATGCAAAGACGACACGTGGACTGGCGGGCTACAGAAAGCTGCGAGCCGCAACCACCGCATTAAATGCTTTGAAAGGAAAAGTCAAGTCGCATTAAATGCAAGCCATACCTTTGATCAAGTACACTTATTTTCAAATGAGAGATATCTCTTTCAACGGATATTTTTCTACAAGTATAAATAGAGGACGAGCAACCCTAAAGCTGACTACTGAAATATTGATGCTAAAAGTTCAAGCATTCAAAGCTATACTCTCTTAAGCATTTCTATAGTTTCAGTCACTCAACCTCAGTGAAGTGAACAACTTCAAGCTGAAAGATCTATCGAAGTATTCAGAAGCTCACTTCACCGCACCAATTGAAGAAACCATTTATATACTTTAACCTTGTTGCTGTGTGCTTAGGTTGTTTTAGGTGTTGAACAGTTGATAGGATTTATCCTTACTACTTGTATAAGTTGTCTAGGGTAAGTTATCTAGGGGATAGACAATTTCCTTGTGTGGGAGTGTGAAATCCTGTGTAGGTTGGCCATTAGAACTTGCAGTTGCTGTGTGTACTCTGGGTTCTAGTAGGTGGTAACTTGTTGAGTTGATAGATTGTTAGGAGAGTCCTCTAATTCAATCTTGCTTAACAAAGTTCCTGCTCGAGGTAGCAGTAGAGTGGACCTAGAAGGATTACACCACCTTCGAACCACTATAAACCATAAGTGTTTTATTGCTTTTCATATATGTGCTTCATTCTATATATTTATATGTTATAAGCATAAGACATCTTTAAAATGAGCATATTTGAGAAAACCAACCTTGTGTCAAAATCATATTTTTCACTGCGTATAAAAACTCTAAATTACAGTGCGCAGTACTGCATACTAGTGTTGTAAAAAGTAACTAACTGGCGCTGCAAGCTCAAGTAACTTGCAGAATAGTAAGTTTGTAAAGAATTTTAAAAAACGATCAAGATTCATTCACTCCCCTTTGAACCTCGAACACCACTTGGGACCAACATATTGTAATTTAACTACACCTTAACATTAAAAATTATTTTATATATAATACACATGTATATTATATGTATATAGAATTTTTTAAAATTTGAGGGGGCCCAATGCCCCCTCTGGCCCCCTCCCTCCGTCCCTGCATGTAACAAGTAATATACCTAAAGTAATATCTTTCATTAAAATAAAGTAACTAATATCTTATGTAATACTTTATGAATAAACAAAGTAATACATTTTAGATATATAAGTAATACCTTTAGACCTTTATGGTAAATAAGTAATACCTTTACATATAACAAATAAGATCATTAGGTAAAATAAGTATTATATTTCACTAATACAAAGTAATACCTTTTGAATTATACTCAAAATGTATTAATTGCATACTCATAAAATATTACTTGTATAACTGAAATATATTTTTACATGTTTACTTGTTTCATGAAAGTTGTTTCATGCTCATAAGGTATTAGTTAGATACTCATAATTACATTTTACTTGTTACTTGAAATGTATTGTTTGTTTTATTAAATGGTTTTACTTGTGTAGATGAAAAGTATTTTTCTTTGTTTATCCAGATGTATTACTTGTTATATGTAAATGTATTATTTTTTTGTTTCATTATTTATTTTATTTAAAAGATAAAGATATCATTGTATTATAAAGTGTAATTTTAAAAATCTAAAAATAAATTCATGATTTCATCATCCTATTCTTGAGGTTATTTTTTTTTTTTTTTGCAAATCATGATTTCATATTACTTGAGATAATTGATTTTCAATGTTTTAAAATTATACAATGAAATTATGAGTTGAAATCAATTATCTAAATCTATGAAAATAGGGAAAAAAATAAAGAAAGAAAGAGGAAAAAACCTCATGCATAATTCCATGTCGATTTGAAAAAGAATAAGAAGGAAGATAGAGAAGAAAAAGAATGTAGAAAAATGATAAGAAGAAGATAAAAGAAGAAAAAAATTGTAGAAAAGTGATAAGAAGAAAAGATTGAAAAGAAGTGTTGAGTAGAGGCAAAGCAACGTGAAGTGAAAAGGAAAAAAAATGGTGGTTATAAAGATGAACACAATTGTTTCTATACACCAAGTGCACGGATCCTAAATTCGTGCAACTGGGTCAACTCGACCCCAAAGTGCCTTTCACGCGCCCCACGCGTGCCTCACGCGCCCCCACATGCCCAAACCCTAATTCAAACCCTAGTTCTGCTATATATTGACATAACCTTTTAGTTTAGCGAACTTAACCTTTTAGTTCTATCCTTATAACCTTTTACTTATATGCACATAACCTTTTGCAGTGCTGAGTAGTGAAAAAAATGTAAGTTATTCATTGAAAAGGTTATGAAATTTGTACATAAAGGTTATAGTATTACAATATAAGAGTTATATCATTACAACATAAAGGTTTCGGCTATATTGAATTTTTATAGAAAAAACTATAAGTTATTTATTGAAAAGGTTATGAAATCTGTATATAAAGGTTATACTATTACAACATAAATGTTATATTATTACAACATAAAGGTTTGAGCTATATTACATGAATATTTATAGTGAAAAAAGTATAAGTCACGTACTGAAAATGTTATGAAATATGTACATAAAAGGTATATTATTACAACATATAAGTTATATTATTACAACATAAAGGTTATGACATAAATTATAAAAAAAAATAAAAAAAGGGCGCGGATCCGGGTTAAACCGGACCCGACCCGCGTGCCCAGTTGCATGGATCATAACCCATGCACCTGGTGAAAATTTAGATTTCGATGAAAATATCTATATTTTAGTTTTATAGAAATATTGTAGAAATATGGGTATATTATCCTTATCGATATTTACTGATATTTTTTCGATATTCGACCTATATTTATCGATATTTTCTGATATTTTACCAATTTTCTATAATTTGTACTATAAAACCACCAATATTGAAATGAATACCGATATATATAGATAATTTACTGATATTTTCCCGATATTCTGCCTATTTTCTACAATTTACAATTTGTACCATAAAACTACCGATATTAAAATTGATATCGATATTTATAAATATTTTACTGATATTTTGCTGATATTGTGCCTATTTTCTTACAATTTATATCATGGATCCACCTATATCGAAATCGATACCGATATTTATTGATATTTTATGGATATTTTGATAAAAATTTTCATTTTTTTATTGGTTATGTGAAAAAATAAAAATATAGGAGATATATTGTTGCAGACTGTTTTTGTATCGATAACGTGAAAAATGAAAATATTGGGAAAATATTGGAGATATTTCCAAACATTTTTATCTTTGGATGGTGAGGACGGGTTGGACAAGCAGGTCAAGTTGGAGCATCGATTTTAGATCCGTACTTCAAATGTATATAAGTTTTTGTTAGGGTAGATGACACAACCAGGTTGATGTGCATCAATGTGGCCGCACGTGAGGGTGCATGAAGGTAGTCTACACATGAATCGGGATACAGATCTTAAATTCATATATTTCTAATGCACACACATGGATCGGGATATAAATCTGGATCGGGAAATCTTAAATTCATATTTTTAATGTGCAATATTTTTTGTCTTACATGATATAATTAACATCAATGTGGCCGCACATGAGTATGCATGAAGGCGGTCTACACATGAATTGGAATACGACATGGATCGGGATACGAATCTTAGATTCATATTTCTAATGCGTATTTGTTTTTTGTCTTACATGATATAATTGATGTATCAATTATATGGCGAATTATTATATCATGGAAGCAATGGTTATGGAGATGGAATCCCTTGAATATATATATAGTGATGGTTAAATAAGTACTTGTTAGCCATATTTCCTCATAATCAGAAGGGAGTGTTTTATGCTAATTTGTGATGAAAATATACATGGTATACAAACTATTTAGGCTTCATTTGCATGAAGAAAATTGAGGAAAATTTTGAAATTCCTAATAGTAAATTCATCAATGATGTTAGAATATATATATAAATATATATTTGAAATTCATTACTTTTATTTTAAATTAATTTTTGAGCATTATTGTTGAATTTCAAATCCACTTCAACATGAATGAATTAATTTAAAATTCATTCATTCAAATCACTCTATTCAAATGGAGCCTTACATTCCACACAAAAGTTTTTTTGGATCTAAATCATTCTATGCAATTTTCAAAATACAAATTACTGCTGCAATTCGTATTAATTTTTGTAACATACTGTAATAATTTGTTTACATAAGTGCTGTCGATTATCCAAATCCAGATTTTTAAATACAAAAAGATACTTAGCTTCACCACGTACTAAATATCGATTTTCTTCTTTATAAAAATTAATTTGTAGGCCTCCTTTATATGTATAATTATATATATATATATATATCGTATTTGTTCGGCCTCTAAATTAGAGTAAATCAATACGTTAGGGTAGTGAATTTTAATAAGGCCTAGCCCAATTAAACTGATGTTAAATGGCCCAATATCAAGCCCGTTTATTAATGGGCTGAGTACTCTGTGAACCCAACAGATAAATGGTTATGAGGTTCAGATATTTGAAATTATCCTGCTGTTTGTGGCACCGAAAACTGATGGAGATGGCCATCTTCTCTCCATTTTGTGCGGGTACTCTTCATCTCATGCTATCTCATTAACTTTTTGATGATTTCGAATAGTTTAGCTAATTTTAGTTTAAATTCTGAATTCTGCGGTTGAATTTAAGAAGTGTTTTTGATATTGGTGTTTCTATTGCCGATTTCATTATGTTATGTGATTGAGAGCATTGATGTTTGGTGAAACTAAATAGATTAATTTTTTCCTTGGATATGTTAGCGTTAGTCAATGGTGAAATCTTCTAGTTAAGTGATGATTTTAGGGAAGGTAGGGAAGAATTTTGAAGATGACAACGCCAGGTTATGATTGTGTTTTGTAATCAATCCGATGAATGAGTTTAGTCAGTTTATATTGTTTATTTGTGGTATAATTCAGTTTATTTCCTGATAACACAACGCGGCACTTGATATGAGATTGATTTGATTTATTTTCCTGATTAAGTAACAAAGTAGTATTAATATTTGTTGCATTACTTATTAAAAGGCAAGTTTTTTCCAGGATTTGGGAAAGTATAAGTTGAAGTATAGTCAAGATAATAGATCCTACCAATTGAGTAGATTGAAGTGAAATTCATTTGAGGATTAAGTAAATTAAACCTTCATTCTAAATGCAAATAGCATACTTCAGCAAGCCTTTTCTGGTCTCTGCTTGCATTTGAAATCAGTTACATTTTTCTTTACATTTCTGTTGTTCCTGGCAGGAGATATATTCTACCCAGTTAGGCGTCACATATTTAGTTGGAAGAAGCATATGCATGGGTTTGATGACAAGAATGGATCTCTAGAGAACTATTTAAAACATTTTAAGTCATCTTCCTCGCAGAAGAAAAGGAGTTCCATTTGTTGTTTGAATAACACAGAAAACAGTCCTTTCTTACCTTCCAAAACAGAATTACTCAGTAGCAAAGTAATATATACAGTCGCTGCTGCCATGGGCCATAACAAGGTATGGACAACTAACCATGTATTCTTTTCTGAATGCAAGGAGTTCTATTTTGAAACTCCATCAATTTTGTAGGCTTTACCTTAGTTTTTCCAATTATTCATCCTTTTAAGTTTGACTTACTGGACCTGAGGTGTTTAACTTCAATTATCACCCCTTAAGAGTATTATTTAAGTACCTATGTCATCTTTTTAGGTCCAAGTCTCATGTTTTATATAGGGTGTAGACCTTATAAATGGTCAACTTTGTTGTTGCACTTGTTTCATTGCTTTCTGTTATTAAAATCAAATTATTTTACTTCCAGTTAGATACTTACACGCTCCAATTGGTTTAGTGGACATGTTAATTTCTAAGAAACTGTTAATCACAGATATTGCTTGCTTCTTGGTGATTGTTGTTGACCCGCATTGTTCTTAACTCCCATTTGCAATTTTGTTGATTTCATAATAACTAAAATTACTTGGTCTGCTTGTGATGCTACTGTTAATTATTAAAAGGATTAAACAGAAAGAACTGAAAGCAGAGATTATTTGAAAAAGATATGTTGAGAGTAGTTGAATTCTAAGACATAGCAAGGAAATAATAGTTCTGGAAGAAATAATATATTGAAATGTCTTTTACTATTGTTCCTGGATCTGTAGAATCTCCTTTCTAGTGTTCAGCATTAACTCAATAAATCGAGATCAAGTTCTGCTCTGTTCAGCATATGACATGTGCTCTATCAGGCAAGCAATTTAGGCATAAACTGCTTCTTTTCTGTTGAGTGTTTCTACAAGTTGCTTGAGCCACATGTAGCAATATTTGTGCAGTTGCGCTACTATTTTTCTGCTTATGTATTTAAATTCTTTCCAAGGTGGCCCTTTCTTCTATATGATATATACTTTTTTTTTCATTTGATCATATTCTCTTTTACAATTCCATCAGGAGTCACACCCTGAATGTAATTCTAGAGTTCCTGCCATCATCAATGCTCTTGAAAAGATGGGATTGACTTCAGAGGTACGAAAGCTGATAATGCAATGATATTGATAGTGGCATTAAGCCAGGTAGTTTGACTTGATTCCCTAAACTTGTCTTAGAATGAGTCAAGTATGTCCTGTAATCTTATGGATGTTGCATCATATTTCTGTTGGAATGTGCACAGTGTGCCAGCTCTTCAAAACTTGACTTGGGGAAGAAAATGGTTGAAATCTAGTAACCTACTTGTATATAATTTTACCCAAAAACCACGGTTTGTCTACCAAGTTCACTAGTCTACATTATTCACTGGTAATCTTATGTGCTTTGAACCTTGACTTTGATATTGGCTCCACTCTAGTATTCTTCCAACCATATGCACATGGCCTAGTTGTGCTGCAGAGTATATCAAAGTGTGCTCTAATCCCTATCTTCTTTCTAACCATTTATATATTATACGATGGCTGATTAATCTGTTCTGGCTTATTAAATTGTCTAGGGAACTTTAAGATATACTTGACACTTCTATGCTAAAAAAATTGTTCTTTTTTCACTTTTCTTCTAGCTTCATCTTAGTCACGTGGCATGTCTCTTTATTGCTTTTTCTTGTTCCATTTGCGGGAGTGAATCAATTTGATTTATTAACATGACTTTGAAGACACTTATTTCACAACAATGTATTTGCTTCTCTTTAGCCAAAAATTTCTTATGATTGACAATTTTCTCTTTATGAAATGATTTATATTCCCTTTTCCATTATCCTATCTTCTAATCCAGTTCCGGAGCACAGAGATTTTTGAGCTTAGAGAATTCAAACGGGCTAGAGTTGAAGATATAGCTAGTGTTCATGAAAGTGCTTATGTATTAGAACTTGAGAAGGTATGCCTACTGAGATAAAAATTTAATATCTACTGCTGCAAGTTGGCTTGTTAAATTGATATGGACAGAAATATCACTTTTATTTGAATGGAAAATGATATAAAATAATTTGCATTCTTTGGTGGACTTTCTATGTCACTTGTATTTGACAATGATATAAAATAATTTGCATTCTTTTGTTAACATTATGTGACACCTTTTTTATCTTGTATAAAATTTCTATTTTATCATCATATTCTTCAGTTTAAGGAATATGTACTCTTTCTTTTTTTACCAATGTCATGGGTTTGTCATATGTGCTCACCTGTAACTTCTTCGTGCTCTATAGGCAATGTACCAGGCTTCAGAACAAGGACTTATTTTGATTGAAGGCTCTGGACCAACTTATGCTACTTCAACGGTGAGAATCTCTTTGAACTCTCATTTCCGGACAATTTGCCTCTAAAAGAGTCAGTCACAAGAAACATGTAAGATGCTAGGAGTAAAATGACCTTAGTCAAATACATAAAATGCCCTTCTATTTCTTATTTTTCTGGCTGTTCTTCGCCATTTGAGTTAGTGCTTAAAATATATCTAATACTGTAAACTAATGCAATCATGATAATGCCCTCATCTGCTTGAGTCATGTTTTTCTTTTATCTTCTTTCCAGCTGCTTCTTGACACTCAACATGGTTGGGTTAGGCTTTTGGCATTTCTGAATCATTGACAAACTCTAGGTGCATCTGATAATGTATGGATTGATTTTCTTTGCTTTTTTGTTATTTTCATTTAATACAGACCTTCCAGGAGTCTATGTTGGCAGCTGGAGCTGGAATTTCATTGGTGGATGCAGTGGTGATGTCTCATTCTAAGACGTTAGTCACTTAATAATGGTTCTTCTTGTCACTGATCAATCCTGGAATTGATCTTTTATTGTCCCCATTTGGGTTTGATTATTTCTTGACTGATCATGCAGGTTGCAGCATCAAAAGTCAGGAAAGATCCGCCGGTTGGTTTTGCTTTGGTAAGGCCACCAGGTCATCATGCTGTTCCAACCGGACCCATGGGATTTTGTGTGTTCGGAAATGTGGCTATAGCTGCTCGCTATGCTCAGCGTGTACATGGATTGAAGCGTGTGTTTATCATTGATTTTGATGTACACCATGGGAATGGAACCAATGATGCCTTCTACGATGACCCTGACATATTTTTCCTTTCCACTCACCAAGTAAGCAATTCTATTTTCCAGTCCATCCAGCTGCATTTTAGGATGCTTTACATCCATTGATTTAACAACGTTCTTGGGATACTTTGTTTCTGATTTTATTGGACAAAACAGTGATGACCTAGTTCTGCTAGCCAGGAAATATATTTTCAGTCATCAGCTAATAGTTGGTCTGATTATTTGAGTGCTTTATCTCAAGTTTATCATCACTTAATTTTGAAAGAAATAGTACCCAACGTTCTGGATTCATTGGCTGCAAATGCAATGCTTAGCCTTTTCAAAGAATATTTAAATTGCAGTATTAGTTGGAAATCCAATGAGCTATATATCAAAATTTTAGATAATATAGTGGAGCTAGGGGGAATGTTAAATTTTACATTAAGATTCCCTAAGATGGGTATTTTGTATTGAGCTTAGCTTTGAATACTTGTGTTGATCCTAATTGTAGGATGGTAGCTATCCCGGAACTGGTAAAATAAATCAGATAGGTAAAGGAGATGGCGAAGGATCGACACTGAATCTCCCTTTACCTGGAGGATCGGGTGATAGAGCCATGCGAGATGTGTTCGATGAAGTTATTGTACCCTGTGCTCAAAGGTTCAAGCCTGATATCATTCTTGTTTCAGCAGGGTAAAATTTGCACATAAACTTATCAAAAAATCCAGTAATTTTTTACATAGGTACCGTTGCATAGCATTTTTTGTTCCTTGTCATTCTCCTTATCATTAACACGCAATGACTCCAGATATGACGCTCATGTGTTGGATCCTCTAGCAAGTTTGCAATTCACAACAGGGACGTACTACATGCTAGCTTCGAGTATTCAGCAACTCGCGAGAGATTTATGTGGTGGGCGATGCGTGTTCTTCTTGGAAGGGGGTTACAACCTCAGCTCTCTTTCACATTCCGTTGCGGATTCATTCCGTGCATTTCTTGGGGAACCTAGCCTGGCTGCTGAGTTTGATAACCCTGCATTCTTATATGAAGAACCATCAAAAAAGGTGAAGGAAGCTATTCAGAAGGTTAAGCATATTCACTCTCTCTGAAAATGCTCATCTTCCTCTAACTATCATGGTAAAATCAATAGCTCCTATCTACTGTGTTAATTTTTAATTGAATTTAAGAAACTTTTTTTTTTCTTTGGTCTTTTATCAAATTAAGGTCTTTGATTGTTAGTTTGGGGTCTGAACGATAAAACTATGCAAAAAACTCATGTGAGATCATCTCACATAAAATATTATGTGAGACGGAACTTTTTATAGTCTTATGTGAGATTAAAGTTGATCATATTGAATGGGTTGACCCGCCCTATTGGTTCATATGAACTCCATTTTACATAAAGTTTCAAGTGAGACCATCTCACGTAAGACCTGCTCTAAAAATTATTGATCGAAGGTTCGAAATATGAAATTATCACTTAAGACCAACAAAAGTAAGGTCATGTTTGATATCTCAAATTTTAAATTTTATTATTACATATATTTTTTATATTTTACAAATTTTCTTTTAAAATACGTAAAGATTTTTTTAAATAAATGCAAGTTTTATTAGGAAAACAAAAGAAGCCACAAGCCGACAACCTTCTTCGTTAAAATCCTAATATAGAAAAACCTATTGGGAAAAATCTATATCAGGAAAAAAGAGTACAGCGCCCAAACCGAGAAATTAACAAAAGTGAAAATATTCCTGACAAGCACATCATGATACAAAAAATATGTAATAGACGTAGGAGTGAGTTGCAACCAATTGAGCTGTGTGTTCATATTCGACAATGCATCTGTTGTTTGATTGCCCTCTTGGAATAAATAGCAAACATAGCAGAGAGTAATTGAGCAGATAATTCCTGAAAAGCCCTCCTGCTTGAATATTCATCAAAGGTGAAGAAGCCCTTTTCCTTAATTAGGTAAACATGCTAAAAATATTGACATCCATAGTTATAATTAGGCAACAAATTTCACAAGCTACATGCTATTGTTGCTTTTAATTAATATCATGAGGGAATCCTACTCTGAAGTATGTCTAATTGTATATGTTTGTGTCGGTGTGTAAATAACTACAAAAAATCTATGAATTAGAATATACAAAATTTAGTGATGGATATCATCCGTCACTAAATAACAATGAAATAGAGATAAAATAATCATGGAAAATAGTGTAACATAAAAATTTATATGAGCCAGTTTTACAGATGGATATATTTCATGAAATGACGTTCCATTATTCATTAATCAAACTAATTTTAACAAACTCATGCGAGATGATCTTAAGAGCTCTACCAAAACAATTATTACTACATTGAAATTCAACTAATTAATGATCATGTATTAGAAGGCGATTATTTGTCTCCAATTTAGAGGTAATTGAGTCTTTAATTTTATCCGAGAGATGGAAATGCAGTCACTAAATTCAGAGATGAATTCTTTTTCTTTCTACATTTTAGCAATAAATATTTTAGTGACTAATGATTTTATATCAATCCACCATAAATATACTTTATAGATGATAGTGTTAAATATCTTCGTCTCTCGTTTAATGTCAATGATTTTCTTCTCATCTCTGCTCTCTTCAAGAAGATAGTTTTCATGTCTCTTCATTTTTGTTTCTTTCTTATTCTTTTCTTTATATTCTGAAGTTTTTCAAGTACCTCTTGTTCTATCTTTTCTATTTATTCGACAACAACATGCAACTTTCCCTCCAACACTTCGGTTTTATGATTTAATGGTATGAAGAAATGTATTTTTGTGTATATTTGTAATCTCAATTCTTTGTAATATATTGTTGAACTTTCTCAATTTTGATCTTATATATTTAAATAACATGTTATCAAATTTTACTATTTAATCAATTGTAATAATATATTAATAATATAAATAATATAAATAATAATAACAACATGAAGTAACAATTATAATAATTGATTAATTATGCATTCAAAACTTTCTTTTGTTTACCTTTAAAATTGGTGTAATGTAATTATTGAAAGTGTTGTGGGATATTACTATGCAAAACAAACACAAAATAAAAAGATAGAGTAGTAATGTTGTTTGTGATGTAAACAACATTACAGATAACATGTAATGGAAAAATAAAATAATAAAAAGATAAATTTATCCACAAGTATAATAAATACTCGTGGGGTTGCTAACAAAACAAAACGTTTTATTATATGAACTTTATCAATACAAAAACACAAAAAGATTTTTGGAAGAACACTCTCTTTGAAAACACTCAATATGTACTAAATGAATATCAATGTGAACTAGGAACGCATACACTCGTATGAAAACTCAGTTGATCACTTGAACAAAACTTCTCACTAAATAATTAAGAGTATGCAACCTCTATGATTATATGAAACAAAGACCAAAATGTTATGCTAAATGACCAACAAACGGGAGAACACTTGAAGGCTGTTGAATGTGTTGTACTCTTCTTGCTAAGCCTTAAATCATGAAATTTTCGTGTAATTCTTAAAATAAAAATTTCGTGCAAGCCTAAAAAACTTGGAATTTTCTTGTAAATCTAAAATATAAGAATTTTCGTGTAAGCCTATTTCCCGTACTTTCATGTAAACCCTAAAAATAAGAATTTTAGTGTAACCCAACATTTCTTAAATTTTCGTGTAAGTATGAACAACATACCTATATTCTAACACAGGAAGAGCAATACAATTTTCGTTTAAACTCAGCATATTCTTTAAACTAATACTCAACATAAATTCGTAAATCAACATGTACATTACATGTGATTCTGTTTAATAGCAGTTTTGGATGAAGGATTTTGTTCTCAATATGAGATTTACTTATTTAATTTCATCCAATTATACATTTTTACACTTTATTTATTACTTAATAAGTTAGAGAATGAACCTAGGATAGTAGAATTTGATTTTATCTCTTCAATTATTCAATTTCATAGAAAGTCAGACTAGATAGGTTATTGTATTTAAAAAATAATTGTATCAAGACATCTTATATAAAACATATCAATTCTGTTGCACATATGCTATCAATTAGGAATCAATAGAATACTAAAAATAACTGTAAATATGATTATCATGAAAATAAGCATAAATATATATTTATGAACACAATTGTTTTTATACACTAAGTGCATGGATCCTAAATCCGTGCAACCGGGTCAACCCGACCCGAAAGTGCATTTCACGCATTTCCACGCACGCCCCACGCGCCCAAACCCTAACTCAAATTCTAGTTTTGCTGTATATTGATATAACCTTTTAGTTTAGCGAATTTAACATTTTAATTCTATTCTTATAACCTTTTAGTTATATGCACATAACCTTTTGCAGTGCTGAGTAGTGAAAAAAGTATAAGTTATTTACTGAAAAAGTTATGAAATTTGTATATAAAGGTTATACTATTACAATATAAAGGTTATATCATTACAACATAAAGGTTTCGCCTGTATTGAATTTTTATAGTGAAAAAACTATAAGTTATTTATTGAAAATGTTATGAAATCTGTACATAAATGTTATACTATTACAACATAAATGTTATATTATTACAACATAAAGGTTTTGGCTATATTACATGAATTTTTATAGTGAAAAAAGTATAAGTCATGCAGTGAAAAGGTTATGAAATCTGTACATAAAGGTTACATTATTACAACATAAAGGTTATATTATTACAATATAAAGGTTATGACATAAATTAAAAAAAAAAGGGGCACGGATTCGGGTTAAACCGGACCGACCTGACCCGCTTGCCCAGTTGCATGGATCATGACTCATGCACCTGGTGCACACAAACACTACTCATTTACATCAGATGTATGAGTCATAATCCATGCAACTGAGCACACGGGTCGGGTCGGGTCCGGTTTAACCGCGCCCTTTTTTTTTTTTTATAATTTATGTCATAACCTTTATGTTGTAATAATATAACATTTATATTGTAATAGTGTAACATTTATGTACAGATTTCATAACCTTTTCACTATAAAAATTCATGTAATATAGCCAAAACCTTTATGTTGTAATAGTATAACCTTTATGTACAGATTTCATAACTTTTTCAATAAATAACTTATAGTTTTTTCACTATAAAAAATCAATATAGACGAAACATTTATGTTGTAATGATATAACATTTATGTTGTAATAGTATAATCTTTATGTACAAATTTCATAACCTTTTCAATGAATAACTTATACTTTTTTCACTACTCAACACTGCAAAAGGTTATGTGCATATAACTAAAAGGTTATAAGGATAGAACTACAAGGTTAAGTTCGCTAAACTAAAAGGTTATGTCAATATACAATAGAACTAGAGTTTGAGTTAGGGTTTGGACGCGTGGGAGCGCGTGTAAGACACTTTCGGGTCGGGTTGACCCAGTTGCACGGATTTAGGATTCGTACACTTGGTGTATAAAAATAAGTATGTTTATGAAATTACATAAATAGTAGATAAAAGGATTAACATAATTAAAATTCTTTAAAATCTCGTTCTACATCAAATGCAAGTAACAACAAAAATAGCTGCATAAAAATTTCATAGAGTAGAACTAAAGAAGCTTCATCATTTATTTAACACACCCCAATTTATATATTTTTTAATTAAAATATTAAAAGACATGGTAATATCAATTTTACCCTTCATGAAATTAAATAAAAAAAATGGAAACCCTATCTTCTCTCTTCTCCTTCACCCTCTTCTTTTTTTTTCATCTTTCTTACTGCATTAATGTTCTTTCTTCAAATTTCTTTGAGAAATGAATGTAAACATAATAACAAATATTTCATGGATTAGTTTATAGATTTATTAAAATCATACAAAAAAACTTAAAAAATCAATCAAATCCGACAAACTCCATTCAATCCTGATTGACGAAACACATAAAAGTATTTTCGATCATAATATTGGCCCATTATTTTAAGGTGTCGAGACCAACATGTTGACCCACTAATTTTCAGGATGTTGAGACAAATATGCTGACCAGACAAGATACTAACTCACGATCAACAATATTCAATACTCACTTTAAATTTCTAAAATATCAACATCTCTCATCATTTTAACGTGGGACAACTTATATATTTTATTTCTCTCGTATCCTCATATATTTTAAGTGTGTTTATTTTATACCATAATACTATATCGTGAATAAGTTAAAAGAGAATAAAAAAATATTCATGTTTAAGAGGAAATTGATAAATAAATTTAATGAGCTTTTTAAGAGGAGATGTGATTTTGATATTTTATTATATTTAATATATGTAGTTTTATATGTTGTGTGCCATTTTGAATAATGTTTTAGATATTATTAACATGATCTTGAATTTATTACTATTATTATAATTAGAGTAAACTATTTTTTTTGTCCCGTAAATTAGGTGATCTGGCATTTTCGAACATTTTTATTTCGGGCTGATCGATTTGGACATTATTTTACAAAAAAGTACAATTTATACCCAATTTCAGCCAAAATTGCTTATTTGGGCTGAAATTGCATGTGACATGCACGTGTGGGCTTAATTTAGGGCTGTGTGGGCCAAAATTGGACACGCTGGACATTTTAAATTACGTGGAAATTAAAAAAAGAGAAAACATTTCCCACCCCCAAATAATGGAACCTTAACCCCCAAATCCAAAAATTCAACTCCTAAATAAAAAATCAAAAGAACTAATTGGGAATTGAAATCAAACTATTTTGCGACTCTGCAACTAATCCTAGCAAAAAAGCATGCCGATAATAATCCTCTACAACCTCCCTGCTTCTTCATCACCTTGCTGCGATTTCTTTTGCGCCTCCTTCGCCTTAAGCGCCTGCAACTTTGAGTGATTGTAATATTCTATGCCCAAGAATGCTAATCCATAGCCAAACAGATTGATCGGAGTCACTGTGTCCTTGATCACAGACCAAGAGAATGCAATCAAGAGCCAGTCTTTTACCACCCCAGCTACATTCATTGTCAATGCAGATGTCTTGTCAACGAGCAAGAACACTGTCAGATTCAGCGTAAATGCGCAGAGTGAGTTGTTGCCGAAGATGACAAAATCGAATTGGTTCTTTTGATTTTTGATTTGGGAGTTGAATTTTTCGATTTGGGGATTAGGATTCTATGGGACCTCATTAGTTTGATTTCGATTCCCAATTGGTTCTTTTGATTTTTGATTTAGGAGTTGAATTTTTGGATTTGGGGGTTAGGGTTCCATTATTTGGGGGTGGAAAATGTTTTCTCTTTTTTTAATTTCCACGTAATTAAAAATGTCCAGCGTGTCCGATTTTGGCCCGCACAACCCTAAATTAAGCCCACACGTGCATGTCACGTGCAATTTCAGCCCAAATAAGCAATTCGGGCTGAAATTGGGCATAAATTGCACTTTTTTGTAAAATAATGTCCAAATCGGCCTGCCCGAAACAAAAGTGTCCGAAAATGCCAGATCACCTAATTTACGGGGCAAAAAAAGTAGTTTACTCTTATAATTATTACAAAAGTGAATTTTTGTAGCATCATCTTCTTCATCATCTACAATTTTATAAAAAATTACATAATATGATAAAATTTTAAAAAATAAGTTATTAAAATTTCTTCTAAGCTGTCAGAGCATCTGGTTGAACTGGTCCGACGGTTGAACCTTGAATCGATGGTCAAGCCGATTTGATCACTGATCGGTCCCACAAACAATGATTGGGGTACAGTTGTACCCCATGTACCTTAGTTGTGTATGCCAGTGATTGTATATTAGAGAAGAAAAAGGAAATTTCGAAATCCATTTCAATCTTTAAACCTCATACAATATTTATTTACACAAGGATTATTATTGTCCTTGAACCAAGTAGCCGAAACCAAACCCCGGCCCACCACCGCGATAAACACATTCATGTGAATCCAAATCGAATGAACTAAGTAAATTAAAGACTAAAAAAAGAAGACTAACTAAAAAAAGAAGATGACACGCCTGAAAGAAAAGAAGAAGTAGAATGAAAACAACGTGTTCAGATAAGGTTTGAAGATCCGTACAACTGGTCCATAAAAATGTTGCTCATATGTTAATTCTTATATAAATATAAAATGTGATTGGAAATGTGGGAAGAGGTATGAGTGTGATGGTGAAAATGCGACAATTGGAAACATTGCTTTTTAACGTGGCATAGATACAGAAGTGACAGAATATTAGTTGGTGAATGTCAATTTTTGCTTACAATAAATAGAACAAATCACATTTATAAAGAGTGCTACTTTTTCACCATTTCATGCCACAAATCACATTTCTCAATCATTGTTTGCTTTTCGTACTCCCCTTCATTTGAGATCTCTTTATAAACTTTCTTTGCAAAGCTGAAGACTATATAGGTTTTAATCAAATTTAATTCTACTAATTTGAAAATTTCAATTTCAGACATCATGCATGTTAAGTAAATGTTCAATTTGAACTCAATTTTCTTTGGAAATTACAAAAGTTGTTAAATTTAGCTAGGTCGTATCATTGAACTTGGAGATTTTATGCTTGACTATATAGATATAATTTGGGGATTTTGGGCATATTATGATGTGATGATTGTTATAAGGCAAAAACTTATATATCAAGTGTATTTCAAAAGGTATTATTAGTTTGGTATTAGTTATTCTCTATTAGTAATTACTCAAAAACAAGCCCAACACACCAAGATTCAAGTTCTATGATTTTATGTAGAACTGTGAAAAGAAATGAACAAATTGAAGCACGAAATGAATGCTAAAACACAAAGAATTAAATGGTTCAGCTTCAATTCGAAGCCTGCGTCCACTGAGAAAAGGAATCAGATGATTTCATTCAGAGGTGAGTGAGAAATCGATCAACAAAAGTGAGAGCGCAACTTAGGGTTTCCACTAGCTAACCTAGCACTCTAATCCTTTCAATCTTTTTGATCTCTCAATAATCGAAGCAATTGATTACAACTGGATATTCTCTACTATATAGAAAACAATAGCCCTCAAGAAATGGTTGAAGGATCAAAATGAATTTCAACTTGAAAAACGGATTCTACGCGCGTGCCCTAATTCTGCAGAATTAGGCATAACTAATTTAACTGTCCTGAACCGGATTTTCAGCAACTTTGCAATGCGCGGTTCACCCTCTTTTCGACCGGTTCTCAACTACTTGAACTCGATTCCATGACCTGCAGAGAATTTCCTAGTTGATCTCACCATACTCATTAGGTATTAGTTGTATACTCATAAGATATTACTTGTATAACTGAAATATGTGTTTTAGTAAAATATATTAGTTGTATATTCATAAGGTATTAGTTGTTTATTCATAAGTTATTTACTTGTATAACTGAAATATATAGTTCAGTGACAGATATTACATAAGATATTTCTTATTACATGTAAAAGTATTAATTATATTATTTCAAGATATTAGAGTTGAGATATGAGACACATCATACCCCAAAGGCAAACAAGTCCTACTCTTATTATAATTTGTGGTCATATAAAATTTTGAATGGTCATGAAAAAAGATCTAATCCAATGTAACCTGATCAAGCTCAGACGACGTTTATAATCTCTAACGAAAAATCAGATTAAAATTTAATATTTTTAAACTTAAAAGGTTAAAATTGAAAATTTTGATAAGTAGAAAACTAGTTTGGACAGAACTTAAGTTATGGGAATAGTTTTTAATTATACTCTTAAAATATTTGATTTATATCGTTATACTAAATATACTTTTCCAGAGAAGAATTAAATTACTAGCAATATATATATAACAATTAAATTAATACTAAATATACTTTTCCAGAGAAGAATTAAATTACTAGCAATATATATATAACAATTAAATTAAAGAATTATTAATTACGGACTAGTAAAACACAAATGACCGAATAATATCAATAAATAAACTAGTATACATCGACATGTCTCATTATATAACCAATAAACAAAAAAAATTAGAAAATGGAATTACTTTAACTATCCTTAACTCTTAAAATTTATGTAAAAACTTATGAACCGTCCGATCAGGGATTTCTTTACATAAGATAAAGTTCTACATGGTTGAATTAAAACTCAATTAACAAAGGTCAACTCTATCAACTTCACGAGTTAATGATGTCACCACAATCAACAAACCAATCCAGTTCACAGGTGGACACAATCATAAAAATATTAATAATACATATAAATATTAATTTTATAATTAAAAATATAATAATGATATAATATTTTTATTCATAAAACTAATACTTATAGGTAGATACTAATACTTTTACTAAGTTGTAACAAATATCATCTCAAAATTTTCGGAGCTTGTAGATATATATTTAAAAATTTATAAAATTATTAGTAATATTTGTACATGTATTATTAATATATTTTAAAAAAAATTATAAAATTATTAGTAATACTTATACATGTATTACTAATATAATTTAAAAAATATGTAGACTTATATGTTTACCACATTAACCCACGGTTATAGGTGATCAAACGATTTAAAAAATCAGAATTGAGTTGATTTGAATCGATGGTCAATGATTTGGAAAATCATTGACCCAGTTCCGATTTCGAATTGAAATCTTGAACCGTGGTTCTCCGGTTTGATTTGGTTTGAAAATTCTCAAACCGTGAATCGACGGTTAAACCATCGATTTTCTGATTTTTTTTTTAAATTTTCAGGTGTGATACGTGGACAGCTTAGATGAGTTCGAACCGACCGATTAATTTTTTTAAAAAAGACAAGTGTAGGGCCATGATAACTTGACCATTGATGATCAACGGTTGAGATTTATCGACCGTTGTGAACTGTCAATTCGAATCGAACTGGAACCAACAGTTTGAACTAGCCAACCTCCTTTTAAAAAAAAAAATTATGATTGATGATCTTTATAAGTATCTATACTTTATTCTTCATTTTCACACAATTTTTCAATCTCTCTCTCAACTCTCAAGCTCCAATTCATTCTTTTTGTGAAAATTGTTATTTCAATTTCATAGAATCATAACTAGTAGTACTACTCTTCCATTCTATTTCTATTTCACACTCTCATAGCTACTACTACTCTTCCATTTCAATTTCCAAGTTTAATTCAATTTCATTCCAATTTATTCTATTTCATTCTCTTTCAAAATCAAAAAAATATCCAGAAGAGGTACTTCTTCTTTCGTCGGTTCATCCAGTATGGGAAAGGAAAAAGTCATATGCCACCACCACAAGATTTACCTCTAGATGATCTCATTGATTCTTACTCTTCTCATTGGAGTCAGGAATGTGATGATTTGGAGGCAACTCTAGGCCCTAATACCGCCGCCGCCTTTGTCAATCAAGAACAAGAAGAGGTGTCGAGAGGCTCTCAAGAGAGTAATAATACAGTGCGTACCACTTCTCAAGCACCTTCAACACTTTGAAGTGATATTATTTCCATTCATTTTAAGAAAAAGAAAATATCAAATAGCGATGTGGATTGCATAGTCACTTGCAAATATTGTGGAAAAAAAAACTATAAATTCAAGTATGAAGGGGGCTACGAGACATTCAACAACCATATGTTGAAAAAGCATCCCGACAAGATGGGTAAATAACAAATACAACTTCATGGATATATCGACTCTTCTCAAGGAGGCGAATGTATTGACTCTATTCTTTTTAAATTTAGTAAATTATTTCATAGGAAAAGAGTAGCCGATTTGTACTAAAAACATCTTCCTTTACAATTTCCATGTGATGATGATTTTGAAGAATATACTTGCATTTATTTACAACCTAGTTGTAGAAAATTGACCTCGGGAATGTACAAAATATTACTATTCTTGAAGATTGGGTGAGTCAAAAAACGTCAACAACATCTAGATTACTCATAGTTAGATGAAGATACTAATGACATGTACGACTACGATTCAAATACATCTTCCTCCACCCTAACCAACATTGACGAATGAAGGTAAGTTTAGGTAATAGAATTATGTGAGCATTGATTCCTTAAGTTTTCTAAGGATACGTAGACAATTTCATACTAAGTTTGGAAGTGTAATTATAATTTCACTGCCGAACTTAGAATGAAACTCAAGCTCTTTCAATTTTTGTTTTTACCTCTTCTTTCATTTATTTATATAAAGTTCTAATTTTTTAAACTTCAATATTGATGTATCATTGTAATATATTGAGTTGTAACTTGTAATTTTTTTTTCATTCATAATTGTAACTTGCAAATTTTCATTAATAATTGTAATATATTGAATTTGGTGTTCATAAATTATAAAATTTGAATAAACCTTAATGTTAGGATGATGAAATAAATAAAGGAAAATGTAAAACCAAACATTTAAAACCGATCAAACCGGCTCTTTGAACCGTCAGTTCCAATTCAACCGCCGGTTTCAAATCGGAACTGAAATCAGACCCCCATGATTCGATTTCGGTTTGCCTATATCCAGTTCATCGAACCCAAGTTCAAAACCAAAACCGACGGCCACGGTGATTGAGTTGATTTTTATTGATCAAGGTTATACTAATTTATAAAAAGTTCCATCTTATAAAGAGATACTATACGATTTTAAAATTGAATAGAAATGGTACAAACATAGAGAAAATAGAGCGAAACTTAACATATTTTGATAATAGAAATAGATAGAGATGCACCCAAATACACTTTACAACAACAACAAAAAGAAAAGTCGAAATATCATGTTCCAGAAACTTCATGCAGAGTGCAGATCGTTAATTTATCCATAGCAGTTGTCTACTTTTTATCTCGTCACTTCACTGGTCTCATTTCCCTCAATCATCTTATTTTCTTTATCTTTTTCATACTTTACATTCTTCAAATTTCAATTCCATGAGAGAGAGAGAGAGAGAAAGTTGACTAATTATTTTTTGACTGAAATTCAATGAGTTACGCACAACACAAATATCTCATATATTAGGCTTTCCAGCTGTTACCTCTCTTCACCTACAATTCTTCTCTCCTCCAGTTACGTACCATTCTGCTTATTTAAGCATGCACTTTCTCCACTACTCTTACAATTACTATTTCTTATATATTACAATTTTCAAATCACCACTAAAATTAACAATTCTCACTTTTTATGATTATTCTAATTTTTTTGTCATAAATTAATATTATAAAACATTGGACATAAATGCTGGTAGATAATATCAATCTCCTCGCTCGTTCCTAAGTTAACATGAATGAAATAATATAAAAGAAAGAAATAAGGAAAAGTTGAGATAAGGAAATATTGTAAAATTTTGTGAATAAATTTTAAAGAAATTAAATAGGTAAGTTCAAAATTAAAAAAAAATCTTATAACCATTGAATTATGAGTAGACTTGGAAAAAAGTTGTAAAATGACTAAATTCATGATATTTAACTTGAAACAAAATTTAATCTACGGAACACCATAACATATTATATATGATATTATATCATATGGTGCATGAATGACACATGATTATGTGACATGAGAAATTATGACATGATTCATGTAACACAACATTATACCAAGCAAACATATATGCACGATTAAACGGGAAATTAATTATCCCAATAAAATAACTACATTTCACTCTCTTTTTTAAAATTACTAAAAAATATAGCAAATAAATTACTTGGAAAATATAACTAGCCCGAGTGAACATAGGTTGAAGAAATACGAGAATAATATATATAGGTGACACAAAAGTGATGTCAAACATGTTGCTTCTTACAAAACAAACAAACATGTCCACTTATCCACACATATAACAAACAATTAAGAACAACAGTTTAAAGTATCTTCCTTCTTCCTTTTTCTATCATAAACAGCCGTCTTTGAATTCTCACGTATCCACCTCATCCTTCTTTAATTTTTCCTATTTAATTTCTATCATCTTAATCCTCTTTTTTTTTTTAATCTCTATATTCTCGCTATAAGTATCCCACAAACACAAACACAAACACAAACACATTCACGATCAAAAGCTACATCTTCCCTTTCTTATATTCTTCTTCTCTTGATAATATTATCAACATCATATATATACTTGCATATACTCGTACATATAGAATTTCTTGTGATCTTTTTTTTTTTTTCCATTTTTTGTGATGGGAGACAAGAAAACATGTACAGTGTTACCTCCAGGGTTTGAGTTCGATCCAACTGATGAAGAGTTGATCGTTTACTTCCTGTCTCAAAGGGCTGCAAATTTACCCTTTTACCCTAATATCATTCCTGATCTTGATTTTTATGCAGCTAACCCTTGGGACCTTAATGGTGATTATCATACCTTTTCTTCTTCTTCTTCTTGTTTTTTTTTTTTTTTGGAGATTTTTTTTACACTGATTCACTTAATTGTTTAAATTTTTTTTGAGTAATTAACAGATAAGGCGTTGTGGAGTAAAAGGAAATGGTATTTCTTCAGTGAAGTGAGGAAAAACCGATGTAGCCGAAAAGGATTTTGGAAGGAGGTAGGTGTGAATGAGCCTATCTTCACAAGCAATGGAGATCATCAAGTTGGAATCAAGATCTATCTTGTTTATTATAGTACTAATGAAGATGGTTCAAATGTTCATACTAATTGGCTCATGGAGGAGTATCATCTCCTCAATTATACTCACTTCATCAGCAACAACATATCTACTTCTCAAAATATTCAAGAAGATCGAATGCAAGTAAGGACTATACATTGTCAATTTATATATCTTGGTAATTTTTAACCTTTGAGTTTCTTATATATGGATATGTGATTTGAATCCTCCATAACACAATACTAGTAATTTGTGTTGATTTTGAAATTCTAAAATGATGATTGGATGTGTAGGATATGAAGGAGTGGGTGGTATGCAGAGTTCATGAGGCAAATTACTTAGATGGTTCTCAAGAGAAGAGTATTAATGGTGGTGATGATGATGAGGGAGTGGAGCTCTCTTACCTTGATGAAGTCTTCTTCTCCATGGAGGATGATGATCAAGAAGAGATCATAAGCTTTCCCACTTAGATTTTGACCTCAATCTCAGTATTAACTATAGATATGTTTATATATGACTAATCATATGAGCTACAAGATTTGTTTTATCCTATGTCTTGTCAAAAGCATGCTAGAAGATATATGTGATATATTCGGTATCTTATGTGTAAAAGAAGGACATACTCAATTTTGAGATCTAGATTGTGAATTTGTGTGTGTAAAGAATAAGTAATATAATTATACATAATTGTATGTATTCGTCTTGTGCTATATATACTCATAAATGACACCATATTCCATATATACGACAAGACAAAATTGGAACTTCTATAGTGAATGAGAAATGGGAGGTGAGTTCAATCATTTTCATATATAAACCTTCATTTTTTAGCCAACTTTCGTAAGGATTTTTTTTCGCTTAATTTTAATTTGTTCTTTTTTTTAAAAAACATTTTGATCAATTATATCACTGATACAAGAAAGACGGGTATAGTTTGAATAATTAATATGAGTTCATGAAAATGGAACAACATGATTTTATTGTGAACAAAATAGGATACTACTATCAGAAATAAAACTTTTGGATGGCACAAGATATCAATGAAACAAACAAATCTTGTAGGAATGAGATAAAATGGTACGATATAAATAATGACAATACATGTCAATGTGATCGATGGAAATTCTTCAATTTCCGGCATCTCCTTATCCATCTCTTCTCCAACAATTAACTTTTATGGCACATTCAGGTTGTGATCTCCTTTTCCAAGAACATCATCTTTTCGATTTTATTGATGGCTCAACGTTCATCGATCTGTATTAACTATGGAACTGAGAGACCTAACCCTGTCTATGTACCATGGAAACAACAGGATCAACACCTCTCATGGATGAATAGGTATGTATACATATTTATATATATGTGTCTATAAAGATTTAAATTTAATGTCTATCAAATTAAATGATTTATTTCAAATCTCTCCGTTGATAGGAAAATAAAATTCAAACAAGTGTTAGTAGGATGCATTTAAAAATAACTACGCATAAAATGAGGTAGGGTGGCATGTATGAGATTACAAACTTATTTTGTTTAAATAATCAATATATCACATCTCATAACTACTAATGTTATCGATCCAGTTTATCATCACAGTGGAAGAGAAAAGAAGACGCGCAAGTTGTTGGCGCTAATTACTTCTTATTTTAATAATTATTTTGTTATTTCTAGTTCTGTTTTTTGGCCCATCAGTTATGGGCCGGGCCTATTATGAGATTATTGATATGGTAATATAGCCCAAATTACCCATTTTTTTAAACTTTGATCTCATTTTACCCATTGATATAGTAATAAATCCCTAAATAACCCTAAATATAGATTTTGAGCCCAAAATACCCATTTTTTTGAAAATCAATTGATAATTGTGGGCCCATGGGAGATGAGACATATTGACATTGTCATTTTGCTAACTTTGATGGAAGAATACACTATTTTAATTAATTACATAATTTTGTCTTTTGATCACTGTTTTCAAATACAGTATTGTTAATTAATTATTAATTTATTCATACTTTGTTATTAATTAATATTTTATTATTTTGAAAACACTATTATTAATTAATTAATGATTTTCGAACATATATACGACTGTGACACTATTACAATATTAATAAAATGTTATAATTATTTCCGATAATATTTTTATGAACTATATATTATAATTATTTTCGAAAATTGGTGAATTGACCTAATTTTCGAAAACTATGATTTTTTAATCTTCGAAAATAAACGCATGCACTTTTAATCATATTTTAGTCATAAATAATTAATAATGTTCGAAAACTATTATTAATCATTTATTTATTAATTAATTAATTTATGCAAGCAACAATGACTTATTTTCAAAAAATTAGTCACAGTACTTATTGTTCGAAAAATGTATTTTCTTAATGTTTGAAAATTAGGTTTTGTTAATGTTCGAAAATATTTCATGCACTTTTAATAATATTTTATTAATTGACACTAATTAATTAATTATTTATTAATTAATTTATGCATGAAATTGCATGGACTTATTTTCGAAAATTAGTGCACTACACTTAATCTTCGAAAACTCTGTTTTCTTAATGTTCGAAAATTTGGTTGTGTTAATCTTCGAAAACATGTCATACGCTTTTATTAATATTTTATTCATGTACACCTAATATTAATTATTTATTTATTTATTAATTAATTTAGGCATGGACTTATTTTTTAAAATTAGTGCACTACACTTAATTTTCGAAAACTCTGTTTTCTTAATGTTCGAAAACTCTGTTTTCTTAATGTTCGAAAATTTAGTTGTGTTAATCTTCGAAAACATGTCATGCACTTTTATTAAATTTTATTCATGTACACCTAATATTAATTAATTTAGCCAGCATAGTTTATTTTCGAAAATTATATGATACAATTGATCTTCGAAAACTCACATTTGTTAATCTTCGAAAATTTGCATAGTGGTCAAAAATCACCTCACAATTTAATAATGTATAGATTGTTATTGTATTTTCGAACTATAATTATTGATCATTTTTGAAAATTGTTATGCATTGTTATTGCATTTTCGAAAATTTTATTGCAACGAAAATTTTAATCATTTATTGCATTGTTATTGCTTTTTCGAAAATTTTAATCATTGTTGTGAAAATTTGTGAACTATAATTATGCATTTTCGAAACTATAATTTGTGAGGTGATTTTTGACCATTAGCCATGCAAAGTTCGAAAAATTAAATGAGTGTAGTGCACTATTTTTTAATTAATTTATTTTGGCTTACAGCTAATTTTCGAAAATGAGTGTAGTGCACTATTTTTTAATTAATTTATTTTGGCTTACAGCTAATTTTCGAAAATGAGTGTAGTGCACTATTTTTTAATTAATTTATTTAGGCTTACAATTGCATGACTTATTTTCGAAAATTAGTTCACTAAGACTTAATCTTCGAAAAATCTATTTTTTTATTGTTCGAAAACTTTAATTTGTTATTCTTCGAAAATGAAAACATGCACTTTTAATTTTATTTTATTCATGTTATTTTGACTCCTATTATTAAATAAATAATTATTTTTTACTTAATTTATTTAGGCTTACAATTGCATGACTTATTTTTGAAAATTAGTTCACTAGACTTAATCTTCGAAAAATCTACTTTTTTATTGTTCGAAAACTTTAATTTGTTATTCTTCGAAAATTAAAACATGCACTTTTAATACTATTTTATTCATGTATACCTATTATTAATTAATTAATTAATTATTTATTTATTTATTTATGCATGAAATTGCATGACTTATTTTCGAACATTTCTGCACTGCACTTAATCTTCGAAAATCTTGTTTTCTTAATGTTCGAAAATTAGGTTCTGTTAATGTTCGAAAACCATGTCTTGCACTTTTAATAATATTTTATTCATGTACACCTATTATTAATTATTAATTAATTAATTAATTAATTAAGGATACTTGGTTTTCGAAAATTAGCAAACTTGACTTAATGTTCGAAAACTCTATTTTGTTAATGTTCGAAAACTATGTCATGCACTTTTAATAATATTTTATTCATTTCGTCCTATTATTAATTAATTATTTATTTATTTATTAATTTATGAGCATGACTTATTTTCGAACATTAAAACTGTCTTAATCTTCGAAAATTGACTTGTGTTAATCTTCGAAAATTCTAATTTGTTAATTTTCGAAAACTTTGTCTGGCACTTTATTACTTTAATAATATTTTAGTCATTCTTCCCTATTATTAATTATTTATGTATTTATTTATTTTCAAAAACTGATTTGAAATGGCTTATTGTTCGAAAATTCTGTTTTGTTAATATTCGAAAATTAGGTTTTGGTAATGTTCGAAAATATTGCATGCACTTTTAATAATATTTTATTCATTTCCTCCATATTAATTAATTATTTATTAATTAATTTATGCATGGAATTGCATGACTTATTTTCGAAAATTAGTGCACTACATTGAATCTTCGAAAATTAGGTTGTGTTAATGTTCGAAAATTTGGTTGTGTTAACCTTCGAAAACATGCCATTAACTTCTATTAATATTTTATTCATGTAAACCTAATAGTAATTAATTATTTATTTATTAATTAATTTAGGCATGAACTTATTTTCAAAAATTAGTGCACTACACTTAATCTTCGAAAACATCCACTTAATCTTCGAAAACATGTCATGCACTTTTATTAATATTTTATTCATTGACAACTATTATTAATTAATTAATTATTTATTTATTAATTTATTTATTTAGGCATGAAATTATTTTCGAAAATTAGTGCACTACACTTAATCTTCGAAAACTCTGTTTTCTTAATGTTCGAAAATTAGTTCATGCACTTTTTAATAATTTTAGTAATTCATTCACTTCTATTGTTAATTAATTAATTATTTATTTATTAATTAATTAATTTAGGCATACAATTGCATGACTTATTTTCGAAAATTAATAATATTGACTTAATCTTCGAAATTTTACTTTTGTATTGTTCGAAAACTTTAATTTGTTATTCTTCGAAAATTTGGACATGCACTTTTAATAGTATTTTATTCATGTTATTTTGACTCCTATTATTAATGAATTAATTATTTTTTAATTAATTTATTTAGACATACAATTGCATGACTTATTTTCGAAAATTAGTTCACTAGACTTAATCATCGAAAAAATCTACTTTTGTATTGTTCGAAAACTGTAATTTGTTATTCTTTGAAAATGTGGACATGCACTTTTAATAATATTTTATTCATGTTATTTTGACTCCTATTATTAATTAATTAATTATTTTGTAATTAATTTAGGCATACTTTGATATTTATATTTAAATAATTGTATTATTAATTTCCGAATACATTAATAATAATTTGTCAAAAACATTATTAACAAAGTTGCAAATTCGATAAAAATATTTTTGTTGTTTCGAAGAATATTTTGTCGACAATATTAATTTAAGAAAACATTAATAATAATATTATAAATTATCGAAAAAATTAGGGGAATTAATTTTTAAAGATTAATGTTTCGAATAGTAATATTTTAATTTGAGATATTGCTTAGGAAATTTTTTCGAAAACATTTATTTCCTCACATTATAATGTTTCAAAACATTAGTAATAATATGTTATAATTTTCGAAGACATTGTTATAAAGTTGCCAAAATCTGTAAATAAATTTTCGACAACCTTTTCTAGAGAAAATAATAATGTTCGATAAATTAATTAATCATAACATTGTGGTTAATTTTCCAAAACAATGATATTAATTTGAGATCAAATTGCATAATTAATCTTCAATAACATTTTCATTAATTTTCGAACATTACTGATAAATTAGTATTAATTTCCGAACATTAGTAATTTACGAACATTAGAGGTACTTTTCGAACACTATAGTGAAATTATATTACTAATTTTATATTACTTTAATTATTTATCTTCGAACACTAATTATGCAATTTTCGAAAATTGCTAACAAAGCATGCTCGAAAAATTAATAATTATTTCATAATAGTGTTTTCGACTTAATTAAAAAAAATGGTTTTTTTACTCAGTCGTTGAAGTCAAATAAATTGGACACTTTCTTCTTGTATGATTTTCTGACTTGCAAATCGAACATTTCTTTTCCAACCTTCGGATGCCTTCATTGCTGCAGCCACCAATGTGTTCATTAGCGATTTCGTCATCTCTATAGTCATACTGCATGGGCACCCATTCGGTACATCTTGCTCTATTGTGGTCTGTACGGCCGCATCGACTGTATATTTCGGATCGGGCAGAAGGAATCTGTTTTCCTTTCGGTCGTCCTGCTTGTTTAGGCTTGTCCGGTGCTCTACATAATTGATTTTGAATTTCATCGGATGCCACCCAAACTTCTGGCTCGGGCACGAGATTAACCGTATCGCTCCACATCCCCCTTCATAAATGATTCCTTCATAAAACTGTAACAAAAATTGGACAAATGGTCAAGAGGTATATTAACGTAGAATACATTCACGATGCATAATTGTCGCCTGAGATGTAAAAAGGTGGCTTCGTATGAGTACCTTATTGTTGCGCATGCATGCGATCACGGTATTAGGTCACTCTGAAAAATTGAACATGTGCACTCGTATTGGGTTAGCTCGACAATGAAAATCTTACTCCCGTTCGTGACCTTATATTTGTTTCGGTCCAATTTATCCACTTCTATACGCCGACCAAGCTTGACAGCTTCGACTAGTCTTTCATGCGCTGCCTTCGTCAGAGAATTTTCTCTATCTTCAGCAGCAGTCCTCCTTTCATAAAACTATTTTTCGATTATTCGTCGAGCACACTCTAGAAAAAAACATACAGGTAGCTTTCTTGCCCACACAAGACGACTATTCCATGTCTCAGCCGCGTTTGATGTCATGAAGTTAAATCTTCTAACAGGACATCTTACTCGAGCCCATCGTTGTTCTCCAGCCTTCGTTAAGGTGGCTACTGCACCTTGTATACCAAAAGCTTGTATCATAGAATAGTACCTGTAAGTACAATTAGACATTTACAGAAATACCTATAAGTACGTTGCTGAAGTCGATGGATATGGTTCCCCACCAGATTGCAGACCGAAGTGTGACAAACAAGACGCCCATGTACCACTTCTACGGATTTACAGTTGCTCTACTGGTTAGTAATATTTTATATATGATTATTACTGTTGAATACGTTTTCTAGACTTATGTATGTAACGGTTGTTCACCTTGCATTGCCTAGGTTTGGGCGTACGAGGTGATTCCCGTCGTTGGTACCATAGCTGGACGTCGATTGGACACTCGACTTCACCTGCCTAGAATATTGAAATGGTCGACTGAAAAATCCACTACAGATATTACAAATGCACTGTCTGGAGAGGTAATATGAATTTATTTTCTTAGTGATACATTTTGAAATTAGGTTATCACAAATTTGATACAGCACGATGGTTGTGACTTTTTGCTAACTCCAAATATGCAGGACCACTGAAGAAGAGTTTTCCAGCGGACAAACTAGAGGTACTTATTCCATATGTCGTAGGAAAGAGGCCGAAATGGTGGGACATGAAGCCGTGGTGGAAAGATATTGACTCCGTAAGTTTTTGTCTAATTTTGCTACAGATATAAATCAGCATTGTATGCCCTGCTTTGAATTCGGTAGCTAAAAGTTTATTTCCATTAAAATGCAGCTTTTGACGGTCATCAACTTGGAAGGACACTGGGTGGCCTGTGAAATTGAAATTCCCAAAATGCGGATCATTCTTTTCGATAGCATGAGATGGACCTGGGATAATTCGAAATGGCAAAAATGATTGAGACAGACCTTGTGCATCCGACGCGTATTTCCGGCACTTTTAAAAAACACCGGATACTACGAATGGGCGGCACAAAAGGGAAGGCAGATCGAAGTTTGTCCAGATGAGCTGGAAATGTGTACTGCAAAAGAGTCCAAATGTTACGTCCAGAAAGGTAATCATACATGCGGTGTTTTTGCCTTGCTTGCTATTGAAAGCACGTTGACTGGGAAATGGCCTATACCTCAACTAAAACAAGAGGGACTGAAAAATGTTAGGCGCAATATGGCTTTGACAGTTTACGGGTACTCTAGTGATGCAAGCACTATACAGCCTGATGAGTTGGAATGATGATTTGGAATGGTGACCTATTTCTGCATGTTGTATAATGGCCAGATTATCGAATGTTATGATTATTTAATTTATCGAACATTATTATTTTGTCCACAAAAGGTTGTTGAAAATTAATTACAGATTTACGCAAATTTATAACAAGGTTTTCGAAAATTAATACATATTATTACTAATGTTTTCAAACATTATAATTTGAGAAATTAAATGTTTTCGAAATTTGCCTAAGCAATATCTCAAATTAAAATTTCCCATTTCGAAAATTATTAATATTATTATTCATGTTTTTTAGCTTTATTAGCTTCGAAACATTAATCATCAAAAATTAATTCCCCTAAATTTTTCGAGAATTTATAATATTATTATTAATGTTTTCGAAAATTTATATTGTCGAAAAAATATTCTTCGAAACTTAATTATGCAATATCGACAATTAATTAAAATGTTGTCGAAATTTTTTAATATTATTATTCATGATTTCGAAGATTATTATTTTCAGAAAAAGAATCTTCAAAAATTGGACACTAATGTTTTCGAAAATATTAATCTTCGAACATTATGCAATTTTCGAACATTATCATATAATTAAAAAATAATAGTGTTTTACAAAGAACAATAAAATATTATTAAAAGGTCATGCCTCACATTTTCAAACATTAGGAGTTAGTTTCGAAGATTAGTAGTTCTAGGGAATTGTCGAAAAAGTTGTAGCTATATTAATGTTCGAAAATAAATTATTAAATAATAATATTTAAAAAATTTCAAAAAATTACTCAAAAAACAATAAAAAAATATTACAAGCTCATGTCCAAAATTTTCGAAGATTAGTACTTCAATTAATTCTCGAAATTTAAATTATGTTGGAAAACACTATGATATATAACAATATATAATTTTCGAAAAATACTAATAAAGTATGACACTAATTTTAAAATTATTATTAGTATTTTCGAACATTAAAATTGTAAAGAAAAAAATGTTCGAAAATTTTTATAGGAATTTTCGAAAATGAAAAACATTTTTTGGAAAATTACTAAAATTATTAAAAAGTGCATGAACTAATTTTCGAACATTAAGAAAACAGAGTTTTCGAAGATTAAGTGTAGTGCACTAATTTTCGAAAATAATTTCATGCCTAAATAAATAAATTAATAAATAAATAAATAATTAATTAATAATAGTTGTCAATGAATAAAATATTAATAAAAGTGCATGACATGTTTTCGAAGATTAAGTGGATGTTTTCGAAGATTAAGTGTAGTGCACTAATTTTTGAAAATAAGTTCATGCCTAAATTAATTAATAAATAAATAATTAATTACTATTAGGTTTACATGAATAAAATATTAATAGAAGTTCATGACATGTTTTCGAAGGTTAACACAACCAAATTTTCGAAGATTCAATGTAGTGCACTAATTTTCGAAAATAAGTCATGCAATTCCATGCATAAATTAATTAATAAATAATTAATTAATATGGAGGAAATGAATAAAATATTATTAAAAGTGCATGCAATATTTTCGAACATTAACAAAACCTAATTTTCGAATATTAACAAAACAGAATTTTCGAACAATAAGCCATTTCAAATCAGTTTTCGAAAATAAATAAATACATAAATAATTAATAATAGGGAAGAATGACTAAAATATTATTAAAGTAATAAAGTGCCAGACAAAGTTTTCGAAAATTAACAAATTAGAATTTTCGAAGATTAACACAAGTCAATTTTCGAAGATTAAGACAGTTTTAATGTTCGAAAATAAGTCATGTTCATAAATTAATAAATAAATAAATAATTAATTAATAATAGGAGGAAATGAATAAAATATTATTAAAAGTGCATGACATAGTTTTCAAACATTAACAAAATAGAGTTTTCGAACATTAAGTCAAGTTTGCTAATTTTCGAAAACCAAGTATCCTTAATTAATTAATTAATTAATTAATTAATAATTAATAATAGGTGTACATGAATAAAATATTATTAAAAGTGCAAGACATGGTTTTCGAACATTAACAGAACCTAATTTTCGAACATTAAGAAAACAGGATTTTCGAAGATTAAGTGCAGTGCAGAAATGTTCGAAAATAAGTCATGCAATTTCATGCATAAATAAATAAATAAATAAATAATTAATTAATTAATAATAGGTATACATGAATAAAATAGTATTAAAAGTGCATGTTTTAATTTTCGAAGAATAACAAATTAAAGTTTTCGAACAATAAAAAAGTAGATTTTTCGAAGATTAAGTCTAGTGAACTAATTTTCGAAAATAAGTCATGCAATTGTAAGCCTAAATAAATTAAGTAAAAAATAATTAATTATTTAATAATAGGAGTCAAAATAACATGAATAAAATAAAATTAAAAGTGCATGTTTTCATTTTCGAAGAATAACAAATTAAAGTTTTCGAACAATAAAAAAATAGATTTTTCGAAGATTAAGTCTTAGTGAACTAATTTTCGAAAATAAGTCATGCAATTGTAAGCCTAAATAAATTAATTAAAAAATAGTGCACTACACTCATTTTCGAAAATTAGTTGTAAGCCAAAATAAATTAATTAAAAAATAGTGCACTACACTCATTTTCGAAAATTAGCTGTAAGCCAAAATAAATTAATTAAAAAATAGTGCACTACACTCATTTCATTTTTCGAACTTTGCATGGCTAATGGTCAAAAATCACCTCACAAATTATAGTTTCGAAAATGCATAATTATAGTTCACAAATTTTCACAACAATGATTAAAATTTTCGAAAATGCAATAACAATGCAATAAATGATTAAAATTTTTGCTGCAATAAAATTTTCGAAAATGCAATAACAATGCATAACAATTTTCGAAAATGATCAATAATTATAGTTCGAAAATGCAATAACAATCTATACATTATTAAATTGTGAGGTGATTTTCGACCACTATGCAAATTTTCGAAGATTAACAAATGTGAGTTTTCGAAGATCAATTGTATCATATAATTTTCGACAATAAACTATGCAATTGTTGGCTAAATTAATTACTATTAGGTGTACATGAATAAAATATTAATAAAAGTGCATGACATGTTTTCGAAGATTAAAACAACTAAATTTTCGAACATTAAGAAAACAGAGTTTTCGAAGATTAAGTGTAGTGCACTAATTTTTGAAAATAAGTCCATGCCTAAATTAATTAATAAATAATTAATTAATTAATATTAGGTGTACATGAATAAAATATTAATAAAAGCGCATAACATGTTTTCGAAGATTAACACAACCAAATTTTCGAACATTAAAAAAACAGAGTTTTCGAAGATTAAGTGTAGTGCATTAATTTTCGAAAATAAGTCCATGCAATTTCATGCATAAATTAATTAATAAATAATTAATTAATTAGTGTCAATTAATAAAATATTATTAAAAATGCATGAAATATTTTCGAACATTAACAAAACCTAATTTTCGAACATTAAGAAAATACATTTTTCGAACAATAAGTACAGTGACTAATTTTTCGAAAATAAGTCATTGTTGCTTGCATAAATTAATTAATTAATAAATAAATGATTAATAATAGTTTTCGAACATTATTAATTATTTATGACTAAAATATGATTAAAAGTGCATGCGTTTATTTTCGAAGATTAAAAAATCATAGTTTTCGAAAATTAGGTCAATTCACTAATTTTCGAAAATAATTATAATATATAGTTCATAAAAATATTGTCGGAAATAATTATAATATTTTATTAATATTGTAATAGTGTCACAGTCGTATATATGTTCGAAAATCATTAATTAATTAATAATAGTGTTTTCAAAATAATAAAATATTAATTAATAACAAAGTATGAATAAATTAATAATTAATTAACAATACTGTATTTGAAAACAGTGATCAAAAGACAAAATTATATAATTAATTAAAAATAGTGTATTCTCCCATCAAAGTTAGCAAAATGACAATGTCAATGTGTCTCATCTCCCATGGGCCCACAATTATCAATTGACTTTCAAAAAAATGGGTATTTTGGGCTCAAAATCTATATTTAGGGTTATTTAGGGATGTATTACTATATCAATGGGTAAAATGGGATCAAAGTTTAAAAAAATGGGTAATTTGGGCTATTTTCTCTTATTGATATTGGAACTTGGACAACTATAGTTGATTGGAATCATATTTCAGTGTTTTTTCTTTATTTTTTTCCTTCTCTATTTCGATTATCACTTCTCTGACTCTAACAACAAATGCATAAGTTAAAATTGAAACACGATAATCTAAAAATCTAAAATCCAAACTAAAATAAAAAATAATAATTCACAACTCCACTTGTTTTTTTTTTGAGTTATAATTGGGTTGAGGAGACTCAAATCCGATATCTAGCTCAGATGAGAGATATACTTGTTATAAATCAACACTAACAACAACATTCCAGTTTTGCACAAAATATTGTATTCCACCTCCATCTCTTGTACATTTGTATGTTATGAATTAATTAGTGTTAGGAAAAATCTTCAAATGAGGTGGAAAAAACTCATATGGACAGCTGAAGAGGAAGAAATGTTGAAGAAGGGGATTAATTTACTCTGTATCCCATAGGAAATGGAAAAAGATTTTAGGCTTTGATGATGACGTCTTCAAGCAAAGTCGTAGATTAACAATGGAGTATGTGTAAAGTAAAACCAAAATTCAAATAGAAATCAATGATGTATGCAGATTACTACTATGTTTCTTTTGCTTATATAGTTTTTTTTCATATGAATAGCGAGCTATGTGTAACACCCCAACCCAACTTAGGAGTATTAAGGCGTCACCTTGACATTATATACTCAAAATATTTGTAAAAATATATAATAATAATTTAAAATCATTTTCATAGAGAAACTCAGCGGAAGACTGTACTAAAAACACGAGCATTTTTTTTCTTTCTATTTTAAATCGAAAAGCTTAGCATGCAAGTAACTAACTCGTGTCTTACCCACATTTGTAAATCAAAACCATGACATATTTAAAACACATGAAAATTTTACTTGAATGGTTAAACCAACATAAAAGTTTTCAAAGACTTTATGTAATATCAAAATTCATACAGATTAAAATAAATTTAAACATAAGCTTCTGTGAAGAAGTCCGTACAGCCGGTTACACATCCGCTTTATCGTAAGTTGGACCTGAAAAGCATTTTGGATAACATCATGAGACTCCTTCGGAGAGGAAGTCCAGTGGGATAATCGTACTTCTCTAATACATTGAAGCAATTAAACCATTAAGCACATACTACAACATTATCCTTGGGTACGCTAACCCTTGGACCATAACCTAACTTCGAGGGTAGTGGGATTGCTCACTCACTAAATTCCGCTTCGTAGACCAGGCACTTTCGCCTTTAAGATCGACACCCGATAGGGAAGCTGCATACCGGTTATAGCTACGGTGCTTCTATCCATAAATTTTCATACATATATAATTTACCAATTCAATTAACAACACGTAGCTAGAGAGTAGAAGTTACCCACTTTTGAGATTCGACTTGAAGTAGGGATAGCTACTGAAGTATCCGGTCGTCTCATACTGCACTCGTCACATTCATTAACTTTTAGTCTTCCAATCACATCTCATTTATATCATAAACATACATATATATTCATCTTCACGGATTACTTATTTAACATATAATTCGGTGTTTGTTGATGTGCTTCAATTTATTATAATATCATTAAATTGTATCATAATCATCTAACCTAACATGATTATCATACATGTCACATATTGTATATCATAAACACATAACTATAGATTTGGGAGAAATTTTAAAGTATACTTTCAAACAAGCATCAATTGTACCTTGAACGGAATAAACATCGTATTTTACATCTTAACTCATAAAACTCTAATTCATATGCTAGAGACTTAATTAATTAACACTTCACGCATAAGCACACATTCAATCACATAATATCAGTTTCAAAATATGGTCAAATTACATTCTTAAATCATAGATAAAATTTGATCTTGAAGTTAGTAATATATAGGAAGAAAAGACACTCTTTACAAGAACAATTTTTCATAATTTAAATGATCATCCAAAATTCATGAAATTAAGTATACATTACATAACAATCCTCAGTCATCCATGCTAAAATATTAGGGATAAATTCAAATCACAAAAGCTTTAATAAATCATTTACTAATATCAAAAATTATTCGAAATTGCTCTAAAACCAGTTTATGTTATAAAATTCACTGTAAATTGTATATTTCCTGAAACCTTCTGAAATTAATAATTTAGACTTGTAACATCATGTAATTAAACATAGTAAAACAGTTTTGAAAACGTATAATGGACCGATTTTATATAATTAATTTTCTAAGGTCCAAAACAGTAGAATCCTAAATTCGAAACTGGACTTATTTTGAAAAATCATTATAACTCGTACACTACTTTAAAAATTACCAAATTTCAACCATAAACTCAAACTTTCATGTAGTATAACATACCAAAACAGTTTTGAAAAATTATAATTGACTGAATTTATAAAATTATTTTTCTAAGGTCTGAAACTGCATAATTCCAACTCAAACTAGGCTATCTTTGAAAACTCATAATAATTCATAAATTACTTCAAAAATTACCAAATTTTTATCATAAGCTTAAAACTTCATTTAGCATAATATACTAAAACATTTTTGAAAAACTCCAAGTATACGATAAAAATCTACAAAGTGGACTGTCGTTACTAATATTTTTCACAACTTGATAAAACTCATTCACTTTTTTAATTAAAATGTAAATTCGACTTTAATAACTCCATTAATCTTCAATAAACCATCGTGACGCAATGAGTTTAGACAAGATAATTAAACATGCAAAGACTAAATCAACATGCAATTGCACAATCAACTCCCAAAAAAGACATATTTTAAAGATCAACCACATAAAACAAGAATTTGAACATTTTCTTCACATTAGTAGAAAATCACCCTTGAATCATACATGCAATGTGTTTAGGTAAAGAAAGCAAACATGCAAAGTTTTTTTTTTTTTTTTAATCTTCCTTACCACTTCATCGATAGGTGATTGTGTTCCTTCAAAAATCAGCAAGTTTCTTGTCCTCCAAATGTAATAGGTGGTGCAATAGAGGGCTATCTTCCTAAATTTTTTCAGAATCTGGTCTCCGGGTTGTTTTTTAATCCACTTCAAGCCACTTGAAATAGTGTTCATTTCCCTTGTAATCCCCAGCCAGAGTCTAATAGCATTCCAAATGGATTTTGAAAACCTGTTGTAACATCCTCGACCAAAACATACACGTTATTGGGTATTCATTTCATGCATCATATGCATTTCGTATTATTTATATGCTCTTAGGTAATTAGCGTTGAAAAAAAATCTCTATTATAATTAATTGAGACTCGAGTAATCTTCAAGTACATAATATAAATTATTTGATTAATGATAATATAAATTATGTTGAATTTTGTAAAGAAAATAAATCTAAATATATATATATATATAAACATGTACAGCCGCAGGTATATATATATAAGATGTTAGTTAATATTATAATATATATATATAAGTAGCATATGCATATGAATAGTTAATTAATATTATATATATAAGAGTAGCATATGTACATAAGTATATGAAAAGCAAAGTGAATATTATAATATTAATAAAATAATAAAGAAAAGCAAACTCAATTTGACTTGGAGTGAGGCGGTGCATATATATATATATATATATATATATATATATATATTTACTTTCATTTTATGTTTTGGGGATAGGTTCAGAGAATTAGAAAAGAAAAAAACAGAGGGACAGAGGATAAGAAAAAGAAATAGAGAGTAAAAAAAGGAGAAGGGTTTATTAATTTTGGTTTCATTTCTTTATCGATTTTCTTTAGAATTTGAGGGGAAGCTCGTGGGGACGTGTTCTTCGATTTGATAGGAGTGAATTCTCAAGATTTTTCCCGAAAGGTATAAAGAAATTAGTGAATTATATATATCTCCAGTTATTGTAATTCATCGGATGTTTTGGTAGCTTTATAGGCCGAATTAGGAAAAGCTTAAAACATGAAAGTTATAGCCCTATCTCTTAGCTAAACTCAGAAGCAAACCGTGGATGAGTCGGTTAAATATTGAGTGAATTAATGTCAAAATTGCAGGGCTTGGTCAAGTTTGAAAATGGTTAAGTATGCTATGTTTGTAACTTAATTTTATGCAGGTTGGAGACTGAATTAGGAAAAGTGTTAAATGTCACGCCCCATTTCCGAAATTAAATAAAATATAAATTTTAACATTTTGGGTGTCCAGCAATTTAAAACAAACTATAACTGAATGATAAAAATCCATACAAACTACATAATTTGCATAAAGTTTTAAACGATCAGAGGCCGCAGCAGAATATATATACAGGCCATCATACTTTTACAACATTTCAAATAACTTGTTTAATTATTACAAAAAATTATATACTCGCATCTTTCTTCACATTCGGCTCCCAACGTCCGAATTTATAAAAGAAAACATATAAAGGGAGTGAGCGTATAAAATACACTCAATGGGATCACACTGTATAGGGTCTCATTTCATAAAATATAACAAATAATCACATTTCATCACATGACATACAATTTATTCAAATATAAGCATTCATCGCAATCAAGCATCATTCATCTTCACACATGTCACTTTCATTTCCACATATACGGTCTTTAACCGTCTTGCAATATATGCGGTTCTCAGCCGCTATAAAACATATTGCGGTTCTTAGCCGCCATGAAAGCATTTTGCGGTTCTCAGCCGCCATGAAAACATTTTCTTTACGGTTATTAACCGTCATAATACGATGATCAACCGTCATATGCGAGCCCTAGCCGCCTTGCATACGCATGCACATGCACACATAATTTCATCACATTTTCATACATCAAACATTTACATAAAAGCACATCTTAATTGCACATACAAAAATATTACATTCACCTCATCATATCATCACATTTCATATATTCAGCACATAAACCCAACATATTTCATATCGAATAAAAATTCGTAATTTAAATAATCTGAACGAAATATAAAATATCGACTTAGCACATTTTCCCCACCTGAAGAGCAGCTGAACAAAAGCTTTAGACTTCCAAACTATCTACGGCGTAAAACCCGGCGTATTGCCTACAAACATAAGGTTTCGACTTAGCCTTTTCTCAAATTATGATCGATTTAAAATAAATTAATATTTTTAAATTAAACCCTAATTTTTGGAATTAAATATAACTTATTTTGTAATTAAATGTAAAATTCATAATCTATATAGATCAACTTGAAATTAATAGTTCGGATTAAAATAGATATAAAATTAGGGTTATTTATCCTTAATTTAGAAATAATAATTAAATTATAAATTAATTCAATTAGCATAATATTTATAAGTTTATAATTTTTAGTCTCAAAAGCAATCTTGCAAAACGTAGATTTAAATTATAATTCCAAATAAAATCTTTGGTTAAAATTTATAATAATAACACAATAATAATTAATTCCCAACTCAAGCTTACATTATAGTTTCTTAATTAATTTAATAAAATTTATAACTTTATACTTTATTTAGTCATATAATTAGATACAAGTAACATAAATTAATTTACATAATCCTCTTTATTATTTAATTAAACTCGTCTCATTTATCAAATTCTATTAATTATAAGTTAACATCCATAATTTTCCATATACATTAGTAAATAATAAAATTCCAAGTCTTATTTATCATAATTCTCACAAATTTTAAGGACAACTTTATGATATCGTCATATTTTAGAGAAAACCATGAAATTTTACCCGAATTCAATGTCTGAATTTCATATATTAAATTTTTAGTAATTATATGATAATATTTATATTTCCTAATATATTACAATATTAAATGAAAACATATATCATTAATATAACATTAAGAAATCTAGGAAAACAAATGCATAATAACATCAATAATAAGAGACTATGTAATTTCGATAAATTTAAGGGTTCGATTATCATCATTCGTATTTTTGGTGGTCTTCATGCATGCCTTTAATTAATTGAGGTTTTATATGCAATTTACAAACTAATTAAGCATTAAAATAATTTCAGCAATCAAAAATGACGTTTTTGCCCCCCATACACATCAAATTTTCAAAACAGCACCCTCCCCCAACACGTTACCCGTCCCAGCCGCTGCAGCTTTCTTCCACTTCCGATCACCGCCCAGCCGCCCCTACAATCCACCGGTCCGCCATAGCCGGCGATTGGAAGTCGCCGGCGACTCCTCACCACGCCACAACACCCTAGACAACACCCTACCTCTACCCATCCAAGCCCCTGTTGCAGCAGCCATGACAGCGGCGTAACAACCACCGGCGCAGTCAGCTCCGGCCGACTCACCCTGACCAACCACCACTGACCCACGAACACACCACACGCACCCACAACACCCGACTATACACATGCACGACCGACCAACACCAACAGAACAGAGCAAAGCTGCGCCCAGCTCAGCCTCGTACCACCAACACAACCGCCGCTCCCAGCGGCGGTCTCGACCAGACGCTCCGGCGCAAGCCTCGCACCAGTTCCGACCTGACTCAGTGGCGAACGGCGGCCGCAGCAGCATCCAGAACAGCAGCCAAGAGTGGATGCAGCTGCAAGAAGAAACGGCCATATTTTGATATTTCGAACCCATCTTTACGACGAGCAAGACAAGAGCTATCCTTCTTGACGTATTACCTTGCCGGAAACTGAGGATAAACGGTGGAAAAAGGGCGATCAAAGTGGCTGTTGAAGGAGAAAAACAAAGGGAAGAAGAGATGGCTTGGTTGCTTGCTTTGGTTGCAGTTACGTGCTTGGAGAAATGAAGGAGTATGGCCTCACTTATCCCTCAATTAATTCTTCTAGAATGTTATTGACCTAAGCCAACCTACCTACATGCCTATGATACACTTGTAATCCCATGCTATTTAATTTAAGTTATGCAAATATATCATATGTTTTTGTATCTCACGTAAATGCTCTAAGTTATACACATAAACTAATATAATAAATTATGTTATAAGTATATCATGCATATACATTATGTACGTAAATTTTAGCTTAGGTTGTATATCTAATAACTTATATAATACTTAGGTTATAACTATGTTTTATGAATTTTATATCTTAATATTATATAATCTAATATCATATATATAACATATATTACAAGTTCATATCATATAATTATATATACATTAAGGTAATATATATTATATAGCTATATTTAAAAAAAAAATTCTTAGGTGCTACATCCTTCCCTCTTTTTAATAAATTTCATCCTCGAAATTTAGAAACGTACCTAGAATCGGAAAATTCGGATATTTTGCTAAAATTTCCTCTTCTTCTTCCCAAGTGGCTTAATTGATATCATGATGATTCCATTGGACCTTGACTAAGACAATATCTCGATTTCTTAGTTTATGAATCTTTTTGTCCAAAATTGCCACTGGAACCTCTTCATAGGTTACGTCCTCCTCCAATCTTATCTGTTGTTGATCGATGATGTGACTTGGATCGAAAACGTATTTTCTTAGCATGGAAACATGAAAAACGTTGTGTATGCCGGCGTAATCAGGCGATAAAGCTAGTCGGTACGCCACTTCCCCGACTCGATCCAGAATCTTGAACGGACCTATATATCTTGGCTTCAATTTTCCTCGCTTTCCAAAACGATATACTCCTTTTGTGGGCGATACTTTGAGAAAGACTTTGTCCCCCACTGTAAATTGTAGTTCTCGGTGTCTTTTATCCGCATAGGATTTTTGTCGATCTTGAGCAGTCTTGATTCTTTCTCGGACTTTTCGTATCTTCTCCACTGCTTGCTCTACCAGCTCGGTTCCCAAAATTTGTTTTTCACCTACTTCATCCCAATAAAGAGGCGAACGACATTTTCTTCCATATAGAGCCTCGTATGGCGCCATTCCGATAGTTGCCTGATAGCTGTTATTGTAGGCAAACTCCACCAAATATAGATGGTCTTCCCAACTTCCATGCATATCCAAAGCATTTGCTCTCAGCATATCCTCCAAAATTTGTATTGTCCGTTCGCTTTGTCCATCAGTTTGAGGATGAAAAGCAGTGCTGAAAGCCAGTTTGGTGCCTAATTCTTTTTGCAAACTCTGCCAAAATCTGGATGTGAAACGAGGGTCTCTATCTGACACAATAGAGATGGGTACCCTATGCAATCTAACAATCTCTTTTATGTAGATCTGAGCTAATCTTTCCAAACTAAACGTCATTTTGATCGGCAAAAAGTGGGCAGACTTGGTTAGTCTATCCACAATGACCCATATTGCATGATTTCCATGATTGGTTCGAGGTAGTCCCACCACAAAGTCCATGGTTATATGTTCCCACTTCCATTCAGGTATCTCTAGAGGTGTGAGCATTCCCGCAGGTCTTTGATGTTCCGCCTTCACTTGTTGGCAAATAATGCATCTTTTCACAAAAAGTCCAATACTATTCTTCATATTTCTCCACCAAAAACTCTTTTTCAAATCTTGATACATCTTTGTACTTCCTGGATGGGCTGTATAAGGAGTAACATGTGCTTCTTCCATGATTTCAGTTAGAAGATCTTCCTTATGTGGCAAACACAGCCTGTTCTTGAACTTAAGTACCCCATCCTTGCTTACTTCGAAGTTCTTTGCTAAACCCTTCTCCACTTGCTCCTTCATGATTTGAGTGAATCTATCCACATGTTGAGCCTGCAGTATTCTTTCCTGAAGCGTGGGTTTGATTATCAAAGCACTTATTCTTGCTCCTATGATGCTTGGAGGTATCACCACTTCCATGCTTAGCTTTCCAATTTCTTCAATCAACTCCTTTTGAGTAGTTATCATGCATGCCGTTTGAGCCTTTTCCTTCCTACTCAGCGCATCCGCCACTACATTTGCTTTTCCAGGATGGTATAAAATTGAGCAATCGTAATCTTTCACCAACTCCAACCATCTTTTTTGTCTCATGTTGAGCTCTTTTTGTTCGAAAAAGTACTTCAAGCTCTTATGATCCGTATAGATCTCACACTTTCCTCCATACAAATAGTGCCACCAAATCTTGAGAGCGTACACTACAGCAGCTAATTCCAAATCATGAGTGGGATAGTTTTGCTCATGCACCTTTAATTATCTCGAAGCGTAAGCTACCACCTTTCCTCTTTGCATCAGTACACATCCCAAACCTTGTTTGGAGGCATCACTATAAACAAAAAACTCCTTTGTTCCGTCTGGAATTATTAGAATTGGTGCAGTCGTCAATCTTCTCTTCAATTCTTGGAAACTATCTTCGCATTGCTTCGTCCACTAAAACTTCACATCCTTACGAGTCAAACGTGTCAGAGGAATAGAGATCTTTGAAAATCCTTCAATGAACCTTCTGTAATATCCAGCTAAACCCAGAAAACTTCGCACTTCATTTACATTGGTCGGTGGTTTCCAATTACTGACCTCTTCCACCTTAGCCAGATCCACTTCTATTACTTTTGAAGAGACAATATGTCCAAGAAAAGAGATTTTATCCAACCAGAACTCACACTTTTTGAAATTGGCATATAATTTCTCTTTTCTTAAAGTTTCCAGAGTAATCCTCAGGTGCTCTTCGTGTTGTCTCTTATCTTGTGAATACACCAAAATATCATCAATAAAAACTATCACAAATCGATCAAGATATGGATGGAAAATTCGATTCATCATATCCATGAAAACGGCTGGTGCATTGCTGAGTCCAAAAGGCATTACCACAAATTCGTAATGGCCGTACCTTGTTCTGAAAGTCGTTTTAGATATATCTTCTTTCTTAATCTTCACTTGATGATATCCGGATCTCAAATCAATTTTTGAAAATACGCTTGCACCTCTTAATTGATCGAACAAGTCTTCAATCCGAGGTAACGGATATTTATTCTTGATCGTTCTTTTATTGAGCTCTCGATAGTCTATGCACATCCGAAATGTTCCATCCTTTTTCTTCACAAACAGCACTGGAGCTCCCCAAGGTGATACGCTAGGACGTATGAAACCCTTTTCCAAGAGTTCTTGCAATTCACCTTTAGCTCTTCCAACTCTTTCGGTGCCATTCGGTATGGAGCCTTCGATACTGGTGCCGCTCCTGGTACTAAGTCTATGCTGAACTCAACTTGTCTATCAGGCGGTAGACCAGGTAAATCTTCTGGAAAGACATCTACATATTTTCTCACTATCGGCACCACTTCAATAGAAGTTGCCTTATGCGCAAGATCCGCAATACTCACTAAAAACGCCTCGCAACCTTCCTTTTTGATCATCTTGCTCGCTTGCATGTCCGATATAATGTGTGGACTTATACCCAATCGAGTTCCATGAAAAATGAACTCTTCTTTGCCTGAAGATCGAATTAAGATCTCTTTTTCTCGACACTTGATTATCGCATTGTTAGCCTTGAGCCAATCCATGCCCAAAATTACATCAAAATCCTTCATGTCTAAAACATGCAAGGTGGCTGGGATAATTTTATCAGCAAAAGAAATCTTCATATTTCGACATACGTTTTGGGTTTTTACTGTCCTCCCAAATGGTATACTAACCTCTAAGGTTTCAGCATTTTTCTCGTCATTTTTATATCCCAACATTTCAAAAAACTTGACAGACATAAAAGAATGGGTCGCTCATGTATCAAATAAAACTAGAGCAGGTATATCGCATACTGATAACATACCTGCCATGGTTTCTGGTCCTTCCTCGGCCTCCTTTCGCGTTAAAGCAAAAGCTCGAGCTTTTCTGGCTTCGGGTCTCGACTTAAAATCCGGTTTAACTTTATTCTTAGGACAGTCATTTACATTATGTCCAAATTCTTGGCATCTAAAACACCGTCCTGTTCCCCATAAACATTGCCCGTTGTGCATTCTTCCGCATTTGGAGCAGACTGGCCCCTGTCTGGATTTATAGGCGTTTTGTCCGCTACTCATTCCTGGCCATTGGGTCCGGTTGAGAATCTGGTTACGATTCTGATTCGGTTCATTCTACTTCCTCTTTCCAAGTACATCTGAAGGTTTTCTAAGTGGAACATTTTCCAAACCCATACGTGCTGCAATATCTTGGGCTCGTTCCACCGTTTCTGCATATGTCAACCCTCCTTGTCCTGCCAAAATGGTGCCAATTCCTTGCCGTAGGCCACAGTTGAAACGTCTAGCTTTCTTCATATCTGTATCTACCAGATGCATTGCATATCTGCTCAGCTGATTGAACTTTCTTTCATATTCTCCAACGGTCATCATTCCTTGTCGAAGGTGTAAAAATTCGGTTTCCTTTCTGTCACGATAAGACTACGGCAAATAGTTCTGCATAACTATTTCTTTGAAATCTGTCCACGTCATGCCACTTCTTCTCTCCGGGTTTATAGTTCGATCGTATGACTCCCACCAAAAGCTAGCCTCTTCAGTGAATTGAAAGATAGCACATGATATCTTTTGCACGTCGGTACAAACCAAATGAGCAAAAAGCCTATCCAAGGCTCTTAACCATTCTTCAGCGTCCACAGGGTCTCCTTTGTCATTGAAGGTTGGCGGATTGAATCGTCGAAACTGTTTGATTATACTATTCGTATCATGTTTTGGTGCCTGGTGGGGTGCTTCTCTATTAGCATCAAACTTATCGGCTAATCTTTTTAGCACTGTGACTAGATTTTCCAATATTCCTTCTTCTGTTGGCGCAGACGGTCCCTCTGTAGTTGCGGTTTGCTTTCGGGGTCTACCTCTCGAAAGCATGATTCTGCTACGATACACGCAATATCCGATAGTTAAATATTACGACGTTATTATTGAGAAATAATAATAATACAAGCTATGAGAAATTTCACCAGCTTCAATAGGATATATATATATATATATATACATAATATTTTATAACACAACACTTTATAGGCCATAATCTTATATACATCAAAATTTTGGCTACATATGCATCATATCCATATATTTACATACACTACCACACAACTATTTAAAACATACATATATATTGTTTTAACCGAGGTACATCCCAAAATATAACACCTAGTCCGATCATCTATGCTACCGCAGCTGGGGGCGATGGGGGCCTAACTACACCAGAGGTCGAAGCGCCTGGATCATCCTCATCAAAGTAATCGTCAGGATCCTCTTCCGGATCCTCCTCCGGATCTTCCTCCGGCTCCTCCTCCTCGGAGTCATCACTAGGTGGATCATAGGGCCCTGGCTCAAGGGGAGATGGATACTGGTTCCTACCCCATGCCTCTAGAAGCTGACCTGCAACCCTCCCAAAATCTACAACGGGAGAGCGCTCTGGTCCTGAATATACTACCTCTCTACGATAAATACTATGGGCGTGAGCTGCCCATACGGAGGGCAATGTCCTGATCAGCTGACGACATCCCTCCGCATTTCCTATTAAGCCTCCAGCCCCACCGGCCCATCTCTAGATATGCAACATTCGAGCGGTATGCTCTCCTACTGAAAAGTCTGCAGCTACTCGACTATCAAAGAAGACATCTCTAAGTCTCTCTCTGGGAATCGACTTCCTAGCAGTATACTTCTTTTGAGCCATCTGTATATATAATTCTATATAAGCTTAACTTAAGAAAATCTATATAACAACCCCCGTAATAAACCCCAAAACACGTATTTACAATTCAATAATAAATCAAACATAACATTTCATAATAACACAGATTTGTATTCACATTATGAAAATTAAGCATATATAATCAACTCATTTCCATGCCTATCGGAGAAAAAGTGGAAAAAGATGCGTGTTTAACTCAAAATTTAAATATTAAGCCCGTTTTTAGAAAAATTAAAATTTTATAAACTTTTAAAATTGAGCAAAGCCCTACAAAGAGAGCTAGGCTCTGATACCAAAACTGACACGCCCCATTTCCGAAATTAAATAAAATAAAAATTTTAATATTTTGGGCGTCCAGCAATTTAAAACAAACTATAGCTGAAGGATAAAAATTCATACAAACTACATAATTTGCATAAAGTTCTAAACGATCAGAGGCCGCAGCAGAATATATATACAGGCCATCATACTTTTACAACCTTTCAAATAACTTGTTTAATTATTACAAAAAATTATATACTCGCATCTTTCTTCACATTCGGCTCCCAACGTCCGAATCTATAAAAGAAAACATATAAAGGGGGTGAGCGTATAAAATACACTCAGTGGGATCACACTGTATAGGGTCTCATTTCATAAAATATAACAAATAATCACATTTCATCACATGACATACAATTTATTCAAATATAAGCATTCATCGCAATCAAGCATCATTCATCTTCACACATGTCACTTTCATTTCCACATATACGGTCTTTAACCGTCTTGCAACATATGCGGTTCTCAGCCGCTATAAAACATATTGCGGTTCTTAGCCGTCATGAAAGCATTTTGCGGTTCTCAGCCGCCATGAAAACATTTTCTTTACGGTTATTAACCGTCATAATACGGTGATCAGCCGTCATATGCGAGCCCTAGCCGCCTTGCATACGCATGCACATGCGCACATAATTTCATCACATTTTCATACATCAAACATATACATAAAAGCACATCTTAATTGCACATACAAAAATATCACATTCACCTCATCATATCATCACATTTCATATATTCAGCACATAAACCCAACATATTTCATATCGAATAAAAATTCGTAATTTAAATAATCTGAACGAAATATAAAATATCGACTTAGCACATTTTCCCCACCTGAAGAGCAGCTGAACAAAAGCTTTAGACTTCCAAACTATCTACGGCGTAAAACCCGGCGTATTGCCTACAAACATAAGGTTTCGACTTAGCCTTTTCTCAAATTATGATTGATTTAAAATAAATTAATATTTTTAAATTAAACCCTAATTTTTGGAATTAAATATAACTTATTTTGTAATTAAATGTAAAATTCATAATCTATATAGATCAACTTGAAATTAATAGTTCGGATTAAAATAGATATAAAATTAGGGTTATTTATCCTTAATTTAGAAATAATAATTAAATTATAAATTAATTCAATTAGCATAATATTTATAAGTTTATAATTTTTAGTCTCAAAAGCAATCTTGCAAAACGTAGATTTAAATTATAATTCCAAATAAAATCTTTGGTTAAAATTTATAATAATAACACAATAATAATTAATTCCCAACTCAAGCTTACATTATAGTTTCTTAATTAATTTAATAAAATTTATAACTTTATACTTTATTTAGTCATATAATTAGATACAAGTAACATAAATTAATTTACATAATCCTCTTTATTATTTAATTAAACTCGTCTCATTTATCAAATTCTATTAATTATAAGTTAACATCCATAATTTTCCATATACATTAGTAAATAATAAAATTCCAAGTCTTATTTATCATAATTCTCACAAATTTTAAGGACAACTTTATGATATCGTCATATTTTAGAGAAAACCATGAAATTTTACCCGAATTCAATGTCTGAATTTCATATATTAAATTTTTAGTAATTATATGATAATATTTATATTTCCTAATATATTACAATATTAAATGAAAACATATATCATTAATATAACATTAAGAAATCTAGGAAAACAAATGCATAATAACATCAATAATAAGAGACTATGTAATTTCGATAAATTTAAGGGTTCGATTATCATCATTCGTATTTTTGGTGGTCTTCATACATACCTTTAATTAATTGAGGTTTTATATGCAATTTACAAACTAATTAAGCATTAAAATAATTTCAGCAATCAAGAATGACGTTTTTGCCCCCCATACACATCAAATTTTCAAAAACAGCACCCTCCCCCCAACACGTTACCCGTCCCAGCCGCTGCAGCTTTCTTCCACTTCCGATCACCGCCCAGCCGCCCCTGCAATCCGCCGGTCCGCCACAGCCGACGATTGGAAGTCGCCGGCGACTCCTCACCACGCCACAACACCCTAGACAACACCCTACCTCTACCCGTCCAAGCCCCTGTTGCAGCAGCCATGACAGCGGCGTAACAACCACCGACGCGGTCAGCTCCGGCCGACTCACCCTGACCAACCACCACTGACCTACGAACACACTACACGCACCCACAACACCCGACTATACACATGCACGACCGACCAACACCAGCAGAACAGAGCAAAGCTGCGCCCAGCTCAGCCCCGTACCGCCAACACAACCGCCGACGCGCCGGCGCAAGCCTCGCACCAGTTCCGACCTGACTCAGTGGCGAACGGCGGCCGCAGCAGCATCCAGAACAGCAGCCAAGAGTGGATGCAGCTGCAAGAAGAAACGACCATATTTCGATATTTCGAACCCATCTTTACGACGAGCAAGACAAGAGCTATCCTTCTTGACGTATTACCTTGCCGGAAATTGAGGATAAATGGTGGAAAAAGGGCGATCAAAGTGGCTGTTGAAGGAGAAAAACAAAGGGAAGAAGAGATGGCTTGGTTGCTTGCTTTGGTTGCAGTTACGTGCTTGGAGAAATGAAGGAGTATGGCCTCACTTATCCCTCAATTAATTCTTCTAGAATGTTATTGACCTAAGTCAACCTACCTACATGCCTATGATACACTTGTAATCCCATGCTATTTAATTTAAGTTATGCAAATATATCATATGCTTTTGTATCTCACGTAAATGGCCTAAGTTATACACATAAACTAATATAATAAATTATGTTATAAGTATATCATGCATATACATTATGTACGTAAATTTTAGCTTAGGTTATATATCTAATAACTTATATAATACTTAGGTTATAACTATGTTTTATGAATTTTATATCTTAATATTATATAATCTAATATCATATATATAACATATATTACAAGTTCATATCATATAATTATATATACATTAAGGTAATATATATTATATAGCTATATTTAAAAAAAAATTCTTAGGTGCTACATTAAACATGAAAGTTGTAGAGTTATATGTTAAGTTTCTACCAAATTTTACCTTGCTCAATCCGGAATTTTATAACTCAAGTTATAGGGAAAATTAATGAACATGGTTAATTAAGCATACATGCATTGCATTCCATTGCATAATAGAAATATTTATTAAGGGGATGATTAGATTAATTTGTATTGAATCATATAGGGGCACGACCTGTAGAAAGGGAGAAGGAATTAGAGCAGCGAACGGATTCCTTATTCTAGCCGAGTAAGTATAAACCATATATGTAACTTATATGCTATGTGATTTATATGCAATGTGAGTATAAACCATATATGTGACTTATATGTTATGTGATTTATACGTAATGAGATGTAATTTATATGCAACGTTTGTTATGTGAGTTATAGAAAAATGTCTATTTATATGAATTTATCATTGGACCAAATGATATATTGGCAAATGTATACGTGATTATATGTTCAGATGATTGATATGTTGCATTACATACGGCATGAAATTAAAAGGCATGTGACTGTCTTGCTATGGATCTGTATACAAAGTGGAGACCTACGGGTCATATTCATATTGGAAACCTACAGGTCTATATACATAGTGGAGACCTTCGGGTCATAATGATATTGGAGACCTACGGGTCATGATCATATTGGAGACCTACGGGTCTATATACACAATGGCATATTGGAAATCGCAGGACAGATCCAAGCTTGAGCAGTTCACAGAATAATAAATCGGACATAGTGGCATTTGCACATGATGATTATATTATTGATTAAATCAGACATATTTATTTATTTAGGTTCAATAGCTTTTTGAAGTGGGTTTGTATATATAGACGCCACTCTATATCATGTCGGCCGGCTGATGCCTCGGGCAACCTTCTCCTCCTCTGCATTTTGCATTTTGGACACGTGTAACATGAGTTGTATTTAATATGACTTACGCTGGGATATGAGTTGTGTGTTTTAATCTTATATGATATTAGTTTTTAAATAATGTTTTTATGCTTATATGGATAAATGAAACGTCAGCATGATTTGCCTATTTGATGAATATTTTATTATGAGATATACGTCATAGGGGTATAGGGTGTCACAGTTTGGTTTGGTATCAGAGTGGGGATATGATTCCTCGGTGTCATTATGCATTGATAAGTATTATATGTGATATGTAATTGATATTGAGATTACATTTAAATAAATAGGAAATATGGACATTCATGAGCATGAATCATTGAGGAGAGAAGGTTCAGCCATGCCACATCAATCGATAGAGACATCTCATATATTACATGCATCACATGAGCCTGTACAACATTCACCTAGACGGGCAGAACAAAAGGTACATGAGCCAAGTATAGGTTCCAAAAGTAAAAATTTTAAAGAGCTCCGTAAATTAGGAGCAGTTGACTTTTATGAAACTATTGATCCTGCTGAAGCTGAGACATGGCTTAAAATAATAGAGAGAGTTTTTGGCATGATGAGATGCACGGTAGAGAAACGGTTTGACTTTGCAGTGTCACTGTTACAAGGGGATGCATATAATTGGTGGGAGACAGTTCCACATGCTACAGTACAGCTGTCAATCCTTACTTGGGATGATTTTCTCACTGTGTTCAGAGATAGATACATGCTAGAGGTATATTGAGATAACAAACAACGAGAATTTCTATCTCTTAAACAGGGGAATATGTCAGTTGCTGAGTATGAAGTTAAATTTACTCAATTATCACATTATGCGGCTGCGATGGTTGCTACTGAATGAGATAGATGCAGACGTTTTGAGGAGGGACTTTCATATAATATTCGAAGTAAGATTATGCCTTGGGATCTCCATACTTATACGAACTTGCATGCTGCAGCAGTTAGGGCTGAGATTTTGTTAAAGGAAGGACAAACATATTTTCAAAGGCAAAAGAGAGAGTCGATGACTCATATTGGTGAATCAAGTGAGAAGCCAACTAAACATCAGAGTTTTTCCTTTCCAGCACCAACATTTAGCAGAGGTGGTTCATTCAGTCAGAGGGGTGGACGTACACAATCTTTTAGTCGTGGAAGTGGCCGAGGACCTAGCCCAACAATACAGACACGACCTATGTGTCAACACTGTGGTCGATATCATATAGGAGAGTGTCGATTGCTTACTAGAGGTTGTTATTACTGTGGACAACAAGGACACTTTTATAGGGAGTGTCCAGCTAGACTTGATAGATCAAATATTGGTAGAGCGACATCAGAACCGACAGTGCAAAATATTTGACCAACAGCATCAATGGCAAGTGTTGGTAGAGGTCATGGTAGAGGTCAGACTTTAAGATCTACTGCTAGTAGAGGAAGATCAAAGGCACCAGAAACACGATCATCGGGTCAGACACGAGTTTTTTCTATGTCATAGCGGGAGGCAGCTACAGCACCTGAGGTCATTACTGGTAAACTCTATTTAAATGATTTTGAAATACATGTATTGATAGATCCAGAATCCACTCATTCATTCATATCATCCACCATAGTATCTCATTAATTTGCATAAAGAACTCGAACCACTAGATTACAACTTAGGAGTACATACTCCATTGGGTGAAGTTGTAATGGTGCATACGGTATATCAAAATTGTATAATGCGGGTTGATACAGTAGTGTTACCAGCTGATTTGATCATGTTATTTCTACATGAATTTGATGTTATATTGGGTATGGATTGGTTATCGAGACATCGTGCTAAAGTGGATTGTTACACTAAAAAAGTGGTGATAGATTCTCTTGGACAGACTAAAGTGATTTTCTATGGTGATCGACGGATTGTACCGACATGTTTGATTTCAGCAACAACAGCTTTCTGTATGATTAGAGACGGATGTGAGGCATATCTGACACATGTTATAGATCGTACAACTACATATGATGAGATCAGAGATATTTCAATTGTTAAAGATTTTTCTGATGTTTTTCCAGAGGAGTTACCAGGATTACCACTTGATAGAGAGACAGAGTTCACCATAGAATCGATACCGGGTACCTCACCAATCTCTATTCCTCCATATCGGATGGTCCAATTGGAGTTACAGGAATTAAAGAAACAATTACAAAAACTACTACAAAAAGGGTATATACGGGCTACTGTATCGCCTTGGGGTGCGCCTGTGCTTTTCGTGAAAAAGAAAGATGGTACATTACGACTGTGCATAGATTATCGAAAATTGAATCAAGTAACAGTGAAGAACAAATACCCATTACCACGGATAGATGATTTATTTAATCAACTACAGAGTGCGCAAGTATTTTCCAAGATAGATCTTCGATCTGGGTACCATCAATTAAAAATAGCCAAAGATGATATTCCGAAGACAACATTCAGAACTCGATATGGGCATTATGAATTTTTTGTGATGCCATTCGGGTTGACTAATGCACCAGCAACATTTATGGCTTTAATGAATAAAGTGTTCCAACCTTTCCTTGATAGATTTGTCATTGTCTTCATTGATGACATACTGGTATATTCACTGAGTAAAGAGAAACACGCGGATCATTTACGGATAGTGTTACAAATCTTGCAAGAAAAACAACTATACGCAAAGTTGAGTAAATGTGAATTTTAGTTGGATCATGTGGTATTTTTGGGACACATAGTATCTGGACAAGGCATAGAGGTCGATTCGAGAAAGATTGTGGCAGTGATAAACTGGGAAGTACCAACAACAGTTTCGGAGGTTCGAAGTTTTCTCGGTATGGCCGGATACTACAGACGATTTGTCGAAGGATTTTCCATTATAGCGGCGCCACTCACAAAACTGCTACGAAAGAACGTTCCATTTCAATGGAATGACAGATGCCAATAGAGCTTTGATAAATTAAAGCATCGTTTGACTACAACACCGATACTCATAATTCCTACAGGCACTGGAGGATTTGTTGTTTACAGCGATGCTTCACATCAAGGACTTGGTTGTGTCCTAATGCAGAATGGAAAATTAATTGCTTATCCGTCACGATAATTACGACCACATGAAGTTTCCTACCCTGTTCATGATTTAGAGTTGGCGGTAGTGGTATTTGCTTTAAAAATCTGGTGACATTATCTTTATGGGAAGACGTTCCAAATATTTACCGATCATAAAAGCTTGAAGTATTTGATGAGTCCGAGAGAATTGAACATGCGACAGAAACGTTGGATGGAACTATTGAAGGATTATGATTGCACGATAGAGTATCATCCGGGAAAGGCTAACGTTGTAGCTGATGCGTTAAATCGGAAGTCTGATGGTACAGTGGCACATATGCATTTAGCTCCACTTTCAGATTTGATTGCTCTACTAAGTTTAAACACAAGACTACAGTTAGATACAGGTGGAGTGCTGATTGCTACCTTGGAGATTCGTTCGATATTGAGACAACGAATACAAGATGCACAGGCCAAGGATGAAAAATTGACACAAATTATTGAACAGGTGCAACAGTGCAAAGACACACCATTTAATTTACAAGATGGTACATTAATGTTTGGCACCAGGTTGTGTGTACCTAACGTTGATGATTTACGATGAGAAATTTTAGATGAGGCACATATTACTTATGGATAAAGAGATATGTGTAGATACTTATATGTATGAGCAGTGTTTATGGAATTGTACCTGACCATGAACTAGCTTGACCAATGATTCAAGGTTCAACAGAAAGGTTTGATTGCTCTATTGAAAAAAATTGTATTTTTTTTTAAACTATAATTTGTTTTTTGGGCATAATTGTCAAAATCAATCTAACAACTATATAATTAGGATAATATAACTGATAGGATCGCAAATGAGTTTGAAACACAGCAAAAAATAAATTTTACAATTTAAGTCGATTGTTGGCATTTAAATTTGATTTATAGATTTAGAAATATTTACCTTAGTGAGTTCTTAACGTGAAAAATGCTTTGAACATATGAAGACTCTATGCATATCCACATCGAGACTAAATTTTACTATCAATTTTTGAACGATGAAACTAGATTTTTACTTTTTTGTGAATGAAATTTTTTATCTTCATTATCATGCAACCGTATAAATAGGTGCATCGAGAAGTATCCATAGCATACGATATGCTACAAAGGAAAGTTGGTAATTATCATTAATTTAATTACAATCAAATATTGGTGAAAAAAGCTAAATACCCAATGTATAGGCATCATCCAATATATCAAATTGACGACAATTTTCATTGTAAATCTCAAGGATAATTTCCTCCAAATAAAGTCAAACTTCCCTTACAATAATAATCATGTGTATCAATCAAAACATGATTTCATTATTTTTTCTCATACAAACAAGATAACTTATATATATATATATAGTAAGCAAGAACATTTCAAATCATTTCTTATTAATTATATTCTTAGCGCTAGTAGAGAATATTATAATATTCCACTTAATCATTTCATTTAATTATCTCATAATTAATTAAATAATTTTTAGCAAAGATTAAAACATTCATAAATGTGTGACTTCATATGTTCAATACTAAACAGTAGTAAGTTAATCATATTAATTTCCTAATAAAAGTTGACGTCTAGCAACATTTCTTGATGATAGGAAAGTATGAAATAAACTAATATCCTCTCTAGAACCATTATAAGAAAAAAAATATATTTCCTTCCATCGTTTACCCTCCGGATTAATCTAGGATAAGGTTAAAACTGTCAAATCCCAATAGATTACCAACTATATTTCATGTTAGTTATAATCAACTAAAGAATGACTTGAGAAACTCATTTCTTTATACATTTAGTTGTCTTGGTCAAAGTTTTTATTTAGTTGATATAATGTATAATTATATAGAGCTCAAACTCATTACCTAAAGTTGAGGAATCCCATCTTGATCAAGCATTAATTTCTACAAGTATTTAATTACCAAATTACCATTTAATTAACGTCAAAATGATGTACATTATGTGTCCAGAATCAAAGTGCGCTAAATAACTCGTCAATTACAATAATTATCTTAGGTCCAATGATATATAAACATTATATTTTTGAGAGTATTACAGTTGCACATTCAATTCAAGTCGACTCGGGTTAACTTACATTCACGTTGCTTTAGGTCAAAATCTTTATATACAAATTTGGTAATCTTTATGTATATGATTTTTATGTACAAATTTCGTGACATTTATGTACAATAACTTAGAAAAAAAAGAGAATTTAAGCAAAATTTGAACATAGATACCTTTTTGTGATATTCATGTAATCCTTATGTATAGTCATGTGATCTTTATATACAAATATCCATATCTTGTACATAAATGTCACATGAATATATATAAGGGTCACATGAATATCATATAAAGGTATCTATATATAAATTTTGCTGAAATTCTTCCTTTTTTTTCTAAGTTATTGTACATAAATGTTACATAATTTATACACAAAGATCACTGAATTTGTACATAAAGATCAACAAAAAAAAGGTAAACCTCGGGGATTCAGATCGGATCGACCCGGATTGTATGAATCTAAGGAAATTTAGGTTGGATCGATCCAGATTGTATGGATTTTAAATTTATACACCTGATACACAGGAGAATTTGTGTATATTTTTTATGAAAATATCTATCAGCAGTCTATATAAGTAATGATAATCATTAGATATTCTCAATTGAGTCTATTCAATAATAATATCTCCATATACGTTATTTATTTATGTTACTTTGTAAATGAGACCTACTAATATCTATCCAATAGAGATTGTTGCATAGATATTGATCTATCTGTATTTATTAAATGTGCTAATTTAATAATCTTCTGATCAAGAATAACTTTAGATTGAATCATATAAGAGTTATCTCTTATTATAATGATTCTATCTTGATGTTAAGTCTATGAATTTAATCAAGTAACAAACATGATAATATAAAGATGCATATTAAGAACAAAATTCATAATAATACGTCGAAACAAATAAATAGATTGGGTTTTGGTTATAACTCCAACAATAACATCAACATATATCATAAACCAAAATCAAATTAGCAACATAAGTTTCTTAAATTCAAAAGGACAAAGTAAAACAAGTTACCAATTCCAAACTCATTAGTCGCCGTACTAATGAAGTCAATTTTAAAGTTTAAACTATGAACATTAAAATAAACAATGCTTCAGCTTCTTCCTCCAAAGGAATATGCATTTGTTAAACTAATCTTTCATAATCATCATCTTTGGCACACACCTCAAGATGTCCTTCGAAAGAATATAATTCTTACTTTTCATTCATTATTTTATCCATATCTGGATAAATAAATAAATATTTTTAATGAATAAAGAACAAAGTAAAATATATTAAACAAAATGAATAAACGAATAAATGATAAGAAAATCATCTTCATCAATTTGAACATTTGAAAGCTCTTCATGAACCATGTTATTCAACTCATTGATGTGTAACTAGGGGTGGAGATTGGAACGGAAATTTTCGATATCCGCCGAATTCGATCCGAAATTTTTCGATTTTGAAACGAATATTTTTAATCCAAAATCTAAAAATCCGAATTCCGATTTTTGCGAAAATTTTTGGATGGAAATTGGAATTAGTTTTGAAATTTTTGGAAATTCCGAAATCCGATCCGAATATTTCTGAAATTCAATTTTCGGAAATTTTGATTTCCAATCTGATCTGAAATTCCGATCCGATTTCCGATTTATTTCCGAAATAATAGTATATAATATTCTTCTATAGCAAATAGTATATAGTATAAAATGTTTGAATTATATTAGATAATATAATATATTTTATATACATTTACTATATGTAAATATAAATATACATATCATAGTATATTTTATAATACTATATACTATATAATATATTTTATATACTTTGTTGGGATTTCATTGTTTAGATTTTGATGAGACAAACCAATCATGTAATAGGAAGTTTTGAGTACCCCATTTTCACGTTATTTAAGTGAATAAATAGACTAGAATTAAGTCTTGAGTCAAGGATTAAAATGGAGGTTAAAAGAAGATAAAGCTGCATCTAAGCTTTAAAGGAAGATATCGCTGCAAGAAGGCAGGATACAGTATCGTTGTATAAAGGCAGGATACAGCATTGCTGGAAGAAGAAAGGAACAGCAAAGCATAAATAAGGCTGTACTTCAATACAGCAAGACAAGGAAAAACGGCATGCAGCATCGCTGCATGAAAAGAATACAGGAGTACTGCGAGAACGATGAATACAGCAGCACTGCCAGATGATACTGCAAGCAGGTCTAAAATACAGCAGCACTGAAAGAATGCATCAGCTGCACAAAGACCAAGGATACAGCGCAGACTTACAGGACAGTTAAGTAAATACAGCGCCAACTACAAGACGAAGTATCCTGCAGATCCCAGGAAGGATAAATGCAGTACGAGGAACGGAGATCCAAGCAGGAACAAAAGAGCCGTTCAAGAAAAAGTCAAAGTAACAGACACGGAGCCAATCAGAAGATGCCACATGGACTGACGCGCCGCAGAAAGCTGCGAGCCGCAACTGCCGCATTAAATGCTCTGAAAGGAAAAGTCAAGTCGCATTAAATACGAACCATACTTTGGACAGGCTAATTCAAATTCAAAAGAGGGATGTCTCCTTCAACGGGCATCTTCTCCTACAAGTATAAATAGAGGTCGAGGAGAACTGAAGCTGGTTACTGAAAACTGATACTGTCAACTAATTTCCATACGCGAAAGTTGCAAGCTTACAAATTTCAAAGTATTCAAGCCAACAGTTTCAGTCACTCAACCTATCGAAGTGAAGCAGAGTTCAAGCTGAAAGATTCCTTACGGATTCAGAAGCTCACTTCGAAGCACAAGTTGAAGAAAATCTTTTTATCCTTTTAACCTTGTTGCTGTGTGCTTAGGTTGTTTTAGTGGTGTCAAGCAGTTGATAGGAGAGATCCTTGCTGTTTGTTTTAGTTGTCTAGAGTTAGGCAGCTTCCCTGTGTGGGAGTATAGAACCCTGTGTGGGTTAGCCTTTGGAGTTTGCAGTTGCTTAGTGTACGCTGGACTTCAGTAGGTGGTTTGCTTTGTAAAGTTGATAGATTGTTAGGAGAGTCCTGTAAATCAATCTTGCTTAACAAAGTTCCTGCTCGAGGAGCAGTAGAGTGGACGTAGAAGGATTACACCACCTTCGAACCACTATAAGCCATAAGTGTTTTTATCGCTTTATTTATCTGTGCTTATTTTCTGCATATCTATCTCTTCTCATCATAAAACGTTTAAAAGAAGCATTCTTGTGTAAAACAGCCTTGTGTTTAAAAGTATATTTCCGCTGCGTACAAAACTCCAGGTTACAGTGTGCAGCACTGCACTCTAGTGCTGCAAGCAGTAACCATCTATCGCTGCAAGCTCAAGTAACTTGCAGTGCAGAACGGTAGTTTTAAAGATTCTGAAAAATCGACCAAGGTTCATTCACCCCCCCTCTGAACCTCGGACACCACTTGGGACCAACATACTTTATACTATGTGTAAATATAAATATACATATTATAATATACTTTATAATACTATATACTATATAATATATTTTATATACTTTATACTATATGATAGTATATAAATATATTATATACTATAATTTTATTTTTATACTATATACTATAGTCTATAGTTTATACTGTAGTTTTTTAGTATTATTTTATAATATATACTATATACCATAGTTTATACTGTAATATCTTAGGTCGTATTATTTCTTAGAATATTAGAAAATGTAATATAGCTAATAGACCAACTAATTAATTTCGAAAAAATTTTAATTTCTGAAAATTTCGAAAAAAATTCCAAAAATTTCCTACAATTTCCGAAAAAAATTTTGAAAATTCTGAAATTTTGGAATTTTGAAATTTCTGAAAATTCCAAAATTTCCAAAATTTCCGAAATTGGATTGCATTTCACATTTCCGAAATATTTTGGATGTAAATTGGAATTGGTTTTTCATTTTCGAAATTTTTTGGAATTTTTCCGAAACACCCTATTTCCGATTCGATCCGTCCGATCTCCACCCCTATATGTAACATGGGTGGAGGATTTTGTTATTCTTCTTCCATAACTCAACTGTTGGATTTCTCAATGTCTTTATAGTCAATGAGATCATAACAAATCTTTTGATTTTCAAATCTATAAATATAAATAAAAAAGTTATGAAAAAATTACAAGTTGAAAAAATAAAAACTATTTATGAGAATAAGAAACTTTATAAAAGATAATAATATCTTTCTTTTAAACTCAAGTTGTAGTGGACAAATACGAGATCATTCAACATTTGATGTTAAAAGTTTTTTGTTTTTTTGTATAGATTCTTTCAAACACACTTCAATTACTTTCAAATCCAGAAGAAGATGAAGTTTGGTTTAAAATCTTCATAGCCAAACTTTGTATGTTTAGAGCACTACATTCGAATACTCACATTATTCATCTACAAATGAATACAAGAAATGACAAAATAATAAAAGTATAATAAAAATTATGAACACAAATAAAAGTGATGATTGAAAGAATTTAATTTTAAAATGTATAAAACGCATTACTAGGTTGCATACATTTTGATGATTCCAAAGCAAGTGGTCGATTAAAACTTCTCAATCTATCTTGGGGTATGCTTATTTCATCGATGCACTTCTTTTGAACACTTTTGTCAACAATTAAAGTAATAACCACTTCAGCATACCATTCATTAATTTTTTTTTCTGCATATTCTCCTTTATCATATGCAAAAGTAAGGTTTAAAAGATAAGTTGATGCATGAATTTCTCTTCAGAGTTGTTTATCCCATCTTCCTTTAATGATACTTGTAAATGTACTGTACAAAATATATATGTCTTCCTCTAAAGATGCTCTTTATAACCTTTTTTGCCCTATACATCCCATCATAAATATAATTCAAAGAAGGCCTTTAATTAGTATCTGTTATACTTAAAACACATTCAAGTGGATCAACAACACCAACTACCACAACACAATCACTCCAAAATGTTGCATCAAGAACAATTGCAACCATCGAATTTGTTTTTCTATCTTTAGAATATTGAGGGATATTGAGAATCCTTTTGAATATCTTACTAGTGAAGAAAATTAATTGCATATCATGTTGATGTTCAAGAATACTCTTCAATGCAATGAATGTGATAGCAAAACGAGTTGGTCCAGAAGATACAATTTATATCCATCCTTCTCTTTTTCTTAATTAAACCAATACATATCCATGATTATAAATAAATTTTTTGATGTGTTATGCCTCTTTTTCCCTAAGTTATTTAAAAGCTCCATTTTTCAATATCACCAAAAAACAAATTCAAACAATGACAGCACAAGACGATCATTTGATAGAAGGGTACATGTCTTGAAGCAAGATACCATGAGCCTAGCTTGTAGTTAGCCCTATTATTATTTATCAAATGAATGATATTTTTTTATCCAACCCAATCAATTATCTCAACAAATAAATTACAAATGGTTTCTGCATCTTTCACAACATCTGAAGCATCAACTGAGTTTGTTGGTCCCAAGTGGTGTCCGAGGTTCAGAGGGGGGGTGAATGAACCTTGGTTGATTTTCAAAATCTTTAAAACAAACCGTTCTGCGCTGCAAGTTACTTGAGCTTGCAGCGTTAGATGGTTACTGCTTGCAGCGCTAGGAAACAGTGCTGCACGCTGTAACCTGGAGTTTTATACGCAGCGGAAATAAACTTTTTAAACGCAAGGCTGTTTTTCTCAAAATGCTTCTTTCAAAACGTTTTATGATAAGAGACAAATAATAATGCAGAAGATAAGCGCACAGATAAATAAAACAATAAACACTTATGGCTTATAGTGGTTCGAAGGTGGTGTAATCCTTCTACGTCCACTCTACTGCTCCTCGAGCAGGAACTTTGTTAAGCAAGATTGATTTACAGGACCCTCCTAACAATCTATCAACTTTACAAAGAAACCACCTACTGAAGTCCAGCGTACACACAACAACTGTAAACTTCAAAGGCTAACCCACACAGGGTTCCACACTCCCACACAGGGAAGCTGTCTAACTCTAGACAACTAAACAAACAGCAAGGATCTCTCCTATCAACTGCTTGACACCACTAAAACAACCTAAGCACACAGCAACAAGGTTAAAAGGATAAAAGGTTTTTCTTCAACTTGTGCTACGAAATGAGCTTCTGAATCCGTAAGGAACCTTTCAGCTTGAACTTGCTTCACTTCGGTAGGTTGAGTGACTGATACTGATTGTTGGCTTGAATGCTTGAATCTTGTAAGCTTTGAATATTTCGTGAATGACTTTTAGGTCTCAGTGATAGTTTCAGTAACAGTAACCAGCTTCAGTACTCCTCAACCTCTATTTATACTTGTAGGAGAAGATGTCCGTTGAAGGAGACATCCATCTTTTGAATTTGAAGTAGTCTGACCAAAGTATGGTTCGCATTTAATGCGACTTGACTTTCTCTTTCGGAGCATTTAATACGGCAGTTGCGGCTCGCAACTTTCTGCAGCGCGTCAGTCCATGTGGCATCTTCTTATTGGCTCTGTGTCTGCTACTTTGACCTTTTCTTGAACGGCTCTATTTATTCTTGCTTGAATCTCCGTTCCTCGTACTGCATTTATCCTTTCTAGGATTTGCAGGATACTTTGTTTTATAGTTGGCGCTGTATGACTTAACTGTACTGTAAGTTCTGCGTTGTATCCTAGGTCTTCGTGCAGCTGATACTTTCTTTCAGTGCTGCGGTAACTTAGATCTGGTTGCAGTATCTTCTGGCAGTGCTGCTGTAACTTCTTTCTAGCAGTACTCCTGTATCCTTTTCTTGCAGCGTTGTTGCACGCCGTTCTTTCTTACTTTGCTGTATAGAAGATTTGACTCGTTGAAGTGTTGTTGTATCTTCTTTCTACCAGCTATGTTGTATCCTTATCTTCTTGCAGCGATACTGTATCCTGCCTTCTTGCAGCGATAACTTCCCTTAAAGCTTAGATGCAGCTTTATCCTTTTTCATCCTCCATTTTAACACTTAACACAAGACTCAATTCTAGTCTATTTATTCACTTAAACAATGTGAAAAATGGGGTACTTAAAACTTCCTATTACATATTTGGTTTGTCTCATCAAAATCTAAACATTGAAATCCCAACAGAGTTTATAAATGTTGTTCTTTTCTTGCAATATATCAAGAAATTAATTTATCAATTGTGTATCCGATTGATCTTGCAACCATCAGCCATGATAGAAAATAATATAATGTGAAACTGAATTCATTAGATGGAAAAGACTTTGATTACAAGTGTTGCAACTCATACATTATATAGAAGAGTAAGTTGAAGATTCTAGCTAATCACTCCACTAACTAACTATAGCAATACATGCACAAAGGTTATACTTAACAAGCTGTGACAAGTCATATCTTAATGCATTACATTCTATAATACACCACCCTTAAGTTGAACTAGAAAATATCTAAGTGGAAGTTTTGTTTGATCGAAGGTAATGAAATCTAGTACTAGGTGATGGTTTTATTAGAATGTCTACAACCTGATCTTTTGTGGGAATATATCTAACTTCTAACTCTCTTGCAAGGACCTTCTCTCGTATAAAATGCACATCAAGCTCAACATGTTTTGTTCTAGCATGGAACATTGGATTTGAAGCAAGAACAGTTGTACTTGTATTATCACACCAAATAAGAAGTGGGTCTTTAACTTGAATATGAAGCTCTTTCAATAGAAACTTCAACCAAATTATATTTGTACTTGTGTCTGCTAAGCTTCTATACTCAGATTCAGCACTGGATCTGGAAACAACAGGCTGCTTTTTGGAGCCCCAAGCAAAAAGATTTCAACCTATAAACAAACAATGACCACCTGTAAATCTTCGATCATCTAGACAACTAGCCCAGACTGCATCTCAATAGGCCTCTACAATCATTCTTGTGGTAGGAAAAAATTGAATTCCTAAAGTAGATGTGCCCTTGAGATACCTAAGAAGGTGCTTACAGGCTGTCTAATGGTTAGTGGTAGGTGCACGCAAAAATTGACTTAGTTTATGTACAGCAAAGACTATATCAGGTCTTGTTAAAGTCAGATATTGCAAAGCTCCCACTGTGCTTATATTAAGTGTAGGTTGACAAAAATACTCACTATCATGAAGAGAAAGCTTAGAAACAATTGATATAGGAGTAGTTGTTGGTTTGGAAGAAAACATATTTGTCTTATGAAGCAAATCATTCACATATTTGGTTTGTGTTAGAGCAAAACCATCAGATACCATAGTAGCTACTAAAACAAGAAAAAAACTCACCTCTCCAAGAGTTTTAAGAGTAAATTTTCTTCCTAAAAGATGAATAACTTGTTGAATAGTAGTGGGATCTTCTCCTGTGATTAAAATGTCATCCACATATACAAGAATAATGTGACACCCTATACTTCTATGACGTATATCTCACAATAAAATATTCATTAAATAGGCAAATCATGCTAACGTTTCATTTATCCATATAAGCATAAAAACATTATTTAAAAACTAATATCATATAGGATTAAAACATACAACTCATATCCCAACGTAAATCATATTAAATACAACTCATGTTACACGTGTTCAAAATACAAAATACAGAGGAGGAGAAGGTTGCCCGAGGCATCAGCCGGCCGACCTGATATAGAGTGGCGTCTATATATACAAACCCACTTCAAAAAGCTATTGAACCTAAAAAAATAAATATGTGATTTTTATGAGTCGCAACTCAGTGAATATAAACCATTACTTTAATTAAATAACAAGTAAATAACAATCATTAACAATAATTAACAATATAATCATCATGTGCAAATGCCACTATATCCGATTTATTATTCTGTGAACTGCTCAAGCTTGGATCTGTCCCGGGATTTCCAATATGCCATTGTGTATATAGACCCGTAGGTCTCTAATATTATTTGACCCGAAGGTCTCCACTGTGAATATGACCTATAGGTCTCCAATATGAATATGACCCGAAGGTCTCCACTTTGTATACAGATCCATAGCAAGACAGTCACAGGCCTTTTTAATTTCATGTCATATGTAATGCAACATAGCAATCATCTGAACATATAATCAGATATACATTTACCAACATATCCTTTGATCCAATGACAATTCGTATAAATACATATTTCTTACAGAACCCATATAACAAACTTTGCATATAAATCACATCACATTACGTATAAATCACATATACGATTTATACTCACATGTTGGGATTTCATTGTTTAGATTTTGATGAGACAAACCAACCATGTAATAGGAAGTTTTGAGTACCCCATTTTCACATTGTTTAAGTGAATAAATAGACTAGAATTGAGTCTTGAGTCAAGGATTGAAATAGAGGTTAAAAGAGGATAAAGCTGCATCTAAGCTTTATAGGAAGATATCGCTGCAAGAAGGCAGGATACAGTATCGATGCATGAAGGCAGGATACAACAAAGTAAGGAAGAACGGCGTGCAGCATCGCTGCATGAAAAGGATACAGGAGAACTGCTAGAACGAAGTTACAGCAGCACTGCCAGACAATACTGCAAGCAGGTCTAAAATACAGCAGCACTGAGAGTATACATCAGCTGCACAGAGACCAAGGATACAGCGCAGACTTACAGAACAGTTAAGTATATACAGCGCCAACTACAAGACGAAGTATCCTGCAAATCCCAGAAAGGATAAATGCAGTACGAGGAACGGAGATCCAAGCAGGGACAAAAGAGCCGTTCAAGAAAAAGTCAAAGTAGCAGATACGGAGCCAATAAGAAAATGCCACATGGACTGACGCACCGCAGAAAGCTGCGAGCCGCAACTGCCGCATTAAATGCTCCGAAAAGAAAGGTCAGTCGCATTAAATGCGAACCATACTTTGGCCAGGCTATTTCAAATTCAAAAGAGGAATGTCTCCTTCAACGGACATCTTCTCCTACAAGTATAAATAGAGGTCGAGGAGTACTGAAGCTGGTTACTGTTACTGAGATCTAATTTCCATACGCGAAAGTTTCGAGCTTACAAATTTAGAGTATTCAAGCCAACAGTTTCAGTCACTCAACCTATCGAAGTGAAGCAGAGTTCAAGCTGAAAGATTCCTTACGGATTCAGAAGCTCACTTCGAAGCACAAGTTGAAGAAAACCTTTTTATCCTTTTAACCTTGTTGCTGTGTGCTTAGGTTGTTTTAGTGGTGTCAAGCAGTTGATAGGAGAGATCCTTGCTGTTTGTTTTAGTTGTCTAGTGTTAGGCAGCTTCCCTGTGTGGGAGTATAGAACCCTGTGTGGGTTAGCCTTTGAAGTTTGCAGTTGCTATGTGTACGCTGGACTTCAGTAGGTGGTTTGCTTTGTAAAGTTGATAGATTGTTAGGAGAGTCCTGTAAATCAATCTTGCTTAACAAAGTTCCTGCTCGAGGAGCAGTAGAGTGGACGTAGAAGGATTACACCACCTTCGAACCACTATAAGCCATAAGTGTTTTTATCGCTTTATTTATCTGTGCTTATTTTCTGCATATATCTATCTCTTCTCATCATAAAACGTTTGAAAGAAGCATTTTTGTGTAAAATAGCCTTGTGTTTGAAAAGTATATTTCCGCTGCGTACAAAACTCCAGGTTACAGCGTGCAGCACTGCATTCTAGCGCTGCAAGCAGTAACCATCTATCACTGCAAGCTCAAGTAACTTGCAGTGCAGAACGGTTGTTTTAAAGATTCTGAAAAATCGACCAAGGTTCATTCACCCCCCCTCTGAACCTCGGACACCACTTGGGACCAACAAGTGGTATCAGAGCGAGTTGGGTTAAAAGCCAACTTATCTGGTCACCTACCCAGATCCACCTTGTCTCGCTGTTTTCCTTGCATAAAAATCTTTTTTTAAAAGCATATCATGGATTCCTCCAATCACAAGCTACCTATGTTTTCCATAGAGGAATATGATGACTGGAAAATTAGAATGCTGGCACACCTTTCGGTCATGAATGATGAGATGTGGACCGTCATAACTGAAGGACCGATAGTTCCCATGAAGATAAACCCAATGTATGGAAGAGACCATGCAGAAGGAGAGCAGCCACCACCAAACTTCCTGATCAAACCACGACAAGAGTGGGGAAACGAAGACAGGAAAAGAGCCAACCTGGATAACGTGGCAAAGAACGCTCTATTTATTACCTTGGATAAGGGCACCTTTAGCAAAGTCAAGACTAGCTCAACCTCCAAAGAAATATGGGAAAAGCTGGAGCAAATTTGTGAAGGAACTGAGCTCACAAAGGACAACAAAATCTCCAACGCTACACAATTATTCGAGCTCTTCGAGATGAAGAATGAAGAGACTCTAGAGCAACTAGATCTGAGATTCACATCCATAGTGAATGAACTAGAAGCTCTGGGCAAACACTACACACAGAAAGAAAAGAACATGAAGGTGTTAAGAGCTCTACCAGCGGAGTGGGATAGCAAGACCACTGCCATGAGAGTGTCTATGGACCTGAAGTCCATGAGCACATTTGACTTATTCTCCGACTTGAAAGCATTCGAGTATGACATCAATAGAAGGAGAAAAGAGTCAGAGGAGTCAATCTCCAAAGTTACAGCTCTAACCGCCAGAGGAACAAAGGATACAGCAACCGCCAGTTGCAGTAAGCAGAGTGAGGATACAGCAGAAGTTGCTGAAGAGGATATGGCGCTCCTCCTAAAGAAATTCAGGAGATTCATCAAGAGCAACAACAATAGCAGCAACACCAACCTCAACAAAAAGAATGACTTTAGAAGAAGTCACTCAACCCCTCAGGTATCTTCTTCTCCTCAGTCAAATACATGGAATGTTGAATTGTGCTATAATTGCAGGAAGCCTGGACACTACGCAAGGAATTGTCCTTATCCAACAGTGCACAAGTATCCTGAAGGAGAAAGAGAACAGAGGAGAGATAAAAGACGAGAGGAAAGGCACAAGCTTCGAGCTCTCATAGGAGAGATGGAGAAAGCCAAGGATGCAGTAGTTCCGAAGGAAGTACTGAAAGCTGCAGAATCCTCTGACAGCGATGCTGGAACCTCATCCTCTGATGAAGAAGCACTCATATGCCTGATGGCTAAAGATGGCGAGAACAGCGAAGAAGATGAGGTAATTTAGCAACTGCTGTCCATACAAGTTGATGAGGAGCTGAACATGATCCACTCCTTGAAAAGGATCATGAGTGATTTCGAGCAGATCAACTCAATTCATGAGGAGCTTAAGGTTGAGAATGAGAACCTTAGAATCGATAATGAGATCCTCAAGAGCAAAAACATCGACATTGCCAGAATGCTCGCTGCACGAGAGTCTGATAACTCAAAGTGTAGTAAGCAGCAACAAGAGGTCTCTAGATTGAATCTGCTGATCACTGAGCTAAGATCTGAGAAGGAAATCTTGCAGTCCAAGATGAGAACGTTCACCAAATCCTCAAAGGACGCAAGAGATTGCATAAACAGTGTCAGAGATCCCTTTGTGATTTCAGGCATAGGTTACAGCAATCAAGGCTCTCAGAATACAGCAAGCACATCCGAAGCTGTGAATTTTGTTCAAGCTAAAACTCCAATGGAGAAAGAGTTACTTTGTGACTCTGAAAAGATACTGAACAAAACAGCAATGACGGATAAAGAGAAGAAACCCCAATGCTCAACTGCAGGGAATAAGTCTGCATCTAAGACTTGGCTGCAGCAGAAGTCATCTGCTGCATGCAGCAAAAGGATGCAGCAACCAACAAAGTTGCAGCATAGAAGAAACTTTCCCACCGATACTAAGACCTATATGTATAAATCTTAAGGAGGATATACTCCAGGAAAGTATGGTGGAAGACCGCACTACAAGGGTGTTGGTAACACACATGTTTGTCGAGCACACACTTCTCATAAGCAGTTTTCCAAGATAACTGCATACAACTCGAGAACCAACAAATCTTACAGTAGATCAGTTACTGTTAAGAAAGTTTGGGTTCCCAAAGTAACTAACCCCAAAGGACCCGTATGGAAATGGGTACCTAAATCTGTTTGAGTTTGTTACAGGTTACAGTGCCAGGATGCAGCAGTGATGTATGATATATCGACAGCGGCTGCTCAAGGCACATGACAGGCAATAAAGAAATGCTGAAAGACTTCCAAGAATGTAAAGGACCTAAGGTCATATTTGGAGATGATTCCAAAGGAAGCACAAAAGGAAGCGGATGCCTAGTCAAGGGGAACATAAAGATCAAGGATGTATCCTACGTAAAGGGGCTTAGATACAATCTTCTAAGCATCAGTCAGTTCTGTGACAAAGGATATACAGTGGAATTCAACCTCAACAAGTGCTTAATCAAGGACAGCACCACAAATGAAGTAAAGCTTACAGGAACAAGAAGAGGAAATATCTACCTAGCAGATTGGAATTCCTCCACTCAATCAACATGCTTCATAGTGAAAAGTCCACCGGAGCTGAGCTGGCTATGGCACAAACGGTTAAGTCACCTGAACTTCAAGACTATCAACAAGCTAGCAAGAAAAGGTCTCGTGAGAGGTTTACCAGATGTAGCTTACAAGAAAGAGAATGTCTGTGGAGCGTGTCAAAAAGGGAAGCAAGTTAAGAGCTCTTTCAAGGATAAGATTCAGAAATCGTCTCACAGAATTCTAGATCTTCTACACATGGACCTCTTTGGACCAGTAGAACCAGTAAGCTTGAGCGGGAAGAAGTACTCTCTAGTAGTAGTGGATGACTACTCCAGATACACATGGACGATCTTTCTAGCAAAGAAGTCGGAAACTCAAGAAAAGCTACCTGGCCTCATGAAGAAAATACAGAATGAAAAGAGCTTGAGCATAGTGAAGATAAGATCAGACAGAGGAACCGAGTTCACGAATAAGTTTATAGAGAAATTCTGTTCTGACAATGGTATTCGTCATGAATACTCTGCTACACGAACACCTCAACAAAACGGGGTTGCTGAAAGAAGGAATAGAACCCTCAAGGAAGCAGCAAGGACGATGATAGCAGAAGCAGAAATACCCAAGAGATTTTGGGCTGAGGCAACCAACACTGCATGCTATACGCAGAACAGATGTTTAATCATCAAGGATCTTGACAAGACACCGTATGAAATATGGAATGGTCATACACCAAACATTTCCTATCTACATATCTTTGGATGCAGGTGTTATGTTCTCAACAATGGAAAGGAATATCTGAAGACTTTTGATGCTAAATCAGACGAATGAGTATTTCTAGGATACTCTGCTGTAAGTAAAGCCTTCAGAGTGTTTAATAAAAGAACCCTGGTGGTAGAAGAATCTGTACATGTGGTGTTTGATGAACCACATTGTGACACAAAGAAGCTGGAAAAACCACCTGAAGAAACCTCTCCCAGAAAAGAGAATGTTGTACCATACATAGAAGGAGTTCTGCCTACAGAAGAAGATAAAGATGAAGAAGCTGCAACCTTGGATGCAGCAGACATTCTTACAGCAGCAGAACCTTCTGCATTACAGCAACATGATGAGCAAAATACACCAACGCACATTTTTGAGCCAGATAGGACATGGCTTAGAAATCATCCAAGAAATCTCATCATAGGAGATCCATCCATCGGTGTAAGGACAAGAAGATCCATCCCACATGAAGCAATATTTGCATGCTTCATATCACAATCAGAGCCTAAGAATGTTGAAGAGGCACTGCAAGATAGCAACTGGGTACAGGCCATGCAGGAAGAATTTAATGGATTTAAGAGAAATCAAGTATGGCAAACAGTCGCTAGACCGACCCATCAAGGTGTAATTGGAACAAAGTGGGTGTTCAAGAACAAGCTAGATGAATCAGGAGTCGTTGTAAGAAACAAAGCAAGATTAGTTGCTAAAGGATACTGTCAGGAAGAAGGAATTGATTTTGATGAGACTTTTGCACCAGTGGCAAGGCTAGAAGCAATAAGAATTTTCTTAGCCTATGCAGCACATATGAATTTCAACGTCTATCAAATGGATGTTAAAAGCGCATTCCTGAATGGTCTCCTTACAAAGGAAGTATATGTTGAGCAACCTCCTGGTTTCGAGGATCAAGCAGAAGAGAAGGTGTTTCGTTTACAAAAGGCCCTATATGGACTGAAGCAAGCACCAAGAGCTTGGTATGACACCTTATCTCTCTATCTTCTGGAAAATGGTTTTCAAAAAGGAACGATCGACAAAACGTTGTTTAGGATACAGGACGGAGAGAGTGTACTTCTTGTACAAATCTATGTGGATGATATTATCTTCGAATCCACAAACAAAGAGCTATGTGAGAAATTCTCCAACCTGATGCAGTCAAAGTTTGAGATGAGTATGATGGGAGAATTAAGTTTCTTTCTCGGACTGCAAGTAAAACAGCTTCCTACAGGAACCTTCATCAATCAAGTCAAGTATACGAAGGAGCTTATCAAGAAATTTGGCATGGAGAATGGAGCCGCAACGTCCGTTCCCATGTCCACATCTATAAGTCTTGACAAAGATGAAGATGGTAAAGATGTAGACATTACGAAGTACAGACGCCTCATTGGATCATTGCTGTATCTCACAGCAAGCAGGCCTGATATTATGTTTGCAGTAGGAGTCTGTGCTAGATTCCAAGCAGCACCGAAGGAATCACATCTTTTAGCTGTAAAAAGAGTGATCAAGTATCTAAAAGGAACTCAGGAAGTCGGCCTATGGTATCCTAAGGAAGGAGGATTCAAGCTTAAAGGCTACTCCGACTCAGATTATGCAGGCTGCAAGATTGATAGGAAGAGTACTAGTGGGACGTGTCAATTTCTGGGAAATAGACTTGTCTCGTGATTCTGCAGAAAGCAGACCTCAATTGCAACCTCTACAGCAGAAGCAGAGTATGTTGCAGCAGGAAGTTGCTGTGTGCAGATTCTCTGGATACAGCAGCAACTTAGAGATTATGGGATAGAAAAAAAAGAGACGCCAATTCTCTGTGACAATACGAGCGCTATTGCAATTACCCATAATCCTGTCTTTCACTCAAGAACAAAGCACATTGACATTCGTCATCACTTTATAAGAGATCATGTTGAGAAGAAAGATGTCGTGCTTGAGAAGGTTCACATGGATCTACAGCTGGCAGATATCCTTACAAAACCTTTGAGTGAATCTAGGTTTTCTATGTTTCGTAACGAGCTAGGAATCCTTAAGTTGTGAAGAAAAAGAAAATGCAAGATCGCAGGGGGAACTTCTGCATGCTTGCAGAAAGCAGTAAAAATGGTACTGTAAGCTACGCGTCAATACAGCATTGGGTTCAGACAGCGCTGCAATCTACATTCTTACAGTACAGCAGTTATCGAAGAAATCAAGCAGCACCAGGTTACAGCATTAATTTCAAAAGGAGTATTGATTGCTCTGCAACCTCGTACTAGAGATGCTGCAACCTTAAAAAGACATTTATTTAGGCAGCAAAGGGCATGTCTTTCAACATTAAATGCATGACTGCGGGTGTCAGGAAGTGGAAAGGGCGCTGACAGAACCCACGCGCCAAGTAATTATTAGCAACGATTTGACATCTCCACTTTTTCCTGAGCCACTAGATCATTTTCTAGATTTATCTCAACCGTCAATCTCGCACGTCTCTAGAGAACCGCCATAAAGACCAAAACGTGCCATTTGAAATTCACTTTTCACCTTCAGAGAGAGAAACGCTGTGATCGCAAGAAAATTTTCTAAGTGCAAAACCCTTGTCTCTTTTCTCTCTATCTCACAAAGATTCCAATGGCTGCCAGAAAGACTATCGTTCTTGATGGAAGAATGATCAACAGGGAGAACATCTTGGAGTCAGGGCTGTATGATAATACCCTGATTGAGAGGATCTTCGATGCTCTAGAACAGACCCAAGTCCTAGGGCTGTTGACCACGGTATATGCTGGCTTCTCCACGGAGTCAGTACAGAGGTTTTACGCCTACGCTAGGCAGGCGGAGGAAAGGAACTGCATCCTGTTCCGGATGGATGCAGATGGAGAGGAACGGTCGCTGACCGTTAGGGATATCTCCACCACCTTCAGCATTTCGGCTGCAGGGTTGACCCCCAGCCAATTGGCAACGTATGGGGAGGCATCGGCTCAAGAGATGTGGAATCTCTTTTGAGCAAGGGATGCAGGGGCTGAAATCAAGAGAAGCGCCCCCAAGAAGCTCTTCAAACCGGAGTTTGAACTTCTCCACGACATCTGTGCGTACTCCATCGAAGGGAGGACAGGGAGTTACGACAAGTGCACAGATCTCCGGTTCCGGATCATGTCTGCCATCATGGCCGGAGAGAAGGTGAACTGGGCGAGGTTCATCATGAAGAGGCTGTGGGAGGAAGCAGAGAAGATAACGGAGCGTCGGAGCTACGGTATCACCATCTGTTCTCTGCTCTGCAAGCTTGGCCTTCAACTTGCAGCACCCGCCCCCATTCATCTTGGAAAGTATCTCGGGAAGAAGAAGAAGGGCAAGACCTAGCCAAAAGCTGCAGGAGCAGGAGTTGCGAGGAAGAAAATCAAAGACAAAAAGAATGCAACTCTTGCTCTGCAAGATGAAGCTGCTATCAGCGGGGAAGATGCTGAAGAAGAGGAACCTTCGAGTCATCTTCCTGTTATCAAGAGGAGTTCAGGGAAGGCTGTACCTGAACTTGAATCCTCTTCCCCAGATGATGACGCACCTTTGGTGAGAAGGGGTCCACGCAGCAAGAGAGCTGCCGTTGCTGTTGGGGATGTGTCACATCAGCCCGATATGGTTGTAGTTGACCTTGGGGATGTGTCACATCAGCTTCGAGAGCCACATCAGCACCGGGTCGAGCTAACTGAAGAAGAAGCTAGTCTACAAACAGATGCTTCAGTGCTCGATCCCACCTTTCCGGCTGCTAGAAATATGCCGGTAGAGTACTCTCTTTGAAGAGAGATGCGGCTGTCAAAGGGGGAAATCCTGTTGAAGTGGAAGGATTTCCTGACAGTCGACCAAGCTGTCCTGGAGTGGGCCAAATCAGAGGATATTCTGGCACTCCTGCAACCTGACTTTGCAGCAAGAGTTCAAGAGCTCGATGGCTGCAGCGCTGCACAGGGAGCACAGGACAAGGGAAAGGGCAAGGCTCTTGTAGAATCCGACTCTGCAGAGCTGCCGATAAAAGCAGCAGTGGAAGATGTGTAGGTCTTCCTAGCCCCGGCTGCAGAGGCGGTAAGAAGGGGCGATGATGTCGCATTTGCTCAGGAGCAAATCGACACCTTGGGAGTGGAGCAGGCTGAAGAAGCCATGCTGCATCTAGCGCTGCAACAGAGCCTGAAGGAAACCAGGATGCAGCATACTCCAAGGAGGATGCGGGGAGAAGGCAGTTCAGGTTCAAATCAGATGAACTCCCCTGCATACGAGCAAGTAGTTGAGGGCCTCTCCAACATTGTCACGCTGGATCGCTTGGAGGAGGAGAAAGCCCAACTACTGGATTATGGTGATTCCCCAGTGCGCGAAGATGAAGATGCTGCTCAAGCAGACTCTGAGGGGGAACCATCCACCATAATCAGGAATGTCATCTCAGACATTTCTGAGATTGCCGATGAAGCATCTACGGAGGGAGTTGCAGAGACGGTACTCCCTGCACTGGACGCGACAGCAGTGCAGCCAGCAACCACCCTTCAACAGGAAGAAGGAGCTGCAGAGAAGAGCAGGGTGGAAGCTGAGATCCTAGCAGCAATAGAGGATACAATGCTGAATACTGTGATCGCTGCAGGAAGCTATGCAGAGCTGCAAGAACCCATTCTTGCAGCAGAGACTGTCGAAGCTGTTTCTGGATCGGCCGAGGAGACGGGGTCCGTTGAGAAGACCTCAGTGGAGGATGTTGTTCTGACAACACTCCCTGAGTGTGAGAAGACCTCAGGTGGGGAGGCTGTTCAGACAGTACCCACTGAGGATGCTGGAGTTGAGGCCGAGGTATCCCCAGTGCAGCTAGAGATACCTCGTGAGGAGGTTGATGCTGCAGCCGCTGCTAGCTCTCAAGTACCTTCAAAGGTCACTACAGCGAAGGATACTGTGGACGCCAATATGTCGGATGCCGAATTCGCAAGATGGATGAAGGAACGGAACATTGCTGTTCATGGGCCAAAATCTGGAGGAGCCGTTCCTGTTCCAGTCTTATCCAGCGAAGAGGAGGCAGAAGAAGAAGAAGGAGATGAGCACCCATCCTCAAGCTCTACAAGCTCTCATACCAGCAAGGATGAGGATGAGGTTGCTGCTGAAGTACCAAGGCAGGATGCAGCACCAGTATGCCAAGAGGTGATCCCATTTGCTGCATCCACTGCTGCCTCAACAAGAAGGAATCCAGGGCTGACTCCTGATGAATCCATCAACAGAGTCGAGACCGCTGTTAGACATCTGATGCATGCTCTCCAAGAGCATGAGTTTACCATGCGCAATAGTCTCAGGGTCAGTGCCCAATTCCATGCTGAAACCATGACGGGTTTCAAGAAGGACCTCGAAGTACTGTCTGACATGATTAAGCATACTCTCAATGATCATTCGAACAGGCTGTACTACGATCGGGTCAGGATGGAGAAGGAGTTGAAGGTTGAAGCTGCTCTAACGCGCCAAGAGGTCAGGCAATGCAAGCTGCATGCTGAGACTGCCTCAACCAGACTCAACCATCACTCACAAGTCCTGGAAACACTTCTTGATCGTATCTTCGATCAATCTCAGAGAACCAGAAGTGTGGACGACAGGTTGGGGAACCTGGAGCAGATTGTAGGAGAGTTGAGGGACATCATGGTCCGAGCTTTCCCTCAGCATGTCGATGCTCCAGAGCCCGCACCTGAACCGACCCGACGCCCGTGATCTAGGGCGTTCCCAGCAGCCCCTGCTCAGCCCCCGGCTTTTGATGATGCCAAAAAGGGGGAAAGATTTGAAGAGAAATACAGGAGCAAATGGGCGGCTGATCCTGAAGAAGAGGAAGAAGATGATGACCAGCAACCTCTCAGCAGGAGGAGAAGGAGGTCTGGATCATCTGCTACTGCTGATATCCCTTCTCCGAAGAAATGGAGAAGAGATGATGATGGAGCTGGTGGTGCCGGTGCAGCTGCTGGAAGAAGATCTGCTGCAGGTTCTGCACACAGCAGAGCTGCAAGCAAGGATGCAGCACCGCCCAGCTATCATCATAAGAGAAGGGATGATAGCCAGCAGCAAGGCTCAAGGAAGAGGATGAGCGGGGACGAGTCTGAGAATCAAAGGCGACAGTACGAAGAAGCTGCAGATCCTAACGCCTGGATTCAAAGACTCGGTGTAATTGGTGAAAGAAAAATATTCCCAAACAACTACTACTAATTCCCTCCTTAAGAAATCTCTCGCCTTGACACAGAGAACATCTCTGCTGAAGTGTCCGTGTTGATGGATCAAAGGCCTGAAGGTGAGAACATGGCTTGGAGATTCGACATCTTCAAAGAAGTCAGACTGCCTTTTGATCGGAATCCAACATTTGAGGCAATCACCATTTTCAAATGATCAGAGTACCTCAGACACTTCAGAGATCTATGCAGGCAAGGCAAATTCAGCAAGTATCATACCTGCAAGACTGTTTTGAGAAGGTATGAACAGCTCGTTCGTGAAGGAAGCCTTGACATTCAACAGCTGTACATCGATCGAGTCAAGGAAGGGCTGATTGTACCATTGTGCGAGGACTTCTGGCTGAGATGGATTCAGATTCCTGTGATCAGACACAAGCTGGAAGAGTCCTACCAAGAGTCCATCAGGGACTGGTGGAAAGGATCAAGAGGAAGAGAAGGCCTTGAAAGGTTTGAAAGAAGATCAGACGAATCTGCAAGCAAAAGGTCTTCGTTTTACTAAGCTGTATTCATATACCCTCTTATGATCCTTGTTGTATTATTGATATTGTAAAAAAAAATTTCTATCTCTTAAATGAAGAAATTTTTCTTTCTGCTCTGACCAAGTTCAATTCTTATGAACTCAAGCATGTTGTTTGTGTTTTCCTGTTGAGTTTGTTGAAAGGAATAGCATAATGCATCTCTAATGAATCCAGGATTAGTTTTATTCATTCAAGCTGTGCAAGCATGTAATCTGGATAAACTATATGAGTTAAAGTAAATTGAAACTTCTTCATGAACGAAATATTATAAAGGTTTTGTCATCATCAAAAAGGGGGAAATTGTTGGGATTTCATTGTTTAGATTTTGATGAGACAAACCAACCATGTAATAGGAAGTTTTGAGTACCCCATTTTCACATTGTTTAAGTGAATAAATAGACTAGAATTGAGTCTTGAGTCAAGGATTGAAATAGAGGTTAAAAGAGGATAAAGCTGCATCTAAGCTTTATAGGAAGATATCGCTGCAAGAAGGCAGGATACAGTATCGCTGCATGAAGGCAGGATACAGCAAAACAAGGAAGAACGGCGTGCAGCATCGCTGCATGAAAAGGATACAGGAGAACTGCTAGAACGAAGTTACAGCAGCACTGTCAGACAATACTGCAAGCAGGTCTAAAATACAGCAGCACTGAGAGTATACATCAGCTGCACAGAGACCAAGGATACAGCGCAGACTTACAGAACAGTTAAGTATATACAGCGCCAACTACAAGACGAAGTATCCTGCAAATCCCAGAAAGGATAAATGCAGTACGAGGAACGGAGATCCAAGCAGGGACAAAAGAGCCGTTCAAGAAAAAGTCAAAGTAGCAGATACGGAGCCAATAAGAAAATGCCACATGGACTGACGCACCGCAGAAAGCTGCGAGCCGCAACTGCCGCATTAAATGCTCCGAAAAGAAAGGTCAGTCGCATTAAATGCGAACCATACTTTGGCCAGGCTATTTCAAATTCAAAAGAGGAATGTCTCCTTCAACGGACATCTTCTCCTACAAGTATAAATAGAGGTCGAGGAGTACTGAAGCTGGTTACTGTTACTGAGATCTAATTTCCATACGCGAAAGTTTCGAGCTTACAAATTTAGAGTATTCAAGCCAACAGTTTCAGTCACTCAACCTATCGAAGTGAAGCAGAGTTCAAGCTGAAAGATTCCTTACGGATTCAGAAGCTCACTTCGAAGCACAAGTTGAAGAAAACCTTTTTATCCTTTTAACCTTGTTGCTGTGTGCTTAGGTTGTTTTAGTGGTGTCAAGCAGTTGATAGGAGAGATCCTTGCTGTTTGTTTTAGTTGTCTAGTGTTAGGCAGCTTCCCTGTGTGGGAGTATAGAACCATGTGTGGGTTAGCCTTTGAAGTTTGCAGTTGCTGTGTGTACGCTGGACTTCAGTAGGTGGTTTGCTTTGTAAAGTTGATAGATTGTTAGGAGAGTCCTGTAAATCAATCTTGCTTAACAAAGTTCCTGCTCGAGGAGCAGTAGAGTGGACGTAGAAGGATTACACCACCTTCGAACCACTATAAGCCATAAGTGTTTTTATCGCTTTATTTATCTGTGCTTATTTTCTGCATATATCTATCTCTTCTCATCATAAAACGTTTGAAAGAAGCATTTTTGTGTAAAACAGTCTTGTGTTTGAAAAGTATATTTCCGCTGCGTACAAAACTCCAGGTTACAGCGTGCAGCACTGCATTCTAGCGCTGCAAGCAGTAACCATCTATCACTGCAAGCTCAAGTAACTTGCAGTGCAGAACGGTTGTTTTAAAGATTCTGAAAAATCGACCAAGGTTCATTCACCCCCCCTTCTGAACCTCGGACACCACTTGGGACCAACATCACATAACCAACATTGCATAGAAATTGTCTCCCATTGCGTATAAATAACATAGCATATAAGTTACATATATGGTTTACATTCACCCGATTAGGATAAGTGGTCGGTTCGTCGCTCCGATTCCTCCTCTTGTTCTATAGCTCGTGCTCCTATATGATTCAATGTAATTTAGTCTAATCGTCCCCTTAATATATATTTCTATTATGCAATGAAATGCAATGCATGTATGCGTAATTAACCATGTTCATTACTTTTCCCTATAACTTGAGTTATAAAATTTCGGGTCGAGCAAGGCAAAATTTTATAAAAACTTAACATATAGCTCTACAACTTTCATGTTTAACACTTTTTTTCTAATTCAGTCTCCAATCTACATAAAATTAGGCTACAAATACAACATAATTAACCGTTTTCGAACCGAATCATTATAAAACAAGTCCTAGAATTTTGACATTATCTTACTCAATATTTAACCGAGTCATCCACGGTTTGCTCCTGAGTTTAGCTAAGAAATAGGGCTATAACTTTCATGTTTTAAACTTTTCCTAATTCGGCTTACCAAGCTACCAAAACATCCGATGAATTATAATAACTAGAGACATATATAATTCACTAATTTCTTTATACCTTTCGGGAAAAATCTTGAGAATTCACTCCAATCGAATCAAAGAGCACGTCCCCACGAGCTCACCCTCAAGTTTTGAAGAAAATCAGTGAAGAAATGAAACCCCAATTAATAAACCCTTCTTTTTTTTTTCCTTTCTCTATTCTTCCTTTTCTTTCTGTTTATGATTTCCTTCGTTGCTGCACACTCTGTCTGTTTATTATTTTTTTTCCTTCATTTATTTACCCACCGTCTTACTTAAGTTTGCAGTTTGCTTTTCATATATTTCTGTACATATGTTAATTATATATATATATATATATATTATAATGTTAAGTTGCTTCTGCATACTTATATATATATTATAATATTAACTAATTTCTTATATACTTATGCATACCTCAGCAGCCGCCATTTATACACTTATATATATAGTATATGTTCATATATATATATATATATATAATTTAAATTTATTTTCTTTGCAAAATTCAACATAATTTATATCATTATTAATCAAATAATTTATATTATGTACTCGAAAATTACTCGAGTCTCAATCCATTATAATAGGGATTTCTCAATACTAATTACCTAAAAGCATATAAATAATACGAAATGCATTTGATGCATGAAATGAATGTCCAATGACGTGTATGTTTTGGTCGAGGATGTTACAAATAATCTGCATCTTCCCAGACTCTTTCGTAAAGAATAGTGAGTAATCTGACACTGAAATACTAAACTGTAGAGATAGAAAAAAAACTTTTAACTTGTCAAACCAGGCTCTGGAGCTTTCTTAAGACCATACAGGGATTTATGAAGTTTACATACATAGTCAGGATAAATCTTATCAATGAAGCCCTCAGGTTCATTCATAAAAATAGTATATTTTAAACCACCATTTAAAAAGGCATTATTAACATCAATTTGTTGTATTTTTCAAGAATAAGTAGTTGCTAGAGTAAAAATCAACCTTATAGTACATGTTTTAACAACATGACTAAAAGTCTCAAAGAAATCCACACCAATTGTCTGCTCAAATCCTCTTACCACCAATCCTGCCTTAAACTTATCCATTGTATCATTTGTCTTATATTTAGTCTTAAACACCCATTTATTTGATATCACATGCATATTATGAGTTTGAAGGACTAGAGACCAAGTACATTTGGAAATTAAAGCATCAAATTCATTTTGCATGACCAGCTTCCACTTCGGATTAGTAATAGTTTGAGACACACATGTTTTTGATTTTCAGCAAGAGAATGCATAGTGGAAACATAAGTTTTGGATATATGAAACCCATTCTTAGACCTTGTAACCATAGAATGTGTTAAAAGAAGTCATTAGAGGTACCTCCTGATGAGCAGTTAGGGTTTGAACTAACGAAACTTCCTGCGTAGAACTTGATTCAAATACAGGACTAGCAGAAAAACTATTAGAACCATGTGTATCAAAAGAACCAAGTGCATCAGAGGAACTTGATGCATTGGGTAAAATAGGTAACTTTACAATGAGATTGATGTCTTCTCTACTGGAACATGCATCAGTAAAACAAGAGGCTATAAGAACAACACTTAGAGAAATCACATTAGTAGAAACATGTGCAATAACATGATAGAATAATTATAAATAAGGAAACTCATTATCACTAAAATCTACCGTGACAGCAATATAGATTCTCCCTGAAGGATTAAGACTAGAGATGTTAACCGGGCTGGCCCTAGCCCTATAGGGCCACGGGCTAAATGGGCTAGGGTCTTATCTGGTTCACTTTTAACGGGCATCTCATAGTGAGGACCTAACCCTAACCCTAATAGGCCTCGGGTTAAACGAGCCACTAACCGGGCTACATAAAAAAAATCAATATAAAATCTAAAATAGAGATCATAAAATTATAAATGTTCAAACATAATTTAAACATAATTCTAAAAGTTCAACATAATTCTAAATGTTCAAACATAATTCAAAAAATTCTAAAAGTTCAAGCATAATTCATAAACTGATATATATTTTCATTCTTCAGCATTCGATCCTTCCTTAAACAAAGACAAACCATCATCTTCCAGATCCTCTTCATCATCATCATCTAAAAAATTTACAAAATCATAAGTTAGTTATTGATAAAAGATATTTAATTATATGTAAACAAATTACATATGAAATCATAAAAATATTACCAACAGTAAAGCCTTGTAGCCAACTGCGAGTACACATGAGAGCTTCCACATTTTTTCCAATAAGTCGATTCATGTACTTGTTGACAACACGAGACCCAATGCTAAAAGCAGATTCAGAAGCTACAGTGGTGATTTGGATACTAAGAATATCACAAGCCATGACAGATAATGTTGGATACTTGCTTTTATTTTCTTTCCAAAATATCAACGCATTCAAATTTTCATTGTATTTCAATTTCATGGGGGGTTCATCCAAATACCGATCCAATTCAGACTTTTCAATTTGCATATCCATTAATTTACTTTGCCAATCTTCCATAACCTAAATATAAATAGATGAATTAACAAGTGTACTAAAGAATTAATATATAAATAAATAATGGATGCTTATAACACTAAAAAATAAAGACTTACAGGATAAGCATTTACTTGCTCTTTTTCCTTTCCCTCAAGTGTTGATTTGAAAGATAATGAACTTGAAGAGCTTTGATGAGAACTTCCACTTGTTTTATTCACAGACTTCCATTTCTCATATTCATCAAAAAGTGCTTGTAATTTACTTCTTGTGTGGTCAACCTTCCCTTGAGCTGTATGAGAATCAAGTTGAGAGGAATAATACTTGATCATTCCTAATTTTGATCGAGGGTCAAACACAGCCCCAAAGGAAAGCACAATATTATATTCACTCCAATACTTATCAAACTTGACTTGTATTCTCATAGTCATACTCTTAATGACTTCATCTTCACTCAGTAGATTTGATTTTAAGAAACACTCTATGTTCTATACTTGCAAAAAATATAAGTTGGAAGTGGGATAAGATGAACCAGAAATCAGATTTGTGATCACGAAAAATGGACGAAAGAAATCACACATTTTCTCCCCCCTTGCCCACTTTTCATTTGTTGGAATGAACTTAAACCCTTGATCATTCAATTGAAGCAAACTAAAAGCACGCCTATATATAATTGCACTTTCAAGTATATTGTAAGTCGAATTCCATTTAGTGCACGCATACATCCATGCGCAAACCACTTTTAGAATCAATACCACCAACTTGAGTCACACATTTTTAGAAAAATTTTCATTCTTCCCTCTGAACTCTTGACATTTGATACTTTGCCTAATCTTTTTTAAAGCATCATCAGCCACTTTCAAGCCCTCTTGAACTATAAGATTTAAAATATGAGCACAACATCTTACATGAAAAAACTCACCATTGCATACAAGACTATTTTTCAAAGAAAGTCTTTCTTTCAAATTATCTTGCATGTTATCATTGGCAGAAGCATTATCCAAAGTAAGAGAGAACATTTTTTTCTCAATTCCCCATTCTTTCAAAAATCCAAACAACTTATTTACCAATTCAAACCCAGTATGTGGGGGTTCCATCCATTCTACAAAAAATTAGTATCTTGCTATTCAACTTCCAATCATAACCAACAAAGTGTGCTGTTAAAGAAATATAACCATGACCAGTACAAGCAGTCCAACAATCAGATGTTAAACAAATTCTACCAAGACAACCAATCATCACACGTTTCAATTTTTCCTTTAAAACCTCATACAACTTCAAAACATCAGTAATAGTTGTTAATCTACCAAAACTTTTGACTTCAAGATTCAAATACTTAAGCAATTCTCTAACCCAACGGTATTCAACAAAGGAAAGCGGGAGATCATGTGAAATAATTGTCATACTAATCAATTGTCGCACATGATTTTGATCAATTTTCCTAGGTCTCAATTTTCCTTCACCATCTAACATTTGACCCACATCAATTTTCCTAGGTCTCAACCGACGGGCTAGCCCATTTAGCCCGCAGGCTAATAGGACCAGGTCAAAAAAGCTCGAATTTAAACGGGCCTCTGATATCTCGGACCTAACCCTGCATTTTTTAGGGTTAAACAGGCCAGCCCATTTAATCCGGCCCAAATTAACATCACTAAGATACTAATAGCCTTTATGTGACAGACTATATTCAAGAAAAATACACTTTGTGGACCTATACAAAAACTTTTATGACTGTTATAAGCTATCACATATGGAAAACATGCATATCCAAAAGTCTTTAGTTGAGTATAGTCTGGAGACTTGCCGAACAACTTGAAGTAAGGAGTATCATGATTTAAAACAATTGTAGGAAGCCTATTTATAGTATAGATTACTGCATCAAAGGCATGCCACCAATATTTCAAAAGCAGTTGTGCTTGAACTATAAGAGTTAACCCTATTTCAACTATGTGTAGATGTTTCCTCTCAACCCTACCATGTTGTTAATGAGTGTGTGGACAGGGATGTTGAAAATGAATTCTCAACTGAGATAATAAAGGAGTGAGAAATCTATATTCTCCACCCCAATCAGTCTGCAAGCACTTAATTTTAAGATCAAATTGTCTTTCAACAAAAATGTTAAACTGCACAAACACTTGATAAGCTTCTGATTTAACCTTCAACGAAAATATCCAAGTGTATCTTGTAACGACATCAACAAAATGAATGTTGTACTTATAACCATCTATAGAAGTAACATGAGATGGACCACATAAATATGAGTGCACAAGTTGAAAATGAGTAGTAGTCTTTGTTGGTTTAGAGACAAAATGCTTTTGATGCAATTTCCAACCTTACAAGCATCACAAAAAGAAATGTATGCAGGATTAAAGAGAGTATGTAATGTTTTGGGTACGTGTGAAAGTACAGCATTACAAGGATATCCAAGCTTATTATGCCAATTACAAACAACATTATTTTTAGAAGCTACATTACATGTTTCCCTATAATCGAGATTGGAGAAGTAGTATTAGAAAAACTAAAAGAATGTGACTTCCTGAAGTGTGTAAAATCAAGTTGATAAAGTCCCTTCTTAAGCGTGCCCTCCAAAAGAGTCTTGACTGTTGTTTTGTCCTTAACCAAACAACAATCATAATAAAATTTAATCAATACATCATTATCTTTAGTAAACTGAGATATGCTAAGGAGATTCTTAGTGATTTGTGGTACATATAAGATGTGATTCAGAAGCAAAGATGTAGAGTGATTAACAGAAGGTAGAGTAGTGGATCCAACATGAGATATAGATAGTTTAACACCATTACCTACAACAAGCTCAGTTGGTCCTTTATAGTATGTCTTCAAGGATAACTTCTCAAGATTAGCAGTAATGTGATTTGTTGCACCACTATTAAAATACCAGTGAGAGTCTTCACTCTTTGAAGTGCCAGCATGAGTAATTAAAGCTTGCGAAGGAGTATCCTGACCACGACCATAAGTAGGAAAGACATGAGAAGAGATGATGCAGATGAATTAGAATCATGAAAACTTATATTAAAGCGTTTAAAATACTTCGGAACAATGTGACCTGATCTACCACAAAGTTGACAAACAGTCTTACCACCACCTCGAGCTCGACCCTTATAATATCTACCACCTTTAAAAAACTGATTAGATCGTTCATAAGCAACATGAGCAAATGGATTAGCATGAGTAGATATAACAGAGAAAGCTTGATTTTGTGACTGAAAATGTATTTCATGAGTTTGTAAGGCAAAACACAATTTAGACAAAGTAAGATCATCAGAACGTGGGATTAAATTCACCACAACTGATTCAAATTCACAGCCAAGACCTCCCAAGATATATAACACCAACTCATCATCAGAAATCATATTACCAACAGAGTTAAGATCATTCGCTAAACTAGTCATCTAAATATATTCATTAATTCTCATTCACCTTTCTTTAGGGTTTGAAGTTGAAAAATGAAAGTTATAGAGTACGTGTCTTAGATTGCATATGAAAACGTGTTTCAAAAGTACTTCAAATCTCATGCGAGCTATTGCAATGATTCAATGATCAAGCATAGATTCATTCATAGAAGCTAGCATCCAACTGAAGAGAAATTGATCCCCGCGCATCCATACCTTATATGCAGGATTGATTTTGACTGAAGAACAAGATTCAGTAGAAACAATTTCAAAGATCGCTGGAGCTGGCTATGTTTTAAGAAGAATACCATCAAAACTATGTGCTCGAACGGTTGAGAGAATCTGAACATGCTAGGATGAATAATTCATGTGATCCAATCAGAGTGAAAGAGAATAAAATGCGGAGGAACAAACTGAGAATCTGTCATGCAATTGTTGAAATCACCGATCGAAGCAAATAAGATCGAAAGAGTAGAAGCATCGGATCAAAGAAATAACCGTCGCTAGAGAAGAAAAATCTAGACTAGAGAAAGGTCATTGGAAGAGAAAAAAAATATAGCCGGATTAGAGAAATAACCGTCGCCATTAGGATCACTAAAGCTGAAAATAGCTCAAGCTCTTGATACCATGATAGAAAACAATAGAATGTGAAACTGAATTCATTAGATTGAAAAAACTTGATTACAAATGTTGCAGCTCATACATTATATAGAAGAGTAAGTTGAAGATTCTAACTAACCACTCCTCTAACTAACTATAATAATACATGCAAAAAGGTTATACTTAACAGGCTGTAACATAGTCATATCTCAATGCATAACTAACTATAATAATACATGCAAAAAGGTTATACTTAACAGGCTGTAACATAGTCATATCTCAATGCATTACATTCTATAATAAGCCATAATAGTGTAACCTCGTTCTTTCCAAAAGCTTCGATAGCTATCAACCAATTATTGAACATTTTTTTTCATTACTTGTTAATAAACTTTTTAATTTGTAATTGGTTATAATTTTGTACTTTAAAAGCAGGACCAACAGAAGCAATTGCATCTATTATTTTTTTTAAAATAAGAAGAATTGGTCCCTTGTGCAAGGATCCAAATATGATAGAAAAATTGAGCAACGATCATGTCAGCATTATGTAAAGTTTCTTAACATAAAAATGTATTTTTGATAGAAGATTGTGCACCGACAATGGTTCTAGGTACAAAATAGCTTCGCATATATTGTTCTCCTCTTCTCTGTGTCGTTTGAGATATTTAAACATTTATTATATTTGAGGTTGGCTATTTGGTTCGTGTGTCTCTTCCCCTCAATATTTGATAATTTTTATTATCAAATATAAAGTTATATTAGTATGAAAAAATTAAAATATAACTCACTTGTCATAACTTGTGCAAAACACAAGAAAAATACTATTTCAATAAATAACACTTGACTCGCTTTGAAATTAGGGCCATTAAATTAGATTTGAAATATAAGGACCATCTTGATTGCAAAAACATTTCATCATTAAAAGATACGCCCTAAAATCAATAGTTTAAGGGAACAAAGCATATGAGTTTTACAAAAACCGCCAAAACTGATTTTATTATCATTCAATTAAGAAATTCTCCTCTCTCTTTATCTGTTTGTATTTATATATATATATATATATATATATATATATATATATATATAATAGAATGCTTCGAAATACCTTTTGTCAATGTTTTACATTTAAAAGTAAAATTGTCAATTTATTGAATAGTGATAGAAAAAATATTATTTATCTTATATTGTAGAAAAACAATCGCTATATTAATTATGATATGATTTATCCATGCTTTCATTTATTAGTTGGGTTTTATTATTATTATTATTATTATTATTATTATTATTATTATTATTATTATTATTATTATTATATACATGAAGTTGCAACTCTTATTTTAATGGTCTAATGGGAAGTCCCTATAATCTACCAACAAAAATCTTTTTAATCTTAATTTATAAAGTTAGGTTGCAGGGATGGAACCATGATCCAGAATTGGGGGCATTAATAAAAAAAACTTACACAAAATTATATATAAGATATTTATCATCAAGTATCCCAAAATATATCATTACATCCCAAATTTTCTAAAATTTAGAACGTCACTTTTGCATATCACGAAAGTCATCTACAAGTGAATTTATGCTAAATTTTTTTGCAATTTGCTTTTCGATATACACTACTAAACAATCACTGAGAAAATCATCTTCCATCTTGTTATGAAGTGCAGTCTTCATTATGTTCATTGTAGAAAAAGATCGCTTTGTAGTAGCCGTAGAAACAGGAAGCGTGAGAATAAGAGTTACCACTCTAAACACAAGAGGGTAAACTTCTGATTTTTTAATTTTCACCATCCACTGACATAAATCAAAAATAGTTGTCATGTTCTAAAGTCAAAAACTTATCGTACATGATCAAAATGCTCAAACTGCATTCTCAACTATAGTATCTCATGTCCTTCAAAATCACGTAGGTAAAAATTTTCTACCAACTTGCAAATATCATAAATTCTGAATGATATACATATCTCTCTTTGATCAAGTGTTAGATGCAAGAATAATTAACTCCACAGTGTTATCATTAAACCTGCTATTCAATTCTTGCAATTGAGAGTCGATCACTTCATGAGAAATAACAAATTTGTAATGATGTCCAATAGTGATATCACCTACTTGATGTCGAGCTCTTCATCTTCTTGCAATATATTGATCATCAAAATCCAACATTGGTATATTGACTGCTTGACAAAAGGCTTTCGCATTTACATCCCATCCGTCATCTCTCAATTTTCGAATAAGCAACTTAGTAGATCACACAAGATGCATTGCATTCAAAATATCTTGAGACTGAAGTTATAAAGCTTGACAGAGTATATTAGAAATTTCTAATATTTTCTTCACAAGATGCATAATGAAAAGAAATTCAAAAGAAGTCAAGATCTCATAAGCAGAATCGGCATCTCCACATTAAGCATGTGTATTTCTATCTTCAATAATATTCAATAGAACTTCACAAGTTGCACTATACATCTTCATCAAGCTAGAAATAGACTTCAAATGAGAACTCCAACATGTATCACCCGCTCGTTGTACAGAGCCTACTTGATTAAGTCATTTTCCACTTTCAAGCTCATCAATATCAAGAAAATGAGTAATATTTGAAGAATGAGCAGTTTTTAATTGGTCATTACGCGTACATGAGACACCAACAACATTGATAATAGAGTTCAACTTAATAAAGAATTGATGAACCGATATAACTTCCTTGGAAGCACCGACTAGTGCCAATTGTAGGCGATGTCCATAACAATGAACGTAGTAAGCATAGGGACATTCACCTAAAATTAAAGCTTGCAACAATCCATTCCATTCTCCACACATGTTAATTGCACCATCATATCTTTGTCCCCTTATATTTTGAACATTGGAGTATAGCGAGATAGGATAGAAAAGATACCTTCTTTCAATGTTGATGCAACAGTGTCTTTAACATGAACAAGTCCAAAAAAAATGTTCTTGTACATAGCCATCTTTATCAATAGATCTCAAGACAACTGACATTTGCTCATTTTTAGATACATCTCGAGCCTCATCGACAATGATACAAAATTTTGCACCACCAATTTCTTCTCGAATGTCATTTTTAACTCTAGTTGTCATGACTTGCAAGATTTTTTTTTGCATTTTAGATGATGTATATGTTGCATTTCGTGGAATTTTATCCAAGACTTCTACTACTTTGTCATTGTAAGAGGCTAAGAAACTCAACAGTTCTAAAAAATTTCCACGATTGGTTGATGTTGCTGACTCATCATTACCTATAAATGAATATCCTTGAAATGCAAGCCATCTAGTTATTTCAATTGAAGCTCTCAAACAAAGTTATTTTCAATAAATTCTTGAGATGTGAACCTCACAATACTTTGAACAATATGTGATTGTTGGTTCATGAGATCGGCATAAGCTTTCTCAGCAATTCTATGAGGTGAAGTAAGCTCCTTACCAATATGAGCAACAAATGAACAGTTTATCCCATTTTTTACCTTCTTCCAGGTTCGACATCCATTAATAGTAAACGCATCTAATCCGGAAGGTCTGCCTTGAGAATGAAATAAAAAGCATGGGAGGCAAAATGCAGCACTTACGCTAGGAGAATATTCCAACCAACTCGGGAATAGCTTAAACCATGATGCTTGAAAGCTCCGAGAATGTTTTTCACCAGATTTTGGATATTTTGTAAGTAAACAATGATATGGACCACTTTTGATATAAGCTCTTCTAACTTCATCGTGCTTTTCGATGGGATATTCCCATATTGACGATCGTAATCCCGAATCACGCACCAATGATTGGATATCAAACTTTTCATCAATTGCAACTCTTAAGGAATTTTTAGGACGACTTTCTGAGTTCGAACAATCAATATCTATAGTCGATTTGACTGTGACGCTTCATTATTAGGAATTTTCCTTTTAAAGATCGAGTCAATCTTTTGTGTCTTCGTCTACAAAGAGATGAACAAGTGTCAACTATAAATTTCAAGTTATTCATTACATTTAAAGCCTCTTCACTAGATTCCCAACTTATAATTAATCAATTTCGAAATATAATTTTTCTTTGAAACTATATAGTGAAATTTATAAAACTATCATCTAATTAGTAATCCATTCCAAGTTTATAAAAATTGTAGATCATGAATTTTATTTACTCAACAAACAAATCAAGAAGCAAATAAAGAATGTTATTACCCACCTTCACAAGTCAAAATGCCAAGAAAATACACAAAATAAAATGAATAAAAAACTTGCAATCCAAACAAAAAGAAGAAGCTTACATTTGATGGGTGATGTCTGGAGACTGAAGTAAGCTTCTTGCCTAATGTGAATTTTATGTAATTTTAAAAAGCTTTTAAGTGGGTCACTTCCTCAATAAAAATAAAAATTGTTACTAAAACATATATATAATAAAAAATTTAAAAATGTTCGGGGCCAAGGCCACCCTGGCCCTTGTTACAGTTCCGTGGCTAGGTTGGTATTAAAATCATAAAATAGATTAATATTATTTTATTCCTTTTTTAGGAGGTTTTAGTCAATCAGTCATCACCAATTCTCATATCTAATGAGCTTGACTAGTGAAGTAGGAAAAATCGTTTGTAAGAATTTCATAGTAAATTAATGATTAATTAAATACTTGTACCAGCGACTTGGCCCATCATTTACATAATCTTCACGTGGCAACTAAATCCACTCATTAATATTTATTTCAAAATATTATATATCTGCCATTTTCACAAATTTTAGCTACAAGGGACTTGGGAGTAAACAAATTGTTCAAAATATCAAACATCAAACATCGACCATTTTTGCGTATTTATCTACCTCTCTTTCTCTTTCTGGAAATCACACTCATCATCATCATCTACAAACGTGATGGCTCTCCACTTATCAAAATCCAAGAAATTTTTGCCCCATCTCAAACAAAAGATTTCTCCTCTTGGAATGATCAACCTCTGTTCTTGGAATTCTTGTTTTTCTCAAAACCGGCCTTTTTTAGCAGAAAATAGAAAAACCCCACTTGAAATTTTGTCCAACAGACCCACCCTTTTCTCCTCTCGCCGGTTTGAGTCTCTTAAAGCTGCAAATTTGGGTTCTTTAGTTGGTACTAGTGATTCTCAGGTACTTTCTTTTATTGTTATATTATATTATGTTAGAAACATTAGATCCTTTTCATTCTTGGCTTGGTGATAGATTTGTTTAAAATTTACTTAAAGCTTGTATCCATTATGCTTTTTGATTATGGGATTGAGCCTGTGATGGGATTCATGAACGTTGATCATTATCTTGATATTTTGTTGGATTCTGTGAGATTTCTGGAGAATTAAACAGTTTCTAGGTGTTAATCAGGTTTTTTATTGTTCAACTGTTGAAGTATTTAGGTGAATCTTATGCAGTTTCTATTAGATAAAAGAGAAGTGTGATAAACAGTTTATTATGTAAAGATAGTTCATAGACTATGGAGAGTAATAGAAAAGTTACAAATTTGTGTGGTCTATTTCTATTTACTATTTCTGAGCATGGGAATGTTAATTACTTCTTGTACTTGTTTTTATGTATGACATTTCGATTTGATCCTATTTGAGTTCCGAAGGGGGGCACTTACGTACTGTTGTGCAGAGAATACCTTTGCCACCGTATCCACAAGAGGTTCTGAGTAATGTTTAGGCAATGCCAAGACACATTTTTGTGGTTATGGTTCTATTGAAGAGTAGTCATGTATGTGTTCAATTTTGGAATAATAAAGTAAAAATATTATGTATAAGCCTAAATTAGGTAGTAACACATATCTTCAAGAAACTTGTGAAATTTCAAATAATGCACATTTAACATCTATATTTATAGAATGCGATTGTGCATTTCTTATGTTATCAGGTATTGAATTTCCCTGGGGGAATGGTCAAGTTCACCCCAGAATTGAAACTTTTATCTGATATCCAAGAAGAGAGGATTCATTGCTACCGAGTTCTTGATGACAGTGGGGAGCTAGTAAGCAGCAATTTTATACAGGTCTACCACTAACATTAGACACTGTTTTGATGCTTACATATAAACTTCATTGCAAATATATGCATCCACTAAAAATTTCAGGTTATAAATGTACTTAGATAGACGAGGCGATTGCTGTAAAGATGTACAGAGACATGGTTAGGCTTCAGACTATGGACACCATCTTCTATGAAACACAAAGACAGGGAAGAATATCTTTCTATGTTACTGCAATTGGCGAAGAAGCTATAAACATTGGATCAGCAGCTGCACTAAGCATGGATGATTTTGTCTTTCCTCAGGTTAACAACTTGTCTCGAAATATATGTGCGCACACACACACACAAATACATATATACATACATACAGTATTTATATCTATTTTACTAAGAGAGCTTCATAACCATCGTATACTTGCATGGGCCATCAGTCTCTAGCTTACACCTACAATAGTCAGGTTTTGCTTTTATTTATGCGTAAGTGCAATGTGAAGTGGCTGTGCAGTACAGGGAGGCTGGTGTTTTACTTTGGAGGGGATTTACGCTACAAGAATTTGCAAACCAGTGTTTTGGAAACAAAGATGACAATGGTAAAGGCAGGCAGATGCCTGCCCATTACGGATCCAACAAGCACAATTATTTCACAGTTGCTTCAACTGTCGCGTAAGACACAATATCTGTTAAGAATCTGTATATTTAGTATGTATTATTTTAGGGTTTAGCTCATCAATCATGTTGATTCTTCAGCACTCAAATTCCCCATGCTGTTGGTGCTGCTTACTCTTTGAAGATGGATGGAAAAGATGCTTGCACAATTACTTATTTTGGAGATGGAGGCACTAGTACGGTAAATATATAGTAGTATTTCTTCATCATATATCTTTCAATTCTTGTCTTTTCTTTCTTTTGTTCTTCAGATTTTGAAGATTTTCAAGAATTTCTATTCATCAGCATTGGATGATGACATTGGTAAATATGTTGATAATCTGTAGGGAGACTTTCATGCTGCAATAAATTTTGCTGCTGTTATGGAGGCACCGGTTCTATTCTTTTGCCGAAACAATGGGTGGGCCATCAGCACCCCAGTTAGTGATCAGTTTCGAAGTATATATCTATAGATGTCTATAAACCTATTGAGAAATTTATTTACTTGTTCTCTAACTCAAATCTTTAATTCTTGCACAGGTGATGGCATTGTTGTTAGAGGTCAGGCCTATGGAGTTCGTAGTATTCGAGTCGATGGTAATGATGCCCTTGCTGTGTTCAGTGCTGTTCGTATGGCACGCGAAATGGCGATCTCTGAATCTAGACCTGTTTTAATTGAGGTGCCACCAACGCAAATATTTATTTGCATGTAAAAACGATTATATAGTTGCGTTTTCTGAGTTGAGTTTTACATCTGCAGGCCCTGACATACAGAGCAGGACACCACTCTACATCAGATGACTCTTCCAAATATCGGCCCATCAAAGAGATAGAATGGTGGAGAGCGGCTCAAGATCCTGTCGCTAGGTTTAGGAAATGGCTTGAAAGACAAGGTTGGTGGACTTCTCTGTCCGAAGCACAACTCAGGGACCATGCTCGTCATGAGGTAAGGTCTAAAGTAGTCTTACTAGAGGTGAATTTAAGAATATTTCCACTATATAAGGATGTATAACTTCCATTTAAGTGAGTGATGGAAAAAGTTGTCAATCTCATGAAAAATATCCTACACTTTTGAGGGTCTTGATATATCTGATATGGTTACAATTGAAATACCTGCTTCTTGTCACCAGTATTGTGTACCATTCTATTGATGACAAAAGTGCTGTTTGTGGAATGTACTGTTTTGCAGGTATTGCATGCAATTCAAATTGCAGAGAAGGCTGAGAAACCAGGTTTGACAGAAATCTTCAGAGATGTATTCGACATTCCACCTTCTAACCTCTGCGACCAAGAGAAATCTCTTCGACACACAGTTGCAAGGCATCCACAGGACTATTCTCATTTTCAATTTTAGATACCTACAACCTCAACTTCATGTATTAATCCTCAAGCAATAGAGATGATGCATTCTTGGATTAACAGTTTACCCACCGTTGATATGACAGAGCCTATCACGATGATTTGTAATTGATTCCTTGTGTGTTGTCATTATTCGGAACAGAACAGCAAATACATACAAAATATTGCAAAGGAAAGGGCAAAACCGGCTACTATAAATTACGATGGAATTTGTAATACAACCAATAGCAACCACGTCAATTATTGAGCCAAGATTGTCTCAAGCATGATGTAGTGAATCCAGAACAAAACCTGCCACCATTGACAGTACAAGTAAACCAGAAATCGAGCGAACAAGAAACCTAACCCAGATTGCTTTTACATCTGTTAAGCTGAACCATAGTCGCTTATTGATATATATGCTTAGAATTAGAGTCACAAAGACGAAGCAGACTCTTTGATGGACTCCTGAACGGCCTTGAGAAGAGAAGGCATCAATTTCTGGTTCGTAACAATAATTCCAGTGTCCAGATCAAGATATCTTCCCTTTGAAAAGTCCAGAGGATTCCCACCAGCATCTGCAGCAACACCTCCAGCTTCTGCAGAATCAAACATCCATGGAATGTCACCAAATTTTATCATAACAGATTACACTACCACTTTGATTAGCATGACAAAGAAAATAATTAATTTGTCATGGAACACATTTGCACATAAACTACAGTCTAACTTTGAAGCTTCAAGATAATACTCTGCACTTTCTTATTTGCTTATGCATGGTCTAATCACATCTGCTGATTTAAGATTTAACAATACTTTCACTAACACTATTTTCACTTGCCAAAAGATCAAAACATCACTTTCAACTTCTTTACAAAAAGGGTAAAAAATAATCAACAGCATAACATTAGATACCATGTTGCACTGAATAATCAGTTCCCAATGGATATGATTCAATATGCTTGCTTGTCAGTATGTTGCATGAATGCCAAAAGATTACAAAATTTCAAACAGCTAAAGAGTATGCGGATGGCTAATTCAACAGTGTTTGAGAAAAAGCTCCTTTCCAGAAGATGCGCATAAGTAGATTTTGCAAGACTCGTTGAGTATTAAGAAACCAGGAGGTAATATATAATAAACAATATGCACAGAGATTAAATTTCAAAATCAAGATTCTAAAAGGAACCATATGTTGCAAGACACCATCAAATCAGTTGGTAATAGGTGATTCAAAATGGATTGTACAAGTTTCTTATTTACTGCTACCTTATTCTGGTTTAATCCTTAAATTACCTTAATATAGAAGTATTGATTCAAAATTAGTACATACAACAAATATATGTAAAAGAAAAGGTGGGCAGCTATATAACACTGCTCCTGAGGGAATAATGTTTCAAAAAATATAAAATATTACCTGCGACAACAATGTATCCAGCAGCATGATCCCATATCTTTTCTCTGTAACCTTTGTGAGGGAACCGCAAATATATTGCTCCATCTCCTCTAGACAAAGCACCATACTTTGCTTGGCTATCTATCCTAACTGGTGGTGCTTTAACACCTAGTTTCTGTAGAGAAAAACAAGATAAAGCAATTTCACACTGCACGGGTACATGCATGTACAGAAAGTACATACAGAGTGATACCTCTGCTATCAAGCTAGACAGGCCACGTGAAGTATGTGCAGCTTCATAAGATTCAAAGAAGGATGCTTCTTCAGGGTTTTCAGTAGTACTGACATGTACCTGAAGGCCATGGGAAATATATTTATCAGAAGAAACAATTTGAGCATAGCATCAGGTGTAAAATAATACTGACCTTTGTTGGCAGGGAGCCATCTAAATTTTGCATATAAGTTCCACAATCAACTTGGGCGAAAAAAAGACAACCAGCCTTATCTCCAGAAATGTTCGGATTGTTGCTTACAATTGATGTTAAGGGAAGATTTGGACACGATAACACGCCCAACACAACTTTACCTTCATCTAATAAGGCTAATGCAATAGCATATTGATCTCCTCTTACAAATCTGCATTTCCAATAATACGCAGTCAATACTAATTCAATTTCTCTGTTTTGTAGGCACTCTCGATGTCGTTTCACTAGTTTTTGACCTGACCAATGATAGCTTTCCAAATGTCACTGACACATAGATTTTTTATATTTTGTTTCAGACATTTTAATTCTAACCCACGTATGTTTGTGTGTCTATAATGAGTGAATGATGATAAAGGAAACTCTTTTGAAACATTAGAAGTGGAACACATTGGGACGTCTTCGAATCAAGGTTTAAAATAGTCAACGTACAGATATAAATTACTCATATCAGTAACATACATGACAAGAAGTTTTTGATAGAAGGAGGTTCTCTTCTATTATAAATCAAAAGGACATAAAAAAAAAAAAAAATTTAAAAATAGCAATTGACATCAAGCTGAAATTTTAATAAAATATTTGAACATTGAGAATAGGGCTATTGTTAGATAATAGTCGACATGTAATAAGCTTTTGTAAAACTTGAGTCATCAAAATCTCTGCTTCACGTAAATATTTAATTACTCTGTTGTCTCCAATTCCCAGAATTTAATAGAACATCTTTTCAAATTTGTTATGTCATGAAAGTAGACAGCTCCAGGAATAAGTGGGCCGAGGATTACACAACCATTGAATTTTCCATATTCTTATCGAACTTATAAGGAAGAGTTAGCCAATTTAAATGCATAAAAAGGTCCAAATGATCACATAGCAAGAGAAGTAGTTATAAGAAGGGGTTATTCATATAGAAAGAAATAGTAGTATCTTACACATAAATAAAGTATTGATAAGTAGGTCTTATCGATTGACTTACCCTTTAGTGCCATCAATTGGATCCAAAACCCAATGCTGCCCATGAGGTCCCCCTTCAGATTTTCCATTGTCAATGGCTGAAAGTACATCTTCCTCAGAGAGAGGTGGTATATTTAGTGTTTCATCACTTGAAAGAGTATCATTCACAAGTTCCGTTATGCGATGCAATGTTTCTTTGGATTCTTCTTTGCGAAGGTCTCCAGAGTCCTAAAATACTCAGAGTAATCTTACTGCCCGCTCAAACAAAAAAACAATAATGAAGTCCCCCTTTAATGAGAGAAAAAGATTTCAACATTTCAACATTTAGGAGAAAAAAAAAGTAAAAGGGAATGTAGAGAGAGAAGAAAAGAGAATAAAGAAACAGGATGATCTAATAAAATGGACATGAAAAGCAAAGCCAGAGTAGACCATACTTAGGGATTAACAAGCTGACAAAGCTAAAGGTGACATGCACCGGATTAAAAAGGATAAGCTCCATGATTACCTCTTCAGCTACTAATGAGAATGGAATCGATGGCAACTCTTTCTCCAAAATAAAGCTAATAATAGCCTGTGAACCTGCAGAAATATAAGCTCAACTTAAACTGAAATTCTAACACAACCACTGCATAATAATGACATAAAAGCAAAATATATATGACTTACATCTGCATAGCTGCAAATGATGAAAGATTATAAATACTTCAGCTATGAAGTAGTTCAGACCAAAGTATACCACACCCTATGACAACTATATTTTCTCAGAGGAAACATATAACCCCCAGCCTTGTAATATAGCAACATGATTCGTTGCCCATTACTTGGAGAATTTTATGAAAAAGAAACTAATTCAAGAAAAAATCTAAATGATGCTTACAGAACCACAAACCCATATGTGAAAGAGAAGAAGAAGCAAGATAGAACCCTACAAAATCATTTTACACCCACCCTCCTCAGTCAAATGACAAATCAAGAAGCTTGTTTACATTTCCAGGTAGGGTGGGGGCTGGAAGAACTCCTACATTGATACGCCACAAAGAAGTTCAAAAGATCAACACAAAGCAGATTAGCTATCTTAAATTGCAACAAGAGATCATTATTTGGCTTCCATAGAGTTAGTTCAAAGATTTTGCACGACCCTCCGATGCATATGCAACAACAAAATGATGATTTTATTAAGCCTCAAGAAGTCAAAAGGAGTACGAAAGCAACAATCTAGTTGAACCGATTGAAATAGCAAAACAAACCTACCATAATCAGCCACTGTGACAGGACTTTTATCAGATTTTGATTGCACATCAGATTGCAGCAGAGCCTTTTGTACCTTCTATAGAATCAAATACAAACATACATGTTAGCCGCAGCTCCGGAATTAATTGAGGAAAATGGCATAAAAATAATAAGCATTAGACCTGACATAGGCGAGCAGCGAGAGATGCAGCTTTCTTGGCGGCGGCAAGTTGTTTGGTGTACGACATTGAAGCAGGTGCACTTCTTCTTCTTGCAGTTAGAGGGATAGTAGAGAGCGAGAGGGAGAAGATGAATGGGAATTTAGATTTGGAATGGGCTGCTGTGGCTCTGCTGCCATTTATATGCGGAAACAATCCTCGCGTCAATGGGGCTTGCCCAATTGATGCACTCATCTCTCTCTCTCTCCCTCTCTCTCTCTCTCCCCCCTCCCTCTCTCCCCTTTTGGGCCCGTTTGGGGTATTTTTTCTAATTTCATTTATTATGGCAGGGGAAAATTACAAAATTGTCCCTCAACCAGTAGTCAAATATTCAAATCCCTGAAATTGTGTAAATTAAGAATAAAATTACATGGATCATATTATTTTGGATTTTAATCCACATTGTATTCATATAAAATTTTGAAGTTTTCATCTACAATTAGGTGTTAAATTTTGTATTTTATTTTTATAAGTTGATCGATTAATAAGACTATAGGTGACGAAATTATAAACTAGAATCGAATAAGCTCGACCCCTGATATACTTCCAAGTCTTAAAAACTCCAACTAGTGACCACCATGCCATAATTTGATGAAGGAAGTCGATCATCATCTCAGTGAGGTTGGAATATTAGAAGAAAAAAGAATCACTTGGGGGGTTGAATTTGAGAATTTGAAGAAATTTTGTACTTCATTTGAATTTCTAAATATCATCTTTGACCCGATTTCATTAAACATGTTAGTGAAACTATTTTTTTTTCACTCATTTGATTCTATACTATCAATTTTTGTATTACATTGTCACAAAAAAACGTATTTAATCTTTTATTTAAAATCTTCTTAATTATGTGAGAGATCTATATATAATTATTTCCTTGTTTTGATATTTTTATTACATTTTTTAAATAAATATTTTTATTATATATGTATACTTTATGTATATACTACGTTAACTCTCTTATGTATATGCAACCAGACAAGCGCAGGTCAAATGAGGTTGGATTTGATCCGGATCCGCACTCTAATTTTTTTTTTTTTCAATTAGTGCGGTAACATTTATGTTATAAGTATAACATTTATGTACAAATATTATAACCTTGAAGTGATATTACTTAGACTTTTCTTAATTTATGTAGTATAGTTGTACATTTATATTATAGCAATTTAACTTTTTTGTTATATTATAATATCACTTTTCTTAATTTATGTAGTATAGTTGTACATTTATATTATAGTAATTTAACTTTTTTGTTATATTAGTATAATTTTTATGTACAAATATAATAACTTTTATATTTTAAAGTACTACATAAAAGTTATATTACTATAGCTTAAATGTTAAATTATTATAACATAATGGTTATACTATTTTAACATAAAGACTTAAAAGGTATTATATGTCAATAATATAATGTAAAAAGTTAAACTAGCATAACATAAAGATTATAACGTCTGTATAACATAAGGGTTATGCGAACATATAATATAAAAGTTAAGCATACCGGATAAAAGTGTAAGTGCAAATATAGGGGTGCATGAGAGCTTGTGTGGGCATGTGAGTGCACTTCTGAAGCATGTAAATCACTTTTTGAATTATATGACCCATATTATATGGATTCAGATCCATGCATTTAATGTAAAAAACATTTGTGATTCTCTTAAGCAATGTATATATAAGAATTCGAACGTAAATATATTTTGAAATATTATTTCAAATTATACAATAGTATTGCAATTGGCAAACATGACATTTTATTGGAATTTTTTTATAGATTTGATATAGTCATTTTATAATACATTACTGAAGTAATAATTATTTTGTCTTAATTGAATATCATTGTATAAACATTACATCTTATATATTTAATTATTGTATATAGTTGTAATTAGATATTTTACATTAAGTTATTTAATATGAAATCCATGATAACAACTTTTTTTTTGTTGCACGTAAGTCCACTAAACAGGAAGTCTCAATGACCTGGGAAATATTATATCGGGTATATATATGTAAATATTGTTAGGTTTGTTTTGTTAGTAATTTTGATGCAATTTTGGGTTTGTTTTGAGATACATGTTTCATTTTAGAAACTTATATATGCATCCAAAATTTGCTATTTGAATTTAGGGATTTTGCAAAATGATTTTGTTTTTGGCCTTAGAGCATGAAATCGAGTTACAATACGACCTAAAATGATGTCATTTAATGTTAAAGGTATTACATTATTAGCTTGTTATTTTGATATAAAAAAATCTTAAAATATAAATATATGTATATACATAATTATTAATTGAATGTGATTAATTACATACTACTAATTATCAAGAATTATTAAAAAAAAATTGAATTTTGAAAATATTTGTTGCTTGTATGTTCTAGATAGTATGAAGATATCAAAACATTGAATGATATATATTTATATATGTAACTATTTGAAAATGGTTCTTCTGTCCGTTTTGAGCCTTAATGTGGAAAATGTTAATCTAGTTTCAATATTCATCTTTCGGTAATTAATTTTGCAGGATCAGTGCACATCTCTAGTGTGATAGCATAAGAATTGTACAGTTTAAGAAAATGAAACTTAATAATAGAAAAACTATAACTAAAATATTGCAAATTTTAAATAAAGTAATTTAGGAAATAATGTTAGCATGTTGTTTGCATTTTTCTTATATTCCATGGTTCCGTGTAGTGATGTTAAACAGGCTGGCCCGGCCCTAGTTCTATAGGACCAGCTCTATAGGGTCACGAACTAAATGAGTTAGGGTTTTATCCGATTCATTCTTAACGGACCTCTTATAATGAGAATCTAATTCTAAACCTAGCGGGCCTCAGGTTAAACAGACCATTAACAGGATTATACAAAAAATTTATATAAAATCTAAAATAGAGATCATAAAATTATAACAGTTCAAACATAATTTAAACATAATTCTAAAAGTTCAAACATAATTTTAAATGTGCAAACATAATTCAAACATAATTCTAAAAGTTCAAACATAATTCATAAACTAATAAATATTTTTACATTTCAGCATTCGACATTTTTTAGATAAAGACAAAGCATCATTTGGGGGGTCGTGGCTGTTGAGCGGGAAGGAAAGTTGAAAAAAAAGAAACCCCAAATTTCTAATTAGTACAGACAAAGTCAAAAAAAAAAAAAAAATTAATTGGGCTGGCCAATTTAACTCGCAGGCTAATAGAGTCGGGTCAAAAAGGCCAAGATTTAAACGGGTCTCTCGTGTAGAGGACCTAATCCTGTGATTTTTAGGGTTAAACGGACCGACCCGTTAAGTCCGGCCTGATTTAACATCTCTAGTTCCATGGTTGAAAATGTTGGTTAATTCTGAAGTTTGAGATTTGAAACAAAAATAGAAATAATAAAATTATATAGCAAAAAGATTGATCCAAAAACTAATTTGACAATCTCATCCACCAAATTAAGAGGAAAAGAAAGAAAAACAGCAATACCCCATAACATTAAAAATATATAAATAAAGGAAACAATAAACATGACCCTTTATTTTTAAATTTTAATTTGTAACTACAATTTAGTTAAGTTTCAGAAATTTTTTTAGTCAAATTTGTGTACAATTCGTATTTTAAGTATAGTTTGGCATTTGTAAATTATATATCTTTTAAAATCAAATTTATGAGAAATATATTTGTTGGTGAAGATTTTGGTTAGATACATTAAGATTTCATCTCATTTACGTAGTATATACTATATCTACTTTTTTTAAAAAAGAGGATAAAACTTCTAATATATTGTCTTAATAATGTTTGCATACATTTGAATTTCTTGTAATATATGTTAGTATTTCATCTACACTAAAAGTAAAAACTAATAGAAATATTTTAACATATTTTTTAATGGCACCAAAACTTATATACATAAGGAGCACAGATTTTAAATTCGTGCTCCCAATTCGACCTAACACGTGGGCTGTTTTCACGTATGTTTATGTGCCCCATGTGTGGTGCACATTATAATTGGTGTGCGTCGCACACCACCTGAATTTTATACTTTTAGATATCACTCATTTACTCTTAAAATATCATATATTTATTTTTAAGGTATCACACTATTACCCTTTAGGTATTAGTGTAAAAATTGTGTTGCTTTCTTCTTTATTCTCCTTTTTTATTTTTACTCGTCTCTCCTTCTTAATCTCTTTTCTTATCAATTTGTTATTCTTCTTATTTATTTTGTACATTCTTCTTTTTCTCTATCTTCTTATTCTTATTCTTCTTCAAATCTCCATGGAGTCATTTGTGGGGTTTTATCTTCTTCCTCTTCTCTTTTACTCATTTTCATAAATTTAGATAATTGATTTCAAATCACAATTTATTACAATAATTTTAAAATATTGAAAATCAATTATTTCAACACAAAAACTTTCATATAACTAGTGCACAGATCTAGGATCCGTGCACCTGACCTGACCCGGCCCACCCGCCACTCCACGCGTGTGCACGCGCCCCCATGCGCCTAGGTGGGTGTGCTCAAACCCACCCAAATTCACTCCAGATGCTAAGCCTTTATGTTATATTAAGCAAACTTTTACATTATGTTAAGTATACCTTTATATTATGTTAAGCATACTTTTATGTTATGTTAGTCATACCTTGAGGGCCTTTATATTATATTAACTATATCTTTATGCAACGTTAAACATACCTTTATATTATGTTAAGCATATATTTATGATTTTATGTTATGTTAAGCATATCTTTAGGGTTTTTATATTATATTAAACATATCTTTATGTTATATTAAGCATACATTTATGTAACGTTAAACATACATTTATGTAACGTTAAGCATACATTTATGTTATGTTAAACATACTTTTATGATTTTATATTATGTTAAGCATATCTTTAGGGTTTTTATGTAATGTTAAGCATACCTTTATGTTATGTTAAACATACCTTTATGTTATATTAGTCATACATTTTAATTATGTTAGTTGTACCTTTATGTATTATATAAAAGTATGACTAATATTAATTAAAGATATGCGTAATATTTACATAAAAGTATATATGTACAAATTAGAGTTTTTTTGTGCTGAAATTATAGTTTTTTTGTCAAAATTAGGGTTTTTTTTTTCCAAAATTAAAGTTTTTTTTTTAAAATTAAAGTATTACATAAAGGTATGTTTAATATAATATAAAGGTATGAGTAACATAATATAAAGGTCTGGATAAAAAAAATGCTCAGATTCGAGTCGGATTGGGCCCGACCCAACCCGCGTTGTATGGATCTAAGATCCATATAACAATTGCACACAAGTCTCACTCATTAAAATATAAAATCATGATTTGTTGATTTTGAGGAAGAAGATGAAACATTTGAAATTTTAAAACTTTTCAATGAAAATATTAGTTATATGCTCTTAAGGTATTATATAAATATGTTACAGGTATTACACATGTTCTTTCAAGTATTACATAAATATCTTACGTGTATTACACATATTCCTTTCAAATATTACACTTATAGATATTACACATGTAATTTTATAATACCTAAAAAGTATATATCTAGTACTTATATATCATATCAGTAATACCTTAAAAGTATTATTGGTCATGAACAATCATATATCAATGTTTTAGGGTAATTTTGATTTAGAAAATCATGAACAATCAGAATTTTTGTAATACCTATAGAACATATATGTAATACCTATAGAATAAACTAATAATACCCCAAATTTTTTTTTTCATAATATCTTGAAGGTTTACTTACATATAATCCAACCATGTAATTTTATAATACCTGAAGAGTATATATCTAGTATATATAGATCATATCAGTAATATATTAAAAATGTCATTAATGTAATCCACAATCATATATCAATGTTTTGGAGTAATTCTGACTTATAACATCATGAACAATCAGAATTTGTGTAATACCTATAGAACATATATGTAATACCTATAGAATAAACCAATAATACTCCAATTTTTTTTTTCATAATATATTGAAGGTTTTACTTACATATAATTCAATCATGTAATTTTATAAAACCTAAAGAGTATATATATATAGTACTTATAGATCATATCAGTAATACTTGAAAAGTCTCACGATCATATATCAATGTTATGGGGTAACTCTGATTATAAAATCATGAACAATCAGAATTTTTATAATACCTGTAGAACATATATGTAATACCTATAGAATAAATCAAAATTTCAAATACACGATTTTCATCATCTTCTTCTACAAAATTTATTCAAAATCATGTTATTCAATTAATAACCAACTATGGTGTTTGTTTTATCAATTTTATCATATATTGTTATGAATAGGATTAAGATAGAGAGAATTTCAAGTTATAGAAAAATAAGAACCCTAGATTTTTATACACATTAAAAAGAAAGGAACTTGTTGGAGTATTAGAAAAATAACAATCCTAAATTTATAGGAATCATTGAAGAAATTAAGAAGAAAGATTGGAGAAAAAAATAAAAGGTAGAACAACACGCAGAAGTAAGGAAAAAAAAAGGAAGAAAGAAAAAGAGTGGAGCATACACACGTGTCTCTTTTAACGAGGGCTTTTAACATAAAACTGGTGTACAGGAAGAACTTTTCCAAATAAAAGGTATAAGTTGTAAGTAATAAATACACATATACTCCCTCCGTCCCACCTTATTTTGCCTACTTTCCATTTTTGTTTGTCCCAACTTATTTTGCCAGCCCAAAAATGGCAAAAAAAAAAGCACTAAAAAAGCATAAAGTTAAACATTCAATCAACAATCAACTATATTTTTTTAGGATCCGTGCCGGTCAAAGTAGGCAAAATAGCTCGGGACGGAGGGAGTATATCTGAAGTCCAATTAAATTAGAGTAACAATTGCATGCACCTGTTTCACCATACAATCGTGCACGATCCAAATCCAGTATTGAAATTATATATAATTTTTTTTTTAAATTCATATGGTATGATATATTAGTATAGTTTTTATATTATGTTAATATAGCAATTTATATATAAATATCATAATATTTATATGATATTACTTATATTTTTCTATTAGTATAGTTATACCTTTAAAAATTCATGTACCTTTACTTCAACATTGTTATATATTTATGTTATATTAGTATAACATTTATATAAGACTTTAACTTAAAAAAAATTATATATTTCAACACAATATGATCATAAATTTATGTAATATTACTTATACATTTATGTAATATTGTTTATGCATTTTATATCAACATATAAAAATTATATTATTATAACATAAAGATTAAGCTAATATAATATAAATGTTACACCAATATAATGTAAAAATTACATTGGCATGACTAAAATGTATAACACACGGGATAGAGTATTGGCGTGGATTTTGAGTGCGTGAGGCATACATACAAAACATGAAAATCACTTTGAATCGAATCGATCCATACAACTTGATGCACAGAAATAATTGTGATTAAATTAATATCCAAAAACCATAATATGAATATCCAAAAGTACTAAAACCCACAACACAAACTATATCTAAGACTCACATCATATGTTATCAATCTGCTATATAACATATTTAATTGATTGGAGTATGGGTGCATCAAATGTATCTGAAAATTTTATTCTAAAGGGTGCATGATATTGGCGATAATTGACAGTTGATTATTATTTTATCAATATATATTGGTTCATCTGCTAAGCTATAGTTTAATATTACTGATTTATTGATGTTTGTTAGAACTTAAAATCTTACCTGCTTCATCTATGAAAAGATATGAAAGAAGTTTATCCCAATATAAATATAGAGAAGTGTTCTTGTAAATCAAGTATATGTATAATTGGATACGAAAATCGAGTTGGGATCAAGTATATGTATAATTGGATACGCAAATCGAGTTGGGTTGGGTCTGGCTCAAATTTGTACCCAAATTTTTTATTTTATAATTTATGTAGTAACTTTTATGTTATACGAGTATAACCTTTATATTATATTTGTATAATATTTATATACAAATATCATAATTTTTAAATGAATAACTTAAATTTTTTTCACTATAAAAATTCATGTAATATAATTGAATCTTTATATTATATTATTATAACTTTTATATACAAATATCATAACCATAATGTACTTAAAGAATAATATAAAAGTTATATTATTATAACATAAAAGTTAAATTATTATAACATAAAAATTATATTATTATAACATAAATGTTTATAGGTTTGTATTACACTGTAAAAAAGTTAAACTAGCTGAAATATAAAGGTTACATAAACATAACTAAAATGTTAGGTTTGTCAAATTAAAAGATTAGACAAACATAACTGTAAAATTAAGGTTTGAGCATGAATATAGGATAAGTGGGCGCGTGAAGTGCACGTGGAGCGTATGAAATACATTCGAATCAAGTTGATCTAATTGTACGGACTTGAATCCATGTACTTCATATATAGAAATAATTATATATATATATATATAAATTATTTTCTTTTTTTAATAATATATATAGCAAAAATTAATGATGAAATAAAGTATACACACCCGTCAACCTCGTATAACCCACCCGTCACTCCTACTTACCATGTTGCTCTTTCATACTTTGGATTGGCGGTTGCACTATAACATAATATTTATTTGGATAAATTTCATAACAAAACTTAATTTTTAGATTAGTTCTCAATTTTGAACTTAAATTTTAAAGTTTTTCAATAAATGAATCAATTTAACATTTTTTCTTAATTTAAGGCTTAAAATTTAGATTGAGTTCTCAATTCAAGATAAAATTTCATTTTTTTTCTTTTTTTTTTATATTTATAATTCATATATATTTTAATATGTATTTATAGTTTAGATAAATTAAAATAAGTTTGTGCAATTTTGGCAATATCTTCATTGGACTTGTATTAATTTATATATATATATTAATTTATATATTAAAAAAAATTAAGATTCTTTTATTTTGTTAATTTTATGATATAAAAGTATAGAAAATCGATTTTAATATTTAATATAAATTATATTTTATGAATTAAATTAATTATATTTCATTCTTTCTTTTTTTCATATAAATTAAGGTAAGTTGGATGAAATGTTCTTAAAGCACACTAACTTCACTTAATTTATCCAAAATATGAATATATATTGAAATATAAATAAATTTATAAATATAAATAAATAAATAAATGAAATTTTGTTTTGAATTGAGAACACAATCTAAATTTCAGGCCTTGAATTGAGAAAAAATGTTAAATTGAACCCCTTATTGAGAAACTTTAAAATTTGAGTTTAGAATTGAAAATTAATCTATAAATTGGGTCTTATTATGAAATTTATCTATATTTTGTGTATCCTAATTAAATGTATTCACAGTTTATTGACAATTTATACTTATGTAATTAGATGTATGTTTGGTTTATTCTAAAATACTACATTCATTTCCATAATAATTGTGATTGTAAAGTTTAAATTTTGTTTCAAATTAAATATTATTTTAAAATTTATATAATTTTATTTTCAAATTATCAAATTAATATTCTCTAGCTAAAATTTAGGATTTAATATAATATTTTTAAAAAAATTAATTTAATTTTCTTTTTAACTATGATTTGTAAATTTTTAGATTAGTTAAAGATATATTTATTTAATTTTTATATTTCTTTATTTATGACAAAACTATATAATAGCCATTTTATGAAACAAAGTAGTATTATTTATATATTCTACTATTATTACTTTGTTAGGTTGTTGAGTCCCTCCACCAAAAACTAATTAACTTTTATTTTCTAAATATCAAATTCACGTAAGAATTAATAACACTTACAAAAAAACACTATTGTGAACTTTTACTCATATGACTAGATATTTGAATATATATATATATATATATATATATATATATATATATATATATATATATATGATAAACATATAGATAGCAATGTTTAAATACATTAAAACTTCGTGTCATATAGATTATCATCCATTTACTCTAAAACTACAAAATAACAGAGAAGTACAATATTTTTTATACGAGTTTGAAAAGAAATACTTATGTAAGAGAAAGAATGAAATTGGATAATTTTTTTCAACAAAAGATATAAGTCATATGTAATTGAAAATACATATATCTTAAATCCAATTTTACTAATAAATTAAAACCCCACAACCATATTACCCACTTCAAAGCAATATGCACACCACACCACATACATATTGTTTTTATTAATTTAAAATTTGAAGTAAATTCATATCATATCTAATTATTATAAAAACGCTTTATTAAATTATACATCATATGTTACACAGATTATAATATAATGAAATTTATATTAAATTAAAATATTCATTTGTATTATTATTTATCGTATACACATGTAATAATATATATATATTTTTTTAACGGAACTAAGTAAAGAAAATTAGAGGATTGATCATTGACTTAGCATCTGAATCACTGAAATATGATGTTTAAAACTGTAAACCGATCTTTAAAAAGAGTTTAATAACAATTTTTTTTTCTTTAAATCTTCTTTTATTTGAAACTATGAGCTTCTAAACTATTTTTCCCTCCTCACTGATCCACAGTATGGAATATAAGATATTACGTTTACAAAATACTTTAAATTTGATTATTTTAGTTATAAATTATCATTTCTAACATTTAAAAGTTCCATCATTCTTTTTGCCCCCAAATATATCATAACAATTTACATATTTACTAAGAATATAAATTTCTATAATGATAATTGTACAAAAATAAATTTATCTTATTTATTTCTTATAAACAAATTAAATAACAATTCTTAGTAAAAGTATAAAAAAATTATTGAGTAGTAGACTATATAATTTTTTTTTCGCACATCTCTTAGGTAATATAAGATGTATTCTTTAGCATAATAAAATACCGCAATCATATAATATTACAAAGGAGATATTTAAAAATTGTTATTATATATAATATAATTATATTAAAAACTTTATAAAATAAATTTATATTTATATTTTCTTAAAAATAGTATATTTGAAAAACATTTTTTTTTATTTTCTAAAAATTTATTTGATTTTAATTTCTATATGTAATCTCTTAAATACAACTTTTTTATAATATATATTTTAGTTGTATATTTTAAATCAAATAAAAAACATTTAAAACTATATTAAAATACATTATATATATACTCATTGTGTATGTCAAATTAATTTAGTATATTTATATTTAAATGGATTTAAATAAACTAATTATTATACTTTCAAATTTGAAATACAAAATATAAATGTACCCTCAAGTCACCCCATCCTCAAACCTGTCCTTCTACCCTACAGCCTCCTAGCCTAAATACAAACGACAATCACCTACCTCGATAAGTAAATAGGATCCTTTATTTGACAATGAATTAAAAGCCATGAAATATAAAATGAAATATCAATTTGAAATAGAGGATCCTCTTCGTCCAATAAACAAAACTTTTGGTAGCTTTGTCCCATTTTTCTATTTAATTTTTTATTGAATTTTCTATTTATGGAAAGAGTTTTGGGTGGGAAAAATCTACTTGTTATTTTTATCTCTAGTTCTATTATTATATAGATATAGATTTACATTGACTAAATTATAATTTGATAAAAAAATTAATTCATTAGAAGAGCGATAGGTTGATGAACCGACACTCCACTCCATATAGCACCTAAAAAAAAAAGACTACACAAACTATGTAATCGTAATTACACTGAATCAAAGTCATACAAAACTGAAATAAATAAAAATAAGAATTGCATACGCAAATGGAGTTCTCAATAATCTGAAATAAGAGTATATTAGAGGGGTGTAAGAGTTAGTTTTGTTAGAGCCCTTTACATATCAAGCAACAAATTTGAGACAACGAGTATCATTGTGGATATTCTGACATTTAGTTGAACAGAAGCGCATCCCACATTGTACACATGTATAATTTGCAGAAAACCCACAGACCGTGCAGAAATGGCGACGGGCTGTCGAGCTTGGAGGCCCCACTGCTGCTCTCAAGTAGGAGGGTACGTGAGGAGGCAATGATTCCAGATTACCCTAATTTCAATCATCCATTTCATCACATATTCGATTGTTGATAGCATTTAGAAGCAGAAATCAAGCTCTTACCTCTTGCAAGAGCTCGAGGAATGTTCTTGGTGCCTTCTTAGCATTCTCAAGTGCTTTAGCTTGACGAGTTTTCCTCTTTGTACTTTTTGATTGCTTCCTCTGATATGCTGCAAAATTAAACACAACAATCCCATTGAAAGTGATATAACATGAAATCATACGGTGGAACAACTCATGACAATACTGAGCACAAAGCAAGATCTGAAAATGGATGCCGAATTCAGAATAGTTCCACAAGAGCCTACTAAAGTATGCAGCTCATGTTAGGGGCTCAATTTACCCCAAGCTAAATTGAAACTATGTCAGGCAAACGTAACTCTTCTTGAAAGATAGCAACCAGCATTGACAGGCACTATCTTCACACCATTATTTCAGGCAAGCAACTATATTCTTACAAAGGTCCGAACAGAGGCATAAAGAAAGAGATAAGCAGGGAATTATGATAACATCTTTTTTCTTTTGATTAGGCACTAAAGACAGCATAATAAGTCGTTCTTCAGAATATGGTGTCTTATCCTATATGTATAAACCAAGACTTCCAATCCAAATTAGGAGTTATTTTTCAATACAGAGATCTTGGCAAGAAGTTACTTATCATGAAGAGACTCAACTTCCGATCCAATGGTGCACTTCAACTATTATTCCAAGTGAATGATTGGATGACTATATACATGTGAACCTTCCTGAAATACCACCAGGTAAAAAATTCATGGAAACATGTGTCGCAATACATTATGCATACATCCACTCAGTAGTTTTGAGCTAACAATAGTGGGAGGGAAAAGGGGGAGCATAAGCAGAGCCAGTAAACTATACATGTCAAGGCAAAAGAAAAAATCAGAACTTACCACATTAAAGAAGTTTGTGCAGTAAATACAAACTAAGACTACTACTAGTAAAAGAAATCAGTCCAAATATCCATAGTCTAAAAAATTCTCTAACGAAAGCTAGTGCCATGGTAATGCTTTATACACAAATAATGAGAAAATAATCAAACCAAATGATTACATAAATGACCAAGCTATCTGCATAAGCCACAAACTTAAAGGAGTTTTCCAGCATGTGTTCAACAGCCATAAATTAGTTGACAATAATTCAGGGGAGAATTTGTTGCCCAAAGGAGTGAGATAAGCAGTCGCAAACTGTGGAGAAAATGTCTAATACCAAGAACTAAGAGCTTTTTATTTTCTAGATTCATTCTCCAATTATTACCCCATAGCTGTAGAATAATCAATAACTTCTATGAGATATGGAAAGAATTCTCACAAGTAGCTGGTGAAGAAGGGTTTTCAGCTTGGTGTTTCTAACATGAATGTATCAATTGCATATATTGGTATACTTCATGTTGAATGACTAAAATATCTACAAAAATGCTCGACCTTGATCATCATCATCATCAAGGGAGGCTTCATCATCATCGTCAACTTGTACAGGCTCCAATGTAGCATTATCATTTTCCAGAGCATCTAGACGAGCAAGCATTGCCTGTCAATTAATATTTAGGAACAAAATTTTCTAATAAGGAAAGCTTCATATCGAAAATGAAATATATATCAATATTCCAACATAAGATAAAACAATGAAGCACTAGCGAGACGAACCTGAGTTCGATTATCACCGCTGGCAAGGGCTGCAGCCATTTTGGGAGCAACCTTTCGAGTTCGTGTGGACATTCTTCGTAGCGAATTAGACATTTCTTCCTCCATGGCTGCAAAGATGATTATTCTATTTCAAATTCTCCATGAAAAATGTAAGAAAAAGTACCCATAAATCAGCAACCCTTCATATCCTATATAGGCATAAACCCATGTTCAATTTAACAACCTAAAGAAGTTATATTTCCTCTCGAGCATTCAACCAAACATGTTTAGTGCACATATCTTATAAACATCATAAAATACTCCATTACCAAACACAAAAGAATAGGAAAAGGGAAAAACGCACAATTGATGAAAGCAGATATTAAAATTGCACAAGTAATTGATTAGCCTACCTTGTACCCTGTGCTAAAGCCTGAACAAGAATCAATGACTTGTTGAATTCTTCGTACAGTAATTTCAACGAAGCTCAAATAGAACAGGGATCGAAGTGGCAATATTTGAAGAAACTAAACGTTGAGATTTTGGCCCAATTCCACTCAATCCTAAAATTCTCGGCCCAAGTTAGAACTTGGGCTTCCATCGGTCCACATTAATTGTTAGTGTTTTTCAACCTATTTAATTTTTCCTTTTTCTATACTAAATTAATTATTTTCAGATATTTTTTGTTGGAAATATTTAGGGAGATTTGTTAGTTTTCTTTTTCTCTCTTTTTTCTACGCTTATGCAAATTATACAGTAAAACATCTATAAATTAATATTTTATAAATTAATAAACTCTCTAAAATAATAAAATCTTTTGGTCCCAACTTGGGCCTTTGTAAAAAATCATCAAATTCGATAAAATAATAAGATAATAATTTTTTGCAAAATCCCTTTATAAATATTAAGTCCCATTAAAATTCTAAATTAATAATTTATAAATATTACAATTACAAATATTATGGTAATTTGCTAAAATATGAATCTATTATTACTTGATTTTTCTTAAAATTTAAATCTAATTGGATTTCATCTCTAATTTTTTTAATTGCAGCCAAAAGTTCCGGTGTCGAGTTCTCTAGCTGCAACAAAAAATTGTGAAGAGTTGTCGCGCTCAAAGCCTCCTTTCTCCTGACTAGTTCCAACGATATTGAATCATTTTCAGCTTCATTATTAGTAGGATCTTCAATAATATCAGCAACAATTTCCTCTAAACTTTGAACCATTGAGCATTCATCATTTTCACTCGGATAGTCCACTAATTTGTTGACGTCCATTTCGTTGCGATAACCAACATCCTTAATCATATTCTCAAGCTCATGTAGGCTTTCTTTAAAGTTTGTCTCACTTGAACCGCTTGAGATTTCTTCATTTGAATGGATTTTGCAGTGCCGAAAGCAATTTGCTATTGACACTTGAGAAACATTGATTGTCCAGCGGAGACTGCAAAATTGATGGCATCTAAAATATTAATCCTTTCAGGATTAGGTAGCCCCAACTCATAACCTTCCAGTAGATTTTTGTAGAATCTCCTATGATAGTGCATCTTGAAAGCTCTAATTATTCCTGCATCACATGGTTGAATCTTTGATGTCATGTTAGGTTGCAAAAAAAAACAACTCAACATTCTGTAACCCTTCAATATTTTTTGGATGGGCTGGACAATTGTCAACCATCAATAAGATTCTTCTGCCATTCATTTTGTGATCAAACAGTGAACATATTCATCAAAAAGCACACTAGTCATCCATGCTCTTTTGTTGGCACGATAATGACAATTGATGCTGTTCATGTTGATATTTTTGAAGCAATGTGGCTACGCATATTTTCCAAAAATCCATAAAGAAATTATTTTCGAACCATCCTTGTTGCAACAAATAACAATTGTAAACCTCTCTTTATCTTGTTTTCTTCCCTCAAGTTGCTTGGTTGCAAGAGAGTGATCAGCTTGTAACCTGTAAAACAGACTTATTTCATCCAAATTAAAAACATCCTTCATGGGAAATTGGTTTATTTTCTCCCTTATAGCCTCCAGTTTCATTTTCATGTCCTGCATGTCAACCGAACCACTTTCTCCAAAACGACGGAATGATTTAATACCATGTCTTACCTTGAATTTTTCAAGCCAACCTTGAGAAAATTGATGTTCAGGAGGGTGTTGAGGATACAAAAGCTTCATTATATCCTTTGCTTTCTCCAAAATAAGCTCTCCGGTCATGTTGACTCGATTTTGGTACTGAAGAAACCATTCATAAAGAACCTTCTCCATATCTGGATATTTTGCCGATTTGTGTCGCTTAATATCCCCACTCTTCTCAAAGTTGCCTGAAAGGTACTCCAATGATCTCTTGAGAGTGTTTGATCTTATACTTTGACTAACTTTCAAACGATATTTTTCATCAACCCACTCTTGTAAATCTTTTTGAGTGCATATGAGATGGTCTCTCTTATACTCTCTTATACTCACATAATGCTTTACGCATTTGATCATTCATGGATGATTTTGCGATGCCTTTTAGATGAGAAGACATGGTTGGGTGTTATGAATTATTTTATTTCCATATTGAAATTTATATAGTATATGTTTCATTCATCATACATGAATATATTTAATTGGCTATAATAGTTATTTAAGTGCAACGAATTAATGTAAACATGTATATTTAAGTAATTCCAATAAATTGTTACATGCATCCATGAATATAATAGTTAATGGTATACAATGAATTGATATTATACATGAATATATTTAATTAGTTACAAAGAATTGGTTGATGCATGAATATAATCAATGAAACATGTAAATGAATTCATTTATTTTCAATACATATGTACTAAATTTACTGAATTTAAAAAGTCTCTCTTTTAATTAATAAAATATTAATTTATCGATATATTAATATCTCTCTAAATTAATAAAATTTCATGGTTTCAAGGTTATTAATTTATCGAGGTTTTATTGTATATAGAAAAAGAGTGTATAACCATATCAAACACATTTTCCTATTTAATAGGGATGTTTGTTATGAGTTGCATTCTTCATCATAAGAGGACGTGTGAAGATGAAGATCATGGAGCATTTTGATAATGGGAAAGAGTGCAAGATTGTGGAGGGTAAAGATGACTATAAATAGATCATTTCGCATTGAAGATCGGTGTAGAGATTTAAGAGAAAAGAGCAAGAGTTTACACTATCATTCTTATTGATCTCATATTGTATTCAAAGTGTTACTCTTGGTGTCGACCACATTTTCTGTAACACTTCTATCTATTTTCAGTAGAGTCTTAGAGTATGTCTACTCCAAAGACTTTCTAGCAAGATAGTTTTGTTACGTGGTTGTGTTTTTGCTTCATGAGTGTATATGCTTCTTGTGTTGATAGGTTTTAGATAGAGCGTATCCAAAGGAGTTTTTGTAAAAGGTCTTCGTATTCCTTTGTATTCTCAATGCTGGTGTTCCACAAGTATTTTATATACTTGTGGATAATCTTTTGGTCTTCTCTTTATCTGTTTTTGTTCTGTTGTGTTATTGGTAGTGTTGTCCACATCAAAGACAACATTTCATCTCTGTTGGTTGTTTTTATTCTGCATAAGGCATTCAGACACTATCATTTGGTATCAGAGTCACCCACTTGATACAAAATGGTTGGTTCTGTTGCTTATGCAGGATATAGATTGGTACAATCCACAAGGAAAGTTACCTGTCCTTAATGGATCAAATTATGCATACTGGAAGATCCGCACTCGGACGCAAATCAAGTCAATCGACTCACATGCATGGGAGGTGGTTGTTGAAGGATTTGATGTTCCAAAGAAGGTTCATGAAGGAGATATCATTGTCAAGCCTCGGCGAGAATGGATTGTGGAGGAGATTTCAAACTCAAATTTCAATGAACGGGCTTGTTGGTCCCAAGTGGTGTCCGAGGTTCAGAGGGGGGTGAATGAACCTTGGTTGATTTTGCAAATCTTTCAAAAACTTACTATTCTGCAAGTTACTTGAACTTGAAACGCCAGATAGTTACTGCTTACAGCACTAGGATGCAGTGCTGCACGCTGTAACTAGAGTTTCTACGCAGCGAAAAAATACGTTTTATAACACAAGACTGGTTTTTTCAAATATAATCATTTTCAAGATGTTTTATGCTTATGATAGAGATAGATAAATGAAATAAAGCACAGATAAGAAAGCTATAAAACACTTATGGCTTATAGTGGTTCAAAGGTGGTGTAATCCTTCTACGTCCACTCTACTGCTACTTCGAGCAGGAACTTTGTTAAGCAAGATTGATTTATAGGACTTTCCTAACAATCTATCAACTTTACAAAGTAAACACCTACTGGAGTCCAGCGTACACACAACAACTACAAACTCTAAAGGCTAACCCACACATGATTCTAAACTCCAATACAGGGAAGCTGCCTAACTCTAGACAACTATACAAACAACAATGATCTCTCCTATCAACTGTTCGACACCTAAAACAACTTAAACACACAGCAACAAGGTTAAAAAATATATGGTTTATTCTTCAACTGGTGTGGTGAAGTGAGCTTCTGAATCCTTCGAAGGATTTTTCAGCTTTGAGCTTGCTTCACTTCAAAGAGGTTGAGTGACTGAAATTAAGAGTAGACTTGAAAGAGTGTAACTTGAATGCTTGAGAGTTTTTACACAAATGTTTCAGTAACCAGCTTCAGTGTTGCTTATCCTCTATTTATACTTGTATAAGAAGATATCGGTTGAAGGATATATCTCTCTTTTGAATTTTTAGTACTTGATCAAAGGCATGACTCACATTTAATGTGACTTGACTTTCTCTTTTGGAGCATTTAATGCGGCAGTTGCGGCTAGCAGCTTTCTGCAGCGCGTTAGTCCACGTGGCATCTTTGTATTGGCTCCGTGTCTGCAACTTTGATCTTCTTTGGAACGGCTCTATTTATTCTTGCTTGGTTCTTTGGTCCCCGTACTGCATTTATCCTTTCTCAGATTGCAGGATACTTCTTTGTTTGTCATTGGCGCTGTTGACTATTTGAGTAGTGAGTTTCGCGCTGTATCCTAGGTCTGTTTGCAGCTGATACTTCTTTGCAGTGCTGCTGTAATTTAGATCTGCTTGCAGTACAGTACTGCTGTATCATTTACTTACAGTACTCCTGTATCCTTTTCTTGCAGCGATAGTGCACGCCGTTCTTTCTTACTTAGTTGCAGTGTTGTAACTGCTTTCTTACAGCTATGTTGTATCTACTTTTTTGCAGCAGCTTCTTTCCGAAATTCTCGAATGTAGTTTTGTAACTTATAAAAACCTCCATCTTTCAACACTAATATCTAGACTCAAATCTAGTCTATGCTTTCACTTAAACATCGTGAAAATGGGATACACAAAACTTCCTATTACATATATGTTTTGTCTCATCAAAATCTAAACACTGAAATCCCAACAATTTTTCCCTTTTTGATGATGGCAAAACCTTTACATTATTTCGTTCATGAAGAAAGTTTTCATTTTTACATTATACCATATTTCATCTGGATTACATACTTGATATGCTTTGATAAAATAAAGTCTAATCCTGGATTCATCAGAGATGCATCATACTATTCCTTCATCACATATCTTCAGGAATACTCAAAAGCATGCAAGAGTTTATAATTGATGAACTTGATCAAAAACAGAAAACAAAAAATTTCTTCATTAATTGAAAGAGATTTTACAAGAGATAGATATACAACAGAGAATACAAAAGAGCATGTATATAAAGCTACTGAAACAGGGACCTTCGTGATGACGATTCTTCAGGTCTTCTTCCAGTATTCGTCATTTCTTGCTCAGCTCTTTCTCTTGATCCCTTCCACCAATCTGGAATGGACTCCTGATAGAATTCTTCAAGTATCTACTGGATCTTCAGAATCTGAATCCATCCCAGCTAGAAGTCCTCACAGAAAGGCACTATCCTGCCTTGCTTCACTAGGTCGATGTAGTAATTCTGAATTTCAAGCTCTCCTTGCCTAGTAAGCTCTTCATATCTCCTCAGTGCATATTGACATGTTTGGAATTTGTTGAATTTACCCTTTCTGTACAGAAATCTGAAGTTTCTAAGATACTCAGATCTCTTGTACAGAGTGATGGCTTCAAATGATGGGTTGCGATCAGTAGGCAGCTTGATGGCCTTGAAGATGTTCAAGCTCCATACAATGTTTTCTCCATCCGGCCTCTGATTCATCAGCACTGACACTTCAGCAGATATGTTGTCTGTGTCGAGTCGTGGGATTTCTTGAGGAGAGTACTGGTAGAGGTCTCTGTCATAGAACCTCCTTTCTCCAATCATCCCAAGCCTCTACATCCAGGCATTTTCTTCAGCTTCAGCTCTGGCTCGTTCCGTTCTCTGAGCATCTATCTTTTCATTGTAATGCCTTTCTGCTTCGGCTCTGCTCACCCTTTTCCTTGAGCCCTGCTGTTGGCTCTCTCTCCCTCTCTTAGATTGATGAGAAGACGGAGGTGCTGCATCCTTGCTTACAGCACTGCTGTGTGCAGCACCTGCTACTGATCTACTTCCAGCAGCTGTACCAGCTCCTCCAGCTCCACCTTCATCATCTCTTCTCCAGCGCTTTGGAGAGGGGATGTCAGCAGCAGCAGATGACCAGACCTCTTCTTTCTCCTGCTGAGAGGTTGCTGATCATCATCTTCTTCTTCTTCATTAGCTTCCCCTGAGCTCCCGTATCTATCAGTGAATCCTTCCCCCTTTTTGGCATCATCAAAAGCCGTGGCCAGAGCAGGGACAACTGGGACCATCTTGGAGCGTGGTCTTCTTGTCGGTGCGGGGGCTTCTTTGGATCCTTGGGCATGCTTAGGGAACGCGTTCACCATGAAGTCCCTCAGCTCTCCAACTATCATCTCCAAGTTCCCCAGGCGGTTGTCGACACTTCTGGTTTTTCTGGATTGATCTGCAACTTGTTTCAGAAGTGTCTCCAGCACAATAGAGTAAGAGTTCAGCCTGTCAGTCGCTTCATTTACTGATCTCCTAGTGAATCGGATCTCAGTACGACTGGCAACAGCATCTCTCTTCAGCTCTCCCTCCATTCTTGCTTGATCTCGAAGCAGCCTATATATTGACTCATTCAAGTCACTTCTGATCATCTTGGGCAACACTTTGAGATCTTTCCTGAAACCGATCATGGTTACAGCATGGAATTGAGCACCGACCCGCATGCTGCTCTGCATGTTAGACTCATGCTCCTAGAGAGCATGCAGTAGATGTCTAACATCAGCTATCACCCTATCGATTGATTCGTTAGGGGTCAGGCCTGAATTCCTTCTTGTTGAAGCGACAACCGATGCAGCGTAGGGAATAACAGCTTGAAGGTTTGGTGCTGCATCCTGCCTTAGTGCCTCTGTTTTAACCTCATCCTCACTCTGGCTAGATTGAGAACTGGTAGAGCTTGAGGATGGGTGTTCTTCATCCACTGCTTCCTCTTTAGAGCATACAGCAGCTACAGCATCAACTTCCTCCTGAGTGTCTCTAGCTGCACCGGGGTTACCTCTGCTACTTCTTCAGCATCCTCTGAGGGTACTGTCTCAACAGCCTCCCCTGCAGAGGTCTTCTCTCTCTCAGGGAGTGTTGTCAGAACAACAGCCTTACCTGAGGTTTTCGGCAAGGACCCCGTCTCCTCGACCGGTCCTGTAACTTCAATAGCTTATGCTGTAAGAATGAGTTCTTACAGCTCTGGTTGGTTTCTTGCACCTTCTACAGTATGTAGCACTGTAAGCTCAATCGCTGCAAGAATCTCAGCCTCAATCCTTATTGTTTCCTCAGCAGCTTCTGCAAGGGTGGCTACCTGTTATACTGCTGTCTCTACTAGTACAGGGAGTCCAGCCTCTGCAACTTTCTCAGTGGTTACGTCATCGGCGATCTCAGCAATGTCAGAGATCACATCTCTGATGATGGTGGTTGGTTCCCGTTGAGAGTCTGCAGCAACAGTATCCATATGCACCGGGAAATCACCGTAATCCACTAGTTGAGGCTCCTCCTCCTCCAAAGGGTCAAGCGTGACGATGTTGGAGAGGCCTTCAACCATTTGCTCATATACAGAGGAGCTTGAATTATGATGGCTCGAGCTTTCTTCTCCCCACATCCTCCTAGGAGTGTTTTGCATCCTGGTTTCCTTTACACTTGTTTGCAGCGCCTGTTGCAGCATGGCTTCGTCAGCCTACTCCACTCCCAGGGTGTCAATTTGCTCCTGAATAAATGCGACGTCATCGCCCCTTCTGACAGCCTCCGCAGCCGGGGCTAGGAAAACTTGGACGTCTTCCAATGTTGCTCTCATCGGCAGCTCTGCAGAGTGGGATTCTGCAAGAGCTTTTCCCTTCCCTTTTCCTTTGCTCCCTGAGCAGCAGTGCTTACTGATCTATCTTGCACCATTGTTGCATACTCAGGTTGTAGGAGCACCAGAATATCCTCTGAGTTGGCCCACTCCAGGACTGCTTGCTTTACTGTCAGGAAATCCTTCTACTTTAACAAGATTTCCCCCTTAGACAGTCTCATCTTCCTCCAGAGATTGTACTGCAGCTCCATATTTCTAGCCGTTGGGAGGGTAGGATCAAACACTGATGAAGTAGCTCCATGATCACGCGAAGAGACTAATTCAATAGCCCCTTGTAGATGAGCTTCTTCATCGGGCTGTATCCTCTGGAGCTCATCTACTACAACCAAGCTTGCAGTAGAGACTTGGGAATCAACAGCTGAGGCAGCCTTCTTCTTGCTGCACGGGGCCCTCCTAGCCAGGGGTACGTCGTCATCAGAGGAAGATGACTCAGGTTCAGGTTCAGCCCCCCTTGGTGTCCCCTTGATGACCGGAAGAGGACTCTCAACATCTTTATCTTCCTCGTCACCCCCGCTGTCTGTAGCTTCATCTTGCAGTGCCAGGGTTACATTCTTTTTGTCTTTGGTTTTCTTTCTTGCAACCCCAGCTCTTGCTGCCTGGTTGGGTCTTACCCTTCTTCTTCTCTCCGAGATACTTCCCAATGGGAATGGGAATGAGAGCTGTAATCTGGAGACCAAGCTTGCAGAGCAGAGAGCAGATGGTGATACCATAACTTCTTCTCATCGTGATCTTCTCTGTTTCCTCCCATAGCCTCTTCATAATGAACCTTGCCCAGTTCACCTTTTCTCCGGCCATGATGGCAGACATAATCCGGAATCGGAGATCTGTGTATTTGTCGTAACTTTATGTTCTATCTTGAATGGAGTACGCACAGATGTCATGGAGTAGCTCGAACTCCGGCTTGAAGAGCTTCTTCGGGGTGCTTTTCTTGATCTTAGCCCCTGCATCTCTCACTCGAAAGAGATCCCACATCTCTTGAGTGTTGCCCTCCCCATAAGTCACAAGCTGTCTAGGGGTTATACCTCTAGAAAAGATACTGAAGGTGGTAGCAATGTCTCTGATGGTCAGAGACCTTTCTTCTTCATCTGCATCTATCTTGAATAGGATGCAGTTCATCTCCTCCGGTATCCTGACGAAGGAGTAAAACCTTTGCACTGATTCCACCGAGAATCCAATATAAACGGTGGTCAACAACCCTAGTATTTGAGTCCTTTCAAGGGCGTCGAAGATTCGGCGGATGATGGAGTTATCGTACAACTCAGAAGCGTATATGTGCTCCTGGTTGATCAAGTGTCCTTAACAATGGATTGTCTAGCCGCCATTGATGGTCTGAGAAAGATTGAAGGTTTTGGATGCTTTGGACTTAGAAATTTTTTTCACGAGAAATGAAACTTCTCTTCTGGGATGATGGCGAAAATAAATTCGAATAAGGGCAGTTATAGGGTTATGGAGGATCTCAAAGGATGTGTAGTAAGATCAATGATTGAGATTAAACGATGGAATTGATCTTACGATCCTTAGAAAAAGACGGAGGGATCAAATCGTCAATAATCATTACTAGGCGTGTGGGTTTCTGACCGCGCCTCTTCGGTTTCTGACACGCACAGACATGCATTTAATGCTGAAAGACATGTGATTTGCCGCCTAATTGAATGTCTTTTTAAGGTTGCAGCAACCTAGATACGAGGTTACAAAGTAATAAATACCCTTTGAAATAAATGCTATAACCAGGTGCTGCTTACACTTCCTCTTTACTGCAGTACTGTAATAATAAAAGATGCAGCACTGTTTGAACCCAGCGTTGTATGAAGACGCAGCTTCCAACACTATACTTACTGCTTCTCGCAAGCATGTAGAGATTCCCCCTAGGCTTCTGCATCATCTATTTCAACTCATAATTTTAGAATTCCCAGCTCGTTTCTAAGCATAGAAAACCTCGATTCACTCAATGGTTTAGTGAATATATCTGCAAGCTAGAGATCCATGTGAACTTTCTCAAGCACATCTTTTTTCTCTACATGATCTCTTATAAAGTGATATCGTATATCGATGTGCTTTATTCTTGAGTGAAATACAGGATTATGGGTGATTGCAATTGCACTTGTATTGTCATAAAGAATCGAAGTCTTTTTTTCTTCAATCCCATAATCTCTTAGTTGCTGCTGTATCCAGAGAATTTGAGCTTTACTTGTTTTCCTTTCTGACAAGCTCCACATATATTCTCTTTTTTGTATGCCACATCTGGCAATCCTCTTACAAGACCTTTCCTTGCTAGCTTGTTGATAGTCTTGAAGTTCAGATGATTTAATCTCTTGTGCCATAACCATCTAAGCTCTGGTGGGCTTTTCACAATGAAGCATGTTGGTTGAATAGAAGAGTTCCAATCAGCAAAATAGATATTTTCTCTTCTTGTTCCTATAAGCTTGATTTCATTTGATGTACTGTCCTTGATTAAGCATTTGTTGAGGTTGAATTCAACTGTGTATCCTTTGTCACAGAATTGACTGATACTCAGTAGGTTGTATCTGAGTCCTTTCACATAGGATACATCCTTGATCTTTATGTTCCATTTGACTAGGCATCCACTTTCTTTTGTGCTTCCTTTAGAATCATCTCCAAAGATGACCTTTGATCCTTTGCATTCTTTGAAGTCTTTTAGAGCTTCTTTACTGCCTGTCATGTGCCTTGAGCAGCCACTGTCAATGTACCATACATCACTACTGCAACCTGACACTGAAACCTGCAACAAATTTAAGCAGATTTAGGTACCCACTTCTGTAAGGGTCCTTTGGGGTTAGTTACTTTGGGAACCCAAACTTTCTTAACAGTCACTGTTTTGCTGTAAGAATTGTTGGTTCTCTGACTGTATGCAGTTTTGTTTTTAAACTGCCTATTAAAAGTGTGTGCATAGACTATATATGTGTTACCAACACCCTTGTAGTGTGGTCTTCTATCATACTTCCCTTGAGTATATACTCTTTGAGGTTTAGACACGTAAGTCTTAGTATAGGTGGGAATGTTTCTTCTTTGTTGCAACTTTATGGGTTGCTGCATCCTTTTGCTGCTTACAGCAGATGGCTTCTGCTGCAGCCAGTTCTTAGATGCAGGCTTGCTTTCTACAGCTGAGCATTGGGGTTTCTTCCTCTTATCCAATATTGTTGTTTTGTTCAAGATCTTCTCAGAGTTACAGAGTAACTCTTTCTCCATTGGAATTTCAGTTTGAACAAACTTAACAGCCTTTGATGTACTTGCTGTATCCTGAGAGGTGTAAGTGCTGTAACCTAAGCCCAATTTTTCAAAAGGACTTTTGTTTTGATTTATGCACTCCCTTGCGTTCTTAGATGATTTGCTAAACGTGCTAATTGTGGACTGTAAGCTCTCCTTCTCAGTTTCTAGCTTAGTGACCAGCAGACCCAGCCTAGAGACCTCATTCTTTAGCTTATTGCACCTTGAATTATCAAACTCACATACAACCAACATTTTAGCAATATTAATGTTTTTGCTTCTGAGGATCTCATTGTCGATTCTTATGTTTTCATTCTCAACCTTCAGCTCCTCATGAGTTGAGTTGATCTACTCAAAGTCATTCATGATCCTTTTTAGAGAGTGGATCATATTCAGGTCCTTTTTTCCAAGTATGGACAGTGGTTGATATATTACCTCATCTTCTTCGCTGTCCTCACAGTCTTTTGCCATCAGGTATATCAGCGCTTCTTCATCCGAGGATGAGGTTTCAGTGTCGCTATCAGAGAATTTTGCAGCTTTCAACATTTTCTTTGAGACTGCTGTATCCTTGGCCTTTTCCATCTCTCCTATGAGAGCTCGAAGCTTGTGCTTGTCCTCTCTTCTTTTTTCTCTCATCTGTTCTCTCTCTCCTTCTAGGTACTTATGGACTGTTGGATATGGACAGTTTCTTGCGTAGTGTCCCGGTTTCCTGTAATTACAGCATAAGTCAACATTGCTTGTATTTGGCTGTGGAGAGGATGATACCTGAGGAGGTGGATGACTTCTTCTAAAGTCATTCCTCTTGTTGAGGTTGGTGTTGTTGCTGTTGTTGTTGCTCTTCATGAATCTTCTAAATTTCTTTAGAAGTAGAGCCATGTCCTCTTCAACATCTTCTGTTGTAACCTCCGTCTGCTTACTGCAACTAGTGGTTGATATATCGTTGGATCCTCTGGCAGTTAGCGCTGTAACTTTGGAGCTCGATTTTTCAGACTCCTTTCTCCATCTATTAATGTCATACTCAAATACCTTGAGATCGAAGAATAATGTTACGATGTATACTATAAGCCTAGCTTTTGTATAAACATCTATTTATGATATGAGAATCTTTTATGGTCAAATGTTTGCATTTTATATATTTGTTATATATGTTATTGCAATTGTCCAATTAATTTATATTGTAGATAACATGGTGTGTGGTGCCACACAGAAGATCATGTTATCAGTTCCTTATAGATTATATATGGTAGCTCACAACCGAGATAATTTTGGATAAATTATCGAAATGGTTGTAGTGTAATTTGGTATTAATCTATCTTGATTATAAAATTACACTAATACATTTTGTATGTATTGAGCAGGACCAATTGAGGTTGTTTTATTTGTACTGACTACATAAATAGAACAAGACCTCTGTTATTATGGATGTGCGTCCTCTTAATCATTGTATGATAATGGACATGTATTCTCGATATATGTTTTTTTAATTTACCAATGGGTGAGATTTATTTATTAAATCAATAAGCTCGGTAAATTGGGATACAATGTTGTTTATATGGTGTGCTGTTGATTATATAATGAAATCGTGTCCTAATTATTTAGGATGATGATGTCCCCTTGAAGAGCTCATAAGGATTATCATGTAAACCCTGCAGGTGGATTTATTCCGGCATGATAATAAAGTTGAGTGGTACTACTCTTGGAATTAAATGTTAATTAATTGAATTGTCAGTAATTCATTTAATTAACGGACATTCGATATCTTAAACACGGGGAGATAAACGCACACATAATAAATAGGAGCCTATATTTAATATGGATAAGGGACGGTAGTTCAATAATATCTTTTTAGTGGACTGAGGTATTATTGATAGGCTTAAGAAGTATATTCAGATTGAATTTAGGACTCCTAAGCCTATCAGAAGACTGATTCCTAATCCTCCTCAAGGTCCCTGTTGTAGCCTATAAATAAGCCTCAAGTCAACCGTTTCTAGACATACACAGACATAAAATCTGAGATACAATTTAGTAGAAAGCGGCTGAAAGTCTCGATAGTTCGTTGCCCACACAACGTTCGAGAAAAAGGCAAGGAATACAGCAGAAGATCGTGAGGTCCAGGCTCCATCGATTCCTCGATCTACAGTTCTGACCTTAGAACTAATATCGGTGCAAAATGTATGATTCGTTTATCCGTTGCACGTTAATCATATTTGCATGGACCCCGATTCGAATAATCGTATAGGGTCGGTGATCCGGCGGTCCCTACAATTGGTATCAGAGCCGTGGTTTTCCGACTCTATTCGATTGATTCGGTTAATTCTATTATGCATCGTATCTTGAAGCATGCGGTTTTTAGATCGGATAATAGTAGGATATGCGAGAAATTATAATTTTCTGCAGAAACCTTAAATCCAACTATTATGGTCTGAATGTATGTTTATGTATGAATTAAACCCTCGAACATGTCGAGGTTGTTTTTTGAACGTATGATTGTAATAGTAAAATCACAGCGATTTGTCGTGTTAGGTTTTAATTTTTTGTTCGATATAGATTATATGTAAACTCCTTCGTGGAGTATATGATCGATGGATGTAATTAGATACAAGGTTAGGGTGGCACAACCGGGCACGACCGTGCAGACTGGAAATTGGAGTTGGACGACCGGACACGACCGTGCTGTGGAGCACGGTCAGACCGTGCCCGGCTGAAGATTGAAGCTGGACAACAGGGCACGACCGTGCTGTACGATATGGTCGATCGTACGGCATGTTTACAGGTCGAGCACAGCTGTACTGAGGAGCACGGTCTGACAGGTCGATCCCTGTTTGATGGCAAATAATCAAGAACACGATGATAAAACGAGGCCATAATAGTTGGAAATTATGTTTTCATATTTATTGCCTTATATGTGTTGTTTTATCAAACATGCTTTTAATGTGTTTCATATGATATGCATGTTAAAATCTCTCATGTTAAATAACTAAGCGGGAGAGGGATTAATTATTTTAATAAATCCCATGACCTCCATTACTGGTTTGTAAGTGATGCATTTGAATTTGCGCGTTGGCTTTAAGTGCCTTCCTCCATATCGGATGAGTTCATTTGTGGATCACTAGATCAAACTTCCTTTATGGATGATTATAGAAAGTTGTCTAGGAGAATGTCATCTTCTCCATCTGAAGGGGCATAATTCTAGATAATGGACTTAGTATCAAGTAATTGTGTACACTTAGATGCATTTGACAAGTATCCTCCCCACCGGAGTCATTACTGTTATTTGTATGGCCAAAGCAATACCAACTATTAATTTTATTTGTTATAAAGTTAAGTTGACAAGATAATAAAATTAATGGGTAAAACCTCCTCTAACAAATGTTTGAATTAGTATACGTCCACACTATCGTGGCATACAAAGTTCACGGTGTATTGAGGTGTTGGTGAATTTAGATTATGTTGTTTACGGGAACAATATGATTTGTCAATTCAAATGATTTGACCTATGTGTTTATTTATGTGATTCTCAGGATTTTCATTATGGCTTTCAATCCTCTTGCCGTTATACTTAAAGAAAACAAACTTATTGGTCCTAATTATATTGATTAGAAACGAAACCTGGATATTGTCCTGACTGCTGAAGAGTACAAGTTTGTACTCACTGAGCACTGTCCTGACATGCCTGATGAAAACTCTACTGAAGAGGAGAAAATGCTTTATAGAAAGTGGGTCAAGGCAGATGAGATGGCGCGGTGCTACATTTTGGCTTCCATGTCAAATGTGCTGCAACATCAGCATCAGGCCATGCCTACTGCCTATGATATGATGCATAATCTCAAAGAACTCTTCGGACACCAGAGTCGGGCTGCCAGACAGGAGGCTATGAGAAACTTGATGACTACCACCATGGCTGAGGGGACACCTGTGAGTGATCATGTCCTCAAGATGATGGCTCATCTGAATGAGATGGAGGTCCTTGGAGCTGAAATCGATGGGGAAACCCAGGTCGATATAGTTCTCCAAACACTGCCTAAGAGTTTTGAGCAGTTCCGTTTGAACTATAACATGAACAAGAGGTTGTATTCATTGGCGGAACTTCTGACAAAACTCCAATCAGCAGAGGGACTATTTCGTCAAAATTCTCAGGCTTATGTTGCTAAAAATGTTTCTGCTTCTAAACCGCAAGGCGGAAAGAAGAAGAAGAAATATAATTCTTCAGCAAAGAAGACGGCCGGACCTCAAGTGGCTAAGTCACAAGGTGATATGAAAAAGCCGAAAGATAAGTGCTTCCATTGCAAGCAGGCTGGACATTGGAAAGTCGATTGTCCCCATAAAAAGGAGAACAATTTAGGTACATCTTTTTCATTAGTTGTTGAAACATGTTTAGCGGTGTTATCTACCGATACCTGGTGTGTAAATACGGAAGCCACTGATCATGTCTGCAATTCATTGTAGGGGTTCCAGGAAACTAGACAACTAAGTGATGGAGAGATTACTATATACATGGGCACCGCTACGAAAGTGGCAGCCGTTGCAGTGGAAGATGTTTATTTATCTTTTCATAGGAATAAGTCTTTGATTTTGAGAAATTGTCTTTACGTACCTTGTTTTAGAAAGAATTTGATTTCAGTTTCTAAACTTTTTAAGGATGGATATTCTGTTTCTTTTGATAACAATGTTATGGTCAAGAAGAATAGAGTTATTATCTGTTCTGGTACGTTGGTTGACAATTTATATATTCTTAATCCTATAACTCCTACGATGCAACAAATGGAAATTAATAGCACATCTTCTAAATCTAATAAGAGAAAAGAACCTTCAAAAATGAATCAAACATATCTTTGGCATCTAAGGTTAGGTCATATTAACTTAAGTAGGATTCAAAGGTTGATAGCCGATGGACACTTGGGTTCTTTGGAAGTGGAAAACTATCCAACCTGCGAGTCTTGCTTGGAAGGAAAAATGACCAAAAGGCCTTTTAAGACGAAGGGGTATAGAGCCAAAGAAGTGTTGGAATTGATTCATTCTGATTTGTGTGGTCCTATGACTATTCAGGCAAGATATGGTTTTGAATATTTTGTCTCTTTTATAGACGATTATTCGAGATATGGATACATTTACTTGATGCGCTGCAAGTCTGAGTGTTTTGACAAGTTCAAAGAATACAAGGCTGATGTGGAGAAACGTCATGGTAAATGTATCAAGACACTACGATCTGATCGTGGTGGTGAGTACCTCTTAGGAGAGTTTAAGAGTTACTTATCAGAGACTGGGATTCAATCCCAATTGTCTACACCGTGTACACCCCAACAGAATGGTGTGGCAGAACGAAGGAATAAGACTCTTATGGAAATGGTTAGATCGATGATGAGTTATTCAGAATTACCAAATTCATTTTGGGGGTATGCTCTGGAAATAACGACGTACATTCTAAACTTGGTACCTTCTAAGTCAGTACCCTTTACTCCCACAGAATTGTGGACTGGGCGCAAGCCTAGTCTGAAACACATTCAGATTTGGGGTAGTCCAGCACATGTGCTGAAGGGAGATGCTGATAAGTTGGAATCTCGTACGGAAGTACACTTGTTTGTGGGCTATCCTAGAGGAACGAAACGTGGTTTATTTTATAGTTCTAAAGATCAGAAGGTCATTGTTAGTACGAATGCCTGATTTTTATAAGAGGACTATGTAATGAACCACAAGCCCATGAGTAAAATTGTTTTTGAGGAAATGAGAGGGGATAATTCTAATATACCGACAGTACAAGATGAGATACCACAAGTGACTGCACCGCGTGTCACTAATGATACACAAATACCGATAGTGCCTTGTCGTAGTGGGAGAGTTGTTAGACAACCTGATAGATTCATGTTTTTGGGAGAGTCTTCAGACTTGGTCCTTGGACTACATGAAATAGATCCCTGAACTTATGACGAAGCACTCCAAGATAAATATACGATATCTTGGCAAAAGGCAATGCTCTCTGAGATAGAATCTATGGATTCTAATCAAGTTTGGGAGCTTGTAGAACCACCAAATGGTGTAAGAGCTATTGGATGTAAATGGTTCTACAAAAGGAAAAGAGGATCAGACGGAAAGGTAGAGACCTTTAAAGCAAGGCTTGTTGCGAAAGGGTATATTCAAAAAGAAGGGATCGATTATGAGGAAACCTTTTCGTCGGTAGCCATGCTGAAGTCTATCCGGATTCTTTTGTCTATTGCTGCTCATATGGATTATGAGGTTTGGCAGATGGATGTCAAGACAACTTTTCTTAATGGAAGTCTTGAATAAAACATTTATATGAAGCAACCAGAGAGATTCATTGAGAATGGCAAATAGCATCTTGTGTGTAAGCTCAATCGGTCCATTTATGAACTGAAACAAGCTTCGAGATCTTGGAACATCCGTTTTGATGAGGTAATCCAATCTCTTGGATTTATTCAATGTCCGGATGAGTCTTGTGTATATAAGAAGAGTGACGGAAACGTGGTGGTATTTCTTGTACTATACGTAGATGATATCTTGTTAATTGGAAACAATGTCACGGTATTGTCAGACGTAAGGGTATGGTTGTCCAAGCAATTTGCTATGAAGGACTTAGGAGAAGCTGGACATATTCTTGGGATCAAAGTTATAAGGGATCGCAAGAAAAGGATGTTATGCTTATCTCAAGCTTCATACATTGACATTATCCTAGCTCATTTTAGCATGCAAAACTCCAAGAAAGGTTTTCTACCTTTTAGGCATGGAGTTCCTTTATCTAAGGAAATGTGTTCTAAGACACCAAAGGAGATAGAGGAAATGAAAACAGTCCTTATGCTTCGGCTGTAGGAAGCTTAATGTATGCAATGCTATGTACGAGACCAGATATCTGCTTTGCCGTGGGCATGGTTAGTAGATATCAAAGTAACCCAGGACAAGGCCATTGAACTGCCGTAAAACATATTCTAAAGTATCTGAAAAGGACTAGAGATTATATGCTAGTTTACCAGGCAAATGATTTATTACATATGGGTTACACGGATTCAGATTTCCAGTCAGATAGGGACAACAGTAAATCAACCTCGGGGTATGTGTTTACTTTGGGAGGTAGAGCCATAGTGTGGAGAAGTGTGAAGCAGAAATACGTTTCGGACTCCACCATGGAAGCTGAATATGTGGCAGCCTCTGAGGCAGCCAAAGAAGCTGTATGGCTCAGAAACTTCTTGATGGACTTAGAAGTGATTCCTGGTTTGCCCAAAGCTATCACAATCTATTATGATAATAGTGGTGCAGTAGCAAACTCGAAGGAACCACGAGCCCATAAGGCAAGTAAACACATTGAGTGCAAGTACCACTTGATACGAGATTTCGTAAAGCGAGGGGAAGTTGTTGTCGCCAAGATTGCATCAGCTGATAACCTAGCAGATCCTTTCACAAAGGTCCTTCCGACGAAAGCCTTCGATGAGCATGTTGTGGGATGGGAATCAGATGTATGGCAGCGTATATGACAGCATAGTCTTTTAGTATAAGTTGGAGATTGTTAGGATGTATACTATAAGCCTAACTTTTGTGTAAACATCTATTTATGATATGAGAATCTTTTATGGTCAAATATTTGCATTTTATATATTTGTTATATATGTTATTGCAATTGTCCAATTAATTTATATTGTAGATAACATAGTGTGTGGTGCCACACAGAAGATCATGTTATCAGTTCTTTATAGATTATAAATGGTAGCTCACAACCGAGATAATTTTAGACAAATTATCGGAATGGTTGTAGTGTAATTTGGTATTAATCTATCTTGATTATAAAATTACACTAGTACATTTTGTATGTATTGAGCAGGACCAATTGAGGTTGTTTTATTTGTACTGACTACATAAATAGAACAAGACCTCTGTTATTATGGATGTGCGTCCTCTTAATCATTGTATGATGATAGGCATGTATACTCGATATAGGTTTCTTTAATTTACCAATGGGTGAGATTTATTTATTAAATCAATAAGCTTGTTAAATTGGGATACAATATTGTTTATATGGTGTGTTGTTGATTATATAATGAAATCGTGTCCTAATTATTTAGGATGATGATGTCCCCTTGAGGAGCTCATAAGGATTATCATGTAAACCCTGTAGGTGGATTTATTCCGGCATGATAATAAAGTTGAGTGGTACTACTCTTGGAATTAAATGTTAATTAATTGAATTGTCAGTAATTCATTTAATTAACGGACATTCGATACCTTAAACACGGGGAGATAAACGCACACATAATAAATAGGAGCTCATATTTAATATGGATATGGGACGGTAGTTCAATAATATCTTTTTAGTGGATTGAGATATTATTGATAGGCTTAAAATGTATATTCAGATTGAATTTAAGACTCCTAAGCCTATCAGAAGACTGATTCCTAATCCTCCTCAAGGTCCCTGTTGTAGCCTATAAATAAGCCTCAAGTCAACCGTTTCTAGACATACGCAGACATAAAATCTGAGATACGATTTAGTAGAAGACGGCTGAAAGTCTCGATAGTTCGTTGCCCATACAATGTTCGAGAAAAAGGTAAGGAATACAGCAGAAGATCGTGAGGTCCAGGCTCCATCGATTCCTCGATCTACAGTTCTGACCTTAAAACTAATATCGGTGTAAAAGATATGATTCATTTATCCATTGCGCGTTAATCATATTTGCATGGACCCTGATTCAGATAATCGTATAGGGTCGGTGATCCGACGGTCCCTACAAATAGGTCAAATGTACTCATGGATTTCATATTCTTCTCTTTTTGAGTGTAGTGCTTACCCAGAGCTTCTAGTTCGTTCACAATAGATGTGAATCTCATATCTAATTGCTCAAGAGTCTCTTTATTCTTCATCTCGAAGAGCTCGAATAGTTGGGTAGCGTTGGAGATCTTGTTGTCTTTAGTGAGCTCTGTTCCCTCACATATTTGCTCCAACATTTCCCATATTTCCTTGGGCGTTCTGTTAGTTTTGACTTTGCTGAATGTTCCTTTATCCAAGGTGATGAATAGAGTGTTCTTGGCCAAATTGTCTAGGTTGGCTCTGTTCATGTCTTCATTGTTCCACTCTTGTCTAGGTTTGACCAGGAAGTTTGGTGGTGGCGGTGCTCCTTCATCCATGTCTCTACCGAGTATTGGATTAATCTTTGTGGGAATGATTGTTCCTTCGGTGATGACCGTCCATATCTCGTCATTCATGGCTGATAGATATACCTGCATTCTTATCTTCCAATCGTCATATTCCTCTATGGAAAACATAGGTAAATTATGATTAGAGGAATCCATGATATGCTGTAAGAATGAGATTTTAGGATTTAGAGAAAATAACGAGTCTAAGGTGGATTTGGGTAGGTGACCAGATAAGTTGGCTTTTAACCCAATTGGCTCTGATACCACTTGTTGGTCCCAAGTGGTGTCCGAGGTTCAGAGGGGGGGTGAATGAACCTTGGTTGATTTTGTAAATCTTTCGAAAAATTTACTGTTCTGCAAGTTACTTGAACTTGCAGCGCCAGATAGTTAATGCTTACAGCACTAGGATGCAGTGCTGCATGCTGTAACTAGAGTTTCTATGCAGCGGAAAAATACGTTTTATAACACAAGGCTGGTTTTTTCAAATATGATCATTTTCAAGATGTTTTATGCTTATGATAGAGATAGATAAATGAAATAAAGCATAGATAAGAAAGCTATAAAACACTTATAGCTTATAGTGGTTCGAAGGTGGTGTAATCCTTCTACGTCCACTCTACTACTACTTCAAGCAGGAACTTTGTTAAGCAAGATTGATTTATAGGACTTTTCTAACAATTTATCAACTTTACAAAGTAAACACCTACTAGAGTCCAGCGTACACACAACAACTGCAAACTCTAAAGGCTAACCCACACAAGATTCTAAACTCCTACACAGGGAAGTTGTCTAACTCTAGACAACTATACAAATAGCAAGGATCTCTCCTATCAACTGTTCGACACCTAAAACAACCTAAGCAGACAGCAACAAGGTTAAAAAGTATATGGTTTCTTCTTCAACTGGTGCGGTGAAGTGAGCTTCTGAATCTTCGAAAGATCTTTCAGCTTTGAGCTTGCTTCACTTCACAGAGGTTGAGTGACTAAAACTGAGAGTAGACTTGAAAGAGTGTAACTTGAATGCTTGAGAGTTTTTGGTAAATGTTTCAGTAACCAACTTTAGTGTTGCTCATCCTCTATTTATACTTGTATGAGAAGATATCCGTTGAAGGAGATATCTCTCTTTTGAATTTTTAGTACTTGATTAAAGGCATGACTCGCATTTAATGCGACTTGACTTTCTCTTTTGGAGCATTTAATGCGGCAGTTGCGGTTAGCAGCTTTCTACAGCGCGTCTGTCCACGTTTGTATTGGCTCTGTGTCTGCAACTTTGATCTTCTCTGAAATGGCTATATTTATTCTTACTTGATTCTTTGTTCCTCATACTGCATTTATCATTCCTCGGATTGTAGGATACTTCTTTGTTTGTCATTGGCGCTGTTGGCTGTTTGAGCAGTGAGCTTCGTGCTATATCTTAGGTCTGTTTGCAGCTGATACTTCTTTGCAGTGCTGCTATAACTTAGACCTGCTTGCAGTGTCTTCATACAGTACTACTGTATCATTTGCTTGCAGTACTCCTGTATCCTTTTCTTACAACGATGTTATACGCCGTTCTTTCTTACTTAGCTGCAGCGCTGTAACTGCTTTCTTACAGCGATGCTGTATCTGTTTTCTTGCAGCAGCTTCTTTCCGAAATTCTCGAATGCAGCTTTGTAACTTATAAAAACCTCCATCTTTCAATACTAATATCTAGACTCAAATCTAGTCTATGCTTTCACTTAAACATCATGAAAAATGGGGTATACAAAACTTCCTATTACATATATGTTTTGTCTCATCAAAATCTAAACACTAAAATGCCAACAGGGCTATCAATGTTATTTCTGGTGCTGTGGATATCAAGATTTTCAAGCTAATCCAGACGTGTACTATAGCCAAACAAGCTTGGGAAATTCTTGAACGACAATTTGAAGGTGATAGCTGTGTGCGGGAAGCAAGACTTCGTCTAATCATGTCGCAATTCAAAATCATGAGGATGGATGAAAACGAAGATATAAGTTCCTACTTTGAGAGACTACGTGACATCTCGAACCAAAGTGAAGTTCTTGGAGACCCTATCAACTGAAAGCAAATTGTATCTAAGGCCATTCGAACATTAACTCCAAAATATAACATGAAGGCTTTGGTAGTCGAGGAAGCTCACAATCTAGCTACAATGGATTTCGATACTCTTCAGAGTATTTTGCAAACCTTCGAGTTGAATTTGTTGAACTAGAAAGTTGTTCAAAAGGAGAAGAACATTGTCTTCCAAGCTCAACCTGACGATGAAAGCTTCGACGATGACGAACCACTAGAAGAGTTACATGAAGGACAGAATGTTGACATGCTTACCAAGAAGTTCAATTCGATGATGAGAAAGATGAATAAGAAAAAGTTTCGACCGAAAGACAAGGAGCACTTGAAGGCTATTGATCGTCCTCAATGGAAGCCCTCTGGATCTTCATCAAAACCCTATGGTAAGTCCGGTTCTGATCATGACAGAGATGATCCCAAACATCTCGACTCAATTCAATATCGTGCATGTTCGGGATGTGGTCATTATGCAAATAAATGTACTAATACCTTGAGAAAATACGGTAAGAAGAATTTTTGGGTATCTCTGAGTGATGATGAAGATGAGTTCGAAGATGTAGCAGAAGAAGTTCAAGATCAAACCTTGCTGTTCGCAAATGTTGGCTCCGATATTATCACAAATGTTACCACATTAATTGATATTTCTGGAAGGTATGATCTGTTTAATTTCTCTAACGTAACATGCTTGAATACTGTGATTGAGGAAGAAACAGAATCCCAAGATGATGATGATCTGGACAAAGATGCATTGATTGAAGAATTTTAGGATTTGTATACTTGTTTACTCAAAGAGTGGAAGAAACGAAGCAAGAAAGTTGAGATTCTATCCAAAGAGAATGATACGCTGAAACACTCTATGGCAAAGCTGGAGACTGCTCTCACACAAAAGGACTTGGAGCTTGAAAAGACTCAAAATCAGTTGGAGATTGACAGAGCAACTATTGCCAAATGGAACACGAGTTCAGTCAAATTGAATGAGTCTCTAAGTTTAGGTAGTATGGATAAAACAGGTATTGGATTTGTTAAATCTAAAGAAAATGTGTTCCAAGTCTCTTTGGTGAACAATCAAAAACTATGTTTGTTAAAGAATCTTCTGAGTCTCCTAAAAAGAGTCCTAGAAAAAGAAAGTATGTCTGTCATTATTGTTTCAAACCAGGACATATAAGACCATTTTGCTTTAAATTGAAAACCAAAAATTCCAATGAGCAAATGTCGTCTCCAATGTTGTCCAATATTGAGCACAACATTTCGCCTGGGAAAGAACAAAAACAAGCTTGGGTTCCTAATCCCCTGTTTGCTGCAATGTTGTATACACTGTCTTGAAGACTAACATTACAGGCTCATGGTATTTTGACAGTGGATGTTCATGCCATATGACAGGGACTAAAACCCTTTTAAAGGATTTTGTACCCCTTAGTGATGGATGTATCACCTACGGTGGAGGAGCAAAAGGTAAAATCATTGGTAAGGGAACTCTGAATGTTTCTAATTTTCCAAAACTAAAAAACGTACTCCTTGTAGATGGGCTTATGGCAAACCTCATTAGTATAAGTCAACTTTATGATGATGACTTAGAGGTAAAGTTCAATAAAGATTCTTGTGAAGTGTTTGATAAATCTAACATGTACATTATGACAGGTACACGATCACAAGATAATTATTAACTTGTTGGCAAAAAAGTTATATACAACAAAACACAACTTGATGATACTATTTTGTGGCATCAAAAGTTGGGGCATGTAAACTTTCGCTCTCTGGAAAAATTGAGGAAATTTGAAGCCGTTAAAGGATTACCTGTGTTAAATCATAAAAGTAAGATTGTGTGTAAGGATTGCCTAAAAGGTAAACAAACTCATGTTTCTTATAATGTTGCATCACATCCGGGACAACATTCAGGTACTACACACTGTTTTCAACTCTTACATATGGATCTGATGGGTCTAGTAAAGGTTAAAAGTATGAGAGGTAAAAGGTACTCTTTTGTCATTGTTGACAATTTTTCCAGATATACTTGGATTTATTTCTTGAGTGAAAAATCTGAAACTTTCTCTTGCTTTAAAATTTTGTACAAAAGAATTAAAACCTCTTTTGATTCGAAAGTGTTGAGTATTAGGACTGATCATGGAAGGGAATTTGAGAACAATTTATTTGATTCTTTTTGTGAAAAAAGGTATATTTCATGAATACTCAACTCCTAAAACTCCTCAACAAAACGGAATAGCTGAAAGAAAAGATCGAACCTTGCAAGAAATGGCTAGGGTAATGTTAAGTTCAAAACATATATCTAAATGTTTTTGGACCGAAGCATTAAACACGACATGTTATATTGGTAACCGAGTCTATCTTAGACCCGGAAGCAAAATGACTCCCTATGAGATTGTGAATGGAAGGAAACCAAATCTGAAATATTTTCATGTTTTTGGTTGTCTATGCTATGTGTTAAATGATAGAGATCAACTTGCAAAGTTTGATTCTAAGAGTGATAAGACTGTGTTTCTTGGATATTCTTCTAATAGTCGTGCATATCGTTTATATAATTTGAGAAGAAAAAATATACAAGAATCTGTGAATGTTGTGTTTGATGACTTATCTGATCTTACAGGTAATACCTATAAAGATGCAGCAACCGATTTGGTGGATCAGCCTGTTACCGATTCTGCTGTTGAGAATGTGTCTCCGAATGTTTGCACATTAGAGGAAACATCTACCACTGAAACTGAATCTGATGAAAGCGATGATGAAATCCAAAATTCAGTAAGGAGAAAACCATCCTCTCGCATCAGAAAGAATCACCCTACCACACAAGTGATAGGGGGAGTAAATGAGGGCATTAGAACACGTAAGAAAGGACCTGTGAACTACAAAGAAATGGTAAGACATGTATGTATGTCAACCACGTACGCTGAGGTAAACTCTTACTATTTTGTCTCTCTCGTTGAGCCCAAAAACATAAATGAAGCATTAAAAGATAATTTTTGGATACAAGCAATGCATGAAGAACTTGAACAATTCACTGGAACGATATTTGGTTTCTTGTCCCTAGACCATCCGATTCTAATGTAATTGGTACAAAATGGATTTTCAAAAATAAATCGGATGAGTCTGGGAATGTGGTAAGAAACAAGGCACGCCTAGTAGCCCAAGGGTATACACAAGTCGAAGTAATCGACTATGATGAAACATTTGCACCAGTGGCTAGAATTGAATCAATAAGGTTACTTTTTACAATTGCTTGTTATCTAAAAATTACTTTACATCAAATGGATGTGAAAAGGGCATTTTTGAATGGTTTTTTGAATGAAGATGTTTTTGTTGAACAACCTAAAGGATTTGAAGATCCTTTCTTTCCAAATCATGTTTGCAAACTCAAAAAGGCTTTATATGGATTGAAACAAGCTCCTCGAGCTTGGTATGGCCGATTGACATCATTCGTAATTGAGTTTGGTTTTACTAAAGGTGAGGCCGATCGCACTCTCTTTATAAAAACTAAAAAACATGATTTTGTTATTGCTCAAATATACATAGATGACATTGTTTTTGGTTCTACTTTCAAAGATAGAACTTAATGAATTCGTGATGTTATATCCTCTACATTTGAAATGAGCATGATTGGTGAGCTAACCTATTTTCTAGGTTTGCAGGTGAAGCAATTAAGCGATGGAATTTTTATTTCACAAAGCAAATATGCAAGGAACTTAGTTTCTTGATTTGGACTGAAAGATGCCAAACCTATGAGAACACATATGGGCACGACATAAAAACTGTGTAAAGACAATATTACCGACACTGTTGACAACACTCTATATAGATCAATGATAGGTAGTCTTCTTTACTTGACTGCAAGTAGACCTGACATTATGTATAGTGTAGGTGTTTGTGCAAGATACCAGTCTGAACCAAAGACATCGTATCTTCAAGCTGTGAAGTGCATTATCAGGTGTGTTTCAGGCATGGTGGATCTCGGAATTTGGTATACTAAGGACACTAACCTGACCTTAGTCGGATACACTGATTCAGATTGGGCTGGAGACATTGATGACCGAAAGAGCACAAGAGGAGGATGTTTTTATTTAGGTAATAACATCGTTTCTTGGCATAGTCGAAAATAGAATTGTGTTTCCCTTTCTACTGCCGAATCCGAATATGTTGCCGCAGGTAGTGGATGTACTCAATTACTTTAGTTAAGACAAATGCTAAACGATTATGGTTTTGAATCTGAATCTTTGAGCCTACATTGTGATAATTCAAGTGTTATAGATATCTCTAAAATTCTAGTTCAGCACTCACGAACTAAACACATAGATATTAGGCATCATTTCATTCGAGATTTGGTAGAAAAGAACATTATTTAACTTCAATACGTATCCACTGAAAATCAATATGCAGACATCTTTACTAAAGCCTTAGATTTTGAGAGATTTTCCTCCTTGAAGAAATCTCTTGGTCTATCCATTATTTGATTTCTCACACACTGTGTACAGATGTTACTGTCTATGTTGTTCATATCTTATATAACATCCATTTGTAGTCCTTATTTGTGTGTTTGTTTATCTGGAAAATGTTGATTCTTTGCGAGAACATTTGTGTAAACAATTTAAAAACTTTCTTGCCTTTTTAAGATGTGTACAATAATTGATTCATATATAACAAAGCATTTGGAGCACTGCGTTCATGGTGACGATGCTTTTTAGGCAGCCTAGTAATTTTTTTTAAAATAAAAAAGGGTTTGTGTGACCTAACACAGAGTACTCGGGGCACGGCACTTGCTATGATGTTGCTTACTTGTTAGATATAAATGGAGATACCACAAACTAATATAAAAATTTAGTCTCACAATCGAGTAACTAGATGCACGACGCTCACTACGACGATGCTATCTTATCAAAAGGTTGGTTGAGATTAACACTTGATTTTCTGTACGTAAACTAAGATAAGCCGGTAATTGAAGTGTTACTAAATATTTGTTATCACAGATGTTCCCAACATTAAGAATCACATAATCCAGATTTGTGTGTGAAATTGGTTATGTTATTCAATTTCCTATTTTGCAGGAAACCCTGATTCTGTGGATACGTATATAGATGAATTAATGCTGAACATATCTTGAAAAATTTCGAATGAAATTGACTCCTTTTATTTAGCATGATTTGTTATTGTTGTTACAAGATATGGGTAAATGTATCCCTAATTTTTAGGGCTTAAAGATTTAAAATTCTTTCCATAAAAGACTGCACGTCTTCCAAGGTAAATGTCACATCCTACTTGTTCCCCTCATTTCCCGTGCATTCCATCTTCTCCATCTTTCCTCTCCAAACAAATTCTGCAATGTTTTCCTTCGATTAGCCATGGATCCAAATCAACAGAAACTTTCTGAACTTCTCAGCCAGATCAAAACCTTGCTACCAGCTATGGGTGGGCTAATTTTCTCCTCTGTTCCATCAGAAAACACTCCCTCTGAAAACCCTCAGTTTGATAATCCCCAATCTGAAACTCCGATGTCTGCACTTGGGTCTTCTGCTCCGGCATTTGAACCCGAAGTTCCCACCGCTGATCCGACAGCCGAAACTGATGTTCCTCCAGATGTTGCCACTGAAGAGGCAACATCACTGATTTCGCTGGTCCCTCTCAAGACAGTTTATCCATCAAACTTTCAACCTATGAATCCAATCAGTATGGATAAGTATCCTGATCCATCACCGACTTCCAATGCACAAGGTCCCGATGGTGCATCTAGCTCTGTGCACTACTCTAAACGGGTTCTGGATCATTTATCTTCTTCTGCTCCCAAGAAGTCAAAGACTGATTTACCGATTCCATTGATGTTTGTTGAACCCTATGCTCCGATAGAAACAAAGCCTAGTCGATATCTTATCGATGAATCCGATGATGCATCTTATCGTCTCTTAGTGAGTCTGAATCATCCTCGAAATTTGATGATGAATCAGATGAGAATTTTAAAACGACTAAGGATATTGAAGGTTCTAACGATGATTTTGATGATGAAGATATGGATCAAACGATCTCTGAAGTTCTGGAATCTCTGAAGAAGCAACATGATGTTGGCACTGATGTTGCCACCAAAGAGACAACATCAGCTGGGCCAAGTTCGAAACCGAAAAAGTCCACTCCTCCTAGAAAGCAAAACACTACACCAGAACACAATCTCATGTTTTCTCCCAAGGGCTCCCATTTCCAGGTAAACTCGGTCAGAACCTCAAAGTTTTACTTTGGAATTTCGCCTGCTTCTTGGTCAACATTATGCAATCATACTATTCTCTCTGAGCGGAAAATTCACATGGGTATGTTTGTTGAGTACCACTTAATTATTTATTTGGATGATAGACACTTGATGCAGTCAGTGTCATATGTGCAGTCGTTTTCCACTTCTGTGATTTATGAGTTTTATGCAAATATGCATAAGTCATTAACTGTTGCTTATGATCGGAAGTTTGGGAACATGTTTTTGAGGGAGAGGATTTATTCATTGAAGTCTGTGGATGTTAATTCTGTTTTGGGATTAGAGGATATTGATGAAGAGGCCGTAGTTATAGATTGCATGATGTTGCAACTGAATTAACCGGTGGTTTCGCAAGTGGATAAAGAAATTTCAGGCTTCTACGCTTACATCTCTTTATGTTGTACTACACAAGATTTGTGTACATAACAGGTTGCCCACGACGAAGAGCAGGGCATGCTGCTATACAGGATTGGTAAACGTCTTCTTGTGAATATTGGCCGTTTGATTTTGACTAATATGGTTCAATTTACAGGGAAGTTTAGTGAAGCTGGAATTTTGCCATATCCATCACTCATCTATCAGATACTCCAATCTCAAGGTTTCCAAAAGAGAAAAACTGATATTCTCACTCACGATGTTCCTCCACTCACCATTGTGAAGACTCTGTTGACAGGAAATCGAGTGTTGAAGTTACCTTATTAGCCGAATGTTGTCCCTCTGGTTGGCAACATTCCCCGTAATATTCTTATTAGTAGTTTGGAACACCACTTACGTCTCCTTGATGATCATATTGATGGGCTTATTTATGTTCGCAACTCTCTCGAGGCTCTTATTTCTACTCAAAAAAGAGGAGACGAAGATGTTTCTAGAGCTGGTGGTGAAGGTTCAAGTGATGAAAGAGATGGAGATGGAGACGGTATAGCTCCTAGTGAATGTGCTGAAGATTGATTTGTTTTATGTTGTGTTTCAGGGGGAGAATATTTTTTATGGTGTGTTTTAGGGGGAGAATATTTATATCTTTTGTTGGATAATTTTATTTGTGTTTCAGTTTTGATTTGGTTTGAATATTGTTTGACTTTGATGCTATCAGTCTTTGATGATGATTTGGTTATTTGATATTTTATCTGCATTTGATCTCTTTAATCTTATGATTGTAGATTTAAGGGGGAGTTAGTTAATTTAGTGTTTTGAGTATAAAAAGCAACAAAAGGGGACATTGTTAGTGTTGAATTTTTCAACATATTTAATTTTTCCTTTTTCTACATTAAATTAATTATTTTGAGATATTTCTTGTTGGAGATATTTAAGAAGATTTGTTAGTTTTCTTTCTCTCTCTTTTTTCCACGTTTATGCAGATTGTATATAGGAAAAGAGTGTATAACCATATCAAACACATTTCCCTATTTAATAGGGATGTTTGTTATGAGTTGCATTCTTCATCATAAAAGGACGTGTGAAGATGAAGATCATGGAGCATATTGATAGTGGGAAAGAGTGCAAGATCGTGGAGGGTAAAGATGGCTTTAAATAGATCATTTCGCATTGAAGATCGGTATAGAGATGTAAGAGAAAAGAGCAAGAGTTTACACTATCATTCTTATTGATATCATATTGTATTTAGAGTGTTACTCTTGGTGTCGACCATATTTTCTGTAACATTTCTATCTATTTTCAGTAGAGTCTTAGAGTATGTCTACTCCAAAGACTTTCTAGCAAGATAGTTTTGTTACGTGGTTGTGTTTTTGTTTCATGAATGTATATGCTTCTTGTTTTGATAGGTTTTAGATAGAGCGTATCCAAAATAGTTTTTGTAAAAGGTCTTCTTGTTCCATTGTATTCCCAAAATCCATATAATAAGAAGTTTTTGTTCTGTTGGCGTTCCACAAGTATTTTATATACTTGTGGATAATCTTTTGGTCTTCTCTTTATCTGTTTTTGTTCCGCAGTGTTATTGGTAGTGCTGTCCACATCAAAGGCAACATTTCGACTCGGTTGATTGTTTTTATTCTGCATAAAAGCATTCAGACACTTTCATTAATAATTTTTATCATCTAATATCTACATCCTTATTCATCTCTCCACCATGCGCATATTAAAATATGATAACGACTGATGTGTCAAATACAATTCAAGATAACTATTAATATTATTTTGGGCCCGGCTATACACATCCGGGGCCCTTCTAAACACACTCCACAAAAAAATGGAAAAAGAAATATAAGCAGAAATGTCCAAAATGCCCTTACCATTAAAAAAAACATAATCAAACTAATTATCTAAACACACCCACAAAATGTGATTGCTAAACACACCACACTCATCTAGGTTTTGTTTGGATGAGGCATTACACACACCCCATTTCTCCCTCTTCTTCCTCACCAATCCAATCCAAAATTTGTGCCAAAATCCTACCCAAAACCCTACTATATTTGTGCAAAAAAGACCATGGATCAAGATAGAGCACGAAAAATGGACAATGTAAGTCATTTAACATAGTTTTACCGATTTATTTTTCATTATTGTTCGGAAAAAAAATCACGCAGTTCCCGATCGGTCAATAGAGGTCGAACAATGTGCAGTGTGTTCTACCTATATAGGCCGAACATGTAGTGAAATGTTCGATCACTACTAGTTGAACATATAGAGAATGATCAGTCGGCTTTGGTCGAACGTTATGTAATGTGTTCTGCTGGTTCTGGTCAAACATATGCAATGTGTTCGTCTAGTAATGGTCGAACATATTGCATATGTTTTAAATAGTCGAATGAATTTAGGTTTTTTTGTTGTGGATCAATGTATTTACACATGCTCTTTTTTTGATAGGAATATAGCTCCAATGAAACGCAATTGAGTGTTATGAATGTTATTGACCCGATGTATGAGCAAATAGATTTTTCAGAGGATTTTCGAACAAATGAGCTATTCGATAATCGTGAAGATTTGGTGAATTGGGCCAGTAGGGTTGAGAATTGTCTTAACATGGTTGTTTTTGTTAGATGATTTGATAGTGGAGATAGTGGAAGATAAGCACAAGTATTTTTAGGATGTGAGCATGGTGGTAAATATCGTCCGCCGAAATCAAAGGTTGTGGGAGGTACGTCTACTGACCTAGAAAAGAAGTCTGCTAAAGGACGCCAGACTGGAACAAAGAAGTGTGATTGTCCTTTCATGCTAAAAGGAGTTTAGCTGAAAAAGACTGGACAATGGTGTTTGATGGTTGTATGTGGGTCCCATAATTATCCAATATGGCTTAATTTGGTAGGACATTCTTTCGCCGGTCGATTAACGTCTGTTGGTGAATGAACCTTGGTCGATTTTACAAATCAATGAAAAACTTTTCTGCTCTGCAAGTTACTTAAACTTACAGCGTCAGATTGTTACTGCTTACAGCACTAGGATACAGTGCTGCACACTGTAACTTAGAGTTTTATATGCAACGGAAAAATAACTTTTATAACTCAAGGCTGATTTTCTCAAATATGCTTCTATCAGAAAATGTTTTATGCTTATGAGATAAACAAGAAATAGAAGATTAAAGCACAGATAAAAAGCAATAAACACTTATGGCTTATAGTGGTTCGAAGGTGGTGTAATTCTTCTACTTCCACTCTACTACTCTTCGAGCAGAAACTTTGTTAAGCAAGATTGAATTACAGGACACCTCTAACAATCTATCAACTTCACAAAGTAACCACCTACTGAAGTCCAGCGTCCACACAACAACTGCAAACTTCAAAGGCTAACCCATACAAAGTTCTACACTCCCACACAGGGAAACTGCCTAACCCTAGACAACTATACAAATAGCAATGATTTCTCCTATCAACTATTTGACACCACTAAAACAACCTACGCACACAGCAACAAGGTTAAAAGTATAATGTTTGTTTCTTCAACTGGTGCTTCGAAGTGAGCTTCTGAATCTTTGAGGAATCTTTCAGCTTGAACTTGCTTCACTTCTTGAGGTTGAGTGACTGAAACTGATAGAGACTTGAATACTTGGTTCTTAGGAATTTTGCACAAATGTTTCAGTTACAGTTACCATCTTCAGTTCTTCTCATCCTCTGTTTATACTTGTAGGAGAAGATGTCCGTTGAAGGAGACATCTCTCTTTTTGAATTTGAAGTAGTCTGACCAAAGGCATGGTTCGCATTTAATGCGACTTGACTTTCTCTTTTGGAGCATTTAATGCGGCAGTTGCGGCTCGCAGCTTTCTGCAGTGCGTCAGTCCACGTGGCATTTTCGTATTGGCTCCGTATCTGCAACTTTGATCTTCTTTGGAACGGCTCTATTTATTCTTGCTTGAATCTTCATTCCTCGTACTGCATTTATCGTTCATAGGATTGTAAGATACTCTTTGTGTAAATTGCACTGATTGACTTGACTGGACTGTAAGTTTTGCGCTGTATCCCAGGTCTTTATGCAGCTGATTCTTTCGTGCAGTGCTGCAGTAACCTGATTGTAGTATCTTTGAGCAGAGCTGCTGCATCTTTTTCTTGAAGCACTCCTATATGCCATTTCTTTTTACTTCACTGTAGATCTATCTTGTTACAGCAATGCTGTATTCTGCCATTTTACAGCGATGCTGTATCCTGCCTTCTTGCAGCGATATCTTTTCTGAACGACTTAGATGCAGCTTTATCCTTATCAATCTTTCATTTCTCAGCACTTAAACCTAGACTCAACCTAGTCTATATATTCACTTAAACATCGTGAAAAATGGGGTACTCAAAACTTCCTATTACATATATGATTTGTCTCATCAAAATCTAAACATTGAAATCCTAACAATTTCCCCCTTTTTGATGATGACAAAACCTTTACATTATTTCGTTCATGAAGAAGTTTTCTATTATACTTTATATCAGGGTTCTTCAAAATTACATGCTTTGGACAGCTTTGAAAAGATAAATAGAATCTAGTCCTGGATTCATCAGAAATGTATCATGCTATCCCTTCATCACATAACATCAAGAAACTTAAGGCAGCATGCACAAGTTCATGAAGTTTGAACTTGATAAACTTGAAATAAAAAATTCCTTTATTAAGGAGAAAGATATTTTACAAGGCATACATTACAGCATGGATCACAAAAGTGTATATAAATTACTGAAATAGAGACCTTTTTGTAGACGGTTCTTCAGGTCTTCTTTCAGCAAACTTTTCAAGGCCTTCTCTTCCTCTTGATCATTTCCACCAGTCCCGGATGGACTCTTGATAGGACTCTTCTAGCTTTTCCATAATTACAGGAATTTGAATCCACCTGAGCCAGAAGTCCTCACAAAATGACATGATCCCGCCATGCTTCACTAGGTCGATATAATATTTCTGAATTTCCAGATCTCCTTCCCTAGCAAGCTGCTCATATCTCTTCAATGCAGTCTTGCAGGTATGATATCTGTTGAATTTGTCTTTCCTGTATAGAGCTCTGAAGTGTCTGAGGTATTCTGATCGTTTATACACAGTAATCGCCTCAAATGATGGATTCCTATCAGTGGGCAGTCTGATTTCCTTGAAGATGTCAAACCTCCAAGCCATATTTTTACCTTCAGGCCTCTGATCCATCAGAATGGACACTTCAGCCGAGATATTTTCTGTGTCAAGGTGAGAGATCTCTTGAGGAGGGTATTGGTAGGAGTCCTTCGGAAAAATTCTCCTCTCACCAATTACTCCAAGTCTTTGAATCCAGGCATATGGATCTTGTTCTTCTCTTTGGTGCCTTTGACTCTCAGACTCGTCCCCGCTTATCCTCTTCCTTGAGCCTTACTACTGGCTTTCATCCCTTCTCTTGGAATGATAGGAGGGAGGTGCTGCATCCTTGCTTGCAGCTCTGGTGAATGCAGCACCTGCAGCAGATCTTCCTCCTGCAGCTGCACCAGCTCCAGCATTATCATCTCTTCTTCATCTCTTCGAAGAGGGGATGTCAGCAGCAGCAGATGATCCAGACCTTCTCCTCCTCCTGTAGAGAGGTTGCTGGTCATCATCTTCATCGTCTTCTCCAGCTCCCCTTGAGCTCCTGTATCTATCTTCTTTTTTTTCCCCCTTTTTAGCATCATAAAAAATCGGGGGCTGAGCAGGGACAGCTGGGACCATCTTGGAACGTGGTCTTCGGGTCGGTTCGGGGGTGGCCTCAGGAGCCTCAAAAAATTGAGGGAATGCTCAGATGGAGTGATCATTCAGTGTCCTCTTGATCATCCCAGGCAGGGCTTCAAGGTCCTTCTTGAAACCCTTCATAGTTTCAACATGGAATTGGGCAGCGACCCTGAGACTGTTGTGCATGGTAGACTCGTGCTTCTGGAGGGCGTGCACCAGATGTCTTATCGCGGCTTCAACTCGGCTGATCGATTCGTCAGGAGTCAGCCTAGAATTCTATCTTGTTGAGACGGCAGATGATGCAGTGAATGGTATTACAGCTTGAATTTTAGGGGCTGCATCCTGCCTTAGAACCTCAGCAGCGACCTCATCCTCATGATTGCTGGTTTGAGAGCTTGTAGAGCTTGAGGATGGGTGTTTTTCTTCTTCTTCTTCCTCTGCCTCCTCTTCGCCGGATGAGATCTGAACAGGATCTGCTTCGCCAGATAATGGCCCATGAACAGCTATGTTGCGCTCCTTCATCATCCTTGCGAAGTCGGCATAAGTAATCTCAGCTTCCTCAGTAACCACTGCTGCTGTGACCTTGGAAGGTTCTTGAGAGCATGCAGCAGCTGCAGCATCAACCTCCTCTTGAGGTGTCTCTAGCTGCACCGGGGTTACCTCAGCTCTTCTTTCTGTATCCTCTGTGGGTACTGTCTGAATAGCCTCCCCAACAGAGGTCTTTTCCAAGGACCCCGTCTTCTCGGTCGGTCCTGTAACTTGAACAGCTTCTGCTGCAAGAATGGGTTCTTACAGCTCTGGTTGGTTTCCTGCAGCGTCCACAGTATCTAGCACTGTACGCTCTATTACTGCAAGAATCTCAGCTTCCATCCTTCTTGATTCTTCAGCTGCTGCATCAAGGATGGCTGCTTGCTGTACTGCTATCTCTTTCAGTACAGGAAGTACCGTCTCTGCAACTTCCTCCGTAGATGTTTCATCGGCAATTTCAGCGATGTCTGAGATGACATCTTTGATTATGGCAGATGGTTCCCCCTGAGAATCTGCACGGGTAGTATCTTCAACTTCACGAACTGGGGAATCGCCATAGTCCAATAGTTGGGTCTCTTCCTCCAGAGGATCAAGAGAAACGATCGTGGAGAGACCTTCAACCATTTGTTCATATGCAGGGGAGTTCATAAGGTGAGAACTTGAACTTCCTCCTAGGAGTGTGCTGCATCCTTGTTTCTTTAACACTTTGTTGCAGCGCCTGTTGCAGCATAGCTTCTTCAGCTTGCTCCACTCCCAGGGTGTCGATTTGCTCCTGAGCAAAAGCGATTTTAACGTCTCTTCTTATAGCCTCCGCAGTCGGGACAAGGAAGACCTGCACGTCCTCCGATGTTGCTCTCATCGGCAGCTCTGCAGAGTCGGATTCTGCGAGAGTTTTTCCTTTCCCTTTGTCCTTTACTCCCTAAGCAGCACTGCTATCACCAAGCTCCTGTACTCTTGTTGCATACTCAGGTTGTAGGAGTTCCAGAATATCTTCTGATTTGGCCCACTCTAGGATAGCTTGCTCGACTATCAGGAAATCCTTTCACTTCAACAGGATTTCCCCCTTAGCCAGCCTCATCTCTCTCCAGAGAGAGTACTGTAGCTCCATATTTCTAGCAGCTGGAAAGGTGGGATCGAGCACTGAAGTCTCTGTTTGTAGACGAGCTTCTTCAGTTGGCTCGACCCGGTGCTGATATGGCTCCTGAAGCTAATGTGACTCATCCTTAAGATTTTCTACCACCTCAGAAGGTGTAGAGAGTTGGGAATAAAGAGCTCCTTATTTATCCCTGGGCTGATGAGACTCATCCGCAACAGCAACTACAACAAAGCCTGCTGTAGGACGTTGCGAAACAGCAGCTGCAGCAACCTTCTTCTTGCTGCGCGGGGCCCTTCTCACCAAGGGAGCATCGTCATCAGAAGATGGGGATTCAGTTTCAGGTATAGTCTTCCCTGAACTCCTCTTGATAATAGGAAGAGGACTCTGAACGTCCTCTTTTTCGACTTCATCCCCGCTGCCTGCAGCTTCATCTTGCAAAGCAAGAGTTGCATTCTTTTTGTCTTTGATTTTCTACCTTGTAACTCCTGCTCCTGCAGCCTTCAGTTGGGTCTTACCCTTCTTCTTCTCCCCGAGATACTTTCCGATGTGAATGGGGGCAGGTGCTGTAAGTTGAAGGCCAAGCTTGCAGAGCAGAGAACAGATGGTGATACCGTAGCTCCGACGCTCCGTTGTCTTCTCTGTTTCCTCCCACAGCCTCTTCATGATGAACCTCACCCAGTTCATCTTTTCACCGGCCATAATAGCGGATATGATCCGGAACCGGAGATCTGTGCATTTGTCATAACTTCCCGTTCTGCCTTCAATGGAGTATGCACAGATATCATGAAGCAGTTCAAACTCCGGCTTGAAGAGCTTCTTGGGGGCGCTTCTCTTGATTTCAGCCCCAGCATCCCTTGCTCGAAAGAGATCCCACATCTCTTAAGCAGATGCCTCCCCATAAGATGTCAACTGACTGGGGGTCAAACCTCCGGCGGATATGTTGAAGGTGGTGGCGATGTTCCTAACGGTTAGGGACCGTTCTTCCCCATCTGCATCCATCCTGAACAGGATGTAGTTCCTGTTCTCCGCCTGCCGGGCGTAGGAATAGAATCTCTATACTGACTCCACAGAGAAGCCAGCATAAACAGTTTTCAACAGCCCTAGGACTTGGGTCCGCTCAATGGCATTGAAGATTCATCTGATGAGGGCGTTATCATACAACCCCGAAGCAAGAACGTGCTCCTGGTTGATCAGTCTTCCTTCCAAAATGATGGTTTGTCTAGCAGCCATTGATTTCTTGAGAGAAAGGTTGAGAAAATTAAAAAGAATTGATCTTACGGTCCACGAAAAAATGGAGATGTCAAATCGTCGCTTTAATTATTACAAGGCGCGTGGGCTATTGAGGACAACCCTTCCACTTCTGACATGCGGAAACTTTGCATTTAATGCTGAAAGACATGCCCTTTGCCGCCTAAATAAATGCCTTTTTAAGGTTGCAGCATCCTTAGTACGAGGTTGCAGAGTAATCAATACTCTTTTAAAAATAAATGCTGTAAATTAGTGCTGCTTGAACTCCCGATTTCTGCTGTACTATAAGAATATAAAGCAGCGCTGTTTGGACCCAGCACTGTAAGAAGGCCTACCTTACAGAACTATACTTACTGCTTCTCGTAAGCATGCAGATGTTCCCTCTACGATCTTTGCACTTTCTTTTTCTCCTTATAACTTAAGAATTCTCAGCTCGTTTCTAAGCATAGAAAATCTTGAATCACTTAAGGGCTTAGTGAATATATCTGCCAGCTGGAGATCTGTGTGAACTTTCTCAAGCATAATATCCTTCTTTTCTACATGGTCTCTTATAAAGTGATGACGTATATCAATGTGCTTTGTTCTTGAGTGAAAAACAGGGTTATGGGTAATTGCAATAGCACTTGTATTATCATAGAGAATTGGAGTTTCTTTTTCTTGAATTCCATAATCCCTAAGTTGCTGCTGTATCCAGAGGATTTACGCACAACAACTTCCTGCTGCAACATACTCTGCTTCTGCTGTAGAGGTTGTAATTGAGGTTTGCTTCCTGCAGAACCATGAAACGAGTCTATTTCCCAGAAACTGACAAGTCCTACTGGTACTTTTCCGATCAATCTTGCAGCCTGCATAATCTGAATCAGAGTATCCTTTAAGCTTGAATTCTCCTTCCTTAGGATACCATAGGCCTACTTCTTAAGTTCCTTTCAGATATTTGATAATCCTTTTGACCGCTAAAAGATGGTGATTCCTTTGGTGCCGCTTGAAATCTTACACAGACTTCTACTGCAAACATGATGTCTGGCCTGCTTACTGTAAGGTACAGTAAGGATCCGATTAGACGTCTGTACTTTGTGATATCAACGTCTTTACCATCTTCATCTTTGTCAAGACTTATAGATGTGGACATAGGAATGGTCGTTGCTGCTCCATTCTCCATGCCAAACTTCTTGATAAGCTCCTTCATGTACTTGACTTGACTGATGAAGGTTCCTGTAGGTAGCTGTTTTACTTGCAGCCCGAGAAAGAAACTTAATTCTCCCATCATACTCATCTCGAATTTTGACTGCATCAGGTTAGAGAACTTTTCACATAGCTCTTTGTTGGTGGAACCGAAGATGATGTCCAAATATATCTGTACTAGCAGTACACTTTCTCCATCTTGTATTTTAAACAGCGTTTTGTCGATTGTTCATTTCTGGAAACCATTCTCTAGCAGATAGAGAGATAAGGTGTCATACCAAGCTCTCAGAGCTTGCTTAAGTCCATACAGGGCTTTGTGTAACCGAAACACCTTCTCTTCTGCTTGATCTTTGAAGCCTGGAGGTTGTTCAACGTATACTTCCTCTAAAAGAAGACCATTCAGGAATGCACTCTTAACGTCCATCTGATAGACATTGAAATTCATGTGAGCTGCATATGCTAGAAAAATTCATATTGCTTCCAGCCTTGCTACTGGAGCGAATGTCTCATCAAAATCAATTCCTTCTTCCTGGCAGTATCCTTTAGCAACTAATCTTGCTTTGTTTCTCACAACGAGTCCAAATTCGTCTAACTTGTTCTTGAAAATCCACTTTGTTCCAATTACTCCTTGATGAGTTGGTCTTGCAACTGTCTTCCACACTTGATTTCTTTCAAAACCATTTAGTTCTTCTTACATGGCCTGTATCCAGTTGCTATCTTGCAGTGCCTCTTCAACATTTTTAGGCTCTGTCTGGGATATGAAGCATGCAAACATTACTTCATGAGGGATGGATCTTCTGGTTCTTACACCAATGGATGGATCTCCTATTATAAGATCCCTTGGGTGATTTCTTAGCCATGTCCTGTCAGGCTCAAAGATATGTTCTTGTCTTGGTTGTTCTTCTTGTTGCTGTAATGCAGGAGGTTCTGTTGCTGTAAGAATATCTGTTGCATCTAAAGTTGCAGCTTCCTCTTTTTTATCTTCTTCTGTAGGCAGAACTCCTTTTATGTATGGTACAACATTCTCTTTCCTTGGAGCTATCTCTTCAGGTGGCTCTTTCAACTTCCTAGTGTCACAGTGTGGTTCATCAAACACCACATGAATAGATTCTTCAACCACCAAGGTTCTTTTGTTGAATACCCTGAAGGCTCTGCTTACAGCAGAGTAACATAGAAATACTCCTCCATCTGATTTAGCATCAAACGTTTTTAGATGCTCCTTTCCATTGTTGAGAACATAACACCTGCATCCAAAGATATGCAGATACGAGATATTTGGAGTATATCCATTCCAGATTTCATAAGGTGTTTTGTCTAGATCCTTGATGATTAGACATCTGTTCTGTGTGTAGCAAGCAGTATTCGTTGCTTCAGCCCAAAATCTCTTGGGTAATTCTGCTTCTGCTATCAATGTCCTTGCTGCTTCCTTGAGGGTTCTATTCCTCCTTTCAGCTACACCGTTCTGCTGAGGTGTTCTTACAGCAGAGTATTCATGTCGAATACCATTATCAGAACAGAATTTCTCAATGAATTTGTTTGTGAACTCAGTTCCTCTGTCTGATCTAATCTTCACAATACTCAAGCTCTTTTCATTCTGGATTTTCTTCATGAGATCAGGTAGCTTGTCTTGAGTTTCTGATTTCTTTGCAAGGAAGATTGTCTAGGTGTATCTGGAGTAGTCATCTACAACTACGAGAGAGTACTTCTTCCCACTCAAGCTTACTGGTTCTACTGGTCCAAAAAGGTCCATGTGTAGAAGATCTAAGATCCTGTGAGATGACTTTTGAGACTTGTCTTTGAATGAGCTCTTAACTTGTTTTCCTTTCTGAAAAGCTCCACAGATATTTTCCTTCTTGTATGCTACGTCTGGCAATCCTCTTACAAGGCATTTCCTTGCTAGCTTGTTGATAGTCTTAAAGTTCAGATGGCTTAGCCTCTTGTGCCACAGCCAGCTCAGCTCTGGTGGACTCTTCACAATGAAGCATGTAGGTTGAGTAGAGGAGTTCCAATCAGCTAGATAGATGTTTCCTCTCCTTGTTCCTGTAAGTTTGACTTCATTTGAGGTGCTGTCTTTGATTAAGCATTTGTTGAGGTTGAATTCCACTCTGTATCCTTTGTCACAGAATTGACTGATGCTTAGAAGGTTGTATCTGAGTCCTTTTACATAGGATACATCCTTGATTTTTATGTTTTCTTTGACTAAGCATCCACTTCCTTTTGTGCTTCTTTTGGAATCATCTCCAAAGATGACCTTTGGTCCTTTGCATTCTTGGAAGTCTTTCAAAGAATCTTTACTGCCTATCATGTGTCTTGATCATGTGCTTTGAGCAGCCGCTGTCAATATACCATACATCACTGCTGCAACCTGGCACTGAAACCTGTAAAAAATTCAGACAGATTTAGGTCACTCATGATCCTTTTTAAGGAATAGATCATGTTCAGCTCCTTATTTTCCGGTATGGACAGCGGTTGATAGATTACCTCATCTTCTTCGCTGTCCTCGTAGTCTCTAGCCATCAGGCATATCAGCGCTTTTTCATCAGAGGATGAGGTTTTAGTGTTACTGTCAGAGGATTCTGCAGCTTTTAGTACTTCCTTCGGAACTACTGTATCCTTGGCTTTTTCCATCTCTCCTATGAGAGCTCGAAGTTTATGTCTTTCCTCTCTTATTTTATCTTTCTTCTGCTCTCTTTCTCCTTCAGGATACTTGTGCACTGTTGGGTATTGACAGTTTCTTGCATAGTGCCCTGGTTTCCTGCAGTTATAACACAAGTCAACATTGCTTGTATTTGATTGTAGAGAAGAGGATACCTGAGGAGGTGGATGACTTTTTCTGAAGTCATTCCTCTTGCTGAGGTTGATGTTGCCGCTGCTGTTGTTGCTCTTCATGAACCTTCTAAATTTCTTCAGAAGTAGAGCTATATCCTCTTCAGCAACTTCTGTTGTATCCTCAAACTGTTTACTGCAACTGGCGGTTGCTGTATCCTTGGTTCCTCTAGCAGTCAGCGCTGTAACTTTGGAGCTCGACTCTTCGAACTCCTTTCTCCATCTGTTGATGTCATATTCAAATGCTTTGAGGTCGGAGAATAGGTCGAATGTGCTCATAGACTTTAAGTCCATGGATACTCTCATTGTAGTGATTTTGCTATCCCATTCTGCGGGTAGGACTCTCAACACCTTCATGTTTTTCTCCTTTTGAGTATAGTGTTTGCCCAGAGCTTCTAGTTCGTTCACTATTGATGTGAACCTCAAGTCTAGTTGCTCAAGAGTCTCTTCATTCTTCATTTCGAAGAGCTCGAATAGTTGGGTAGCATTGGAGATTTTGTTGTCTTTGGTGAGCTCAGCCCCTTCACATATTTGCTCCAGCTTTTCCCATATTTCTTTGGATGTTCTGCAAGTTTTGACCTTGCTGAAGGTGCCTTTATCCAAAGTGATGAATAGAGCATTTTTGGCCACATTATCCAAGTTAGCTCTCTTCTTATCTTCATTGTTCCATTCAAGTCTTGGTTTGACTAGGAAGTTTGGTGGTGGAGGTGCTCCTTCTTCTAACTCTTTACCTAGCATAGGATTTACTTTTGTGGGGATTATTGGTCCTTCGGTGATGATCGTCCACATTTCGTCATTCATGGCTGATAGATATGCCTGCATTCTTATCTTCCAATCGTCATATTCTTCTATGGAAAACATAGGTAACTTGTGATTTGAGGAATCCATGATATGCTATAAGAAGGAGTTTAGATGCAGAGAAAACAACGAGACAAATGTGGATTTGGGTAGGTGACCAGATAAGTTGGCTTTTAACCCAACTACCTCTAATACCACTTGTTGGTCCCAAGTGGTGTCCGAGGTTCAGAGGGGGGGTGAATGAACCTTGGTCGATTTTATAAATCAATGAAAAACTTTTCTGCTCTGCAAGTTACTTGAACTTGCAGCGTCAGATTGTTACTGCTTACAGCACTAGGATACAGTGCTACACGCTGTAACTTAGAGTTTTATACGTAGCGGAAAAATAACTTTTATAACTCAAGGCTGATTTTCTCAAATATGCTTCTATCAGAAAACGTTTTATGCTTATGAGATAAACAAGAAATAGAAGATTAAAGCACAGATAAAAAAAATAAACACTTATGGCTTATAGTGGTTTGAAGGTGGTGTAATTCTTCTACGTCCACTCTATTGCTCCTCGAGCAGGAACTTTGTTAAGCAAGATTGAATTACAGGACACCCCTAACAATCTATCAACTTCACAAAGTAACCACCTACTGAAGTCTAGCGTCCACACAGCAACTGTAAACTTCAAAGGCTAACCCACACAGGGTTCTACACTCCCACACAGGAAAGCTGCCTAACCCTAGACAACTATACAAATAGCAAGGATTTCTCCTATCAACTATTTGACACCACTAAAACAACCTACACACACAACAACAAGGTTAAAAGTATAATGTTTGAGGAATCTTTCAGCTTGAACTTGCTTCACTTCTTGAGGTTGAGTGACTGAAACTGATAGGGACTTGAATACTTGGTTCTTGAAAGCTTTAGGAATTTTACACAAATGTTTCAGTTATAGTTACCATCTTTAGTTCTTCTTATCCTCTATTTATACTTGTAGGAGAAGATGTCCGTTGAAGGAGACATCTCTCTTTTTGAATTTGAAGTAGTCTGACCAAATATGCTTCACATTTAATGCAACTTGACTTTCTCTTTCGGAGCATTTAATGCGGCAGTTGCGGCTCGCAGCTTTCTGCAGCGCGTCAGTTCACGTGGCATCTTCATATTGGCTCCGTGTCTGTAACTTTGATCTTCTTTGGCACAGCTCTATTTATTCTTGTTTGAATCTTCATTCCTCGTACTGCATTTATCCTTCCTAAGATTGTAGGATACTCTTTGTTGTAAATTGCGCTGATTGACTTGACTGGACTGTAAGTTTTGTGCTGTATCTCAGGTCTTTATGCAGCTGATTCTTTCGTGCAGTGCTGCAGCAACCTAGTTGCAGTATCTTTGAGTAGAGCTGCTGCATCTTTTTCTTGCAACACTCCTGTATGCCATTTCTTCTTACTTCACTGTAGATCTATCTTGTTACAGTAATGCTGTATTCTGCCATTTTACAGCGATGCTGTATCCTGCCTTCTTGCAGCGATATCTTTTCTGAACGACTTAGATGTAGCTTTATCCTTGTCAATCCTTCATTTCTCAGCACTTAAACCTAGACTCAACCTAGTCTATATATTCACTTAAACATCGTGAAAAATGGGGTACTCAAAACTTCCTATTACATATATGATTTGTCTCATCAAAATCTAAACATTGTAATCCTAACAGTACCTATAAGACTAATAGGTACTGGATGCCACTTTTGGAGATGGTTGGTGTGACATCGACCAACATTACTTTTTCTGTTGCCTGCGTGTACATGTCCTAAGAGCATGAAGATAATTACAGGTAGGCTCTGACCACCTTGAAAAGGTTAATGTCCGACAATCGGCTTCCTTCGGTGATTGTAACTGACCGCGAGTTGGCCTTGATGAATGCCATCAGTGTTACATTCCCAAACTCTACACACTTGCTGTGGTAGTGGCATATCAATAAGAACATCTTGAGCAACTGTAAGAATTTTTTTGGACGGACGGAGAAATGGGAACAGTTCAATCATGCATGGAATATGCTGATTTTTACTGAGGATGAATCGAGGTTCAATGAATTGCTGAGGAGGTTAGAGGATGACTACCGAGAGCATCCTAGGGCCGTGGCTTATTCCCTAAAAAACTGGATCACACCATATAAGGAGAGATTCGTCTTGTGCTCAACTAACAATGTCATGTACTTCGACAACACTACGAGCAACAGGTAACATTATGTTTTTGAAAATTTTATCAGCATTATTTCCATTCGGGTAGGGTGTTAATTTCCACTACTGATATACACACTTGACTTCTAGGGCCGAGAGTACACATGCCAAGTTGAAAAAACAGTTGGCATCCTCTCAATCAAATTTTGAGACATCGTGGGAACGAATACACCATCTCCTCATCACGTCGCACACCCACATTTTGGCCTTCTTCGAACAAAGCTTGAATGTCACACCTCACCGGTTTGTGATTCCTTTGTTCAAGAATATCTGAGGTTTAGTCTCTCATCAGGCCCTAAGTAAGATTTTCGAGGAGATGAGTGGTGTTGCTAGCTGTGGTGTTGATCATTTGCTTTGTGGATGTGTTTTGAGGCGGATGTGTGGGTTGCCTTGTACGCACGAGTTGGTCCAGCTGGAACGAGATGGTCAAGTTATCCAACTTGACATGATCCACCAATTCTGGAGGAAGTTGGACTGTGAACCAGTTGTGAATGAAGGTACTATCATTGTGGACGTTGGTAACCGTTGGGAAGAAACAGTCGGCGATATTAACAACATGTTCGGATCGGCTTCGAAGGCTCAGAAACTGTTGCTGCTGAAGAGGTTGCATGAGATATCTATACCTTCGACCTCTCAGTTGCAGGAGTTCGTCACTACCACACATACCCGTGATAGGCCTGGCAAAGCGAAGGCCAAAAAGAATACATCGACCAAACGCAACCCAAGAAAGTTCGAATATGTGGAATTATTCCACGATAGTTGCTCGTTCGAGGAGGAGCAAACGATCCTCATACAAACGGAAGCCAAGTTCATCCCTATCTTTACCACACTGAAGCGCAAGATGATGTCGATCAAGCGACGATCATTTCGAAAGGCAGAGGATGAGGTGTTTGTAGGCTTGCTACTTGCTCTATTGCAGCCACATGTTGTAAGTATAAAAAATCCATTGGGAAACGGCCACTGTGGTTTTCGATCGATTGCCCACGCCATCGGGTTGGGGGAGAATTCATGGGGACAAGTCCGTAGCGATCTTATCCAAGAGCTTAAACACTTTCGAGGTTTATATTCCAATATATATGGCATGAAAGATCATCTGGATGAGTTGGTCTCCAATTTGAGTTGCTATAAACGACCTACGCCAAACATGAATTATTGGTGGACTTTCCCTGAAATGACCTATCTGGCTGCTAATGCATATAACATGGCCATCGTCTATCTCTCCCCTCAGCTGAATGTTACGGTGCTACCGTTGCGGGCCCAAGTTCCCACGAAGCCTAAGCTTGTTTGCATGGCCTTCATTCATGAAAATCACTACATTCTGGTAAAGTCGAGTTTCACTTATTGAATGATACCAAAAAAATGGTATATGCTTACTGAGTTCTTTACTTTTGTAGGTCAAACTGGAAGACGAAGCACCGTTACCGCCCATCATAGACCGGTGGTTCGAACATCGTCTACCCTGTGCAAGTGGATGGTCTGAGGTGTATAAGAGAGGCATCATACAGTATGCGGCCGACAGTCGTAGTGAAAGTTCTTCTGTTGGTCAAAAAACGATCCAGATTGTCGATGATTGATTTGTTTGGATATATGATTCATCAGATTTTATAAACTGTTGATGTTTGTATGATCTTTAAATTCATTACATGTACGTTTGCTATGAACATTTTTTAATCTATTGATGTGAACAGACTTGTTTGGTTGAGGAGATGAATTATTCGACTTGTTTGCATATGCCAAGTATACGAACGTAGGGGAAAACAAGCCTATTCAACCACCTATGGCCGAACACAACAGAGAATGTTCGACCATATACCGAACATGCTATAAAACATTCGACCTATGGCCGAACAAGACCTCAATGTTCGACCATAGGTCGAACAACGTGAAGAGGGTTCGGCCAGTGTAGGAAGAACATACTCATTTTCTACTGCTGACATGTGTTCGATTCGTGACCGAACATTATGGGTGTGTTCGACCATAGGTCGAACGTGTACTGAGTGTTTGGTCCATCCTGGTCGAACATGTCGTAGGTGGTTCGGCTAGGCTAGGTCAAACATCCTATAGTTCCCAACAATCGGAGTTCGTACGATCCCTAACAGAAACCAATTCGACTTATAAATATACCAGCTATCAGAGGCACACAAGAACTTGGTTTAAATTCATCAAAAACATAAAGTACGAGATATCATGTTTAAATTCATCAAAAACATCGATTAAAAAGATAACATGGGCAATTGTTCGACCAAAAGTTGTTCGAATAAGAAATGGGTAATATATAAAGAGAGTTCAAAAATCAAAGACAAAGAGACTACACTAAGATCTCCGAGGCCTACGCTGTTGGCTGCTGGAAGCTCATCTCGACGACTCGGGTGGATCCTCGTTGTCAATCTTCAGGGCCCTATATGCTCCAACTAGGGCTGGAACCACCATCGACGCGTCCAAGCCTTCTTCATCAGTTTGCCACTGCTGGTACATGGGCTCTAGGTGCCCAAGTGCCGAAGTGATCATGTCCCACGGTTGTGGGCCTCTGTATCTGCTCTGAGGGACATGTCCAGCATGAAGTTCATCTGAATTCTGGATGAATGAATGTGAAACCCTAGTATACCAGTCGAGGTAGTCCTTAGAGCACTCCCAGGCAGGATAGGCACGTCTCCCAAGTGCTTCGGCTGACAGAACGTGGTTCCGCCAGACTCTGAAGTATGCGCCTAGTGCATCCCAAGTGACCTTGTGACCTTGTAAATGGCCCCCTGTTTACCCCTTCGGGCGAGAATTGGAATAAAGGACTCATCCGAGATCCTCTGAACGAATCCAAACTGACGCAGAACGCGGTCCGGATGATAAGGCTCCACTATATCGAATGCTCGTATGCATCCCTGGTAGAAAGCGACTGGGTTCAGAGGATAATGATCACGAAGCTCGGAGTACGGAGTCCAGTTCACCTGCACATAAACATGTTGGAGTACACGTAACATTTGTGGTGACAGATGAAATATCATAAGTACAGAAAAGAAAGTTTTAAGTGTTACTCACGTCGTGTGGAGACATGGTATCCAAACTCTCTCTGATGGCAACTAATCGAGCCTGTGTTCCTCCACCATGAGATCGTTCCACCCATTTCCGTGCAAGTGGCTCACCCATTCGAAAACCAACATTATATGTTGGTCGGAATGTAGGGAAATATTCGTATATCCAAGCCTGAGAAAATAAAAAATGCAACGGTTAGAAAAATAAAACAAAGTACATTTAGAGCATATATAGACATTATGAATGCTATGCACATAACTCGAGTAATGTCAGATATCCACTCATCTGCCGAACACTAACTCGAGAGGCCAACCCCAACTGTCGGTACAAGAACGCCAAAGCCGTTGTACCCCAAGCGTATTCATGGACACGGTTTAAGTACTCCAATAGGTGAATTATCTTGGACGATACCCGTGTGCCGGTCCTGTCTGTGAACAGTGTACACCCCAACACAAAAAGTTGATATGCACGGGCAACACGCTCCAACACGAGGAGGTTCTGAGATGTCGTATCAGCTTCAAATTGACTTCGAAACCACTCCATTTTAACGGATCCTCCTCGAAGGCCTTTGAGTCCTTCCTTTGCAACCTTTACCGAAACGCCCAACAATCGACTAATGAGCTCGGTCGGTGGCTCCGGCCTGCTTCTACTGTCCGGAATCATGACTGATCGTCCACTAACCGGCAGGCCAGTCAAACAAACTACGTCATCCAGGGTGATAGTTATCTCACCCCAGGGCATGTGGAAAGTGTTTGTCTCCGGTTGCCAGTGCTCGACAAATGCACATATGAGGTTTTTATTGGGCGTCTTATAAGACACCCACCTCAAATAAGGGATGGGACTGCGCTGAAGCAACTGTATCCAAGCCGAATTCTGTCCCTCAAACTACCACGTCTCCATCTTTGTGGTGTGGCACCAACACTTCAGTATAGGCCATTCCTCACCGTTCCAGATGGAATAGGCGATGTGCTATTTGAAGCTCGAAATCAACTGTGGATCGATCGATCCACCAGGACAAGGGCCTCTCAAAATATCATCATCATCAGCCTTCCTTTCGGTGTTCTCAGGCACCGCTTCTTCATCATGATCATCGTTACTTTCTACTTCTTCTGCTGGTGCTTCGTATTCGATCAGAAGAAGGACAGATGTTGAAGCCATCGGTGGATCAATCGTAGCGGCCTCTTTGACCCGACACCTTCGGTTCGAGGCAGTAGGTTGTGTCCTCCTCCTAGTATAAAGAATATCCACACCTGCAATATTCATCAACAATTAAGTTTAATTAACGTATACATATATGCTCAAATTCATGTACATTACACGTAGGCCAAACATTCATCAAACCTAACCAACACTACACTATGATCAGCCGAGAAACAATTTAATCAATTCATCTATACATACATTTCTAAATTCAATATAGTTCAATCACCAAACAATCGACCAATCTCTAAACAATGGACTACAATGTTTCAAAATAAAATTGACCAATATCATCCGACCATGCCGACAATATTTCGACCGGAGGCAACCGAACAATGTACATACGTTCGACCGATAGCTATCGAACATGCCGAGTATGTTCGGCCACTATCAATCTAACAAGCCAAGTTTGTTTGGCCAGTTTCAACCGAACACAACTCATACCGTTCGGCCAACACTGGTGGAACATAGTCCTCTAGTTCGACACCTATCAACCGAAGATACCCCTCGTGTTCGCCCAACCAGGGTCGAACACGGCCATTCAAGTTCGCCCGACGAGGGTCGAACATAGCCCACTAAAAACAGCAACTTCCACCACAAAACCAAACGGAATTCATGCATTTTCGACACATTAACGAATCCTAAACACTAACATTGTGTTTTAAACAAAATTACACACATTTAACACACCAAAATTACTACATCCAACTCAAAAATCATAACTTAACTTACTTGGATTTTCTTCTTCTCTTTGAGGGTTCATTGTAGATTGTGAGCTACCAAATCTTGTTTGCTAAACCTTGTTCGGTTGAGAGTCGAACACAAACACGAATTTCGGTTGAGAGAGAATTGCAAGTTGCAACAATGGGGACCGCTTTGCTCTTCTTTGAGTGTGGGAAGGTAGGGTTTGGGGTGTGTGGGATAGGTGGGTGGGTGTGTTTAGAATTAGGTTTTGTTTTTCCATTTTTTAAAGTAGTAAGGGTATTTTGGTAATCATGTGGGGTGTGTTGAGTATTATGTGAGTTCAATTTTAATTTGAAGGGGTGTGTTTAGAATTTGAGGTGTGTTTAGAAGAGTTTGGGGTATGTATAGTCGGACCCTATTATTTTTCATATAACGAAGGGATGAGATATACATATTAAGAATTGTCATGGTGGACATGTGAACATTTTCTTTAATATCTATATATATAAATTAAGCGGAATATGTCTTAAAATATTCAATATATATATATATATAAAATAATCTAACAGATTTTGTTTTGATTCATCAACGAGCATTTTAAGACATATCTATGATGGACACGGAAACATTACCATTATATATATACATCATTCGATTCAGTTTACGGTAGAAATAGTAAGACGAAACAGCGGCAGATGGAGACAGCGTTTGGCGGGGACAAGCTGATGGCGGTTGAAGTCGGAGAAGATAAAAGAGGGGGAGTAAACATGTGAACAAGCGGATAGAAATTATACATGACCAAAATGAGAGCAAATAACAATCTCATATTTAATTTGTATGATCAATATTATAAAACTATGTTTAAAAATTTATAATTAAAATTTAACAATTTCAAAACCAATTTAGAAATCAAAGAAAATAAATCAGGAATCAAGTTTTAAATCTAAAAGATATTAAAATGTACACAAATAAACATTGACATAATAAATGAAAAACATGTCTGTAATTTGAAAACTATTATAAAAATCTACAAATAACAGTAAAATCTGGATTAATAATAATAATAATAATAATAATAATAATAATAATAATAATAATAATAATAATAAAGGCAGAAGAATAAATCTGAAAAATGTAAAACCAAAAAATAAACTTGAAATTAAATAAAAATATATGAATTATGAAAAAAAATTGAAAATTATTAGTTGAAAGAAATAGAAAAATATAATTAATTAGATAATTTTTTAAAAATTTAAAATTAGTTTTTAAAAACATCTATATACTATTTAAAATGTGAAACTAACTTTAAGAATCTATAAAACTTTTAAATATTTATCTAGACCAAAAAAAAATGCAGGGAAATTATTTTAAATTTCTAAAAAATAAATATAAAAAATTAATGAACAACAAATATGTAAAAAGTTATTCCAAATAATTTTATGAAATAAAATTATGTAGACTAACATTAATGTAAATTTAATATATATATATATATATATATATCTTAATTTTATTAATGTAAATATTAAAAACATCATATATTTCATGTTAGAATTATGTTCAAATACATTATATTCACATTTTTAAAATTATTAAATATTATATAACGCACAGGAGAAATATTAGTAAATTATAATCAGCGTGTCTTGGGTGTAACTATCGCATTATACGACAGCGGGGTGGGCCGGATATGATCAATGTGCGTTGATTTGGTTCAACTCACCTGTCAAGACACGAGTCAACTTATAATCTGTATTATTTTTGTGTATTATGTAATATTTTGTATGTATCAAACAATAATTTTGTGAGTAGTGTTTATGTGCACCAGTTGCATGGGTCATGATCCATGCAACTGGGCACGCGGGTCGGGTCGGGTCCGGTTTAACCCGGATCCGCGTCCTTTTTTTTGTAATTTTATAATTTATGTCATAACATTTATGTTGTAATAATATAACCTTTATGTTGTAATAGTATAACCTTTATATACAAATTTCATAACCTTTTCACTGAATGACTTATACTTTTTTCACTATAAAAATTCATGCAATATAACTCAAACCTTTATATTGTAATAATATAACTTTTATGTTGTAATAGTATAACCTTTATGTACAAATTTCATAACCTTTTCAATAAATAACTTATAGTTTTTTCACTATAAAAATTCAATATAGCCGAAACCTTTATGTTGTAATGATATAACCTTTATACTGTAATACTATAACCTTTATGTACAAATTTCATAATCTTTTCAGTGAATAATTTATACTTTTTTCACTACTCAGCACTGCAAAAGGTTATGTGCATATAACTAAAAGGTTGAGTTCGCTAAACTAAAATGTTAAGTTCCCTAAACTAAAAGGTTATGTCAATATACAGCAGAACTAGAATTTGAGTTAGGGTTTGGGCGCGTGAGGCGCGCGTGGGGGGCGTGAAAGGCATATTTGGGTGGGTTGACCCAGTTGCACGGATCTAGGATCCGTGTACCTGGTGTATAGAAACAATTGTGTAATTTTGTATTATATCTATGTATTACTTAGTATTACTTGTTAAATGAAGTTCTTACAAGTATTACATCATACACATAAAAATATTATATGATATACACAGAAGTATTATATGATATTATTAGTTAAAATGTAAAAATATTACATGATACATATAAAAATATTATTTAATACATATAAAAGTATTACAAGGTATTGTAGTCACAATTATAAAAGACATAATATTATATGATATGTATGAAAATATTATATAATACAAATAAAAATAGTATATGAATAAAATAAAAGTATTACTTATCAAATTAATCTTAAATCTAAAGTACATTACTTGATATATCTAGAAGCATTGCACGATACATATAAATTTACCTCATACATGTAAAAAAATATTACTAATTACAAGTTGACTAAACTCGACCTTACTGTCATACAGTGCGACAACCACTACCAAGAATTTTTCAATTATGACAGCTAAAACAGTTTCATCGATCTAAAGCTTGAAAGATAAATTAATTATCAATTTGGGATGTCAGAAATAAAACCATTGTTTTGGAATTTAAAAAACAAATTTAACACAGGCTAATGAAAGTAAAGTCATGTTTGATATCTCAAATTTCTAGCAAAAAAAAAATATATATCATTATTTTTTCAAAACTTACAAATTAATCCTTACTTTTCAAATTTTGCTAACAAAAATCATGATCTTTATTATTATAATATAGATAGTATTTATATTTTTTGACGATTAGAGTCCATGTATTCGACAAACATTCTACGTCACATGCCACATTGGATGTCATAAAATTCCCAACAAAAATTTATTTGAAGGTCAAATTACAAAATAAAATCATCACCTTTTAAATTTTAATCCAAACTTTTTGTATAATTAGTAAAAAATTGACAAACTTCATTCATTGTTGCAATAATTACGAGTTTATTCTTTGAAGATATAAATTCATGTGTCAAATTATTGGTTCCAAGTGGTGTCTGAGATTTAGAGGGGGAGGGTGAATGAATCTTGGTTGTTTTCGAAATTTCTTTTTCAAACTTATTGTTCTGCAAGTTACTTGAACTTACAACACTAATATGCAGCATTGTACGCTGTAACTTAGTGTTTTTAACACAACAGAAAATATCTTTTAACATAAGGCTAGTTTTCTCAAATATGCTATATTCTTTTAAAGATGTTTTTATACTTATGACAAGATAGATATATAAAATGCAGCACATATATATAAAGCAATAAAAACACTTATGGTTTATAGTGGTTCGAAGGTGGTGTAATCATTCTACATCCACTCTACTGCTACCTCGAGCAGGAACTTCGTTAAGCAAGATTGATTTACATGACTCTCCTAAAAATCTATCAACTTAACGAGTTAACACCTACTAGAACCCAGCGTACACATAGCAACTACAAGTTCTAAAGGCAAATTCACACAGGATTTCACAGTCCCACACAAGGAAATTGTCTATCACCTAGACAACTTATACAAACAGCAAGGATAAATCCTATCAACTGTTCGACACCTAAAACAACCTAAGCACACAGCAACAAGGTTAAAGTATATGAAAGATTGGTTCTTCAACTGGTGCGGTGAAGTGAGCTTCTGAATCCTTTCTTGTATTTATCAGCTTGAACTTGTTCACTTCACTAAGGTCGAGTAACTGAAAACTGTTGGAGTAAGAATGTAGCTTTGAAAACTTGAGCTTGTTTGAGCGTATATCATTAAGTTCATTAGTTAGTTAGTAGTCTCCTTCAGTGTAGCTCAACCTCTATTTATACTTGTAGAGATATCCGTTGAAGGAGATATCTCTCATTTGAATTATGTGAATTGATTAAAGGCATGACTTGCATTTAATGCGCCTTGACTTTTCTTTCCAAAACATTTAATGCGGTGGTTGCGGCTTGCAGCTTTTTGTAGCCCGTCAGACCACGTGTCATCTATGTATTGGCTCCGTGTCTACAACTTTGATCTTCTCTCGAACGACTCTAATTATACTTGCTTCATTCTTCGTTCCTCGTACTGCATTTATTCTTTCTCGAATTGCAGGATGTTGATTCTAGTTGACATAGACGAGGTTTGTTGAGTATACAGCAAGTCATGGTCTTTACTCGGTATCCTTAACCTTCTTGCAGCAACTCCTTCTGTACAGTGTTGTTGTATCTTTGATTATCTTGCAGCATTTTTTCCATGCAGCACTGCCATATCTTATTCTTGCAGTGTTCATGTAACCACTTCTTGCAGCTTAGATTATTTTCTTCTTACAGCTGTATTGCAGAGACTTCTTCCTACAACCTGCATCTTCTACGTGCAGTGGCGCTGCTTGTCGTTCCTTCTTACTTGCTGCATTATTGCATTCACTTCTTACAACGTCTTCATACTTTCATTTTCTCATGCAGCATGGTCTCATTGAGCTCTTCCATCTTTCAGAACCTATAACTATAGACTCAATCATAGTCTATGTTTCACTTAAACATCGTGAAAAATGGGTACTTAAACTTCCCATTACATATGTGGTTTGTCTCATTAAAATTTATATACTGAAATCCCAACACAAATAAATTTCTATGTGAGATATCATGTAAGCCACACAATCTTAAAAAATAATTTATCTATATCAAAATAATGTTGTTTCAAATATATCTTAATTTACACTCTTTCTTTAATTTGAGGATAAATAAATCACAACTCTCAATCACAACCTTTTAAAAAATCGTATTTTGTTCTTTTTATTGTTGAGCATTGAAACTTTCTACATTTAAAAAAATTAAAACTCATATATTTGTGTTATATTTGCAAATACATAATTGCATAGTTATAATAGAAAATTTTCTTACATCATTTGACAAAAAGAGAACCACATTCATCAATTACTAGGAATTCAAAATTAAGTTTGTTCAACCAACAACAACAACAACAACAATAATAATAATAATAATAATAATAATAATAATAATAATAATAATAATAATAATAATAATAATAATAATAATAATAATAATAACATAAGTAAAAAGTACCATATATAGGCAGAATGCTACATATAATCCCTAAAAATATCAATTAATTAAAGTCATCTATTGTGTTGCATTCTCTTGAATCTCTACTTCACACAAATTTCAGCCTAAATGGCAAGTAGGGACTCAAGATTATTTGCATTACTGATAATAACATATTGCGTTATTATTGAAGATAATTTAGATTATTTTTTGTCGTGGTCGTCATCATTATTATTATAAATAATTTATTTTGATTATAATCAATATTGTTTGTTATAATAATTAAAAAAAAACTCATGTTAATTGGATTCAAAATGTTTTGAGCATGAGACATTATAATTATTTAAAGGGTCGCAACTAACTATATTTTCCGATTGCAACTAACTATCCCATCTTTATGTAAGTTGCAATTTATCATCCGAAACCATCAAATTTTTATTCTCTGGCCATTTTTTATCACGTGCCTCGCACCCTATTATTAAGGTTATATTTGTCTTTTTAGTTTTTTCAAGTTGCAACTAATCATCCGAAAAATGAATATTTGGAGGTCTTTGATGGTACATTGCATCTTGCACAAAGTTGAGATGGTAAATTGCAACTCATGTAGAGTTGAGATGGTTAGTTGCAACTTGAAAAAACTAAAAAAATAAATACACTCTTAATATTAAAGAGCGTGCAAAGCATGTGACTAAAATTGGCCGAAAAATGAAGATCTAGTGGTTTTGGATAGTAAATTAATAGATATAGTTTGAATGATTATTTATAATTAATCCTTATTTAAATTTAAAGAAAAAAAAAGTAATTATTTTACCTTAATTAGTTAATATAATTATTAATAAATATATTTTAAGCAGGACAATTTTTAAGTAGAGGATGACTCGTGTAATCCAATTGTTCTTTTATTATTATACATAAAGATATATGTTTTATACTATAAAATGTATTTATCAACAAAACTTATTAAAAATTTGATATTTTCCTGATGTCGGCCTTTTGTTGTTTGTTGTTTTCTTAGAAGAAAAATTCATTTGTTAGAAGCATTTGGCCGAAGGAAGACAGAGTATATAATAGAACAAAAAAGTTAGTATTAAAACATACAAATCACAACAACTAAAATATAAGATTAGAGAGATGTTTAAATTTAAAAATATACAAATCACAACAACTAAACTATAAGATTACAGAGATTTTTAATTTAATCTACTCGTGGCAGCTTATATTTATGATCAAATTAGACAGATCATTTCATTGACAGACTACTACTTCTATATATTATTTAAGATTTAAATTAAAGAAAAATCAAGTAGTAAGGAATGTTTTAGTTGCATTTATCATCAAATCAAATAATTTTACAAAATCATCTTTCAACATCATACAGATATTAAAACTGAGATAGAAAAGCAGAACACTATAATCTTTCATGATATAAGCATGAAGATGTACTACATATTTATACATGATACATTGCAACAAACACAACCATCTTTCCTATACAATGATCAAGAATATCTATGAAAAAACACCAAGTGTGAAGCAATGATCAAACCTCAAAATGCACAAGCTGAACATCCTTGGACTTGAGAGGCACATACTCTCCAAGATAAACCCCAAGATGATCAGCCAACGAAGATTTATCGATGTTTTCATGATGATACGACTTGCAAATGAAGTATATGATCGTCTGTGTGATGAGGCCGAAGAGCATGACAATGGACAGCAAAAGCAAAGCGAGTATGCCATAGCCGATTCTGCTCCCAATCCGATCATCATCAGCAATCACCACCATGAAATCGAACATCATTTGAACAGCAAAGAAACAGAGTCCCACTAGAAAGAAAACACCAAAAGAAACCCCCATTTTCCCCTTGATCAGATTCTGGCTCTTGCTCATTGCATTTAGCCCATAGCTATCTTCCAACACAGACACAACGCTAGCTAAATGCCATATTATAGTGATGTAGAAGAATCCAATCAAGTATGAAATGATAAACAGAACCAAGAAGACAATCCCTAGAATCTGAATCTGTCCAAGTGTGATCACTCCCAAAATAAGGGCTAATAACGAGACAATATTGTAGGCAAAAACAATGATGAAATTCCAGATAAACGTGACCATGAGCCTCTTCCAAACCTTGGGCACCACGCTCATGACTTTCCTGAAGGTGATCTCCTTCGCAGTGTAGATGCAGGCGATGGTGTAGACGACTGCTGACGTGGAGAGGAGAGAGAGAATGACGAAGAAGATGAAATAGCCGACCTTGAAGAGGAAGAAGGTGGTCCATTCCGAGGACAACACGTCGGAGATTCTGTTGTAGGAGCCGGTGTTTTCCGGCGTGCGATCGAGGATGAATTCATTGTGCAGGATTTCAGAGAAGAGGAGCTCGGAGATTTGGATGTGGGCTAAGTAGATGAAGGAGAGAGGGATGATAAGGGCGACTGAGATTTGGGCGAAGATTTTCCGCCATGATGATACTATGTTGCAGGATTCGTGGAGGATGCCGAAGAAGCCTAGGAATTGGATTTCTTCTTGCTCTCTATCCATGGCGGCAATTAGGGTTTCTTGATCTGCGAATTTTGGGAGATTTTAATGGATTTGGTTGTGGAGTTCGAATGGGCGAAACCTTGGAATTGTGGAGGAAGCTAAGAGGGGGCAGGAATTGACTTCTTGAAGTTTCGGTGGGGTAGTTTGGTCTTTGGTCAATTTGGACACACGCTTTCTGGATTTATTTTCTAGAATATTTATTGAAATATTTCAAGTATATAGTATAATATTTTGAATTCATTGACAAATGAATGTACGCTTAAAAGGTCAACATTGGGAAACAATAAATAATATGCAGCTAATTAAATTTAATTAGCATCATTAAATAAATAATCTGCTAATTCGTTTTTGGACCGTCTCTTTTGTCATCGAAACCGTCTAAAATGAATCTATATTAATTTTCATTTAAATTGCTTTATTGCACGTATTTAATTTCTTCTGCCAAGGCCTTCTTTTTGTAATACTTTTATTTAATGAAGATTACATTATTTTAAAGAGAAACAAGGCACTTCGGGTAAGGTTACTGTTGAATAATAACGTAATAAACCATATTTTAATTTCCGCAAAACTGTCATTTTATTGATAGTTTATTAATCAAGATTATTTATGTTCGTTTCTTAAAAAAAAAAAAAAAATTATATTATGATCTAGAGATCGTAGGCCAATAGTCTTTTTGGCCAAAGGGCTAATGATAGTATTAGCTTCATTTAATCTAGATTATATAACTCTCTATAGAGCCTAGATAGTCTTTCAAGCCAAGGAGGGTGATGAGGTGGTCCCTTGATCATATTTTAGATGGTGGATTTACTGGGGTATTTTTTTCATTTTTTCTTATAATCCTAAAATTCGAGTTCCTTTTAATTAATGTAGGGAGAATAACATTTTTCCATTCTCAAATCTTTTGAGCATTTCCAGCCATGCATTGTATTATTAAGATTTAAAAAAAAAATTCATTCTATCAATATTTTAAAAATTCATGTTAAATTATCTTTTTATATAAAACTATATCAATCTATCACGCTTGCGTTGGATTCAATGCAAGTCAAATCTTGTGTTAAAACTTTTTTTTTATGGAATAATTTTTTAGTGTGAAGATTAATGCACACTATTGAAGACTGAGTGTTAATTTTTACATAAAAATAATGCGAAAATCTTTTTGTGCACTGTTGAAGATGCTTTTGTAAGACTCACATGATTTTAGGAGTGAACAATCTGTCGACTTGGTATAATACTGAACCAAACCAAAAATATCGACAACTAAATTGACAAGAATCGATTTATAAATTGATTTCGCTCAACCCTAAAGCTATTTAGTGAATTGAAAAAATTTGAAAATTCAAATCCTCTATTTTAGTAATTCGAATAGATTTTATAATTAACTTCAATTCTGAATATTAAGATCGAGCTGAAAAGATATTCACATAATGTGACCTAATCACTCGATTCGAGTAGCATTTTTTCTCTATCCGATGGTGCTTGCATCGAAAAAGTGGTCGAAGTCGAATATTATATCACAAAATGAAAAGTATGTACACTATATTAGGTAAGTTAAATATTTTAATTTATACAATAACACAACAAAAACTCATATGCACAAGTTGTATGAACCTAAATCCATATAATTCAGACTGACCCGACCTGACACGTGTCTCCACACGTCCTAGAGAGGACGCCCACACACTTAGTTTAGTTTATATATTTTCTGGAAAAATATGTAAATTCTTTTAGTTATAACATTCATACATTTATATTATAATACTCATATCTTTACATTAAATTACATAGACATGTAATACTTTTTGTTCCTTTTAGTTATGTTAGTTATACTATTTAATTTTGTTAATTGTATCTTTATATATTACATAAAAGTATAACTATGTTGATATAAACGTACAAGTAATATCATATAAATTTATAAATAATATCATATAAAGGTATATATGTATAAATTAGCTGATTTTCTTTTAATTAAAGTAATATTTATACATAAATATTATACTAATATAAAATAAATGTTATACTAATATAATATAAAGGTCAATACATGAATTTAAAAAAAATACATTGATTCGAATCAACCCGATTAAAGTATGCACTAATTGCATAGAAGACCAACTCATACAATAAAATATTAAATTACTAATAGTTGAAATGATAAAAATATTTTTTTTCTAAATATAAAAAAGGTCCCTTTTTTTCTTCTACTAGTGGCATATTGGAACTTAATTGATGTGATATCTTGACTTAGTCATTGACATGAAATTGTGCATACAAAGTGACTCGATTTTCCTATGAACAAATTGGATTTTTTTTTATTTTATATGCTTGTTGATGACGATTTCGTGGATGCTACGGTTTTGCCATTTTCTTTACGCCTAAAATTCATTGATTCAATACCTTTTGTCCCTTTTTATCTTTTCCTGGTCAATGGTTTTTATGGGACAATAGGCATTTTCCGGGTCCGAACTCTCATCTTCGGCCTTTTTTAATAGAATATTAAAATTTAAATTTTTTATTAACAAAATATTGTGCAAGATTGAAGGTTTGATAAAATGGGTGAAGTCGTAATTAATGTTGGTGATTTCTAACACATTTTTTTTAATTAACTTTTAATATAAATCGTCATGGTTCGATATTAATTAATTTAATTATTTTTTAATATCAGTCTGCAGTCGCCACTATCAATAACAACTATCATACAATTTAATATATCTAATGACCGATGAAGAATAAATATATTTCAATAATACTTAATTTGTTACAATTAATTCGTGATCTTAAATACATATATGTTAGTTATATTTATTTATAAATATTATTATTTGATAATTCATTTTATTTGTAATGTTGATTGCTATTTACCAAAATGTAATAATTTTTTTGAAAAACAGTACAAACAATAACATGGAAGATAATTGAGGATAAATCAACTGAAAACTGACTTGTGGGGTGGAGATTATTTTAGCTCTCAGAAAAAAAAAATTCAAAACTAAAATCTTGTGAAAAAATGAAAAAGACAAAAAAACTAAAAGAGAATAAAAAAAAAAAAAAAGCGCCTTAATCCACAGGAACACGATCAAAGCTTTGTGTTATCTTAATTATTATATCTTAATAATAAATAATTAATAATGAAATAAACATATCAAACAATTATATATAAATATTATTAATAATAATAGTTAGTTCTACAACGATATTTAATTATTTATTTATAGTTATTTGATATGTTTATTTTCTTTTTATATTATTTATTTTAAAGATCATATATAAGAGTGTGAACGTGCTGAGCTCGAATGAACGATGGTTGTTAGGTTTGTTTATTTATCTTAAGAAAGTGTTTGTTTTCATTTATTTAATAATTGAATATGTTTACAAACGTTGATGAACAGTTTACAACATGCTTGTTATTTTTTTATAAACTTGATCATGAATAGTGTGTCGAATGCTTTGTTTGTTTACAATCCTAATCATATATGATATAATTATTAAAATTAACTTACAAATAGTGAATTATTGAATAATAATATTTATCCAATAAATAAAACTAACATGAATTAAATTGTAGCAAATTAAATATTCGAAATATAATTGTTCGTCATCAGTCATTAAATATATGAAATTTTATGAGGGTCGCCACCGATGATGATGACTTGTATTAAAAAATAATTAAATTAGTTGATGTTGCCACTAATAATCGCGACTTGTAGTAAAAATTAATTAAATAATAAGATGTGTCAGAAGTTGCCAATGCCAATCTTCACCTATTTGATTAAAACTCCCATTTTACACGTTATTTTGTTAAATAATATTTCAAATTGTAATATTCTATTAAGAGCTGCGATCTTCATCTTTTATTTTTTGTAATATTTTATTTAAATTTATTTTATTAACAAATAATACTATTACTAAATATTCTAAAATTAAAATACCCTGACTTGATTTTCAATTAACTCTATTGTCTTGCACAACAAGATGACACTTTCAATTACAATAATCATGATGATATTTAATACTACAATATAGAAAGGGCGTGTTGTCTCAACAAGTGGAAAAGCCGCGTGCAGTAGTGGACTGTAGTAGTATGGTTATGATGGTCAAGAAGTGTGGTCGTAGACTGCTTCAACCAGAAAACAATTAGGTTGAATAAATATTTAGGAGTATTAGGATTATTGCAAGATGGTTTTAAATGTTTAATTTCGTAGGATAGGTCATTGTTCATGGCCTATAAAATAGATTAGATGTATTTTTGTTAGAGTAACATTTGTGCAACGGGATCGTCACGTCTCGAATTTAAATCCATTCAGAAAAATATTTATTATTTTTTAACTTCACTTTTTCTTTGATACATTAGGGTTTTTCTTCATCTTCAACACCCATCTTCTTGCCTTCTTCTCGTCTCCTCTTTCACAACTCCTTAACTTCTTATTCTTTCTCACATAGGCACCGTCCTTCTTCTTCTTATTATTTTAATTTTTTATTTTATTTTGAGGCTTCTTTTATTTTATTTTTCCTTGGGTGACTCACGGCGCCACTGAGAACATTGGTGAACCATTACATAAATGTACTCTTCCCACATTTAGAGATTGAGCAGATCGAGTTGAAGGATTGAATTGTCGAGACTGTCATTCTTGAACCAAAATTTAAGTTTTATACACCAACTCATCTGCTCAAGTCATAATAAAGTCTCAACTTAATTTCACTACAAGAATTTCGGCTTTTAACCGTTGTTAAAGACAATTTTTTACCGTTGTCGTATCCAGGGTTGCAAAAATATTTCACCTTTCGACAACGCACCAAAAAGCGTTGTCTTTTCCACCATTTTTGAATTTTTTTTACAACAGTGTGTGCAACACTTAAAAAGCGTTGTCGTATGTGTTTAAAAAAATTGTGCAACGCTTTTGACAATGCTTTGAAAGCGTTGTCGTATGAGGTTCAAAAAAATTTGTGCAACGCTTTTAACAACGCTGAAAAAGGGTTGTCGTATCTTGTTTAAACAAAAAAAATTTATGCAACGCTTATAACCGTTGTCTTTTCTTTTATTTTTTTGGGTTGTTGTCATAAAATAAGGGATAAGAAATGTACTAAACTTATTTAAATTGAAACTTACAACTCAACAATTTTTTTCCAAGTCTGATCATGCAAGCGATGATAAAGATGATCCAACAAATGACAAGTTTGCTTGTGGGGGGTTGATGACAGTTAGAATCCAGTGGAATCTATGGAATTAAAAATTAACCCAAATCAGCCACAACTTCAAATAATTCATCATTTTCTCACAAAATTCAGACTTCAGCTACGTCAAGTTATCACAATATAATGTGCCAAATTTGTAATGAAAACTTACCCTACATTGCAAGGTGCCAAAACTAATTGGCTAGATGTGGTACCACTCAACCTTTTTGCTAGAGCACATGCCCTTCATTCCATCTCATTTTCACGAAAATCTGGATCACTTTTTGTGGATGGCAAATGTCCTATTTCATATGGATCCACAAATCTGAAATTTTGTGCCTTGTTTTCGTGCTTCAACCTCTTGTAGAGATGCCTACCCATCAATGTGTTTGAAATAGAAAATATTACAATGTGAAATATAATAACAATTAGGTGTAATGGCCTTATAATAATGTATAATAATAGAAACAATAATAACATCCCAGAATACTTACCATATATAAACAACAACACATACGTATGAGATTGGCTCCAACTTACAGAATGGAACCATATCTTCAATGTTAACAAAAATGTTGAACTCACGACCAAATACTTCATCATCAAAATCTATATGCACATTGCCTCCATTCTGAATAACAAGCTTAGTATAGCAATACAACATATGTAATGGCTTTGACACACTTGATAGCTCAACAGAAGGCAAGTCTTTGTGCACGATTTTCTTCTTCCCAAGTTTCTAACAATTGTATCAGCATGATATGTAAGTAGGCATGCTATATTTACGGAGCTATGAGCAATTTAATGTAATATTGCAGCATAAAAAAATTACCTTCACTTTTCGTTTTATCAAATGCGAAGGCCAAGCAACATGGGAACCTACCGCCTCACCAATATTATTGCATTCTCCGCAAATTGACAAAGGGGCATCGTGATCCAATGTTTGGTCAATCGATACACTCATGCAATTTTCAGGTACAGGATTACCATCAAGAAATTGATTAGCTCCAGCTTCTTTGATAATTGTGCCATAAGCAGCAATATTCGTTTGAGATTCCAATGTTAATGCGACCGGTTCACCCTGCAATATAGATTAGGTTACAGAGATAATTGATATGTATTATCAGGATATGATTTGTGTAACATGATACAAAATTTTACCTTCGCTGGCCAAGTATTGTCAACAATTTTGAGATCATCATCCGAGTCTTCATTTTGAAATAAATCATGCATTTGTGGATTATCATCTTTGTGTCTCTCATCTTCCATTTGTAAGGGACTTGGGAGTTTAACGGAACAACTGCCCTTCTCTTCTTTATCATCAGCAGCCTGTTGTGCATTCTTCAACATCATTGCTTCTAGTTTACGTACTCGCGCATCGAGTTCTGCATTTATCTTTTTTTGCTCTTCCAACAGCTTGTCTTTATCCATTCGCACACTAGACAAGATAGCCTTGTAAGTTGAGGGAGTGACATGACCTCCGGTCCCCCTCAAACGTCCAGAGTGTTCTTGTGAATGAAGAGCTTTTGCAAGGATGCCATCACTTTTCCCACCCACGTTGAATGTACCTTCCTTCTTTTGTTGTATGTACTCGTCCTTCATATCAAAGTTCATATTCATCATAACAATAAATGGGGTGGGTAAGTAAGATAGAGTGTTAGTTTTGAAAATAATTATGTACTAAGTAATACTCACAATCTTCGTAATTGTGTCTTTCAAACTCTCTTCTTGTATTTCCCCTTCTTTTGGCAATCGTGCTTTCATCCATAAAATAGCTCTGTTGATTTCATCATCATTGCCCAATTCATCAGCCTACAACCAAATATTAATTCCCATTTTCACATACGTATAAGTTGGAGAAAGTAATATCAACAATGTAAGAGTATACAGGATATGCAGGGAAGGGTATACACATATTTTTCCTTCTTTATTTTTCCAGCTTTTGAACATTTATGATCCGTACAAGTTCATGATGGAGAAGTATCAAAATGACCACTTATCCTCTTCTCTACTACATAATACATAAATCTGCAAATACTCATTTCTAAAACTAATAAACCTGCTGAAAATGTACTTGAAGTTGTGTGTATAATATAAAATATATTAAAATTAAAATTAAAAAATTATATCATATCTGTATATATATGTATTCCCTCCAAATAAAAAATTCTATTCACAAGATGAAGAAGTACAACATTATTACATGTCAACTTGAAAACTCTTTTTTTCTTTTTTTTTTGGTAAATATCAAAATTGACCTTCAGCAGTTCCTATTCAAATCTGCATTAATCTAAACTTGCTTTGAAGTCCTCTCACTCTCTCTCTCTCTCTCAATATGACTTTGACACCTACAGACCTTTCTACACTACTGAGTAGTTTATTTGAATTGTCTTTTGGGGGTGTGGGGGTAGGGGTAGGGTGGACATGTGAGGGTGGGGACAGTAGCAGACTTAGCATCCAAATGAAGCCAACAGAAAATACAGATGTAGATTAATGCCCTAACTAGTTAACATGAGACAACATCTCAAGCTTCATATACAGCTGAATGATTCTATTACAAACCACTCACATTCTGTGCAGATCATGAATACCCAACTCCAAAGCCCATGACATTTTCTGATCATGTAATTCCAAATTCCTAGTATGTAATATAATATATGGGGCCAACTAGGTATACTATATACCCCCTTCATCATTTATCAGTATTGACCTACAGATTCAATTCATCTGCACACCCTTTTCTCATTTCAACTAATCATACATCTCACCTCTAGCTCTGTCACAAACAACTAAAATGTATAGCAAGTCTAAAAGCTTTATTTATATGTTGAAATTGAAGAAGAAAATTAAATTCAGAAAAGGGCAATATTAGTTTCTTCTATTTTTATCATACATTTAAATAATTAATGAATTTGACAGATAACATTCAAGGGATCCCCTTTTCTTGAAGAGCTTCAAGCAAAACCCTACTAACAATGGATGATTAATTCAATTCTAAATGGATGAAAGGATTAACATAGTGAGCTACAATTAAAACTGGGTTTTGATTCTGCAACCCAAACAACAGCTTTTAGCCCTTACAAGTTGAACTACGAACTGAAGTTGAACTACGCAGCCCAAAAGGTTAAATCCCAGTTAATTCAAAAACACTAATATGTATATTCCAATCAAGTAATAGCATAAGGTCCTCCAATAATTAGAGAATACGCTTTCATTGGCTACATATTCACTATACTAAAATAATTGGACAGATTAGCAACAGCTTTCACAGATGAAATCATAAAATGTACACAAATGAAAGACTTACACACTCTTCAGCTAAACGTGCATATCCTTTACGAGAAAGCTTATGAGGGGTATTGCAGCATACTTCTTCGTTTCTTTTGTTTCTGACTCTTTGTCTACATCAAATGATTAACAATATAGCATAAGCCCCCAATGACGAGAAATATCAATTAAGCATCATAATTTGAATCACACCTTGAACTCCTCTGATAGGCGACTGATGACGGAAGTAGTCCATTCTTTTTGGGGAATTTCAGACTTGTTGGGTGGAGTATTCATCGTTTCAGGATCATGGAGTCTGCTGAAAACATACTTCTTCGTGAGTCTTGTCTTGTATTGACACCACTTGTGGTTAGCCGAGCTCAAACAACCCTTCTCCCATGAAGGAGGAACCTCAACAACAACTATAAAATAATTAGCAATTACAGCCCGAACACAGCAAAATATTCATTTTTTAAAGAAAAAAACAATAAAAGAAGCACATGCACTTACATTAACAGATTCCCATATCGAGGCCTTGACATCAGTAGGGACCTCCTTCCAATCATCTAATGTAATCTTGACCTTTTCCCGAGCTAACACTCCAATGTAACTTTGCATTTCTGCACCAAAAGGCCCAATGGGCTGACCTTTGTTGTTGAACAAAACTTTCTTTTTGAAACATTGAGCTCTTTGAATCGCAAGAGCATGCATGTACGTACGACCCCTAGGAAGTCTTGATGTGCTCTTCCTTTTAGACAAACCGCTGCCCTCTTCATCCGAGGTTCCCAAATCTTTTTCGACTTCACTTGAACTCGCTACCTTTTTATCCTTTTGCAGTTTGTTCTTCCTCTCATCTGATTTCTCGTCTTCTTTTGCAGCTGACCTTCTACGACACACCATGATTCGAGCCTACAAAATATTTAAAATTAAGTTAGTTGGCAAATATTTCACAAACAAATCGAATATCATCAGAGAAAAGTAATAAGTTCAGAAGGTATGCACCAAAAAGATAATCACATAACTAGGAAGTGCAATTATCAATCCAAATCCCATCACAATCTTCACGCACACATGATGCTTCGTTCTCATTTATGCCATCAACTTCTAATGGGGGCAGCCCTATTGTAAAACATTGATGGTCCATGCTACATTGTTCTAAATCATAACCGTTAATATGATCAAAAAACTCTCTATTGGGGGTTGAAAGTACAACATGCCATGCAGGATCTCGAGGGTCTTCAATGTAGAAGACTTGTTTAGCTTGACTACCCAATATAAACCGATCGGATTTGAATCCAATTCTATTGAGGTTTACTATTGTGAAACCAAGATCATCTATCTTAATTCCATTATTGTGCTCAACCCAATTACATTTGAACATTGGAATGTGAAATTTGTGGTAATCCAGTTCCCATATGTCTTCAATAACTCCATAGTAAACCATGTCCGTCACAACTGGATTTTTGTCCTTTGCACTTACCACTTGCATGGTTATTGCAACTAAACTGACTCCCGAGTTTTGAACAGCTCGTACACTATCACGCTCCCTCGTATGATATGTAACTCCATTGATCATGTAACTAGAGTAGGACAACACATCTTTTTCGGGACCACTTGCAATCATCTTTAACTTCTCTGATACTTGAGCATTGGAATGTCTAATCTCATTCGAAACCTATATATCAAGTCGTAATTAGCATTTTAATTAAATTTATAAACTCCACTAGGACAGGTAAGCGATGATATAATACGTACTCGATCATTTATCCAATTGATAAATGTCTTATTGTGTTCATCCACTAGTTGTTTCTCTGATTTTCTTCCAGAAGTTAGCTTCATGTGAGCCATATGTTCACTAAAAAAAGTTTGATGAGATGCATATAAGAATAATAACATATAAGGTTTCATGAGTTAGTGAGGTCACCTAATATACGGTTCAACCTCCATGTCATTTGTCAAAACATAGAGATGAGCTTGTCTCCAATCATCAGTACTAGCTTGGATCACTTTTGCAGTTGATAATGGCCTAGTCATGTTACCTTGATGATTCTTTGATGGGATTCCAATTGTGTGAACACTAGAAAGGTAGTTTGAACAAAATTCCACAGCCTCCTCAGCAATGTAGCATTCAGCTATACACCCTTCAGGTCGATTACGATTCCGTACATAACCTTTTAAGACCTTCATCTATCTCTCAAATGGATACATCCATCTGTACCAGACTCGTCCACACAATTTCACCTCCCACACAAGATGAACAATTAGGTGAACCATGATATCGAAGAACGAGGGAGGGAAATACTTTTCGAGTAAATATAAAGTTGTCACAATCTTCTTTTGAATGCCATCCAACTTTGAGACATCTATAACTTTGTTGCATATCACATTTAAAAAGAAGCAGAGCCGAGTGATGGCATCTCTCACATTATCAGGTAAAACACCACGTATAGCCACAGGAAGCAACTGTTGCATTAAAGTGTGACAATCATGTGACTTCAGGCCAACAAGCTTCAAATCTTTCATTGACACCAAATTTCTGACATTAGACGAGTACCTCGTAGGGACCTTCATTCCCATCAAAGAGTTACAAACCTTTCTTTTTTCTTGTTTACTTAGTGTGTAACAAGCTGGTGGCAAGAATGTCTTTTTGTCACCCACCTTTGGAGCCAACTCTGTTCTAACTTGCATCGACACAAGATCTAGTCCAGCTGCTATTCCATCTTTCGTCTTCCCTGGAGTGTTAAGTAATGTGCCAACTAGACTTTCACATACGTTCTTCTCAATATGCATCACATCCAGAACATGTCTCACATGTAAGTGTTGCCAATACTCTAGATAAAAAAAAATTGATTTTTTCTTCCAACATGGCCTATCTTCACTTACCTTTGACATATTGTCACAACCTTTTTTGCCCCATGAACATTGGATTTCTGATACTCGTTTAAAAACATCACGACCACTCAATGGTATTGGGGCGGGGTCGAACTCTTGATTACCATCAAATGACTTCTTTTGTCTTTTATAAGGATGAGTCGCATGGAGAAACCTTCTGTGACCCATATACGACATTTTCCTGGAATGTTTCAGTCTTTTTGCGTAAGTTTTTTCACCACAAATAGGACACGCACGATATCCTTTCATAATACAACCAGATAGGTTTCCATAAGCTGGAAAGTCATTGATGGTCCACAACAACACAGCTCTAAGTAGGAAGTTTTCATCTCTAAAACCATCATAAGTTTCAATACCTACGTCCCATAGAAGTTCTAAGTCCTCAACTAACGGTGACAAGTAAACATCAATGTCGTTCCCTGGCTGTTTAGGACCACCAATTAACATAGTGAGCATCATAAATCTTCGTTTCATACAGAACCATGGAGGAAGATTATATGTGATCAGCATTACTGGCCAGCAACTGTATGTAGAAGTCATCATACCATGATGATTGATCTCGTCTGATGATAGAGCCAATTTGAGATTTCTTGACTCCGAAGCGAATTCAGGCCACTTATGGTCCACTACTTTCCAAGATGGTGCATCAGCTGGGTGACGCAAATAACCATCAACAACTTGATTATCAGCATGCCAAGTCAAGTCCTTAGATATCTCCTTGTTTCGAAACATCCGTCGAAACCTTGGAATAGGAGGGAAGTACCGAAGGACCTTTACTGGAATTCCTTCATAAATCTTAGAATTTTTCCCCACTTTCCATCTTGAGATACCACACTTAGGACAATTAGTAAGGTCCTTGTACTCCTTACGATACAGGACACAGTCATTTGAACATGCATGAATTTTCTCATAATCCATCCCCAATGCAACCAAGGTTTTCTTTGCATCATATAGAGACGAAGGTAATTCATTTTGGGGAGGAAGCAGTTGCCTAACCAAACTAAGGAGCTCAGTAAAACTTTTATCACTCCAACCAAATTTTGTCTTTAAGTTATACAATTTCACAACGGCAGACAACTTTGTGAACAAAGTACATCCAGAATATAGAGGTTTCTCTGCATCCTCAAGCAATTTACCAAATTCATTTGGATTGTGATTAGCGTATTCATATCCATCATGTACCATGTCAATTGGGTCTTCCTTACCAAATTGATATTCATTTCCCCAAAACTGATCGCCATCATAGTTAGACATTTTTGACCTAGATCTCTCTCCATGCCAGATCCATGTATGATATGTTTTATCAATTCCCTTAGTCAACAAATGCAACCTAACAATGACATGTTTCCATTTCCTAAGATTACCACAATCTGAACATGGACAAGACATGGCATTAACGTCATCTATATTCTGCAATGCAAACTGCATAAAAGACTCTACCCCAACCTTGTATTCATCTGAGAGTCTGTCCTTTAACATCCATTCCTTCTCCATCTCAAGTAGATAATAAACTAATTAACAAAGGAGCACATTTCAGTAACCATTGATAAATTAATTACACTAATTCAACTAATCAGCAATTTTTTTTTACCATCTATGAAATTTGCCTACACATGATTCAATTGTATTCTACAATACAATTTGAAACTCACCTTGCTATATATATATATATATATATCTTGTAATAATAGGAAGCATATTTATTTTGGAGTATATATAATCTGTCATTTCATTACATGGTCCAAAAAGATGTCATCAAAACAGCTACCAGAATTGATTGAACACAGATATTTAGTTGATGGATGGGAAGGATTTTAGAACAATGTGAAAATTGAGATCAAACAAGAATAATGTTTAGTAAACATCTTCAATAAAAGGGTTTTTCTCTTCCAAAAATAATCACCACATGATATTAAACGACATCCCAAATCAACATCCCAATCAACACGTGACATTTATTGAGTGCATTGAAATAAGAGATGATACATCACAAATGTAACATAGGATCTGAACAAATACATTTGGTATTAATGTGGAAAAACCCTACATGAGTTTTGAAGTGAATGTATATCTAATATGAGTAATGAAACAAAACCAGTTCCATATTAGTCAAGTGAATATTAATTATGAATGAATTTTAGTACAATTTGCAGCGAACCTTGATATATGGAGGCTTAATTTAAGAGGGGCTCCTCTTTTACATGGTTAACTTTTTCTTGCTACATTTTTTTATGTTTTGAGAATAAAGCTCATGATATAAAAAGCCTCTATTAAAAAAATAAATAAATAAAACTACGTACAGAAAGTTCCTTCTCTCTTATCTGATATAGCATAACTTCTTAAGACAACTCATGTTAACAACACTTAATTATAATGAAACAACACAACAAGGCTGGAGGTACGAAAAGGAATCTATCTGCTAATAATAAATAAATCAATTGTGCAGAACTGTTATAGATTTCATCCTGCTCCAAAGGAGTCCTCAAGTTTAAGTAGGATAATATGGCAAACGATTAAGTGATTTAGGGTATGTGGACAGAAGGTTAGACAATATAAGAAACTTGAACATTGGAAAAAGTGCCAGAAAATCAAGACAGAGAGATTCAAAATTACTATAAACATTGGAAGCACTATACAGATTGCAGTTTCTACCATAACAGGAAGATCTAGAAATTCTCACAAAAGTGAATGAAATAACAAATATGTATCTACCGATATAGCAATATTAATGAAAATAAGCCCTTGGGTAGCAGAGGAAACTGGTTATTCAAAAAAACAAGCACTCCATGAGAATTGGACACATACAAGAAGCAACCAAAATCATCACATAAGAAATCACTATCAAAAGACCAAATATCAAAGATTCTGGAAATGCACTACGTGAAGCAACATAACAACAGAGCGAGGTTCATACAAAATCAATTCAACAAATACGAATGCTAAAGTCGGTTGCATTGGTGTTCAGTTTGAAGTCAATTTCCAAAACAAATGCTATATCAGATCTTATTCTAAGACTCAAAGCCAAATAAACTTCCAAAATTTTCCCCACCATAAAGTAAATGTCACCCAATGTAGGCCTTTGAAAGACTTACACATAACAAGTTCAGGCCGTTTCAGTCTTTGCTGCGGACTTGACGAGACCACGAAACCAAATCCATGAACTGCAGTGGTGGTGGAAAGAGATTTGGGCAATAGTTCCTAATTTGGGTGGGGATGGAAATGCGTAGACGAGGATGGCGGCAATGGAGAGAAAATTGGGTGGGAATGGAAAGCCCCTTACGAATTTTGGGTTTATTTGAAAAAACCTAACTCCAAATTAGCAAGTATTAATATTATTTGTTGGTAAACAACGAACATAGATATGTTTGGTGAAATTGGTGATGCTGTCTTCATTAATTAATTAGGTCACAGGTTCGACCCTGCTTAGTGGTTGCACTTCTGATAATTTATTTTTATTTTTAATTAGTTAATTGATATTAATTAATTAAGTAATTGATATAATTTATATTTTTTTTGTTTTCTAATTGTATTAATCTTAAAACACAATAATTTTTTTTTTTAGAAAAACATTCATAATTTATGAATTATGAATTATAAAATACAATGTTTGAATCATGTTTTAAAATAATATTCAAATTTTGTATTATTATATAAAAAGCATGTGAGAGTAATACTTAATTAGGTGTAGTTAATTTGTTAATTAATTCAAAATAATATTTTATAAAAATACTATTTTCTAAAATATTTAATTTGTTTACCTAAGATATAATGCAAATAATGTAATATAAGATAACATTATAAATTAATTAAATGTATTAAATTTAAGTTAATTAAAAAACAATTATATTAAAAAATAATTATTTTATAATTATTTTTTATTTTAAACATGCAACACACAAAACAAAAGGGTTGTATAATGGGTTGTAAAATAAAAAAAAATTCTAAGAAAAGACAACGCTCAAAAGCGTTGTGAAAAAGGGTTGTCGTATAGCGAAAAAAACGCCATTTAACAACCCTACTTAAAAAGCGTTGTCGTTTCATTTTCGACCGTTGTCGTATGGCGATTTTTTCGAAAAAAGACGCCGCTTTTCAGAAAAAGGGTTGTAAAAACCCAAAAGACAACACAAATTCAGTAAAAGGGTTGTTAAAGGGGGTTGTTAAAAGCCAAAATTCTTGTAGTGTTTACTGAATTCAATTCAAACTCGATTTAAGGAAAAGTCAAATTAAATTTCGAGAAACCTGGATTTGGAGAGACAACACATGCAATTTAAACTTAAATTTTAGAATTTCGAGCTAATTATCCTTAAATCGCCCATATTAAAAAAATAGTGTCCCAATATCAATGTCTGTAATATGATTTGTGGATGATATTTATTGTTAATTATTAAAAAAAATTATAATAAAAAATAAATAAAATATTAACATAATTTTCATTGGTCAATACGTAGTTAAAGTAAAACAACATCAGTTTGTTTCCCCTAAAAAATTTTGGGAAATTTATTCCAATAACACATCTTGAATTATATTTACAAACTAATTATTTTAAGAACTCAATTTTATAAGTGAGTTAATATTCAATTTAACACAATGAACTTACTAAATTCAAACCTTATATATTCGACAATGAAATACAGATTTTTAAAATCATTTGAGTCGTATAAATAATAAAATTATAGCTTCTTGTTAATAATTTGATTTACTAATCGGGGAATAACCATCTAAAATTCTTCTTTATATATGATCGATAAGGTATATATTAATTATAATCGAAAGTCCTACGACTTAATTATCCTCCTCATATATATATATATATACACACACGTATATGTCACCGAATTATTATAATATAACAACATTATACAAACCATATGTTTGTATATATTCATTTAGGTTTTGATCAATCTTTTATCTAAAAAAAATTATAAATAAAGGTTTTTTTTTTAAAATTACTAAACCCTAAATTTAGGGTGGTTTAACATTAGAATTACCGACATAATTAGCAACAAATTAGGATTTTTCACTTTATCGATGGAATGTCCGTTGATAATATATACCAAAATGACACCGTTTTGGGTTTCTTTATTTATCGATGAAAATTCCATTGGTAAAATTTCATTTTGGTCATGATTACCGATGGTTTTTCATAAAAAAATCTTGAGCACTGACAAAAACTTTATTGTTGGTGATTACCAACAGAAGTTGTCGTTAATCGATCGAAAAACTAAAAAAAAAAACAAAAATTTTCCTAATGAAACCCCATTAATAATTTGTCGATAATCACTGATGGATGATGTCTGTTTGTAAATTCTATCGGCATATCACCACATTTTTGTAGTAAAGATGATGAATAATGAATGACCAAAATATAGTGTCCTAAATTTACAATTTTTCATAATTTATAGGTATTTAATACTGATAATAATTAACTTAGCAAAAATTGTATCTTCTAGAGAATTCAATTGTATATAACTCAGGATTTGTATAGATTTTACTTTCCCTGTAATTCCTTTATATCCCTATTATTTATAGTGAAAATTCTTAACACCATATTCATTGGTGATCATAATCCCTCTCTCACATGGTATCAGCCTAAACCCTACCGAAATCCATCCTTTCTCTCTTCTATTATTTTCGACGTCCTCTCCATGGCTTCTACCGATACTCTTGCCACTGATAATCTCTCCTTCAACACCCTTATTCACCTTCTTCACATCAAACTCACATCTACAAACTATCTTATTTGGAAGATGCAGGTTGAATCTATTTTTGGGTGCCAAGATTTATTCAGTTATCTTGATGACACAATCATCGCTCCTACACCATCGATCACGGAGAACGGTTTTTCATCTGCAAATCCAAAGTACACAGCGTGGAAAAAGAAGGACAAGCATTTCGCTAGCCTTCTTCTCACATCACTCATGGAGGAACCTTTTGCACTGGTTGTGGGTTGTTCTTCCTCTCGTGCTATTTGGATGACACTCGAGCAGGCTTCCAGCCATGACTCAAAACCACGTGAATTTCATATCAAGGATGAACTTCACGCTATGAAGATTGGTTCTCATTCTGTTGCAGAATATGGCCAGGCGTTTAAAACACTATGTGATCCTCTCGCTGCCATTGGATGACTAATAGACGCTGCCGATCAGTCCCACTGGTTTCTTCGCAGCCTCGGATCGCGATTGGCGACCTTCTTTGCTTCTCAAATAGCGCAAAATCCTTTACCGCCATTCTCTAAGTTGTTGGCCCGGGCTTAGAGCTTCGAGCTCTTCCTCTGATCTTTAGAACCCGTCTCTCCCACTCCGACTGCCTTCGTTGCCATGCCCAACCGCAACTCCTCATCCTTCTAGAAGTCTGGCGGGCGTGGTCAGTCCTCTGGGGGTCATTACGGTGGCCATTCTCAATCTGGTTGTGGTGGTGGAAATGTTTTTCATCACCCTCCTCGTTGTCAGATTTGCCATGGTGAACACTATACAGATAAGTGCCCTCAATTCCTATAGGCTCGTGCTTCTCGCTCTTAATCTGCCCAGCTTGCACAGGCTTTCAATGTTTTTTACAATATTCCCCACAAACGCTTTCATCTTCATCAATCTCTCTCTCTCGAACCCATGCTTGCTTTCTTAAAGAAAATAAACACATGCCTACCTCTGATTGTTTCTTGGATTCAGGTGCATCTGCACATATGACTACTCAAACCTCCAGATTGGATTCGTTTGAGCCGTGTAATAGTAATGACAGTGTTATTGTAGGTAACAGACATTCTCTACCTATCTCTCATATTGGCTTTATAAATTTTCTAATGGTGTCCAATTACTTGATGTTTTGGTCGTGCCTCACTTAATTAAAAATTTGTTATCCATCAGTAAACTCACACATGATTTTCCTGTTGATGTTGTTTTCTCTGACAAGTCGTTTGAAATTCAGAATCGAATGACCATGACAGTTCTGGCTCGCGGAAGGTGTGATCAAGGATTATATGTTTTAGAGTGGGGCATCCAACGTTGGTTGCTGCTTTTCGTTCTAAGGGTTTGAAGGCTAGTTTTGATTTATGGCATTTACGTTTGAGGCATGTCCCGTTTTCTATTATGTCACTTTTGAATAAATTAAGACACTTATCAGTTACATCTTTATTACCAACTCCTAGACTTTGTGGTTCTTGTCAGTTGGCAACGAATAAACGCTTATCTTTTAATCTTAATGCGAAGCGTGTTGGACATGTTCTTGATCTAATTCACTGTAATCTGTGGGGCCTGGCTCCCATTTTTTCTTCTGATGGTTATTGTTATTATGTGGCCTGTGTGGACGACTACTCACGTTTTACTTGGATTTATCCCTTGCATATGAAATCTGATTTCTTCGAAGTGCTTGTTCGATTTCATAAGTTTGTATGCAATTAGTTTTCTACGTCCATAAAAATGTTTTACAGTGACAGTGGCACTGAATTTGTTAACAGCCAGGTTCGGGAATTTACTGCTGTGCACAACATTCATCATTGTTTCTCTTGTCCTTATACCCCTCAACAGAATGGCCGAGCTAAGCGTAAGCATTGTCATATTATAGAGACTGGTCTACATTATTTCATGCTCGTGCTTCAGCTTGCCATTGGTTCGATGTGTTTGCCGCAGTTGTTCATGTCATTAATCGCCTTCCATCCACTATTTTGGGTAATATTTCTCCATTTGAGATTCTCTGTGGTGATGCTCCTAACTATGCAAATTTTAAACCATTTGGCTGTCGTGTTTTTCCATGCTAACAAGTTAGTCCCTCGTAGTCATCCCCACATATTTTTGGGTTATAGTAGTTCTCACAAGGGATTTTGATGCCTCGATCCTAACACATCTCGTGTTATATCACTCATCATGCTCAGTTTGATAAGTTTCTGTTTCCTTCTAGAGCTCAGTTGGCACTTTGACACCCTTACCGAAGGTTTCTACTTTATTTGATGACGACTCACTCTTACCTGCATCTCAGTCAAGTCCACATTCAGGTTCTCCTTTATCCGATATACAATCGTGTCGGCTATGTCCTGATGATAATCTGCTTCTGACAGTGCCAGATTACCTACCTTCAGCCCCTGCCATCCCAGATGTACTGCCTGCCCATCCGTTGCCTGCACCGCCAACTCATCCCATGCAAACTCGATCCAAGTCCGATATATATAAGCCCCGTTATCTGGTGGATTTCGCTTTCACTGCTCTTCTCTCTGCTTTGATTGCAGCCTTTGAGTCTCGTGGCTTCAAATTTACTGCTAAGTCTCCTATTTGGCTAGCAGCTATGCAAGAGGAGATTGATGCCCTCCGTGCTAATGATACTTGGGATCTAGTTTTCGGACCTCTTGATTCTAATATTGTTGGCTCAAAATGAGTGTTCACACCAAATATTATGCTGATGGTTCAGTTGAGCGTCATAATGCTTGGCTCGTGGCTCAAGACTTCACTCAAATTCCATGCACTAATTTTCATCACACTTTTAGTCCAGTCGTCAAAGCTAGTACAATCCGGGTTATTCTTACTATCTCTGTTCAGCGACGTTGGCCTCTTTATGAAAAATGCTTTTTTGAATGGAATCTTGTAGAAACCAGTTCTCATGGCCCAACTTTCAGGTTTTATCGACCCTCAGTTTCCTGAGCATGCGTGTAAGTTGAAAAAAGCTTTGTATGGTCTTCGCCAAGCTCCCTTTGCCTGGTTCCATCGCTTCACCACTGTTCTCATATGACTTGGCTTCCTTGCCAGTCGATCTGATTCATCCTTATTTTATCTTCATCGAGGTACCTCTGTTATCTATCTCTTACTATATGTTGATGATATCATAGTCACTGGTAATGATGGTTCTCTTCTTTGTCGATTCATCAATTGGATTCATGCCAAGTTTGCTGTTAAGGATCTCGGGCTATTGAATTATTTTTTGGGGCTTGAAATTTCATATATACCTTCTGGTCTTTTCATTGGGCAAGCCAAGTATGCTCGTGACATTCTAGAACGGGCTTAGCTCTTGGATTCCAAGCCCGTTGCAACCCCTCTTACTGCGGGTTCTTCTTTGGTTAGTAGTGATGAGTCCTTCTCTGATCCAACCTTGTATCGATCTCTTGTTGGGGCCTTACAATACCTCATAATCACTCGATCGGATCTTTTTTATGCTGTTAACCTTGTCAGCCAGTTTCTACATTCTCCGACGGTTGATAACTTCTCGGTAGTGAAGCGTATCCTTCGATATGTTAAAGAAACTCTTCAATACGGCCTCGACTTTCGATATCATCCCGACTCCTCTATTGTTGGTTATTCAAATGTAGATTGGGCCCATTGCGTTGACACACACCGCTCCACCTATGGCTACTCTATTTTCTTGGGTGGAAATCTCATCTCTTTGAGTGCTAAGAAGCAGCCTACTGTGGCACGTTCAAGCTGTGAGTCTGAATATCGGGCCCTTGCAAATGTAGCTTCTAAACTTGTTTGGTTAACAATTTTGTTGGGAGAACTCATAGCCTTGTTTCCGTCTCGCCCTTTGCTCTTGTGTGATAACAAGAGTGCTATATTCTTGAGCCAGAATCCCGTTGCATACAAGCAAGCAAAACACATTGACATTGACTGCCATTTTATTCGTGAGTTGGTATGTACGGGCAAGCTCACAACTCAGTTTGTTTCGTCGCATCTTCAGCTTGCAGATATTTTCACAAAGGCTCTTCCACATCCCACCTTTGATTGTCTACGTTCCAAGCTTTGTGTTCATCTATATCCCACACAATGTTTGGGAGGGGGGGTAATACGAATAATAATTAACTTAGCAAAAATTGTATCTTCTAGAGAATTCAATTGTATATATCTCAAGATTTGTATAGATTTACTTTCCCTGTAATTCCTTTGTATCCTTATTATTTATAGTGAAAATTCCAAACACCATATTCGTTGGTGATCATAATCACTCTCTCATAGTATTGAGTACTCTATTTACTTAAAAATATTATCTTATTTTACTTTTAGAATGATTTTATTATTTTACTGAAATATATTAATTGAATTATATAAATGTAATAGTTGTATGATATAAATGTACTACCTCATTTAATTGAAATATAATGTAAGTGTATATTATTTGTATCAAATAAAAATAGTTACATATTTCAATTGAATTATATAAATGTAATAGTTGTATGATATAAATGTACTACCTCATTTAATTGAAATATATCAAATAAACATATTAAATATGTAACGTAAATGTATTACTACATTTACTTAAATATAATAACTTATTTTACATAAAAAATGATTTTATTATTTTATTGAAATATTTTAATGTATTACATATAGATATTAGTTAATTTGTTTTCAAATTTGAGTAAACAACATGTATTTTTACGAAGTGAATATTTTTCATTTTATGTAATTACAAATATTGGATAGAAACACCACACCACAATATAAACACGTAGAATCCTTGCCCATATATATATATATATATATATATATATTATATGTGGAAGCAGGAGCGGAGCCTCCATAATATAGGTGGGGGCTTTAGCCTCCCAATTTTTTTTAAACTTAATTTTTTATGTATATTTTTTGATTTTTTTTAATTTTAAGTGTCGTTTTTGCCTCTAAAGCCAATGAGTCCCTCAACATAAGTTGTCCAGCTCCACCCCCACGTGGAAGACAATAATGAAAAGAAGAGCAGCATGCAAAATAGCTACCAAATCTCCACTTGAATCAGCCACATATTTAACATGCAAAGCCGTCTTCAACTCCTATATAAACATTATCATCATCATCATCTAATTGTAAGGTAAAATGAGGAGGTTGACAGTGTTGATTGTCTCAGCTCTGATAGTAGTTTTAGCAGCCACGGAACAAGAGGAGATGAGATAGTGAATCTGGAACGACGTTGCCGCCACCAAATACAAAGGCAGCTGCGTTCTTGCGAGAGATACCTGACGGACAATAGCCGCTTCTAATCAGGTGGCAGAGTGTGGCGACAGGAGTTTCCTCACTGCTGTGAGAAGCTGGAGCAGATTGAAGAGCAATGTAGCTGTGATGTTGTGAAGCAGGTGGTGGAGGAACAAAGACAACCAGAAGGGTTGCAAGGAAGAGAGATGGAAGAGATGTTGCTTATTGCACAATCTTTGCCTACTTATATGTCGGATTGAGCCTCAGCAGTATTGTCATAATATTAGAGCAGATGCTATGTTTTAGATTTTAATTATCATCAATATTTAAATAAAACTTGCTACGTCTCTGTTTTTCATCTTCCGAGCATTCTCTCTCTAGTTCTTTTTTCACATTCTGTACAACCATGATACAAATTATCCAACAAAATGAAAATAATCAATAATTATAATAAATGTTGAATAATTAATTGAGTTTATTATTTTTTTCCCACTAAATTAGGGGAACTTTAGGTTTCTACACCAACTTTTAGAATAATAATTTTTCGAGTTTCGCGAATTTATTTAAATTTAGCCCGAATCGTTCGATTAGGTTGAAACTATAATGCCCTATTACTTTTAAAGGAAATTTTCAACTAAGTAATCGAGCTGATTTTGTAACGTCCCTATTTTTTTTAAAGAAAAATTTCGACTAAGACACTATTTATGTACAAAATTTGTCTATTTTAAAATAACAAAAATAAATAAATTCAAGAATATATAATTTTGAAATATCTTGTGACACTCCAACACAACTTAGGAGGAATATCACACCACCTTAACTTTATATGCTCAAATTGTTTGTTAAAAAAAACAATAATTTAAAATCATTTTCGTAGAGACATACAGTGGAAGACTTTACTAAAAACACGATTTTTTTTAGATCGAAAAAACATAGCATGCAAGTAACTAACTCGTGTCTTACCCACATTTGTAAATCAAAACCTTGACATATATAAGACACATGAAAATTTTACTTGAACTTAGAGGATTGCGACACCACTTTAACTTTATGTAATATCAAATTCATATACATTAAAATAAATTAAAACATATGCTTCAAGGGAGGAGTTTGTGCAGTCGGCTACACATCCACTTCGTTATAAGTTGGACCTGAAAATATTTTAAATAATATCATAAGACTTCTCCAAAGTGGAAGTCCATTGGGATAACCGTACTTCTCTAATACATTGAGATAATTAAACTATTATGTACATACTACATGTCCTTTGATCACGCTAACCCTTGGACTATATCATGACATCGAGGAACGTGGGATCGCTTGCCTACTAGACCTTGCTTCATAGGCCAGACACTTTCGCCCTTATGGTTGTCGCCCTGTAGAGAAGCTGTATACCGGTTATAGCTACGGGGTTTGTAGCCGTAGATTTTACATAACTTACTAATTCAATTAATAATACGTAGTAGAGAGTAGAAGTTACCCACAATTGAGGTTTGATTTGAAGTGGAGATAACTATTGAAGTATCCGATCGTCTCGCACTGCACTCAGCACGGTCATTAACTTTTAATCTTTAAATAACATCTTAATTATATCATATACATGTAAACAATTTCATCTTCATTTGTTACTTGTTTAACATATTATTCAGTGTTTATTGATGTATAATATCATCAAATCATATCATAATTATCTAACCTAGCATACTTATCATACATGTCACATATTGTATATCATAAACATATAACTATATATTTAGGAGAATTTTAAAGTATACTTTATAACTAATATCAATTAAACCTTGAAGGGAAAAACGTATCCTACATTTTAACTCATAAAACTAATATCCATATTCTTAAAAGCTAAATGATTCATCACTTCACGTACAAGCCACTACAAGAATTTTTACCTTTAACAACCCCCATTTAACAACCCTTTTTATGAATTTGTGTTGTCTTTTGGGTTTTTACAACCCTTTTTCCGAAAAGCGTTGTCTTTTTTCAAAAAATTCGCCATACGACAACGGTTAAAAAGGAAACGACAACGCTTTTTAAGTAGGGTTGTTAAATGGCATTTTTTTGGCTATACGACAACCCTTTTTGGCAACGCTTTTGAGCGTTGTCTTTTCTTAGAACATTTTTTTTAATTTTACAACCCATTATGCAACCCTTTTGTTTTTGTGTGTTTACATGTTTTAAATAAAAAACAATTATAAAATAATTATTTTTTAATATAATTGTTTTTTCATTAACTTAAATTTAATACATTTAATTAATCTATAATGTTATCTTATATTACATTATTTGCATTAATATTATCTTATATGAACAAATTCAATATTTTAGAAAATAGTATTTTTATAAAATACTATTTTGAATTAATTAACAAATTAACTACACCTAATTAAGTATTACTCTCATGCTTTTATATAATAATACAAAATTTGAATATTATTTTAACACATGATTCAAACATTGTATTTTATAATTCATAATTCATAAATTATGAATGTTTTTCTAAAAAAAAATAAAAAAAATTATTGTGTTTTAAGATTAATACAATTAGAAAACATAAAAAAAATATTAATTATATCAATTAATTAATATCAATTAACTAATTAAGAATTAAAAAAAAAATCAGGAAGTGCGACCACTAAGCTAGGGTCGAACCTGGGACCTAATTAATGAAGACAATATCACCAATTTAACCAAACATATCTATGTTCATTGTTTACCAACAAATAATATAAATACTCGCTAATTTGGAGTTAGGTTTTTTCAAATAAACCCAAAATTCGTAAGGAGCTTTCCATTCCCACCCAATTTCCTCTCCATTGCCGCCATCCTCGTCTACGCGTTTCCATCCCCACTCAAATTAGGAACTATTGACGCCATCTCTTTCCACCACTACTACTCGCACTTCACCGCCGGAAGATAGTCTCTGTTGCCGCCATCCCTTTCCACCACCACTGCAGTTCGTGGGCTGGGCATCGTGGTCTCGTCAAGTCCACAGCGCTGACTGAAACGACCTGAACATAACAACTCTGTAAGTCTTTTGAAGCCCTAAATTGGGTGACACTAGTGCTCACTTGCTTGTATTCTAATTGGTAGTATAAGCATTATGTGTGGTTCCATTATTAAAATGTAATGCTGATTGGTTCCATTAAGAATACTTCACGTTTCTATCTTCGTTTTTTACCTGCACTTATATATATAAAACTTGCAGAATGCACACGATCAGTGTATATGCCAATATTGATTATTTGATGTGTAATACCATCACAATGCATTTGCATTTGTCTCCGAATTGTGTATTGTATCTCTTCTTCATTGCATTGAACTCCTGAGAATTATCCAGGGATTTTACTTGGTAGTAATTATTATCACTCGCAATTAAAGAAAATGCTACTTTGGTCAACCTGTTGAGCAAATGTCCTTCTGTAATTCTCAGCATATCTGGCAGTATTTCAAGGTAATTAAAATCATCATTTAATTTCTTGAAACCAAGGTTGATTCAACATAAAACAAATAAATTAATACCGTTCATTTTCTAGCTCTTCCAAATGACTCTCTGCTCTTAACAATGCTGCTGTCTACCCAAAATTATAATATTGTAATAAAATTGCTTATAATCAGTTTGAAGTAGACTTTTTGCTACTTAAAAAATTCTGTTTTTTGTTTAACTAGAATTTAATGAATGAAAACACTTCAAATAGGTGAAGAAATACAAGTCAAAATCACTTTTTTTTTTAATAGTTCTGGCAAACAATGCATTTTTTATTTGTCTCTTACCCAATATTCATCGTCGTGTTGAGCCTCACGCACCACAAACTGCGTCAATTCTGGTGTATCTCCATGATCGATTTGCTGCAGTTTGTCGAATTTTTTTTGTTTGAAGGAATAGCAAACGTATGGATACTAGAAATTGTTGCCAATTCTTGAATTAGACTAGAAATATAGTTGGAAGATTTTGTTTCCTCTTAGATTGGTATTAATTTCTTATAATTTATTACTTTTGTGGATTAATGAATTATTAGTTCTGTCAAAAGAAATGAATATATCTGTTAATTAGTATATTGCAATTTTCAATGCTTATTTTGTTCTTGTTTAGTGTAATTCGGATGTAGGCTGGTAGTGCAAGTTAGCATGTGAATATAATTGCAGGCTGCTGAGAAATGTGCTGTTTGAGAAATGTGTTGTTTCTTGTTTGAGAAATGTGCTGAACAGAGATTTAGTTTAATCCTTCGGGATATGAATTGGACTCTTTGACTATTGAGGATGTGTGAAAGTTGATAGTTGCTGCCTGTCACTTTTTATGTTATAACTTGTTAACCATTGAATGTTGTATTATACATTAACTAACTATGTTGAATTAGTGTAATTAATTTATCAATGGTTATTGAATTGTGATCCTTTGTTAATTAGTTTATTATCTACTTGAGATGGAGAAGGAATTGATGTTAAAGGACATACTCTCAGATGAATACAAGGCTGGGGTAGAGTCTTTTATGCGGTTTGCATTTCAGAATATAGATGATGTTAATGTCATGTCTTGTCCATGTTCAAATTGTGGTAATCTTAGGAAATGGAAACATGTCATTGTTCTGTTGCATTTGTTGACTAAGGGAATTGATAAAACATATCATACATGGATTTGGCATGGAGAGAGATCTAGGTCAAGAATGTCTAACTATGATGGTGATCAGTTTAGGGGAAATGAATATCAATTTGGTAAGAAAGACCCTGTAGACATGGTACATGATGGATATGAATACACTAATCACAATCCAAATGAATTTGGTAAATTACTTGAGGATGTAGAGAAATCTCTATATCCTAGATGTACTTTGTTCACAAAGTTGTCTGCCGTTGTGAAATTGTATAACTTAAAGATAAAATTTGGTTGGAGTGATAAAAGTTTTACTGAGCTGCTTAGTTTGGTTAGGCAACTGCTTCCTCCCCAAAATGAATTGCCTTCGTCTTTGTACGATGCAAAGAAAACCTTGGTTGTATTGGGGATGGATTATGAGAAAATTCATGCATGTTCAAATGACTGTGTCCTGTATCACAAGGAGTACAAGGACCTTACTAATTGTCCTAAGTGTGGTATCTCAAGATGGAAAGTGGGGAAAAATTCTAAGATTTATGAAGGAATTACAGTAAAGGTTCCTCGGTACTTCCCACCTATTCCAAGGTTTCGACGGATGTTTCGAAACAAGGAGATATCTAAGGACTTGACTTGGCATGCTGATAATCGAGTTGTTGATGGTTATTTATGTCACCCAGCTGATGCACCATCTTGGAAAGTAGTGGACCATAAGTGGCCTGAATTCACTTCCGAGTCAAGAAATCTCAGATTGGCTTTATCATCAGACAGGATCAATCCTCATGGTATGATGACTTCTACGTGCAGTTGCTGGCCAGTAATGCTGATCACATATAATCTTCCTCCATGGCTGTTTATGAAACGAAGATTTATGATGCTCACTATGTTAATTGGTGGTCCTAAACAGCCCGGGAATGACATTGATGTTTACTTGTCACCGTTAGTTGAGGACTTAAAACTTCTATGAGACGTAGGTATTGAAACTTATGATGGTTTTCGAGATAAAAGCTTCCTACTTAGAGCGGTGTTGTTATGGACCATCAATGACTTTCCAGCTTATGGAAACCTATCTGGTTGTATTATGAAAGGATATCGTGCGTGTCCTATTTGTGGTGATAAAACTTACGCAAAAAGGCTGAAACATTCCAAGAAAATGTCGTATATGGGTCACAGAAGGTTTCTCCATGCGACTCATCCTTATCGAAGACAAAAGAAGTCATTTGATGGTAATCAAGAGTTTGAACCCGCCCCAATACCATTAAGTGGTCATGATGTTTTTAAACGAGTATTAGAAATCCAATGTTCATGGGGTAAAAAAGGTTGTGACAATGTGTCAAAGGTAAGTGAAGATAGGCCATGTTGGAAGAAACAAATCAATTTTTTTTGATCTAGAGTATTGACAACGCTTACATGTGCGACATGTTCTGGATATGATGCATATTGAGAAGAACGTATGTGAAAGTCTAGTCGGCACATTACTTAACACTCCAGGAAAGACGAAAGATGGAATAATAGCTAAACTAGTTCTTGTGTCGATGCAAATTAGAACAGAGTTGGCTCCAAAGGTGGGTGACAAAAAGATTTCTTACCACCAGCTTGTTACACACGAAGTAAAGAAGATAAGAGAAAGGTTTGTAACTCTTTGATGGAAATGAAGGTCCCTACGGGGTACTCGTCTAATGTCAGAAATTTGGTGTCAATGAAAGATTTGAAGCTTGTTGGCCTGAAGTCACATGATTGTCACACTTTAATGCAACAGTTGCTTCTAGTGGTTATACGTGGTGTTTTACCTGATAATGTGAGACATGCCATCACTCGGCTCTGCTTCTTTTTTAATGTGATATGCAACAAAGTTATAGATGTCTCAAAGTTGGATGAAATTCAAAATGAGATTGGACAACCTTGTGTTTACTTGAAAAGTATTTCCCTCCTTCGTTCTTTGATATCATGGTTCACCTAATTGTTCATCTTGTGCGGGAGGTGAAATTGTGTGGACCAGTCTGGTACAGATGGATGTATCCATTTGAGAGATACATGAAGGTCTTAAAAGGTTATGTACAGAATCGTAATCGACCTGAAGGGTGTATAGCTGAATGCTATATTGCTGAGGAGGCTGTGGAATTTTGTTCAAACTACCTTTCTAGTGTTCACACAATTGGAATCCCATCAAATAATCATCAAGGTAACATGACTAGGCCATTATCAACTGCAAAGGTGCTCCAAGCTAGTACTGATGATTGGAGACAAGCTCATCTCTATGTTTTGACAAATGACATGGAGGTTGAACCGTATATTAGGTGACCTCACTAACTCATGAAACCTTATATGTTATTATTCTTAACTTGCATCTCATCAAACTTTTTTTAGTGAACATATGGCTCACCTAAAGCTAACTTCTGGAAGAAAGTCGGAGAAACAACTATTGGATGAACACAACAAGACATTTATTAATTGGATAAATGATCGACTACGTATTATATCTCTAACCTGTCCTAGTGGAGTTTATAAATTTAATTAAAATGTTAATCAATGACTTGTTGAATTATAGGTTATAAATGAGATTAATCATTCCAATGGTCAAGTATCAGAGAAGTTAAAGATTTGCAAGTGGTCCCGAAAAAGATGTGTTATCCTACTCTAGTTACATGATCAATGGAGTTACCTATCATACGAGGGAGCGTGATAGTATACGAGCTGTTCAAAACTCGGAAGTCAGTTTAGTTGCAAAAACCATGCAAGTGGCTAGTGCAAAGGATAAAAATCCAGTTGTGACGGACATTTATTGAAGACATATGGGAACTTGATTACCACAAATTTCGCATTCCAATGTTCAAATGTAATTGGGTTGAGCACAATAATGGAATTAAGATAGATGATCTTGGTTTCACAACAGTAAACCTCAATAGAATTGGATTCAAATCTGATCGGTTTATATTGGGTAGTCAAGCTAAACAAGTCTTCTACATTGAAGACTCTCGAGATCCTGCATGGCATGTTGTACTTTCAACCCCCAATAGAGAGTATTTTGATCACATTAACGGTTATGATTTAGAACAATATAGCATGGACCATCAATGTTTTACAATGGGGTTGCCCCCATTAGAAGTTGATGGCATAAATGAGAACGAAGCATCATGTGTGCGTGAAAATTGTGATGGGATTTGGATTGATAATTGCACTTCCTAGTTATGTGATTATCTTTTTGGTGCATAACTTCTGAACTTGTTACTTTTCTCTTATGATATTCGATTTGTTTGTGAAATATTTGCCAACTAACCTAATTTTAAATATTTTGTAGGCTCGAATCATGGTGTGTCGTAGAAGATCAGCTGCAAAAGAAGACGAGAAATCAGATGAGAGGAAGAACAAACTGCAAAAGGATAAAAAAGTAGCAAGTTCAAGTGAAGTTGATAAAGATTTGGGAATCTCGGATGAAGAGGGCAGCGGTTTATCTAAAGGGAAGAACACATCAAGACTTGCTAGGGGTCGTTCTTACATGCATGCTCTTGCGATTCAAAGAGCTCAATGTTTCAAAAAAAAAGTTTTGTTCAATAACAAAGGTCAGCCCATTGGGCCTTTTGGTGCAGAAATGCAAAGTTACATTGGAGTGTTAGCTCGGGAAAAGGTCAAGATAACAACTGATGATTGAAGGAAGGTCCCTACTGATGTCAAGGACTCGATATGAGAATCTGTTAATGTAAGTGCATGTGCTTCTTTTATTGTGTTTTTAATTAAAAAATGAATATTTTGCTTTGTTCGGGCTCTAATTGCTAATTATTTTATAGTTGTTGTTTGAGGTTCCTCCTTCATGGCAGAAGGGTTGTTTGAGCTCGGCTAACCACAAGTGGTGTCAATACAAGGTAAGACTCACGAAGAAGTATGTTTTCAGCAGACTCTATGATCCTGAAACGATGAATACTCCACCCAACAAGTCTGAAATTTCCCAAAAAGATTGGACTACTTTCGTCATCAGTCGCCTATCAGAGGAGTTCAAGGTGCGATTCAAATTATGATGCTTAATTGATATTTCTCATCATTGGTGGCTTATGCTATATTGTTAATCATTTGATGTAGACAAAGAGTCAGGAACAAAAGAAACGAAGAAGTATGCTGCAATACCTTCATAAGCTTTCTCGTAAAGGATATGCACGTTTGGCTGAAGAGTGTGTAAGTCTTTCATTTGTGTACAAGTTATGATTAAATCTGTGACAGTGTGGTAAATCTGTCCAATTATTTTAGTATAGTGAATAGGTAGAAATGAAAGAGTATTCTATAATTATTGGAGGACCTTATGCTATTACTTGATTGGAATATACATATTAGTGTTTTTGAATTAACTGGGATTTAACCTTTTGGGCTGCATAGTTCAACTTCAGTTCGTAGTTAAGAAGCAAAAATCTGAGGGTATTTGATCAATCTCCTACAATTGACTGGAGACTTTGATATCTCTGCAACTTGCTTCAACTTGTCAAGTACATTTCCTGATAGTTTATTAGTTCTAGAGATGAGTATTTGCAGATTTATGTATTATGTAGTAGAGAAGAGGATAAGTGGCCATTTTGATACTTCTCCATCATGAACTTGTACGGATCATAAATGTTCAAAAGCTGGAAAAATAAAGAAGGAAAAATATGTGTATACCCTTCCCTGCATATCCTTTTACTTCAGTTTATTGAAATTGAATCATAGAAGAGGATGTGAACACACAACCCCCAGCAGGTTCCATGTTCCATAGCTTGCCCCCCTCAACAGTTGCTGTCTATACAACAGGCTGTCTCTTTTGTTTTTAAGATACCTAACAACTGATGAGTATATATATGTATACCTGTATACTCTTACATTGTTGATAATACTTTCTCCAACTTATACGTATGTGAAAATGGGAATTAATATTTGGTTGTAGGCTGATGAATTGGGTAATGATGATGAAATCAACAGAGCTATTTTATGGATGAAAGCACGATTGCCAAAAGAAGGGGAAATACAAGAAGAGAGTTTAAAAGACACAATTACGAAGATTGTGTGTATTACTTAGTACATAATTATTTTCAAAACTAACACTCTATCTTACTTACCCACCCCATTTATTGTTATGATGAATAGGAATTTTGATATGAAGGACGAGTACATATAACAAAAAAAGGAAGGTACATTCAGCGTGCAAGGAAAAAATGATGGCATCCTTGCAAAAGCTCTTAATTCACAAGAACACTCTGGACGTTTGAGGGAGACCGGAGGTCATGTCACTCCCTCAACGTACAAGGCTATCTCGTCTAGTATGCGATTGGATAAAGACAAGCTGTTGGAAGAGCAAAAAAAGATAAATGCAGAACTCGATGCTCGAGTACGCAAACTAGAAACAATGATGTTGAAGAATGCACAACAGGCTGCTTATGATAAAGAAGAGAAGGGCAGTTGTTCCGTTAAACTCCCGAGTCCCTTACAAATGGAAGATGAGAGACACAAAGATGATAATTCACAAATGCATGATTTATTTCAAAATGAAGACTCGGATGATGATCTCAAAATTGTTGACAATACTTGGCCATCGAAGGTAAAATTTTGTATCATGTTACACAAACAATATCCTGATAATACATATGAATTATCTCTGTAACCTAATCTATATTGTAGGGTGAACCAGTCGCATTAACATTGGAATCTCAAACTAATATTGCTGCTTATGGCACAATTATCAAAGTGGCTGGAGCTAATCAATTTCTTCATGGTAATCCTGTACCTGAAAATTGCATGAGTGTGTCGATTGACCAAGCATTGGATCACGATGCCCCTTTGCCAATTCGTGGAGAATGCAATAATATTAGTGAGGCGGTAGGTTCCCATGTTGCTTGGCCTTCGCATTTGATAAAACCCAAAGTGAAGGTAATTCTTTTTTATGTTGTAATATTACATTAAATTCTCATAGCTCCGTAAATATAGCATGCCTACTTACATATCATGCTGATACAATTGTTAGAAACTTGGGAAGAAGAAAATCGTGCACAAAGACTTGCCTTTTGTTGAGCTATCAAGTGTGCCAAAGCCATTACATATGTTATATTGCTATACTAAGCTTGTTATTCAGAATGGAGGCAATGTGCATATAGAATTTGATGATGAAGTATTTGGTCGTGAATTCAACATTTTTGTTAACATTGAAGATATGGTTCAATTTTGTAAGTTGGAGCCAATCTCATACGTATGTGTTGTTGTTTATATATGGTAAGTATTCTGGGATGTTATTATTGTTGTTATTATTATACATTATTAGAAGGCCATTATTATTATTGTTATTATATTTAACGTTGTAATGTTTTCTATTTCAAAAAAATTGATGGGTAGGCATCTCTACAAAAGGTTGAAGCACGAAAACAAGACACAAAATTTCAGATTTGTGGATCCATATGAAATAGGACATTTGCCATCCACAAAAGGTGATCAAGATTTTCGTGAAAATGAGATGGAACGAATGGCATGTGCTCTAGCAAAAAGGTTGAGTGGTACCACATCTAGCCAATTAGTTTTGGCACCTTGTAATATAGGGTAAGTTTTCATTACAAATTTGGCACATTATATTGTGATAACTTGACGTAGCTGAAACGTGAATTTTGTGAGAAAATTATGAATTATTTGAAGTTGTGGCTTATTTGGTTTAAATATTAATTCCATAGATTCCATTAGATTCTAACTGTCATCAACCCCCACAAGAAAACTTGTCATCTGTTGGACCCTCTTTATCATCGCTTGCATGATTAGACTTGGAAAAAAATTGTTAAGTTGTAAGTTTTAATTTAAATAAGTTTAGTACATTTCTTATCCCTTATTTTATGTTGCATATACATTATTACTACATTCTTCTTTTGTCATGAAGGGTCTTGAGAATGTTCAATACAGAGATTGGAAAGATTGGGAAAAAACAACCTATATGGGAAGTAGTCAAGGTATGTATGGCGTATATGTGAATAATACGTTGGAAATTATGTATGTAATTATTTTATCATTACCAATCATATATGTCAGTTGATACACTTACATTGTAATGTAGGCTCCTTTGCAACGTGATACCAATCAATGTGGTTTTTTTGTGATGTGGTACATGAGACAACTTGTTCAAAAGGATGCAACATCGGATTGTGTTTCATTGCGTTCAATTATGAGTAACTCTTTGATATTTAGTTTGTATATTAAGTTGATTATTGATGAAGAAGTTGATTATTCTATATATTCATTTTTCAAAGTTCACGGATGTTAAGTGCACTAGAGCTGATATTGATGAAGTCTGTGTTGAATGGGCTGATTGCGTTCAAGAACATATAAATGGGTAGAACAAGGTGACTACTATATTTTAACTTGAAATGCATTCTGTTGAATATTTAATATGAGAACGTTATGATCTTTAGAGTTCATATTAACTTTGTTCTTACATTTGACAGATTGTGGGGACGTAGGGAGTACATAAAGTTCGTGATGCCGTGATTTCCAAGGTTGTGATGTTATTCAAACAAAAGCTACATTTTGTTATTACTTGTTGGAGTATTTTAAATTTATGAACTTAAGGTTGTATGCACACAAGTGTTGGGATGAGACATACATTTAGGTTGGGATGCTTTATGAATTTACGCGTATGTTATTGATGATGTTTACTTGTTCGGCTAATGCATTTGTTAGTTTATATAACTAAATTATATTATTATATATATCCAGCAAAAAATGAAATTATTGTAAAAAATGTGAATGAACAAAAAAGACAACACAAAAAAGGGTTGTCATTAGCGTTGTTATTTTATGAAACGACAACCCAAAAAAACAAAAGAAAAGACAACGGTTATAAGCGTTGCATAATTTTTTTTAGTTTGAACCAGATACGACAACCCTTTTTAAGCGTTGTTAAAAGCGTTGCCCAATTTTTTTCGAACCACATATGACAACGCTTTTTAAGCGTTGTAAAAAAAATTTGGAGGGAACCTATACGACAACGCGTATTAAGCGTTGCACAAACTGTTGTAAAAAAAATTAAAAAATGTAGGAAAAGATAACCCTTTCTTGCAACGCACCAAAAAGCGTTGTCGTATCTAGATACGACAATGCTTTTTGGTGCGTTGTCGAATGGCGAAAATTTTTAACAACCCTGGATACAACAACGGTTAAAAACCGTTGTTAAAAGGCGAAATTCTTGTAGTGAAGCTCTCATTTTATCATTTAGATCAGTTTCAAGATATGGTCTAATTGCACTTTAACAATAGATAAATTCTTGATCACAAAACTAGTAACATGTAGGTAGAAACGACACTCTTTACCACACTAATTTTCATAATTCATATAATCATCTAAAATTCATGAAAATAATAATACATTTATTTAATAATACCCTAATTTAACCATGCTAAGACAATATATATAGATTCTAATCACACAAGATTTAATAAATAATTTACTATACTAAAAAATTATTCGAAAAATGTTCTAAAACCACTCTATCTTATCAAATTCACCACAAATTATTTAGTTGATGAAACAATTTCAAATTAATAATTTAAAGTTCTAATATCATGTACTTAAACACAACAGTTTTGAAAAATTATAATGGAACGGTTTTTATAAAATTATTTTTCTAAGATCCAAAATTGGAGAATCTTAAATTCAAAACTAGACTATTTTGAAAAGTCTATAATTTGTAGACAACTGCAAAAATTTTCAAATTTCAACCATTGACTCAAAACTTCATGTAGTATAACATACCAAAATAGTTTTGAAAAATTGTAATGACTAAATATATACAATTATTTTTCTAAAACTGTATAATTTGTGTTATCAAAACTACATAATTACTAATGACTGTCAAGTTAACGAATTTTGTACAACATATTTTAAAGCCATAGACTCAAAACTTTGCCGAGTGCAACCACATAAAACAAGATTTTAAACAAATTTCTTCAACAATAAAAGATCAACGAATTTTAAAATGTGTCATATATGTCACTTTGAACAAATTTTTGGTTGAAGGAATTTGTTCAAAGTCTTATTCTATGTGGTTAGATCAACCAAATTTGTGGTTGATTAACTCGTAAAAATGACATATTTTAAAGATCAACTATATAGAACAAGACTTTGAATAAATTTCTTCATATTAGCTGGAAATCCCCTTGGATCATACATGCAATGAGTTTAGGTAAATAAATCAAACATGCAAAGTTTAATTCAACATGTATTTGCTCAATCAACAATCAAAATGACATACTTTTGAAGATCTACTACATAGAATAAGGTATTCAACAAAATTTATCATATTTATAGGAACTCTCTCTTAAATCTTACATACAACTCAAAATTTAAAACCTAATTATGCTCTTAAGGAAGAAGATTGGTGAGGATTTGCCAAAATTACCTCTTGATTGCACAGACTATGTGTTCTTGAAACTTGCTTGGAAGAAGATTTTAATTTGAGCTTACTTTCCCATCTAATTTTGAAAAGATCTTGATTCTTCACTTAATTCTTAAAAAGGCAGCTTGTTTGAAGATGGAGATGAAGATTTTTTAGGGAAAGAAAAGTGTAGAGAGGAGGAACAACTAGCTAGAGAGTGTGTGTGCGTCTTGCCAAATGAAAAATAAAAGGCTCAAATGTGGAGTCTCTCACTTTTATATGTAGTATATAGTGTACAAATCATAATTTAATATATATAGTATACATGTAGATCACTTGTATAAAGATATAATTTAAGATGTAATATCATGCAGTGACATTGATATATGTAGTTGATTTGGTGGAGACATGAGAGGTTGAGTATTATTTTATTTATTGTGACATAAATGATGTTATGATTATGAAGGTGTATTATCCTAGATGTAATTGTGACACATAATATTTATTTCATGAAAATTAATCAAATAGGTGATACACATAAATAAGATGACATAACTTGAAATTAATTTGTACATCTTTAAATTAGAGTCTTGATAATATTGTGATCACATAATTATGCATGAAGGTATATTCAACTTAATATATCATATAAGTCACAGAGTTACATATGAAGATATGATCAAATTAACACAACATATAAGTCACATAATTTATTGCACATAAACTTTATAATAGAAATCTACTTAACTATAATTGAACACATTAGCCACATTTCATAGATTTTACCAAATTTACTTTTATATGTAACTTATCTATTTTCTCGTTCGTTTCTTTAATCGTGTATGTCAAGTGCATCACGATCAAACTCGATCTCCTCGGGTAGCTATCCTGTAAGACTTTTTAAACTTAAAGAAACATTAGCCAGTTTCTAAATCATAAAGCTTGTCGTAAAGGTCATTAATAATAAATTATTTAAAATAAAATTTGAATAAAAATATGCAATGCAAATTTTTCTGAAAATGGGGTATTACAATACTTTTCTAAAATTTATGAAATAAAACTCTTTAAATAAATTCTTCTACAACCTTTAGAATATCAGCTACCAACATTCAATGCTCGCACGTCATGCTTTAAACTCTTTGAGTTGAAAAACATTTTTCATAGAGGGTTGAGTGTTGAAAACACACTTAATGGGGATCCCAAAGCAACACTAATAAATTCAAATAAATAATTAATTGTAGCAAATATACCCACGGAACCGTAGTAACCTAGCAAAACACTTAGTTACAGTTCTTAGCCGCCATATATACAGTTTTTAGCCGTCATAGATGTTGTTCTTAGCCACCATAGATTTATTATCACATACACATAGATTTAACTTGCAATCAATAAACATTTAACCACATACACACATTTACATCGCTTAGCTCATAATACATCGATTACATTTTGGTAATAATCACATTGACATATGATAAGAGTAATCTTATTTCACGTATTCATAAAAGATCACATATTCAAGAATACGAAAATTCATAAATGCAAATTCATCTTTCCTCATTTTCTTACTTTCGCCTACCTCACATCTGCTGGCGACACCAGTCGACACCCACACCGAACCCCAGCGAGCAAGTCCACACACGTGCACCCAACTGAACATATTGGCTTGTATGTTCGCAAGCAAGACTGCTGCCCTTACTCCTTTGCCTATTTGTTAGGTCGACGACCACACTGCCGGAGACATCCTATCAATAAGCAACACCCGTAACAATCTTCACACACAACAGCCGCAACAGCTGTCACACACCCCAACACCCTCCCCCACGGCACACCCGCACACTCACACTTCCTAGCCTCCACCATGGCTAGTGATCTCACATCGCCGACATCTTCAAAAACCCACACAGCCACACATGCACACAATCACAACAAAAAAGTTGTTGCAAGATGGAGAAGGTTTTGTGAAGAAAAAAAAAGAATGAGAGAGAGAGACTGAGGGAGCGAGAGTAGAGGGTGAATGAGGGAAAAGAGAATTAATTTTTAGTTGCTCATTTTAATTTAATTTGTATCAACTAAGCAGCCCTGCTACCCTATCCATCGTAAGCATATATTAATGCGCTCACAATTAATGTATCAAAAATCTAGCAAACCTATTAATTTCACTTTTCATATAATAAGGGGATAAAATCATTACACATTCAATATGCACGTATTATAGAATTGCCAATAATGAATATTTTAGTATTTTCCATCAACTAAGTCATGATTCCCTCTATTGTTAGTAAAGTGGTCCATGAATTTTAATAATGTGTATGAATGGTGGGAGGATGTTGAGGACTCAACAAAATTTTAGCCACATGTACCACCCATTTATTCATTTAGTTACTAATTAATTATTTATTTACTTAATTCCTCATTTCTTTAAGTATTAAAAAAAAACACATATATATATATATATATAAATTATACGTTGAATAAAATATTCATACAACTAAACTGGTATCCTTAGACAACAAGATTTCTAATCAACTAAACGACATGATGGAAACTTAAAAGAAAATCAAATAAAAACTTAGTAATTGGTGATTATATTGCTTTTCATCAATCTCAAATCTTCAGCCTCTTACTTTTTGTTTGGTCTCAAAATAAAATTTCAAGTACATGGAGGTGCAAAATTCTTTTTTTGGGTCCTAATTCTCTATTTACAGTTGAGGAAGTTAGAATTGCATTTTGATAGGGGTCCCGATCGATAAAGCTACAGAGAAAACGTATAAAAAATGTTAGACTAGAAGTTGTCTCAAGAGTAGAAAAACATGCGACACAATCCAGATTGGACTTTCGACAGTATACATTCAATTTTGTTATTTGTATTGAAAAAAATCTATGTTATTTTATCTAAAGATTATGATATCTGTATATAAATGAGATTTATAACATAAAATTTATACTTGTATAACATAAAGGTAATGACATTTAAAAAACAACTTGGACGCAGATCGGGTCGGATGCGACCTGACCCGCATGCACCCAATTGCATGAATCATGATTAGTAATGTTATACGGGCTGACCCTGGTCCTATAGGACCAGCCCTATAGAACCACGGGGCTAGGGCCTTATCCGGTTCACTCTTAACTGGTCTCTGATTTGATAGTGAGGACCTAACCCTAACCCTAGCAGGCCACTAATCGGGCTACGTAAAAAAAATTAATATAAAATCTAAAATAGAGATCATAAAATTATAAAAGTTCAAATATAATTTAAATATAATTCTAAAAGTTCAAACATAACTCTAAATGTTCAAACATAATTCAAAAAGTTCTAAAAGTTTTAAAAGTTCAAGCATAATTCATAAACTGATAAATATTTTCACTCTTAACATTTGATCCTTCCTTAGACAAAGACAGAACATCATCTTCCAGCTCCTCCTCCTCATCTAAAAAATTTACAAAAACATAAGTTAGTTATTGATAAAAGATATTTAATTATATGTAAACAAATTACATATGAAATCATAAAAATATTACCAACAGTAAAGCCTTGCAGCCAACTGCGAGTACACATGAGAGCTTCCACATTTTTTCCAAGAAGTCGACTGCTGTACTTGTTGACAACACGAAACCCAATGCTAAAAGCAGATTCAGAAGCTATAGTGGTGATTTGGATACTAAGAATATCACAAGTCATGATAGATAATGTTGGATACTTGCTTTTATTTTTTTTTCCAAAATGTCAACACATTCAAATTTTCATTGTATTTCAATTCCATGGGGGTTCATCCAAATAGCAATCCAATTCAGACTTTTCAATTTGAATATCCATTGATTTACTTTGCCAATCTTCCATTGAAAGAAAATGAACCCTAAATCTATAATATACTAATAACAGGACAATTGTAAATATTTATAAGAATGCACTTTTTTTGCCCAAAACTGTCATGTCATTAAAAATATTAAAAAAATAGAATCTTTCTTGATAAGCTATTTGTGTATTGTTCAATATTCTAAATCTTACAGAATAAGCTATATTATAAATCCTGCAGAGTAACCTATATTATAAATCTTTCTGAATAAGCTATATTATAAATCTTCCTGAGTAAGCTATGTGTACATTATATAAGATCGGCAAAGAAAGACAAAAAATCAAAAAAAATTTAAAGAACAAAGTTCTTGATTGTTGGTCCCAAATGGTATAAGGTTAAGAGGGGGGGTTGAATTAACCTTATCAAATTTTCAACTTTTCTCCAAAAATTGTTAAGTCCTTCGATGAGCAAATTGCTAGGAAGCTTACTCAGAGTTAAAAATGCACATCGAAAAATATGTGTTTTTCGAAAGATGCTTTTTAATGCAGAATGCTAGGATGCACAATATGATCAAATATATGAATAAAGCAATAAAACATAAACAAGCAAACTTATAGAAGTTCGAGAGTGGAGTAATCCCGCTACGTCCTCTCTACTCCTTTTCAAGGAGGAACTTTGTTAAAGTACGTTTGGTTTACAAAGACACAGCTAATACAAACTTCACTCTACACAAATACTGTCAGCTCTATCCATACAGGTAGCTGCACAGTAACCAACTAATCGACCCACACAGGATCTCCACATAAGTTTCTTGACCCACACACGATCATTTCTCTTCATCAGAGAGAACAACTACTTAGTAGGATTATCCTCTACCTAAGCAACTCCTAAACAGTCTATTTTGTAGGAACCGCCGGATCGCCGACCCTTATTCGATTATCCGAATCGGGGTCCATGCAAATATGATTAACGCGCAGCGGAAAACGAATCATACCTTTTGCACCGAAATTAATTCTGAGATCAGAACCGTAGATGGAGGAATCGATGAAGCCTGGACCTCACGATCTTCTGCTGTATTCCTCGCCTTATCTCGAACGTTGTGTGGGCAACGAGCTATCGAGACTCTCAACCGTTCTTCTCTAAATCGTATATCAGATTTTTCTGTGTCTGTCACGCTAGAAACGGTTGACTTGAGGCTTATTTATAGGCTACAACAAGGACCTTGAGGAGGATTAGGAATCGGTCTCCTGATAGGCTTAGGAGTCCTTAATTCGATCTGAATATACTTCTTAAGCCTATCAATAATATCTTAATCCACTAAAAAGATATTATTAAACTACCGTTTCTTATCCATATTAGATATGGCTCCTATTTATTATGTGCGCGTTTATCTCCCCGCGTTTAAGATATCGAATGTCCATTAATTAAATGAATTACTGACAATTCAATTAATTAATATTTAATCCAAGAGTAGTACCACTCAACTTTATTATCATGCCAGAATAAATCCACCTGCAGGGTTTACATGATAATCCTTATGAGTTCCTCAAGGGGACATCATCATCCTAAATAATTAGGACACGGTTTCATTATATAATCAACAGCACACCATATAAACAACACTGTATCCCAATTTACCGAGCTTATTGATTTAATAAATAAATCTCACCCATTGGTAAATTAAAGAAAACATATATCGAGTATACATGCCCGTTATCATACAATGATTAAGAGGACGCACATCCATAATAACAGAGGTCTTGTTTTATTTATGTAGTCAGTACAAAATAAAACAACCTCAATTGGTCCTGCTCAATACATACAAAATGTACTAGTGTAATTTTATAATCAAGACAGATTAACACCAAATTACACTACAACCATTCCGATAATTTGTCCAAAATTATCTCGGCTGTGAGCTACCATTTATAATCTATAAGGAACTGATAACATGATCTTCTGTGTGGCACCACACACCATGTTATCTACAATATAAATTAATTGGACAATTACAATAACATATATAACAAATATATAAAATGTAAACATTTGACCACAAAAGATTCTCATATCATAAATAGATGTTCATACAAAAGCTAGGCTTATAGTATACATCCTAACAATCTCCCACTTATACTAAAAGACTATGCTGTCATATACGCTGCCATGCATCTGATTCCCATCCCATCAACATGCTCATCGAAGGCTTTCGCCGGAAGGGCCTTTGTGAAAGGATCTGCTAGGTTATCGGCTGATGCAATCTTGGCGACAACAACTTCCCCTCGCTTTACGATATCTCATATCAGGTAGTACTTGCGCTCAATGTGTTTACTTGCCTTATGGGCTCGTGGTTCCTTCGAGTTTGCTACTGCACCACTGTTATCACAATAGATTGTGATAGCTTTGGGCAAACCAGGAATCACTTCTAAGTCCATTAAGAAGTTTCTGAGCCATACAGCTTCTTTGGCTGCCTCAGAGACCGCCACATATTCGGCTTCCATGGTGGAGTCCGAAACGCATTTCTGCTTCACACTTCTCCACACTATGGCTCCACCTCCCAAGGTAAACACATACCCCGAGGTCGATTTACTGTTGTCCCTGTCTGACTGGAAATCCGAATCCGTGTAACCCACAGGCAATAAATCATTTGCCTGGTAAACTAGCATATAATCTCTAGTCCTTTTCAGGTACTTTAGAATATGCTTTACGGCAGTCCAATGACCTTGTCCTGGGTTACTTTGATATCTACTAACCATGCCCACGGCAAAGCAGATATCCGGTCTCGTACATAGCATTGCATACATCAAGCTTCCTACAACCGAAGCATAAGGAACTGCTTTCATTTCCTCTATCTCCTTTGGTGTCTTAGGACACATTTCCTTAGATAAAGGCACTCCATGTCTAAAAGGTAGAAAACCTTTCTTGGAGTTTTGCATGCTAAAACGAGCTAGGATAGTGTCAATGTATGAAGCTTGAGATAAGCATAACATTCTTTTCTTGCGACCCCTTATAACTTTGATCCCAAGAATATGTCCAGCTTCTCCTAAGTCCTTCATAGCAAACTGCTTGGACAGCCATACCCTTACGTCTGACAACACCTTGACATTGTTTCCAATTAACAAGATGTCATCTACGTATAGTACAAGAAATACCACCACGTTTCCGTCACTCTTCTTATATACACAAGATTCATCTGGACATTGAATAAATCTATAAGACTGGATTACTTCATCAAAACGGATGTTCCAAGATCTTGAAGCTTATTTCAGTCCATAAATGGATCGATTAAGCTTACACACAAGATGCTCTTTGCCTTTCTCAATGAATCCCTCTGGTTGCTTCATATAAATGTTTTCTTCAAGACTTCCATTAAGGAAAGCTGTCTTGACATCCATCTGCCAAACCTCATAATCCATATGAGCAGCAATAGACAAAAGAATCCGGATAGACTTTAGCATGGCTACCGGCGAAAAGGTTTCCTCATAATCGATCCCTTCTTTTTGAGTATACCCTTTCGCAACAAGCCTTGCTTTAAAGGTCTCTACCTTTCCGTCTGATCCTCTTTTCCTTTTGTAGACCCATTTACATCCAATGGCTCTTACACCATTTGGTGGTTCTACAAGCTCCCAGACCTGATTAGAATCCATAGATTCTATCTCAGAGAGCATTGCCTTTTGCCAAGATATCGCATCTTTATCTTGGAGTGCTTCGTCATAAGTCCAGGGATCTATTTCATGTTGTCCAGGGACCAAGTCTGAAGACTCTCCCAAAAACATGAATCTATCAGGTTGTCTAACAACCCTCCCACTACGACGAGGCACTATCGGTATTTGTGTATCATTAGTGACACGCGGTGCAGTCACTTGTGGTATCTCATCTTGTACCGTCGGTACATCCGAATTATCCCCTCTCATTTCCTCAAGAACAATTTTACTCATGGGCTTGTGGTTCATTACATAGTCCTCTTCTAAAAATCGGGCATTCGTGCTAACAATGACCTTCTGATCTTTAGGACTATAAAATAAACCACCTTTCGTTCCTCTAGGATAGCCCACAAACAAGTGTACTTCCGTACGAGATTCCAACTTATCAGCATCTCCCTTCAGCACATGTGCTGGACTACCCCAAATCCGAATGTGTTTCAGACTAGGCTTACGCACAGTCCACAATTCTGTGGGAGTAGAGGGTACTGACTTAGAAGGTACCAAGTTTAGAATATACGTCGTTGTTTCCAGAGCATACCCCCAAAACGAATTTGGTAATTCTGAATAACTCATCATCGATCTAACCATTTCCATAAGAGTCATATTCCTTCGTTCTGCCACACCATTCTGTTGGGGTGTACCCGGTGCAGACAATTGGGATTGTATCCCAGCCTCTGATAAGTAACTCCTAAACTCTCCTAAGAGGTACTCACCACCACGATCAGATCGTAGTGTCTTGATACATTTACCATGACGTTTCTCCACATCAGCTTTGTATTCTTTGAACTTGTCAAAACACTCAGACTTGCAGCGCATCAAGTAAATGTATCCATATCTCGAATAATCGTCTATAAAAGAGACAAAATATTTGAAACCACCTCTTGCCTGAATAGTCATAGGGCCACACAAATCAGAATGAATCAATTCCAACACTTCTTTGGCTCTATACCCCTTTGCCTTAAAAGGCCTTTTGGTCATTTTTCCTTCCAAGCAGGATTCGCAGGTTGGATAGTTTTCCACTTCCAAGGAACCCAAAGGTCCATCGGCTATCAACCTTTGAATCCTCCTCAAGTTAATATGACCTAACCTTAGATGCCAAAGATATGTTTGATTCATTTTCGAAGGTTCTTTTCTCTTATTAGATTTAGAAGATGTGCTATTAATTTCCTTTTGTTGCATCGTAGGAGTTATAGGATTAAGAATATATAAATTGTCAACCAACGTACCAGAACATATAATAACTCTATTCTTCTTAACGACAACATTGTTATCAAAAGAAACAGAATATCCATCCTTAAAAAGTTTAGAAACTGAAATCAAATTCTTTCTAAAACAAGGTACGTAAAGACAATTTCTCAAAATCAAAGTCTTATTCCTATGAAAAGATAAATAAACATCTCCCACTGCAACGGCCGCCACTTTCGCAGTGGTGCCCATGTATACGGTAATCTCCCCATCACTTAGTCGTTTGGTCTCCTGGAACCCCTGCAATGAATTGCAGACATAATCAGTGGCTCCCGTATCTACACACCAGGTACCGGTAGATAAACCGCTAAACATGTTTCAACAACTAATGAAAAAGATGTACCTGAATTGTTCTCCTTTTTACAGGGACAATCGGTTTTCCAATGTCCAGCCTGCTTGCAATGGAAGCACTTGCCTTTTGGCTTTTTCACACCACCTTGTGGTTTAGCCACTTGAGGTCCGGCCGTCTTCTTTGCTGAAGAATTCTGTTTCTTCTTCTTCTTCTTTCCGCCTTGCGGTTTAGAAGCAGAAACATTTTCAGCAACGTAAGCCTGAGAATTTTGACGAAACAGTCCCTCTGCTGATTGGAGTTCTGTCAGAAGTTCCGCCAATGAATACAACCTCTTGTTCATGTTGTAGTTCAAACGGAACTGCTCAAAACTCTTAGGCAGCGTTTGGAGAATGATATCGACCTGGGTTTTCCCATCGATTTCAGCTCCAAGGACCTCCATCTCATTCAGATGAGCCATCATCTTGAGGACATGATCACTCACAGGTGTTCCCTCAGCCATGGTGGCAGTCATCAAGTTTCTCATTGCCTCCTGTCTGGCAGCCCGACTCTGATGTCCGAAGAGTTCTTTGAGATTATGCATCATATCATAGGCAGTAGGCATGGCCTGATGCTGATGTTGTAGCACATTTGACATGGAAGCCAAAATGTAACACCGCGCCATCTCATCTGCCTTAACCCACTTCCTATAAAGCATTTTCTCCTCTTCAGTAGAGTTTTCATCAGGCATGTCAGGACAGTGCTTAGTGAGTACAAACTTGTACTCTTCAGCAGTCAGGACAATATCCAGGTTTCGTTTCCAATCAATATAATTAGGACCAATAAGTTTGTTTTCTTTAAGTATAACAGCAAGAGGATTGAAATCCATAATGAAAAATCCTGAGAATCACATAAATAAACACATAGGTCAAATAATTTGAATTGACAAATCATATTGTTCCCTCAAACAACATAATCTAAATTCACCAACACCTCAATACACCGTGAACTTCGTATGCCACGATAGTGTGGACGTATACTAATTCAAACATTTGTTAGAGGAGGTTTTACCCATTAATTTTATTATCTTGTCAACTTAACTTTATGAAAAATAAAATTAATAGTTGGTTATCGCTTTGGCCATACAAATAACAGTAGTGACTCCGATGGGGAGGATACTTATCAAATGTATCTAAGTGTATACCATTACTTGATACTAAATCCATTATCTAGGATTATGCCCCTTCAGATGGAGAAGATGACACGCTCCTAAACAACTTTCTATAATCATCCATAAAGGAAGTTTGATCTAGTGATCCACAAATGAACTCATCCGATATGGAGGAAGGCACTTAAAACCAACGTGCAAGTTCAGATGCATCACTTACAAACCAGTAATGGAGGCCATGGGATTCATTAATTAATCCCTCTCCCACTTAATTATTTAACATGAGGGATTTTAACATGCATATCATATAAAACACATACAAGCATGCTTGATAAAACACATATAAGGCAATAAATATGAAAAACAAAATTTCCAACTATTATGGCCTCGATTTATCACTGTGTTCTTCAATGTTTGCCGTCAAACGGGGATCGACCTGTCGTGCCCTGTCGTTCAGCTCCAATCTTCCACCGGCACGGTCTGACCGTGCCCCATAGCACGGTCGTGCCCAATCTGAAACACGCCGCACGGTCTGACCGTGCCCTCCAGCACGGTCGTGCCCTGTCCTTCAGTGGTGATCCTCAGCTGGCACGGTCTGACCGTGCCCTCCAGCACGGTCGTGCCCGACCTTCAAACACGTCGCACGGTTGACCGTGCTCCATAGCACGGTCGTGCCCTGCCGTTCAGTCGCAATCTTCGGCTGGCACGGTCTGACCATGCTGCACAGCACGGTCGTGCCCGGTCATGCGATCCTAACCTTGTATCTATTACATCCATCGATCCTATACCCCACGAAGGAGTTTACATATAATCTAGATCGAACAGAAAATAAAACCTAACACGACAAACCGTCGTGATTTTACTATTACAATCATACATTCAAAAAAACAACCTCGACATGTCCGAGGGTTTAATTCATACATAAACATACATTCAGACCATAATAGTTGGATTTAAGGTTCCTGTAGAAAAAACATATTTTCTCGCACATCCTACTATTATCCGATCTAAAACACGCATGCTTCAAGATATGATTCATAATAGAATTAACCGATTCAATCGAATAGAGTCAGAAAACCACGGCTCTGATACCAATTGTAGGAACCGCCGGATCGCCGACCCTTATTCGATTATCCGAATCGGGGTCCATGCAAATATGATTAACGCGCAGCGGAAAACGAATCATACCTTTTGCACCGAAATTAGTTTTGAGATCAGAACCGTAGATGGAGGAATCGATGAAGCCTGGACCTCACGATCTTCTGCTGTATTCCTCGCCTTATCTCGAACGTTGTGTGGGCAACGAGCTATCGAGACTCTCAACCGTTCTTCTCCAAATCGTATATCAGATTTTTCTGTGTCTGTCACGCTAGAAACGGTTGACTTGAGGCTTATTTATATGCTACAACAAGGACCTTGAGGAGGATTAGGAATCGGTCTCCTGATAGGCTTAGGAGTCCTTAATTCGATCTGAATATACTTCTTAAGCCTGTCAATAATATCTTAATCCACTAAAAAGATATTATTGAACTACCGTTCCTTATCCATATTAGATATGGCTCCTATTTATTATGTGCGCGTTTATCTCCCCGCGTTTAAGATATCGAATGTCCATTAATTAAATGAATTACTGACAATTCAATTAATTAATATTTAATCCAAGAGTAGTACCACTCAACTTTATTATCATGCCGGAATAAATCTACCTGCAGGGTTTACATGATAATCCTTATGAGTTCCTCAAGGGGACATCATCATCCTAAATAATTAGGACACGGTTTCATTATATAATCAACAGCACACCATATAAACAACACTGTATCCCAATTTACCGAGCTTATTGATTTAATAAATAAATCTCACCCATTGGTAAATTAAAGAAAACATATATCGAGTATACATGCCCGTTATCATACAATGATTAAGAGGACGCACATCCATAATAACAGAGGTCTTGTTTTATTTATGTAGTCAGTACAAAATAAAACAACCTCAATTGGTCCTGCTCAATACATACAAAATGTACTAGTGTAATTTTATAATCAAGACAGATTAACACCAAATTACACTACAACCATTCCGATAATTTGTCCAAAATTATCTCGGCTGTGAGCTACCATTTATAATCTATAAGGAACTGATAACATGATCTTCTGTGTGGCACCACACACCATGTTATCTACAATATAAATTAATTGGACAATTACAATAACATATATAACAAATATATAAAATGTAAACATTTGACCACAAAAGATTCTCATATCATAAATAGATGTTCATACAAAAGCTAGGCTTATAGTATACATCCTAACATATTTAAGAAAAGATAGAGTATCCTTCATCGTTTGAGTGCAACAAGCTCTTTGAACTTTTGAGTTTCACAAGGTAGCTGGCTTGTTGCTGTTATAGACTGAGTGACTGAAACGAGAGACTTGAAGGATGTTGAACTCTTAGAGTATATGCTTCGCGCATTGGATGTTTCAGTTGTGTTCCAGGTACACTCAATCTTCTATTTATAGCCTTCAGTGAGAATTTGCCCGTTGAAGAGGCAGTTTCACTGTAGTGAGGTGTCATGCAGCCATTGGTTCGTACAAAAGATCTTTTGATATTGTTCCTGCTACATACCTTCACCTCTGCTCTGCGGTGCCCGCCTTGCTCTGCACTGTCCAGAACCAGTACTTGGTCTTTGTCTTTTCCAGTTGGCACTTCTTGATTGGTTTGGACTCGAGTGTCTCTAACGGCTCCTCAAAATGCACTGAAAAAGATGTATCTAGGAGTTGACTCGTTATTCTTCCTTCTGATAAGACAACTTCCTTTGACTTAAAGAGACTCAGCTTGCTCCCAATGTTCTTTCATACATAGACAATATTCTTTACTTGTAGATGCAGTATTCTGACTCTGCGCAGGCAGCAGTGACTTGGCAGGCTCTTTCCAGTATCTTCTTCTTCCTCTTCCAGCGTCCTTGACTTAGCTAAACTTTTACATAAGGAAGCCTATCCAGATAGCTAAGACCTATTTAATACATGTTTTGTCTCATCAAAATCTATTACAAGATCATCCTATCATTAGTATAAGCTACCACATCCATCATAGTCAATCTAGGTCACTATCGACAGAATTAGGTCGATCCCGACGTTCACACTGGAGAGCTCTCCATCTCCATCATTTTCAATGTCGACTGTGAGACCCGAGACCCTCGTTACTCTTTAACCAAAATAGTTCATGCATCCCATGCATTTTATGAATTGTATGTTGATTATTATGTGATGCTTGAATTTATATTGATATCAATAATGTGTCCATTTTATTTATTTATTTATTTAAACTTGTTAAATCTAGAGATTGCCTATTTATTATTAGAGATTGAAAGCCCTAACTTAAATTATGTCAACATTTTTTTTTATATTTAAAATTAGCTGTTTGAAATTAAAAAAAAAAAATTTAAAGGTGAAATTTATATATCGTGGACATATAAGCTTTAATATGTAAATATATGTATACATTATGTGTAGATGAATATACTGTTTAAGTAGTTAACCAAAATAAGAATAATGCACATTATTTTAATAAAGAAAATAATTTAAGTTAATAGTTGATAGGGCTATCATGACTAATAAATATGAAGGAAAAGTGGACAAGTGTCCATATTAAGTGATGAGTCACGTTATTATTAACTATAATAGTAGAATAAAAGTGAAAATATTAAGAAGATAAAATCAAAAAAAAAATCAAAGAAGAAGGACAGAAAAGGGGACGGAACAATGGGAGAGGAATAAAGAAGAAGAAACAGGTTAGTCTTTATTTACATGATTACACTTTAAAAAAATAAAAAAATATTCATCTTTTAGAATGGAAAACTAGTTAATTGATTTAGTATAAATATATGTATGCTGCGTAAATTAATAAACCTACTTAGATTTGGTTGATTTATTAATAAAGAATTGAGTATAATTGTGAAAAGATATAAGTAATTCTTTCAATAAATTTATAAGTTTAACCTTGATAATGTTTAAATGGATCATCACTATGAGATGAAATATGCTAAGAGGCCAATTATTAATGTAATATGTTGTATACGTGGATAATATAGTTTGATTTCATTAATTAATTTTCTACAGTTTATGAGAATAGACATAATTGTATAAAAATAAATTATTATCTTCTTAAGTAAGAGGTTTTTTTCTTTGTAATTAAAAGTATTTAAATTAATATATTTATTAATATTTTTATATCACTGAGGTGGAATATTAACTAATTCCATAAATGGAACCATTAATTAGATAATATAGTTATTGGGAAATTAATAGAAGTTAATCAAACTGATACAATTTATAATGAATATTCTGCTTAATAATTACATATTATCATGAAAGATTAGTGTAGATTTAAAAAAAAAAATCTGAACAAAGATGTGTCTTAATTTCATTAAAATTTCGATCAGTAATTAAAACTCATTGTCATTAGTTTAATAGAACAATTTATTTCCTTTTTGGTTTAGTTGTATTGGCACAAAAGAGACTAGAACCTTCTGAACAACCATTTCAAAAGAAAAGGTAAGTAGAAATTTATTTGCAACTACAATGTATGAATATAACATTTCGTGTTGTATATTGATTAAGTGATTTTATGTCTCTTTGAGAGTTAACGTACTTGAATGATGTTGTGGTGAAATATATGAGTTGCATTATCATTCACGAGCATCAACACGTGCATATGTAAATGATGAAAGTTATTGCATTCTACATGCACGAAGTGATTTGAAGAAAAATATTTTATTGACCACTACTAGTGCACTGAGGCATGTAAATCATGCTTATGATATACTATATGGTTAGCCGGTGGCATGTGAGATATGGATAAGGCTTGATTCGTTCAGCCGGTGGAATGTGAGACATGGATATGACTATTAATGATATATGCTTAGCCGGTGGCATGTGAGACATGGATATGACTATGATGAATAATGTTATGTTGAGCTCTTCCCGGTGCCTAGTAGATGGTGGTCAAGGGCCCGATGAAGGAAAATGTTTTCGAAACAAATGTTTTCATTCATTAGCATGCATCATTAACGTTATTTTCGTATTATTCATGTTATATGCATAATTTCTGCTTACTGAGCCTTTTTAGCTCATATAGTTCATGCATTGTAGGTGAACCTGGTGATGCATAAGTTCATGGACTCTCTGATAATGTTGTTGAGTTCCTACGGGTTCGAAGACGGTGTACATGGATGACGACCTGTTGGGCTACGCTATGGGCTTATTTTGCTTAAAACAATATTTTGATAAGTTACATGGACTTTTATGTTGTCCTCATACTTTGATATACATGAATATGTAAATATAACAGGTGAGTGTGGTTTTCAGTAAGGTACATGCTTTGATGCATGTTATTGATTTCTTAACGAGTTTTATGCTACAAGGTTTTCATGTACAAGAAAGATTTTTATGTTGTTTATGTTTTGAAAAAAAAAAATCACACGCTCACTTATAGGTCTTTTAATAGGAAAATCTATATAAGTCTAGCTATGCTGTTTGAAAAATGTGGGTGTGACACCGATGCCGAACTTAATTAGCATGAATACATCTCGAATATATGTATTTCGAGGGAGATGATGAAGATGGAAGCTTGTAGCCGATGCGAAAGGGGCAATGATAAAACAAGCGGTGTGGAAGAAGTGTGCCGGAGTTGATATCAAAGGCTGGTGGCGACAGGTTAAAGAGAAGGCGAAAAGAGTCGCTGGGAGAAGAAGCGGTATGTTGGGGGAAGTATATAGGGTTTCAAAGTGTATTGTGTATCTATCTTCTATATATACAAATTAATTAGATTAGTTTAATATAATTGGGCTTTAATAGTGTTTTTTTCTTTTCTTACATGGGCCCTATAAATTTTGAGTTAGTTTAAATTGGTTTTTTTGAGTTATAAATAATGTGAATAATGCATTTCAACTACCACATATTTCATATTACTTACATTTTTATAATTCAAATTCTAAATGCAAACAACCTCGACAAATATAGTAAAATGACGATCATAAATTTTATTAGTATAGTAAAACTTATATAATCATTGAGTCATCAACTCCATTCATGAGTAAATTATATTGTTTATTTGATTTTTATTATTAAAAATATAATTGAAAAATCAATTACTATATATATAATTATATATCATAAGTATTTGTTATTTTAAAATTATTTGAATATTATGTGTGAGATTAAAAATTATAAAATTTAAATATTTTTTAAAAACAATCAAAGAAAATTAATTTGAAAAATAGTTTTGACACTGAAATTAATTTTAAAATGTATAAAAAAATAGACTTGAATAATATGATTTTGAAAAGAAGATTATAACAATGGGATTCAAGATTAAATTTACAAATGTAAAATCAAAAAGTATAACTTAAAATTAATTTAAATATGCATATATATGTATTATTAATTGTGATAAGACAAAAAATCAATAAATATAATCTAAAAATGTTAAAAAAGAAATAAAAATAATGGATAACTAAATAAAAAGTAGTCGAAATCAAATATTAATATTTAAAAAGAAATATAAAATCAATATTAATTGGTAATTTAATTAAAAAAGTTATAGAAATGAATAGTAAGATATATAATTTGATGTGAAAGTATGTACATAAGATATAATTTAATACCGATAGTATATACTATTACAATAAATAATAAACCATGCATCAGGTACATTGCTAGTTTCTAATTAATACGGACAAAGTCAAAACAAATAAAAAAAAATTGTTAACCGGGCCTCTCATATGGAGGACCTAACCCTACATTTTTTAGAGTTAAACGGGTTGACCTATTTAGCCTGACCCAATTTAACATCTCTAATCATGATTCATGCACCTAGTTCACACAAACACTACTCATCAACTCAAAATATCATTTAATTAGATCCGAAAATTTTAAAAGAAGCTTTATCTCATTCTCATATATAGATCCATATTCACAGGAAGAAAATCTATATAATAACTAATCAAAACATTAAAACATCATTACTGATAACTCATTACATTAACATTGATTGAATTGCAAATTCTTGAATGTCAAGGAAGTGGAGCATAATCACCTAAACAAACCTCAACACCATTATTGACTATCCTATGGCTATGTGACTTACAAACCAAGTAAGCAACAGTTTGAATCACAAGTCCTAATAACGTAAATCCAGATAAGAAAAAGAAACACATAATTCCACACACAATTTTACTCCAAAACAACTCTCCAAGCAGAAAAAATCTTTGAATGACCACCTGAATCAAGATGAAGCATAAGTTGAGCAACAAGAAAATCGCAACTGAAATGACCATATTGCCCTTTATCATAGCCTTGCTCTTCATCATGGCTTCAATCCCACAATCTTCTTCCAATACCGAAACCACACTAGCTAAATGCCATAAGATGCTAATATACACATACCCCACCATGTATATTGCAAAAATGGGGCCCGAGATTGCAATTCGGGCCATTGTGAGACCGTTAGCAAACCCTAACCATGGAAATAGTAATGAGAATGCTGCCATGTTGTACACAAGAACGATGATCAAACTCCATGCAAATGTAACCATAACTCTTTTCCAAACCTTTGGTATCACACTCATAACTTCACCGAAATCAATCTCTTTGCTCGTATAAGTACACGCGACAGTATACACAACCGTAGATGTTGAAGCTAAAGAGAGTATGAGGAAGAAGATGACATAAACGATTTTGAAGAACCAAAACGCGATTTCTTCCGACCAAATTAGTATGTTTGGGTTCTTGAAGGAGCCTTTTTCATAGTGAACTATGTCAGCAAAGAAAACCTCAGAAATGTGAACATAGATCAAGAAAATGAGAGATAAAGGGAAGATGGTGGCTATTGTGATTTGGCTGAAAAGTTTCTTCCATGATAATATAATTGTGAAGGATTCCCTAAAAATGTCATAGAACCTAAGGGATTGAATTTCTTTATCCATGAAAATTTTCTTCCAAAATTCAAAGGTGGTGAATTTGGGTGGAGTTGGAGAGGAAAGTTGGGATCTTGAACATGGAGTAGTGGACTTTTGAAAGAGGAAAAAGGTGATAGTTTTATTAATAACAAAATCAAAATTTAAGTAAGATGTTAATTTAAATTAGTAATTTGTTTCGGGATTGATGATACGAGTTATGATTGAGTGTATTGACATTCAAAGAAATCTATATATGTACACTATATTTCACATTGTTCTTATACTTTTATATACGTGTTCAAAATTCACTCTTATCATATTTTACATGTAAGATGATGGTTTTATATTATGCACACATAAGGTATCAGTTAGAATCTTATTATTATTTTTTGTCTTGTTTATGTTTTATAATAGTTAAAATTATATATAATTGTGATAATAGTGAATTACAACAAATAGAAACTAGCCCTTGAGCTGCTATTAAACCACATAGACAGTTTGAAATCATATGGAACTTTGGAGAACAATGAAAGAAATTAATATTAGAGATTTGGCATTAAATAGTTGACTGAAATGTGGCATTTCATTAGTTAGTCTCATATCATTATTTTGACTAAAACGGTTATTTGGGGACAAAAACTCATATAAAATACAATGTGGTTGATCCCTAGGCGTTCAAGAAAAAGTAGATAACTGTGAATAAAGAAGTAAATAAAATTTATTATTAATGAAATAAAGAGAGAAAAATAATAACAACCAGGACGAACATCGGGGTTGTGCAGACTCATCAGATCCAAGGCAATGATTTGTTATAAATTTATTAATCTTTTGGCTTTTCATATATGTAATGATACTTCATATTCAAGGATATGTATGTATATATACATATATTGGATTCATTATTAATAAAATTGTTTTTTTCCTTTGATTGCCACTATTATCTACTTCATATTATTATTCATTTAAGAACTATCATATAAGTTGATGTGTTGATTCTCGTGGATTAAGAAGACGTTTGTGATATTTCATTTTACAATATGTTTTCAGCATGATCCCCTACCTAAATCTGAGTTGTGCTCTAGGAAAGAATCGTGTCTTTCCTGGAAGGTGATATTATAATCGTGATTATAGAAATAAATGAAAGTTTTTATAACTGTTTTGGATACATTAGTCTATTTATCCTGTGTAGTGAATATTTGTCATTATAAGATAGATAATTGCCATAACATAATATTTTTAATTTAATTTTGTAGAATTTGAAAATGTCTGATATTACAAAAAGAGAATTCTTCGAGCTTTCCCTTGATGGCACCAGTTATTTGACTTAGGCCTTTGACGTTGAGATTCACCTAACTTCCTCTGATTTAAGTGAAATAATTGTTCAAGGTTCCCGATCCACCTCTGCCCAAAAGGCAAAGGCACTGATTTTTCTCCGACATCACCTCAAGCAGGACTTGAAAAATGAATATCTCACTGAAAATGATCCTGTTGTTTTGTGGAAGTCCCTGAAGGATCGTTTCCACCAACAAACAAACATAACTCTACCTCAAGCACAATATGACTGGCTAAATCTTCGCTTTCAAGACTTCAAATCTGTGACTGACTATAATTCTGCCCTACATCGTATTGTTTCCTATCTAAAACTATGCAATCAAAATGTTACAGAGGCTGAACTGATACAAAAAACGTTATCAACCTTCCGTGCGAGCAACCTTGTACTCCAGTAGCAGTATACAAAAATTACACTACACATTCTAAGTTGATCTCTGCATTGCTAGTTGTAAAAAAACATAACCAACTACTAATGAAAAATCATAATGCAAGACCAGTTGGCTCACAAGCTGTGCCTGAAGCACATGCCATAACAAATAGAGATGATGGTGGGCGTGGAAGAGGTAGAGGTCGAGGATGTGGCCGAGGTCGAGGTCGAGGTCGAGGCTATGGTTTTCCTAATAGACCTTATAAAGGTGGTCAAGGTCGAGGTAATATAAGTATTGATCAAGTTCAAGGCCGTGAAAAGAGTTCAGACAGTTCTAAGACTCCACCAAAATCTAGTTCTCATGGAGGACAAAAACAAATTTGTTTTAGGTGTGGATATAATGACCATTGGTCTCGTACGTGCCGCACACCTAAGCATTTGGTGGAAGCATACCAACAAATGCAGGAAGACAAAAAGGGAAATGCCCCTCAAGGAGAATCTCATTATGCTAATATGTTTAATGCAAACATGAACTTGGATATTGACAATGATGACCTTTTGAAGGTTGAAATTGAAGACTTTAGAGATAATTAGTGATCTTATATGATGTTTTTATCAACCAAATTGCTTGCCTAAGTTTATTTTATGGTATATTCAAGACATTATGTTATTTTTTACCGATGTTGGCTACATTATGCTTACTTTTGAGTTTGACTTTATTATGATGCTTATTTTAATGTTTAATTTTTCAGTTTGCAATATCTTTTACTACTTTTATCATATGGAGAAAGAGAATATTTTATGCTTAGTCGATAGAGCTACAACACACACTATCCTTAGAGAGAGGAAATTTTTTCAAACTTTAACTGAAAAAAGGGAGTGTTAGTACAATTGCAAATGATAATCTTTTAATAGTAGGCTCCAGTAGAGCTTCACTAATTCTCCCGATGGGTACTGAATTAATTATCAATGATGTATTGTTATATCCACAATCTAAACGTACCCTCCTTAGTTTTAAGGACATTCGATCAAATGATTTTCACATTGAAACCGACACTGAAAATATTGTAGAGTATCTCTTGATGACTCATTCCATAGGGTGTTGGAAACAAGTTGTCGAAAATCTTCCTTCTTTCTCATCTAGGTTGTATTATACATACATTTGTCCTTCTAATCTCCATATTTCAATGAGTTTGAAATTTCATGATCAAAATTCTTTTAAATTATGGCATGAACGTTTAGGTCATCTAGGACAAAATATGATTCGTCAAATTTTGTCTCATTTTATTGGACACAACGTGTCAAACAATAGATTACCTTCTGTAAAGGAATTTGTTTGTGAAACTTGTGTAAAAGGAAAAATTATAATACAACCTTCTCGTACTAAGGTTGGATTTGAATATCCTATTTTTCTTGAACGAATTCATGGAGATATATGTGGACCAATTCACCCAGCATCGGGACCATTTCGATATTTCATGGTCGTGATTAATGCTTCCACTAGGTGGACCCATGTGTGTCTATCATCGACTAGAAATAATGCCTTTGCAAAGTTCATTCTAAAATTATTGAACTTAGGGCTCAATTTTCTGATTATCCAATTAAATCCATCAGAATGGATAATGGCGGTAAATTCACATCGAAAGCATTTAATGACTATTGTATGTCATTAAGAATTAAAGTAGAGCATTCGGTTCCTTATGTCCACAGTCAAAATGGTCTGGCTGAATTATTAATTAAACGTATCAAATTAATTGCTAGACCTTTACTACAAAATTCCAACTTACCCATTTCATGCTGGGGCCATGCAATTCTACATGCGGCCGCCCTTATTCAAATACGTCTAACTGCATATCATGACTACTCCCCTCTACAACTGGTGTGTGGAAAAGAACCAAACATTTTCCATTTGTGAATTTTTTAATGTGCAGTATATGTTCCAATATCACCACCACAACGTACCTCCATGGGCCCTCAAAGAAAATTAGGTACTTATGTTGGTTTTGAATCTCCATCCATTTAGAAATATCTAGAGCTCGTGTGTTACATGGATAAGTCTCATCCACTTAGTACACCAATGGTTGTTCGATCCCTAGAAGTGGATAAAGACCCGTTTAGACCCAAAGAAGATAATAAGGATATATTAGGACCGGAAGTTTCTTACTTAAGTGTAATCGGTGCATTACTTTACCTTGCAATTTGCACTAGACCCGATATTGCCTTTGCGGTAAATTTACTAGCAAGATTTAGTGCTTCTCCTACAAGGAGACATTAGAATGGCATTAAACATATTTTTCGGTATCTTCAAAGTTCACAGGATCTTGGTTTACTATATAAAAGAAATCAAAATAAGTCATTGGTAGGTTACTCAGATGCTGGTTATATGTCTGATCCTCATAATGCCAGATTCCAGACTTGTTATGTTTTTCTCTGTGGTGGTACTGCAATCTCTTGGAAGTCTGTCAAACAACCTATGGTTACCACTTCCTCAAACTACTCAGAGATTATTGCTTTATATGAAGCCTCACGAGAATGTGTATGACTAAAATCTTTGATAAAACACGTTGTGAATTATGTGGCATTACTAAAACTGATGTATCCCCCACTGTCCTTTATGAGAACAATGCAGTTTGTGTTGCACAAATGAGTAATGGATACGTTAAAGGAAATTTAACAAAATACATAGCCCCTAAATTCTTTTATCCACATGAGCTCCAAAAGAGTGGTAAAATTATTATACAAAAAGTACGCTCTAGTAACAATCTTGCAGATTTGTTCACGAAATCCCTACCTATATCTACTTTTGAAAAATATGTCCATGGTATTGGAATGCGTAAGCTTGGAAGACTATTATCTTCAGGGGGAACGACAAATTCAAAACAACTCTGAAGGTTGGATCCTGAAGACCAATGATTGTACTCTTTTTTCCTTGACTAAGTTTTTTTTTTCCACTGGGTTTTTCTTAGTCAAAGGTTTTTAATGAGGCAGCCAGTGTATAACAATAAAAATTGTATGTCATGTACTCTTTTCTCGTCTAGTTTTTTCCATCGAGTTTTTTTCTAGCGAGTTTTTAACGAGGCATGTATATCATATCGTAATGTCCAAGGGGGAGTGTTAGAAATTTATTAGTTTTAATGGACATTACTCTAGAGCTTTTAAGATTCTTAGTCTTTTGGCTTTTCATATGTAATGATCCTTCATATTCAAGGGTATGTATATATATTTACATATATATATATATATATATATTAGATTCATTATTAATAAAATTGTTTTTTCCTTTGGTTGCCACTGATGTTGCTCCGGTTTAACGTGCGTCTTCTCGGAACCAAAAACTCAAAATCTCGAACGGTCGGATCCAACGAACCTGCAAAACAGACACCGGGAGGGGTTCCCGGCGAAGGGACTCCGACGCTCAAGTCAGTCGAAAAGCTCTGAAATCTCTCAAGTAATGTAATCTCTGAATTTTGTGTATTGCGTGTGTGTAAAGTGTCAAAGAACAAGGATATATATACTCCCTGATACTTGTTGCAGTAGAAATAGGAGTCCTAATTGTGTTTGGCGTGGGAGTCCTCCGGAAATCAAGGGTTAGCTCGATATCAGCTTAGAAATCAGGGATATGGGTAACAAACCCGTGAAAATAGCGGGCAGTTAAGATTATTTTGCTTTCATCTCATCATTCAGCTCGTAGAATCATGCCGAGCTAATGTAGTTCGCCGAGACAGGCGTAGTTCGCCTATTAAAGTAGTTCGTCGGGACAGGCGTAGTTCGACCTAAACTAAGTAAGAAATCCGGTCTGGATGAATTCGGTCGTGGTTAGTTCGGTTCGGTTTGAGGAATTCAGTTCGATCACATCAGTACTCCCCCCCTTTTCGCAGTGTATGTAATACACTGGGGAGGTTCGCTAAGACGGTGGTAGTTCGCTAAGGCGGTGACCGAACTGAACTGACGCCCCTTCCCGAGGTGAGATGTCTTTTCCATGTCTCTTCAGCTGCCATCGCTCTGTTCGCACGACACGTGGCGAGAAAACTGTTCCCGCCCAAGGCCTTTTTATTTTCCGCCGTTAGATTTCACTCCATCCAACGGCGGATAGGTCGCGTCTCTTCGGATTTTCCCCCCAAAATCAAGATCTTTCTCTCTATATATATGTCACTATCTTCAACCTTCAAACGTTCCTGTGCCCATCTACTGTAGACACTCATCCTCTCCGATCTTCTCCTCGATTTAGATTTCTTCTCTCAATTCCAGGTACCCCTTCATTTCTCTCCTACTCTTTAATATTTCAATGGCATCTTCTTCTTTGGAAAAACCTAGAAGGAAAAGGTCTGTAGAAGATGCCTTTCTTCTACCAAGGTTACCCCAACTCATACTGTTTTTCTAAGTTCATTAATGACGGGGGGTTATGTAGTGGTGATTCCAGGTCCGGAGGATCGACCACACCGGGCACCGCCGGGTCATCAAACCTGGTTTTCGAAACATGTTAGCTTAGGGTTAGTTCCCCCAATTCATCCCTTCTTTCTTGAGATCGGTTCGCTTTTCGGTGTATACCCAAATCAATTACACCCGAACTCCATCAGCTATATAGTTTCCTTCTATATGGTCTGTAAGTGGATGGGAGTCGAACCCACTCCAGATCGTTTTCGATCTTGTTTTGTTTTGAAAAACTCCAACCCTTTTCGTTTTTTTCTTAGTCCTCGCAGTGGCGCGAGGCGAGCTACTTTCTTATCTCCCGGGGATGATAAAATCAGTGCCTGGGAGAAATATTACTTCTTTGTGAAAGCACCGGTAGATCGGCCTTTCCGTTCGCTCTCCTAGGCTCAGCGTTCGGGTCAAACCGAGCCCGCTCCTGCTCCGGACCATCATATTATCGCCCTAAATGAAATTTTCGCCAAGGGTTGGTTCGACATCGCCCAATTGAGTTCTTGTAACGAGCTATTGTCTTTCTGGGGGTTTTATCCGAACTGTCAGATCCCTCCTCATTTTGATTTAGGTTATTTTGTTATTACATTCTCTTTTATACCGAGCTGATTGTCTTGTCATCTGATCTTGTTTCTTCTCTTTTGCAGATCTCGCAATGAATCGATTTTTTTCCATTGCGGAGGATGTGTCCGACGAGAAGCGAACTCCGATCTTGCCTGCTCAGCACGGAGTGGATCCTGCTCTAGCCGCCACTTTCAAGCAGACCGAGGAAGCTCGTCTTGCCGAACTGGCGGGCAGGACGCCTGGTCCTGTCGCTGTGGTCGAAGAGGAGAGTGCCCCTCTTCTTGTTCCGGAATCAACTACTCCGGCTCCTCTTACTGTAACTCTGACTCCTCATGGTCCACTTCCGATTACCGCTCCTACTTCTCAGCCGATCGACCTAACCGAAGAGACCGGTGAGGTACCTTCGGCTCGGACTCCTTCGTCCAAAAGGAAAGGGACTTCCAGCTCGCGAGCCTCCCGGCCGAAGAAGGTGCGAACGGAGGAGGTAGCGGAGGGAGGTTTGTCAAAGGCTGAGGGAAAGACAGCGGGGAGTGAAGAGGAGGAGGATGCGGAAGAGAAAGAGCTACGGAAGAACCTGTCCCGCCTAGTAAACGCCCAGAAGTATTTTGTAGGCTATGCGAGGCAGGCTCTTCGCCGGAGGGACGAGCTGCGGGAGAGCCGTGTGCGACTGGAGGAGGTGGTCGAGGAAAAGAAAACTCTGGAGAGTGATCTCTCAATCCGCTCCGAGAAGACCGATAAATTGTCGGCCTCGCTGGAGCAGGTCCAGGTTGATCTGGCGATGGCTCGCTCGGAATCTGCCCGGAAAGAGGAGCTGTTGCTAGCGAAGGAGAAGTTTGCCATGGAGAGACATGAGGCTTTTGTTCGGGTGGAGGCCGAGAATCGCCGGCTGAAGGAAGAGCTAGAGGAGGAAAGGAATGCGCGGGCTCGCTTTGGGAAGGAAATGCGAGCTGTAGGTTTCCAGGCTGGGACTGCTGCGGGCTACTATCAGTTCGCAAAAAGTCCAGAGGTGGAGTTGATAGTTGCAGAATATCGCGACCGGCTTTTTCATCAACTCTGGAATTCCACTCTTTTTCTCTCCAAGACGGCTCCGATGGCAGAGGCATATTTCCGGGAGGGAATCCGCTTGCGCCAAGAGAAAGTGATGGAAATTGTTCAGCGTTTCCAGGAGGAGACTGGGCAAATGTTGCCAGAGTCCGTCCTTCAATATCGCATCTCCTCCTTGTTTAAGAAGTTAGTTCGGACTTTTCCCATTCCTCCCGGCTGGCAAGGGGATCCGAACGAGGACCCAAAAGCGGAATGGTGGGCTGGGTACTTGGAGCAGTCGATCAAGGAAGTTCTTCCAGATCCCCCAAGTGTTGGTTCGGCTATCCCTCAGTCCGGAGGAGCGAGTCCGAGCTTGGTTGCCGATCTGCCTGAAGAGATGTTTGTCCCTTCGCCTGCTCTGCCTTCAGCTAGCAAACCTCTTTTTCCTGCAGTTCCCTCCGAAGATCCTGCTGATCCTTAGATTTTTTAGCTTTTTCTCAAAAATTTGTAATGCTTTGATTTCTCAGTTTCTGCAAGACTTCTGTAATGGAATCATTTTTTGAATATTATCGGATATCGTTTAGTGTTTCTTCTTAAGTTTTCTTTCCGTAAAGTAGTTTGAAATAATCAATCTCGTGCCAAGGGTTTCTGATCAGTCCGATCAATCAGAACTTCCAAAGGAGAAAATCATTCAGTTCGATCCTAGGAAGGTTCAATTAATCAGTTCGTTCGATCAATCCTTCCAAGGAGAATTCATTCAGTTCAACCCTAGGAAGGTTCAATTGATCAGTTCGTTCGATCAACCCCTCCAAGGAGAAATCATTCAGTTCGATCCTAGGAAGGTTCAATTGATCAGTTCGTTCGATCAACCCCTCCAAGGAGAATTCATTCAGTTCAACCCTAGGAATGTTCAATTGATCAGTTCGTTCGATCAACCCCTCTAAGGAGAAATCATTCAGTTCGATCCTAGGAAGGTTCAATTGATCAGTTTGTTCGATCAACCCTTCCAAGGAGAAATCATTCAGTTCGATCCTAGGAAGGTTCAATTGATCAGTTCGTTCGATCAACCCCTCCAAGGAGAAATCATTCAGTTCGATCCTAGGAAGGTTCAATTGATCAGTTCGTTCGATCAACCCTTCCAAGGAGAATTCATTCAGTTTGTTTTTCAAAATATAATACGACTTTTGAAACAGAATTGTAAAGACACAACCACTTTAACGTGGTTCGGCTAAATCAGCCTACATCCACGAGTCGGATACCGACTTGTTTTATTAAGTTGACAGAAATTTAAAAAAATAATCGTACAAGAGTAGCGTACTATGCATAAAATTTCTTCAAATGGCTCACATGCCAAGGTCTTGGTAATAATTTCCCATCCCCATCAATCAGTTCGTAAGATCCTCCTGAAAGAATCTTGGATATGGTGTACGGTCCTTCCCAAGTAGCGTCCAATTTTTCGATATTGACCAAGGCATCTGATTGTCTTAGAACCATATTGCCGATCTGGAACTCCCTTTTCTGAACTTTTTTATTAAATGCCGCTTGAACCCGCCTCTTGTAAAACTCATTTCGAGCTCTAGCCTTATCTCGGAGCTCGTCTAAGAATACTGAATCGATCTTGATCAGTTCCTCGTTCTTCAGAGGCTCAAAACTTGTGATTCTCAGCGCTTCTCCTTGGATTTCTGCTGGCACGACAGCTTCCATTCCAAATGCCAAACTAAAAGGGCTTTCTCCCGTCGTCCATCGTGATATAGTTCGATATGCCCATAAAACCGATGGTAGTTCGTCTACCCAGTTGGACTTCTCTGACGCTAGTCGTTTTTTCAGTCCGTCCAATATGATTCTGTTCACCACTTCGACTTGCCCATTTGCTTGAGGATGAGCCACTGCTGTGAATACTTGTAGGATTTTCATCTCCGTACACCACTCGATAATTTTCTTTCCACGGAACTGAGCTCCATTATCTGAAACCAAAATTCTTGGTAAACCAAATCTGCAGCAAATATTCTTCCAGATGAAATGGATCATTTCGGCTTCGATGATCTTGGCTAATGGTTCGGCTTCGACCCATTTGGTGAAGTAGTCCACCGCCACTACTACGAACTGCTTGCTTCCTCGAGTTTTCACAAAGGGGCCGACGATGTCAATTCCCCATCTAGCGAAAGGACACGGCGAACAGATAGTTAGCATGTCAACAGCAGGTGTATGGATTCGCCATCCGTGTTTCTGACAAGCCTCGCATCTCTTAACTATTTCGCTCGCGTCATTTTTCATCGTGGGCCAATAAAGTCCAGCTCGTACTACTTTTCGAGCCAACGATCTGGCTCCGGCATGTTCGGCACATCCCCCCTCATGGGCTTCCTTCAAGACTTTGATTCCTTCTTCTCTGGATAAACATCGGGCATTTGTCGTCAGGAAGGTTTTTCTGTACAAGGCCTCTTGTAGTAGATAATAAAATCGAGCTTGCCTTTCCAGCTTTTCTAATTCCTTTTCTGTTTCTTCTTTCTTACCTTTTAAAAAGCGTATAATTGGAGTTCTCCAATCCGGACTCACCCCGTCATCAATGCTCATTACTTCTTTCTCTCTTTCCACTCCCATTACTGTTATAGTCATCTGCGAACAATCTCGAAGCGAACTACCTATCTTAGCAAGGAAATCTGCCTTTTGGTTCTCACTTCTGGGAATCTGCTCAATTTCAAGCTTCTCGAACTTGCTTTCCATTTCCCTGATTTTTTCCATGTAAGAACTCATCCGATCTTCTTTGACTTCGTATCGATTTTGCAGCTGTTGAGTTACTAGTTGTGAATCAGACTTAACCGTCACATGACGAGCTCCAACTTGTTCGGCTATCTTCAAACCCTGTAAGAAGGCTTCATATTCCGCTTCATTGTTAGAGGCTTTAAACAAGAACTTGACAGCGAACTGTAGCTCATCTTTTTCTGGGCTAATTAACAAGATACCAGCTCCAGCTCCATGACGATAAGAGGATCCGTCAACAAAGAGTTCCCATTCTTTCTTTTCTTGAATTCTGGTTGTCTCTTGTATGAAATCTGCCAAAGTCTGGCCTTTAATCGCCGTTCGTGGTTCGTATCTAATGTCGAACTGGCCTAGCTCGACGACCCACTTGACCAACCGACCCGAGGCTTCTGGCTTCCCCAATATGGTGCTCAACGGATGGTCAATTCTCACTATGACTGTATGACTCAAAAAATAGGGTCTTAATCTTCTGGCCGCAGTTACTAATGCATATGCTACTTTCTCAATCTCCGTATAGCGTATTTCCGCATCTTGAAGGACTTTGTTGACGAAGTATATCGGGAACTGGTCCTTGCCTATCTCCTTCACCAGGACCGAACTAACTGACTCTTCTCCGATTGCTAGATATATCATTAGCGGTTCTCCTTGAACTGGTTGTTTCAACAGGGGGAGTGTAGCAAGAAAAACCTTCAGATCGTCAAACGCTTTCTGGCACTGCTCGTTCCAACCGAACTAACTACTTTTTCTGAGAACTTTAAAAAAAGGCAATCCCTTGTCCGCCAATCTGGAAATGAATCTGCTTAAGGCGATCACGCGACCAGTTAGGATTTGTACTTCTTTTATAGTTCGGGGAGCAGTCATATTCTGTATAGCTTGAATCTTGCTGGGATTAACTTCAATTCCTCTCTCCGTAACCATGTAACCCAAGAATCTCCCCGTTTTTACTCCAAAAGAACACTTCGCAGGGTTCAAGCGCATTCCACTTCTTCGAATGGTTGCCATGGTTTCTCTTAAGTCCGCAGGATGTGTGTCCGCTTTCACACTTTTTACCAGCATGTCATCTACATAAGCCTCCATGTTCCGACCTAACTGATTGGCAAACATCCTGTCCACCATCCTTTGATAGGTAGCTCCAGCATTCTTTAATCCAAAAGGCATCACCGTGTAGCAATATGTTCCTGACGAAGTGATAAAGGCCACATTGGGTTTGTCTTCAAGATGTAACAGAATTTGGTGATATCCTTGTGCTGTATCCATCATACTGAGCAGTTCGCATCCTGCAGTGGAATCGACCAGCTTATCGATTCGGGGCAGCGGATAGTAATCTTTGGGGCAAGCCTTGTTGAGATCACGGAAATCAATGCACATACGCCACTTGTTCTCTGGTTTGGGTACCAAAACAACATTAGCTAACCACCGCGGGTACAAAATTTTTTCAATGTGTCCGATTTCCAACAACTTCTGGACTTCTCTCTCAATGATTTCATTCTGTTGCTCTCCGAAATGTCTTAACTTTTGCTTGATGGGTCGAACTTCAGGTTTGACATTCAATTTGTGAACGGCCACCTCTGGATCTATTCCCCTCATATCCTCTGGTTTCCATGCGAACAGGTCCACGTTCTCTTTTAATACTCCTATTATTTCTTCCTCGATTTCTTCAGTTAGATAACGGCCAATGCGAATGGTATGACCAGGTAGCTCCGGAATTAGTTCGACGCTCATCAACTCTCCTTCTTCGAACTCAGCCGTGTTCGCTTCCCGTCCTTTTTTGTGACTAATGTCTCTTTCTCGATCAGCATCATCCCTTTGTTCTGAACTCCGCTTTCGAGATTCTAGCTGACGAACTGCAGTAACATAACATCGTCGAGCTGTCTGTTGGTCCCCATGAACCCTTCCTATACCTAGGATCCGGCCCTGATCATTCTCGATAGGAAACTTCATCATCAAGTGTGCTGGCGAGATGATTGCTGCGTAAGTACCCAAAGATGGGCGACCTAATATCACATTATACTGAGAGGGTGCATCGACCAATATGAAGGTTATGGTCCTATTTTGCTTCCATTCTCCTTCTCCTAACACCATAGGTAACTGCACCTTGCCCAGAACAGCTACTGCTTCTCCAGAAAAGCCATAAAGGGAGGTCTCTACTGACTTTACTTCCACCGTCGACCTCATCTTCCTGAAACAATCCATGAACATGATATCCACGGAACTTCCTGTATCCACAAATATCCTCTTAACCTCAAAACCTCCATTTTTCGCAGAAATCACTAACGCGTCGAACTGGGGACTTTGGATGGCCACCTTATCACGAGCTCCAAACTCTATCACAACGTCATCAAAGATGGTTTGAACCTCAATATTCTTTTGCCGGACTAAATTCAACCTGGCTTTGCGAGCTCTATTTGAGTCCCCGTCAGTAGGGCCTCCGATGATCATGTGTATTGTAGGCCTTTCCTCTCTTGCAGGCTCATTATGTTGTGGATTCGGTGGAGGTGGAGGTAGTTTGGGCTGTTCTCGTCTTCTATCTCTTCTTTGCCCTCACCGGCCATTTCGGTTGTCTCCGTGTTCGAGCGGAGGTTGTCGAACATATCGGGCCAGTTTGTTTTCTCTAATCAATCTCTCCAATTCATCTTGCAGATGCCAACATTCATCCGTACTGTGGCCGTACTCGTTATGAAACCGGCACAATTTCCCGCCACCGTAGGTGGGTGGCTTCTTAGGATTCGGACTTCAGGTTGCCGGCCATTTTAACTAGGGCAAATTCCAGATTTCCATTAGCATTTGTTCGGGAGGAATTGTCAATGGTGTGTATCGTTCATATTGCCTTCGGCCTCCCCTACTGTCTCTTAACTGCGGAGGTGCGAACTTTGCTCGAGGTTCTTCGAAGTTCCGCTTCCTTATGCTTTCTTGTTCTCATGCTTTGTTCGGTCGGCTGGAGCTCTCTCCTTTCTTCATCCGAACTGCTTCTTCTAGATTGATATACTTGGTAGCCCTTTGTAACAAATCGTCAAAATTCAAGGGGGTCTTCTTCACTAGGGAAGTATGAAGATCACCTTCTCTCAATCCTTGAATAAACGCGCTAACCACCAGGTCACCCGAAGCCTCCGGGGCCTCAAGAACGGCAGCTGTAAACTTTTTGACATAGTCCCTTAATGTCTCCTCCATCTTTTGCCGAACTCCGAATAACGTTTGAGCAGATCGCTTCTGCTTCCGAACACTGGCAAACTGATGTAAGAACATTTCTGACAGCTGTTCGAAACTGTGAATCATTCCGTCGCTTATTTGACTGAACCAAGTCTGAGCAGCTTTGGTAAGGGTGGTAGCGAACACCCTACACTTAATCCCTTCAGAGTACTGGTGTAAGAGAGTAGTATTTTCAAATCGACACAAATGCTCCCAAGGGTCAGTAGTGCCATCGTAGTCGAAGTTTACTGGGCGAAAAGAGACAGGCAGCTTGTCCCTCATGATCAGGTCAGAAAAAGGGTTTCCCCTTGAGTTTCGCGGAGCTCGATGAGCGTTCTGATGGGCTTCTCTCAGCTCTCTTCGCAGTTCAACAACCTCCTCAGATGGATCGGTGCGTTCCCGTTTTTGACCCCTGGGCTGATCGAAACGACTTTCCCTCTCGTTAGCTTGTGACTTGTCTTCTGGCTGATTTTTCTCTATTTCAATTTCCACATTCTCAGATTGTCCTTTGACATGAGCAGTCAAGGCCCTTTGAACTGCCACCGATATCAAACCGGAAAGCTCTTCAGGAGTCAAAGTAATGGTGTGAGGAGGATTATCCGGGACGGTGTTCTGGCTGTCCCCTTCTTCCTCACGATTCCTCGATGGTTCACCTATCTCCGTTCTCTACGTTGCTCTAGTGTTTACCATATTTGCTCTCAACGTCTTGACTCAGAATTTTTCCCACAGACGGCGCCAATTGATGTTGCTTTGGTTTAACGTGCGTCTTCTCAGAACCAAAAACTCAAAATCTCGAATGGTCGGATCCAACGAACCTGCAAAACAGACACCGGGAGGGGTTCCCGGCGAAGGGACTCCGACGCTCAAGTCAGTCGAAAAGCTCTGAAATCTCTCAAGTAATGTAATCTCTGAATTTTGTGTATTGCGTGTGTGTAAAGTGTCAAAGAACAAGGATATATATACTCCCTGATACTTGTTGCAGTAGAAATAGGAGTCCTAATTGTGTTTGGCGTGGGAGTCCTCCGGAAATCAAGGGTTAGCTCGATATCAGCCTAGAAATCAGGGATATGGGTAACAAACCCGTGAAAATAGCGGGCAGTTAAGATCATTTTGCTTTCATCTCATCATTCAGCTCGTAGAATCATGCCGAGCTAATGTAGTTCGCCGAGACAGGCATAGTTCGCCTATTAAAGTAGTTCGCCGGGACAGGCGTAGTTCGACCTAAACTAAGTAAGAAATCCGGTCTGGATGAATTCGGTCGTGGTTAGTTCGGTTCAGTTTGAGGAATTCAGTTCGATCACATCAGCCACTATTATCTACTTCATATTATTATTCATTTGAGAACTATCGTATAAGTTGATGTGTTGATTCTCATGGGTTAAGAAGACATTCGTGATATTCCATTTTACAATATGATCATTCATGGTTTGTGGCACTCTCATGTATATATCATTACACCAATTCGTGTTATTTGATTCGGCTCGATTTATCCTTATATTATATTTCAAAATAATGTAATATATTTATTATGTGATACAATCAATATTTTTATCATGTAATACAATTATTTCATTTATATAATACAATTAATATATTTCAATAGAATAATAAAATCATTTTTAAGTAAAATAAGATAATATATTTAAGTAAATGCAGTAATAATTTTATGTTATATGATTAATATTTTTACATGATACAAGTAATATGCTTATGTTAGAATTCAATAAAATGAGGGTAATTATTTTATACAAATGAAGTAATACGTATCTTTATCTGATACAATCAATACATTTATGAAATACAATTAATATTTTTATGTGATACAACTAATATATTTCAGTAAAATAATAAAACCATTTTTTAAGTAAAATAAGATAATCTATTTTAGTAAATGTACTAATACCTTTACGTATGTTAATACATTTACATGATACAAATAATACTCTTGCAGTCTATTTCAATAAATTAAGTAATACCTTTATGTTTCCATATTTTTTCTAATTTTTTGCAAATGATTATTATGTTATATCTTATGCTTAAATAATTGATTTTTAATATTTAAAATCTTTGCAACATAATAATATTTGGCTCACAAATTCACAATTTGATGTTTGAAATCATCAACTTGCTACGAGAAGAAGTTAATTACACAATTGGTGAGATAGTAAAAGGAAAAATATTAACAATTTTCGGAATCTAAATCTCTCCAATACACAAGCAAAAGGAGGGAGAAGAAAAAGATGAGGAGACTTGTGATATGAAGAAGCAGAACGTCATTATGAAGAAGGAAGTGGATCGGGAATTTTTAAAAAAAACTATATATATATATATATACTGGTTGCAGCAGTTGTGAGCTCCACAAAAAGATTGGGAAAATGGCCCAAACTACCAATTTTTTTAAACTTTGATCCCATTTTATCCATTGATATAGTAATACACCCCTAAATAATCCTAAATATAGATTTTGAGCCCAAAATACCCATTTTTTTGAAAGTCAATTGATAATTGTGGGCCCATGTGAGATGAGACACATTGACATTGTCATTTTGCTGACTTTAATGTGCGAATACACAATTTTTAATTAATTACTTAATTTTGTCATGTCTTCACTGTTTTCAAATACAATATTTTTAATTAATTATTAATTTATTCATACTTTGTTATTAATTTTTGAAGATTATGTGTTATTAATCTTCAAAAACTGTGATTAATGTTCGAAAATCTGGACACAAGAATAGTAATAATATTTTATTATTTTGAAAAACACTATTATTAATTAATTAATGATTTTCGAACATATATACGACTATGACACTATTACAATATTAATAAATTTTTTAATTTATTTTCGAAAATAAATTTATTAACTATATATTATAATCATTTTAAAAAATTAGTGAATTGACTAATTTTCGAAATTAGTGCAATTTCGAAAATTAGTGAATGGACATAATTTTCGAAAACTATGATTTCTTAATCTTCGAAAATAAAGACATGCACTTGTAATAATATTTTATTCATTGCCTCCTATTATTAATTAATTATTTAGTTATTTATTAATTAATTAATTTAGGCATGAAATTGCATGACTTAATGTCGAAAATTATCCAATGACTTAATCTTCGAAAATTGACATTTGTTATTCTTCAAAAATTCTATTTTGTTATGTTCGAAAACTATGTCATGCACTTTTAATAATATTTTAGTCATTCACTCCTATTATTAATTATTTATTTATTTAGGCTGGACTTAGTTTCGAAAATTAGTGCATTGACTTAATCTTCGAAAATTAGTGAATTGACATAATTTTCGAAAACTATGATTTTTTAATCTTCGAAAATAAACACATGCACTTTTAATAATATTTTATTCATTGCCTCCTATTATTAATTAATTAATTATTTATTTATTAATTAATTTAGGCTGGACTTATTTTCGAAAATTAGTGCATTGACTTAATCTTCGAAAATTAGTGAATTGGCATAATTTTCAAAAACTATGATTTCTTAATCTTTGAAAATAAAGACATGCACTTTTAATAATATTTTATTCATTACCTCCTATTATTAATTAATTAATTAATTTAGGCATGAAATTGCATGACTTATTTTCGAAAATTATCCAATGACTTAATCTACGAAAATTTTAATTTTCCGAAACATTGTATTTCATTTTCGAAAATTCCTATAAAATTTTTGAACATTTTTTTATTTAAAATTATAATGTTCGAAAACACTAATAATAATTTTAAAATTAGTGTCATACTTTATTAGTATTTTTTGTCAATTATATATTGTTATATAATAGTGTTTTCCAACATAATATAATTTTCGAAAATTAAGAGAAGTACTAATCATCGAAAATTTTGGACATTTATTGTTTTTTGGAGTAATTTTTCGAATATTTTTTAATATTATTATTTAATTATTTATTTTCGAACATTATCATAGCTACAACTTTTTCAACAATTCCCTAGAACTACTAATCTTCGAAACTGAGTCCTAATGTTCGAAAATGTGAGGCATGACCTTTTAATAATATTTTAGTCATTGACACCTATTAATAATTAATTAATTATTGATTTATTAATTAATTTAGGCATGAAATTGCATGACTTATTTTCGAAAATTTTTTGTTGACTTAATCTTTGAAAATTTTAATTTTCCAAAACATTGTATTTCTTTTTCAAAAATTCCTATAAGATTTTCGAACATTTTTTTCTTTAAAATTATAATGTTCGAAAACACTAATAATAATTTTAAAATTAATGTCACACTTTATTAGTATTTTTCGTCAATTACATATTGTTATATAATAGTGTTTTCCAACATAATATAATTTTCGAAAATTAATAGAAGTACTAATCTTCAAAAATTTTGGACATGAGCTTGTAATATTATTTTATTGTTTTTTGTAGTAATTTTTCGAATCTTTTTTAATATTATTATTTAATTATTTATTTTCGAACATTATCATAGCTACAGCTTTTTCGACAATTCCCTAGAACTACTAATCTTCGAAACTGAGTCCTAATGTTTGAAAATGTGAGGCATGACCTTTTAATAATATTTTAGTCATTGACACCTATTAATAATTAATTAATTAATTATTTATTAATTAATTATTTATTTATTAATTAATTTAGGCATGAAATTGCATGACTTATTTTTGAAAATTTTTTGTTGACTTAATCTTCGAAATTATGCTTTTGTTATTCTTTGAAAATTTGGTCATGCATTTGAAATAATATTTTATTCATGGTAAAGTGACTCCTATTATTAATTAATTAACTATTTATTACTTAATTTAGACATACTTTGTTATTTATTATTGGAAAATTTTATTATTAATTTCCGAAAGCATTAATAATAAATTATCGAAAACATTATTCATAAAGTTGGTTTATTATTAAAATTGTATTCATGTTAAAGTGACACCTATTATTAATTAATTAATTATTAATTAATTTAGGCATACAATTGCATGACTTATTTTCGAAAATTAGTTCACTAGACTTAATCTTCAAAAATTCTACTTTTGTATTGTTCGAAAACTTTAATTTGTTATTCTTCGAAAATTTGGCCATGCACTTTTAATAGTATTTTATTCATGTTATTTTGTCTCCTATTATTAATGAATTCATTATTTTTTAATTAATTTATTTAGGCATATAGTTGCATAACTTATTTTCGAAAATTAGTTCACTAGACTTAATCTTCGAAAAAATCTACTTTTGTATTGTTCGAAAACTTTAATTTGTTATTCTTCGAAAATTTGGACAACACTTTTAATAATATTTTATTCATGTTATTTTGACTCATATTATTAGTTAATTAATTATTTATTAATTAATTTAGGCATACTTTGTTATTTATTTTTAAATAATTGTATTATTAATTTCCGAATACATTAATAATAAATTGTCGAAAACATTATTAATAAAATTTGAAATTCTCGAAAAATATTTATTGAGTTTCGAAGAATATTTTTTCGACAATATTAATTTAAGAAAACATTAATAATAATGTTATAAATTCTCGAAAAAATTAGGGGAATTAATTTTTGAAGATTAATGTTTCGAAAATAATAAAGTTCACTAACATGAATAATAATATTAATAATTTTCGAATAGTAATATTTTGTACTGAGATATTGCTTAGGCAAATTTCGAAAACATTTATTTTCTCAAATTATAATGTTTGAAAACATTATAATTTTCTGTTATAATTTTCGAAGACATTGTTATAAAGTTACGAAAATCTGTAATAAATTTTCGACAACCTTTTCTAGAGAAAATAATAATGTTCGATAAATTAATTAATCATAACATTGTTATTAATTTTCCAAAACATTGATATTAATTTGAGATCATATTGCACAATTAATCTTCGATAACATTTTCAATAATTTTCGAACATTACTTATAAACTAGTATTAATTTCCGAACATTAGAAATTTACGAACATTAGAGGTACTTTTCGAACACTATAGTGAAATTCTATTACTAATTTTATATTACGTTAATTAATTATCTTCGAACACTAATTATGCAATTTTCGAAATTTACTAACAAAGTATGCTCGAAAAATTAATAATTATTTCATAATAGTGTTTTCGACTTCATTAAAAAAATGGTTTTTTTACTCAGTCGTTGAAGCCAAATAAATTGGACATTTTCTTCTTGTATGATTTTCTAACTTGCAAACTGAACATTTCTTTTTCAACCTTCGGATGCCTTCATTGCTGCAGCCACCAATGTGTTCATTAGCGATTTCGTCATCTCTATAGTCATACTGCATGGGCACCCCTTTGGTACATCTTGCTCTATTGTGGTCTGTACGGCCGCATCGACTGCATCTTCTGGATCGGGCAGAAGGAATCTGTTTTCCTTTCGGTCGTCCCGCTTGTTTAGGCTTGTCCGGTGCTCTACATAATTGATTTTGAATTTCATCTGATGCCACCCAAGCTTCTGGCTCGGGCACGGGATTAACCGTACCGCTCCACATTCCCCTCAACCATTCAGTGGTGTAATATGGGGCGACATATGATGTAAATGATTCCTTCATAAAACTGTAACAAAAATTGGACAAATGGTCAAGACGTATAGGTACGTATGAATACATTCACGATGCATAATTGTCGCCTGAGATGTAAAAATATGGGTTCGTATGAGTACCTTATTGCTGCACATGCATGCGAACACGGTATTAGGTCACTCTGAAAAATTGAACATGTGCACTCGTATTGGGTTAGCTTGACAATGAAAATCTTACTCCCGTCCGTGACCTTATATTTATTTCGGTCCAATTTATCCACTTCCATACGCCGACCAAGCTTGACAGCTTCGACTAGTCTTTCATGCACTGCCTTCGTCAGAGTATTTTCTCTATCTTCAGTAGCAGTCCTCCTTTCATAAAATCATTTTTCGATTATTCGTCGAGCACACTCTAGAAAAGAACATACAGGTAGCTTTCTTGTCCATACAAGACGACTATTCCATATCTCAGCCGCGTTTGATGTCGTGAAGTTAAATCTTCTAACAGGACATTTTACTCGAGCCCATCGTTGTTCTCCAGCCTTCGTTAAGGTTGCTACTATACCTTGTATACAAGAAGCTTGTATCATAGAATAGTACCTGCAAGTACAATTAGACATTGGTTGTGATACGCAGAGAATTAAAAAATTACCGTGTGTCTAATACGATAGATTGATCTGAAATTGCAAAGATCGAATGATTTTTAAAAAAATATACTTTTCGAAGGCCGTCAACTGATAACAAAATGCAGCTTTATTGAAAAGTTCCACCAAATGTGTACCATGTCTGGCCAAATTTTTTTGCAAATGAAAACAACATAAAGCATGGGTCGCTTCAGGGTACACATACTTGATGCCATTGCTGATACTGACGTGTTGATCGGATACTATTAATAATTGATCAGGACATCCAAATGCTTCACGAAGATGTGTCAGAAACCAAGTCCAAGACTCATCATTCTCCACATTTCCTAGACCAACTGCCAATGGAAAAATTTGATCGTTCCCATCTTGGGTTACTGCAACAAACCCAACACCTTTGTACTGACCTTTCAAGTGACATCCATCGACAACTATAACAGAACGTGAATAGTTCATAAATCCATGAATAGATGCGGCCAATGCATAGAACACATATTTGAATTTTCCATTAGCATGTGTTTCCAACGCTGTATATGTCCCGGGATTACATACTTTCAAGATGTCTAAATATATTGGGAGCATAGCAAATGACTTTTTTGGATCACCGTACGCAACTCTCATAGCATGGCGTTTTGCTTTCAATGCAACCTTGTATGAAACATGTACACCATGTCGATCCTTCATTTCAGATATGATGCCCCTAGGACCAAGGTTGGAATTTTCAGCCCTGAGTGTGTCAGCATAGTACTCACCGATAACTGCTGCTGGAAGTCGCCGAGCTGCACTGTTGTTCAAATCATTTGAACATGTATGTTTTGATACAATTTTCGAAATTTTCCAAATGCCAACTTTCTCATGTGCGTTCATTGTGAATGGGTAATTTTTTTTTGTACACTTCACATAGTATCTCATCTTATCAGAACGATCCACGCGGTACTCAACGAGATTATCTAAATGGTATAAACCTACTGCATTTTGCAACTCAGATTTACTACCAAAGGTGCTTCATTTTCTCAAGGTGGCATGCTCGGTCGGCTCGTTCGCTTAAGTAGGTTCTGACTCCTCACAAGGTACTTTTGGAATAAACCATTCTGGTCTCCTAATGTAGGTCAAGAATTCCTCGTACGCTTGTCGTTGCTCCGCATCCAAAATATTCTCGACATCTTCATCTAGCTCAAATTCATCATTTTCAACTGTCGCTGGTGCTGACTCATCTTCCTCATTTGAAGAACCTGAAACATGAAATAGATAATATGTATTAAATTTTCAACATATTATTCAGTAATTAATGACTCTTACAAAATTACCACAATCATCAGAGTACAGTTGGTCGGGTCCGCTTTATGTTTCACGTGGTTATGGGACAACTTCACTTGAATAAGACTCATTGTGTTCGTAAGTGGGCGGAGACCTATTCAAATCGATATAGTCAACCCCCCACAGTGATGTAAGGCCCGCACGACCACTAGATGAAGTCCAGGATGCCCACTCATCCTGTGCTGATGTCCCAGCTTGCCTAGCTTCGTCTTGATATGGTATACCCCATTTTGAGAAGAACGTTTCGTCATTTTCTAGACCAAGGGAAACATTTACATGGCCCGAATACTGGTCGGGAATCCCAAAGGTGGGATAAGAGCATGTGCTATGGTCCAATACTCCTGATGAAACTCCCACATGGTTGATATTCTGCGATGGTAATGACCACACGCATTCTGATGCTCCAAAATTTGTAGGCTTGATGGAAACGTAAACGACTAGACACTCACTGCTTGGTGACAATAATCGTTCCAGATCCGAATCATTTTTAATTTTGTACTTTCTCATTATTCCATTCATAACCGCTAAAGAACGGATCACATATCTCCAACTATTCAGGTTGGCACATATAACTTCATGGACTGACTCTAAAAGATCAGCAAATGAAATTTTTCGAAGTTGTAGTTGCTCGTTCGAACCGTTTCTGTACTCTAACCCTTTCCAATGACCCCCGAACCAAACCACTATAGATATGGAACTCATACTTTCCTACGTCTGGTCGAAAAATATATCCAATGATTGAAATCAGAAAATATTCATACATTATTTACATGTACACTTAATCATTAAGAGTCTTTTAAATGTTGCAAACAAAGTCTCGGTAATTAATTAATTATTTTTTATTATTGTAGAATGAAGTTGTTTCAGACAAAAATTTTCGAAGATTATGGTTATAATAGTGGTGTAATATGAGTAGCCAATGCATTACATTAGAATGTCAAAAATAAAAGAAAAACAAGGTGAATTTGCACATGTTGGACAAAAATCCGTCACTTGTCGATGTAATCAATAAAAAAAAACAAAACATTGATTCAAAATACATTTTTCATTGCAGTAATTCATTTAATAGACTTATGATTACACTAATCAAAATTAAAAAATTGGTTGTGGTTTCAGAGTAATTCATTGTAGTAATTAATTTTCAACGAAAATACATTTTTCATTTGCAGTAATTCATTGCAATAATATATCAGACTAATCAATAAATACATGAACCAAAAAATTAGTGGAGTTCAATACATTCACATGAACCAATAAATTAGTTAAAATATGATTACACTAACTGATAAAATACATTCACATGAACCAATAAATTAGTGGAGTTCAAACTTCAGCTTTATTCACATGAACCAATAAATGTATTTAAATATGGAGTGCCAAAAAATGTTGCATAGTATGTACTATAGTTTTACATTTATGCTACCCCAATTTTTAAACCCTAATTTTTCTTAATCAAAACAGTATAACATGTCATTGTTTTCGACAATCACAATGTATCAGCTCCTTATTATTACATAGTTTTCAATTATTTTGGTCTTCAAAGACGAAGTTGTACATACGAGTCATCATTTCTCCCAAAACACTTCCTTTTTAGGACCCCCTAACCACATTTTCCATTTATGTTATACAACACTTGACAAATTATATTGTAAAACATCATTATACGTAGTACTTGAAATAAAAGAATTGATTAATATATAATTAGATTTTCGAAATGATTTAGAGTACTACTTTGCATGAAATAAACATTGAAAACTGAAGAAATAAAATAAATACGGTTGGAGAGATGACACACAAACAATTCTAAAAACATACCTTTGAACTTTGTTAGAGTGAAAATTTGAAAGATTTTTGCACGTCCTAATCCACTCCGAAAATAATAAAGAAATTATATTGGCCTAAAATTGTTTCACGTACTCATTGTTTATCCTTTTTTTTCCATTTATAGACCAAAAAAGGATAATCTACTGTGCCTACACAGTTAGACGTGGATCCTACATTTTCTCTTGGCACAACACATACTATTTGCACATTGAATGAATGAGAAGTGGGGGACAATTAGTTGATTGACTTTTTCTACAAGATTGAGCAGAATTAAGTAAACCCTAATTAGGGTTATTAGTATATATTTTTGGCCTAATATGAATCATAATATTAGGCTTAGTACATGTAATTTTACGAGACATAAATAATTATACTTAGTAATTTGCAGTGATGATTTATACATCCAAGGAACCATCCAAGAGATCTTATAATAGGAGATCCATCCATTGGTGTAAGGACAAGAAGATCCATCCCACATGAAGTAATGTTTGCATGCTTCATATCTCAGTCAGAGCCTAAGAATGTTGAAGAGGCACTGCAAGATAGCAACTGGGTGCAGGCCATGCAAGAAGAGCTGAACGGATTTGAGAGAAATCAAGTATGGCAAATAGTTGCAAGACCAACCCATCAAGGTATAATTGGAACAAAGTGGGTGTTCAAGAACAAGTTAGATGAATCTGGAGTTGTTGTTAGAAACAAAGTAAGATTAGTGGCCAAAGGATGCTGTCAGGAAGAATGAATTGATTTTGATGAGACTTTCACTCCAGTGGCAAGGCTGGAAGCTATAAGGATTTTCCTAGCCTATGCAGCATACATGAATTTCAATGTCTATCAAATGGATGTTAAAATCGCATTTCTGAATGGCCTCCTTACAGAGGAAGTATATGTTGAACAACCCCCGGGCTTCGAAGATCAAGTAGAAGAGAAGGTGTTTCGATTACAAAAGGCTCTGTATGGACTTAAGCAAGCACCTAGAGCTTGGTATGACACCTTATCTCTTTATCTTCTGGAAAATGGTTTCCAAAAAGGGATGATCGACAAGACGCTGTTTAGGATACAGGACGGAGAAAGTGTACTTTTAGTACAAATATATGTGGATGACATTATTTTCGGTTCCACAAACAAAGAACTATGTGAGAAATTCTCCAACCTGATGCAGTCAAAGTTTGAGATGAGTATGATGGGAGAATTAAGTTTCTTTCTCGGACTGCAAGTAAAACAGCTACCTATATGAACCTTCATCAATCAAGTCAAGTATACGAAGGAACTTATCAAGAAATTTTGCATGGAGAATGGAACAGCAACGTCCGTGCCCATGTCCACATCCATAAGTTTTAACAAAGATGAGGAGGGCAAAGATGTTGATATTACCAAGTACAAACGACTCATTAGATCATTGCTGTATCTCACAGCAAGCAAGCCAGATATTATGTTTGCAGTAGGAGTCTGTGCAAGGTTCCAAGGAGCACCAAATGAATCACACCTGTTAGCAGTAAAAAGGGTGATTAAATATCTGAAAGGAACTCAGGATGTAGGCCTATGGTACCCTAAGAAAGGAGGATTCAAGCTTAAAGGCTACTCCGACTCAGATTATGCAGGCTGCAAGATTGATCGGAAGAGTACTAGTGGGACGTGTCAGTTTCTGGATAACAGACTTGTCTCATGGTTCTACAGGAAGCAAACTTCAATCGCAACCTCTACAGCAGAAGCAGAGTATGTTGCAGCAGAAAGTTGTTGTGCGCAGATTCTCTGGATACAACAGCAACTAAGGGATTATGAAATTCAAGAAAAAGAGACTCCAATTTTCTGTGATAATATGAGTGCTATTGCAATAACGCATAATCCTATCTTTCACTTAAGAACGAAGCACATTGATATACGTCATCACTTTATAAGAGATCATGTTGAAAAGAAGGATATTGTGCTTGAGAAAGTTCACACGGATTTCCAGCTTGCAGATATATTCACTAAGCCCTTAAGTGAATCAAGGTTTTCTACGCTTAGAAGCGAGCTAGGAATTCTTAAGCTATGAAGAGAAAAGGAAGATGCAAGAACCAAGGGGGAACCTCTGCATGCTTACGAGAAGCAGTAAGAACGGTACTGTAAGCTACGCATCAATACAGCACTGGGTTCAGACAGCGCTGCATCTTATATTCTTACAGTACAGCAGTTATCGAGAATTCAAACAGCACCAGGTTACAGCATTTATTTCAAAAGAGTATTGATTACTCTGCAACCTCGTACTTGGAATGCTGCAACCTTAAAAAGACATTTATTTAGGCGGCAAATGGCATGTCTTTCAGCATTAAATGCATGTCTGCGTGTGTCAGGAAGTGGAAATGGCGCAGTCAGAAACCCACACGCCAGGTAATTATTGCGATGATTTGACATCTCCACTTTTTCCTGAACCATTAGATCAATTCCTTGATTTATCTCAACCGTCGATCTTACACACGTCCCTTGAGAACCGCCATAAACACCATAACCGTGTCTTTTGAATTCATTATTCACCATTTTCCAAGGAGAGAAAATGTTCTTCGCGGCTAAGTCCAAAACTTCGAATCTTTCTCTCTTTCTCTTTCTCAAAAATCTTCAATGGCTGCCCGACGTACCATTGTTCTGGATGGAAGACTGATCAACCAAGAACATATCTATGCTTCAGGGCTGTATGATAACGCCCTTATCAAAAGGATTTTTGATGCTCTTCAACAGACCCAAATCCTAGGGTTGTTGACCACTGTTTACGCTGGCTTCTCTGTGGAGTCAGTACAAAGATTTTATACCTACGCCAGGCAGGCGGAGGAAAGGAACTGCATCCTGTTCAGGATGGATGCAGAAGATGAAGAATGGTCTTTGACCATTAGGGACATCGCCACCACCTTCAGCATCTCCGCTGCAGGTCTGACCCCCAGTCAGTTGACAACATATGGGGAGGCATCTGCTCAAGAGATGTGGGATCTTTTTCGAGCAAGGGATGCAGGGGCTGAAATCAAGAGAAGCGCCCCCAAGAAGCTCTTCAAGCCGGAGTTTGAACTTCTCCATGACATCTGTGCATACTCCATCGAAGGAAGAATTGGGAGTTATAACAAATGCATAGATCTTCGGTTCCAGATCATGTCTGCTATCATGGAGAGAAAAGGTGAATTGGGCGAGGTTCATCATGAAGAGGTTGTGGGAGGAAGCAGAAAAGATAACGGAGCGTCAGAGCTATGGTATCACCATCTGTTCTCTGCTCTGCAAGCTTGGCCTTCAACTTGCAGCACCCGCCTCCATACACATTGGAAAGTATCTCGGGGAGAAGAAGAAGGGCAAGACCCAATCAAAGGCTGCAGGAGCAGGAGTTGCAAGGAAGAAAACCAAAGACAAAAAGAATGCAACTCTTGCTCTGCAAAATGAAGCTGCAGGCAGCGGGAAGGAAGTCGAAGAAGAGGATGCTCTGAGTCCTCTTCCTGTCATCAAGAGGAGTTCAGGGAAGGCTGTACCTAAACTTGAATCCTCTTCCCCGGATGATGACGCACCCTTGGTGAGAAGGGCCCCACGCAGTAAGAAGGTTGCTGCTGCTGTTGTGGATGAGTCACATCAGCCTAGGGATAAAGAAGGATCTCTTTATTCCCAACTCTCTACACCTTCTATGGTTGTAGTTGACCTTGGGGATGAGTCACATCAGCTTCGGAAGCCACATCAGCACCGGGTCGAGCCAACTGAAGAAGAAGTTCGTCTGTAAACAGAATCTTCAGTGCTCGATCCCACCTCTCCGGCTGCTAGAAATATGGAGCAGCAGTACTCTCTCTAGAGAGAGATGAGGCTGGCTAAGGGGGAAATCCTGTTGAAGTGGAAGGATTTCCTGACAGTCGAGCAAGCTGTTCTGGAGTGGGCCAAATCAGAAGACATTCTGGCACTCCTGCAACCTGATTATGCAGCAAGAGTTCAAGAGCTCGAAGGATGCAGTGCTGCACAGGGAGCAAAGGACAAAGGGAAAGCTAAAGCTCTTACAGAATCCGACTCTGCAGAGCTGCCTATGAGAGCAGCATTGGAGGACACACATGCCTTCCTTGCCCTGGTTTCGGAGGCTGTAAGAAGGGACGATGACGTTGCGTTTGCTCGAGAGCAAATCGACACCTTGAGAGTGGAGCAAGCTGAAGAAACTATGCTGCAACAGGCGCTGCAACAAAACATAAAGAAAACCAAGCTGCAGCACACTCCTAGGAGGATGCGGGGAGAAGAAAGTTCAAGTCAGCATCAGATGAACTCCCCTGCATACGAGCAAATAGTTGAGGACCTCTCCAACATCGTCATGCTGGATCTTTTGGAGGAGGAGGAATCTCAACTGTTGGACTATGGCGATTCCCCTGTTCGCGACAATGAAGATGCTGCTGATGCAGACTCTCTAAGGGAACCGTCAGCCATCATTCAGAGAGTAATCTCAGAGCTTGCTGAAGACGCCGATGACACAACCACGGAGGAAGTTGTAGAGGTAGGACTCCCTGTACTGGCCGCGACAGCAGTACAGCAGGCAACCACCAAAACAGAAGCAGCTGGAGAGTCAAGCAAGGTGGAAGCCGAGATTCTTGCAGCAGTGGAGCATACAGTGCTGGAAACTGTGAACGCTGTAAGAAACTTAGCAGAGCTGCAAGAACCCATTCTTACAGCTGAGACTGTCGAAATTACAGGACCGGCCGAGGAGATGAGGTCCTTGGAGAAGACCTCAGGGGAGGATGTTGTTCTGACAACACTCCCTGTTGGGAGGCTGTTCAGACAGTACCCACTGAGGATGCTGAAAGAATAGCTGAGGTAACCCCAGTGCAGCTAGAGACACCTCGAGAGGAGGTTGATGCTGCAGCTGCTGCATGCTCTTAAGAACCTTCCAAGGTTACAGCAGCAAAGGTTACTATGGAAGCTGAGGTCTCTGATGCCGACTTCGCAAGGATGATAAAGGAATGCAACATAGCTGTTCATGGGCCAAAATCTGGCAGAGCAGATCTTGTTAAAATCTCATCCGGCGAAGAGGAGGTAGATGAAGAAGAAAAAGAAGACGAGCACCCATCCTCAAGCTCTATAAGCTCTCAAACCTGCAACCATGAGGATAAGGTTGCTACTGAAGTTCCGAGGCAGGATGCAGCACCAGTCTGTCAAGATGTTATTCCATTCGCTGCATCCACTGCTGCCTCGACGAGAAGGAATTCGGGGCTGACTCCTAACGAATCGATCAACCGAGTTGAAGCTGCTGTTAGACACCTGCTGCATGCTCTCCAAGAGCATGAGTCTACCATGCGCAACAGTCTCAGGGTCACTGCCCAATTCCATGCTGAAACCATGACGGGTTTCAAGAAGGACCTGGAAGTACTGCCGGAGATGATCAAAAGGACTCTTAATGAACACTCCAACAGGCTGTATTGGGAACGGGTCAGGATGGAGAAGGAACTGAAAGTTGAAGCTGTGCTAACACGCCAAGAGATCAGGCAGTGCAAGCGTCATGCTGAGAATGCCTCCGAAAAGCTGAATACTCACTCCACAGTCCTGGAAACACTTCTGGATCGCGTATGTGATCAATCTCAAAGAACCAAAAAAGTGTGGACGACCGTTTGGGAAACCTGGAGCTAATTGTGGGAGAACTGAGGGACATCATGGTCCGAGCTTTCCCTCAGTATGTTGATGCTCCAGCGGCCACCCCCGAACCGACCCGTCGCCCACGTTCCAAAGTGGTCCCAACTGCCCCTGCTCAGCCCCCGACTTTTGATGATGCCAAAAAGGGGGAAGGAGTAGAAGATAGATACAGGAGCTCAGGGGCTGCTGCTGAAGAAGATGATGACCAGCAACCTCTCAGCAGGAGGAGAAGAAGGTCTGGATCATCTGCTGCTGCTGATATCCCCTTTCCGAAGAGATGGAGAAGAAATGATGATGCTGGAGCTGGAGGAGCTGGTGCAGCTGTTGGAAGAAGACCGGCTGCAGGCGCTGTACATAGCAGAGCTGCAAGCAAGGATGCAGCGCCTCCCTTCTATCATTCTAAGAGAAGGGATGATAGCCAGCAGCAAGGGTCAAGGAAGATGATGGGCGGGGACGAGTCTGAGAGTCATAGGCACCAAAGAGAAGAAGATGTAGATCCTAATGCCTGGATTCAAAGACTCGGAGTAATTGGTGAAAGAAGAATATTTCCAGATCACTTCTACCAATTTCCTCCTCAAGAAATTCCTCGTCTTGACACAGAAAATATCTCTGCTGAAGTGTCCGTTCTGATGGATCAAAGGCCTAAAGGAGAAAATATGGCTTGGAGATTTGACATCTTCAAGGAAATCAGACTGCCTTATGACAGGAATCCATCATTTGAAGCGATCACAATATTCAAACTATCAGAGTGCCTCAGACACTTCAGAGAATTATGTAGAAAAGGCAAATTCAGCAGGTACCATACTTGCAAGATTGTACTGAAGAGATATGAGCAGCTCGTTCGGGAAGGAGGTCTTGAAATTCAAGGATTTTATATCGACCGAGTGAAGTATGGATTAATTATACCCTACGGTGAGGACTTCTGGCTCAGGGTATTCAAATTCCTGTAATTATGCACAAGCTGGAAGAGTCCTATCAAGAGTCCATCAGGGACTGGTGGAAAGGATCAAGAGGAAGAGAAGGACTTGAAAGGTTTGCTGATAGAAGACCTGAAGAACCATCAAGTAAAATGTCTCTGTTTCAGTAAATTGCATATACCCTCTTGTGATCCATGTTGTACATGTTCTATCTTGTAAAAATTTCTCTCTGGCAATGAAGGAATTTTTTTTTATTTTGTCCAAGTTCAATTCTTATGAACTCATACATGCTGTTTACGTTTTCCTGTTAATTTATGATGAAAGGAATAGTATGATGCATCTCTGATGAATTCAGGATTAGATTTAATTTTATCAAAACTGTTCAAGCATGTAATCCTGATAAACCAAAAGAGATAATGTAAAATAAAACTTCTTCATGAACGAAATAATGTAAAGGTTTTGTCATCATCAAAAAGGGGGAAATTGTTAGGATTTCAATGTTTAGATTTTGATGAGACAAACCAAATATGTTATAGGAAGTTTTGAGTACCCCATTTTTCACAATGTTTAAGTGAATAAATAGACTAGGATTGAGTTTTATGTTAAGTGCTGAAAATGGAGGTTAAACAAGGATAAAGCTGCATCTAAGTCTTTAAAGAAAGATATCGCTGCAAGAAGGCAGGATACAGTATCGCTGCAAGAATGATGGATACAGCATAGCTGGTAGAAGGAAGATACAACAACGCTTTAATAAAACAGATCTTCAATACAGCAAAGTAAGAAGGAACGGCGTGCAGCATCGCTGCAAGAAAATGATACAGGAGTTCTGCTAGAAAGAAGTTACAGCAGCACTGCCAGAAGATACTGCAACCAGGTCTAAGTTACCGCAGCACTGCAAGAAAGTATCAGCTGCACGAAGACCGAGGATACAGCGTAAAGCTTACAGTACAGATAAGTCATACAGCGTCAACTACAAAACGAAGTATCCTGCAAATCCTAGGAGGGATAAATGCAGTACGAGGAACAGTGTTCAAGCAAGAATAAATAGAGCCCTTCAAGAAAAGGTCAAAGGCACAGACACGGAGCCAATGAAAAGATGCCACATGGATTGACGCGCTGCAGAAAGCTGTGAGCCGCAACTGCCGCATTAAATGCTCCGAAAGAAAAAGTCAAGTTGCATTAAATGCGAACCATGCCTTTGGTCAGACTACTTCAAATTCAAAAGAGGGATGTCTCATTCAATGGACATCTTCTCCTACAAGTATAAATAGAGGTTGAGGAGCACTGAAGCTGGTAACTGTTACTAAGACCTGAAAATCATTTACGAAAAACTCAAAGCTTACAAGATTCAAGTATTCAAGCCTACAATCAGTATCAGTCGCTCAACCACCCGAAGTGAAGCAAAGTTCAAGCTGAAAGTTTCCTTAAGGATTCAGAAGCTCACTTCGAAGCAACAGTTGAAGAAAACCTTTTATCCTTTTAACCTTGTTGCTGTGTGCTTAGGTTGTTTTAGTGGTGTCAAGCAGTTAATAGGAAAGATCCTTGCTGTTTGTTTAGTTGTCTAGAGTTAGACAGCTTCCCTGTGTGGGAGTGTGGAACCCTGTGTGGGTTAGCCTTTGAAGTTTGCAGTTGCTGTGTGTACGCTGGACTTCAGTAGGTGGTTATCTTTGTAAAGTTGATAGATTGTTAGGAGTGTCCTGTAAATCAATCTTGCTTAACAAAGTTCCTGCTCGAGGAGCAGTAGAGTGGACGAAGAAGGATTACACCACCTTCGAACCACTATAAGCCATAAGTGTTTATCGCTTTATTTATCTGTGTGTTTATCTTCTGCATCTTGATTGTCTCATACCATAAAAACGTTTAGAAAGAAGCATTTTGAGAAAAACAGCCTTGTGTTTTAAAGTTTATATTTCCGCTGCGTATAACAATCCAGGTTACAGTGTGCAGGACTGTATCCTAGTACTGCAAGCAGTAACTATCTGACGCTGCAAGTTCAAGTAACTTGCAGAGCAGAACGGTTTGTTCAAAGATTTACAAAATCGACCAAGGTTCATTCACCCCCCCTCTGAACCTCGGACACCACTTGGGACCAACACATATATTAACGGCTACTGTCGTTTGTGTGTGCTTGAGGATATAAAGACACGGTTGCTTGCGCACGATCGACAATGTGTATGAAATTTTCTTGCGACTAGTTTTGGATATTTTCTAAAGTGGGAGACCTCCACCGAAATATGCAAGTCGATGTTACATGTTCTCATGTCTTTAGAAGTGTCGAATGATAATAGGCTAGCCCACGAGAGATGGTTCCTGATTGGTCGAGCACGAAGATTGTGTCGTTTCTCGAGCAGAGAGTTCGCTTTGATCACTGGGCTTAGATTTGGTGATTCCAACTTCAGCCCTTCAGGCGTCCAGCATCCACCTGAAGGAGGAGTGTATTATAGAGTCCACGCTGAATCAGACCACGTCACTATTCAAGACCTTCAAAAAAAATTTCAAGAAGGATCATTTCATCAGAGTGAAGAAGACGAGGTCAAGATTTCGAAGATTCTAATTTTGTACTATATCATACTTGGTGTCGATCCACGCAAGAATTATGTGGATCCGTGGCTGTGGGTCTTAGTTGAGTTTCCCGAGAGATAAAACTCATTTCCGTGGGGGAAATTATCGTTTCTTACATTGCTGAAATCGATGGATAGGGTTCCCCACGAGATTGCAGACCGAAGTGTGACAAACAAGACACCCATGTACCACTTCTACGGATTTACAGTTGCTCTACTAGTTAGTAATATGTTGTATATGATTATTACTGTTGAATTCATTTCCTAGACTTATGTATTTAACGTTTGTTAACCTTGCATTGCCTAGGTTTGGGCGTACGAGGCGATTCCCATCGTTGGAAGTATAGCTGGACGACGATTGGACACTCGACTTCACCTGCCTAAAATATTGAAGTGGTTGGCTGAAAAATCCACTACAGATATTACGCATGCACTGTCTGGAGAGGTAATATGAATTTATTTACTTAGTGCTAATATTCGAAATTAGCTTCTCACTCCGAAGATATGTGGTTGAACTAGGTGCACTGTTTGGAGTCGCTCATTCCGAACTTTGAAGAGGAGTGCCGGTCATTTTGGTGTGGAATTGAGCAAGACTTGACCGATGGGGTCCAATTTGAGGTGAGAAGACGTGGCAGGGACCGGCTGATGCGACTAGACGCCCACATAGGTTGAGACCTCAACCGAATGAAGCGGGTCCATCGTCCTCAGGTCCTGATTCGGCGAGAAGGACCTCAGCAGCCACATTTGAAGGTGGGTGCAATCGACCTGACAAGCCACTGATACACCCGAACTTCCTGATGTGGAACCGTGTGCGTACGAGTATCCTTATTTTGAGACGCAACCCACTGAAGTACTACAGATCACGGGAATTTCGGATGCCGGACCTAGTAGTTTCGTGCCATCTCCCTCAGAGCCGCCTCCCTTCTACCCATTTCCAGAATTTGGTACTACGCATGACGACACGTTGCAGACGCAGTGGGCAGAGATGCGGACTTATATTGGACAACAGTTCGATGACCTTCACGGATATTTGGATGACCGCGTTCGAGATGAGTCACAACGCTTGGAGCTAGCGATTCCGCCAATGATTGAAGATCAGTTGAGGTCATTCTATGACTCTCGTCCATCATTCCATGAGTCTTATTATCCCCCGACATCCGAGTATTATCCACAAGAACAGGGAGCGAATGAGTGGTGTACTCCTATAGCACCCCCGACTACCATGTGGGGACAGTACGGACCTTCTGCCGTGCCTTTTGAGAGGGAGACCGATATGCCCACCATGCAGACAGAATCGAGATTTACTTGTGAGACTTTTGTACCTAAATCGTCATCGTCGATTGGAGGGTCACCGATGTCTGATTTCCTTGAGACGAGTGCCGGCATACAAGTCGTTCGAGAGAGGGCACATTCTCGATGGGTCCGAAGTCCATTTCTTCGGGATGATGTGAAGAGACCAGGCCTTCAAATGGCTGATCTAGAGGCGTTCATTCTGGACGGGATAACTACAAAGCTCTCGAAGAAAGAGCCTGAAATGTAAGTTCGTGCTACAAATACCTTTTTATTTCAAACTATTGGTATGTGATAATGCATACAATTCACAATTTTTTAATTTTACAGGCGTAACGTTAGAGTAGGTTACGGCGTAGGTCCAGAATTCTTCAGCACATTCTTGGATCCACTGGAGGACATACCGGTTGAGGTTATGATTACTTAATTTTATATTTTCATGATTTGCATTTTCCTCCCCATATATAATGTACTCGAAATTCAGTGGTCATGATCTAATGCATAATTGTGCTCCTCATTAGGCAATTAACGCGTACCTAGGCATTCTACAGAGCGACCACGCATTTGCTGGTATTCGGGACATCGATCCTGTGCTGAAGATGAAGTTTCAGATAATAGATGCTGATTTCTTTGTACGACTCCAACTTAATTTCAGTTGTACCAGTCTTTTTTATCCAAAGTGTTGTTTGATTTCGTTTATCATTTTTTATGCAGACAAGATGTGAGGCAATATGGAATGAGGCCCACCGCAATGATGACGACAAGTCCAAATATGCAGGACCATTGAAGGAGAGTTTTCTAGCGGACCAACTAGAGGTACTTATTCCATATATCGTAGGAAAGAGGCCGAAATGGCGGGACATGAAGCCGTGGTGGAAAGATATTGACTCCGTAAGTTTTTGGATCATTTTGCTACAATTAGAAATCAGCATAGTATGCACTGCTTTGAATTCGGTAGCTCAAAGTTTTTTTTCCATTGAAATGCAGCTTTTGACGGTCATCAACTTGGAAGGACACTGGGTGGCCTGTGAAATTAAAATTCCAAAAATGCGGATCATTCTTTTCGATAGCATGAGATGGACCTGGAATAATTCGAAATGGCAAAAATGATTGAGATGGACCTTGTGTATTCGACGCGTATTTTCAACACTCTTAGAAAATACTGGATATTATGAATGGGCGGCACAAGAGGGAAGACAGATCGAAGTATGTCCACATGAGCTGGAAATGTGTACTGCAAAGAGTCCAAATGTTATGTCAAGAAAGGTAATCATACGTGCGGTGTTTTTGCCTTGCTTGCTATTGAGAGTGCGTTGATTGGGAAATGGCCTAGACCTCAACTGAAACAAGAGGGACTGAAAAATGTTAGGCGCAATATGGCTTTTGTAACGCCCAGGATAAAAACAAAACATAATTGGTTAATTAAATAAGTAAACCTTAATTAAAATATCTTATGTGTTTTAATTCTTGAATGTTAATTTAATTACATGCGTTTCAGATATGTGTTTAACGACCAGTTTTAGATGGATAAAAATTATACACACGGAACATAGAATATTTTTATACCATTAGATGCGTAACGGAAAAATGTGAAGATAGAAACGAATTAGAGGTCAATCGGACACCTGTAGCTCAAACGGCAAAGAAAAGGGCAAAATATAGAGTTTCGGAAAAACGAGAAACGAAATCGTGATGAACATAATCGAAATCTTATCGTGAATAGTAACCGAAGCCTATCATGAACAGTAACATAGTGAACAGTAACCTAGTGAATAGTAATTTTCAAATTCTATAAATAGGCCCTCAATCGATTTCATTTTTGACCGTTTCTTCGAACGAGCCGAAAAGCGCCGAACACACGTAAGTCTCTCTCTCCTCTCTCTTTTTCTTTCCCGTCTTTATTCTGTTGCCGCCGCGCCGCTGCCGGAGTTCGCTGGAAAAAGTCAAACTTATCGGTTTCGGTCGATTTTCGTACACAACGTAGCCCTCGACGAGACGAATCTAGGAAAACTTCCGGAATTCAATTCTGATTTCTCGTTTGCCGGAAAACGGCAAAAAACCATCTCCGAAACCCTTAACCCTTATTTTCAGCCACCTTTTCTCTCTCCCGTTTTTCTCTCTCTTGCACTTTTTCTCAAGGTTGCAGGCGCCGGAAGGGCTGCCGGAGTGGTGGGATAGCCACTAGAGGGGTGGCACCGCCATGGGTGGTGGCACCGGTGCCAGAAAATGGATTGGAAAAGTAGCTGTTACATTGTGTTTGTGTAAATTGTGTTTGATGAAGGGTTTTTGTGGCTGTGTTTCTGGTACTATTCATGCCGGAATCCGGTGAGGGATGATCGGATCTGGTAGCCGGTGATTCAGGCTAGCCATCGGACTAAGTTTTGGCGGCATAGGCCGGCGACGCCGCAGCCGGTGGCTCCAGGAAGGTGGCTAGTCGAGCAGGTCGACGACGGGAGACCTGGGCGAGCGACGGGGATGAGGCCGCCGAGAAAACTCGGCAGCTGCCGAGCGGTGCTGCCCCGCTGTCGAGAAAACTAGGCAGTAACGGGAGACGCTGCCCTGTTTTTTTTCCCGTCGTCGGGAAACTCTGACGAGATTTTTCCCGTCGCCGGGAACGCATACGACGACGTTTTTCGATGCGATTTTCGATCCGATTCTCGTTTTCTTTTCATCGTTCTTTAACATCGAGTCGTCACCAACAAGATATCACTGACCGGGGGTCATGGGTCCCGATCAAAGTCAACCCTTTGACCAAATTACCGAAATACCCCTAAATCTTAAAATGCTCCGTTCGAGCTCGTTTTGACTCCGATTGAGTTCATTCTTTTTTTGTTATGATCCAAATTTCATTCTCTTTTACCTCAACTATATAAACTGATATTTCTCTCTTGTTTCTTCAGCCTCAATCGTTAGGCCCTCTGTTCCGATCCGTCTCATTTCGATTGATAGTATCCGATCCGATATCGTTTAAATCCTTAATTATATTTCATAAGTATCTAAAAACACCGTAAATTATATAGGCCACTTGTTGGATTGAAGCCTTGGGATACATGATCTTTGATACTTGCAACTCACGTGGTAACCACCGAACAAGGTGGGGGTAATTTCTAACTCTTTATCTGTTTATAGTTTTCCCTATTCCAAGCATGATTGAGGAATACTAAATGCTGTGATTATATTTGTTGTGACATACTTATTACTGTGAGGGGTGGGCCCACTGAGGCGCCCCTTCATGCATTCGTCCCTTATCTCCATTCTTCTATGAAAGGTTTGGTGGTCCTTGAAATGCACCAGCGGTATTTGAGACCTATTCATCCCTTACCATTTCTAATGTCTGTTGTGTATATTTTGTGCTGTGTTTCGTGATGATTATGCTTATTTCTGATTTAAATGTCTGTCGAAGTTTTAGACGCGGATTTTATCCCCACGAGTGTATTCAACGCACTCACCCCTTATTCTGTAATTCACATTACAGGAAGTGATAAGCTTGACGAACCCTAGAAGGAGAGAGGGGGTGCTACATTTCTGGATCTGTAAATTATTTTTAATATGATGTTTATGAAACCTTTCTCTTTATAAAACAATGTTGTAAGAAATCCATGTTTGGTGGTTAAATGATGTGTATTCAGGGATGTGAGATCCTGATGTTTTTCTGCTGTGAATATTATGTTAATTCGGTTGAAGCCGATGGTTATTATGTAATATCTTTTGTTCGTCTCCTATCTTCTTTTCTTCTTCCTGCACATCCGTGTGAAAACTCTGATAAATTCTCTATAAGAAAATGGGGGGTGACAGCTTTGACGGTTTCCAGGTACTCTAGTGATGCAAGCACTATAAAGCCTAATGAGTTGGAATGATGATTTGGAATGGTGACCTATTTCTGCATGTTGTATAATGGCCTGATTGAAGAATGTTATGATTAATTAATTTATCGAACATTATTATTTTCTCTACAAAAGGTTGTCGAAAATTAATTACAGATTTACGCAAATTTATAATAATGTTTTCGAAAATTAATACATATTATTACTAATGTTTTCAAATATTATAATTTGAGAAATTAAATGTTTTCCAAATTTGCCTAAGCAATGTCTCAAAGTAAAATATTACTATTCGAAAATTATTAATATTATTATTCATGTTTTTGAGCTTTATTAGTTTCGAAACATTAATCATCAAAAAATTCATTCCCCTAAATTTTTCGATAATTTATAATATTATTATTAATGTTTTAAAAAATTAATATTGTCGAAAAAATATTCTTCGAAACTTAATTATGCAATATCGACAATTAATTACAATGTTGTCGAAATTTTTTAATATTATTATTCATGATTTCGAAGATTATTATTTTCGAAAAATGAATCTTAAAAAATTGGACACTAATGTTTTCGAAAATATTAATCTTCGAACATTATGCAATTTTTGAACATTATCATATAATTAAAAAATAATAGTGTTTTACAAAGAACGATAAAATATTATTAAAAGATCATGCCTCACATTTTCGAACATTAGGAGTCAGTTTCGAAGATTAGTAGTTCTAGGGAATTGTTGAAAAAGTTGTAGCTATGATAATGTTCGAAAATAAATAATTAAATAATAATATTTACAAAATTTCGAAAAATTACTCAAAAAACAATAAAATAATATTACAAGCTCATGTCCAAAATTTTCGAAGATTAGTACTTCTATTAATTTTCGAAATTTATATTATATTGGAAAACACTATTATATAACAATATATAATTTTCAAAAAATACTAAGAAAGTATGACACTAATTTTAAAATTATTATTAGTGTTTTCGAACATTATAATTTTCAAGAAAAAAATGTTCGAAAAATTTTATAGGAATTTTCGAAAATGAAATACAATTTTTTGGAAAATTACTACAATTATTATTAATCTTTTCGAACATTATCATGTACTTTTCGAACATTAATTAGAATGTTTTCCAAAATAATTAATATTATAACAATGAAAAAAATTAATCTTGGAACATAACACACCAAAATTCGAAAATTAAACACAAAGTATGGCTAAATTAATAATTAATTAATAATAGTTGTTGGGAAACCAATAAAATATTAGTAAAAGTGTTGTGTTCATTTTAAGAACAATAAAGTACTAGTTTTTGAAAATTATAATGCACTCACTATATTTTCGAAAATGAAATTCCTAATTATTTTCGACAATTAATAACAATGTTTTGGAAAATTATTAATATTGTTGTTAAAGTTTTCGAACATTATTGTTAAAGTTCGAAAATTTTAATCTTCCAACTTTATTAATAATGTTTTCGAAAATTTATTATTAATGTTTTCGGAAATTAATAATACATTTATTTAAAAACAAATAACAAAGTATGCCTAAATAAATTAATTAATAAATAAATAATTAATTAATTAACAATACGAGTGAATGAATAAAATATTATTAAAAGGCAACAACCAAATTTTCGAACATTAAAAAAACAGAGTTTTCGAAGATTAAGTGTAGTGCACTAATTTTCGAAAATAAGTTCATGCCTAAATTAATTAATAAATAAATAAATAATTAATATTAGGTGTACATGAATAAAATATTAATAAAAGTGCATGACATGTTTTCGAAGAGTAACACAACCAAATTTTCGAACATTAAGAAAACAAAGTTTTCGAAGATTAAGTGTAGTGCACTAATTTTCGAAAATAAGTCCATGCCTAAATTAATTAATAAATAAATAATTAATTAATATTAGGTGTACATGAATAAAATATTAATAACAGTGCATGACATGTTTTCGAAGATTAACACAACCAAATTTTCGAACATTAAGAAAACAAAGTTTTCAAAGATTAAGTGTAGTGCACTAATTTTTTAAAATAAGTCCACTCCTAAATTAATAAATAAATAAATAAATAATTAATATTAGGTGTACATGAATAAAATATTAATAAAAGTGCATGGCATGTTTTCGAAGATTAACACAACCACATTTTCGAACATTAAGAAAACAGAGTTTTCGAAGATTAAGTGTAGTGCACTAATTTTCGAAAATAAGTCATGCAATTTCATGCATAAATTAATTAATAAATAATTAATTAATTAGTGTCAATTAATAAAATATTATTAAAAGTGCATGAAATATTTTCGAACATTAACAAAACTTAATTTTCGAACATTAAGAAAATAGAGTTTTCGAACAATAAGTAGAGTGACTAATTTTTCGAAAATAAGTCACTGTTGCTTGCATAAATTAATTAATTAATAAATAAATAAATAATTAATAATAGTTTTTGAACACTTTTAATTATTTATGACTAAATTATGATTAAAAGTGCATGTGTTTATTTTCGAAGATTAAAAAATCATAGTTTTCGAAAATTAGGTCAATTCACTCATTTTTGAAAATAAATCCAGCCTAAATTAATAAATAAATAAATAATAATAGGAGTGAATGACTAAAATATTATTAAAAGTGCATGGCATAGTTTTCGAACATTAACAAAATTGAATTTTCGAAGAATAACAAATGTCAATTTTCGAAGATTAAGTCATTGGATAATTTTCGAAAAAAAAGTCATGCAATTTCATGCCTAAATTAATTAAAAAATAACTAAATAATTAATTAATAATAGGAGGCAATGAATAAAATATTATTAAAAGTGCATGTCTTTATTTTTGAAGATTAACAAATCATAGTTTTCGAATATTATGTCAATTCACTAATTTTCGAAGATTAAGTCATTGCACTAATTTTCGAAAATTATGTCAATTCACTAATTTTCGAAAATAATTATAATATATAGTTCATAAAATTATTGTCGGAAATAATTATAATATTTTATTAATATTGTAATAGTGTCACAGTCGTATATATGTTCGAAAATCATTAATTAATTAATAATAGTGTTTTCAAAGTAATAAAATATTATTACTATTCTTGTGTCCAGATTTTCGAACATTAAATCACAGTTTTCGAAGTTTAGTATAACACATAATCTTCGACAATTAATAACAAAGTATGAATAAATTAATAATTAATTAAAAATACTGTATTTGAAAACAGTGAAGACATGACAAAATTAAGTAATTAATTAAAAATTGTGTATTCGCACATTAAAGTCAGCAAAATGACAATATCAATGTGTCTCATCTCACATGGGCCCACAATTATCAATTGACTTTAAAAAAAATGGGTATTTTGGCTCAAAATCTATATTTAGGGTTATTTGGGGGTGTATTACTATATCAATGGGTAAAATGAGATCAAAGTTTAAAAAAATGGGTAATTTGGGTCATTTTCCCAAAAAAGATTTGTGCATTTGGTGTATGAAAGTACAACTCATTTATCATACACCATCACTTTCGTGAATAGACAACCCAGCTCTTGTGGTACAATGGTGTTGTCATATTGGGTTGGGCCCTCCCTTTAAAGTCACATGAACATAATTGTTTGAAATAATTGACTCCTAGACATCTACAAACCTATTCAACATTGTTTAGATCAAGATAATATGTCATTTTACTTATTTAAACCTTATAGGAGTCCATTTAAGTATTAATCAAATATTTTGAATTTATGGTATGATGTTATACATTGTATATATTGTTTATTATTTCTATATTTGTTATAAATATGTCATTTTATTCGAGAGATTAAATTGAATATATATATTAAAATTAGTTATAAAATATTTTTTAAAATATTATGTCCAAATTCTCCTATTTTAAAAAATTTCTATCATCTTTCTAAATTTTACTGATATTTTCACCCATACAGATAAATAAGGTACCTTCCAGTGAAATTGTTGTCCTGGCTACCTACCAATACATGAGATGCCGTCTTAATTAGCCGATCGCTCCCACACCTGTAGCCTTCCTTTGTCCATCCATCACTCCAAACTCTCTCTTCTCCCATTCTTAAAATGATGAAAATTTTGACATTCAGATGTGTCAAAATTGCAACCCTGGGTCTGAGGATAAAATTGTGCAACCAACCTTTTTTCGATTGAGCAAATCAATGAGGATGAGGCTTCGAAGAGTTTGAGATTAGAGATGTTGACGAAGTTGTTCACCAACAATTGGTGGATGACTCATTTGATGATGATATCACTCTTGTAGGCCTAAATGAGATCAATTTCATGGGATTTTTTCTCAGATTTGTGGACTTTTTTTATCCACAATAACGGTAACATATTAATTATTATCTTTAGTTTTGGAAAAAAAAAAAGTTTTAGTGTAATATATTTTTTTTTTCATAAAAGTTTATTTGTAATTAGTTTATAATATAATTCTATAAGAGTCAAGACAAGTGGCTGCGGTCTTACTTGTATTAAGAATACCATATTTCTTATTTTTATTTATGAGTAGGTTTGATGTGAGATTCGGTGAAATAGTCTCGATCTTATATAAAATAAAGTCAATATTAATTAATAAAAATGGATCAACTCATTTAACATGTCAATATCTATTTTATTAAAATTCTATAAGACTCTGTCTCAATAAGACTTATGTGAGACAGTCTCGTATTAATTTTTATGTTTACTTCATGTACAAAATAAAGGCAAACTAGAGCTCCAAATTATACTTTGATCTCACTTGGACACTCCGACATTTCGGGTTTTAAAACAAATTATACATTTGGGGTTTTAATCACAAGTAATAAATAAAATTTTGAATACTTTGAGCCCCTTAATTAAAAGAAAGAAAGAAATAAATCAATTAAATATTTTATTTAAAATTTGCCTTTCTTCCTTTTCCGTCTACAAAGCCATAATTGAAGAATTTATTTTTCAACTAAAGTCTCCTTTTTTTGTTTGTTTATTGTTTTTTTTTTTTTATCAAACTGGGAATATGAACGTTCATTTATAAAAATAAAATGGTGGCTTTTTTTTCATTTTTTATAAATTTCATATTTAAAGACGAGAAATTGTAAAAGATATATATATATATATATATATATCATAATTTAGGGTAATTCTACTATACACTAGTAATATTAATACACTATCATTTATTATTGTGGTAAAAAAAAATTAAGGTAACTTTTCAGTTTTGGGTTGAACCCTTAGTTGTGGGCTTGACCTCTTAACAAGGTTGAAATACACTTGAGCCTTCTTTACATCACACCTATACAATGAATTCTACATTTGTATTAGATAATTAATTATTAATTAGGATGTAATTGGAACCAGTATTGTTAGGAAGATAATTAATATTGAGAATGTAGTATCTAATTAATTAATCAATATATTTAATTGTAATACAAATATTAAATATTAAATTAAATTAATAATTCAAATGTAGTATTACATTGAATATTTAAAACTTGTAAAGTATTATTACACTTAATATGTAGTGTATTATTATTACACTTAATATATAATAGTATTAAATTAATTAATTTTATTGAATTGACTAGAAAAAATGTCATTATTGTTATGAAATTAAATTAATACTCGTAGTATTACCTCAATTAATCGCAATCTCCTTTTAATTTAAATATTACTATTAAATGTGAAAAATATTTATATTGCAACGTGAAAATGTAATTCAATATTTAATATTATTTATTGAATGGAAAGTTATTGATTTTGTTAATGTTAATTGTGTATTAAGATTGATACCAAAGTTCATTTGAATCAACAGATTATATAAATGATGAGAGTCTGAAATCGATCGAATACCTTGTCCATGTCTACCATACTAAATCTTATACAATGGATAATATAACCAAATCGTAATCTTTATATGCGTACCAAACTAAATGTTATACAATGGATGGAGATATACCCAAATCGTAATTTACATAATCAATAGATTGTTATATTAATCCAAATTGCAACTGGGATGCACTAATGTCCAATTCAATAGCATGCAATCAACCAATCTTGATGACACTTAATGAAATAGCATTCAAACAACTAATATCAATGACCTAGTAATGTAGCATGCAAAACGTACAATTAATAATACACATTATGAAGTAACCACACAACACCAACCAACTAATATCTACGACATAACATGCAATCACTTGAAGTACAAACAATTACCACACACAACACCGTAATAGGATGCAAGCAATATACAAGTAAATAACATGCAATGAACCAATCTTTAATGAGAGAACATGCAATGAAATAACATTCAATGAGCTAATATCGATGACCTAGCATGCAATCGATGCAATGATTCTGTAACGCCCCGTTTCTTTTTGGTAAATAAATCTTAACCGAGACGTTACTCACTTATAAAAATTCACTCTTTCGATAAAATAAAGATAAATAAAATCAAAAATAATTTTGAATTATACATTTCTTAAATATATGAAATTAATTTCTTTAAATAAAAAGCTTCTATAACCTTTGATCATCGGATACCAGCATCCACTACTCGCCTTCCACGCCATAAAAAGCCTTAAACTGAAAATATTTTAGAAATAGGGGTGAGTGACAAAAGTTCACTCAGTGGGGTGGGGAACTCAGGATGACATAAAATAATTTTGGAAGATTTTACACACATGCCAAAATACCATTTTATCACATAAAACAGATTTTCATAATATGTTTGCCTTTTAATAAAAACAGCATAAAATAGATCACTTCAACTCACGTGGCATAAACCATTTTAAAATGTAAGCATCCCAATCAAATCAAACATCATTCACATTCCACCATCACTTTTCATATAATTTACGGTGCTTAGCCGCCATGAAAGCATTTTACAGTTCTTAGCCGCCATGAAAACATTTTATGGTTCTTAACCGTCATGATACGGTGATCAGCCGTCTTTATGCGAGCCCTAGCCGCCTTGCATACGCATGCACATGCACATATCACTTCATTTACACATTTACGGTTTTTAGCCGTCTTGCAAACATACAATCAATCATCATTCACCTTCCAACATCACTTTTCACATAATTTACGGTGCTTAGCCGTCATGAAAGCATTTTGCGGTTCTTAGCCGTCATGAAAACATTTTATGATTTTTAACCGTCATGATACGGTGATCAGCCGTCTTTATGCGAGCCCTAGCCGCCTTGCATACGCATGCACATGCACACATAATTACATCACACATACACATATCAAACATACACATGAAAACACATTAATTTAACACAACACTTAGTTGCAGTTCTCAACTGCTATGAAAACACATCTTATTTGCACATATGCAAATATCAACTTCAAATCATTCACCACCTTTGCATTTACAGCAAAAATGTTCACATTGCGAAAACAATCACAATCCATCATGTATTTTAAATCATTCTTCAATCACATTCTCATATAATAATAATCTTAGCTCATAACATTTTATTCACATAGCATGTATATCGACCTCACGTCATTCAAGTATAATATTCATATTCATCATATCATAACATTATCACACATAATATCTCATGCATTCAGCACATATACCCAATGCATTTTATATAGTATAATAGTTCGTAATTTAAATATTTTGAAAGAAATATAAATACCGTAATAAGAATTTACCCCCACCTTAGAAAACTGAAGCTTCTATTCAATATTTGTCGAGCATATTCATCTTTCCTCGTTTCCTACATCGAACATTAAAAAATATCTTAATACTTTGTCTAATTGTAAATTCGTAAGTTAAGGTCACTAATAATTAAATGTTTCCTTTAGTGTTTTCTTTGATCAGTGGTAACAGGTTTCTGATGATGTTGTGGTTTAAAGAATAAATTAAATGATTTTAAGGTGAATATAAGATTTAGGTGAATTTCTAATAAAATATGTTTATTAAAATATTAGAAAACTTAATTAGACTTTAATTAGATCTTGAAAGACTTAACTTAGTTCCAGGAGAATTAAATTATAAGATTATGATTTGGTTTAAATATTGAAGACTTGAAAATAATTCTAAAATAAGTAACTTATAAAGATTTAGCTTAAATTAATTCTTAAGGACCTTTAAAATAATCTTAGAAAATCTAATTATATAATTTACGATTTAACTTAGATATTAGAAAATTTGATTATATTTATGATTATTGCGCATTTAGATTAACTATAAAGTTTAATTTATAAGAATGAATTCAATTAAATGAATTTATAAGTTAATTTAGGAAATATATTTAATTGCATAACATGTTTAGTTAATTCCTATATAAGAGTATTAAAGTTGATATTTAATTTGATATTCATGTTGGCACTTGACTTTGGAAATTTACTTGTAAAGTTCATAATTATTTAAGATCATTAGATCATTTTTAATCATATGGGGAATTTTAATTGTATATTTAATATTTATAGTTAGGTCTTTATCTCGTTTATTAAATTATGAAGATCAAAACATAATATTCATATTTATAATTACCCAAGAGTTATGGGGTTAACAAGACGTGAATCTAGGATTTTAAAACCTAGATTTAAGATAATTATTAAATTGTACATACCTTAATTATTATATTATTTCTAAGGTTAATTTGTAACCTAATTCATTAGTTTGGATCTAGAAGTAATATTAATGACTTATACGGTCCATTTCATAAACCTAATTAATTATGAGATCGGTAATTTCAGCATATTCAAGAGATCGTTTTAGCAATACAAAGCAGTTCTAATAGCAATATATAATATTATCAATTTTATAGTTTACATAATGTAATTTCGACCTAATTGAATTCATTATAATTATTTATTAATTTAGGGTTTTAAAACATATTTTCATAATCTTAAGGCTATAAAATTTCATATTTATAGCTATTGGGGTTTTAAATGTCATTCTTCATAAATTATATATTTTAAAACATATATCATAAATTTATGGAATTAATTTGCAATATACTTAATTGCTAGGGAGTAAATCATTAAGTTCCAATAATTATAAGGTTTGCATATTAACCCTTGAACTTAATCAAATTTACTAAACATAACCCTTACCCCAAAACACCCCCCTGCATCTTCTGCCACTGCTCTTCTTCCTCCGGCAGCCGTCCGACCATCGGTTCGCCCATACCGGCGACTCCCCGTCGCCGGCGGTCTCACCACCACCAAACTCACATGCTACAACACACATACACTACATCCTCTTGGCAACACCGCTACTCCTCGCAGCCGCCTGTCCAGCTCAGCCGCCGACGCCACCCACGCCAGCCACACACGCACAGCAGCCCGATGCCGCCACACACGGTGGCGCCACCACCCATTCTTACAAGACACTTACACACACGCACACAGGGTACAAAAACACAGCAGCACACCGCCACTTGTAGCGGCGGTTCATTTCCAGCCCCATCTCACTCGTTTACGATGGTGGCCCACTCTCACAAGCACAACACTCGTTGTAACACCCCAAATTTCTAATTATATCTATTCTTATGAATAATAAATTTTTATTAATTATCATGATTTAATAATATCTTATAGAGGAATTAATTAGGTGTTATTTGAAATATTACGTCTGATGTGATGGGGATTTCAATTGATGTCGATAATATCGACAAGTCTAGATAAGTTAAACATTGATATATAAATATTTAATATCGACTAGTAATAAATTTCTAGAATTTTTAAAGTGATAACATGGAGATATGGAAGTAGATATATAAGTAAATTAGTTGAGATATTTTAGGGATTCTCTATTTTGTTAAAAGTTCTAAAAGAAATGGGAATTTAAAACCCTAGATGTAAAAGTAGACGAGCAGAAGAAAGAGAAAACGAAAGCGTTCATCGGTGAATAACCAAAGTATACATCCTGTCAAGGTATCCATTATATATATAGCTTGCATTCTTTTTACATCCATAATTTCTAGTATGGAATAATTGTTTAGTTTAGTTATTTCACGTAATGTATGATTTGTGAAATGGATTGAGAAGAAATAAATAAATCAATTGAATTGTCATCATTGAGTGGAAAAATCATTCTATATTGTTTCTGATCACATGAATAATAGAAAATCATCTAAATTGACCGATCCATGTATGATTTAGAAAAAGTTCGAAGAGTTTTCTATTGATTTGGTTAAGTTAGTTTGTAATTATTCCCCTCGACGATATTCGATATATAATATATTATTTATGAGTAATCATACTGCTTACAATTAAACTACATGTATCAAAATTATAATAATAATAATAGGTAGCAGTATCAGTCAAGATAGTAGTCATACATGTTTAATTATTATTTATTCATTAGTTATTGATTTGCAGAATTCAAACACCTTTCGTTAATGCATGACATTAATTAAATAAATGATTAAATACTCCAATGATAACAAGGATAGATGTATATATATATATCCACAGTAGTAGAAATGCATGTATGTTTTGCATGGTTAATTCCTTTATTTAGCTTTAAGTATTTGTTTTCTGTAGTGTTCAGCCCATGTACATAGTAATTAATATGGGACGAAAATATGTTGTCTAATTTACTTAGTTTAATTAAGGATTTGACGTCAGTATGTAATTGAGGTTTTATAATTAAATGAATTAATTAATTAGTTATAGAAATTTCCATTTGATTTACTAATTAAAGTTAGAATTTTTTTAAGGAAGTGGAAATATTAAGGAATTGATAGTGAATTAACAAGATAAAAAGCTTTCTGTTATTAATGATTTGATTTAGGAATCTCAATATTAAAAGATTATAGTTTTAGTGTGTATTATGTGAGAAGGAGATAATGCCTCAATTGAGAACCACATTCCATTCCACTAAATAAATAACTGTCGATACATCGACAAAAGAAGAAAACCAAATAACCACCTAAAATATAAAGATATATACAAAGAAATACTAGGATACGTTATTATCTTTCTTAACATATTATATTGATAGATTCTAAGTTATCAATTAATTATTTTTAGAACCTAAAATATAAAGATATATACAAAGAAATACTAGGATACGTTATTATTTTCCTTAACATATTATATTGATAGATTCTAAGTTATCAATTAATTATTTTTAGATTTGGGTTGAGAAAGTTTGTGAGGATTGTGAGATACGAAAGTTTTGAGAACTCCAGGTAAGTACATCTCTCACCTGCAGTATGAGTAGTTTTGTTTTATTTGTTTAATGTTTGATGCAAAATTTGCTTGAATGTTTATTTATGTCTTTCTATGAGTATGCTTTGATGATTTGCTAAGTTATGTGTTTCGTGAGTTTCACTTATGTTTTCTATGAATATGAAGAGATGATTTGCTAAGTGATGTGCTTCCATGTATTTTGGTCAATTACAAGATGTTAGTTAATCTTGTTTTATGTAGGGTGAGAAAAGTATATTTTTGAGAAAGTATATATATAGCTTTATTTTATATTTTAGACTGGTACCGGGCACCGAGATCGCCCACTAGAAGAGTTTAAGGGCTCCAAGACCGCCCTATGAGTTTAAGGGCTCCGAGACCGCCCTATGAGTATTGAGTTGCTCCGTTTGAATTCGGTGGCTAGCTACCCCGGGTTCTTCGGAGTTGCGCGCATTGGTACCATGTCTGGGCCCACAGTATATTATTTTCCAGTATAAGTATATATAAGGTCTTATTAGCTAATGACTTACATTTTTTTCAAAAGTTATAAAGAAAAAGGTTTTGTGAGATTAGATGATGTACTTGCTAAGCTGTTGCTTATAGTATTTACCTCATACTGCAGATAAAGGTAAAGGTAAGATGTGATGCAAGGGGTAGCAGCGCTGAAGCGTGATTGGTGGTGACGGCCTCGGAATTGGTTAAAGAAATGTTATTTTAGTATTCATACTAAGAAGAGTTTATTTCTAATTTCCTTAAGGAGAACTATTTTTTAAACGATTTAACTCCTTTTCAAATGCTTTAAACCGTTTTAAAACTCTAGCATGTTTCTTACAAAGTTTAATTTCGTTGCTTTAATAAAAAAATCTTACGGGAATTTTTATAAGTTTAGAAAGTTATGTTGATTTAGTAGAAGTAACTACCCTAAGAAGAGGGGGTGTTACACTCGTTGCACCGGCAAACTACACTAACGACGATGTTGCAGCCGAGAGGAATAATAGGGAGATGCAGTAGAGGTGGCTGAAGCGGCGATGGTGATTTGGCTGCAGTGATGTGGGTGCATTTAGAGAGAGAAATAAATGATTTGGGAGAAATTGCACTTAGCTTTCTTTTCTACTTTGACTTATTCATTTTTCTACTTTTGCCCTTGCTTCCCCCAAGGTAAGAAAGGTGAAAGGTATACTACACCTAAGGGTTGAGGTGTCAAAATTAGAGTGGGGGAAAGAGGATGAGGTGTATAAGCATCCATATCCTTTTCATTTACTTATTAAGTATTATCATTAACATATTATTATTATTATTATAACTAAAATATCTTATAATCTATGCATATATATATAAAAGTCAAACATATGTTACTTATATATTAGTTGTGTGCGTATGCATATGTACTTATATATATATATAATTAAATCTTATTTCTTTTATTTCTCTTTCATTTTTATTAGTGCAATCATAATTATAACTATTATTACATAAATCTTATTTTAATTGTTGAAAATTCTTGTAATATTTTATATAGTCGAATTTTATTTCGGAATGTTACAGATTCAGTATGACAAGTTAATTAATAAAAATACGTTATCAAAGCATCCACCACACTACACCATAATAGTATGCAAGCAATATACTTGACATAACATGCCACCTATCTAAGACATAGCATGCAATCGCTGCAGTGACAGCATGACAAATCAATTAATAATAATAATCACATAACATGCAACCAACCAATATCGAGATCCAATAAATTGGCATGAAATATGTAACACCCTAAAATTTTAAATAAATTAATTTAAATTTAGATTATATAGTATTAATGCAATATTATAATATAAGGTGATAAATGAATAGTATTGGCTAGTTTTGGGAATTAATTGGGGATGAGAATACAAGAAATAAATAAATAAATAAATAAATAGATAAGATGTATAATAATAATAATAATAATAATAAATTTATTACACAAATAAAATGGAAATGAAATAAAAGAAAAAAAATGTAATTATATATATAAGTATATATGCATGCGTACATAATGTGGCCAGCAATTATTATTACCTATTATTTAACTAAAGTGGCTTAGGTTAATTAGATTAATATAGTTTAAGGACACCTCTACAATCTTGACACCTCACCTAGTCTAGGACAACCATTGTTGACTAATTGGATACAAGTAAAATGAAAAATGAGATAAGGACTTCCTCTCTCACTCATTTTCCTCCCAATTTCTTCCTCTCTGTCGCTAGCTCTCTCATTTTCTCTTTCCCCAAACCATTCTTTCTTTATCTTGTCTGCAGCTCTCTGTCTTTGTTCTTCCTCTATGCTGCAAGGTGGCTATGGGTATGGGTGGCCGCAGCCGTGATCGACGGCTGATGTTTGGCTGAGAGCCGCCGCTAGCAGCGGCGGCGAGGATATATATATATATGTATCTGTGGCTGCGAAAGGGCAGAGTTGGAATGGTGAGGATGGTTGCTGTTGGAGGCAGAGGAAAACCGAGATCGGCTGTCTCAAGAGTGGGAGTGGCCGGCAAGGGATGCGCCGGTGGCTGGGCTTGGTAGCTACCGCCGGAGGAGCAGCGGCGCTGCTGTGTATATGTCTATGTGCGTGTCTATAAACTGCTGTGTGAGTTTGGCTGCATGTATGAGTGTTGTTGGGTGTGGTTGTGTTCGGTTGGGGGTCGCCGGTGACGTGAACCACCGGCAGCAGCGGCAGAGGCGAGGCCGAGGGCGGCGGTTGTGTGCGGCGGCTGTGGTGGTTGAGAAAGGTATGGAAGGAGGGGTATCAATTGAAAATTAGATATAATTAAGGACTATTTTGCAAACTCCATAATTATTGAAAATTCAACTTTGACCTTAGCAATTATGAACCTTACACATTTTCACCCCTAAAAATTATGAAATATACTTTAAGATCCATAATTTATGAATGAATGACATTTAAAACCCAAATAATTATGATTATTATATTTTTATACAAAGTTAAGATTATCAAATATGTTTTAAGCTTCTAAATTAATGAATAATGATAACAAACTCTCAATTATGCTAAAATTATATTATGTAACCTATAAATTGATAATATTAGGTAATGCTATTAGGAACTATTTATTATTGTTAAACGATCCCTAATATATGTTGAAATTGTATATTTTTATATATATCCATAATTGGTTGGAATTATAAAATGGACCCTAGATATTATTTTCAAGAATTAATATATATATATATATATATATGAATAAATGAATCAAATTCAATCTAATGAATTAGGTTATAAATTAACCTTAGAGATATTATAATAATTAAAGAAGGTACAATATAATAATTATCTTAAATTTAGGTTTTAAAACCCTAAATTCACGTCTCGTTAATCCCATAATTTTTGGGAAATTATAAATATAGACCTAAATATAAATTAAAAATCCCTCTTGATTTAAATGACATTTTGTCCTAAATATAATTATAAAAGTTATAACTTGATCTTCATAATTTAATAAAACCAAAGATCTAAATATCAATATTACACATTTAGTTAAATTCTCGTATTGTTAAAATGACCAAATGACCTTAAATTAATTATGGACTTTATGTTTTTATCTTCATACTTTAATAAATAAAACAAAGGCCTAATATTAAACAAAGACCTTAAATATTAAACATTTAAATATATTTTCCCCATATTGTTAAAAATGATATAATGATCTTAAATTAAATTATGAACTTTACAATTTAAACCTCAAAGTTAAGATCCAATTAAATATCAAAGTAAATATTAAATTCCATTCTCTTAAACAATAATTAACTAAACATGTTGTTATGCAATTAATTATATTTCTTAAATTAACCTATAATTTCAGTTAATTAAAATCATGTTTATAATTTAAATTATATAGTTAATCTAAATACATCATAATCATAAATATATTCAATTTTATTAATATCTAAGTTAAATCATAAATTACATAATTAGATTTTCTAAGATTATTTTAAATGTTTTCAAGAATTATTTGAAGCCAAAAGTTTTATAATTTACTTGTTTAGAATTATTATCAAATCTTCAAGATCTAACCTAAACCATAATTTTATAATTAATTTTTCCCGAAAACTAACATCAGTATTTCAAAACCTAAATAAAGTCTAATTAAGTTTTCTAATATTTTAATAAACACATTTTTATTAGAAATTCACCTAAACCTTATAATTACATTAAAATCATTTATTTTACTTTTAAACTACAACATCGTAGGGAACCGAATTTTAATTAAATGACAAAGAGAAATCATATTAATTAAGTTATTTTATTTAGACCTCTTTATATGTTGATTAAGGCTTAAATCCCTAGATTCTTATCGAAATAAATAAGGAAACTCAGTTTCAGGTAGGATTTTGGAGTTGAGTATTATCACCTTATTGAATTATATTAATACTTAATTTCATTTCAAGTTAACCCTGTTAGATAGTCTCTTAACAGAAAAGGTTCTAAATTAAGAATGTATTTTAATTAATAATAGTTGATTAATTTCTAAAGCGAGTAATTACGCTTTGTAGGAAATCCGATGGGAGAAATGAACTAAGCTCATATAGAAGTAGACGCTTTGCAAGCTTTCTCAGTAAAAGGTGGGGAAAAATGCTAAGTCGGTATTTATATTTCTTTCAAAATATTTAAATTATGAATTTTATTATGCTATATGAAATGTGTTGGGTTTATGTGCTGAATGTATGAAATATTATTATATGATGAAGGTGAATCTTATTCTATGTGAAATGTGACATATTGAAGTGCCTATGAATAAACGTGTTATGACGTATGATAACTGGAAAATTTGTGTTTTGTTCAGTACATGTGCTTTTATGTGTATGTTTGATATGTGATGAAACTATGTGTGCATGTGCATGCGTATGCAAGGCGGCTAGGGCTCGCATATGACGGCTGATCACCGTATTACGACGGCTAACGACCGTAAAAAGGTGGTTAAAACCCGCAAATGTTTTCATGGCGGCTAAGAACCGCAAAATGCTTTCATGGCGGCTAAGCACCGTAACTATGTGAAAAGTGATGTTTAAACGTGAATGATTGATTGTATGTTTACAAGACGGCTAAAAACCGTAAATGTGAAAATGAAGTGATATGTGCTTGTGCATGCGTATGCAAGGCGGCTAGGGCTCGCATATGACGGCTGATCACCGTATTATGACGGTTAATAATCGTAATGATGTTTCCAGGGCGGCTAAGACCCGCATATGTTTCCAGGACGGCTAAGACCCGTAAAAATGTTTTCATGGCGGCTAAGAACCGTAAAATGCTTTCATGGCGGCTAAGCACCGTAAATTATGTGAAAAGTGTTGTTTGAATGTGAATGATGGATTATATGTTTTCAGGCGGCTAAAACCCGCATATGTTTGCAAGACGGTTAAAAACCGTAAATGTGATAATGAAAGTGATATGTTTGAATGTGAAGGATGATTGATTTGAGATGGATGCTTACATTATAAAGTGATCTATTTTCTACGATTTTTATTAAAATACAAACATTTTACGAAAATCTGTTATATGTGATAAAATGGTGTTTTGGTGTGTGTATAAAATCTTTAGAAATTATTATATATCCTCCCGAGTTTCCCTAACCCACTGAGTGTATTTCAAACACTCACCCCTCTTTTAAAAATGTTTTTCAGTTTAGGGATTTTTAAGGCGTGGAGTGCGAGTGGTGGATGCTGGTAGCCGATGAGCAAAGGTTAAAGAACCTTTTTATTTTAAAATGATTAATTTCATGTATTTAAGAATTGTATGTTTTATAATTATTCAGGATTTTATTTATCTTTGTTCTATTTAAAGATCGAAATTCTTTTGAAGAGGAAATTTTTTTTAGTGAGTAACGTCTCGGTTAAGATTTATTTACAAAAGAATCAGGGCGTTACAAAATGTGATTCAATCGACCATGATGGCATGCGATGCAATGATTTTGAATACATTAGGAACCCAATATTACGCAACCAATCAATATTGATGCCATATCATGCAACCAATACATGCAATGACATAATATGATAAATCAATTAGTAATGATAACCACACAATACCAAATTATGGATACACGCAATGATTTGTAATGCATATGAACAAATTAATTTGTAATAATACATGACCACACAACACGAAGGATGCAACAAATATGTTTTACGTATCAAATCAATTTAACGACATGAAGTAATTTTTTACGCACCCGTTAACCACGTAACACCCAAATTTATGATAATGCTTTCATATTAATTAATGATAATTATATATCAAATTAATCATGTAACACCAAAATGTAAAGATGCACAATGAAATATAAACGGATGCACAAATTTCGTGGGATGCACGTTGTTAGTTCCAAGTGGTCTCTGAGGTTCAGAGGGGGGTGAATGAACCTACGGTCGATTTTACAAATTTTTTTCAAACTCACTGTTCTGCAAGTTACTTGAACTTATAGCACCAGCTGTTACTGCTTACAGCACCAGGATGCAGTGTTGTACGTTGTAACTTAGAGTTTTTTACGTAGCGGAAAATATGTTTTAACTAAAGGCTTATTTTCTCAAAAATACTTTTCTTTTAAAATTGTTTTATGCTTATGACAAGATATATATAAGATGCAACACATAAATATATAAAGCAATAAACACTTATGGCTTATAGTGGTTTGAAGGTGGTGTAATCCTTCTACGTTCACTCTACTGCTCCTTGAGTAGGAACTTCATTAAGTAAGATTGAATTACAGGGAAACTCCTAACAATCTATCAAACTAACAAGTTAACACCTACTAGAACCCAATGTACACACAGCAACTGCAAGTTCTAAAGGCAAACCCACATAGGATTTCTAACTCCCACACAGGGAAGTTGCCTATCACCTAGACAACTATACAAACAGCAAGGATAAATCCTATCAACTGTCAACACCTAAAACAACCTAGCACATAGCAATGAGTTTAAAGTATATATGGTTTGTTTTCTTCAATTGGTGTGGTGAAGTGAGCTTCTGAATCCTTCTTCGGATCTATCAGGTTGAACTCATTCACTTCACTTAGGTCGAGTGACTGAAACTATATGAATAGTAGAGAATGTAGCTTTGAATGCTTGAGCTTGTTTGAGCGTAGAATATTTTAGTTGTTCAGTAGTTAGCTCTAGTGTTTTTCGACCATTATTTATACTTGTAGAAAGATATCCGTTGAAGGAGATATCTCTCATTTGAAATATGTGTACTGATCAAAGACATGACTTGCATTTAATGCGCCTTGACTTTTCTTCTTAGAGCATGCAATGAGGTGGTTGTGGCTTGTAGCTTTCTGTAGCCTGTCAAGCCACGTGTTGTCTCTGCATTGGCTCCACGTCTGCAACTTTGATCTTTTCTCGAACTACTCTAATTTTACTTGCATCGTTTTTTATTTCTTACACTATATTTATCCTTCCTTGGATTACAGGGTGTTGTTTCTATTTGATATAGATGAGGTTTGTTGAGTATGCAGCAAGTCACGACTTCTGTTCTATATCCTTGACCTTCTTGCTGCAACTCCTTTTATACAGTATTACTGTATATTCTACTTGCAGTAGAGCTGTATCTTCTGCTTGCAGCATTACTGCAACTACTTCTTGCAGCATTAGTTACTTCTCTTCTTACAACTGTATTACAGTAACTTCTTTCTGCATTCAGCATCTTCTGCTTGCAGCGATGTTTGTCATTCTTTCTTACTTGCTGCATTACTGCAGTTCATACTTGCAGTGTCTTCAACTTTTATCTTCTTGATGCAACATGTCCTTGTTGAGCTCCTCCATCTTTTTGAATCTAAACTTACAGACACAAATTTATTCTATATATTTTCACTCAAATATTATGAAAAATGGGGTACTCAAACTTGCTAATACTGTAGCGCCCAGGACAAAAACGAAGCATAATTGGTTAATTAAATAAGTAAACCCTTAATTAAAATATCTTATGTGTATTAATTCTTGAGTGTTTAATTTAATTACGTGCGTTTCAGATACGTATTTAACGATCGGTTTTAAATCGATAAAATTTATAGACATGGAAAATAGAATATTTTTATATCATTAGATGTATAACGGAAATATAGATTTTCAGAAAAACGAGGAACAGAATCGTGATGAACATAACCGAAGCTTATCATGAATAGTAACAGAGCTTATCATGAATAGTAACCTAGTGAATAGTGATTTCCATTTTCTATAAATAGGCGCTCATTCATTTCATTTTTCACCGTTTTTTCGAATGAGCCGAAAAGTGCCGAACACACGTAAGTCTTTCTCTCCTCTCTCTTTATTTTTCAGTCTGGCTTTCTGTCTCCGACGCGCCACCACCAGCGCCGTCGCGCCATCGCCGAAGCCGCCGCTGTCGGAGTTCGCCGAAGGGGTGGCGAGGTTGTGGGCTAGCCACTGGAGGGGTGGCGCCGTCTTGGGTGGTGGCGCCGGTGCCCAAAAACGGCATGGAAAAGGGGCTGTTGCACATGGGGTTTTGTGTGTGTGAAATGTGTGTTGTGTTTGTATGCTGTTGGGGGTAGTATTGGTGGTTGTCGGCGACTGGAAGTCGCCGGCCAGTATCCCAGGTGGTCGGGGGAAGGGTCGCCGGCGACTGGAAGTCGCCGGCCGGAGCTGGAAAGGCAGGGTTTGGTTATGTATGTTGTGTGCGATGAAGGGTTTTTTAGGCTGTTTTTATGGCACTATTCATGCTGGAATCCGGGGAGGGATGGCTTGAGGTGGTAGCCGGCGGTACAGGCTCGTCGGAGGACCAGGTGGTGGTGGCATAAGGTGGCGCCGCCGCAGTCGGTGGCTCCGGGAAGGTGGCTGCTTAAGCAGGTTCGCGCCGAGAGACGCTGCCCTGTTTTTCTCCCGCAGGACGCATCATGTAAATTTTAAGACACATCCTGCACGCTAAACTGAACTGGACAGAATTGTAGTCTCTGTTTTGCTCGCAGGACGTGTTTTGGAAATTCCAAGACAGGTCTTGGAAGATGCTAGGGAGTTTTTTTCTCCCGTCGCCGGGAACGCGCGTGACCTCGTATTTTCGATCCGATTCTCATTTTCTTTTCATCGTTCTTTAACATCGAGTCGTCTCCAATGAGATATCGCAGACTGGGGGTCATGGGTCCCGGTCAAAATCAACCCTTTGACCAAATTACCAAAATGCCCTTCAATCTTAAAACACTCCGTTCGAGCTCGTTACAACTCCGATTGAGCTCATTCTTGTTTTGTTGTGATCCAAAATCCATTCTCTTTCATCTCAGCCTTATAAACTGATTTTTCCCTCTTGTTTCTTCAACCTCAATCGTTAGGCCTACCGTTCCGATCCATCTCATCTCGATCGATATTATCCGCTTCGATGTTGTTTTAATATTTAATTATAGATTATAATGAGCTAAGAAAACATCATAAATTATGTAGGCTACCTGTTGGATTGAAGCTCTGGGATACGAGATCCTTGACTTGATGATCACGTGGTAACCACCGAACAAGGTGGGGATAAAATCTTATTTATGTTTTAAAATTGTATAGTTTTATGGAAAATAATGTGACTACGTGATTTAAGTCCCGTCATGATATGGTGTCGTTTTAAAGAGAAATGTTTTCACTATGTGAATAATATTCAAGTAAATTATATGCTTTTAAGAGCTATTGATTTCAAGTGATACAAATGCAAATGGTATCAAATGATGATAAGACGGGATAATGCCCGCTAAAAAGGGGTTTCTTTAGAAACCAACATATGTCAAGGGATTTTCTTTACCTATGTGTTATGTGAATTATGTGGCCAACGTGAACGTGACCAATGTGCACTATGTGTTATGTGGAAACTGTTGTATGATAATTTAACTGCGCATGCGTATGCTACGCCAAGTAGGGTATTCCTCGTCGGAACCCAACAAGGGGGTATTCTATGAAATCCCAACATGAAGGGTGTAACAACCCAAAATGGGGTCGGCTTGGGGCCTCGATAGGTCTTCTTCGGAAACCTATTCAACGGATTGCATTGGGACTCTTCGGGAGTCTACAACGTGCATATATATATAGTATTTAGGAAATGTTATGTGTACCCCTTTTACTGTACAAATCAACCCCACTATGTCCTTTTGGCACTTACCCCTTTCATGTGTTTTATTTTACAGAAAATTTCGAAGGCGAGGAGGAATGAACAGAGATGCCTGTTATATTATTTTTGTATGTATATATGAATGTATTTGAGATGTGAGATCCTGATGTATTCTTTCCGCTGCTAATATTATGTTAAATCGATTGAAACCAATTATTGATATATAATATCTTATGTTCGTCTCCTACCTTATTTTCTTCTTCATGCACGCCCATGTGGAAAACTCTGATAAATTCTCTATAAGAAATTGGGGCGTGACAATTACAAAGGTGGCTTGTCTCATCAAAATCTAAACATTGAAATCCGAACAATTTCTCCCTTTTTAATGATGATAAAACCTTTTACATTATTTTGTTCATAAAGGAAGTTCTTACTTTGCACTTATCTTTTTCATTCAGGAGATACAGATAAGTTCTAAGAAAGATAAGCTAATCATGGATTCATCAGTGATGTATCATTTCCAATCCTTATCATAAATCAGCAAGATTAACTAAGCATGAAAGGTTTATAAGAAATGAACTTGATCATAAAGTAGGAAATAAAATTTCTTCATTTAAAAGAAAGAAATTTTACAAGGATCAAAAGAAAGATATATACAGAAAAAAAATCTTGCAGCAACTACTGCTGAAATAGGGACCTTCTTCTTGAAGATTCATCAGGTCTTCTTTCAACATCTCTTCTTTCTTGCTACTTCCTTTCTCTTGAGCCCTTCTACCAATCTCAAATGGACTCCTGATAGGATTTTCCAACTTCTGCTTGATCTTCGGAATCTGAATCCATCTCAACCAGAAGTCCTCACAGTAAAGCACAATCCTGCTTTGCTTCACTAGGCTTAAGTATCTTGTCTGAATCTCTAGCTCTCCATCCCTAGCAAGTTGTTCATATCTTCTCAATGCAGATTGACAAGTGTGAAACTTTCTCAGGAAGCCTCTGTAGTGTAGAGATACCTGAAGTATCTGAGGTACTCTGATCTTTTGTACAGAGTAATCGACTCAAACGATGGATTCCTGTCAGTAGGTAATTTGATTGACTTGAAGATGTTGAAGCTCTGGGCCATGTTTTCTCCTTCAGGCCTATAATCCATCAGTATAAATACTTCATTTGATATGTTATCTATGTCGAGTCGTGAAATTTCTTAAGGGGGTATTGGTAAAGAGCTCTGTCTACATCTTCCATCATCTTTGGTCTGCTCTTACCAATCATTCTAAGCCTCTGCATCTAGACATTATCTTCTTGCTTTGCTATGGCTCTCTCAGCCTTTTGAGAACCATCTTCTCATTGTAATGTCTTTTAGCTTCAGCTTTGCTCACCCTCTTCCTTGAGCTTGCTGCCGATCTTCTCTCCTTCTCTTGGTGATGTGAGAAGAGAGAGGTGCTGCATCTTTTCTTACAGCAGCACTGTATGCAGCGCATGCAGCTGGTCTGCTTGCAGTAGCTGCACCACCAGCTCCTTCTTCTCCCTAATCATCTTTTCTCCATCTTTTTGGAGAAGGAATATCAGCAGCAGCTGATGACCTTGATCTTCTTCTTTGTCTGCTCATAGGCTGATCATCATTTTGGTTATCTTTTTCCTTTACTTCTTGCTCCTCTGAACTCTTGTATCTTTTAGAAAATCCTTCCACCTTTTTGGCATCATCAAAAGCCGGGGGTGGGATAGGGGCTGCTCTAACCACAGAGGATCGTGGTTTCTCGCAGGAGCAGAGGCTTGCTTGGCTGGCAGCTGATCTCATTGTGCATGTTAGGGAAATGCACTGACCATTATATCCCGCAACTCACCGATTATCGTCTCCAGGTTGCCCAGCCTGTCATCAACACTCTTGGTTCTCTGAGATTGGTCAAGAACATTATCCAAGAGTGTCTCCAACAGCATGGAGTGGTTGTGAAGAGTCTCTGCAGCCACATCAACCGAATTCTTGTATCATCAATTATGGTGATCTAGTAGGCGTTTGTTGTATTTAGTTTAAGACTCCAGATGTATAAAGACCTAAGTACAACCAGCTATTTTATATCAACATTCTGGCATGTTTGTTAGTGGTTTTTCATTATTTTATCATTGTCGAACTAGGTCGATGGTTTTGTGTCTAACCATTATAATTATTGGTCTATTGATTTTATTTTAGTTAGTTTGTCGGTTTATTTTCTAGGTGATCAATAAGAATGCATTGTCAACTTAATCACACATCATCAAATGATGCAATGAATTTTAAATGGATTTAACAATGAATTTGAATGAATGCGTAAAGAAATTTCCAATTGTGAAATGATGTTATGTTGTTACTTTGGATACAAATATTGTTGAGTTGCACACATATTTTTCGTTATGTCAATAGCTAAAGTCTGATCAAATTTTTTGATTGTATAATTACCGAATTTAAACAATGATATGGCCAAACCTATGTTAGTAATACAATTCATAAATTGACACGTAATTGAATTTCAAATAAGTTTGTCTATATCCATAACTTCCCAAAATTATGCAACGGTAATTCCTTTTAAAGTTAGATGTATCTCAATTATTACTCCTTTGACATTGCTCTAATTAGTACTTAAAATCTTTTTATATTCATAGCTCATTATAAACCTTGCGTATTAATCTTCTCCCAAAACTATTCTTCTGTAATCTAAATTCTTATTCAAAATTTCATTTCTCTTAGAGAAGATAAGCAATGCCAAGAAGTGGAAAAAGACATTTAAAGTGTACAACACTGCGGCTATATAAGTATAAGGGATTGATTTTGTAGATCGTCATTCACTGTTTGGATGTGGCCAGTATAATATAATTATTAATATAACCCCATTCTCTATTTTTTATAGATTCCTGACCATTGACGAAGCCAAAGATGACAAGTGAGATGCTTTCAAATTTTGTTTGAGAATGTATAAAGTTTAATCCAGCATCAATGTATTATATATTTAATTTAATCGACATTGTATGTTTGTGAAATTGAATTAGTTAATGTGTTCTACTATAAATGACAAAGCATGAAAGTGAATCATTGTTGTTTACAAATGATAAATGCGTGAATAGGTAATTGTTCTGTAGATCATTGTTCTGTTGAGATCCCAATTGAATCAGTGTTAATAGAAATCTCAATTCAATCTGTGTCGCAAACGGATGGAGGTTTCATAAACTACACCGGTTCCAATGTCTTTGCTTTAGCATCCACTGAACGTTCAACCTTTAGTGGAAATGTTGAGGAGGACAGATCTGTTAATGATGATAACGGTGATTCTGACTTATCTTTGACAAAACATTCTCTTATAACTGCTTTGAGTGTAGGTAATTTATGCAAGGAAGTGGGATTGCTAGAGGCTGATATGAACTACAAAGTACCAACAAAACTTAAACCCTAATGTATCCACCAGATGCTTATATCACTGTATGCATGGAGTACTTTAGAAATGGACTAACTCTTCCTACTGAACCTTTACTTGTTAAGATAGCTTTGGTATCTGCATTAGCTAGTTGGTCCCAAGTGCAATCCTTGTTTGGGATCACCTAAATTTCTTGTCAGTGTTGATAGCTTCCACACTCTATTCTCTATATCCCGTGTCAAGCTTGCTCCCTTGTTTTATTTTTCCCAATGCAAGAATTGCAAGTTTCTGACCAATGTACCCCGAAACCTTCCGAATTGGAGAAGATATTTTTTTGTTTATTAAGCACGATTTGTCATGTAGCCGATGATCTCAATCTACACTCTCGGTTCCCTGAGTGCGGCATGTTTTTATATTGGGATGATGATGTCAGTGACTTGGCATGGTTGAACACAAGGCAATTCATTCTGAACTCTAATGATCTGAAGTTTCTAAGGTCCATGTCTGACCACGATATATCTCGAAGATAGGCGATGAATTGTACTCAGGTATCTATACTTGCACCGTCAATATTCTTTTACGTTGTTAAGTGTTATGATTATATATCAAATTAATCTCTAGAACACACCAACAAACACCCACAACCCTTATTAATATCATGTGTCGAGTGGCTCATAAAATGGATCAACACTGCCAACTACATTTAAATGAAAGCGCAAAATACTAATGAAGGCCTATGTCACTAAGAAGAAGAACCACTACTTGGACGGATGATTGAAAGTGTATATACATTAGCGTCATGCGTTGCATATTAGGGTTTCTATGTGCTAGCTAACCCTAAAACCCTAATCTAACTCAACTCTGAAATCTTGAGATTTGAAGATGAAATTAAAACTAAATATACTTAACTATACGGAGATCAATAGCCCTATGTCAATTAAAAGAAACGGTTGTCGAATTTCAGTAAATTTATGTTGCAAAAGTCAGTTTGTGCACCTAACCCTATTTTGCTCTGTAATTAATCCTGTAATTCTCTTGACTAATTAGATCTGGTCCGAAATAGAAATGTGCATCATTCGGTTCAACCATTGTTAGACGATTTTGTGGCATTTTTGACCGGTTCCCAACAAACCTGATATATTATTTTATTTCATTTCTATCTTTGAAGCTGCTATATTGCAATGCCTTGCTGGATGAAAGACTTCAACATTTTCGAAGTTTTGGTGAAGAAAATAAGTGTGAATTAAATGGAAAGATTATACAGATGCAACTGATGGATGATACCATTCGGAGATTAGAGAAGACAAAGTAAGAGCTCTCTATGCAAGTGGATGAGCTTTCAATGAAGTATTCCAATGAATGCTCAAGTGGAGAGTCCATCCTGATGAGTGAAAATGGGCGTAGAGTAATTGAAAAAAAAGGATGTCTGTAGTTGAAGGATTTCATAAGTCGACAGAGTTTGCTATAGAGTACAACGTCAGTGCTATTAAATTGTGGGATGATATTGTGTTGGATGGTTAGAGGTGCTACGTGAGTTTGGCCTCGTCTCTGATGATGTAGTTCATATTTTAGACGTTTGGTTATCCCAAAAACCTTAATGTTTTTGAGTGTGAAGTGATCAAGTAAAACACATGCAGTTTTGACATATATAGAGATTTTTATGTTATAGGTGTTGTTATAGTATCATATGCCTGGATTTTTTTGTCCATAGGTGCTATTGTTGACACATATGTAGGAGTAACCATTGTCGATGTTTGTACACTAACATGTCAAGTTCGTGTTATGAAATTGTTTTTTTAACTTTTTTTACCTAGTGAATGTATGAACGTATTATTATCATTAGAATAAAATGTCTTCATCCTCCATATATTCTTCTACTTCTTCATTATCTTCTTCAGTTACTTTGTCCGTGACCAATCTTGCTTTGGTGCAACGGATTTGTTGTGACCAGTTTTTCTACACTTTCCACAACGCCTCTTATGCTTGTTGCTGACTGCATTCGATTGCGATGATCCATCAATCTGTGGATCCCTGATTACATTCTTTTGAATTGCATCGTGTATTGGCTGATTGCTTAGACCACTTGTTTCTTATTTTTTTGTTTCCTGAGAAAGTATTGTAGCTATTGTGTCCTCAATCTTCTTCATTGCAATAGTGTATAGTTCCTCGCTCTCGGCTGCAATATGATAGAGTTGGTGTGTCCTAGAATGCAAGAATCCGAATCTTATGTCCTTTAATTGTTAGCCCGATATCATCTGTTTTGTATTAGTGTCTACCATGTTAAAACTAGCTTCTTTAGCCCACCTTGATTTCAGCATGACATCAGGAATTGTCTTCCAATTCATTACTTTCATGGCACAGAACATATGCTTACACGACCACCACTATGATTCAAACATTCCACACGTGTAAGATAGAAGTTTATCTGAGCTGTGTATACTTACCATTGTTATCCTGCTTGATTATTCCCCGTATTTGACAAGAATCACTTCTCTATCTACGTCCTCATTCTTTATTGTGAGTGGAGTGAATATGGATTCGTTATTGATCTCACATGTACCTGTAAGATCAGTTGAAGTTTTTTTGTGAAGACTTATAATGATATATAATCACGAAGAAGATCATGTGTATCACTAGCCTTCCGGAAAATAGGTCTATTATAGAATTCTGATGCTAATTTTTCTAGCAACTGCAGGTGTGTCAGCAATTGTGGAACAGATTGGTCGTTCACAAAGTCATGACGCATCTCATTTTGTCTAAGCCTGTTCACCGTTCTATGGAATTGCTTGATAAATTTGTATAAGGTGAGGTCATTATTTACAAAATGATTCATATACACATGAGTACTCTCACACATTGAGGTCGTGTCATTCCAGTAAAGAATACACCTTTGAAGAATATTGCTGCCCACCTTTTCTTCCTATCATACATCTCTTTTATCCAAACATTCTTTGTAACCCTGTGTTTATTGGTGAATGAAAACCATCGTTCATTAAATTTGTCCTCAGAGTACACATTAAGCATCATCTTTCTAAAATCACGAAGGAAGTCCTCATCCGAAGACACTATCCTCGCATTCCTCAACAGGTGCCAACTACAAAGTCTGTGTCTTGCCTATGGTATGACAGAAGTCAGTGCACTTTGGATGGCCCTGTCATCATCAATGAGAATAGAAATTGGTTATCGTCTACACATTAAATTTCTAAATGCCCGAAACACCCATATGTATGTTTTGGTGGTCTCCTCTGATATTAATGCACACCGGAACATGACTGTGGTGTAGTGGTTATTGACACCTACAAACTCCACGAGCAGAAGCCTGAAAACGTTAGTCCTGTATATAGAATCAATGACCAGCACATCTTCAAAGTTTGTATAGTCTAATCTTGATCGAGAATTAGCCCAGAATAGTCTGTTCAGCTTGTTGTCACCGTCCACTGCATATTTGACATAGCATCCAGGATCGTTGTCCACAAGGGCTGTCAAATAGGCTATCATTGGCTCCGCATCTGCGTTCAATCTCTTCGTTCGTTTGTGATCTGCACTCACATAATTGTATAAATCCTTATGCTTGAATTTCACTTTATGAAAACCACCCAAAGTTGTTACCATTAAGTCCATAATCTGGTTGGTTTTAATTCCTGCACTTTTCATTGTCTTTATCTTCATGCCCTGATCTTCATCAATCTCTCTATTCGATCTAAAAAAATGATCATACTTGGTATTTGAAACATTGTGGTTGTGTATATGGTTGAAATATGTGACCCTGTAGTTTTCATTGTCTGGCTGATACTGGACCACAAAATAAGCCTTGCACGAGCACTTTGTCAATGCTTTGGGCTCTCTTTTCCTATCCATTTTTATGATGTACTTGGTAGCTCTTGTGCCCTATTGGCTGCATACCCATCGTCGGTGTAGAATCATTCCATATTCTTTATCATATTCAAAGAGTATATCTACGCACCCCGAATCCAATTTTGGTTGAATATGCTTTATAGAAGGACTCCACCTACGCCACGGTCTTAAATGTTTTCCCAATTAAATCTTCAGATGTCCACTCCCACACTTCCTTGGAAATGAAGCTAAGAAGCATTTCGTCTATCTTGTCTTCCATGCAGTTGGACTGTGTACTGTCTCTAGCTTGACAATCATCTTCTTCATGGTATGAATGTACCTTAGATTCATATTCATTCGTTGAAGAAAGATGTATTTTGGTATCGTACTCAAGTGGATTCCTGAAACTCTCGTCCTACATTGAAATACAGTCGTAAGCGTTAAATTCCCTATACAAATATTACTTAGGTACACCCACTAACATTTTCAGCACATAATAAGCAGATTATACCACTCCCTTGTAAAAAAAAAAAAATTGAAACAGTCCATATATTATGAGGGGTGTGTTTGTATGATGTTTATTTTTATAGTTTGAGGAAATCTGAACATGGTAATCGTTTCTACACGTATGAAATTTGTCTTGCATGCAATGGTCATTAGCAGCAAACATTCCAAAATATTATGCCTTCTTTTGTAACCCTTATTCCCATACATATTCTCATTGCAAGATTAGTACCATATGTTGTTTTAAACCATTTATGATTCCACTAGTTTTCAACCATGTATGCTTCCACAAGAATGCATTATTCTTAAATAAAACTCACCGTGCTGAATGAGGATAAATGTAGCCGGATCTTTCATTTCTTGTTGATGGCCATCCCTAGTGTTGCCATATGCATCTGGGTTACAGTCATTTACTTTGGGTGCTAGGCTCATTCTTCCATGGAGGATTTGTTGAGGGTAACTCCACACAATAAAGAAAACATAAACTCAAACAAACATGCACTCAGTCAATAGTTACATTAGCCCTGGTTGAAATGCTGGGAACCTTGTCAGTTGTGAGAGAAAAATGTTATTTTCAATCTCTCAAATTTTAGATTTTTCGATAAATTATTAATATAGATTTTATAGTTTACAATACAAATTAATCTTAATTGTGGTATTGGTTATATCTTCTAATTGGTAGTTTACTTAAACGTCATTATTCATCTTGTATACTTCATTATTCCATTTAAGAGATATGAAGAAAAAATTTAGTTTTAGTCTGAAGGAAAAACTAATGTACTCATCATGATACCTCTTTGTCGACCAATGAAAATGGTTTCAACGCAATAGATTAAAACATAACAACAAAACAGAGGTTTGTTTTTGGAGGCAATAGACACATGGTTACACTCAAGGTAGTCATACATCTCTATTGGGAAGCATCAGCAAATGCGTGTTAATTTAAGGATAATCAATGGACAACATTGAGATTCGTATGAAACGTTATTATTAAGAACAACACGTACATTGTTTGGGAAGCATTAATATTGACTTCAAATAATATTAATTAAAATATTATTCGCTTTCTTCTCCTGTGTACATCGCTAAATTGCTGGTTGATCAAATTTTGCATTGATGTTGATGAAGAACACATAATGTCTGGCTTGATAAATATATTTTGTAGGAACTCAATTCAAAACAATATGAATATTCGTTTCAATACTGCTAGTGATTAATTCATCCGATCTTATATCCATCATAATTTATACTAAATAATAAGTAAAAGATTGTCCAATGAGAAATAAAATTACTACAAATAAAATTGGTTCCTTGAAACTGAAACATATTAACAAAAATGATGTTCCGAAACATATAAAAACTGTTATTCAAAATTCATCATCTTCAGTCAGTGCGTCAACATCCTCCATGGCATTCTTGTGAAGACGATCCCACTCTAGGTGCACTTTCAATGACTCATCATTAACACCTCCATCTTCCTTTTCGAGCGAAAGAAGTGTGATGGCATATAGCCAGTCCAGTAATTGTCTATAGCACCCGAAGGCCTCCCTTTTCCATTCAAAGTCATGTAACTTGGCTAGTTTTGTAATTGATGCTTGTTGTCACTGACGCATAACTTCCAACCAGATAATGTTCTTCTTTCCAACCTATAATAACTTCCAATCAAATGATGTTTTTCTTTCCAACGTATTTATTATACTATTTTTATGCTCTTCAACACGTTCCATCTCTTCCATATGACATCAAAAAGTTACACTCTAATACTCCATGGACATAATATAATATTAAAGACGCAATGGTTCCTCCATATGTAATAGTCGATTTGTGCTAATATTGTTTGAGGGTAGATTCTGTTATACCTTGTGTTTGTTGGCCATCTCCTGGAGGGCCATGGCAGAACCGAAGCAATAGATAGGGGAAGGGAGGTGGTTGGACAGAGATGAAATGGGAGGTAATTGGTGGAAATTAGATGTAATCTAGGGGCTATTTTGCAAACTCTATAATTTCTTGGAAATTCAACTTTAACCCAATGGTTATGAATATTGCATTTTATACCCTTAAGGTTATGAAAATATGTTTTAAGCACCATAAATTATGAATAATGATATCGGAACTCCGAATTTTGCTAAAATTACATTATGTATACTACAAATTCATGATATTATATATTACCTATTAGAATTGCTTGTTATTGCAAAATCGATCCCTAGTATTGATGAATTTACAGTTTTACCAAAAGTTTATTTGAACTTATATGACGGACCCTAGATTTTAACGTATTATTTTTGAGACTTAAAATATAGATGAAACGACGAATTTGACCCAAACAAGTGAATTAGGTTATGAATAAAACCTAGAAATATTATAACAATTAATGTATGTACGATTTTAATCGTTATCTCAAATCTAGGGTGTAAAACCCTAGATTTACATCTTATTGACCCCGTAACATTAAATTCAAATCTAACGTTCTACCTTTATGATTTATGTAATTGTTTACGAAATAGAGTTTGCCCCTAAAGAATTTATTTTAAATCGATAATGGTTCGATTAATTTCTAAAAAACGAGCACTTACGCTTTGTAAGAAATTAAAAAGGAGGAAATAACTAAGCTTGTATAAAAATAGACGTTTTGCAAGCATCATCTGTAAAAGGTGGGGGCAATTTCTTTAAATTACGATATTATAAAGTTTATACTATTATTATATGCAATCTCTTAAGATTATTATTAAACGTGAATATGATTGATGAGTGATTGTGATGAATGTTTGCATTATTGAATAATTTAAGCCACGTGATGGATTGCGATTGAGTTAATTGATGGAAATTCTAATGACGGATAAATGATTGGGATGAATGTTTGCATTATTGAATGATTTAATCCACGTGATGTATTGTGATTATTAATTGATTGAGTTGTTTGATGGAAATCTTGATGGCTGATGAATGATTGGGACGAATACGTAAATTATTGAATGATTTAACTCATGTGATGAATTGTGATTGTTTATTGATTGAGATTTCTGAGATTGATAAAAATGTTGGGGGTTTATATTATTGAAGGATTCAAGTTATGTGATTGATGATAGATTGAGATGACTGTTTGTTTTATTGGATGATTTAAATAATGTGATTGTTTGTAATATTGACTGATTGGATTGTTTGACTGAGGTATTTGTGATTGATGAAAATGATCGGGTTTGAGCACCGATATTGAATGGGTTTGAGTCCCTATAATGAACGGGTTTGAGTCCCTATATTGAACTGGTTTGAGCTCGAGATAAATGATAATTCGTGTTAAATCCCGCATTCATGTGATACAACTATGTTAAATGATTGCATGTTGTGACTTATGTCTTTATGTGTTTATTGTAAAAAAGATGTACTTATTTGTGAAATTGCTTCCACTGAGTGTAATTCGTTCGCTCACCCCTTATTATATTTTCTTTTTATAGATCCAAGTTTTTGCAAGAGAAGTTGAAGAAAAATGCTCTATCTTTTGTTTGTAAATAACATGTTCGTCATGTTTTTAAAACTTTAAGTTTGAGGTTGTAAAGTTTAAAGCCGTGAGGCTATATACTGATGCTATTTTCCACTGTTTCTGATAAATTTTAAATATTTTATGTAAATGCTTATAAAGAATTTCTATAATGATTAGTTAAACGATCTTTTAAAAATTTGATCTTGTTATGAGTTGCTAGACGCCTAATTAAATTGAAAATTTAATATTTTATTTTGAATCGAAATTAAGGCGTGACAGAATCATGTATAAATTAAGAAATAATTAAAACATCAATGAAAACTCAATGTGTGTAGATATGCGTATTTATACATATATATATATATATATATTATTTTGTTTCTCATTATTTAATAATATGAAATAGAATATATGAATTTTTTTCCCTCAAACAATTAGCTTTGAATGCGGATGGGTAACCCTCAATTTGAAACCCACATAATTTGAAATCCCCTCTTTCTTCAAACTCTGTTCTCTCTCTCTCTCTCAGCCCTAATCTCACCCATGCCATGGATGACCCCATTTTGGTGTAGAAATTGAGGGGTGGCTCTGCGTGTGAAAACGAGAGTAATTTTGTTGACTTTCATCTCCTCGAAATTTCACAAAAACCAGCCCATACTCATGTTCCCGATGGACCTAACCGACCACAATCGAAAGTGTTCTTCGATGAAGATTTGATGTCGTTAGACTGTTGGTGTTGGTGTGGTCCGATACCGCCAACTGCTCTGTTGTCGCCTCCACACCCATCCGAGGGAATTCCAATATATTTCGAAGTCTTATGTTCTTCCTATGAATACAAACGTTGACTTGTAAGTATTATATTGCCCTTTCTCAATTTAAATCTATTTCATCGTTTATGAATTGAATTTGTAATGGTCATTTATGCACATTTTTTCCCGTATAATTCAAGTACCTCCCAACCTTCACTAGAGATTTGTTTGGAATTGCAAGTAAAACCCTTATAGAAATTCAATTGCGGGACAATAGTGAAATATACCACTGTCATATTTGAATACCGGAGGATATCGAGAAAGAAGAATGCCATGTGCAGGAAGGTTGGGGATGGCAGCAGTTTGTCGTAGCTATTGACATTACATAGCAAGATTCTGTCGTCCTTCGTCGGAGTCAAAGTATTCGTAGACGGTTGCATTTGTAGACGATAAAATAGCCAAAGATTGAATCGGATGAGCTGGTGTGAATATCTGCTTGAGTCATACTATCCACACCCCATCATTTCCTAAGAATACCCCAAAAGTTTGACTTTTCAACTACCTCACAAATTATGTACCATTTTTGCCCTTGCCTTTTTCTTAATATTTTCAAAAAAACCAGCCTATCAATAGCAATTTTTCATTTTTCCATATTGTATCCAATTAGACCCGGTATTCATAATTCTGATCGATAATCAGGCCCAACATGCTTCCGTAAACATAAATAAAACTGAGTAAAATTTCATACCTCGTCTTTATCTCAAGATCTCCTTTTGGTATTTTCGATTTAGTTTTTACGGATCAACTATCCAACCACTCACCCGCAGTCTATGGTTCTAAATCGATCACACCTTTTGAGAACCTGTCTTCACCCCTACACAATGGCCAACTGCCTAACACGTGGATTTCGGAGAGACTCACTACTGGATGGGTTTTATACTCAGAATTATAAAATGAAACAAAGTGTTGGAGAAAACAAATCAAACTATTTTACAATCTATACTTCTCCGCCATTAGAGGAGAAACTTGATTTAGCCAATCATGGCTAAGACTCAAGAAGGGGAAACCCCCATAAACAGGAAAGCTTAAAGCTTAACTAATCCAAACTAGAGAGAAGATTTCTCGAAAATTAAGAAGAAAGTGTGGATTTTTCGATGATCTTCTATGAGGATGAGAGTCACCTTTTATAGCCCAAAATCTGGACTTCAAATGTGGATTCCAATCCTCTTCCATGCCAGCTTGCATAACATCATGTGAGTGGAACCATTATTGTTCCACTATTCCACTAACTTTTTTGGTGGAACGTCCTTTTCTTTCACCCACCATGGTTGCCTTTATTGTTGGTGGTTGATCTTTTATTGATGGCGGAACCATCCACTACTTCTTGTCTGAGAAAGTAGTTTCCTGTGTTTGGTGGGCCTTTAGTTTTCTAAGCACACCCCATTATGCAATGTATTCCTATACTATTATAAAGTTTACAATACATCTGTACTTGTAAATTATCGAGTCTAATTAGACTCACTTCCTTTTATTACATCTCAGGTTTTTATCACCTAAAAACCCTTCATTTTTTCCTTTTTCTTCGGGTAGTCGGGTTTATCCTGCTTCACTTTAAACCCTTGTCCGAACAAAGGTCTTTCTTGAGTCTGACAGTAAGAATATATTCTTTCTTCCCATCTTCCGATATGTATCATGTTACATATCTTTCTTCTGGTTTGTTCCATTGCCGGAACCTTGTTTTCCCAGATTAACTTCTTCTTATTCTCAAAGAAGCTCTCAGCAAATCTGGTAGTGTTTCCTGTCATCGAATTTAACAGGAATGACTCGTTCACAGAATTATGAAATATTTTGAACGGATACTTCACCTTGTCCATCTTTGTCAGACAGACCCAAAGACCCCATGCTTGCCTTGTTGATATATCATCTTCGGTAAGGACGACTACCAAGAGGCTATTTGCTGGAGGTGCTTTGGCTCGGTTCATCACCCCCATGTCTGGTCTCTGTAATTTTATAAATTAGAAAATTGGATGAGACCCTTTGCTTGTGATTTCTGGAGCGGCTGAGATAATCTGTAGCTCTAGTACATCTCCTCGACCCAAGTGTGGGTTGTTCTGCCATGAATCGTATACAGCAGTAGCTATCCCGTCCGGTAGCTTGGAAATTTTCGGAAAACATAGTGCGGTAGTGAATACTGAAGCAATATTTCCAAAGTCAAACCATTTTTGCACGTCTTGAGGGTTTACACCCGGGAGCATCCAAAGTCTCGGATACTTGCCAGACCAATTGGTAGTGATTCTGCTTGGATTGATCTCATTTCTCGTAACTAATTTCTCCCATGTTCTTTGGTAGACCTAAAAAGGAGAAACAACTTGGTTAGTGTTAACCTGTTTTGGGCCAGTTTGGGGCCTAAGGTTAACCTCTCTCTCTTTTTCCCCAGAGGTGCTGGGTTGACTCGGGTTGCCTGGAATTACTTCATGACTTTCCGAATTAATAAGTTTATCGGAATCCAATAAATCACTTGATTCGGCTTTATCAGCCTCTTCACCGGTATCCGATGAAAAATTCTTGTCAGCAGGATGTCCTGTTTGTTCATCGACGATGAACCTTTCTCGTGTATTTCTTTCTGTATCATCGATGGTGAACATTTCTTGTTTAGAGGTCCCTCTAATGCATTCCACAAATCACCATTAGAGGTTATTGCTGCATGTAGGGTTTTTTGGACTTTGTCCAAATCAGCTTTTTGGACATAGGATGCTGTTTCGGCTCTTGTCCTAAGCAACTCAAATGCCTTGTAAAGCTCCTCAAGGTTTTCCCTAAGGTGTCTTGCTCGTACCGTGATGGAATCTGCTTCAAGGATGTCCATCTCTTGTTAAGAAATCTGCAAGAACATTCTCATTAGATTTCACAATGACAATATCAAATAAATAATATTGGCATTCTGCCTGCCACCTGATAATACGAGCTTTTTCAATCTTGGATTCAAGTTTATTTTTCAAAAAAGCTTTAACATTAGTATTATCGACTTTTAATGTAAATTCTTTGGCTAATAAAAATAAAGGCCATTTTTTAAAAGCCTTCCAAATCGCAAAGAATTTCTTCTCGTTAATGTGCCAGACCCTGGCTTGTTGTTCGGTAAACAACCCTCCTGTATATCTACATAGTTCTTCACCCGTAGATGTCTTTCTCATGAGCACTGCTGCCCATCTGAAATCGTTAGCGTCTGTGTAGACAATTAACTGATTCTCATCTTGAGGAATCGCGAGTTTTGGTAGGGTTACTGCAAACCTGTTTTAACTCACGCACTCTTTAGGAATGAATGTCTTCCCATTTCCATTTGGTCTTCTCATCCTTCTGTAATAAAGGACGGAAATCCTTACGATTTTTTACCAAGTCCTTGATAAACGAACCTGCAAAATTAATCACTCCCAAGAAGCTTTGAAGGTACTTCTTATCTCTATGAACATCTGGGAAATTACGGATTTTCTCCACAATATGTTCCTATAGTTCCATTCCTGCATGGTCAATAATAACACCGAGAAACTCAATTCTATTAACCACGATTATTGCCTTCTTTTCAAAGAGCACTAATCCTTCTTTATGACATGCTTCTGAAAATATTTCAAGATGCTTTAAATGATCTTTCATATTTTTAGATGCAATCAGGATATCGTCTATGTAAACAAACATAAACTCAAAATAATCTTTAAATAGATTATCCATCTTTCATTAGTATATCTGAGGTGCATTCGCAAGACCCATGGGCATTACGTTCCAGATATACTGACCTTGGATGTAGAAAAAGCCATTAATTTCTTTGACTCTTTTTCTAACTTAATCTGGTAAAATCCAGACTTGCAATCAAACTTTGAAAATACTTTTGATCCTTTAATACAATCAATTAAGTGTTCTCTACTTGGTATGTAATAACCATCAAATTCGGTAATCTTATTAATACCTTGATAGTTAATTACTAACCTTGATTTTCCTCTCTTTATTTCCCCATGGTTTCTTACCAAAAACCCTGGGCTACTATAAGGAGAAATACCTGCTTCGATCAGCTTGTGATCGATATGCTCTTTGATAATCTTTTGCATATCCTTTCGATCTTCAAGGTTCATCTGAATCGGCTTGTATCGAATCAACTCGTATCGGTATTGTTCTTTTACCTTCAATGTTGCTTCGATCTGGTTTTTCTCCCACCAAGCTAAAGGATTCTCATTATAATTCCTCTGAATTAGCCTTTTAACATTTTCAAGGGAAAATAGACTTTCCTCATCAATGTCAATCTGGGGTGGTCCTTTTTGTAAGGCATTTTTCAAAAACTGAATAGCTTCTTCGTGTGCCTCCTTCATTCCCTCTTGTCTATATGACAAAAGAGCTTCACCAAATTTCCTCTTATCCTGTATTTTTGGATGAGTTAACTTGGCTTCATTATCACCACGTTTGCTGCGAAAATTAATAGGCATTATCCTATTAAAGGTCTTTTCTCGCCGCAAAACCTGTATCATACTACCACAGTTAGTAGTAAAGGTTAACAGGTTCTTGTGATTATCCTGCTCATATTTTTCAAATGTTTGGATAAAATTATTCCCTAACAAAATATCAGCACTTGTATCATGAATATAGATGGGTGGTATTTGTTGGTTCCAAGTGGTGTCCGAGGTTTAGAAGAGGGGTGAATGAACCTAAGTCGATTTTGTAATCTTTAAACAAACCGTTCTGCTCTGCAAGTTACTTGAACTTGCAGCGTCAGATAGTTACTGCTTACAGCATAGGGATACAGTGCTGCACGCTGTAACTTAGAGTTTTATGCGCAGCAGAAATTTACTTTTATAACACAAAGCTGATTTTCTCAAATATGCTTCTATCAGAAAACGTTTTATGTAAATGATACAAACAAGAAATAGAAGGTTAAAGCACAGATAGAAAGCAATAAACACTTATGGTTTATAGTGGTTCGAAGGTGGTGTAATCCTTCTACGTCCACTCTACTGCTCCTCGAGTAGGAACTTTGTTAAGCAAGATTGAATTACAGGACACTCCTAACAATCTATCAACTTTACAAAGTAACCACCTACTGAAGTCCAGCGTACACACAACAACTGCAAACTTCAAAGGCTCACCCACACAGGGTTCCACACTCCCACACAGGGAAGCTGCCTAATTCTAGACAACTATACAAACAGCAAGGATCTCTCCTATCAACTATTCGACACCACTAAAACAACCTAAGCACACAGCAACAAGGTTAAAAAGATAAAAAAGTTTTTCTTCAACTAGTGCTTCGAAGTGAGCTTCTGAATCCTTGAGGAAACTTTCAGCTTGAACTTGCTTCACTTCGGGAGGTTGAGTGACTGAAACTGATCGTAGACTTGAATACTTGGATCTTGTAAGATTTGCGAATTGTTTGGTTAATCAGTAGTTTCAGTAACCAGTTTCAGTGTTTCTCTTCCTCTATTTATACTTGTAGGAGAAGATGTCCGTTGAAGGAGACATCTCTCTTTTAAATTCGAAGTAGTCTGACCAAAGGCATGGTTTGCTTTTAATGCGATTGGCTTTTTCTTTCGGGGCATTTAATGCGGCAGTTGCGGCTCGCAGCTTTCTGCAGTGCGTCAATCCATGTGGCATCTTCGTATTGGCTCCGTATCTGCAACTTTGATCTTCTCTGGAACGGCTCTATTTATTCTTGCATGAGTCTTCGTTCCTCGTACTGCATCTATCCTTCCTAGGATTGTAGGATACTCCTTGTTGTAAGTTACGCTTATTAATTTGACTGGTCTGTAGGCTTAGCGCTGTATCCTAGGTCTTCGTGCAGCTGATACTTTCTTGCAGTGCTGCGGTAACTTAGACCTGGTTGCAGTATCTTCTGGTAGTCCTGCTGTATCTTTTTCTTGCAGCAGTACTCATGTATCATTTTCTTGCAGCGATGCTGCATGCCGTTCTTTCCTTTTTTGCTGTAGAGATGCTCTGTTTTGTTACGACGTTGCTGTATCTTCCTTCTTGCAGCTATGCTGTATTCTGCCTTCATGCAGCAATACTGTATCCTACCTTCTTGCAGTGATATCTTTTCTTAAGGGCATAGATGCAGCTTTATCCTTGTTCAACCTCCATTTTCAGCACTTAACACTAAACTCAATTCTAGTCTATGTATTCACTTAAACATCGTGAAAAATGGGGTACTCAAAACTTCCTACTACATATGTGATTTGTCTCATCAAAATCTAAACATTGAAATCCTAACAACATTCTTACTTTATACCAAGGGGTATCGAATGCACCTCTGATCATTATTCTTGATTCTCGAATACCTTTATTGAGTATAAGGATTTTCTGGAAAAAATCCCTTCCTGCAATAATATGTAGCTTTTCCACTGCTTCGCTGGGAAAAACTCCTAGCTTTACTGTGCAAATGCCTGACCCTGAGTCAATATAAGCTGCAAAATACTCTATCTTATATTGATCATATAATATCCCTACAGATATATATATATATATATATATATAGAGAAAGTACTCGTCATTTAGAATCTTCTGGATCGTTTTGATATATTCTCCTATATTTCCAACATTCTAACATATGTATTCGTGCGTTTATTTGATCAATTTTAAACGCTAACTCTTGAAGTCTAGTGACTTCTCCTATGTTCATTTGTTCTGGTGAAATCTGCTGACGTAGAGATCTTAACAAAGCTAACGTACGAGTTCTTTGTCTTAAGAGATCTGAAACCTCTTCGTCTATACACAAACCTGTCATATAAACTAATTTTTATTCTACCCTGATTGTATGTCCATCAAGATCGAACTCCATCTATTTTCCTTTTCTTCTCCAGGGTTTGTGTTCCTTCAGGAAACTTAATCCTAGAGTTATAACTCCTTTGGTTATGTCTGCACTTCCTGTAACAGATACATGATAGCCTGCTATTTCTAACATGCCTTCATATCTATTAATACTCGGTTGTGGTAAATGATATATCTCCTCATAAGGAAATAAATTATCAGCCTTAGATATATCAAAAAAAATATGGATTTCTTTCCATTCATTATTAGGGCATCTCATTTTTACATTTTTTACCCTAATCTTTTGTGGATACAAATCCTCACTTGGTTCTTTTCCTTTTAGGCTAAGAATTCTATCTTTGGAAAATGACAACCTGTTGCTAATTTCAGCATCAAACCTTAAGGATCTATTGTTTAAAACAGGTTGATCTTTAATTAGCAAATTAACACCCCTTAACCTTGGTATCTGGATTGGGTCTGGTGTTCTAACCTTGGAAAATTCCTTAAAAATTATAGGAATTTCTATATACTCTTTCCTAAGAAATATATCCAAATGATGTGTATTGGAAAGCGCATATGCAATTCTATACGTGATAGAATATGGTCTATTTCCTTCTTTCATAAGATCAGTTCTTTTAAAATCTTGATGAAGGGTTAAGACTCTACTGAAATCTTGGTCAACTAGGTTGTATGCAATCATAGGATGAATGTCAAACATAAGTTTGTCAGCATACAAATTACCTACCATTGTACCAAGACAACTTTCTCTTAAATTATTGACTCTTCTATCCATCACAGATAAATGTAATTCAGAATCAATTCCTTCCTTGAAGGTAGCTTTAATCACTACTTCAATGGTTCCAATATGGATCCATTTCATCGTGATCGCTACTTCTTCTTTGAGATGACTCAGTTCCTCAAGAATTTATTCTTTTGGAATAAGTTGCATCTCAACTTTATTACCGGTTAGATCTATCGGAATAGAAAACTCACCTGAGTTTACCCGGTAAATGATATGGTACTTGCATTGTCTTATCCTGATCTTTTCACAAAATCGATTAAGACTTCCCCTCTTAAATCCATCGTATGGACCTAATGTTGAATCCTGTCTCATGATTTTTTCCATCATCTTGTTAGAGATGGTCATTCTTGAAAAGAATCCTGATAGACTATCTGATGTTTGAAGTCTATCTTCCTATTCGCCTGAGCTACTTGTCTGATTCTGTAGATGATCCATCGGAACCCTCTAAATCAGATTTGAATTCTTCTTCATAGATGCTTTCATCTGAAGGGATGTCCTCGAACTTGTAGACTGGCACAAAATCGCCATAAAAGACAGCATCACGAATGTCTTTTGTAGGCTCGAACTGGCGTACTTCCTTTTGCTTTTGTAGGCAATCGGGCGAAATATGACCTCTCGCACTGCACGTCCAGCAGTTGCAATCCTTGAAACTTTCATTGGTTTTAGTGTGAGCTCGTTTGAAAGTTCTTCTCCTAATTGTTCATCCTATTGTCTTCCCTGTGGATCTTGATCCCTGTGAAGAAAACCTGGAAGGACCAGACTTTTGACCAGATTTGTAAGATCTAGCCTTTGATTTGGACCACCATGATCTTCCTTGATTGGAAGGCCTTCTGTATGATCCTCCGAACTTAGGTTGAAACCCTCCTTTGAAGTGTTTCTTTCTCTTTCCATGTCTTTCGTGACTTGTATCTCCAATGATGCTCGGAAAATCATTGTTGTCGCAATGAAGATGAGTCTTTTTCACCATTCCTCTTAGTTTCTTCTTGTTATTCTATAGTGTCGCTTGTTGACACCACTCTCTTATATTATCCTTAAAAAATGACATTCTTCTGGCCACTGAATCAATCCTGCCTGGAGGTAGCCTGTAGGTTTGTATAAGCATTTCTCTCCATGGACTGCAGATTTTTACAAAGAATAAATCTGTTGCAACATTCAATGGTACTTCAGCTTGGCAATAATATTTGCGGAACCAATATATATATTCATCCACATAACATATATTTCTCAATTCAAGAGCAAATAAAGCTTGTGTATACTCTCTTTTCTTCTCGTCTTTTCTTTCCTCAAAATATCCATCCCCGAGGAAATATACTTTGAGCAGATGACCCATCCTTTCGATAATTGTGAAAATATTATCGTTGGATAAGATCTCTTTTTTGACAGGGGCTTCTGTCATTTCTCATGCCCTCTTGGCTGAAACTTTCAAACTATTTACCAGTAACTGGCAAAAATGTTCGTTGTCAATGTCCAGCGCTGATGAAGCAACCTTCATGTATGCTATCCACTCATCGATCAAAGATTTCATATTTCTGAAATCGATGATGTCTGTTGTGAGCATCAACCAGAACGGATGTGTAGGTTCGAGCATCGTTTTTACCCAAGGGCTCTTGGATGCCGCCTTCTCCCCTCCTAATTGTCTCTTGTGTTGTCGAGTTACATAGGCACCATAGTCGACTTTATCCTTCTTCCACGGTTCTTGTGAAACGGGTTCTTGGGGGACGGGTACTTCAGGTACTGTAGTACTCGTGCTTCTTATTTTCTCTTTGGGAATATGATCATTCATCTTGAGATTTACCAAATCCACAATTCCTAGATTGGAAAGGGATTCGGTTAACTCTGCCAGATCTACTCTTGAGACTTCCATCCGACTTGTCGTATTAGATCAAGTAGGAGTTTGTCGTTACTTTTAGATTTCGAAACTTCCATAGATTTTCCTTTAGAAATGATTGGTATATCTCCGAATGAATCTTTGATACGTTCATTCATTGATCTACCCGTTCCCTTTGGTAACCTTCTTTTCAGATCTACAATTTCTTGTTTTAGATCTAAAACTTCTCGTTGGATCTCGGATAGAGATCGGAACATCTTCTCCATCTGTCCACCATAATAAATGATGGTCTTCTGGATCTCCCTAAGGTCTTGGGTGACCTTGGATGTATCTGGAACAATTATGTTCCATTCTCCGCTGGATGTCATTTAATGATATCCTGCACTTGTGTTATCTCGAAATATTTTCGAATACATTTTCTTGATCTTCTCCTCCGTTAGGGACAAGAAAATAATATTGTATAAAATAATTTAACTTATTTCTTCAATAAAACATGGCTCTGATACCATTTCTGCGCATCGAGTTTAATCAGATACAATCCATGGAAAAAACTCTATTTTTCACTATTCTCAAAATATAACCGGTACGTGGCGTTGTTAGCAGTCATGTTTCCCTACACTGAGGTGTATTGAATGGGACATTTGACAGTATTCCAGCCGATATACCCGAATGGTTAAATTTGATTCAATATGTATGTATTGGCAAATTGGATTGGAAATAGTAATTTTGGCCTGGAAATAGTATTTTCATTAATTAAATAAGTAGTGTGAAAAAATCATGGGGTGTGCTTAGAAACCCCTGGTGTGTGTATAGCCTCACCCTATCTGCTTTTCATTTTCAAATACGAAAATAGTTTAATTTTTTGACAGTCGAATGTGCGAGAAAAATCATGTTTTTTGGTTAACAATGACTACGGAAATTTAATTGTGTACTGATGGATGAATATATTTTTTTGGCATGGTATTGTGTAGATTTATGGTGAATTCGTGCAGTTGAATTTATCGTTGTTGGCTGAATATACTTGTAGGAACCGCCAGATCGCCGACCCTATTCGATTATACGAATCGGGGTCCATGCAAATATGATTAACGCGCAGCGGAAAACGAATCATACCTTTTGCACCAAAATTAGTTCTAAGGTCAGAACTGTAGATCGAGGAATCGATGAAGCCTGAACCTCACGATCTTCTGTTGTATTCCTCGCCTTATCTCGAACGTTGTGTGGGCAACGAGCTATCGAGACTCTCAACCGTTCTTCTCTAGATCGTATATCAGATTTTTCTGTGTCTGTCACTCTAGAAACGGTTGACTTGAGGCTTATTTATAGGCTACAACAGGGACCTTGAGGAGGATTAGGAATTGGTCTCCTGATAGGCTTAGGAGTCCTTAATTCGATCTGAATATACTTCTCAAGCATATCAAATAATATCTTAATCCACTAAAAAGATATTATTGAACTACCGTCCCTTATCCATATTAGATATGGCTCCTATTTATTATGTGCGCGTTTATCTCCCCATGTTTAAGATATCGAATGTCCATTAATTAAATGAATTACTGACAATTCAATTAATTAATATTTAATTCCAAGAGTAGTACCACTCAACTTTATTAATCATGCCGGAATAAATCCACCTGCAGGGTTTACATGATAATCCTTATGAGTTCCTCAAGGGGACATCATCATCCTAAATAATTAGGACACGGTTTCATTATATAATCAACAGCACACCATATAAACAACACTGTATCCCAATTTACCGAGCTTATTGATTTAATAAATAAATCTCACCCATTGGTAAATTAAAGAAAACATATATCGAGTATACATGCCCGTTATCATACAATGATTAAGAGGACGCACATCCATAATAACAGAGGTCTTGTTTTATTTATGTAGTCAGTACAAATAAAACAACCTCAATTGGTCCTGCTCAATACATACAAAATGTACTAGTGTAATTTTATAATCAAGACAGATTAATACCAAATTACACTACAACCATTCCGATAATTTGTCCAAAATTATCTCGGCTGTGAGCTATCATTTATAATCTATAAGGAACTGATAACATGATCTTCTGTGTGGCACCACACACCATATTATCTACAATATAAATTAATTGGACAACTGCAATAACATATATAACAAATATATAAAATGCAAACATTTGACCATAAAAGATTCTCATATCATAAATAGATGTTCATACAAAAGCTAGGCTTATAGTATACATCCTAACAAAAGTATGTATCAGAAAACCACCTGAACAGTTGTTGGCTGAATATACTATCCCCTTCCTTGCAATTGTTTACTCTTCTTCCACGCAATGCAATTGGATTCTATCTAGTGCAATTGGATTTCAGTTGTCTGGTAGACATATGGATTCACAGAATTAAGTATCACGTTTTCAATATAGTTTTCCTCCACACATGATCTATGGCATTCTGTTCAGGTAAGCCGATCTTATGCTGACATAAATAAGTTGTTTGATTTGTGCCCATATTAATTTCATTTTTGGGGGCTACTATTTCATTCAACTCTAATAATTATTAAAATCGACTTTCCCATTTTATACTAAACTATGGTGTGGTGTTGACTAATATAGCAAACATGGTTGAAATATGTTGTCTATACATTGTCAGTCTGTATGTATGCGACTACACTCCATGTACTGAATTAAAATAACAATCATTTTGTAAAAGATCATTGAGGAGTGGCTTGAACCTTGGGTTCAATTTGCGAATTAACTAATACAATATATCCATTATCATTATCATATCAGTAATAATATTGAAATAACCCCCTTACAAGTCAAAGAACATTATACATGGACACCTCAGTTATATACTGCCGAAGATGATTGATTAAGTTATTGTTTTCATATTAGTTTTATGACAATTATTACTACTATTAAGCATATTAGTAGTTTTTGTCCATTTTAGAGTAACTATGTTCTCCACATACGAATTGAGAAATCTAATAATGAATATATTCCTCTCATGAATCTCAAGGGACTGTGTGTAATATATCACAATCCACTAACCCTTTGTTATCTCCATGTGTGTAATGATTCATTACAAGATTCAATGCCCTTAATTTCCACGACTCTCAAGGTTGTCGATTGAATACACCACAATCCATTAATCTTTTGTGAAGTTATATAACCATCGTGCGTTTAACTATGTGTGTACAAGCATCACTACAAGAAAATAGCAAAATTCCAACGACACAATTTCCGTTGGAATTTTGAGTTTTTCCGTTGGAATTTCTGATTCCAACGGTAATTCTATCGAAATTTAGGCCGTAGGAAAAGTGGGCGTTGGAATTTCAAAATTCCAAAGGAATTTCCAACGGAATATTTATTCCAACGGTAATTCCAATGGAATAGTACCGTTGGAAATCTTTGTTGATGGAAAAAGTTCCAACGCTATTTCCAATGCTTTTTCCAACAGCTAATAACTGTTTGAATAATTCCAACGGCATTTCCAATGGCTTCTTTCCGTTCGAAAAAATTCCAACAGTATTTCCAATGGCCTATTTTGGTTGGAATTTTGAGGATAATTTAAAAATTCCAACGGATATAATCCGTTGGAATTGGTGCAATATTAATTCCAACGACAATTTTACCATTGGAATTTTTCATTGAAATTTCATTTTAAGAGTTCCAACGGATAATTTTCATTGGAATTTGTCCAACCATAATTCCGACGGTAATATTACCATTGGAATTTTCTATTGGAAATTTTATAAAAAAAATTCGTAGCTATATAAAGAAATCATGTAAAACTAATAAAAAATACAATATAAAATCTTCCAAACATCAAATTTAAAAACACATCCAAAATGATGTCACAACATAAACAATAAGTTCTAAACATCACAAAATGGCATTCCATTCAGGATCTCCCCAAAAAATTCAATGAAGGACAGCGGTAATCTCGACCCACTTTGCCTTAATATCAATTCTCCAGATGACATGTCATGCACAGCATGAGCCAGGATTGGCAATGCATGCTCTTCCTGAATAGTGTAGAAGAATTTCACATTAACATTTTCATAAGCATTGAGTATTTTGTCATAGTCGAGACCACCCATCTCTACTTCTGAGGTTGCATTTAGTTCATGAAGAACTTTTGCCTGCAAAGATAGAAATATAGGAAAAGTTTATTGTTTGCTTAATTTTAGGGAGAATGAAAATAAGTTATTTGTGAAATTTTTTTAACGACTTGCATTACCATTATTAACATGGAAGAATCATTTGCAGCGACAGCATCAAGAACATCACATATTGAGTTCCAAACAGCCAAGTCGCCAGAGATGAGAAGCGGGATAACTGAATTCAAAATCTTTTTACTACTTGCACTCCCCAGAACTGTCACCACTTGGCGGATGGTTTGCAATACATCAACATAGGCTTCTGGAAAAGCAAGAACCTCAATTCGTGAGAAATCAAATAGATAAAAGCAACTAATTTTAATCGATCAAATGGTTAGTACTAACCAAAATTCTGATGTCTCTTTGTAAGAAATCGGAGCAATATATCAACAAATGTTTTGGCCGTTGACAGCTCCTTTACATACTTTGATAACAATTTGAAGATAGTGAATTCTCTTTTACCTGGGAACTTGACTAAATTCTTACAGGATAAATAAAAAAGGAATAAGCAGATTCCAATGAATACTGGGTTCTAAATGCTAGAAGAGCCAACAAAAAAACAAAAGCTCAAATATTAAAAAAAAAACATTTGTTTTTGATATCTGACCATATTCAAATTTCTTGCATCAAAATTACGTTCACTTCAAGAACAAATTGTACTCAGCAAAAAGTATAAGATGCCTGAAGCAAGGGTTAACAATATATCAAACATAATAGATAAAATTAATACAGCTGAAGAATTATATAAGTGCAATTTGGATGATCATAGTTTATTCTGAGATCCAAGCAATGGAGAGAAACTACCCAGTCTGTTGTGGCGGCTGTTTGTTTTACTAATTGTTAGGAGCACCGGAATAATCACAAAATCAGTAACAGTTTTCAGGAACCAAACATCATTTCTGACTTCTCAGGACTAAATAATCTTAACCAAACTGAAAAATGTTCCAAAGTACAATTCAAATTCAGGATAAGCAGATAAGCAGAAACTTGACAAGCAAAATAATTAGGTAAACAGAATAGCTCAGAAAACAAAAATCAGCATATCATGCATTCATAACTAAAAGGGGAACGACAATTAGATGATCTATGCATCTCAAAATCATAGCTCTTTTTATATGAGATGATTTGAATTTTAGGAAATTGTGCTAGGATGCAGAATACTAAAATGGAATTGCTACGAATTAGACCAGATTCAGAGTTTTTCATCAGAACAGCTCCAATCAAATAAATTACAGTAATGTAAGAAAAAAAGGTGCAGCTATCAAATTTGGCAACTTCCATATTTTTCTTATATTAATTCTTATTCCACCCGCAATCAGAATAGAATCTGTATTGGCTTAGATCAAATTGATTCTTCACATCAGCTATGTTTGGTCATATATTGTCTGGTACCATCTCATTTTATCAAGTGTAAAGCCCGAAAAGATCGCACGTTTTTAGGGCCCAACTGGTGCTAAAAGAAGAGTAAGATATTAAAATCATCATGATGCTAAGTTATCATCAAAGACAACAGATTCGGTACATGTTAATAAGCATGGTTCCACTAATCTACACAGATTGGTATTGCCATAATTCAATGCAATCAAACAATGGCAAGAACTTGAGAAAGAAATACAGTGAACGAAAAAAGATGCAGCAAATAAATGAGTATTGTAAATTCTACCACCATGTTTAACTTAAAAACTAATAAATTACTGTAGAAGCTCTAGACGAGCCAGATGAACATCCCAAGTCCATAATCTGCATTAAACACCTATCAATGGATAAGAAGAAGAAGATTTGTTAAGATTATTTTCCTTCCAAATGCATTAAAAATGACAATCTCATAATGCTGATGGTTGAACTGATAAAGACATTTTCATAATAGTTCATAAATAGTTGCTCAAATATAATGAATTTTCTAAGGAACCAACCGTCGAACAGGTAGAAGGCATGGGATGTCTCTTAAGCTTCAAACAATAAATCTACTGTTCCATCCATTAGAGCTTAAACATAAACTTTATACCCATTAAGCAGCAGATTAATTCCAGGAAAAGCAGAAAGCGAGAATTTCAGCAAGAACACACTGATCAAAACAAAATAGATCTGCGAAATTGAAGAAACCAGCAGATGAACAGAATTTCAAACTCCGAAATGAAGCTGAAAATAGCAAAATTTACCAGTAAACTAGCCGCAGGAAGCTTCAATTCATGCTCTATAAGCCTAAATTTCGAGCAAACTACTCCATAACCAGGTGAGCAAAAAAAAAAAAGTACCAATTATAATCAGGGAAAAGGAAAAAACAAAGTCAGAAGACAATTTCCATACATGTCTAGTGAGATTCAAGCTAAATATTCATCAGGAAAGCAGAATCTAGAGTATTGTAGAGAAGTAGACACATATATTAAGTAGAAAGAGCGAACCCTAGATGAGCTCCAAAACTTTTTCTCCCATGGACCAGTGTAGAGCTTTCCGATTGAGATGATCTCAATATCGTCCAATTTATCTTGCTTCAAAGTTTTCCCCATCGATGTCAACACAATTCTCAGTCTCGTTGTTGTGTGTGGGCCATCTAGAGAGAGAGAGCGAGAGAGGGTGGTGGGAATGAAACGTTTCAAGAAGGTCGAACTAGAATTTGCGCCAAATTATTTTTCTCCCAATTTATATTTACCTAAAAAAAAAGTTTGAAAATTCAAACTTTTAAAAATTCAAACTTTTAAAAATTAACAACACAATTATCGCCGTTGCCGGGATGGAAGGAAAAATAAAATTAACAGAAAGAGAGGGAAAAACCTTGGTCATTAATGAAGTTTGGGGAAAAGTTATTTTAATGGTATCTTATTGTTGGAATATCCGTTGGAATAAAAATAAATTAATTTATATTTATTTGAATTTTTTTCATTAATATTTCCAATAGTATTATGTCGTTGGAAATATTTGTAGGAAAATTTTCAACGGTACAGTACAATGTTATTGGAATATCTATTGGAAATAATAATTCCAACGGCTTTTCCAACGGTACATTCCAACGGTATTTACTAGCTATTGGATTTTCCGTTGGAAATTTCCAACAATTACAAACAACGTTGGAAAATCTGTTGGAATTGTAAAAATTCCAACGATTTTTATGTACCGTTGGAATTTTCCGTTGGAATAATGTTGTTTTCTTGTAGTGCATGTAAAAGCAAACCTCCTTTTGTTGATGTGCTACATTTAATGTATCCCATGCTATGACATAATCATCATTGCTTAGCATTGAGAGCATATTTGCGTGTCATATGATTGGCCAATATATAGGCATGAATTATATTATTTACTGATCACTGTAATTTCATCCTCATTTGATAAAACACTTACCTTATCCATGTGAATTAAGAAAAATGGTAGAAGTATTCACATGCAAGGTTTTACAAATGTATCAATTTACCAAGGGGCATGATTTATTAATGGGTACAATTCCATCAAAATGTATTCATGTCAGTTCCAATAGTTTAAATACATAAATGGTATGAAAATTGATGTAATATCGTGAAGCTTTATTGTATAATACCTGATAGCAAATTTAATCCCTCTGCATTGTGTAGGAAAAAAAAAGGCATTAAAGGATATAAAAGTTCATACAATATTGTCGTAGTACTAATTACAATTGTTACGATTCAACTTCATCCACGTACCACAACTCATTTTGCATAACGGTTACTGTCATCACTTTCAATATGTTACCCATTTTTTATCATTAATTAAATTGATAATTTATCTCCATAATCAAATAGTAATCAAATAGTATTTATGCTCGTACATAAGCACACCCACTAGACACTGCGAAACTCAATAAATAACTCCATCCCTTACAATCTTCACACATTCTTCCACCCCAAATATCATTGTACATTATCCTACACATATATGGTTCGTATTTAGTGTGGTTGTAATTCAAGTTTCTTTTCAGTTTCGATTCGTTCTTCTCACTTGTTTTCATTTGCCATGCAAGATACTGTAAAAGGACTTATTGCACATAATCAACAGGCATTGCAGCAAGTTGCAGAGGAGCAGGTGGTATGTGGCTTGAGAAACATATGTGCAAAATACTTATAAGATATTATTTGAAGATGTCCTTTCGACCATATATGTGGAATGGTTGTTTCACTTAATGTAATTTATATGTGACAACAACGACTAAAGGAACATATTGCAGAACACAAGGAGTAGGATGAGAGATTTGTTGGCAGCACTAATTGAGTTGTAGGATTTTGTTTGGAAAAGAGAGGCCATCAGTGCTTGCAGACGCTTGTTGAAAGCCCTGCATGATACGACACTTCCCCCTCTTGTAAAAGTAGAAGGAGGTGGGGTTGATACAGACGCTGTGTAGTTGTGACTGAAGGAGATGTCCTTTAATAAGATGTCAATATAATAAATAGTTAAGGACTTTAAATTAATGAAGATTATTAATTCAATTATTTTAGGTGGTCGTAGTGTTTAGCTAGAAACCAACTACGATCTGCATTCCAATTGTTGGGCTTGCTACTAATAATAATTGGGTCCTACAAGGGTTACACACGTTAAGTTTGAACTAGATCAATAAGCCCGTTGTATATAAGTTGTGGGTCTAATATGATTAGGATATGTGTTGGGCCTAATATGATTAGGCATAGGTTATGGGCTTTTGCTTTTTATTTAGTATAAATAGATAAGCCTAAACCTAATTTGACAAGTTGAAAAACATTATTCTCCATACACAACAGAAAAGAAAAACACGTTCCCCACAACAGAAAAGAAAACGTGGTTCCCTTCAAAGAAAAGCAAGTTTTCTTCGCGTTCTAGCAAACGCTTTGGAGGAGGTCTAGGAAGAGCTTGTGTGTCTCGAGTAGAGGAATTACATTTGTAATTCTAGATCTTCGTCATCAAAGGACACGCATCAAGAGGTAAATTCGTTATTCTAATTGTGCATGAGATCCTCTTTGTTTTGATGCTTAAGAAAATCGTTTTCTTTTATTCCGCTGCGTAGCATCAAAATCCTTCAGTGGTATCAGAGCCTCTTGCACAAATTAATAATGAATATTTTATTATTTTCAATTTGATGCATGTTCTTCATGATTTTAATTCAAAGATGAGATTGATATGTGGATTAAAGTTGTTTAATTAGAATTTGATTCTGATTAGTTGGATCTTAATTGAATGTATTTGACATAACAAAACCCTAAAAATTGTTTGGGAACATGATGTAGCTTAGAATCTGTGTTTATATATATTTGATATATAATTATCTTAATTCTGCATCTGTCCCAATGGTTGGAGTGAGTGAATTCATGGAGGAGGTTGTGGGTTCGACCCTCTGTCCCAACGAATTTTCTTTATTTTCATGAATTGCTCAACTGATTTAAATAAATTTTCTGGTTGGGTTTTCAAGCACTGATCATGTAGCCGGGTTGGTTGTACTGTGCCGTGATATGTGCTGACTACCCGGGATCGGATCCCATGTTTCCCAGAAATTTGTTTAATTTTGCGAAAATAAGGGAGGGTCAGTTAAATGTTAACTGTTACCCTACATTTCATATAGCAAGCTGGAGCCAGATTGGTGATTGTTGTCAAGTGTGGTCCAGTGTTCGAATCTCACATGCCACATTAATTTTTGAATAAATGTTGGGCTGAGGATTTTGCTGATGGGCTTCGCCTACTGGCCCTTTGGGCCCATCTGATGGGCCATGGTATGCTGGGCCTACCCTTGGGCTTCTGCTCTATGGGTCTGGCTAGGCTGCAACTATTGGGTCTACATAATTTTAGGCCTGAATTTATTTTGAATAAATTTTGGACCATAATAAATATATTGATTCAATTACAAATCTCGATAAATAATTTCCACATTAAATCTAATTGAATTAAATTGAATTATGAAGTTTATTTTGTCTATTAATTTGATTAATAGATTCTAGTCATTGATTTAATGTAAATGAATGTATGTTTAATATTTGATATTGTGTATGCATTCCTATAATTCTTAATATATGATGTTTTGAATGAATGTATGCTTATTATTCTTTATATGCGATGTTTAGAATGTATGTTGTGATCAAAGTATGGCCCACATATTTTTTTATGTAGTTGTAGAGTTTTGAATACGCTTTGCGTATCGATCATTGTAATTTTTTTTTTTAGTTATTGTAATTAGAATAAAAATCTTGTAAGCATTGATTGGATGATCAAGGATGGAGATCCATGACGGTTCAAGACGGAGCAACTGAAGATTTGATCTTTTGTATGTATATATATAGGGGCCATACTAAGATCACATTTATTTTATGCATTTTATTATGCATTGTATGTTTATGTATGTTTATGGTTTATGTTATGAGTTCGCTATATAAACCTGCATAATAAATCATAAGTCCCTAAAGAAATATTGAGTAATATGCCTTTCCAAATATACGCCTATGAAGCCCTTGATAATATATGATAGGTTATGCCTAAGCAAAGTGTCATTTTTATCTTGGGATAATACGGGTAAATTCATTGAAGGGATTTACATGTATGATTTGGTTAAACTCAACGAAGTTATCAAAAGACAAAGTTTTGGACTTCGAGGCAAAGGATATGATTTAACATAAGATGTTAACATATCGACCAAGAATTATAAATGTTATAATTAGTAAAAGAGTTTACTTACCTTGATCACTTAGTTTTGGGAAAGGGCCTAAGTCCGCTCAAAATTTTGTGAAATAGGATCTTGGAGACACTTTATTCAACTAGGGAGTATTTAAATGAATATAGTGTGCATAGCCTGTTTTAAATATGTTTAAATTTTGAGCTATTTTCTTTTATACATGATTGAATGATGTATTTTTCTTTCATATGTAGATAAATGACTAACAACAACAACACAGTTTTCAATCTCCGTTCAATCCTTGAGAAGGACAAGTTGAACGAAAATAACTTCCTCGATTGGGAGAGAAATTTGAGAATTGTTCTCAGGTCTGAAGACAGAGAGGATGTCCTTGACACCCCAATCCCAAAACTTGATAACACCTCAACAGTTGGGGATAGACTCAAGGAAAAATCTGTTCGTGAAAGGTCTGTGACTGTCACATGTCTTATGTTGGCAACCATGGAAACAAGCCTCCAGAAGAGGTTTGTGGATATGGATGCCTATACCATCATTCAACAACTGAGGAACATGTTCCAGTTGCAATCAAGAATGGAGAGGTATGAGACCTCCAAGGCAATTCTCGAGAGTCGTCTTGAGAAAGGTAAACCGGTTGGTTTGCATGTCTTCAAAATGATTGGTCTTTTTGAAAACATGGCAAGACTTGGATTTCCTTATAGTCAAGAGTTGGCTACGGATATCATTCTTCACTCTCTTCATGATGAGTACAACCAGTTCAGGTTAAACTACAATATGAATGGTATTGATAAGACCTTAGAAGAGCTTCTTGGAATGCTCAAAACAGCTGAGCAGAACATTGGGACCCTAACACCAAAGAAGGATGTTCTAATGGTTAATAAGGGAAAAGGGTTCAAGAAAAAGGGCGCTGGCAAGAATAAGCAAGGGAAAAAGGGTGAAAACAAGAAAGTTGTTGAACCTAAACCCAAAGGTGCTTCTTCTGATACAGAGTGTTTCCATTGCCATGGCAAGGGCCATTGGAAGAGAAATTTCCCGAAGTACTTGGAGGATAAGAAGAATGGAAATATAGTTTCCAATTCAGGTATATTTGTTATTGAAATAAATTTAGCAAATTCAGCAGACTCTTCTTCTTGGGTATTTGATACCGGATGTAGTTCTCATATTATTGCGAATATGCAGGGACTAAAAAGAGTTAGAAGACTGAAAAAGGGAGAGATAGATCTACGCGTTGGAAATGGAGCAAAGGTTGCTGCTTTAGCTGTAGGATCTTATAGTCTATCTCTACCCTCTGGTTTAGTTTTAGAGTTGAATAATTGTTATTACATTCCTTCTATTACTAGAAACATTATTTCAGCTTCCGTTTTGGATACTGAAGGGTTTTCATTCATTATTAAGAACAAATGTTGCTCTATTTATAAGGATGAATTGTTTTATGCCAGTGCTAACTTAATAAATGGTCTCTATATATTTGATTTAGATAACCATGTCTATAACATAAATACTAAAAAGCATAAATCAAATGATTCAAATCCCACTTACCTTTGGCATTGTCGTTTAGGCCATATTAACTTGAAACGCATACATAAGATGCAAAAAGAAGGTCTTTTGCAATCATTTGATTTTGAATCATATGATACATGTGAATCTTGTTTAAAAGGAAAAATGACGAAATCACCCTTTACTGGAAAGGGAGAAAGAGCTAGTGAACTATTGGAACTAATACATACTGATGTATGTGGACCAATGAGTTCAAAAGCCAGGGGTAATTTTAGCTACTTCATAACATTTACTGATGATTTAAGTAGATATGGGTATATTTACTTGATGAGGCACAAATCTGAATCGTTTGAAAAGTTCAAACAATTTCAAAATGAAGTAGAGAATCAGCTTGGCAAGAAAATTAAAACATTACGATCTGATCGTGGTGGTGAATATTTGAGTCAAGAATTTGATAATCATCTTAAAAATTGTGGAATTCTTTCACAATTAACTCCACCAGGAACACCCCAATGGAATGGTGTGTCCGAAAGGAGAAATCGAACATTGTTAGACATGGTTCGATCTATGATGAGTAATGTTAATCTTCCACTATCCTTTTGGGGATATGCTCTCGAAACTGCTACTTTTACACTAAACAGAACTCCGTCAAAAGCTGTAGAAAAGACACCATATGAGATATGGAGTGGAAAAGTTCCAAAGTTGTCTTTTCTAAAAGTCTGGGGATGTGAAGCTTATGTAAAACGTTTACTTTCTGATAAACTTGCACCCAAATCCGACAAATGTTTCTTTGTGGGTTATCCAAAAGAAACAAGGGGCTATTACTTCTACAACCAAACTGAGAACAAAGTGTTTGTTGCTCGAGATGGTGTCTTCTTGGAAAAAGAGTTTATTTCAAAGACGACAAGTAGGAGTAATGTACTTCTCGAAGAAATTCGTGAAGAGCAACAAATAGATGAAATTCAACCTCCATTAGAGGTGGAGACCTCTATGTTTAATGACATGTTAGACGTGTCAGATATGACACCCCATGTGCCAGAGGTAGAGGAACATGAACTCATAATCCCGACAGAGATATTGAATGATGTCCCACTTGAATTAGATACACAAGAAAGTTCACAACCTGTTGTGAATATTTCTCCTGTTGCTTTAGCCCCTCGTAGAACTGATAGACCTAGATCTAGACCAAAGAGATTTGTGGATTTTCTTTTGACAGAAAACCGCGAAGTCTTAATTTTGGAAGATGAGGAACCTAACAGCTACAAGGAAGCTATGACGAGTCCAGACTCTGATAAATGGCTAGAAGCCATGAAATCTGAAATGGAGTCCATGTCTGAAAATCAAGTTTGGAACTTGGTTGATTTGCCAGATGGGGTAACACCCATAGGATGCAAATGGGTTTTCAAGTTGAAAACAGACAAGGAAGGAAACGTGAGTGTTTTCAAAGCTAGATTGGTGGCTAAGGGATATAAACAAATTCATGGTATAGACTATGATGAGACCTTTTCACCAGTTGCTATGCTTAAATCCATTCGGATACTCCTAGCAATTGCAGCTCATTATGATTATGAGATTTGGCAAATGGATGTCAAAACTGCCTTCCTTAATGGAAATTTGGAAGAGGTTGTGTATATGACACAACCGGAAGGTTTTGTAGATTCTAAAAATGCTGGGAAAGTATGTAAACTTCAAAAATCCATTTATGGATTGAAGCAAGCATCTCGGAGTTGGAATCTTCGTTTTAATGAGGCAATCAAAGAGTTTGGTTTTCTCAGAAATGAAGAAGAGTCCTGTGTTTACAAGAAAACAAGTGGGAGTAGTGTGGCCTTCTTGATCCTATATGTAGATGACATACTGCTCATTGGAAATGACATTCCGATGCTTAACTCTGTAAAGATTTGGCTAGGGAAATGTTTTTCAATGAAGGATCTTGGAGATGCAGAGTACATTTTGGGCATCAAGATCTATAGAGATAGATCTAGAAGGATGATTGGACTAAGTCAGGAAACTTATATTGATAAAATTCTTGAAAGGTTCAATATGAAAAACTCTAAGAGAGGATTTTTACCCATGTCACATGGTACAATGCTTAGTAAGAATCAGTGTCCTTCAAAACCTGATGAACAAAAGCGCATGAGTAAGATTCATTATGCCTCGACAATAGGATCTATCATGTATGCCATGATTTGTACTCGTCCAGACATCTCATATGCTTTGAGCATGTGTAGCAGATTCCAATCGAATCCAGGTGAAGCACACTGGATTGCGGCTAAGAACATCCTCAAGTACTTGAGAAGAACTAAGGATTGTTTCTTAGTGTATGGAAGTGAGAATGAACTTGTTGTTGAAGGTTATGTTGATGCAAGCTTCCAAACGGATAGAGATGATTTTCGGTCCCAATCCGGTTTCATCTTCTGTCTTAATGGAGGAGCAGTGAGCTGGAAAAGTTCAAAGCAAAGCACTGTTGCAGATTCTACAACTGAAGCAGAATACCTTGCAGCTTCAGAAGCAGCAAAGGAAGGAGTTTGGATTAAAAAGTTCATTACCGAACTTGGTGTGGTTCCTAACATAGACAATGGCATAAATCTTTATTGTGATAATAATGGAGCCATTGCCCAAGCTAAGGAACCTAGATCACACCAAAAGTCCAAACACATTATGAGGAAGTTTCATGTGATACGAGATATCATTGAGAGAAAAGATGTGAAAATTTGCAAAATTCATACGGATGACAATATTGCAGATCCATTGACTAAGCCACTACCTCAACCCAAGCATGAAGGTCATACTAGGGCCATATGGATTAAGCATTCTAGAGATTTGTTTTAAATCATGTAATTTTCTAATTTTATGAAACTTGTTCATAGACTTGAGAAAAATGATAAGTTTGTTTTGAAATAGATTTTCAATATTGATTCATTATTCTGTTGAATTAATATGTCCAAAATAATTTATAATTTCAAATAGGATTGTCAAATATGTGATTTGATAAATGGAACCCTATCATGCGAACTTGAAGTTATATTTATGATTGTCCCTAGTCTAAGTCATTAAATTGGACAATAATGATTCATAAAGACTAGTTTGTAAGTTGGTTGATTGCGCAGTTTCATGGGCTATAGAGACATTTGATGTCTAATCAATTACATGGATATTTGTTGGAGAACAGATATTGGATTAACCCGAATAAAATTCTGTAAATCGTCATAGAATTTCAGTAACTATTATATAAGTTCCTAAACCATGAGTATACCACTGATTTCTTATATAAGGATTGAATATTCTTGAGTTCGTCAAACGTCATGCCGTAAAAGGAGGCTATAAAGTCGAGATTCAGAATTGACATGAATTGTATGGAGAAGTGTGGGTGTACAAGAATGGGATTGTCTTCCTATTTAATAGGAATGTTGTCTTCGGCCTCTTGAAAAATGAAAACTGAAATGCATGGCCATGCTCAAATGGATTAAGAGTTAATCATTTGTTTTGACAGTTTAAATTTGGAATTCAAGAAAAGGTCTGAATAAGATAGAATGACGAACTATCTTACATAAGGTTCAGATTAAGACATTAAAATGACAAGAGAATTTATTATTGCACACTTGTAAAGGACAAGTGGGAGATTGAAGGAGATGTCCTTTAATAAGATGTCAATATAATAAATAGTTAATGACTTTAAATTAATGAAGATTATTAATTCAATTATTTTAGGTGGTCGTAGTGTTTAGCTAGAAACCAACTACGATCTGCATTCCAATTGTTGGGCTTGCTACTAATAATAATTGGGTCCTACAAGGGTTACACACGTTAAGTTTGAACTAGATCAATAAGCCCGTTGTATATAAGTTGTGGGTCTAATATGATTAGGATATGTGTTGGGCCTAATATGATTAGGCATAGGTTATGGGCTTTTGCTTTTTATTTAGTATAAATAGATAAGCCTAAACCTAATTTGACAAGTTGAAAAACATTATTCTCCATACACAACAGAAAAGAAAAACACGTTCCCCACAACAGAAAAGAAAACGTGGTTCCCTTCAAAGAAAAGCAAGTTTTCTTCGCGTTCTAGCAAACGCTTTAGAGGAGGTCTAGGAAGAGCTTGTGTGTCTCGAGTAGAGGAATTACATTTGTAATTCTAGATCTTGGTCATCAAAGGACACGCATCAAGAGGTAAATTCGTTATTCTAATTGTGCATGAGATCCTCTTTGTTTTGATGCTTAAGAAAATCGTTTTCTTTTATTCCGCTGCGTAGCATCAAAATCCTTCATTTTCAACATATGAATGTTCATACTACACGCAATATTGTATTAGTATGACATCTTTTGCTGTATTGTGACTTTCATATTAATTTATTTAGTTTTCATATTCAATTATTGATAAAAGGTCAGGCTACTGGGAGGCAATTTTTTTGTGGTTAAATGTAATATTAGTATGACAATAATGAAGATTGGGTGATATCAAAGGATTGAAATAACTATAACTATCTACTTAAAAATTGGATCTTCTATTTTGAACAAAGGATTTCATTACTGAACATGAACGTAGCAAATTGTATCATCTATTTTCCATATATGATTTTCCGTACTGGACTTGTAATATTGTAATTGATGATATCTTTTTCTCTATTGTGCTAGGGAAACAATTTATTCAGTTTTCCTTTTCAATTATTGGTAAGATGCAAGATTAATGAGAGGCAATTTATTTGGGGTTAAATATAATATTTGTATGACAATAATAAAGATTGAGTAATATCAAAGGATTGAAATAACTATAAGAATCTACTAAAAAATTGGATCTTCTATTTTCAACACACTATTTCGTTACTAAACATGAACTTAGAAAATTGGATCATCTACTTTCAACATATGATTTTTCGAATTGCACATGTAATATTGTATTAGTATGCTATCTTTTTCACTATTGTGCTAGGTTTTCAATTTATTCAATTTTCCTTTTCAATTATTAGTAAATGGCCAGCTTAATGGGAGACAATTTATTTCGGGTTAAAGGTAATATTAGTATGACAATAATGAAGATTGGGTAATATCAAAGAATTGAATAAATATCTACTTAAAAAATCGGATCTTCTATTTGGAAGAGAGGGTTTGGTTACTAAACATGAACTTAGAAAATTTCATCACTTCGTTTGAACATATGATTGTTTGATATGATTGTTTGTACTACATGTGTTGTAACGCCCTAATCCCATTAATTAGGAAAAGACCATCACTCTTTACTTACATAAAACTAAAGAATTCATGAGATATATTATAGCGGAAGTCTAAAACGAAAAACACGAGATTTTTTAAACGAGATATTCAGGAGATTTTTTTTTAAACTTGATATAATTTATTTTGACTCGTATTTCACCCAAATTTCTAGGTTAAATGTACAGACATACACTTATATGAGATAACATGATAAAACAAACATATTATACCGGAACATCATTTAAGTCCATCATATATCATAATTTACATATCCAAAATATAATAATGTTATCAAAAGTAAACACTATTTTAATACTTTAACATTAAAGGGTGATGAAAAGTCAGTCCAGCTTACTACACGTCCACGTCATCATCCACTGGACCTGAAAATATAAAAAGCAATATCATGAGACACTTCTGGAAAGGAATCCCAGGGATAACTGTACTCTCTAATATATACTGAAGCAATTAAATTAATTAACACATATTATATGTCCTACGGGCACACTCACCCTGGACCATACATAACATAAGGGAATGTGGGAGTCGTTCGCCCACTAAACCTGGCTTTTATAGACCAGACATTTTCGCCCTTATGGTCGTCGCCCGATAGTGAAACAACTGCCGATTATAGCTACAGAGCTTCAGCCGTAGATTTTCATACGTAACATATTAATTTAATTATCAACACATAGTAAAGTGTAGAAGTTACCCACTTGAAAGCTGAGGGTTTAAGGATTGCTTCTAAATTCACCGACCGTCTCAACTGCACTCGACATACTTAACTGTTTAGACAATTATGTTGTATACACACTCGTTTGTAACTTATATTTAGGTTATCATAACCTAAAGCATAACCATTTAGTAACTTGAGGAAAATAAATCATTCTAAATGTATATATATTAACTTAATTTTATACACTTTTTTCAAGCATATAAATATATTAACCATACTTCATTTAATACATACTTGATTTTTATACGAAATTCTAAACATGATCATATCATAACTAAAACATTTAAGCAAAATAGCATATGGAGTAAAATATCATACTTGTGATATAAAATTTTAGAAACTTAAATTAGTGATTCTAGGCATAAAATGATACCTAATGCCACAACAATTTTAATAATTCATAGGTGATTCCAAAAACCACAAAAATATTTACATAGTCACATAATAGTGTTAGATATCTGAAAATTCAAAATTTTTCATCATGTACATATATAAATAAAATTAATTTTATAAACTAATTTTTCACTTAAATTTCAACTCAAAATCAGTCTATTTTGAAAAATTTATCAAAGATTATAGGATCCATAAAACAATTTCATATTTTGACAGAATTTAAAAAATATGTTGAAGTATCACATATAAAAATATCAACTAAAACTAAGCTTTACATAATTAGTTATGAATTGTCTAAGTTGGTTGAAAACAGGGCACTTTATATGCTAAAAATATGTTTTCTTGCAAAAATCATCATAAATTGTACGAGGCTTCAAAATTTACAAGGTAAATTTCTACATATCCTCAAGAGTCTATAATACAACATACTAAAATATCACATGTGAACTCAAAGCCTAAAACTCAGCAGACAAGTTTTACTCAGACACAAAAACAGAGCTAATTTGTCACAGAACATGGTTATGTTTGAAAAATCATAATAAATCAAATTTATATCCAAATATTCTAAAATTTAACAGATATGTTCTACATGTCCTAGAATAGATTTTGGTAAAAGGGTTTTAAGCACAAAAGATTCCTACATCTGTTAGAACATTTCGGAATAGAGGTGTAAAGTATAAAACAGGGCAAATCTGTCACTGAATAGGACTGTACGTATTTGAAAAATCATAGTAAATCGAATTTATGTCCAAATATTCTGAAATTTAACAGATATATTCTTCACTTCATATATTAGAACTTGGCCAAAGGTTTTAGGTAAAATCAATTTGTATAACCTTACGAATTTCTTAGAACATACTTACATATATATTCTCTTACACATGCACTATTTTACATATTCAAGCAACTTAAATACATAAAATTCTAAATCTAATGCCAAAGAACATCTTTGAATCTTCTAATATATGCTATAAGTAATGAAATAACAAAAAATAGAGGGAATTTTAGTTAAATACCTCTAAAAGATCAAATGCTTTCTTTGGTTGTTTCCCTTTTTTTCTTCTAAGAGATGCTCGTTTCTCTGATGCTTCTTTCAATTGGATGTATGGATAAGTAGCATGATATGAAGTAGAATATGTAGAAGGTGAAGTAGGAGGTTTAGTAGGAGAAGGTTCCACTATCTAGATCAATAATATATGTAATAGCTATTTTATGTAATATAATAATGCAAAGATATTTATTTCCTTTTTCCTTTTTTTTTTCTTATATATAATATATATATATAGATACATGTATATTTTCTTACATAAAGAGATAAAAATTTAATATAACAATAGTGTTATTGTAACACCCAGGATAAAAACAAAGCATAATTGGTTAATTAAATAAGTAAACCTTAATTAAAATATCTTATGTGTTTTAATTACATGCGTTTCAGATATGTGTTTAACGACCAGTTTAGATGGATAAAAATTATACACATGGAAAATAGAATATTTTTATAACATTAGATGCGTAATGGAAAAACGAGAAGATAGAAACGAACTAGAGGTCAATCAGACACCCGTAGCTCAAACGGTGAAGAAAAGGGCAAAATACGGAGTTTCGGAAAAAACGAGAAATGGAATCTCGATGAATAGTGATCGAAATCTTATCGGGAATAGTGACTTACCCTAGATGAACAGTAACCCAGTGAATAGTGATTTTCCATTTTCTATAAATAGGCCCTCATTCGATTTCATATTTCACGTTTCTTCGAATGAGCCGAAAAGCGCCGAACACACGTAAGTCTTTCTCTCCTCTCTCTTTCTTTTTTTAAATTTTATATTCCGTTTCCGGCGAGCCGCCGCCGCCGGAGCGCCGCCGCTGCCGCCGCTGCCGGAAAATTTCAAAGTTGTCGGATTCGGCTGATTTTCACACACAACGTAGCCCTCGACGATACGAGTCTAGGACAACTTCCGGAATTCAATTCCGATACCCCGTTGGCCGGAAAACGGCGAAAAACCATCTCCAAACCCTAAACCCTTGCTTCTTGTCACCTTTTCTCTCTCCCGTTTTTCTCTCTCTCGCGCTTCTTCTCATGGTTGCAGGCATCGGAGGGCCTCCTGGAGTGGTGGACTAGCCACTGGTAGGGTGGAGCCGCCTTGGGTGGCGGCGCCGGTGCCGGAAAATGGATTGGAAAAGTAGTTGTTACATTGATTTTGTGTAAAAATCTGTGCGACGAAGGGTTTTTGAGGCCGTTTTTCAGGCACTATTCATGCCGGAATCCGGCGAGGGATGGCTGGATCTCATAGCCGGTGTTTCAGGCTATCCATAGGACTAAGTTTTGGCGGCATAGGGTGTCTACACCGCCGCCGATGGCTCCGGAAAGATGGCTAGTCGAGCAGGTCGACGACGGGAGACCGGGCGAGCGACGGGGATGAGGCTGCCGAGAAAACTCGGCAGCTGCCGAGCCATGCTGCCCCGCTGCCGAGAAAACCAGGCAGCAACGGGAGACGTTTGCCTGTTTTTTTTCCCGTCGTCGGGAAATGCCGACGAGGTTTTTCCCGTCGATGGGAACGCGTACGACGACGTATTTCGATGCGATTTTCGATCCAAATCTCGTTTTATTTTCATCGTACCTTATCACCGAGTCATCACCAACGAGACCGGGGGTCGTGGGTTCCGGTCAAAGTCAACCCTTTGACCAAATTACCAAAATACCCTTCAATCTTAAAATGCTCCGTTCGAGCTCGTTTCAACTCCGATTGAGCTCACTCTTGTTTCGTTGTGATCCAAATTTCATTCTCTTTCACCTCAGCTGAATAAACTGATATTTCCCTCTTGTTTCTTCAGCTTCAATCGTTAGGCCATCTATTCCGATCCGTCTCGTTTCGATCGATAGTATCCGATCCGATATCGTTTAAATCATTAATTATATTTCATAAATATCTAAAAGCACCGTAAATTATGTAGGCTACTTGTTGGATTGAAGCATTGAGATACGTGATCTTGGATACTTGCAACTCACGTGGTAACCACCGAACAAGGTGGGGGTAATTTCTAACTCTTTATCTGTTTACAGTTTTCCCTATTTCCAAGCATGATTGAGGAATACTAAATGCTGTGATTATATTTGCTGTGACATACTTATTACTGTGAGGGGTGGGCCCGCTGAGGCGCCCCTTCATGCATTCGTCCCTAACCCCCATTCTTCTATGAAAGGTTTGGTGGTCCTTGAAATGCACCAGCGGTATTGAGACCGTTTTATAGGATAAGACGGGGGAATCCCGCACCTATTCGTCCCTTACCATTTCTAATGTCTGTTGTGCATATTTCGTGCTGTGATTCATAATGATTATGTGTATTTCTAATTTAATTATCTGTTAAAGATTTAGACGCGGATTTTATTCCCCACGAGTGTATTCAACGCACTCACCCCTTATTCTGTAATTCACGTTACAGGAGGTGATAGGCATGATGAACCCTAGAAGGAGAGAGGAGGTGCTATTCTTTTGGATCTGTAAATTATTTTAATATGATGTTTCTCAAACTTTTGTCTTTATAAAACAATGTTGTAAGGAATCCAAGTTGGGTGGTTAGATGATGTGTATTCGGGATGTGAGGATGATGATGATGTGTATTCGGGATGTGAGATCCTGAGGATGATGTATGTATGTGTATTCGGGATGGTGATATGTATTCGGGATGTGAGATCCTGATGATGGTGTATGTATGGGATGTGAGTTTTTGATGTCTTTTCCGCTGTGAATATTATGTTGAATCGGTTGAAACCGATGGTTGTTATGTAATATTTTTTTTGTTCGTCTCCTACCTCTTTTCTTCTTCCTGCACGCCCGTGTGAAAAACTCTGATAAATGTTTTTATAAGAAAATTGGGGCGTGACAGTTATATTAGCATAACTTATACAAAATATATCATTTACTTATGTAAAAGAACATATTTTTGATACACATAATGATGCATAAATTCATGTTCAAGAGATCTATGTTTCATCACATAGAATAACATATAAAGATCGTAATTAAAATTTCATAAAACAAAAGCATTTACGGCACAAACGAGTAGTTAAAAAAAACTTAATATCATTTTTATGCATCTAAACTTATTTATTATCTTATCTTTTACTTTCATTCATGTCTGTCGAGTGAGTTGGGATCAAGCTCGGTTTCCTTCATGAGCAATCCTGAAAAAACCCTTAAAATCTCGAATTAAATATTAACTCATAAAATCATTGAAATTATTAAGCATAATGTAATACGTTCATCATAATTTTACATAACTTAAGAGCTCACACTTAATTATTTATAATTGCACACTAAATAAATTTTTATAAAATATGCAATGCAGGTTTTTCTTGAAAATGGGGTGTTACACGTGTAGTATTGTATTACAAATATGATACCCTTTACTTCTTTTGTGCTAGGTTGATGGCAGCGAGCAACACTATTCTCAAAGTAAGATGATTACGGAAAAGAATACATGTATGGAATTAAACATTTTGCTTGTGTATTAGTATGTTCTAGAATTTTTGAATTATAGCTGTTACTAAAGGTTACAATGGCATTGTCTCCATATTTATTTCTCTTTCTATAATTCGTAACTTATTCGGATAGGGTTATATTAACGTACAATAAATGGCTGTCATTAGTCTGCAACTTATGCATCTCAAGTCATCAGCCCAAGTCATCAATTACGGCATGTAATTAATTATTTATGAATGGATTCGAAATGATGTATGTTGCTAGAAGGAAAGCGAATAGATAATATCAAAAATGCTTAACCCTTTAAAAAAAAAAACAATAATTACGTTACGCAAATCCACAAAACAAGACAAACATCATTCTTCTTCTTCAATTGGTCCTTCAAGCAAGCGACCATAACATTTCATAACTTCCTTCTTCAAGTTCTCCCACCGGATCCACCTCTCCAACGCCTCCTCATCTATCCCATAGCCCTATCTAACAATCAAGGGGACCTGCACTTGGTATACCATTTTGATGATGCGTTGTATATATTTGCGGCCCTCTATCGTCCATACCTCATCGTGTATGTCAACAACCGCTTTCATTCTTCTTTCCTAAAGATTCCGAAACTCGGCCAGCCATTCCAAACTCCTTTGTCCGACCAAGCTATCATATTCCTCAACATCTCTTGCCATCTGTGCTATTTGTATTGCCAGTATACACTACAAGAAAAAAGGTTTTTAGTATCGGAAATCTTTTGATACCAAAGATAAAATATTTGATACAAAAGAGTTTTGGTATCAAATTTTTTTCCGATACACATCCGATATATATACCCCCGATTCTAAAGACCAGGTATCAGATAAAGAGTTCTGATACTAAAGGATCATACTCTTTAGTATCAGAAATGTATTTAGTATCGGATAATGGTATCAAAATTTTGTGATACAACATTGTGTTTATAGTATTTAAAACTTTTTCCGATACTAATCATATAGTATCAATAAATATTTTCTGATACTAAATGATTGAACTCTTCAGTATCAGAAATATATATAGTATCAGATAATGATATCAATTTTTTTTTAAGACAACATTGTACTTATAGTATCCAAAACATTCACCGATACTAAACATTTAGTATCAATGCATGTTTTGTGATACAATTATTAATGGTATCATTAGATTTTTCTGATATTATAGGTTTATGATATCAACCTTAATTTTCAAATACTAAAAGCTACAATAGTATCAACAGGTTTTGTTGTTGGCTCTCCATAAGCAATAATAAACAACCCCAAATTATCTAACTCCACTCCATCTTTTGTCTACCATAAACAAAATATTCAAGTATAAGTAATTTTTTTTAAAGAAATATGATTTGTAATTTGAAGAATAATATATTCTTACCTTCTCTTCTCTAAGACGAGCAAAACTCTTGGTGCCCAAGTGGTGTGCCATCAAAATACTATTACGATTCTCTGTATTTCTCTCACTACAAGCCTACATTGTCATTTATCCATCAAATACTGTATTAAATATTATAAATATAAACTATATTAAGTATAATAAGACATTATATACCTGCCCTTCTGGTGATTCCCAGTAATGAACCATCTTCTTCCATTGATCAGGGTCCACCCTAGAATTCGGCTGCTTTAATAGCATTTCAAGTGTTGCATTTGCCATCTTTGGTATTTTATAGTATTTTTTCTTAAGTTTTACCCTCCACGATCTTAAACAATGATCTAACTTATCCATTATCCATTCCTTTGGAGAAGTTTGACCTTCAAATGTGAACCTAGTCTTTAAGTAATTAACATGTGAAAAAGTAAATTTGAGTACATTTAATAAAATTTAGTTTTGAAAATTAAAATATAATACCAAAATGATCTTCCAAAGGGCTTCCTCTCTTCGATCATCTAAGAACTTTCTCCAATCATTTATATCAAGAGGTATCAATTTTGGATCTCTTGCAAGTAAGCCAAGGTAAGACGACAACTTTCTCGCATTTCTACATTTTGGTTGTCCATGAACATTAACCTCCACTACTGTCATAGTGTTACCTTGCAAGTTAGCACATTTATTCGGTCCTCTAGCAGCATACTTCTTTTTAACAACCTCATTCTCTACACCATAAACAGTAATGCATATTTATACCATTGTTAAAACCAAAAACTTATATTAATTAATGAAAAGAAGGATTATTAGCAACTCTACCAATAGTTGCAGCACTTGTACAACTAGTTGCAGAACTTGTTGCATTCACAGATTCACTAGTAGTGTCGGCTGCAACACTTTTCATATTTTTAGTTGGCAGAACTTGATCTCCTTTTTTGAACCTCTTAGATGAAATTGATTCATCATTTCTCTTGGATGAATGTGCCTCGTCAATACTCTTTGATTGAATAATATTCATACTCTTGATCATTGTATCCTACAATCAAAATAGATATTAATATTGAAAGAAAAACAACAAATCTTGAAAGTTTAAAATCATAATCATGCAAAGAAAATAATTGGAAAACAAATAAAATATATGTAAAATCAAAATAATAATCATGCATAACAAATGAAATAGAAGAAATCCACCATTATTCAAAGTCATCTTCATCACTTTCGAGATCCTCACTATTTTTCTCATCAGAATCACTAGTGTCGCTTTCAACATCCATGTTGTCATTGTCAGCATTGTCACATGCATAAATTTTATCAACATCAATGTTAACATTTTCCAAAACATTAGAAGCATGCATTTGAGAATCGAAATAGGTACTTGTCTCGAGGGAAGGGTCTTCATTGCACATATCATATGCATCTCTAGATTTTATTCTTATCACGACACTCCAATCTGTCTCCACAGGATCTGGTGTATAAAAAACATGAAAAGCTTGAGATGCCAAGATGTATGGTTCGGTTGTCTTCCATAAATGCTTGAAATTAACAAGTGTGAAACCTAATGAATCCTCTTTAACACCTATTGCCATATCCACCCAATCACACTTAAAGAGAACAACTTTTCTCTTTTCGTAATAGTCCAACACAATAATATCTCTAAGAATACCATAGTATATAAGACCCACTTCTGAATCAACAGCTACACCACTATTCTGAGTTGGAGAATGCAATTCAACATCTTTAGTTCGAAATTTGAATCCACTATAACTAAACTTTTTTATCCTTTTAGCCAAGATACTTGGACCTTTACTTAGCCAATAAAGATCCTCTTTAATCTGTTGGTCATCCTCTTGACAGAGCTCTTCACCCTAATATAGGTAAAAGTGTTGTTACTATAACAAAATAAATAAAACTTAGAAATGAGGAAAGTAAGCTTCTTATTTGTAACTTTTCGCTTACATTAATCTGCCACCATTTCAAAAAAAATGCTTTATGAAGCTTTTCAAGTTCCACATGCTGAATATGTGGATGTTCAAAGCAAAACAACCTCTTATGTTCTCTGTATTAGAAATTCCCCAAAAAAATAAAAAATAAAAGTAACTTAAAAAGTTTAAATTGATTCAAATGTAATTCACTAAAATTTGATGCATACTCTATATATTTTGCCAGCTTGCACAATTGAATAAGACATATTCATGTGCTTGAATCCATTGATGGTGATCCAAATAAATAACTTCTTCACACCCTAAAATACGACCAAACCTTGAGAAAATGGATAATCCTTTGTGAATTTCATCTCCACCACCATCATAGCTCTTATTTGCTCTATCTTCTCTCGACTCAACTTTTTCCAAATATCTTGCATAAAAATTCATGCATTCATCAGCAATGTAAGCTTCAGCTATTGAGCCCTCAGGTCGTGCTTTATTTCGCACAAAACTTTTCAGTCTTGACAAATACCTAAATAGTTAAAACATAAAAGTTAGATACTTTTAAATGTAATAATTTGTACTAAAATCCAAATAAAATTATAAAATAATTTGAAATCATTAAGTACCTTTCAATCGGATACATCCATCAATATTGAACTGGCCCAGCAATCGCAGCTTCATATGCCAAATGGATAACCAAATGAACCATGACGTCAAAAAATGCAGGGAGGAAAGTCCTTTCTAAGCGACATATTGTTAATGTAACTCGAGATTCCAATCTCTCAAAATCCTCAAATGTAGCATCTTTGGAACATAACTCCTTAAATAAATTGCTGAACTCAATCAGTAGAACACTTGTTTCTCTAGGTAGTGATTTTCGTATTGCTAAAGGCAATAATTGTTGCATTAGAATGTGACAATCATGACTTTTTAATCCAAATATCTTTCTAGAGCCAACATCCACACAACGTGAAACATTAGAAGCATACTTATCTGGAACCCTCACTGAAGATAATACATTGCAAAAGTTTCCCTTAGCCTTTTCATCTAAAGAGTATGGGGCTGGTGGTATTATGAACTTTTCACCTACCTCTCTAGGATGAAGATGAGGTCTAAAATTCATGTCCACAAAGTCAAAACGTGCGTTAAGAGAATCTTTATTTTTCCCTTCAATCTCCAATAACGTCTCAACCAAGTTATCACATACATTTTTTTCGACATGCATCACATCCAAATTATGTCTTAGCAGAAGATGTCTCCAATACGGTAAAGAAAAGAAGATACTTTCTTTTTTCCAACCAAGAAAAGTGATTCTTTTTTGTTTTCTACTCTTACCTCTTATATTTCTCTTTCTCCCTCCTAACTCTTTATTGATCTTTCCGAATACAACTTTTACCTGAGACGCTTGATTGAACTAATCAATACCAGAATACACCTTTGGTGGTGGTCTCTTTTCAAGTGTACCATCAAAAGCAATCTTATTTTTTCAAAAAGGATGATTCAAGTCTAAAAAACGACGATGTCCCATGTAGCACATTTTTTTACTTCTTTTCAAATATCGAGAACAGGTGTCAGTATTGCAATGAGGACATGCATACTTACCTTTAGTTGTCCATCCTGATAAGTTACCATACGCAGGAAAATCATTTATTGTTCACAATAATACAGAATGCAACATAAATGTATTGTTACTACAAGCATCAAAGGTCTCCACACCATTATGCCACAATTCTTTTAACTCATCAATTAACGGTTGCATGTAAATGTCAATATCATTACCTGGAGCTTTCGGACCAGATATAAGAAGTGACATAAGAAAATAAGAATCTTTCATGCATAACCATGGTGGCAAATTATAAACTATGAGCACAACTAGCCATGTACTATGGGAGATGCTCATTGTACCAAAAGGATTGAATCCATCACTTGCCAAACCAAGCCTGACATTTCGAGCATCTTTAGCAAATTTAGGATATTTGTTATCAAAACTCTTCCAAGCAAGGGAATCAACTGGATGTCTTAGTTTCCCATCACTACTATGTCCTTTTTCATGCCATCTCATTAATTGTGATGTTTTTGATGACATGAACAACCTTTTTAATCGTGGTATCAAAGGGAAATGACGTAAGATCTTAGCTGGTCCACTTTTCTTTCCAACCACCGGATTCTTCCATCTTAAAGTTTGACATACAGTGCACTTCTCATCTTTATCATTTTCTTTCGAATACAACATGCAATCATTAGAACATGCATCATTTTTTGTGTATCCAAGACCTAAATCAGTTATGATCTTCTTCATATGGTAAATGTTGCTAGGGAGGTTTGCACCAATAGGAAGAAACTCAATCAAAAATTGCAATAGATCATTCAAAGATGTATCACTCCAACGATGCAGACATTTCATATGATAAAGACGGATTATCAATGATAAAGTCCTAAACTTCTGACATCCAGGATATACTTCTGTTTTAGCATCTTCCATTAGTTTGTGATATTTTTTGGCTTCTGAATTCATCTCGTTCTTATCATTTTTTGGAGATGTATCTGTACTAGTATCAAAGTTTGACACGCCAAATGTATCATGCAATAGCCAAATGCATCATGCAATCATCAAAGTTTGACACGCCAAATAATAAAGTCAAGGGCAATGATAAAAGATCATAACTACTTGGCTTCTTTTATGCCACACATGACACACCTTATGCTCTCTTTCTAGTCGGTCCATGGAAACCTGGGTGAAGAAAATCATATCATGGAGGGCTTCCTATAACCACAAAATGATAGCACTAAGTTAATAAGCTTTTTAGTAAGTAGATCATGTATGAGTTGCAGTATATATACCATATATCTTTGTCGTGCAGACCTGCAATTTGGAACATGTTTTATACGATCTTTGTTTCTCTTTAAAAAAGGTTCTATAAAGTCATGCCTTGGCCTTCTATATATATTATAAACGAAAGCCGTGGGAAGTGAACCGTCATGAAGGTATGTATCCCTGGAATTCCACTTGCAATGATTAAGTCAGTAGTAGGCACCACTAGGCCATTCTCACAAAATCCTAGGGTATGTGAATCGTCGCCCGTATTGGAAAAATCGACGATTCCAAATAATGTTCAACCTATGTACTGTGTAGATGAAGACTACGTGTTCGTTGATGAAATTTGAATATAGCGCATACAATACGTAGCCTATCTTCTCTTACAATCCACTAATACGAATATATGGACATTTAAATGTACAGATACACTTATCGAATATAAAAATAGATTTTATGCAAATAAAGGATATCTATGAACTAGAACAGTGAGTGGAAATTCAATAATCTATGTTTGCAGTTTGGGGAAAAAAGGAGGAGTTGAGAAAAGGTCATTTCAGAGTGATTGAAATTATTTACGTCAATGACCAAGATTTGAATTTGAGATTGCCCTGTTTAGCAGATAGTGATTACCTTGTATATTTTTTTTTATTAGGAATTTGTTTTCTTAACTTTCAATAGACACTTGTAGTGTACCCGTGTGTTGCATGGTTTGCCATATAAGATATAATTAATAATTTTATAATTATAATAACATAATGTAAATATGTAATATACAAATGAATAGATGAGTTAAACAAACAAATTGAAAAACTTTATATTCGACATAAGAATCTGGTGTGAATAAAATTATTCAATTTCACCAAATTTGTGCAACGCATGTGAGGTGCTTAAAAATCATAATAAATTAAATTCAGTAGCTAAATTGTATTAATACAAAGTTTGATAAATCGATTGTTCTACATCCAATAAAACATATTTCAACTCAAAAAATACCCAAAATCTATTGTTATTTGTATAAATAATATTATTCAAGGTATGTATCCCCGAAATTTGAAATTTAGTCATAGTACTTTAAATATTCGGTGCAAAAATTATTATACAATAAATGCAAGTGTGCACTCCATATTTTTAAGAATACGCCTCTATATTCTTTTTTGTTTGAATCTAATGTATAAAAAAGACTACGTATGAATATATTATACAAATATAGATATACACGAGTTATTTGATTCTGTTACATCAGTTTAGTAAGTAGGACGAATTGAAAGATAGTTAATTTATCTCGTTGCGCCTTTAATCTTTTTGCTATTCCTCATGCAATTGACCACTGTAATTGTATATTGAAATTCAATTTAACTCGATTATATTTTCAATTCACTGTAATTAATATTTTTATATGAGAATTCTATTCATTTTATCCAAAATGTATTGAACTCCTGATTTAAACATACTACACTTTAATATTATTGAGAAACAAAATTATCTTGTACTAACTTCTTCATTTATATATTCAATCAAAAAATGATATTAAATGAATATAAACAAATGACATGAAAATTAGAAAAAGAATGCGGATAGAACTTTTCACATAACACGTGACTTTGAAATAAGGAACATAATCAGCACCTTATAAATCGCTAACATGAGACATGTATCATTAATTTAATAAATTGTTAACAGCACATATGACTTAAAAAAGCTTCATCCTTTATTCATAAAATACGAGTTCTATATAATAGGATAGTCAATAGTTATGTGCAAGTATATGTGGGTTTAAGTGTAATGCAACAAGGTTCGAATCGTCATTTCATATTATCCCTATCAATCAATTACAAACAAACTTGTTGGGTCAATTGAAAACATTGCCATCAACTGAAATCACGTTGAAAAACAAATTGTAAGATAGTACTAAAGAAAAAATCAATACAGACAAGTACTTTCTTCAAGTAAATAAGTTAACCAAATCATAAATGAATCCTTAAGACATACACTGCTAAGAAAATAGAGTGCGAGCAAATAAGCATAGACGAATGAAAATAATAATGTAAATGAGTTGTTACACTAAATTTGTAGGAATGAAAATAGTAATAAACATTCAGTATTACACCTATCACGTATTACAGGTAATATCAGGCCAACGGTGTATTTGTAATTACTATTTTTTCCAAGTATTTTAAAACCAAGCAAATTACAAACATATATACTACGTATGTTGCTACTTTAACAAATGAAACTCAAGAAGTTAGATGAGATTTGAATACGATTAGCGTAAATATTAGTTCAAAGTAATTATTTTGTCGGATTAATGGCATATGAATTTCAAATATCATGTATTAAGGAATTTATAACCTACAATTTTCACTATTATATGAAGACACATTGAATCATAATCCAAGACATGTATCTAACATCAGTTCCAATTGTAAATATAGTTCGACCAACAGTTGTAAATTATTAGGACCAAATGCTATATTCCCATACATTATGTTGTTAACTATCATTCCAATAATAAGTCAGTATACTCATTGCAACTTATATATGCATGCCATTAGATTGTTCATTATGTTCCACCATGAGTGTGACCAGAAATTTCCTCACACTATACGAAGATTATGGCAGGACTAGGGTCAAGTTTCAAGCGCTTCTACTTCGCAAATCTTTGCAATCCATGCAAGTAGCTACTCCTACAGGCACAAGTAATGTATATAGTATAATCATCATTGCAGCTTATATTTTCATGTCATTGCATTGGTCACACATGGTGTGTCCACAAACTTCTGCACAATATTTAGTACATAACATGACGACCAAGGTAATGATCAAAGTTCATTACAATTGAAGTTAAAGTTGTCAATTCCCATCCCTTGTAGTATAAGTAGTCCATGCAAGTACGTACATGTATGAAGTAGAAGTAATATAATTCTATTTGCTCAAAAAGAGATAGTATTTATCGGTGTCTATGTGATCAAAAAATGAAAACTCCAGTTTTTAAAGTTTATGTTACATGTAACGTGACATGGAAAACACAAATTTAATTTCATTTAACTTAATTTGATTTGTTTAGTACCGATGAATTCACATGCTTCGTATATATTAAACACTTTGCTACATACATTGTACATGATATATGTTTTCGTGGTTCACATATAATAAAAACGTAAGACTTGAAAATGTTGAATCCTCTAATATCTTTTGTAATGATTAAACTTTTATTTATCATTATGCGTATAGAACAAGGTATTTAAAGTTTTAAGATGACCATTCAAATTCCCAATTATAGAAATTCACAAAGACAAATAATCACATCACACCACTGTAAATGTGATTAGAATGAAGATTTGGTAATACGAAAATGAATCTTCATCGTGCGATGTCCAAGGTGATTCAGATGTGGGTCGTTTTTGATTGGTGCATTGCTTGAGGTTATTGTGAAAGTAGGGATAGATTAGATGCTAATGCGCTGCAATGAGGAATAAAACATTGGAAATCATTGCCATAGAGTAGTACGTCAGCATTCGACCCTTTGTAGACGCCCTTTTGTTTACAAGTACAAACAAGGTTACACTCACTTACGATGAATTTAAACGTTCATTGGAAATGAATCGTTATTGTATTGGTTAGGTCAGAACTATTGCTATGTTGACGTCGGCCGCGTGACTCTTTCACGCAAATGGACTTGAACCACACCTACCAATGACGAAGACATAAAATGAATCAGGAGCATTTGAAATTCAACAAACCCTAGGCTTCATATATCTCACATTCAACTACAGCATGGTGTTGATATTATTTCGTTCTTTCCAATATTTTGTTAGTAATAATATTTAGGTATTAACATATATAGATTTTAGAATAAATGTCGTAACAAGACCCTATTTGTAAATGAGTTCTCACTTGTGGACCCATGTTTTGAAGTTTCTCATTAATGCTTGAAATGTAGATTGAGTTCTCAAGCGAACACAAAATTCCATATTCCTTTTTGTTTATATTTATAGATTTATTTATATTTCAGTATGTATTCATATTTGGGATAAATTAAGACAAGTTAGTATGCTATGAGAATGGAGGTTTCAACCGACTTATCTTAATTGATATGGAAAAAAAGAAAGAAAAAATATACGTACTTCAATTCATAAAGAAATTCTCAGAATCCTAATTTATGAAATTGTATTTATTATATATATATATATATATTTATAAATTAATATAAGTCGGATGAAAATCGTTTCTAAATTGCACGAACTTGTCACAATTTACCGAAACTATGTATACATTTTCAAATATTAATAACTTATAAACATAAATATAAAAAAAAGGAAAATGTATTTTTAATTTGAATTAAGAATTTTCAATCTAATGTAAAATGAAGCCCCACAAAATTTGGGCCTATTATTGAGAATTAATCTAAAAATTGGGTCTTGTTATGAAATTTACCCTAAGTAAATAGGTTCTTGAATTACATATTACAATTCTTACTGCAGCTTCAAATGCATATTGTTTTTGGTTTGATATGGATCTACAATTTCAAAACAATTATATATGCATAATTGAAATAGACACATCTCAAGAGTTGCAATGATTTGTATAACAATGAAAATCATGTATAATAATTTCAATCCATTAATGCATATTATGTCACAAAGTATGCAGGAAGCTAGTGACGAGTTCATACCAAATATACAAATAGTGTGACATGTTTGTAAAGGCAAGTTAGGAAATATGTATGTATGCATCGCACCCAATAGGGCACATTCATCACGGCAAGTAACCCGCTCACTTCTCCAAATCCCTCCATACATATGTTGTTTTGTTCAGCTACAAATAATCACCCCTGACCCGAATAAGCCCTATTCACAATTGAAGGCAATCCCTAGATTGGTTGAAAATGTCTTACTCAACATCATAAAATCCAGATCACTCGCAACTGTGGGCTTGGTTCAAAGGACCTAGATTGAACTATGAAGGGCCGCCAAGAGTGTGTCGTTGTCCTATTCCTATCAAAGCTGCCATGTGGGTTTCTGAAATAAACATGAATCCCGGCCGTTGTTTCTTCCGTTGTGTAAAGGGAGGGTATGTTTGCTGCGAATCTTCTTTTTGTACTAATGTTGACAACATATTTATATTATGCAGTAGGTAAAAACTCAAATATAACGTGCATTATTGGCAGGACGAGGGAAGATACAACTATTTTAAGTGGTTTGATGGTGAGTTCACACCTTGGGCGGTTGAACTTATAAACGGGTTGAGGAGAGACAAGCCTAAGTTGAAGCGTGAGCTGAAGTTGTTGAGGGATTATGGATACGAAGAGTGTACGGAAGCAAGGATCTCAGAGGGAGCTGATTGACAGTCTGAGTTCATGTGCAAAGAAGAATGAAATGAAGATAACACTCCAGAGTCGGTGTTTGAACCATCTGAGGATGTTGTTGGGTGTGTCATGGGTTGGCTTTATTATGTACTTCATGGGTAGTTAGTTACTTTGTGTATGCTGTAGTCCTGTATTATTTTAGTTTCATACTACATATTAGCATCTATGCAAGGCTTTTTTCATGTGGTCTTAATACACAAAGTATTGTTTGTGACCATGTTACCATGTTTCAATTTGAAGTTACGACGTTATAATTTAGTTCTAGTTGCTTCATTGCTGCCATTTTGGTCATTTTAAATGTATAATTGATTGGTAATTTTGTGCTATAAAGATTGGTGGATGTATGCAAATATGCTTTAGGATATTGTTACCCCTGTAGCCTCCATGCTTGTCACATACTCTATTCAAATCCCAATTTCATTGTTTACCCATACGCAACTTCAATGGTCGTCTTGTATGGAAAGTTATTACATAAGCAATGGACAGACCAATCCCTCCATTATATGATTCACATTTCAGCAGATTTATACAAGTCTATACATGGCAATTACAATATTTCGTAACTCAAACTCATGTATACTAAGTTAACATCAAAGAGATCTATCCACGTTAGGATTTTTATGAGATTTACTTTAACAAATGAAAATAATAAATTTCAGTTGTGAAAAAACCGAATGTATATCAATCCCAAGTAATGAGTGATTTTGTAAATGTGATCCTAAGCTTCCATTTACATGAGATGCGTACATTTATTTCGGTCTAAAAGAAAATATATTGAACTCTCATTTTAACAGTGCATATATTGTCCTGGAATCCGCTATATTATCATAATGTTTGCAAATTATTCTTAGAAGATATCAATACTATATATATATATATATATATATTCATATAGTGCATTTTACTCGAAGATACATATAACGGTAGGCTATTTTGAAAATTAGGTTATCTTTTTGTCGGACATGGCTTCAAACCCGGAATGACAATTTGTTAGCAAATAAGTTATAATATTGACATTATGAAAGACCTTCAAGATCCCTTTTTAGCATCTCTTGTATTACATATACTTTAACTATATGCTATATTACAATTAAAGTAAAACAACCGAGCATATATTGCTAAAGACTACACTCGATGTTAATATCGGATTTATATGATTACATAAATTTGACAAGCTATATGTATTAACGACATTGGCATCCTTTTGATTATAATTTGGTTCCGTTGGGGCTTCTTTTATCACTATTTGTTCAAATTATACATAGAATTGCAACTTGTTTAGTGGGTGCATTTGAACATGTACACTGTAAATTGCTAAGAATAAAGCTAAGAGTAATTCAATATTATACCCAAAAAAATGCAAGTACAAGTAATGATTTGTTACACACTATTTCCATGATGGTATTAATGCACACACTACAAGAAAACAGCACAATTCCGACGGAAAATTCCAATGGAACATAAAAACCGTTGGAATTTTTACAATTCCAACGGATTTTCCAACGCTGTTTGTAATTGTTGGAAATTTCCAATGGAAAATCCAACAGCTAGTAAATACCATTGGAATGTACCGTTGGAAAAACCGTTGGAATTATTATTTCCAATGGATATTCTAATAATGTTGTACCGTTGGAAATTTTCCTATGAATATTTCCAATGATATACTACCGTTGGAAATATTAATGAAAAAAATTTAAATAAATACCAATTAATTCATTTTTATTCCAACGGATATTCCAACGATAAAATACCGTTGGAATAGCTTTTCCCCCCAATTTCCTTAATTACTAGGGTTTTTCCCTTCTCTTTCTGTCATCTGTTTATTCACTTCAGCTTTTAGCTCATTCTCGTTGATACTAGTTCCCCACGCTCACATCTTCTGTGGCCGAGTCGTGAAGATTCCGATCCCCATTCATGACTCTCCGCTCACCGTCACTTCGTGCATGATCTGACAAAGATCAGAGGTTTCAGACCTTACTCATGCCATGGCTACCTTCGAAGGTATTTCATAATTTTTTTCTATTTAACACTGTTAATTAATATTCTGAACATATTGATTGAGCCATTTATTTTTCTGATCTATCCTTTTCTCTGTTGCTCCTTTTTCCTGTTTTTTTTTTTGGTTGGATGCAAAGGTTAAGGAAGCATGCGGTTCGTTTTGGTGAGGATTTTGGATAAGGAATTACCTGCTACTATTACTTTTTGTATTTCTTCCTTCAGATTCAGAGATGTGTTTCTCTTTTTTTCCTCTTTTTCTGTCTCTGTTTCCACTTCTAATCCTGGTTTTCCAGAATAGGGTTTTCAACTTTTTCTAATATTAGATTAAGTTACTAATAGTGGTAAAGATCGATTAAGACAATTCATTTTGGCATATACATATATTTCGGACATGAAGTTACACTCAATATTTGCTTAATTTCAGAGCATAAATGTTTGCCATGTGCATATATTAGTTGTTTTGCTCATTTTTCTAGTTAATTCTTTTTTCAATGTATTTGAGTGATGTTTTGAATTTGTAAATTTGGTGTCTAATTTCAGATGATGATCATCATCATATGTGTGTGTATGCAAGTAATTGTGAGTTATAATTGGGAAACTTATGATGCTGGGAAAGAGAAGTGGTTGTATATTTTGTACCGGTTCTTATTGCAAATAATTAATATTTCTGCAGTGTACTCTTTGTAAGTATGCAAATAATTGAGTTATGTTACCTGTAATTTGTGTGGTATGTACTGTTGTTGATGAAGGCATTATCTGAAAATACTGCCATATCATCCATTTGCTATTGATATTATCCATTTGGCTTTTATCATTTCTAGTAAAGATAAATCTTAGTACTTGTTTGTGGAAACCATCATATATAAACTATTTTCAACTTGGAGGCTGGAAATGTGTTAATTCACTACTATCAGAGTGCTAATGCAAGTTTTCGAATTGCAGCATATCATTTTCATTACAAGATTTCGGAGATATGTAGAGCTTGTTTGGTAATTACTTTAGAATGGGGTTTTGTTTAATTTTCAAAATTTTATGCAAGGACATGGAAAGTTCAAATAATTAATATCCATTTCAGTTTCATTTATAAGAATATGTATGTTACAAACTATAGTGGATATTGCATCATAATTTAGAATGCTGGTTTTCTGAGCTAAGCATTATCGAAATATAACATTCTCTTTGTTATTATAGGACTACCGTGAATTTGCAAGCTATATCTGCAAGGCATATAAAGGAAGTGCAATACCTACTGTTTGCTCTGAATCATCAGCTGGACATATTCGAAAGGTGAAATACTCTTTCAATATTCTCTTTGGTGAAGCATCATCCAAGTCAAAGCTCCCCTGTAAAGTGAAAGCTATACTCTGTTTTATCTGTCTTGTATTAAGTTTTTAGCTGGATGAAGTGATTAGTGTGGTAATATAATAATGTTATTATGAGTTCTGTTACTACATGTGTAATTCATTAATGTTGGATATATATAAATGAGTTTGAGTTGAGGTTTCGTTTTGTAAATTCAGTTAAATACGTATACTATGCATATTTGTATCCCGGGACAATTTTGTTTTATAAATAAAGGTAACAGTAGAGTTATACCACTGATTACTGGTTGGAAGTACTGATGCAAAAGTTGTTTCATTCTCAACATCAATCCAAGTGCTTGATCGAGGCATTGATTTCTCACAAAATGCTGAGTTGTTTTCTGATAGATTTTTGTATAAACATTTTTCCTCCCAATTTATTAGTTTTTATGTTTATTCTAAGGTCAAAATGATGGGATGTAGCCGCGATACTTTACCTCGATATAAAATATCAAAATTCATGTTGATATTATTTCATGTTAGGTGTTTTATTTCACCAATAGAATCAGATTCATGTTACCCTTTTCACTATTCTTTCCAAGTACAAAGCTTCAATTAATGGATGCAAATTGCCAATATTATAACTTGCAGGTAACTTGTGTTTCCTCATATATTCCAGATGTTCTTTTTTTAAAGTCCACTAAACAAAACAAAAAAGAGGATAAGAGTGTAAGAAAAAGAGATAAAAGAAGCCATCTGTAGCAGTGTTGGTACACACAAGTCTCATTATCTACGACCCTTTTTAATCCAACATTTAGCATATTCTGACTGAATGAGCATGATTTTTCTTTATCTCTTTTTTAATCTTTTGAATTATATAAAATTTTGAATTAGAATTGGATGTACAAGGGTTGCTTAAGTAATCGGTGGTGCTTATTAGCATGTGAAGGAAGAAACACATAGTTTAAAAGCTTTATATTTCTTGCAAGTTTGCCTTCTTTACTCATTTTCTAAGTTAACAATTTGTTCCATAATCAAGAATCAATTCAATTGTGATTAAAAAAAGCCAATAATTGAGCCTTTTATAAATTGTTTTATTTCTATTTTATCGTACTGATAGTATTTCATTGGACATTTGTATTATGGGCTTTTTCCATGTTAAACCCAAGCGTGGGAGTATTTATGTTTGTTGCGTGTTATTGTTTGGATTTGGAAGCTTATGAACTAAAATAATGTCTTTCAAATTAATACTGTGGTGGCGAGATATAGATGCCTAGTCAACAATATAGGAACTTACAAGGACACGTTTGACCTCCGTCAAAGACTGTGGGTTTGTTTTGCACATTTTCTATCCTTTTTTCTGCATTGCAATTCGTAAGTTTTCAGCAATTTTTTGGTATTTTGTTTGCAGTCATAAGACTAGGATACAAATTAGGGATTTGGTGAAGAAAACTAAGGCTGAGTTTGATCGTCTCAGGAAAACCAACAAGTTTACTCGAGTTAGTGTAAGTTGTTTGCCCTCTTAATACCATTTGATGATTTTTCTCTTTTTTTAAAATTTCTTTTGGGTTGCAAAATTATTATACTGTTGCAACTAGTTCTTGAACTGGTAGAAATTATAGAACCAATGCAGATGTTCAAAAGCACATGCTCAATTGCTTGCAAGAAGTTTAGACTATCATATTCCTACTGTGTGTTTTAGTACTTGACCAATTATTATTTATGACTTGGATGAATCCCACATGAGATTTCACAAGTCAGTTCGATATTTGTTAACATCACTACATTAAACCTTTGTCTATTTTATTGCTTATTGTATTGTATTGCACCTTTGTCTATTTTATTGCTTATTGTATTGTATTGCAAAGGTACAAATTATTCTTCAATAGTTTAAGATTAAGTTGATTATTGACATCAAACATTGTGTTATTTTTTATATTATTTTTAATCTTTGATGTGATTTTTGCTTAGAACCCACTTCCCCTTTTTGTTTTTGTCTTTTAGGGCTCCAATCCTAACATTTTTAGGATAAATGGAAATACCAGAACATCGTCGTTGGATGTACATTAGAAAAGATCCACAACAAAATAGGTTGTTACGTGACTTCATATTGGGGGTGGAGGAATTTATTAGTAAAGCAAGTGAATTCGATGTCTTTAAACAAGAAGGAAAATTTAGATGTCCATGCTCAAACTGTAAGTGCTTGAGGTTTTATGAACCAGATTTGGTAAGACAACACTTATATAACAAAGGTTTTCAACCACACTACTACCATTGGCATAATCACGGAGAAACGCCACCATCTACATTCGATAGCCATTTTGATACTGATGCTGATGATTTGGATCCATATGAGAGAATGGTTATTGATGCCGAGGGGCATAGTTTCTATAATGATCCTCATCCAGAAGAACCTAATCCCAGCTATACACATTTCTACGACTTATTATGTGCTGCACAATCTCCATTATGGGATGGTTGTGAAGAACATTCGGTGTTATCAATTGCAGTTAGACTTTTAAGTATAAAGTCTGATTACCACATTCAAGCTGCGTGTATTGATGAAATCATTACATTGATAAGAGAGGTATTGCCAGTTGGTAATAGAATGCTTGAGAACTTTTATCAGATAAAAAAATTGGTAACCCAACTTGGATGTGGGTACAAGAAGATTGATTGTTGTCCACATGGTTGTATGTTGTATTTTAGAGATGATATAGGCGAGACACGTTGTAAATTTTGTGGAGAGACTCATTTTAAGAAAAATGCGTCAACAAAGAATAGAAAGAAGGAAATCCCAAAGAAGCAGATGTGGTACTTGCCAATAATCCCTCGACTACAAAGATTGTATGCCTCTAATACAACAGCTAAACATATGACATGACATCATGATAGTCATCGCGAGGTTGGAAAGTTGTCACACCCATCCGATGGAGAAGCGTGGAAGCACTTCAACCAGAAGCACCCACTATTTGCTTCAGAACCAAGAAATATAAGATTGGGATTGTGTTCAGATGAGTTTAGCCCATTCAACATATGAACTCAAATGTATATTCTTGTTGGCCTGTGATCTTAACCCCATATAATCTTTCTTCTGGAATGTGTATGAAAAGGGAATATATGTTTTTGACAATAATTATCCCTGGTCCTAGTAATCCCAAAAGTAAAATTGATGTATATATGCAGCCTTTGATTGATAATTTAAAAACATTGTGGGATGAAGGGGTTTTGACGTATGATATTTCAAGAAAGCAAAACTTTTGTTTGAAAGCTGCATTATGTTGGACTATCAATGACTTCCATGCATATGGAATGTTGTCTGGTTGGTCGACGGCGGGTAGATTGGGTTGTCCTATTTGTATGGAAGGTTCTAAAGCATTTTATTTGAAGAATGGGAGGAAGATGTGTTACTTTGACTGTCACAGACAATTTCTAGCAAGGAGCCATCCATTTCGCAAGAATAAGAACTTCTTAAAAGGTAAAGTTGAAATGAGTATGCCTCCAAGACGGTATTCAGGAGTTGAGCTATTTGTGAAGATAAGTGAACTTCCAAAAATCACTGATTCAGGTGGTAGTCATAGAATGCTTGGCTATGGAGATAATCATCATTAGACTAAACATAGCATCTTTTGGGACTTACCATATTGGTGTGATTTATTAAATCCACACAACATAGATGTCATACACACTGAAAGCAATATTTTTCAGAATGTGTTCAACACGATTATGGATGTTAAAGGTAAGACGAAGGATAACATCAAGGCAAGGATGGATCTCCTTTTGTATTGTAATTGCTCGACTCTGGAGTTAGAGGAAAGTGGTTGTGGAAAAAGAGTGAAACCAAAAGCACAATACACTTTGAATATCCAACAAAAGAGGGGAATATGTGAGTGGGTACAGGGCCTAAAACTTCCAGATGGATATGCATCTAACTTATCAAGAAATGTTGATTTGAGATCTTGTACATTACAACATATGAAATCTCACGATTGTCATGTTTTTATGGAAAAATTGATCTCAATTGCATTCAGTTGTTTGCCAACTCCAATTTGGGAATCTTTAACAGAGTTGAGCTATTGTTTTCGAGATTTATGTTGTCCTGTTTTAGAAACACATAGACTTGAAGCAATGGACAAGAATATTCCAATCATCTTATGTAAGTTAGAGAAGATCTTCCCTCCAGCCTTTTTCGACGTAATGAAACATTTACCCGTACATTTAGTTTATGAAGCTAAAGTTGGTGGCCCTGTACAATTTCGATGGATGTATCCATTTGAGAGGTATTATTTTTACATTAGAGTTATTTCTATATCAATGTTCACTTAAATATCAATATACATGCTCAATATCATTATTTTCTTAGATTTTTACACGGTCTTAAGAAGAAAGTTAAGAATAAAGCTCGTGTGGAAGGTTTCATTTGTGAAGCTTACATGCTTGAGGAGACTTCTACATTTTGTTCGCATTATTTTGAGTCTCATGTCCAAACAAGAAATATAAGAGTTCCTCGAAATGATGATGGTGGAGTGTCATTTGAGAATCTACCGATTTCTATTTTCAATCATCTTGGCCGACATGAGGGTGCATCTAAGAGTCGTTATCTAAATGATGAAGAAATTGCAGTAATTTCTTTGTACGTTCTCTTAAATTGTCCAGAAGTTGAGCCATTTTATAAGTAAGTTACATTTTAAATTTAGAATTACTCTCACATTTGTACCTTTAGAATTACTTATATTTGATACATATCTTAACTATTTCAGCATATATGTGGAATCTTTGCATGCACATCACCCAAATCTTAGCAGTGTTGAAGTTAATAGACAAATAGAATTGCACTTTGTAGATTGGTTCAGGAGATATGTAAGTTTTTTTTACTTATACAAATATTATATATATGTAACTACTTATTCACTTATTACTATTTGTGATCTAGTACGTCTTTATGATGTATTTCATTAGGCACATGACCCTGACAATGGTGTTGAAGATCAATTTTTGTATAATTTGGCGTGGGGTCTAATACATCGGGTGCAAAGTTTTCCTATATATTTTGTCAATGGTTATTGTTTTCACATATCCACTTGGGCGCAAAATAGGAAAACAAATAATTCAGGAGTTGCTCTTATTGGAGAAGAAACGATATATCATGGAATTATTCAAGAAATGATTGAGATAGAGTATCCCGGAGAACAAATCAAAAGGTTAACACTCTTCAACTGTAAATGGTTTGATCCTTCGTCCATGGGCACAAGGACTTGCTCCAAATATGGAGTTGTTGAAGTAAAATCAAATAGGAGATACAAGGGTAAAGATACATTTATATTTGCTCAACAAGCTGAACAAGTATATTTTACACCCTACCCTAACCCTACTCCAAATAGAAAAGATTGGTTTGTGGTGATTAAAACTAAGGCAAGACAAACGATTCAATCACTAAATGCTCCATACCAAGATGATATTAGTTCTCACCTTAATGAAGTATCTGATCTGGATGAGGTTGATGTTGCATTAAGGAATTTCAACAGCATAGGTCAGGAAATTGATAACATTACAAGTGGTGCTAATGTTGATCACGATGATGAAGTTGAAGGGTATGCTGAAGAAGAAGATGAAGAAGCATCATATAAAACTAAAGAATCTGATTATGAGGAAAACACTTTTGATTATTATGAATATAGTGATTGATTATTAAGGTGCTTATAATGAATATTTTTAACTTTTTTTTATGTAATATGATGTGATGCATTATTTTATTTTAACCTAACATTGAAATTTATTTTGTTTAATGTTGATATGCAGATGACAGGAAGAGATGATCGTGGTGATTTTCGAGGGCGATACAAATGCACTAGTTCAAATACTAGTAGATATAGAGGTAGAAACACCAGTAAATGAACTATTGGTCACCTTACTCATCCCACATCCACGAACCTGAACAATCACTCACCATATGAGAGAGAGCTTGAGAGAGATCTCACATCATCTAAAAGAGCTCATATACCATCTGAAAGAGCATTTGAGAGAGCTCCTGTACCATCTGAGGGATCGTTTGATAGAGCTCCTACTCCATTTGAGAGAGCATCGGAGAGAGCTCATTCTACATCTGAGAGATGTCCTATTCCATCTGAAAGAGCATCTGAGAGACCCCCTATAAATAACTCATTGCAGCCGACTCGTCCACCTTCTGGTAATAGTTCTTTATCTACATCTGCAAGTGCATCATCAGGGTGTGGAACGACCGTCAGCAAGTTGTTGATACAACCAAATGGAGATGAGTATGACTTTCTAACTATTTACATTTTAATCTAAGTTGATTCTAAATGTATTTTTTTATTTAAATTTAACTATTAGTTCTAAATTAATTATTACAAACAGGTTCTTTCCTTCTGAAGTAATTAAACATATCACCACAGTTATCAAGTCTAAATACGAACAACCATGGCTTGGGTTGAGTGAGATTCCTAAGAATGTGAAGAACATGTGGTTTATACAGTTTCAGGTGATATCATTACCTTACGATAAGATTAAATTGCAAAAGTTTGTTCTATTATATTTTAATTTAAAAGGATATTTGTTTTTTAGTAGAATTATTGTAGATGGGATCCTGAACATGAAGATGATATTAAGCGGATATGGAAACATAAAGCTTCAGCCCTCGTGCGTTCAAGCTTGGCAGATATTCGTAGAAAGAAGTCAAAGGGAAAATGGTTGTCTGTTTTAGTTCTTGAGGCACTTCGAACCAAATGGACACAGACCCAAGCTTCATCAGCATGTCCGAGCAAAATAAGAAGAATATATCAGTTAATAATGATGGTTGTCTGAATCGAGGTGGTGCTATTTCTATTTTTGAGCATATTAGAAGATTGGTAAGTGTTGTTTTTTAAATTAAGTTTTATTTGTAATCAAAATTTAGTTTAAATAGATATTAATTGTGTGATTAATTTAGGGAATTGAGTTAGGTAGAGATGCAACTGTCCCTGATGTTTTCCTGAGGCTCAATTATGATGAGAAAACTGGTAAATGGTGAAATTTTAGAGCTGAGGGAGTTTATGTAAGTATTTCTATAAAATAATAATTAAATTGTTAGAAATGGATATTAGTATAATACATGTGTGTACACATCTTATTTGGTTTTTTATACTTACAAAATCTTATCTTCGTATATGTTTCATACTATATGTAGAATAAGTTCAAGACGTTGAAGGCTAGTAGACTATCTGAAGGTGTAGATGAAGATGACATAGATGATTCTACTGTCTTTTACGAGACTAATGGAGGGAAGAACAAGAGAGGCAGGTCTTATGGATTTGGATCAGAAGCAACTCTCTATAGATCCTCGATTTCAAGATCCAACGCAAAGAGTAAGACCACTCATCCCACTAATGCTGAAGTTGAAGTGTTACAATCACGTTTGGCTGCTGTTGAGAGTGAATTGGCTTTCTTTCGGAGCCTTTTTGAGAAGATGAATAATGGATCACTCGCTCCTAGCATCTCTTCTTCGAACGTGGCTCATCCTCGTGATGGTGAGAACATTGATGAGGTTGCAGGTGATGAAAATGAGGAGGACGGAGATATAGGTATTAATGATGATGATGGTTTCTAAAATACATGTTTATACTATGAACTTAAGTCGTTTTCTTTTGTTGATGATGAGAATGGTGAATGATGATTACTATTGACGATGATAATGTTTAGAACTTATTGTAGCGCCCAGGACAAAAACGAAGCATAATTGGTTAATTCAATAAGTAAACCCTTAATTAAAATATCTTATGTGTATTAATTCTTGAGTGTTTAATTTAATTACGTGTGTTTCAGATATGTGTTTAACGACCAGTTTTAGATGGATAAAAATTATCCACACGGAACATAGAATATTTTTATACCATTAGATGCGTAACGGAAAAATGTGAAGATGGAAATGAACTAGAGGTCAATCGGACACCTGTAGCTCAAACGGCGAAGAAAAGGGCAAAATATCGAGTTTCGGAAAAATGAGGAACGGAATCGTGATGAACATAACCAAAGCTTATCGTGAATAGTAACCGAAGCTTATCATGAATAGTAACCTAGTGAATAGTGATTTCCATTTTCTATAAATAGGCGCTCATTCATTTCATTTTTCACCGTTTCTTCGAACGAGCCGAAAAGCGCCGAACACACATAAGTCTCTCTCTCCACTCTCTTTTTCTTTCCCGTCTTCATTCTGTCTCCGGCGCACCGCTGCCGGCGCCGCCGTCGGAGTTCCCCGGAAAATTTCGAAGTTGTTGGTTTCTGCTGATTTTCATACACAGCATAGCCCTCGATGAGACGAATCTAGGACAACTTCCAGAATTCAATTCCGATTTCCCGTTCGCCGGAAAACGGTGAAAAATGATCTCCAAACCCTAAACCCTTACTTTTTGCTACCTTTTCTCTCTCCCGTTTTCTCTCTCTCTCTGTCTTCTTCTTGTGGTTGCAAGCACCGGAGGGCCTGCCGAGGTTGTGGGTTAGCCACTGGAGGGGTGGTGCCGCCTTGGGTGGCGGCGCCGGTGCCGGAAAACGGCATGGAAAAGGGGCTGTTGCACATCGGGTTTTGTGTGTGTGTAATGTGTGTGTTGTGTATGCATGCTGTTGGGGGTTGTATTGGTGGTTGCCGGCGACTGGAAGTCGCCGGCCAGTATCCCAGGTGGTCGGGGGAAGGGTCGCCGGCCGAAGCTGGAAATGCGAGGTTTGGTTATGTATTTTTATGTGCGATGAAGGGGTTTTGAGGATGTTTTTATGGCACTATTCATGTCGGAATCCGGGGAGGGATGGCCTGAGGTGGTAGCCGGCGGTACAGGCTCGTCGGAGGACAAGGTGGTGGTGGCATAAGGCGGCGCCGCCGCAGCCGGTGGCTCCGGGAAGGTGGCTGCTTAAGCAGGTTTGCGCCGGGAGACGCTGCCCTGTTTTTCTCCCGCAGGACGCATCATGTAAATTTTAAGACGCATCCTGCACGCTAAATCTGAACTGGATAGAATTGTAGTCTCTGTTTTGCTCGCAGGACGTGTTTTGGAAATTCTAAGACAGGTCTTAGGAGACACCGGGGAGTTTTTTTCACCCGTCGCGGGGAACGCGTGTGACCTCGTATTTTCGATCCGATTCTCATTTTTTTTTTGTCGTTCTTTAACATCGAGTCGTTGCTAACAAGATATCACTGACCGGGGATCGTGGGTCCCGGTCAAAATCAACCCTTTGATCACATTACCAAAATACCCTTCAATCTTAAAACGCTCCGTTCGAGCTCGTTACAACTCCGATTGAGCTCATTCTTGTTTTGTTATGATCCAAAATCCATTCTCTTTCATCTCAGCCTTATAAACTGATTTTTCCCTCTTGTTTCTTCAACCTCAATCGTTAGGCCTACCGTTCCGATCCATCTCATCTCGATCGATAATATCCGATTCGATGTTGTTTTAATATTTAATTATAAATTATAATGAGCTAAGAAAACATCGTAATTTATGTAGGCTACCTGTTGGATTGAAGCTCTGGGATACGAGATCTTTGACTTGCTGATCACGTGGTAACCACCGAACAAGGTGGGGGTAAACTCTTATCTATGTTTTAAACTGTACGGTTTTATGGAAAACTATGTGACTAAGTGATCTAAATCCTGTTATTATGTGATGTCATTTTCAAGTGAAATGTTTTTACTACGTGAACAGGATTCGAGTAAATTATATGTTTTTGAGAGCTATTGATTTCAAGTGATACAAATGCAAATGGTTTCAAATGATGATAAGACGGGATAATACCCGTTAAAAAGGGGTTTCTTTAGAGACCAACATATGTCAAGGCATTTTTCTTTACCTATGTGTTATGTGAATTATGTGGCCAACGTGAACGTGACCAATGTGCACTATGTGTTATGTGGAAACTGTTGTATGATAATTTAACTACGCATGCATGTGCCACGCCAAGTAGGGTATTCCTCGTCGGAACCCAACAAGAGGGTATTCTACGGAATGCCAACATGAAGGGTGTAACAACCCAAAATGGGGTCGGCTTGGGGCTTCGATAGGTCTTCTTCGAAAACCTATTCAACGGATTGCATTGGGACTCTTCGGGAGTCTACAACGTGTATATATATAGTATTCAAGAAATGTTATGTGTACCCCTTTTACTGTACAAATCAACCCCACTAAGTGTCCTTTTGGCACTTACCCCTTTTATGTTTTATTTTACAGAAAATTTCGGAGGCGAGGAGGAATGAACAGAGATGCCTATTATTTTTGTATGTATATAAGAATGGTTATGGATGTTCGGTATTTTCTAAAAACCCGGTTATGTACAAAATAATGTTTATGTGTTTTACTCCAAACAAAAATATTTTTTTCCCCTGCAATCATATAAACTTTTCATATCTTTCAAGGGTTGTTTTCTAAATTTTTGTTTGTTTTAAAATCTCCACGATTTAGGATTTCTGTTGGACGCCCTATGAAAATGCTACGTTTGCACTCTGATTTGTTTTGAAGAAAATTATTATTATTATTATTATTCTTATTATCCACGTTTTAAACGTTATATGAAAATGGGGCGTGACACTTATTGTTTATGTTGTGATATTATTTTGGATGTGTTCTTAAATTTGATGTTTGGAGGATTTTATATTGTATTTTTTATTAGTTTTACATGATTTCTTTATATAGCTACGAAATTTTTTTATAAAAATTTCCAATAGAAAATTCCAATGGTAATATTGCCGTTGGAATTATGGTTGGACAAATTCCAATGGAAATTATCTGTTGGAACTCTTAAAATGAAATTCCAATGAAAAATCCCAATGGTAAAATTGTTGTTGGAATTAATATTGCACCGATTCCAACTAATTCCAACGGAAATTCCAACAGATCATATCCGTTGGAATTTTTAAATTATCCTCAAAATTCCCACCGAAATAGGTCGTTGGAAATACCGTTGGAATTTTTTCCAATGTAAAGAAGCCGTTGGAAATGCTGTTGGAATAATTCCAACGGTCATTAGCCGTTGGAAAAAGCATTGGAAATAGTGTTGGAACTTTTTCCACCAACAAAGATCTCCAACAGTACTATTCTGTTGGAATTACCGTTGGAATAAATATTCCGTTGGAAATTCCGTTGAAATTTTTGAAATTCCAACGCCCACTTTTCCTACGGCCTAAATTTCGATGGAATTACCGTTAGAATCAGAAATTCCAACGGAAAAACTCAGAATTCCAACGGAAATTGTGTCGTTGGAATTTGATTGTTTTCTTGTAGTGCACAAATGATTAATGAATATGATACGAAGTGAAATATACATTGTTAATAAGAATTAAAACTTTGTCAAAAATCAATTTGTGGCATCATTACATCACCAACAGTGGAATCAATCAACTACTCAACCTAGGGTACATAATTTTAGTTTAATGTTGTGCACAATTGGGCAATCAACGAATTACAAAATACTTAACTACAACATTTGGGTGTGTAAAAAACTTTGGATCCCATCGGGTAATACGAAAGGACGAGACAAACTGTAATAATGCATATTGCTCTAACACTTAATCAATTATCCTTGCGTAATATTGCATGTTAGGGTATTTTTTGGACTCAAAATTATTCATTTGATGATGCGTGCAAGACTCGTACATGCACAGTCTTGGGAAATGATTACGCATCGATGGTTTGGATTTTTCCCACTACATTGTGTTGGTCATTGTGATTATATTTGTACATACATGTCTCGGTAATACACATGCAAGAAAAAAAAATATAACACTACACAAGTGATTTAACAAAACAAGTATCAATGGATAACAATAAAGAGAAGTACAACTTCATCCCCAACAATTATTTGCATGAAAATTTGGAAAGTGATACGAGATTTAACACCGAGTTCTACGGTGCTATGAACTCAGCAGCAGATCAGTTAGACTCACATGTAAGTTATACTCCTCATCAATTAGTAATTGATTTCGACTTAGCAATTGGTTATGCAGAACGATTAACGTTGTCTGATGAAATGGTGTAGGGAATGAAGAACTACAATAAACAAAGATGCAACCTACAACCTAAGTTTGATGCATGTGTGTGACTTTTTGACTCCACCTCGGAAGACATGTGCAACAGTCTGTTTGGGAATAAATGAGAGGAGAAGCATCTACCTCCATCGGCTAATCGAACTGAGCTCTCATCTCAAATGCATTGCCATCCCACTCCTCGATTAGATGATCGAACAGATTATCTATCTCCACAAAATTGTGCTAAACACCTTCAACCTGAGAGGCATTATATAACTATATCTCGGATATCTCTCGAAAAATTCAACAAAATGCTTAAAACCCTCACCTCCAGTAGGGTTGAAGCAATCGATGAATGTGGATTTGGTGGATTGCTAAAACTGCAGGTCTTACCGTATTTAAGGAACTCATCCTTCAACTAATTGACACATTTGACATAGAGACATGTGCCCTCCAAATAGATGGTAAGATACATCATCTAACGGGAGATGATTTCGCCCAAGTGATGGGAGTGCCGGAGGGGGTGTACGAGGTGAGATGTATGGTGAATACAAAGCTCTCGCGGATGTGCGACATCGATTGTGTCGTGAAATATCAGATGAAAGTTGGTCATTCATTTAAAGAAGGTGGAGAAAGACTTGTTGTCAACTAACGACTCAGGAGAAGACTTCGTAAGGCTATTCCGTTTATTTACAGTAGCTACAATACTTGCCACGATAAGCACATACAACACCAACGTCAATTATTTGTTCCCACTGATGGACGTGCTTAGCATAAAGTACAAGAAGTAGACGACTCTGTTTTATCATAGGATGCTCAATGGTGTAAGAAAGTACAAGAGGTGTAATAATATACCGCATTTGATGATATCCGGTTGCACGTTATTCCTCCAAGTGATATTATAAATACAATGAAATATTATCTTGCTTGATACATTGTTTTGTTATGGGGCATATCACCTTCTCCTTTAACGATAATTATTCTAGATCTATTATCTGAAGACCGTCTTGAGTAATGAACCCATCAATTGTGTACAAATGAGGAACATTGGTATAGAAGATACGCCTGGTGTTTGTCTACAATCAACATGCAGATACGCCTCTTTGTGGTCTTTATAAATAAATAAATATATATATATGAGTTCATATACAGTAAAACCTCTATAAATTAATAACTTTAGGACCATGAAATTTTATTAATTTAGAGAGATATTAATATATCGATAAATTAATATTTTATTAATAAAAAGAGAGACTTTTTAAATTCAGCAAATTTAGTACATATGTATTGAAAATAAATGAATTCATATACATGTTTCATTGATTATATTCATACATCAACCAATTCTTTGTAACTAATTAAATATATTCATGTATAATATCAATTCATTGTATACAATTAACTATTATATTCATGGACGCATGTATCAATTCATTGGAATTACTTAAATATACATGTTTACATTAATTCATTGCACTTAAATTTTAAGAAAAATCAAGTAACAATAGATTCATATTGTAGCAAATTACCATAATATTTATAATTGTAATATTTATGAATTATTAATTTAGAGTTGCAATGGGACCTAATATTTATAAAGGAATTTTCTGAAAAATTATTATCTTAATATCTTATCGAATTTGATGATTTTTTACAAAGGCCCAAGTCAGGACCGGAAGATTTTAGAGTGCTTCAAAAGTACTAGGTAGATTTATTTCGATCTCTTTATGCTACAAAGCACAAAAGCTTACCTTAAAAACTAAAAAGAGTACCTTCTTAATTTAATTTAGAATTCTTTCTAATAATGGAAAACTAATAAAGGTTAAATTGTATAATGATAACCCGATTTGGGCTCATTTTGTCATTCTACCCATTATTGGGCTAAAAAGGTAATATTAGCAACTTCTAGGGTCAACCTTAATAATTTTAGCAATTTAAGGGGGTCGAATCCGAAATTCTCAAAGTTATAGGCTCCAAGAGTCATTTGTTCAAAGTTTAGGGGTAAATCTACAATTTTAGAAATTCTAAGGTTCGTTTCGCAATTTCAGCTTGTTCTGGGGTTTAAATGTCATTGTCCAAAAGTTCAGGAATCAAACTGCATACTCCATAAAGTTAGGGGGTTAACCTGTAAATCATAAAAAGTTAGGGACTAAACATTAATTTCAATAAAAGTTAGGGTTTTCACATAAGTCCCTGCATTAAATTACATTCTGAATATCCCCCCAAACCCTAACCCTAACTGTCGCCTCTTCCCTCCGTCCCTGCCACCGCTCAACTCGGTGCTGCCACTTACGACGACACCCAATACACCCCCACATACCACCCATTCCCGTATTGCCATTCACGGCAGTGCCGACAGCACACACATACACGTGGCATTTACATACACGCACACAATCGTAGCAGCGTCGCTGCTCCTCGTGGTGGCGCAACCAGGTCCAGCTGCCAATGCCACCTGCACTGACCACACACACCCCAACCTGGCATCACTACTCACGACGGTGCCACCACACATACACTGATACACATACACACACGTAATATATTTACATACATGCCCGCTCCTCACGGCTGCCCACAACCCAGCATGCCGGAGAAACTCCGACGTCGGTCTCCCCATCCACCAGACTCACTGGCACGAACCACGCGCTAGCTCCTAAACACCTACAGCAGCAGTGGCAGAAAAAGAGTGGAAGAGGAAAAAGCTACGGGACGACTGCCTCTTTTCCACAGCTGTAAGCGATGGAGATGGCGGTCGAGTCAAAATCCAGGCCCGTCTTTGTGACAAGCTCGATAAGTACTACTCATGGGTCCGATTATCTTGTCGAAAAACTCCAGCCAATGATGTTGGAGAAACGACGGTGGTAGCGGTGACTTTTCTGAAGAGGGAGAGAGAGTTAGATAGAGATGGTTGCTTTCTTTTACCCACTTTTCCTCAATACTATTCTAAGAACATGAAGTGTATTCTAGGTAGCTTAGGTGTCATGATTTTAGGAGAGAAAAGATTAGGTGTCAATCTTAGAAATTAACTTGATAAATAATGATGATAATAGTTTATAAATAAATAAAATATGTATATATTAGGGTATTACATCCTTCCCTCCTACAAAGAAATTTAGAAACGTACCAAAACTCAGTAAATCTGGATACATTGTTAAAAATTCTTTTTCTTCTTTTTTTAGGTCGCTTTCTTAACATCGTGATGGCTCCACTAAACTTTTTCTAAAGTCACTTCTCGATTTATGTGTGTCATCCTTATGTAAGGGTCATGCTAATCTTCTCTATATCATTCCAATGTTATAGGATGTACCTTCTTTTATTTTATCTAAAATAGCCACAGGAGCTTTTTCTATGATAAGTCCTTCTTAAGCCTGATATGTTTTTGATTAATAACATAACTCGAGTCGAAAACGTACTTTCTTAGCATAGACAGATTAAAGACGTTATGTATGCTGATGTAGTTTGGCGATAAAGCTAACTTGTACGTCACTTCTCCGATTCGTTCTAGAATCTCGAACAATCCAATATACTTTAGATTTAACTTACCTCTTTTCCCAAAGTGTTAAACTTTCTTAGTGGATGATACTTTTAAAAAGACCCCGACTCCTACTTCGAAAATGTAGTTCTCTACATCTTTTCTTCGTATAGGACCTTTGCCAATTTTGTGCTGTTCTGATTCTCTCTCGAACCTTTCTTATTACTTTCACTGCCTGCTCTACTAATTCAGTTCCCAAAACTCTAGTTATGGTTCGAATCTTAATACTCATATTATTCCAGCATTACAGGGAAAATTTCAAGTTGGAGCATGGGTCAAGCAGAAGGTTTAAGGAATAAGAGAACTTAAGAATAGAAGGTTTAATAAAGGAAGATTAAGGATAACGTGCTTTCGATTGGATTTAATTTTTTAACATTTGTGATCATTTATTTTTCTTCAAGGCCGTCTCCCGTGGTTATTCAGTCGTAAGGCCAATATGTGTTATTAAAACGCAAACCTAGAGAATCTATCATGAAATTTTAAGAATCATTCTATTCCTATAATTCAAAGCATGTGAAATCCCTTTTGAGCATCTATGTTATTCTAGCTTTTGTCATATTTTATGAAAGCTATATTTTGCATTAAACTGAACATTTGAAAACATTCCACTCAACAAATAACATAATAATATAAATTATATAAATACCTCAATAGATTTCTCTGTTATCGTTTGTCATCATGGTATTATCTCGCAATATAAGATAACATATAATCAAATTGCACAAATCAAACTTGAAATCAAACATAAAACATAACACCAAACATCCACACATGGTCTCCATAAACCTCAGACATTAGCCTCAACTTTACATATCATACCCATGGACCAGGGGAGACACACCCACTAGCTCACCCTATCGTAGACAAGGGCCTATACTAGTCTCAATTCTTTTCACTGCACCAACTCCTGTAAACGACCATTTACGCATACGAGCTCACGCTATTGCAATCAACGGCCCTGTGGCGACAGCCTAAAAGCATTATGTCGATAACAGTGACATAACACAACAACAAGATTATAAACCATTTAAACAATTTAACGAGAAATATTCATAAGCACAAATTCTAGCCTAAAAACTCATACTTGTGTAAAATGTGATAACAAATTAACACAATACTTATGTAAAATGTGATCACAAATTAACACAATCTCGTAGCCATAAAGGATACAAAAATTTTATATGGTCCCATAAACATATCATTGTATCATAACAGTGAAATTTATATAAATTTGTAAAGATTTCCATTTCCACATAGGTTCACGATCATAAAATAATTAAACATCCTAACATAGCATACCTTAGCGAAGGCGGAGCAATAGATTAGAAGTCGATGCTAGTAGCTAATAAAATATTTTCTTTCCAATAGAAATTATACTTTTACTTCCCTTTAGATTCACGTACAATCAAATATTTTTAGAATATAAAACATTTTAATGAGTCTATAGAATCACATACCAACTCTGATACCACCTATAACGCCCTATTTCTTTTAAAGGTAAACTTTGACTAAGGCGTTACTTACTTATAAAATTCACTCTTTTAATAATAATAAAGATAAATAAAAACAAGAGTAATTATGGATATTCCAAAACTCATGAATTTAAAATACTTTGAATAAAAATCTTTTGCAACCTTTAATAATCGGCTACCAGCATCTACTGCTCGCGCATCATACTCTAAACTCTTTAAAACTAAAAATATTTTAAAAAGAGTGGTGAGTATTTGAAATATACTCAGTGGGAAAAATCCTAAACAACATAAAATAATTTCCAAATAAATAAATCGTAGAAACATTTACTCATAAAACTATTTGATAAAAGATATTGCTACGCCCTTATTTTGAAACGTTATAAACTTAAAGGATTTTCTTTGGGTATTTATCAACTCATCATAACACAATTTTAAAGGTTTACTCGAACTTGTCAAATCACAGTTTTGTCACAAGAAGCTGGTTGATATAAGACGTTTATCGTTTTAACAAAACCAGTAGAAAATAGATCATTTCAATAGCGTGATATAAATCATTTAATATTGCAAGCGGTCATCTCAATCAATTATTGATCACACTCAAACATATCACTTTCTTTTATAGTTTCCACCGTCATAAAACCGATTCTTAGCCGCCATAATTACGGTTTTCATCGTCATAAAATACAGTACTTAGCCGCCATAAATATGGTTTTCATCGCCATAAAATATGACACTTAGCCCTCATAAATACATTTTTCACCGCCATGAAATACGGCACTTAGCCGCCATAAATATGATTTTCACCGCTATGAAAACACATTTTATCTGCACATATGCAAATATTAACTTCACATCATTCTCCACCTTTGCATTCATAGTAAAACATTCACATTCCGATAATAATCACACTGTTACTTTGTATAAAATAAACATTTATTCATTTCATACGAAATTAAGATTTCATAATTTGAAATAATCGAGAATAAGCGTATTTGTAGAAAGGCATTTTATCCCCACCTTATCGCAGCGTTCAGAGAGCTTCAAAAGTACTAGGTAGATTTATTTCAATCTCTTTCTACGTACCCTACAAAGCACAAAAGCCTATCTTAGAAACTAAAAAGGAGTATCTTTCTAATTTAATTTAGAATTCTTCTTCCTTGAGCCTGATTGCTGATCTCTGCCTCTCCTTTTTGTGTTGTAAGAAGAGGGGGCTGCTGATGCATCTTTTCTTACAGCAGCACTGGATGCAGCACTGCCAACTGGTCTAAATGCTACAGTTGCTCCAGCTCCTCATTCATTATCTCTTCTTGTCTTCGGGGAGGGAATATCAGCAGCAAGGGGATGACCTTCTTCTCCTCTTCCTACTTAGAGGTTGATCATCAACTTTCTTTTTTTTTTCATCTTCTTGCAGCTCTCTTGATCTCCTAGATCTTTCTGTTCTTTATTTCCCCTTTTTGGTATCATCAAAAAGGTCCGGGGACAAAGCAGAGGCTGTTCTGAGCACAGTGGATCTTGGTCTTCTTATAGCAGGTACGGGGGCTTGTCTAGTTGGCAGCTTATCTCCTTGAGCATGTTGAGAAAAAACACTTATCATCATATCTCTAAGCTTGCCAACAATCATCTTTAGATTGCCTAATGTGTCGTCGACACTCCTAGTGCTTTGGGTTTGATCAAGAACATTATCCGACAGTGTCTCTAAGATCATAGAGTGAGATTGCAATTTTCCTGCAGCTGCATGAATCATTTTCTTACAGCTTATGATCTCCTCAAGATTGATGCAGCAGCTTTCTTTAATTCTCTCTCCATCCACACTCTGTCCCTGAACTGTAGGTTCCACTGGTCTTGTAGATACTACATCCGTCTTGGTAGCACTTCAATATCTCTTCTAAGGCCAGAAATAGATGCAGTATGGGACCTGTCACTCATATGGATGCTGTTCTGCATGTTAAACTTATGTTCTTGAAGTGTATAAATAAGTTGTCTAACAGCAGCAACGACTCTGTCTATTGATTCTTCCTGTGACACTCCAGTAAACCTTTCTTATCTATGTTCTGATTCTGGTGCAGCATATGGAACAATGGCATATGGGCGGTGTGCTGCATCCAGCTCAGTATTATCATCTTTATCTTCATCATCATGAACGCTCCTCCTTAAGCTTGATCCTCTGAAAGAAGCGAATTTCTCAGAAATGTAAGAGGTAGGAGCTTCATCTTCTATCTCTTCATTGGTCTCCTCAGTAATTACTTCTGTTGTATCCTGGATGGTTCAGTTAAACGTGCAGTAGGTGCAGCATCAACCTCCTCATGAGATGTCTCTAGCTGCACTGTTGTTACTTCAGCCACTTCTTCTACTTCAGCTTCCTCTAACGGTACTGTCTCAATAGCCACCCCTTCAGAGGTCTTAATCTCCTTAGTGAGTACTGTCTCAACAGCCTCCTCACCTAAGGTCTTCGAAGAGGATACCGTCTCAACAGTCGATCCTCCAGCAACTTCTTCTTCACCAACTCCTTCTTGCAGCTCAGATGGTTTCTTGCAGAGGTAACAGTTTGAGATACTGTAAGCTCTATCTCTGTAAGAATTTCAGCCTCGATCCTTTATCTTGATTCTTCAGGTTCTTCAAGGAAGTCAGCTTCCTATACTGCTTCCTCCGCCAATATAAAAAGTCCCGCCTCTGCAACTTCCTTCATGGTCGCATTATCGGTAATTTCATCATCTGTAATGTCTGTCAGCACTTGACGGATTATCACGGACGGTTCCCTTTCAGGTGAAGCTTCAGCAGCTTCAAGATAAGTATGCACAAAGGAATCGCCATAATCCAATAGTTGAGTCTCCTCCTCTAAAGGTTCAAGAGAGACGATTGCAGAGAGGTCCTCAACCACTTAATCCTAGGCAGTGGAGCTTGAGTTATGGCCAGACGATCCTTCTCTCTGCTGTCTCCTTGGAGTGTGTTGCATCCTTCTTTCTCTATCACTAGCTTGTAGCGCTAGTTGCAGCATGGCTTTATCTGCTTGCTCCATTCCAAGGTTGCTGATTTATTCTTCAGCGAAGGCAATGTCATCACCCTTTCTCACCGCCTCTACAGCCGGGGTCAGGGTGATCTGTAGATCCTCCCTTGCTACTTTCATCGGCTGCTCCACAGACTCCCTCTCTTCTGCAGCAGTCTTGCCTTTTCCTTTGTCCAAAGCACCCTAAGTAGCAGTTCTTTTGGATCTTTCCGTGTGAACAAACTCTACGAATTCAGGTTGTAGGAGATGGAGGATATCATCAGATTGAGCCCACTTTAGGACAACTTTCTCTACAGCAAGAAATTCTCTCCACTACAGTAGAGTTTCCCCCTTAGACAATCTCATCCTCCTCCAAAGATTGTACTGCTACTCTACCTCATCTTTAGAAGTGGGGGAAGCTGGATCGATCAGAATTCTTGCAGCAGCTACTTGAATGCGTTTTTGCTCTTGCTACTCATCTGACTCGACTTTCATTAGAGTTTTGGAAAGGGAAGTTACTGCTATTGGCTTTCTTACAGTAACTGTAGCAGTCTTCTTCTTCTTGCTGTGTAGGGTGACAAGAATCAGAGCTGGCGGGCTGGGCCTCTTGCCTTGATTCTTATTCTTGTCAGCCTTTGATTCGCTGTAAGTAACTACTGTGGAGTCACTTATAGCTTCGTCTCTTAGAGACAATGATGCAGTTGCTGTATTCTTCAATTTCTTTCTTGCTCCAGCTGCTGCTGCACCAGCAGCAACCTTTTTCAAGGTTTTTCCTTTCTTCTTCTTACCAAGGAAATTGCCAATGGGGATTAGGGTAGGAGCAATCAGCCGCACTCCAAGCTTATAGAGAAGGGAGCAAATTGTAATACCATAGTTCCTTCTTACTGTTTTCTTCTCTGTCTTCTCCCACGGCCGCTTAAGAATGAACCTGTCCAGTTCACCCTTTCTCCACTCATTATGGCTGACATAATCCTGAAGTGGAGATCTATGCATTTATCGTAGCTCCGGTTTTATCTTTAATGGAGTATATACAAATATTATGAGGAAACTCAAACTTAGGTTTGAATAGTTTCTTCGGGGTGCTCTTCTTGATTTGGGCCCTAAAAATATGAGCAAGAATAAAAAGGTCGTATAGCTCTAAGCTATATACATGTTCTTGATTTATGAGAACATGTATATGGCTCAGAGCTAAGCTTTGGAGAAGATCAGTATAGAAAAGCTTCAGAGATAAAAACTGCTCTTTTGCTTTGATACTTGGAAGTTATGTACGAATGATCAGGAGGGAATGCCAAGGGGTAGCTTAAAAGCCTCATAGTAAGATCAACAGATGAGATTAAATGATTAGAGTTGATCCAACGGTCCTTGTAAAATGGTGGAGGGGTTAAAGTGCAATTACCTAAAACATAGAATTTATGACTTCTAACCGCGTCTTTTCAAATTCTGACACATGCAGACTTGCATTAAACGTGAGATAAAGCATGTATTTTTCCACCTAATTTGTTACTTTTTAAGGTTCCAACTTCTTATACGAGGTTGCAGAGTATTAAATACTCCAGGAAAAAAAAAATTGTATCCTCTTGCTACTTACTTTACTTACTTACTGACCTTACTGTAAGATTTAAAGAAGTCGCAACATGCAGCAAGATACTTACTGCTTCTAGCAAAGATACAGAGGTTCCTCCTAAGCTTCTACAACTTTTCTTTCCACTTATAACTTCAGAATTTCCAGTTCATTTCTTAGCATAGAAAACCTTGATTCACACAAAGGCTTGGTGAATATGTCAGCTAACTGAAGATCTGTTGGGATTTCGGTGTATGGATTTTGATGAGACAAACCACATATGTAATAGGAAGTTTGAGTACCCTATTTTTCACAATATTTAAGTGAAACATAGATTAGGATTGAGTCTATAGTTATAGGTTCTGAAAGATGGAGGAGCTCAATGAGACCATGCTGCATCAAGAAAATGAAAGTATGAAGACGCTGCAAGAAGTATATGCAGTAATGTAGCAAGTAAGAAAGAATGGCAAGTAGCGCCACTACAAGTAGAAAATATAGGTTGCAGGAAGAAGTCTCTGCAACATAGCTGTAAGAAGAATATATTCTACACTGCAGAAAGTCATTACAGGAACACTGTAAGAATAGGATACAACAGTGTTGTATGAAAAAAGTGCTGCAAGCTAATCAAAGATACAACAGCACTGTACAAGAGGATTTGCTGCAAAAAGGTCAAGGATACAGAGTAAAGACCATGACTTGCTGCATACTCAACAAACCTCGTATATGTCAAATAAAATCAACATCTTGCAATTTGAGGAAGAATAAATTAATACGAAGAATGAAGAACGAAACAAGTATAATTAGAGTCGTTCGAGAGAAGATCAAAGTTGCAGACCTGGAGTCAATGTGAAGACAACACGTGGTGTGATAGGCTACAGAAAGCTGCAAGCCGCAACCACCGCATTAAATGCTCTAGGAAGAAAATTCAAGGTGCATTAAATGCAAGCCATGCCTTTGATCAGTTCACATAATTCAAATGAGAGATATCTCTTTCAACAGATATCTTTCTATAAGTATAAATAGAGGTCGAGCTACACTGAAGGAGACTACTGACTAATTGATAAGCTAAATGGTTCACATAATTCAAATGAGAGATATCTCCTTCAACAAATATCTTTCTATAAGTATAAATAGAGGTCGAGCTACACTGAAGGAGATTACTGACTAATTGATAAGCTAAAGGATATACGCTCAAATAAGCTCAAGTTTTCAAAGCTACATTCTTTCTCCAACAGTTTTCAGTCACTCGACCTTAGTGAAGTGAACAAGTTCAAGCTGATAGATCCACGGAAAAATTAAGAAGCTCACTTCACCACACCAGTTGAAGAACCAATCTTTTATATACTTTAACCTTATTGCTGTGTGCTTAGGTTGTTTTAGGTGTCGAACAGTTGATAGGATTTATTCTTGCTATTTGTATAAGTTGTCTAGGTGATAGGCAATTTCTCTATGTGGAAGTGTGAAATCCTGTGTGGGTTTGCCTTTAAAACTTGCAGTTGCTGTGTGTACGCCGGGTTTTAGTAGGTGTTGACTCGTTAGGTTGATAGATTGTTAGGAGTGTCCTGTAAATCAATCTTGCTTAACGAAGTTCCTGCTCGAGGTAGCAGTAGAGTGGACGTAGAAGGATTACACCACCTTCGAACCACTATAAGCCTAAGGGTTTTTATTGATTTATATATCTGTGTTGCATTCTATATATCTATCTTGTCATAAGTATAAAAACATCTTTAAAAGAAAGAGCATATTTGAGAAAACCAGCCTTGTGTAAAAAGATATTTTCCGTTGCGTAAAATTCTAAGTTACAGCGTACAACACTGCATACTAGTGCTGTAAGTAGTAATTACTGGTGTTGTAAGTTTAAGTAACTTACAAAAAGTAAGTTTAAAAGCATTTTTGAAAAATGACCAAGGTTCATTCACTCCCCCTCTGAACCTCGGACACCACTTGGGACCAACAAGATCTGTATGAACTTTTTCTAGCACACATCATTCTTTTCCACGTGATCTCTTATGAAGTGATGTTTGATGTCAATGTGCTTTGTTGTTGAGTAAAAGACAGGATTATCACAGAAAATTAAAGTCTTTTTTTCTTCAATACCATAATCTCTTATTCACTGCTGTATCCAGAGGATTTGAGCACAACAACTTCCTGCTGCAACATACTCTACTTCTGCTGTAGATGTTGCTATGGATGTTTGTTTCCTGCAGAACCATGAAACAAGTTTATTTTCAAGGAATTGACATTTTCCACTTGTACTTTTCTTGTCTATCTTGCAGCCAACATAATCTGAGTAGAGTAGCCTTTAAGATTGAATCCTCATTCCTTAGGATACCAAAGGCCTACTTCTTGAATTTCTTTTAAATACTTGATGATTCTTTTTACTACTATAAGATGTGATTCATTTGGTGCTGCTTGAAATCTTGCACATACTTCTACTGCAAACATGATGTCTGGTCTGCTTGCTGTAAGATATAGTAAGGATCCTATTAGACGTCTGTACTTGGTAATATCCACATCTTTTCCATCTTCATCTTTATCAAGACTTATGGATGTTGCCATGGGAACTGATGTAGCTGATCCATTTTTCATACCAAACTTCTCTATAAGTTGCTTTGTGTACTTGAATTGGTTGATGAAGGTTCCCGCAGATAGTTGTTTTACTTGCAGTCCAAGAAAAAAGTTTAATTCCCTCATCATACTCATCTGAAATTTTGACTACATTAGATTAGAAAACTTTCTACATAGATCTTTGTTGGTGGATCCAAAGATGATGTCATCCACATAAATCTGTACAAGGAGAATACTTTCTCCATCTTGAATTCTGAACAAGGTCTTGTCCACCGTTCCTTTCTTGAATCCATTCTCCAGTAGATAGAGAGATAGGGTATCATACCAAGCTCTTTGTGCTTACTTCAACCCATACAAGGCTTTGTGTAGTCTGAATATTTTCTCTTCTACTTGATCCTCAAAATCTAGGGGATTGTTCGATATGCACTTTCTCTAATACAAGACCATTGAGAAATACACTCTTCATATCCATTTGACATATATTAAAGTTCATGTGAGCTGCATAGACTAGAAAAATCCTTATTGCTTCCAGTCTTGCTACTGGAGAAAAAGTCTCATCAAATCAATTCCTTTAGCAACTGGTCTTGATTTGTTTCTTACAACAAGTCCTGACTCATCCAGCTTATTCTTGAACACCCATTTTGTTCCAATTACTCCTTGATGACTTGATCTTGCAACTGTGTGCCATACTTGATTTCTTTTAAATCTATTTGGCTCTTCCTGCATGGCTTGAACCCAATTGTTGTCTTGAAGAGCTTCTTATATGCTTTTTGGTTCTGTTTGAGAGATAAAGCAAGCAAAGATTGCTTCATGAGGAATAGATCTTCTTATTCTTACACCTACAGATGGATCTTCAATAATGAGATTTTTAGGATGATTTCTTAGCAAGGTTCTGTCTGGCTCAAAGTGATGCATAGATCTTGGTTGTTCCTCATCATGCTGTAAGGTGGTAGGTTCTGTTGTTGTAAGATTGTCTGCTGCATCCAGAGATGTGCAATCTTTCTCTCTGTCTTCTGCTAGGAGAAGAACACCTTCAGTGTAGGGAATATTATTTTCTTTCATGGGGGTTGTCCCTTCAATAGGTTCATCCAACTTGCTTGTGTCACAATGTGGTTCATCAAACATCACATGGATTGACTCTTCAACCACCAAGGTTCTTTTATTGAAGATTCTGAATGTTTTACTTACAGTTGAGTATCCAAGGAACACTCCTTCATCAGATTTTGCATCATAGGTTCTTAGATGTTCTTTTCCATTGTTGAGGATGTAGCACTTGCATCCAAATATATGTAGATATGTGATGTTTGGTGTGTGCCCATTCCATAGTTCATATGGGGTCTTGTCAAGATCCTTGTTGATCAGGCATCTATTCTGAGTGTAGTATGCAGTATTTATAGCTTCTGCCCAAAACCGTTTGGGAATCTCTGTCTTTGCAATTATTGTTCTTGCTGCTTCCTTAAGAGTTCTATTCTTTTTTTCACCAACACCATTTTGTTGAGGTGTTCTTGTAGTAGAGTATTCATGAAAAATACCATTATGAGAACAGAATTTCTGTATGAATTTATTGGTGAACTCAGTTCCTCTATCAGATCTTATCTTTACAATGCTCAAGCTTTTCTCATTCTAAATCTTCTTCATGAGGCCAGGTAGCTTGTTCTGAGTTTCTAATTTCTTAGCGAGAAAGATAGTCCATGTATATTTGTAATAGTCATCTACTACCATAAGTGAATACTTCTTCCCACTTATGCTTACTGGTTCTACTAGTCCAAAGAGGTCCATGTGTAGAAGATCTAGAATTCTGTGGGATGACTTCTGTAACTTGTCTTTGAAAGAGCTTCTAATTTGTTTGTCTTGCTGACATGCTCCACAAACATTTTCTTTCTTGAATGCCAAATCTGGCAATCCTCTTACAAGTCCTTTTCTTCCTAGCTTGTTTATAATTTTGAAGTTCAAATGACTAAGTCCTTTGTGCCATAGCCAGCTTAGCTCTAGTGGACTCTTTACAATGAAGCATGTAAGTTGAATAGAAGCACTCCAATCTGCAAGATATATATTTCCTCTTTTTGTTCCTGTAAGCTTGACTTCATTGGTTTTATTATCCTTGATTAGGAACTTGTTGAGGTTGAACTCCTCGGTGTATCCCTTATCACAAAATTGACTGATGCTCAACAGGTTGTATCTGAGTCCTTTTACATAGAATACATCTTTGATTTGAATATGGCCTTTGATAAAATTTCCACTTCCTCTTATGCTTCCTTTGGAATCATCCCCAAAGATGACTTTCGATCCTTTGCATGGTTGAAAATCTTTTAAAGCCTCTTTGTTGCCACTTATGTACCTTGAGCAACCACTGTCAACATACCATACTTTACTGTTGCATCATGATACTGAAACCTACAACAAATTCAAACAGATTTAAGTACTCATATCCGTAAGGGTCCTTTTTGGTTAGTTTCTTTTGGAACCCAAACTTTCTTAACAGAAATGACTTTTCTGTAAGCATTGTTGGTTTTCTTTCTGTAGGCAGTTTTGTTCATATACTGCTTGTTAAAGGTGTGTGCAGAAACTATATGTATGTTACCAACACTGCTGTAGTGTGGTCTTCCACCATACTTCCCTAGAGTATATCCTCTTTGAGGTTTAAACATTAAAATCTTAATGTTTGTGGGGTAAAAAATTTTATGCTGCAACTTTGTGGGTTGCTGTATATTCTTGCTACTTACAGTAGATTGCTTCTGCTACAGCCAGCTCTTGTATACAGGCTTACTTCCTGTTATTTTACACAAAGGTTTCTTACTCTTGTCCATTGTTGTTGGTTTGTTCAAGGTCTTTTCAGAGTTACTTAGTAACTCATTTTTAATTGGAGTTTTAGCTTGAATAAACATCACAGCTTTGGATGAGCTTGTTGTATTATGAGAGGTATGAGCGTTGTATCTTAAGCCAGATTTCTCAAATGAATTTCTGGCCATCAACCGACACTCTCTTACATCCTTAACAGATTTATTGAAGACTCTTATAGTCGTTTGCAAGTTTTTTTCTCATGCTCTAGCTTGGTGACTAGCAGATTGAGCCTAGAGACCTCCTTCTGAAGCTTGCTGCATCTTGAGTTGTCAGACTCAATTGCTGAAAGCATCTTTGCTAAATCAATGTTTTTGCTTCTTAAGTTCTCATTTTCAAACTTCAGCTCCTCATGGGTTGAGTTTATCTGCTCGAAGTCACTCATGATCCTTTCTAGAGAATGGATCATGTTTAGCTCCACTTTTCTAGGCATAGATAGAGGTTGATAAATTACCTCATCATCTCCACTGTCTTTGTAGTCTTTTTCCATTAGACAGATCAGTGCTTCTTCATCTGAAGATGAGGTTTCACTGTCACTTTCAGAAGATTCTGCAGCTTTCAGTATTTTCTTGGTGATTATTGTATCTTTAGTTTTCTCCATTTCCCCAATGAGAGCTCTCAACTTCTATCTATCATTTTTTCTTTTCTCTCTCCTCTAATCTCTCTCTCTCCTTTAGGATACCTGTTGACCTTTAGGTGTGGGCAGTTTCTTGCATAGTGTCCAGGCTTTCTACAGTTATAACATAAGTCAGAAGTGTTTGTATTTATTTGAGAAGAGGGTGATACTTAAGATAAGGGTTGAATTCTTCTGAAATCACTCATATTGTTGTTCTTTATGAATCTTTTGAATTTCTTCAGGAGTAGGGTCGTGTCTTCTTCTACATCCTCTGCAGACAGCTCAGTCTGTTTACTGCAACTTGCAGTTAATGTATCTTTTGGACTTCTTACTGTTAGGGCAGTGATCTTGGAGCTCAACTCTTCAACCTCCTTCTTTCTTCTGTTGAAATCATATTCAAACGCTTTAAGGTTCGAGAAAAGATTGAATGAGCTCATGGATTTTAGATCCATAGAAACTCTCATAGCAGTTGTCTTGATGTCTCATTCAGTTGGAATGGCTCTGAGCACTTTCATGTTTTTCTCATTCTGAGTATAGTGCTTGTCCCATGCTTCAAGTTCATTCACTATTAAAGTGAATCTTAAGTCCAGGTGCTCCAGAGTCTCTTCATTCTTCATTTCGAAGAGCTCAAATAGTTGAGTGGCATTGGAGATCTTGTTATCTTTTGTGAGTTCTGTACCCTCACAAATTTGCTCCAACATTTCCCAAATTTCCTTGGATGTCTTGCAAGTCTTGACCTTGCTGTCCAAGGTTTTGAATAGGGCATTTTTAGCCACATTGTCCAAGTTGGCTCTCTTTCTATCTTCATTATTCCACTCATTTCTAGGCTTGATCAAGAAGTTGGGTGTTGGAGGGGCTCCTTCCTCCATATCTCTACCTAGCATAGAATTCACCTTTGTAGGAATGATTGGTACTTCCGTGATGACTGTCCATATTACTTCATTCATTGCTGAGAAATGTGTCTGCATTCTTATCTTCCGGTCATCATATTCTTCAATGGAAAACATAGGCAACTTATGATTTGAAGAATCTATGATATGTTAGAAAAATAAATTTTTCACAAAGATGCAGAGAAAATAGCTAGCACAAGAATGGATCTGGAGGTAACTAGATAAGTTGGTTCCTAACCCAACTTGCTCTAATACCACTTATTGGTTTCAAGTGGTCTCGGAGGTTTAGAGGGGGGTGAATGAACCTTCATCGATTTTGAAAAATGTTACAAACTTGCTACATTGTAAGTTACTTGAACTTACAGTACAGGATGACACAACTTACAGCACTATGATGTAGTGCAGTATGCTGTATCTTAGAGTTCTTGTAACGAAAATTTATACTTTGACAGAAGGCTTGTTTTCTCAACTGATGACACCTAAAATAACCTAGCACACAACAAATAGGTAATAGTATATGTTTGTTTAATTTTCAACTGGTATGATGAAGTGATCTTCTGTATCCTCTTTGAATCTTTGAAGTAGTGTTTGTTCACTTCATTAGGTTGAGTGACTAAAACTTGTAAGAATGCTTGAGAGTATTAGCATGATAATACTTGGTCTTTTGAGCTCAAATGTTTCAGTAACCAGCTTCAGTGCAGCTCGACTTCTACTTATCACTACAAAAACAGTGCACAATGACAACGGTTATTAGCCATTGTCATAGACCATTTTTTACCATTGTGGAAGATGGTGTTGTCATAGACCCATCAACCACAATGGTTATTAAGCATTGTTGTATACAATAACGACAACGGTTGGTGAACTGCTGTATTCCAACACTCATTTACAATGCGTGGACAACGGTTTTACAATGATTTTGTCTACTATCGTAATTGAGAGCACATTTCACATCGTCTGCACGATGATTATTAATTGTTGTTATTATCTTCGACAATAGATTTACAACAGTTATTAACCGTTGTCGAAGACCATAACGACAATGGTTAATAACCGTTGTCATTATTTTTTTGTGATTTTTTTTATTTTTTTTGTATTGTCTTGTTTATTTACAACAACACCAACACCTTTACAATCCGTTGTAATGCATAACAAATCATGTAAATAAAAAATTTGTAATTTCTAAACATTTGAAATTTTAATTGCAATTGAAACCATCGTCACATTACTATCAATATCTTGTGCATTGCTAAGATCGATCAAACTAATGTAAAGTTTACTACAATTCTCATTATCCAAAAGAACGTAAGAAATAGTAAAGTATTCATTATGAAAGTCAATAATTCTTAATACTAGGAATTCCAAAGTACTCAGCTAGTATTCATGTACGTGTCGCTGGACACATGTTGCCCACTCCGAACGTACTTCATTTATTTCTTTTTTGGAGTATTCATCTTGTGTGAACTACTTAACAATATAAACTATATCAACCTAAAATAAAAATAAGCCTATAATTGCAAATGACTTTATGATTTAAGAATATAAACAGATATAGTACTCTAAGTTACAGCGATTCCAAATCAACCAACACATCCAATTCAGTAAGTTGTCTCATGTAACGCATGACATAAAATCCACATTGATATGCCACCTACAATCCTTTATATGCTTAAAATATCCATTCACATAATACCTCTTAAAATGACTTCGCAATACAATTAAGATTATTCTTTGCACTTGTTTTTCACAGTGTATCTGCTGCTTTACAGAAACAGAATGAGCCTTAATTAAAGAAATCTAGTATCTAAACCCTTCCTCTGCTGAATGGCTTTACAAATGCATACATCTAGATCTTCTAAGATAAACTTAGTGAATGAGACATAAATATATACCAACAAATGCCATAAAGTTGTCATCATGATATTCATATAATGATTTATAGAACTATGCTTTCAATCCACATCCCTAATACAATAATAAATATAGTTCGTCTGTTGTCACTTGTCACAAAGCCATGGACTACACATGCATTCATCCATATAGAGTTCATACAAAATGAAGCAATAAAAAATTATATTTCTTGTCATCCTCATATTAATTTCAATTTCTCTTCCATAACATGCTAAACACCACTCCAAATTTGATTGAAAAAGGTAAATTCCAGTAAAACATATTCATTTTTCCAACACTTTGCCTTAAATTGACCTAAGGGACTTTGTTCTGCTTCTCTAAATTTATTGTGCTGAGAAATGTCCAACAGTGAGGCCTACTGCTCTGAGAACCAAAAAATTTCGTCGTGTTATTTGCCATCAATGAGAGAGAATCAATTTCTTTGACAAAGGCACCTTCAAGAGGTATTCCTAATTCAATCGACGGGATGAGAAGAGGATCCTCAAAAGCTACGAAAAGAGCCCATATAGAACTCAAATCGAGCCTCTGCACTCTTGGGAAAATGTTAGACATTAATAAAATGTGACAAGTGAAGAAGAAAGTTATTTAAAGTCAGCATAAACAATAGTGACTCAGATTACCTTCATTTGCCTAGCAATTAGTGGTAACCCTGATGAAGCAAGCAATCGATTTGCACATTTTCTTGGTTTTGAGGTATAGGAAGATGGTGATTAATTAATAGTTAATCAAACTATACATTATTTTTGATGTACAAACACAAATAAGAAGAAAAAGCACAAAACTAATGAAGCTGTTGAACTAGGGCTCAGTAGGTATGTTACGAATTATGTGTACCAAATCAACCAAGAAATGCTCCAAGATGTAAAATAGTTCAAGAAATGACATAATGACTAATTTTGAATTCATTGAAATATGAAGAACAAAAGAATCTCATGCAATGCTCCATTAAAATTGTAATTTTAAAATTTTACCCGATAACTATTAAAAATCGGCAAACTGAGTCCACATCTCACTGGAGAATCCAATATTGGCTGAAAATGTCTCATGTAACTTACATGATACACAATTATTGTGATTTTTGGACAAGTTGATATGTCGTCTACAAAAGAACTTCAAACAAAAAAAAATAGGAATATATGTTGGTTGTTTAGTTCCCAAAATTTATGAACAAAAAGTGTAGCATATGATGATCTAATCTGTAAAGGATATTGTGTAGTTTACGGTTCTTACTTTCGCAGAACTCAGACACATGAATTCATACCTTTGATAAAGAACTAAACTGCCGTCACATTTTGATATCAATTTCTTCTTTTTTGTGTTAGTTTTATTCTACATCCTCTACCACCTTTAGGATCCATTTTTATAGCTTGGAAATAGTATTCATTAGCACCAAGAAGATCTCATGTGGACTATAGTAATGTTTTCATACTTCATTCATCAAAATCAATAATTGGATAAATTTCAATAGTATAATCCTATGGGAGAAAATATGAATAAGAGATACCAAAACAAAATATTTGACAAGAAATCTTAGTTTTACATATCTATTCCTTTGATTGTTGGATTTTTTTAAAGAATTAACATGCATACATACAACGATCATATGAGCGTGAACTCAAGTTGTAGCACCCCAAAATAAAATGCAATAAAAAAAATATAAATAAATAAATAAACATATATATATATAACAGGAAATTTCATAATTAATATGGATCCAATTGATAATATAAATTAATTTTATATATATACATATATATAAATATGTACTATATATATATAAGTATATAAGTACATATGTAAGCTACGCATGCATATATATATATATATACAATGAGTTAATTAATTAATTATATATATATAAATATGTACTATATATATATATTAATACATACGTAATGCAAGCTGTAACATGCATATATATATATACATGAAGTTAATGAATATTATAATATATATAAGTTAGCAGTAGTATGTAAGATTATAATATATATATAGGTGAGGATGCATGCATGTAATAAATATAATAATATAATAATGAAGCTTATAGATTAAGTGATGAAAGGCGGTGAGTAATAAAATAATATAAGGGGCAGCGATAGGGAAAGATAAAGCAGCAGTAAAGGAAAGAAAACAGAGGGAGAAACAGATGACGAAAATAGCAGAACAGTTGGTTTCGTTTCTTCATCGATTTTCTTCAGAATTTTAGGGGGAGTTCGTGGAGACGTGTTCTTCGATTTGATCGGAGTGAATTCTCAAGTTTTTTCTCGAAAGGTACAAAGAAAATAGTGAATTAGATATATCTCCGGTTATTGTTATTCATCTGATGTTTTGGTAGCTTTATAGGCTGAATTAGGAAAAGTGTTAAACATGAAAGTTGTAGTGCTATATGTTAAGTTTTTATCGAATTTTACCTTGCTCGACTCGGAATTTTATAACTCAAGTTATAGAAAAAAGTAATGAATATGGTTAATTAAACATACATGCATTGCGTTTCATTGTATAATAGAACTACATATTAAGGGGACGATTAGATTAAATTGCATTGAATCGTATAGGGCCACAGGTTGTAGAACAAGAGGAAGAACCCAAGTGACGAACCGATCACTTATCTTAGTCGGGTTCAATAGCTTTTTGACGTGGGTTTGAACATATAGACATCACGCTATACTGGGGAATACAAGCAAAAGGCAAGAATACGAGGAAATAAGATCGAAAGCTTTTGACCGATCTTGTCAATTATCCAAGATGGGGGTAAAAATTCTTTTCTATTTTAAAAATCGTACAATTTTAGGAAAATTATGTGACTAAGTGATTTAAATTCCGTCATTATGTGCTATTGTTTTCAATGGAAATGTCTTCATTACGTGAACAGTATTTTGAGAAAATTATATGAATTTGAGAGCTATTGATTTTCAAGTTACGCAAATGCAAAAGATTATAAAGGATGAAAGTCGGGATAATACCCGCTAAGAAAGGTTTTTCTGTACTTATGTGTTATGTGAATTATGTGGCCAACGTGAACGTGATCAATGTGTATTATGTGTTTATGTGGAACCATTATGTGAAACTTAACTGCGCATGCGCCTGCACGCCAAGTAGGGTATTCCTTTTTGGAAACCCAACAATGGAGAATTCTACGGAATCCCAACAGGAAGAGGTTTTAAAAACCCAAATGGGGTCGGCTTGGGGCCCTGATAGGTATTCTTCAGAAACCTATCCACAGTCTCATTGGGGCTCTTCGGGAGTCTACAACGTGTATTATATGTATAATATGCAAGTAATACTATGTGTATATTATTATTATAAAGTCCCTTACCTCACTAAGTGTCCTTTTGGCACTTACCCCTTTTATGTAAAATGTTTTCAGTTTAAAGAATTTAGGGCGTGGCGCGGGAGCAATGGATGCTGGTAGCCAATGATTGAAAGTTGAAGAAAATTTTAATTCAAAAGTGTATGTTTTATAATAATATTTCTGGAATTTATTTATCTTTAATTTCTTAAATGAGTGAATTTTATTTGAAAGTAACGCCTCGGTCAAGGTTTATCTTTAAAAAGGAAACGGGACGTTTCAGGTGGTATCAGAGCAGGTCTATGATTCTGTAGACTTGCAAAAATATTTTCGTTATCTGAAAAAAAAAAAATTTTCTCTTGTCGTATTATGAATGCAATAAGAATTGAAAATATATCTTTTCTTTGAAAGAAAAACTTTTATTAGCTACCGGCATCTACATCTAACCTACTGCTCCGCATTCGCTAAGGTATGCTACGTTTAGATGTTTAACTATTTTATGACCTTGGATTTATATGAAAAAGGAGGTCGTATAGACATTTTCTTAGGATTTCTTTAATACATGATTTGTGATTATGTGGTGGTGGATCACTGTTATCGACACACTGCTTGCTGGACGCCGCCACTGAGCCGCTGACTGCAGCAGCATGAGCTCGTGTGCGTAAATGGCCGCGGCAGGAGTTGATACAGTGTTATGTGATTGGTTAAGTCATGTTAAGCTATGTTATATGTGAAATAATGTTATGATGACAAAGATGATAGAGAAATTTATAGATATATTTCTATGATCAAGGGAAGCAGGTTATGAGTTGAGTGAAATGATTCTCAAGGGTTCTAATATCACATAGACTTTAAGGTAAAACATAGTTTCCATAAAATGTGACCATAGCTAGAATAACATAAATTCTCAAAATGGATTTCACATGCCTTGAACCTTAGGGATAGAACTACGTTGAAAATTTCATGATAGGTTCTTTAGGCTTACGTTCGTACTAATAAAACGTTTTGGCCTTACGACCAATTAATCACGGGAGAGGACCTTGGAAGAAAATCGATGATCACGAATGTTCTAAAAACTCTTATTAGATGTTGAAGCCTGGTAATTTTCTTTTCTTCACGGGGAAATATTCATAAGCATAAGAAGCCGATTTCACCAAGAATTTCTATACGAAACAGTCCAGGAATTAAAGGTAAACTGGAGAAAGTAAAAGTATACTGGAGGCACTCCCTCGACCACCAGCTCAACTCGCTTTCTTCATTTTTTGAATGGGAGATAAAGTCAGAAAAAAAAAATTTGTTTTCTCTTTCTACTCCACGAGGAGTGTTTCGAACGTAGATGATATCATCACCATCTCTCTTTTCGTACCGCTAGGAATGCTTAACGCCACTTCACCAACTGACGTTACATGCGCATAAACTGAAATCATTCTACGTGCGACCTTCGTCGAAGATGAAGAAAATAAAGTTAAGGAAAGGAATTTAAATTTGTTGCTCAACGACCGGCTTCCGGGCTAAAACTTTCTTTCTTCTTCCGTCGAAATCAGACTGGAGAAATGATTAACAGAATGATAGCAATTCATATGAATAATAGATTCTAAACAATTAAGATTTAAATCAAAACGAAAACACGCTATCTTTAATCTTCTTTTATCAAATAATTTTGATTATTTAATCCGTCAATCTTCAGTGGAAGAGGATAACCTGCAAATGCGGAAGAATGATGGGTGGCCCTAGATAGACTTTCTGCTCACCTAATTCGTACCGACGAGCAGAAAATTTCATGCGTTATTTTCAATTCATCGTGGAGGCGAGTTTCTTACGGAATTTATATGATAGAATTTTTACCTAAAAAGAAGAACTGTAATGATGTGGACGGACATTAGAAAAGTGATCATGCAGAATTAACCGTCGAAAAATTTTACCGTGGTAAGAAGGAAACGAAATTTCTACATCTCTGTCAAGGGTTACTGACGATTAGAGAATATTAAAGAAAGTTTAAATTAACTAAGCAGGTACGCGACATCCTTAGTCAGTACCAATACGAAGAAAGCTAGACACTTTAGTAGGAGCTTACGATTGAAGATTTGCGTTATTGTGGCTGGACATGAAGGAATGACGTATGTCGAGTTTGTCGAGAGAGCTCAAGAAATCGCCTCGTATACGTGCTTAGACTACGTAATTCCAAAAAAAAAAAAAAATTCTAGGACGTCTGGGAAAAGTAATGGGACGATCGAAATCAAGATCAAACTACATCTCTTAACTAAATAAAACGACCGACGGTGAATGACTCTCTGAACGCCTCTATTCTCAAAATGAAAGCCACATGTCCAAGATACGAAAGAGCTCACACCAGACAATACCTCTGGAGGACTGGACATTGCCATCAATGTTAAGAGTCTGACCATAATTCGAACGCTAGTCCTAAAAATAGGATCGTTAGACCAGGTTTCAAACCAAGACACGAAGCAGGAAAAGCACGAGCTTTCGCTCTCACTCGAAGTGAGACCACTAAAGAGCCAAAGACCACGACGGATGATAAAGATGCTTAAGAAGAGAGAATGCAAGACGTTTTCGATAAATATTGTAAATCTCGAGTAGAAAACGAACTCTACCGAAATAGTGTCGATAATAAGGGAGTACATAGATGTTTTTCCAGAAGATTTATTTGGACCATCGCCTGATCGATAAGCTGAGTTCGGCATAAACTTGGTTCTCGGGTCGGTACTAGTGTCAAAAGCGCCATATCGAACGTCGTCAAAGGAGTTAGAAGAATTGAAGATGCAATTACAAGAGCTTTTGAAAAAAAAATTTAAAAATTTATACGTCACATCGTATCTCCTTGGGAAGCTCCGGTGTTGTTCGCGAAGAAAAGATGATGGAATGTTTCGAATGTGTGCTGACTATCGCGAGCTAAACAAAAGGACTATCAAGAATAAATACCCGCTACCTCGAATAGAAAATTTATTTTAAATAATTAAGAGGCGTTAGCGTGTTCTCGAAAATATGGTTTGAGATCGAGATATCGTCAAGTGAAGGTCAAGAAGAAGATATAACTAAAACAAGCTTCAGAATGAGAGACGCCCATTTTGAATTCGTAGCAATGTCTTTTGAATTTAGTAACGCGCCAACAATTTTATGAATATGATGAATCGAGTCTTCCATCCATACCTCGATTGTTTCGTTGTAGTTTTTAACGATGACATTTTAGTATACACGTACGATAAACTCCAACAGGAAGAACAACAGAGAATTTCGTTGGAAACTTTGAGAAATGAAAAGTTATATACAAAGTTTAAGAAGAGTGATTTTTGGCTGGATAAAATTGCGTTCCTTAGACATATCATCACTTCAAAAAGAATTAAGGTAGATTCGGCTAAAGTGGAAGTTTTTAATAATTGAAAAACGTCAACTAACATAAACGAGGTACGAAAATATATAAGGATTTAAAAAAAAAAAAAACTTCAGGCGCAGCGGAAGCGTAGTGGACAAATATGAAGAGGAGCATTGGACTTTTCATCAAGAGATGTCTTGTTTTCCAGCAAATTAAAAGTAGAATAACAGCGACTAGCAGGGATGCTGACACTACTGGAAAATAACCGAGTGGAAGTGGGAGCTCATTACCATAAATTTTATCGTCGGATTACCTAAAATAAATCGAGAAAACCAGGCTGTGTGAGTTATTAAGGACAGACTGACCAAGTCTACTTACTTTTCGTCTATTAAAATTTCTTTCGACCTGGATAGATTAGCACGAATTTATTATATAAAGAAAATTGTCAGACTCCATGGAGTGCTAGTCTTTATTGTATCTGTTAGGGACCTTCGCTATACCTCCAGATTCTGGCAGAGCTTGCAAAAGAAGTTAGGCGTCAAACTAACTTTCAACACTGCTCTTTATTCCCAGATTGATGGCCAGACAGAACAGACGATATTAATTTTAGAAGACCTGATAAGAGCAAATGTCTTAGATCTGCTTGGAAATTGAGAAGACCATTTATATTTATTAGAGTTCGCTTACAATAATAGTTATCGATTAACGTTTTGGATGGCGACATACGAAGCGCTACCACCTGATTTCGCTAGCATTCACAATGTATTCCACGTGTCCCTGTTGCGAAAATACATATTTGACCCAGGTCACGTAATCTATCAAGAATGTATTGGGCTCGAAAATGACTCATCCTATGAAAAATCTCCTATCGCTATATTAGATAGAAAAGTCCATAAGCTGAGAAATCGAGAGGTAAACCTGGTAAAGATCCAATGGAGTCAACACAATGTAAATGAGGCATGGGAGAAAGAAGAAGAAATTTTTGCGAGATATCCAAATCTATCAAAGTTTTGATACGTTTTTAAATTTCGAGGACGAAATTTCTTTATAGGAGGGAAGAATGTAGCACCCCAAAATAAAATGCAATAAAAAAAAATATAAATAAATAAATAAACATATATATATATATATATATAACAGGAAATTTCATAATTAGTATGGATCCAATTGATAATATAAATTAATTTTATATATATACATATATATAAATATGTACTATATATATATAAGTATATAACTACATATGTAAGCTACGCATGCATATATATATATATATATATATATATATACATTGAATTAATTAATTAATTATATATATATATATAAATATGTACTATATATATATTAATACATACGTAATGTAAGCTGTAACATGCATATATATATATACATGAAGTTAATGAATATTATAATATATATAAGTTAGCAGTAGTATGTAAGATTATAATATATATATATAGGTGAGTATATATTAATACATACGTAATGTAAGCTGTAACATGCATATATATATATACATGAAGTTAATGAATATTATAATATATATAAGTTAGCAGTAGTATGTAAGATTATAATATATATATATAGGTGAGGATGCATGCATGTAATAAATATAATAATATAATAATGAAGCTTATAGATTAAGTGATGAAAGGCGGTGAGTAATAAAATAATATAAGGGGCAGCGATAGGGAAAGATAAAGCAGCAATAAAGGAAAGAAAACAGAGGGAGAAACAGAGGACGAAAATAGCAGAACAGAGAGGAAAAAAAAAGGGAAAGAAAAAAAAAAGAAGGGTTTGTTAATTTTGGTTTCGTTTCTTTATCAATTTTCTTCAGAATTTGAGGGGGAGTTCGTGGGGACGTGTTCTTCGATTTGATCGGAGTGAATTCTCAAGTTTTTTCTCGAAAGGTATAAAGAAAATAGTGAATTAGATATATCTCCGGTTATTGTTATTCATCTGATGTTTTGGTAGCTTTATAGGCTGAATTAGGAAAAGTGTTAAACATGAAAGTTGTAGTGCTATATGTTAAGTTTTTATCGAATTTTACCTTGCTCGACTCGGAATTTTATAACTCAAGTTATAGGGAAAAGTAATGAATATGGTTAATTAAACATACATGCATTGCGTTTCATTGTATAATAGAACTACATATTAAGGGGACGATTAGATTAAATTGCATTGAATCGTATAGGGCCACAGGTTGTAGAACAAGAGGAAGAACCCAAGTGACGAACCGATCACTTATCTTAGTCGGGTTCAATAGCTTTTTGACGTGGGTTTGAACATATAGACATCACGCTATACTGAGGAATACAAGCAAAAGGCAAGAATACGAGGAAATAAGATCGAAAGCTTTTGACCGATCTTGTCAAGTATCCAAGGTGGGGGTAAAAATTCTTTTCTGTTTTAAAAATCGTACAATAGGAAAATTATGTGACTAAGTGATTTAAATTTCGTCATTATGTGCTGTTGTTTTCAATGGAAATGTCTTCATTACGTGAACATTATTTTGAGAAAATTATATGAATTTGAGAGCTATTGATTTTCAAGTTACGCAAATGCAAAAGATTATAAAGGATGAAAGTCGGGATAATACCCGCTAAGAAAGGTTTTTTTGTACTTATGTGTTATGTGAATTATGTGGCCAACGTGAACGTGATCAATGTGTATTATGTGTTTATGTGGAACCATTATGTGAAACTTAACTGCGCATGCGCCTGCACGCCAAATAGGGTATTCCTTTTTGGAAACCCAACAATGGAGAATTTTACGGAATCCCAACAGGAAGAGGTTTTAAAAATCCAAATGGGGTCGGCTTGGGGCCCTGATAGGTATTCTTCGTAAACCTATCCACAGTTGCATTGGGGCTCTTCGGGAGTCTACAACGTGTATTATATGTATAATATGCAAGTAATACTATGTGTATATTATTATTATAAAGTCCCCTACCTCACTAAGTGTCCTTTTGGCACTTACCCCTTTTATGTAAAATGTTTTCAGTTTAAAGAATTTAGGGCGTGGCGCGGGAGCAATGGATGCTGGTAGCCAATGATTGAAAGTTGAAGAAAATTTTAATTCAAAAGTGTATGTTTTATAATAATATTTCTGGAATTTATTTATCTTTAATTTCTTAAATGAGTGAATTTTATTTGAAAGTAACGTCTCGGTCAAGGTTTATCTTTAAAAAGGAAACGGGGCGTTTCACAAGTTGACAACAAGGCCCTTATAATTAAGATCATGAATTATGCCACAATCTACGGGCAACAGTTTAAGCCTAAAGCCACAAAAGAGGCATTGAAGGTCCACTAGCATCAGATATAAGTTTAACAAGGCATACAAGCCTAAGAGATCCAAATCATCACATGGCTCATACGTGATACTACATAAACGTCCCTATATCTTAGTTGAGAAAAATAGACTCGGATTAACATAAAATTAGTGTGGGAAAATTCAATCATCTTGAGATATAATTTTTAGTAGTTGTGGTAAATGGTCTCGAAGCCAAAATCCTTAAAAACTATTTTTTCCTTGATAACATTGTAGTGGAAAAATAGTAATATTATATACTCATTCTTTCCTTTTAACAGAAGATGCTTTGGTAGCCTCCCTCTGTTCTGTAACCTTTTTTTCCTCTGCAGTCTTGTCACCAAAAGAGATCAAGATCATCATCAACATCCTCCTAGACAAAAGTAAAAGAGGGCCGAGCATTTCAGTTTGAAGTCCTATTACTAATTACAAAAAATTATATGAATATCAAGCATGAGATTCTTTATTCAAAAAAGTCAATAGCTCTATGGTGTCATAAGTACTATTACCAATTGATTCACAAGCAAGATTAGAAAAGTGAAGGTAAACAATACAACCATTCCACTCTATTGAATTTGAAGATACGAATTAAACATCAAGGAAACTGATCCCCCACCAAACTACTCAAAACTTCTTATCCATCTATAATAATATAAACAAATCTTCTACAAAAGCTACACTTTTGATTCAAATAACTAAACTAAAACCCTTCAAAAGGATCAAATTTGGCTGAATTGAACAAACACCACTGACAAGTTAACTTTTTAACATGAAACGAAGATAACCAATATTAATCAGCTACCTTAGTTTCAGCCAGAGCAGTAGATTCAACTAAGCTTGGCCTCCGATCCTTACTCCAACAGTCTTTCTAGAGACACTACACCATAATCCAGAAACTACAAGTCCAATAACAAGTTAACACTCAAGTAGATCACAAGAATAGGTTCTTACAATAAGTCGGTTTCTTTCTGGCAGCAGGTTTCTACTAACTACGTTTCTTGCCGTAGCTTGTTTCTCTTTTGCATAAGGTTTCTCTTAAATAAGTTTCTTGCAGCAACTAGTTTCTCTCATGCAGCAGGTTTGGACTAAATAGGTTTCTTGCAGCAGCTTGTTTTTTATTAAATAGGTTTTGCAGCAAGTGTGTTTCTCACTTGTAGCAAAGCTTCTCTCACAATTATAAATTTGAGTGGGTTTTCAGTAGCAAGTTTCTTGGAACAAGTTTGTTAACAATATCCTACAAAAATTCCTTAGAGCTCATTTCCTACAGTAGTGAGTTTCTTGCAGCAATATCCTACAGGGAATGTTTGAGTGGGTTTCCTTAGAGCTCATTTCCTACAGTAGTGGGTTTCTTGCAGCAATATCCTACAGGGATGTTTGGGTGGGTTTCTTATAACAGTAACCTACCAGGGATGTGTGGAGTTTCTTTGTTATAGTTATCCAAATGCTTCTCTTTCCTTATAATTGCCTTTTCCATCATCTAGCTCCACATCAATCCAAACAAAGTTTATCAAAAACAGAACTTAGAATTCATCATTATCATAAAAAGTAGTTGCATTCCTCGGAAATTCATAGAAATTAACTTATAATACACTTAAAATACAAAGTTTCTCCAAATACTAATCTTTCCTTATAATCTTTTCCTTATTTAGGATTTAAATCTTTAAGAAAGGGGAGTGAGAATCTATATCTAATTTAGTATGCAGAATGAGGAGGAAGTGTTGTCGTTGTGGCCTCCTTCGCCAACGCCACCACCGTCATCGAGAAAGAGTCACCGCTATTGCTGAGAAAGAAGGAAGAACCACAAAATTTTTCGTGAGTGAGTGAATTTTGAGAAGAAAAGAGTGAAATAATCTAATAATTTCAATTTGGGCAAAAATAATTTGAATTTGGGGAAAATATGAATGTGGCAGTGTTTATAGATCTGGGCTGAACTGTCGGAGAAGGTGAAGATGGTGGAGGCGGCGGAGATCTCACCGAAGATGGAAGGTGGACGGAGGTGAGAATGTGGGTTGGATCTTCAAAAATAAAATAAAAACCCTAAATTCACATTTGATTTCATTAATTGAGGAGTATTTGATTGGGCATTGATATATAGTAATATTTGGAAATTTAATTAATGTGATACTGTTAGCCTAATGACAATATTTCTCAAACATGTCTAGAGGCTTAGGGTTCGATTCTTGCATATGTTCTATTTTAAATTTTTTTCACACAACGATAATGGTACAAAATAACCGTTATCGTTGTGCCAAAAAAATGCACAATGACAACGGTACAAAATAACCGTTGTATTTATTTTAAATTTTTTCGCACAACAATGGTACAAAATAATTGTTGTCCCAACTGTTGTCGTTGTGTGGAAAAAATGCACAACAATAACGGTACAAAATAATCATTGTATTTATTTTAAATTTTTTCGCATAATAACAACGGTATAAAATTACCATTGTCCCAATCGTTGTTGTTGTGCAGAAAAAAAATACACAATGACAACGATACAAAATTACCGTTGTATTTATTTAATTTTTTTATACAATGACAACGGTATAAAATAATTGTTGTCCTAACCGTTGCGGTTGTGCAAAAAAAAATGCACAACGATAACAGTATAAAAAAACCATTGTCTTTATTTTAAAAAATTTCACACAACCACAATGGTACAAAATAACTGTTGTTCTAACCGTTGTCGTTGTGCGAAAAAAATGTTCAACAACAACGGTACAAAATAACCGTTATCCCAATCGTTGTTGTGCGAAAAAATACACGACAACGATACAAAATATTCGTTGTCCCAATCGTTTGTCGTTGTGCAAAAAAAAATGCACAACAACAATGGTACATTATATCTGTTGTCCCAATCGTTATCGTTGTGCATTTTTATCACACCCAAACAACGGTACAAAAGTGTTGTAAATCTATCTACGACAACACTTTTAGCATAAAAGTGTTATAAAGCTCGAGTTGTTGTGCATTTTTCTTGTAATGTATACTTGTAGAAAGATATCCGTTGAAGGAGATATCTCTCATTTGAAATTAGGTTCTGATCAAAGGCATGACTCGCATTTAATGTTTCTTGACTTATCTTCTCAGTGCATTTAATGTGGTGGTTGCGACACACAACTTTTTGCAATATGTCAGGCCATGTGTCATCTTTGCATTGACTTTGCAACTACAACTTTAATCTTTGTTCCTCGTACTATATTTATACTTTTACAGATTGCAGGTGGTGTTGTTTCTGCTGTTGTATCTAGACTTTGTTGGAGTATGCAGCAAGTCTTGACTTCTGCTCTGCATCCTGGAACTCCTTATAGTAACTAGATCGTACTGTACTGCTGTAACTTATTCTTGCAGCATTGTAATTTCTGCTTGCAGCGTAACTTCTTTTACTTGTTACTGCTGCATTGCTGTAAATTCCTCTTGTAGTTTCTTTATTCCTTATTCTCTTGATACAACACGACTTCTTTGAGATCCTCCATCTTTCAGAATCTTAACTTACAAACTCAATCCTAGTCTATATGTTTTCACTTAAACATTATGAAAAATGAGGTACTCTAACTTCCTATTACATGATTGGTTTGTCTCATCAAAATCTAAACATTAAAATCCCAACAACAAATGTACAAAACAAGATCAATGTATACATATAGTGGTGTAAGGACCGTATATTACAAAAACCTTAAGGTGAATGAAGTTGAAAATTAAAAAAAAACTAAATTAAATTGATTATTTATATGCGAGAAATATAATTATGCATTTATATTGTAAATATGGAACACCTTAGAATTAAAAAAAGGTTATATATTGTGGAATATTTTAAAAGTAATATATTGTTCTGTTTATCAACAAAATCGACATTACTTTATAGGGACTGTATTGTTGAATTCATTCAGTGAGTACAACAACATATATACGAATATACACAAGAGATAGAAATAAATGCACTCATCATATCAATATGATTTGTAAAACTTGTCAAGGAATATTTATAACATATTGTGTGATTTGATTACTTAATACACTGATCTCTTCTTCAATATACATTATACATTATATTGTACATTGACTTCTATTTGTATCCAATGGGTCATTTCTTCTATACAACACTTTATTCAATTCTACTACATGAGATATTTATGACTTCATAACTATGGTCCGAGAGTGTTCTATCTCTTGTTCAGAGCACTGAGCGCCTTCATTGTCGTCCCGTTGCGGTAAGCTTTATTTATTGCACAAACAAAGGACCTGGTTAACGACCCTATTGATAACTTTTAGAAGGATCGTGGGTAACCAGAAAGCTGAACTCTGTATCGTAGTATATATTGTATCAACGAAACCCACTTTTATCTCATCAGCTCCTCCCCCTATGGGAGAGTGGCTACACTTCTCATGTTACGTGACTTAATATGGATGGATGTGCAATGCTTTGAAATGTCGTGGTGCTTGGTTTTTGAATGTAATAGTAACAAAACCATTGTTGCCATAATTTGGGGATGGTGTCATATCGGTCATTTTATTTGTCATCGTGATTACATATGTATGTGGATTATATGCTTGCATCCTATACAATACAGTATCAAAACTATTGCGGCAATCAATTTGGATCTAATAGTACAACGATACGCTAGCATAAAAAAAAGCTTTCAGATATTAATTAACATGTCAAGAGAAATCATTACTACACAACACTTTCAAATGTGATTACAATCCACTACATAAAAAATATTTTATATGAATGATTTATTATCAGTTAAAAACATGGTTTTGGATGCAACACATCATTCAAAATAATTGCTGCAATGATTTAGGATGAATGCAAAACCGATTGTTGCGATCCGATCTAAACTAGTATAGTTAAATACTACAATATTATTCATATTACAAATTTATGTTTGTGTTATACCTAACATCTAATTTGATATCTACCATATATTTTACAAATAAACAGTTCCGTAGACAATACAAATATTTCTTATTTATTTATATCTTGGTTTTTTATATCACACTACTCAACTCACCTACAAATATTCTAGCTTTTTCTTAAATATTTTAGGTTTGCTAATATTAAATACTAAATATTACAAAGGATGTAAATTTTAATTTCAATTATATAGACATAATTGGAATCAAAAAATCTCAATACTTTCATTCATTTAATGCAAAAAAAAATTATTTAAGTTTCGTTAATTAATAAGTTTAGAACATTCACTAATAATTTAAATGATCACACTTTTTAAAAAAAATCATTTCTAATTACATTCCCACTTAACTGATGTGCATGATTAATTCGATGAAATTGGTAATTCTTTGTTTTTAGTACTAATATATTTCGAACATATTAGTAATATTTTCATTAAAGCCAATACATTCCATCTAACAATTACATTGGCATGATTTTAAATAGGTAGGCAATTATCCAGGTCAGACAAGAAAGAATTTGTTTGCCATATAATTAATGAATATAATGTAACGAAGATTTATATAATAATGAATCATATATTTTGAGTTTTCGAGACGATGAATAAGGTATTATTTCATATTGAAAAAATCATTACTGCAATTGTTAATTGAATCGTGTGCGAGGTATATAAAAACTTGCATCCAAGATGAGTATTACAACTGTTGTTGCAATGACTTTGTATATCTCTTCATCATATGGTATTAGGGAATCTTATGCATGCAGTGTTTTGGATGCATGTCTAAATATGAAATAATCGGTGTCGCAATCTTCATTCACCAATGTAAGGATGGCGTAAAATGCATAACTGCAATGTTGAAAAGGTTTCTGATCATGTACATGGTACAAAAATCAATGTTGAATACAACAATCATTGGTTATTATGATTTTAGATGTGCACCAATGTTATGCAACAATGTAACCGTCATTTACATTACATATTGTAGGATACAAACATTGGTTTTTTCCATATTTGTTATAATGGTTTTCAATGATAAAGACCTTATTTAACATGGGTATTACAACCATTTTTGCATTGGTTTTTCAATCTGTGGGTATTATTACATACAAATTGTTGATACAGTTGTTTTCGATTGTATCATAACCATTGTCTGATGTCTAACCAATCAAGCTTTGTACACTGTGATTGCATATAAAAATAATTATTGCAATTATTTCTGATAATGTGCAAGTTATCAACAAAATTGTTCTATTATTTGAATTAATCATATACAACACGCTTGTGAAAGCCATCGTTGTGATGCCTTCGGATCATATATAAATATATCAAAACAATTATTGTCATATCAAAACAGTATTTCGATAACTACGCGTCAATGCACTAAAGTGTTAAAAAATCATGTGTAACAACCATTGCTCAAATGCTTTGGGATCCTATTCAACATTGCACCATTTGGGATAAATGTCTATCAAGAAAGGAGTAATCAGTGCTTTCTAATGGTGATTATCATACAAATAGATTGTTGCAAAAAGTTTTTCACCGTAACAAAATCGTTGTTGCAATCATTTTTCATAATATAAAATGTACAAGACCAGTTGATGCAATTATTTTTTATGCATGTGTATCAATGTTATCTTACAATTCTTTTTTAATTTAGTTATCAATGGATAACAGACAACACTTTCCCGATCCAATCTTCTATATGCAAGTTATGAACAATTGCTAAATGGCTTTCAATGCATCCATATCAATACGATTGTTGCAAAATTTTCGATCCAATGCAAGGATATCCAAAATCATTCATGCATTGGCTATGTGGATCAATCATATGCATAATAGATTTGTTTCATCGTGATTGGCTTTATTTCATAGCAAAATAATTGTTGCAATGGTTTGCAATCCTTATAACACGGGCCTCAAAATCATGGCCTAACATGAGCAATGTTTTTTTAATTCACATTAGTCACTACAAGAAATTTGCCATTTTATAACGGGTTTTACCCGTTGTCGTAGCCTTTTTTATAAGGTTGTTGTATCTAAGGTTGTAAAAAAAATTCACCATTCGACAACGCACCAAAAAGCATATGCTTTTTGGTGCGTTGCAAGAAAGGGTTATCTTTTCTTATTTTGTGCAACTATTTATGCAACGCTTTTTGCAACTCTTAAAAAGCGTTGTCGTATCTGGTTCCAAAAAAAAAATTTGCAACGCTTATAACCGTTGTCTTTTCTTTTATTTTTTTGGGTTGTTGTTTTTGTGTTGTCTTTTTTGTTTATTCACATTTTTTACACTAATTTCATATTTTGCTGGATATATATAATAATATAATTTAATTATATAAACTAACAAATGCATTAGAAGAACATTTAAATATCGTCAATATCATCGCTTACATTCATAAATCATCCCAACAATTTATGTCTCATCCTAACACTTGTAATCACACAACCTTAAGTTCATAAATTTAAAGTATTCCAACAATTAATAACAAAATGATCGAATTTGTTTGAATAACATCACAACCTTTACAATCACGGCATCACGAACTTTACGTACTACCTATATCCCCACAATCTGTCAAATGTAAGAACAAAGTTAACATGAACTGTAACATCCTCGACCAAAACATACACGTCATTGGGCATTCATTTCATGCATCATATGCATTTCATATTATTTATATGCTCTTAGGTAATTAGTATCGAGAAACCCCTATTATAATTGATTAAAACTCGAGTAATCTTCGAGTGTATAATATAAATTATTTGATTAATGTTGATATAAATTATGTTGAGTTTTGCAAAGAAAATAAATCTAAATTATATATATATATATATATATATATATATTAGTATATATGTAAGTTGCTGCTGCAGGTATGCATATAAGAAAGTTAATTAATATTATAATAATAATATATGTAAATATGAAAGCTAGCCGCCGCAGTATAAAGAATGAGTTAATTAATATTATGGTATATATAAATAGCATATGTACATAAGTATAGGAAAAGAAAAGTTAATATTATAATAATAATATAAGTACATTAACTTTAGCACTAAAGTTGGTTGAGGCGGTGGAGTAAGCAAATGAAAGAAGAAAGGAATAAAACAAAAGTAAACAGAGGCAATACAGCAGAAATGAAAAGAAAAACAGAGAGTGCAGCGAACGAAACAAAGAGGTAAGGAAGAGGGAGAAAAAGAGAAAAAAAAAGAAAGGGTTTGTGAATTTTGATTTCGTTTCTTCATTGATTTTCTTCAAAATTTGAGGGGAGCTCGTAGGGACGTGTTCTTCGATTTGATCGGAGTGAATTCTTAAGATTTTTCACAAAAGGTACAAAGAAATTAATGAATTATATATATCTCCGATTATTGTTATTCATTGGATGTTTTGGTAGCTTTATAAACCGTATTAGGAAAAGCTTAGAACTTGAAAGTTATAGCTCTATCTCTTAGCCAAACTTAGGAGCAAACCGTGGATGACTTGGTTAAATATTGAGTGAGATAATGTCAAAATTACAGGACTTGATCTAGTTCGAAAACGGTTAATTATGCTGTGTTTGTAACCTAATTTTATGCAGGTTGGAGACTGAATTAGGAAAAGTGTTAAATATGAAAGTTATAGAACTATATGTTAAGTTTCTATAATATTTTTCCTTGCTCGACCCGGAATTTTATAACTCAAGTTATAGGGAAAAGTAATGAACATGGTTAATTAAGCATACATGCATTGCATTCCATTGCATAATAGAAATATATATTAAGGAGACGATTAGATTAATTTGCATTGAATCGTATAGGGGCACGACCTGTAGAAAGGGAGAAGGAATTAGAATGGCGAACGGATTCCTTATTCTAGCCGGGTAAGTATAAACCATATATGTCACTTATATGCTATGTGACTTATATGCTATGTGATTTATATGCAATGTGAGTATAAATCGTATATGTGGTTTAGACGCAATGTGATGTGATTTATATGCAAGGTTTGTTATATGTGTTCTATAAGAAACATATGTTTATATGAATTGTCATTGGATCAAATGATATATTGGTAAATGTATATCTGATTATATGTTCAGATGATTGATATGTTGCATTACACTTGGCATGAAATTAGTTTTTAAATAATGTTTTTATATCTGATTATATGTTCAGATGATTGATATGATATTAGTTTTTAAATAATATTTTTATGCTTATGTGGATAAATGAAACGTCAGCATGATTTGCCTATTTGATAAATATTTTATTGTGAGATATACGTCATAGGGGTATAGGGTGTCATAGTTTGGTTTGGTATCAGAGCGGGGATATGATTCCTCGGTGTCATTATGCATTCATATGTATTATATGTGATATGTAATTGTATTGAAATTATATTTAAATAAATAGGAAACATGGACATTCATGAGCATGACCCATTGAGGAGAGAAGGTTCAGCCGTGCTACATCAATCGATAGAGGCATCTCATACATTACATGCATCACATGAGCCTACACCACATTCACCTAGACGGGCAGAACAAGAGGTACATGGGCCAAGTATGGGTTCTAGAAGTAAAAATTTCAAGGAGCTCCGTAAATTAGGAGCAGTTGACTTTTATGGGACTACTGATCCTGCTGAAGCTGAGACATGGCTGAAAAGAATAGAGAGTTTTTGGCATGATGAGATGCACTGTGGATGAACGGTTTGACTTTGCAGTGTCACTGTTACAATGGGATGCATATGATTGGTGGGAGACAGTTCCACATGCTACAGTACAGCCGTCAATCCTTACTTGGGATGATTTTCTCACAATGTTCAGAAATAGATATATGCCAGAGGTATATCGAGATAGCAAACAACGAGAATTTCTATCTCTTAAACAGGGGAATATGTCAGTTGCTGAGTATGAAGTTAAATTTACTCAATTATCACATTATGCAGCTGCGATGGTTGCTACTGAGCGAGACAGATGTAGACATTTTGAGGAGGGACTTTCATATAATATTCGAAGTAAGATTACAACTTGGGATCTCCATACTTATACGGAATTACGTGCTGCAGTAGTTAGAGCTGAGATTTTGTTAAAGAAAGGACAAACATATTTTCAAAGGTAAAAAAGAGAGTTGATGACTCATATTGGTGAGTCAAGTGAGAAGCCAACCAAACGTCAGAGTTTTTCCTCTCCAGCACCGACATTTAGCAGAGGTGGTCCATTCAGTCAGAGGGGTGGACGTGTACAATCTTTTAGTCGTGGAACTGGCCGAGGACCTAGCCCAACAATACAGACACGACCAATGTGTCAACACTGTGGTCGATATCATATGGGAAAATGTCGATTGCTTACTGGAGGTTGTTATTACTGTGGACAACGAGGACATTTTTATAGGGAGTGTCCAGCTAGACCTGATAGATCAAACATTAGTAGAGCGGCATCAGAACCGACAGTGTAAAATATTCGACCAGCAGCATCAATGGCAGGTGTTGGTAGAGGTCGTGGTAGAGGTCAGACTTTAAGCTCTACTGTAAGTAGAGGAAGATCGGAGGCACCAGGAACACGATCACAGGGTCAGGCACGAGTTTTTTCTATGTCACAGCGGGAGACAACTACAGCACCTAAGGTCATTACTGGTAAACTCTATTTAAATGATTTTGAAATACATGTATTGATAGATCCAGGATCCACTCATTCATTTATATCATCCACCATAGTATCTCATTTGCATAAAGAACCCGAACCACTAGATTACAACTTAAGAGTACATACTCCATTGGGTGAAGTTGTAATAGTGCATATGGTATATCGAAATTATATAATGCAGGTTGATACAGTAGCGTTACCAGCTGATTTGATCCTGTTATTTCTACGTGAATTTGATGTTATATTGGGGATGGATTGCTTATCGAGATATCGTGCTAAAGTGGATTGTTACACTAAAGAAGTGGTGATATATTCTCCTGAACAGACTAAAGTGATTTTCTATGGTGATTGACGGATTGTATCGACATGTTTGATTTCAGTAACAACAGCTTTCCGTATGATCAGAAATGGATGTGAGGCATATCTGGCACATGTTATAGATCGCACAGCTACACAGGATGAGATTAGAGATATTCTAATTGTCAAAGATTTTCCTGATGTGTTCCCAGAGGATTTACCAGGATTACCAACTGATAGAGAGACAGAGTTCACCATAGAGTTGATACCGGGTACCGCACCAATCTCTATTCCTCCATATCAGATGGCCCCATTGGAGTTACAGGAATTAAAGAAATAATTGCAGGAATTCTTAGACAAAGGATATATACTGGCTAGTGTATCGCCATGGGGTGCGCCAGTGCTTTTCGTGAAAAAAAAAAGATGGTACATTACGACTGTGCATAGATTACCGAAAATTGAATCAAGTAACAGTGAAGAACAAATACCTATTACCACAGATAGATGATTTATTTGATCAACTACATGGTGCACAGGTATTTTCCAAGATAGATTTTTGATCTGGGTACCATCAGTTAAAACTAGCCAAAGATGATATTCCCAAGACAGCATTTAGAACTCGATATGGGCATTATGAATTTTTGGTGATGCCATTCGATTTGATCAATGCACCAGCAGCATTCATAGCTTTAATGAATAAAGTGTTCCAACCTTTTCTTGATAGATTTGTCATTGTCTTCATTGATGACATACTGGTATATTCACAGAGTAAAGAGGAACACGCGGATCATTTACGGATAGTGTTATAAATCTTGCGAGAAAAACAACTATACGCAAAGTTGAGTAAATGTGAATTTTGGTTGGATCATATAGTATTTTTGGGACATATAGTATTTGGACAAGGCATAGAGGTCGATTCTAAAAAGATTGAGGCAGTGATAAACTGGGAAGTACCAACGACAGTTTCGGAGGTACGAAGTTTTCTTGGTATGGCCGGATACTATAGACGGTTTATCGAAGGGTTTTCCATTATAGCAGCGCCACTCACAAAACTGTTACGAAAGAATGTTCCATTTCAATGGAATGACAGATGCCAACAGAGCTTTGATAAATTAAAGCACCATTTGACTACAACACCGATACTCACAATTCCTATAGGCACTGGAGGATTTGTTGTTTACAGCGATGCTTCACATCAAGGACTTGGTTGTGTCCTAATGCAGAATGGAAAAGTAATTACTTATGCGTCACGACAATTACGACCACACGAAGTTTCCTACCCTATTCATGATTTAGAGTTGGCTGTAGTGGTATTTGCTTTAAAAATCTGGCGACATTATCTTTATGGGGAGACGTTCCAGATATTTACCGATCATAAAAGCTTGAAGTATTTGATGAGTCAGAGAGAATTGAACATGCGACAAAGACGGTGGATGGAACTATTGAAGGATTATGATTGCACGATAGAGTATCCTCCGGGAAAGGCTAACGTTGCAGCTGATGTGTTAAGTCGGAAGTCTGATGGTACAGTGGCCCATATGCATTTGGCTCCACTTTCAGATTTGATTGTTTTACGAAGTTTGAACACGAGACTACAGTTACATACAAGTGGAGTGCTAATTGCTACCTTGGAGATTCGTCCAATATTGAGATAACGAATATAAGAAGCACAGAACAGGGATAAAAATTTGACAGAAATTATTGAACAGGTGCAACAGGGCAAAGACACGCCATTTGATTTACAAGATGGTACATTAATGTTTGGCACCAGGTTGTGTGTACCTGACGTTGATGATTTACGACGAGAAATTTTAGACGAGACACACAATGCACCATATGCTATGCATCCAGGCACAACAAAGATGTATCACACATTGAGGCAACATTACTGGTGGCCAAAAATGAAGAAAGATGTTGCTGAATTTATTTCCAGATGTCTTACTTGTCAACAAGTTAAAGCAGAACATCAAGCACCCGCAGGTAAACTGAAACCCTTATCTATTCCGATTTGGAAATGGGAACGGATTACGATGGACTTTATTTTGGGATTACCGAGAATACAACAAGGGAATAATGCTATTTGGGTAATTGTGGATAGATTGACTAAATCAGCACATTTCTTACCTTTACGTTGGGGTTGTTCATTAGATCAATTGGCATAGAAGTACGTTAGAGAAATTGTACGACTCCATGGTATACTAGTGTCCATTGTTTCAGATAGAGATCCGAGATTTACTTCTCGATTTTGGAAAAGTTTTCAAACAGCTATGGGGACCAAATTACACTGTAGTACAACTTTTCACCCTCAAACAGATGGTCAATCAGAAAGGACTATACAGACGTTAGAATAGATGCTACACGCTTCTGTTATTGAGTTTCACGGTTCGTGAGATAAATATATTCCATTAATGGAATTTGCTTTTAATAACCAATTCCACAGTAGCATTGGAATGGCACCGTATGACACGTTATATGGACGAAAGTGCCGAAGTCCACTATATTGGGATAAAGAGGGTATAGAAATTCTCGAAGGACCAGAAATTGTTCAGAACACAATTGACAAAGTCGATGTCATTAAAAGCAAATTGAAGGCTACACAAGACCGACAAAAGAGCTACTTTGATCAACATAGAAAAGAGATGGAATACCAGGTTGGTGATAAAGTATTTTACGATTTTCTCCTTGAAAAGGTGTTATAAGATTCGGTAATAAAGGAAAGTTAAGCCCTCGATAAATGGGCCATATGATATCATCGAAAAAGTTGGACCATTGGCATATGAGTTAGCATTACCTCCAGAATTGGCTCAAATTCATAATGTTTTTCATGTTAGCATGTTGCGGCGATATCGATCTGATCCTTCATATATATTGCGGGATTCAAAGGTACAGATTGCAGAAAACTTAAGATATATAGAAGAACCGATCTCGATAGAAAATTTCAAAATCAAACAGTTGCGGAATAGAGAAATTCCAATGGTTAAAGTTATTTGGAGAAATCATGGTATAGAGGAAGCAACTTGGGAGACAGAAGAAAAGATGAAAAAGTTATATCCGCATTTATTCACTAGTAACAGATTTTATTATTGATACATTGCATAGAGGAATAACAAATTTTGAGGACAATTTTTATACAGATGGAGAATTGTAACATCCTCGACTAAAACATATACGTTATTGGGCATTCATTTCATATTATTTATATGCTTTCAGATAATTAGTATCGAGAAACCCCTGTTATATTTGATTAAGACTCGAGTAATCTTCGAGCGTATAATATAAATTATTTGATTAATGTTGATATAAATTATGTTGAGTTTTGTAAAAAAAATAAATCTAAATTATATATATATATATATATTAGTATATATGTAAGTTGCTGCTGCAGGTATGCATATAAGAAATTTAATTAATATTATAATAATAATATATGTAAATATGAAAGCTAGCCGCCGTAGTATATATATATATATATAAAGAATGAGGTAATTAATATTATAATATATATAAGTAGTATATGTACATAAGTATAGGAAAAAGAAAGCTAATATTATAATAATAATATAAGTAAATTAACTTTAGCATTAAAGTTGGTTGAGGCGGTGGAGTAAGCAAATAAAAGAAAAGTAAACAGAGACAGTGTACCAGAAAAGAAAAGAAAAACAGAGAGTGCAGCGAAGGAAACAGAGAGGTAAGGAAGAGGGAGAAAAAGAGAAAAAAAAGAAAGGGTTTGTGAATTTTGGTTTCGTTTCCTCATTGATTTTTTTCAAAATTTGAGGAGAAGCTCGTGGGGACGTGTTCTTCGATTTGATCGGAGTGAATTCTTAAGATTTTTCACAAAAGGTACAAAGAAATTAGTGAATTATATATATCTTCAATTATTGTTAGTCATTGGATGTTTTGGTAGCTTTATAAACCGTATTAGGAAAAGCTTAGAACATGAAAGTTATAGCCCTATCTCTTAGCTAAACTCAGGAGCAAACCGTGGATGACTCGGTTAAATATTGAGTGAGATAATGTTAAAATTACAGGGCTTGGTCTAGTTCAAAAACGGTTAATTATGCTGTGTTTGTAACCTAATTTTATACAGGTTGAAGACTAAATTAGCAAAAAGTGTTAAACATGAAAGTTGTAGAGTTATATGTTAAGTTTCTATAGAATTTTACCTTGCTCGACCCGGAATTTTATAACTCAAGTTTTAGGGAAAAGTAATGAACATGGTTAATTAAGCATACATGCATTGTATTGCATTGCATAATAAAAATATATATTAAGGGGACGATTAGATTAATTTGCATTGAATCGTATAGGGGCACGACCTGTAGAAAGGGAGAAGGAATTAGAGCGGCGAACGGATTCCTTATTCTAGTCGGATAAGTATAAACCATATATGTGACTTATATGCTATGTGATTTATATGCAATGTGAGTATAAACCGTATATGTGGTTTATACGCAATGTGATGTTATTTATATGCAAGGTTTGTTATATGTGTTCTATAAGAAATATATGTTTATATGAATTGTCATTGGATCAAATGATATATTGGTAAATGTATATCTGATTATATGTTCAGATGATTGATATGTTGCATTACACTTGGCATGAAATTAAAAGGCCTATGACTGTCTTGCTATGGATCTATATACACAGTGGAGACTTTCGGGTCAAATTCATATTGGAGACCTGCGGGTTTATATACACAATGGAGACCTTCGAGTTATAATCATATTGGAGACCTATGGGTCATGATCATATTGGAGACCTACGGGTCTATATACACAATGGCATATTGGAAATCTCGGGACATATCCAACCTTGAGTAGTTCACAGAATAATAAATTAGACATAGTGGCATTTGCACATGATGATTATTTTGTTGATTAATGTTAATTATTGTTATTTGCTTGTTATTTAATTAAAGTAATGGTTTATATTCACTAAGTTGCGACTTATAAAAATCGCATAATTATTTTTTTTAGGTTCAATAGCTTTTTGAAGTGGGTTGTATATATAGGCGTCACTCTATATCAGGTCGGCCGGCTGATGCCTCGGGCAACTTTATCCTCCTCTGCATTTTGCATTTTGGACACGTGTAACATGAGTTGTATTTAATATGATTTACGCTGGGATATGGGTTGTGTGTTTTAATCTTATATGATATTAGTTTTTAAATAATGTTTTTATACTTATATGGATAAATGAAACATCAGCATGATTTGCCTATTTGATGAATATTTTATTGTGAGATACACGTCATAGAGGTATATGGTGTCACATGAACACCTAAAAAAATCATAACGTGATCATATTAAATATTTAAAAGAAAGCATTGTAAGTTAAAATATAGTAGTCACCTTGTTCTACCCATTTATATGTTTTTGAACGCAATCAGCCCATTCAACACGAGCTTCATCAATATCAGCTCTAGTGCACTTAACATCCGTGAACTTTGAAAAACGAATATATAGAATAATCAACTTCATTTCATTTGGGTGAAGTATACAATATGCAAACTAAATAGGAAGTAGTTACTCACAATTGAACGCAATGAAACCAGGTTCGTCGTTGCATCCTTTTGAACAAGTTGTCTCATGTACCACATCATAAAAAAACCACATTGATTGGTATCAGGTTGCAAAGGAGCCTACATTACAATGTATAAGTATCAACTTACATATATGCTTGGTGATGATAAAATAATTACATACATAAGTATCAACATATTATTCTATATATTCGCCATACATACCTTGACTACTTCTCATGTAGATTGTTTTTTCCCATTCTTTTCAATTTCTGTATTGAACATTCTCAAGGCCCTTCATGACAAAACAAAGTATTAATCATCTATATGCAACATAAAATAAGGGAATAGAAATGTACTAAACTTATTTAAATTGAAACTTACAACTCAACAATTTTTTTCCAAGTCTGATCATGCAAGTGATGATGAAGAGGGTCCAACAAATGACAAGTTTGCTTGTGGGGGTTGACGACAGTTAGAATCCAATGGAATCTACGGAATTAATAATTAAAACAAATCAGTCACAACTTCAAATAATTAATAATTTTCTCACAAACATCACGTTAGAGCTGAACGTCAAGTTATCACAATATAATGTGCAAAAAAGCTAATCAAAACTTACCCTACATTACAAGGTGCCAAAACTAATTGGCTAGATGTGGTACCACTCAACCTTTTTGCTAGAGCACATGCCCTTCGTTCCATCTCATTTTCACGAAAATCTTGATCAACTTTTGTTAATGGCCAATGTCCTATTTCATATGGATCCACAAATGTGAAATTTTGAATCTTGTTTTCGTTTACCAACCTTTTGTAGAGATGTCTACCCATCATTTTTTTTAAAATGGCAAAAACCACAATATTAAATAGAATAATAATAATAATAATTTTAATAATAACAATAATAATAACAACAACAATAATAATTGCCCAGAATACTTACCATATATAAACAACAACACATACGTATGAGATTAGCTCCAACTTACAGAATGGAACCATATCTTCAATGTTAACAAAGACGTTGAACTCACGACCAAATACTTCATGATCAAAATCTATCTGCACATTGCCTCCATTCTGAATAACAAGCTTAGTATAGCAATATAACATATGTAATGACTTTGGCACACTTGATAGATCAACAGAAGGCAAGTCTTTGTGCACGATTTTCTTCTTCCCAAGTTTTTAAAAATTGTATTAGCATGATATGTAAGTAGGCATGCTATATTTACGGAGCTAGTAAAAAATTAATGTAATATAAGATGACGTAAAAAAAGAATTACCTTCACTTTGAGTTTTATCAAATGCGATGGCCAAGCAACATGAGAACCTACCGCCTCACCAATACTATTGCATTCTCCACGAATTGGCAAAGGGGCATCGTGATCCAATACTTGGTCAATGGACACACTCATGCAATTTTCAGGTAAAAGATTACCATAAAGAAATTGATTAGCTCCACCCACTTTGATAATTGTGCCATAAGCAGCAATATTAGTTTGAGATTTCAATGTTAATATGACTGGTTCATCCTACAATATAGATTAGGTTATAGAGATAATTCATATATATTATGAGTTTATTATTTGTATAACATGATACAAAATTTTACCTTTGATGGCCAATTATTCTCAACAATTTTGAGATCATCATCCGAGTCTTCATTTTGAAATAAGTTATGCATTTGTGGTTTATCATCTTTGTCTCTCTCATCTTCCATTTATAAGGGACTCGGGAGTTTAACTGAACAACTGCCCTTCTCTTCTTTATCATAAGCAGACATTTCTGCATTCTTCAAAATCATTGCAAATATTATGATATAAGATAACATTATAAATTAATTAAATTTATTAAATTTAAGTTAATTAAAAAATAATTATTTTATAATTAACACATGCAACATAAAAAAAGGGTTGCATAATGGGTTGTCTATTGGCAAAAAAGTATTAAGAAAAGACAACGCATAAAAGCGTTGAATAAAAGGGTTGTCTTTATGAGAAAAAAAATTCGCTATACGACAACCCTTTGAAAAAGCGTTGCACAAAAGCGTTGTCTTTTTAAAAAAAAACACCATTTAACAACTCTACTAAAAAAACGTTGTCGTTTCCATTTTTTACGTTGTCGTATAGCGAATTTTTTTAAAAAAGACAACGCTTTTCGGAAAAAGGGTTGTAAATTTAGAAAAGACAACACAAATTCATAAAAAATGTTGTCTTTTAGGGGCTGTTGTATCCCAAATTTCTTGTAGTGAGTGCAGTCGATGTGCAAAAAGCAATTAATGATATATATGCAGCTCACTTATATCACCTCATGAGTTGTCTTAGAGTATGTATATCACCTCATAAGTTGTCTTAGAGTATGTATTAGGATAAAAATGTATCAAGCAAAACTTATTTTTACATAGTACGAACAAAACCATGGTTGGGTTTGGATGTCTTGTGATCCTACTTATCTTCAACTTTGAATTACAGTAAACACCCAAAACGAATTTCCAATGTAATTGGAAGAAAACCATGGCTACTTTCAATGTTGTACACACACTCTTCTCATCAATATTACAAATAAAACCATGGATGCAATGACCTTAGGTGTTATGTTCATAGTAATTTTGTTAAAACGAGGATTACATGTACATTAAATAAAACATTTTCAATATGGGTCTCAAATCATTCATCATCACAAGCTCTATAATACAAGAAGATTTAATAGTGCTTTTATAGTTGTTATTTACGGATAAATATAATTGTTGGAGAAGGTAGATATAGACTACTATGACCTGTGAAATTACACTCTTTGGAGGAATTTTTTCAATTTCCTATAGTAATTTTGGAACCTAGGTAAAAAGAATAAATTAAAAATGAAGAGTTAGGATGGAATGATAGAAGATCTAATGATTAAAATTAATGATATATTAATACCAGTGATGTACTAGAGCATCACCCCATAATTTATGAAAAGTTGAATAATTGTAATAACTTTAGAATTTGGCTTAAAATCTTAACACAAAAATTGCAATGTAATTAATTAAAAAGTAACATAGTATTTATATGCTTGAATGGGCCGCAACATTTTAAAGGCCTTATGCTAAAATTTTAATAGGCTGATGGAAGGGCACCTATGTCTCGAGCCTTTTACATATAGTTTGGGAAATTTTGTAGTATATGTTGGTGGGCCTTCCCACATTAAGATTTTATAATTGGACCTTTCTAAAACACTTTATGGGCTTTAAGCTTTGTTGGGCTTATCTATTCATTTTCTAATTTTGGTTTAAAGTCGCCCCAATCCATCAGTATTGATAATTAATGCAATATTCCTGCCATTTTAAATTGGGTTAATTAATTGCTGATGAAATCATAGTATTTTTTTAAAATTTTAATTTTAATCAAACTTAAGGTAATACCATCTTATGTATATGGGTATAGTTTGAATTTTCAAGATTTTCAATGTTTTTTCTTTGTGATTAGACTACATATAATCTCTATTTTAATCACACAGGAAACATTGAAAAACTAAAAAAATGTCAAAATTGCGTGTGTGCGTGTCAAAATTGCGTGCACACATATATACTCGTGTTCTTTTCGCTAATATTGAAACATTGTGTTAAATTTACAAGTTTGGAAAAGGTTATTACTTTATGGACAATCAACCTTTATAATTTGATATCTAATTACTTGAAACAACTTCAACAACAATTATTTTATACAGAATAAAATACAGAGCTAATTGTTTACACTCTTCAAATGCATGACTTCTTAAATACATCATTTGCCCCTTTTTTTTCTACATAAAAATTTATATCAAATTGTCTTATAAATACAATTTCCTAAGATAAGTTATAATCCAAAATTTAAATTAATTTTCACTTATCAGTATTTATTTTTGTAAGCTATTAATGTAAGTAACAACATCTAATAAAATTAGATTTATAAAACGATTTTAAAAGAAATTAGATTTATAAGACGATTTCAAAAAAATCTGACTCCAAAATCTCAAAAAATTTAAAATCTTATTTAATTGTATCTTTATTATGAGTGTAGCAATTTTACAAATAATGCCATATCAATTCTAGTAAGGTGTTTACAATATTATTTTATCATTAAAAACACATACTCATATGAGATAGTTTCATTTATATTTTATGAGACAATGGCCCGTGAAATATGTATGATCAAATTATTTTCATATATACTTATATATAGATTATATGTTGTGGTTGTGTGTGGACCCATATCATTAGATTAAATTTAAAAGATAATGTCATAAGAATCATATAATATATCAAAAACTAGTTTTGTTGTATTGAGAATTTTAATTAATAAATTGAATAATAAATTGAATAATTGTTGGAGTAGAGATATGATTGAAGTGCACTAGGTACTAAACTCTATCGAGAATTTTAATTAATAAATTGAATAATTGTTGGAGTAGAGATATGATTGAAGTGCATATGCAAGCTTTAGGTATTGAAATTGAAAATTAGAATGAATAAATTCTGTAACAGACCCACCCTCGGGTCGAGGATCATATGTCAAAAAGGAAAAGAACAAAAAAAATCGATTTGTCTTGAGAGTTTTATAATTACACTATTACAGAGGTAGCAACTAATCACTATTAATCAACCAGCTTAAACGATCTTTGTAGCACCAATTTTGAAGAAAACCTCCATTTGCATATTTTATAATTTTTTTAATATTTAATTATAAATGATTTAATTATGAGCTTTTATATTTCTTAAGTTATGATTGATGATTTTAAAGATTTTATAACCAAATATTTCGTTCGAAATTTTAAAGGTTTTTGTAGGATTATTTACGGAGGAAATTGATCTCAATCCCAACTCACGTGATGCACATTGTTGGTCACAAGTGGTGTCCGAGGTTTAGAGGGGGTGAATGAACCTTAGTCGATTTTACAAATATATCGAAAAACCTTTCTGCTCTGTAAGTTACTTGAACTTGCAGCGCCAGATAGTTACTGCTTACAGCACTAGGATACAGTGCTGCATGCTGTAACATGAGCTTATACGCAGTGGAAAAATATGATTTCAAACACAAGGCTGGTTTTCTCAAGTATGCTCATTTTCAAAACGTTTTATGCTTATGAGATAGATATGAACAATACAGAAATAAGCATAGATAAGAAAGCAATAAGGCACTTATGGTTTATAGTGGTTCGAAGGTGGTGTAATCCTTCTACGTTCACTCTATTGCTCCTCGAGCAGGAACTTTGTTAAGCAAGATTGAATTACAAGACCTTCCTAACAATTTATCAACTTTACAAAGTAACAACCTACTAGAGTCCAGCGTACACAAAGCAACTGTAAACTCCAAAGGCTAACCCACACAAGGTTCTACACTCTCACATGGGAAGCTGCCTTACACTTAGACAACTATACAAACAGCAAGGATCTCTCCTACAATTGTTTGATACCTCTAAAACAACCTAAGCACACAGCAACAAGGTTAAAAGTATATTGGGTTTGTTTCTTCAACTGGTGCGACGAAGTGAGCTTCTGAATCCTTCTAGGGATCTTTCAGCTTGAACTTGCTTCACTTCTGAGAGGTTGAGTGACTGAAACTGATGGTAGACTTGAATGGTTGTCACTTGAAAGCTTGTGAGTTTTTGCGCAAATGTTTTAATAGTCAGCTTCAGTGTTTCTCATCCTCTATTTATACTTGTAGGAGAAGATATCCGTTGAAGGAGATGTCTTCTCTTTTGAATTTGAAGTAGTCTGACCAAAGGCATGGTTCGCATTTAATGCGACTTGACTTTCTCTTTCGGAGCATTTAATGCGGCAGTTACGGCTAGCAGCTTTCTGTAGCGCGTCAATCCACGTGGCATCTTTGTATTGGCTCCGTGTCTGTAACTTTGATCTTGTCTCGAATGGCTCTATTTATTCTTGCTTGGATCTTCATTCCTCGTACTGCATTTATCCTTCCTCGGATTGTAGGATACTTCTTGTTTGTGATAGACGCTGTTTGACTGTTTGGACAGTAAGCTCTGCGCTGTATCCTAGGTCTGGGTGCAGCTGATGTCCTCTTACAATGCTGCTGTAACTTAGACCTTCTTGCAGTATCTTCTGGCAGTACTGTTGTATCCTTATCTTGCAGTACTCCTGTATTCATTGGAATCTGAATCCATTTTAGCCAGAAGTCTTCACAGTAAGACACAATCCTGTCTTGCTTCACTAGGTCTATATAGAAATTTTGAATTTATAGCTCTCATTCCCTAGTAAGCTGCTCATATCTCTTCAATGTAGATTGACAAGTGTGATATCTTCTGAACTTGCCCTTTCTGCACAGAAATCTGAAGTACCTGAGGTATTCTGATCGTTTGTACAGGGTGATCTCCTCAAATGATGGATTTTTTTCTGTGGGCAGCTTGACTGCTCTGAAGATGTTAAGGCTCCAGGTCATGTTCTCTCCTTCAGGCCTTTGATCCATCAAAACTGACACTTCAGCTGATATGTTTTCAGTGTCAAGGCGAGAGATTTCTTGAGGGGGATATTGGTAGAGGTCTCTGGAAAAAATTCTTCTCTCACCAATTATTTCAAGCCTTTGCATCTAGGCATATTGATCTTCTTCATCTTCTTCAGCTCTCTGATGCCCTTCGGTCTCGGTCCCGCTCATCCTTTTCCTTGAGCCTTGCTGCTGGCTCTCATTCCCTCTCTTGGAATGATGATAAGAGGGAGGCGCTGCATCCTTGCCTGCAGCTCTGCTGTATGCAGCACCTGCCGCTGATCTGCTTCCAGCAGCTGCACTAGCTCCTCCAGCTCCACCATCATCATCTCTTCTCCAGCGCTTTGGAGAGGGGATGTCAGCAGCAGATGATCCAGACCTCCTCTTTCTCTTGCTGAGAGGCTGGTCATGTTCTTCTTCTTCTTCTTCTTCATCAGCTCCCCCTGAGCTCCTGTATCTTTCTTGAACTCCTTCCCCCTTTTTGACATCATCAAAAGCTGGGGGCTGAGCAGGGGCAGCTGGGACCACCTTGGAACGTGGTCTTCAGGGTGGTTTTGGGGTGTCCTTGGAGGCTTCTGTATACTGAGAGAATGCTCGGAACATGATGTCCCTCAGTTCTCCGACGATCAGCTCCAAATTCCCCAAACGGTCGTCCACACTTCTGGTTCTTCTGGTCTGTTCGGTTGTGCGGTCCAGAAGTGTGTCAAGGATGAGAGAGTGAGTCTGCAGTCTATCAGCGGCATTCTCAGCATGGTGCTTGCACAGCCTGACTTCTTGGCGAGTCTGTGCAGTATCAAGCTTCAGCTCTTCCTCCATCCTTATCTGTTCCCTGTATAGCCTGTTGGAGTGATCACTCAGCGTCCTTTTGATCATCTCAGACAGGACTTCAAGGTCCTTTTTGAAACCCATCATGGTTTCAGCGTGGAATTGAGTGGCGACCCTGATGCTGTTCCGCATGGTAGCTTCAACTCTATCGATCGATTCGTCAAGAGTCAACCCCGAATTCCTTCTAGTTGAGGCAGCATTGGATGCAGCATAAGGAATAACAGCTTGAGGATTCTGTGCTGCATCCTGCCTCGGTGTCTCTGTAGCAACCTCATCCTCATGGTTGCTGGGTGGAGAACTGGTTGAGCTTGAGGATGGGTGTTCGTCGTCATCGGCCTCCTCTTCGCTGGATGAGACTACAACAAGTTCTAGTCCGCCAGATTTTGGCCCGTATGCAGCTATGTTGCGTCTCCTCATCATTCTGGTGAATTCGGCGTCATCTACCTTAGCGTCCTTAGTAACCTCTGCAGCTGTAACTTGGGAAGGTTCTTGTGAGCATGCAGAAACTGCAACATCAACCTCCTCATGAGGTGTCTCTAGCTGCACAGGGGTTACATCTGCCTCCATTCCAGCATCCTCTGTAGGTACTGTCTCAACAGCCTCCCCAGCAGAGGTCTTCTACATGAACCCCGACTCCTCGGCCGGTCCTGAAACTTGGACAACTTCTGCTGCAAGAATGAGTTCTTACAGCTCAGATTAGTTTCTTGCAGCGTCCATAGCATCCAGCACTGTAACTTCCACTGTTGTAAGAATCTCAACTTCTACCATCCTTGTTTCCTCAGTAGCTTCTTCAAGGGTGGCTGCCTGCTGTACGCTGTCTCGGCTAGTACAGAGAGTCCAGTCTGTGCAACTTCCTCCGTGGTTGAGAGACCTTCAACCATTTGCTCATTTGCAGGGGAGTTTGCTTGGTGTTGGCTTGAACTTCCTTCTCCCCGCATCCTCCTAGGAGTGTGCTGCATCCTGGTTTCTTTCACACTTTGTTGCAGCGCCTGTTGCAGCATAGCTTCCTCAGCTTGCTCCACTCCCAGGGTGTCAATTTGCTCTTGAGCAAACGCGACGTCATCGTCCCTTCTTACAGCCTCCGCAGCCAGGGCAAGAAAAACCTGAGCGTCTTCCAATGCTACTCTCATTGGCAACTCTACAGAGTCAGATTCTGCAAGAGCTTTTCCTTTTCCCTTGTCCTTTGCTCCCTGAGCAGCACTGCATGCTAATTGTTCTCGCACCATTGCTGCATACTCAGGTTGCAGGAGCACTAGAATGTCTTCAGATTTGGCCCACTCCAGGACAGCTTGCTCGACTGTCAGAAAATCCTTCCACTTCAACAAGATTTCCCCCTTAGACAGTCGCATCTCCCTCCAGAGATTGTATTGCAGCTCCATATTTCTAGCTATCAAGCACTTATGTGTGGGCTCCATGATCGCTCAAAGAGGCTGAGTCTGCAGCCCCTTTTAGACGAACCTCCACACCAGTCTCTTGGTCACATCCAGGAAGATGTGACTCATCCCCAACAACTACAGTCACGCTTGCTATAGAGAGTTGGGAATCAGCAGCTGCAGCAGCCTTCTTCTTGCTGCGCAGGGCCCTTCTCACCAAGGGTGCATCGTCATCCGAGGAAGAGGCTTCAGGTTCAGGGTCAACCTCCTTTGATAACGGGAAGAGGACCTTGAACTTCATCTTCTTCTTCATCGCCCCCGCTGCATACTGCTTCATCATGCAGGGCTAGGGTTGCATTCTTTTTGTCTTTGGTTTTCTTCCACACAACCCAAGCTCCTGTTGCCTTCGGTTGGGTCTTACCCTTCTTCTTCTCCCCGAGATACTTTCCGATGGGGATGGGGGTAGGTGCTGCAAGCTGAAAACCAAGCTTGTAGAGCACAGAGCAGATGGTGATACTGAAGCTTCTCCGCTCTGTTATATTTTCTGCTTCCTCCCACAGCCTCTTCATGATGAACCTCGTCCAGTTCACCTTCTCTCCGACCATGATGGCAGACATAATCTGGAACCGGAGATCTGTGCATTTATCTTAACTCCCCGTTCTGTCTTCGATGGAGTACGCACAGATGTCATGTAGGAGTTCAAATTCCGATTTGAAGAGCTTCTTTGGGGCGCTGCTCTTGATCTCAGCCCCAGCTTCCCTTGCTCGAAAATGATCCCACATCTCTTGAGCATTAGTCTCCCCATAAGTCACAAGCTGACTTGGGGTCATCCCTCCGGTAGAAACGCTGAAGGTGGCAGCGATATCTCGGATGGTAAGAGATCGCTCTTCTCCATCTGCATCCATCCTGAACATGATGCAGTTCCTTTCCTCCGCCGTCCTAGCGTAGGAGTAGAAGCGTTGTACTGACTCCACTTGAGTAGCCAGCATATACAGTCGTCAATAGCCCCATGACCTTAGTCCTTTCAAGGGCATCAAAAATCCTCCGAATCAACCCAGAAGCATAGACGTGCTCTTGGTTGATCAAACGACCTTCCAAAACGATGGATTGTCTGGCAGTCATGGATTTTCCTGAGAGAGAAAATGAAAGGTTTCGAGGATTTGGACTTAGGAAAATTTCTCGCGAAAAGTAAACTTATCTCCTTAGGTGATGATGAAAATGAATTCGAATTAGGGCGGTTATGGGAGTTTTGGCGGATCTCAAGGGACATGTAGTAAGATCAATGGTTGAGATTAAACAGAGGGAATTGATCTTACGGTCCAGAGAAAAAGACAGAGGGGTCAAATCGTCAATAATCATTACTAGGCGCGTGGGCTTCTGACCACGCCCTTTCCACTTCTGACGCGCGCAGACATGCATTAAATGCTAAAAGACATACGAGTTGCCGCCTAAATAAATGACTTTTTAAGGTTGTAGCATCCTTCGTATGAGGTTACAAAGTAATGAATACTCTTTGAAATAAATGCTGTAACTAGGTGCTGACAATACTCCAGTTGACTGCTGTATTGTAAGAATAAGGAATGCAGCGCTGTCTGCACCCGGCACTGTATGAGGGCATAGCTTACAGCACTATACTTACTGCTTCTCGTAAGCATGCAGAGATTCCCCCTAGGCTTCTGCACTATCTTTTTCACCTCATAACTTAAGAATTCCCAGCTCGTTTCTAAGCATAGAAAATCTTGATTCACTTAAGGGTTTAGTAAATATGTCTGCAAGCTGGAGATCTGTATGAACTTTCTCAAGCACAATATCTTTCTTTTCCACGTGATCTCTTATAAAATGATGTCGTATGTCAATGTGCTTTGTTCTTAAGTGAAAACAGGATTATGGGTAATTGTTATTGCGCTTGTATTATCATAGAGAATTGGAGTCTCTTTTTCTTCAATCCCGTAATCTCTAAGTTGCTGCTATATCCAGAGAATCTGCGCACAGCAACTCTCTGCTGCAACGTACTCTGCTTCGACTGTAGAGATTGCAATCGAAGTTTGTTTCCTACAAAACCATAAAACAAGTCTATTTTCCAGAAATTGACAAGTTCCAATGGTACTCTTCCGGTCAATCTTACACCCAGCATAATCAGAGTCAGAGTAGCCTTTAAGCTTGAATCCTCCTTCATTGGGATACCATAGGCCTACTTCCTAAGTTCCTTTCAAATACTTGATAATCCTTTTAACCGCTGAAAGGTGTGACTCCTTTGGTGCTGCTTGGAATCTTGCACAGACTCCTACTGCAAACATAATGTCTGGCCTGTTTGCTGTTGGATACAACAAGGATCCGATTAGTCGTCTGTACTTTGTGATATCAACATTTTTACCATCTTCATCTTTATCATGGCTTATAGATGTAGACATAGGAACAGATGTTGTTGCACCATTTTCCATGCCAAATTTCTTGATAAGCTCTTTTGTGTACTTGACTTGACTGATGAAGGTTCCTGCAGTCAGCTGCTTTACTTACAGCCCGAGAAAGAAACTTAATTCTCCCATCATGCTCATCTCAAATTTTGACTGCATCAGGTTGGAGAACTTCTCACATAACTCTTTATTAGTGGATCCGAAGATGATATCGTCCACATATATCTGTACCAGCAGTACACTGTCTCCATCCTGTATTCTAAACAAAGTCTTATCGACTGTTCATTTTTAGAAATCATTCTCCAGCAAATAGAGAGACAGGGTGTCATACCAAGCTCTTGGTGCTTGCTTAAGTCCATAAAGGGCCTTGTGTAATCGAAACACCTTCTCTTCTGCTTGATCTTCAAAACCTGGAGGTTGCTCAATATATACTTCCTCTGTAAGAAGACCATTCAGGAATGCACTCTTCACGTCCATTTGATAGACATTGAAATTCATATGAGCTGCATACGCCAGAAAAATCTTTATTGCTTCCAACCTTGCTACTGGGGCAAAAGTCTCATTAAAATCAATTCCTTCTTCCTGACAGTATCCTTGCAACTAATCTTACCTTATTTCTCACAACAAGTCCAGATTCATCTAACTTGTTCTTGAAAACCCACTATGTTCCTATAACTCTTTGATGAGTTGGTCTTACAACTGTCTGCCATACTTAGTTTCTTTCAAAACCATTCAACTCTTTTTACATGGCCTGTACCCAGTTGCTATCTTGTAGGGCTTCTTCAATATTCTTAGGCTTTGTTTGAGATATGAAGCATGCAAACATTGCTTCATGAGGAATGAACCTTCTTATCCTTACTCCTATGGATGGATCTCCTATTATAACATCCCTAGGGTGATTTCTTAACCATGTCCTGTCAGACTCAAAGACATGTGCTGGTCTAGGTTGCTCCTCTTGTTGCTGTATGACAGGGGGTTCTGTTGCTGTAAGAATATCTGCTGCATTTAGAGATGCAACATCTTCTTCTTTGTCTTCTCCTGTAGGCAGAACTCCTATATATGGAATAACATTTTCTTTCCTTGGAGCTATATCTTCAGCTGACTCTTCTACCTTCTTGGTGTCACAGTGTGGCTCACCAAACACCACATGTATAGATTTTTCAACCACCAAGGTTCTCTTATTGAATACTCTGAAGGCTCTACTTACAGCAGAGTATCCTAAGAATACTCCTTCATCTGATTTTGCATCAAAGGTTTTCAGATGTTCTTTTCCATTGTTGAGGATATAACACCTGCATCCAAAGATATGCAGATATGATACATTTGGTGTATATCCATTCCAGACTTCATAAGGAGTTTTGTCTAGATCCTTGTTGATTAGACATCTGTTCTGTGTGTAGCATGCAGTGTTGGTTGCTTCATTTGGGTATTTCTACTTTTGCTATCATTGTCCTTGCTACTTCCTTAAGGGTTCTATTCCTTCTTTCAGCAACACCCTTCTGTTGAGGTGTTCTTGCAGCAGAGTATTCATGACGAATACCATTGTTAGAACAGAATTTCTCAATAAATTTATTTGTGAATTCAGTTCATTTATCTGATCTTATCTTCACTATACTCAAGCTCTTTTCATTCTGGATTTTCTTCATGAGATCAGGTAGCTTGTCTTGAGTCTCTAATTTCTTTGCAAGAAATATAGTCCATGTATATCTGGAGTAGTCATCTACTACCACAAGTGAGTACTTCTTTCCACTTATGCTCACTGGTTCTACTGGTCCAAACAGGTCCATATGTAGAAGATCTAGAATCCTGTGAGATGACTTCTGTATCTTGTCTTTGAATGAACTCTTTACTTGATTTCCTTTCTGACAAGCTCCACAGATATTCTCTTTCTTGCATGCCACATCTGGCAATCCTCTTACGAGGCCTTTTCTTACAAGCTTGTTAATAGTTTTGAAGTTCAGATGGCTTAACCTCTTGTGTCATAACCAGCTAAGCTCTGGTAGACTTTTCACAATGAAGCATATCGGTTGAATAAAGGAGTTTCAATCAGCTAGATAGATGTTTCCTCTTCTCGTTCCTATAAGCTTGACTTCATTTGATGTGCTGTCTTTGATTAAACATTTGTTGAGGTTGAATTCAAGTTTATATCCTTTGTCATAAAATTGACTGATGCTTAGAAGGTTGTATCTGAGTCCTTTCACATAGGATACATTCTTGATCTTTATGTTTCTTTTGACTAGACATCCACTTCCTTTTGTGCTTCCTTTGGAATCATCTCCAAAGATGACCTTGGGTCCTTTGCATTTATGGAAGTCTTTGAGAGCTTCTTTACTGCCTGTCATGTGCCTTGAGCAACCACTATCAATGTACCATACATCACCGCTGCAACCTGGCACTGAAACCTGTAACAATTTCAAACAGATTTAGGTACCCATTTCTGTAAGGGTCCTTCGGGGTTAGTTGCTTTTGGAACCCAAACTTTCTTAACAGTCACTGTTTTGCTGTAAGATTTATTGGTTCTCTGATTGTATGCAGTGGTTCTTACAAACTGCTTGTTAAGAGTTTGTGCAGAGACAACATATGTGTTAAAAAAAACCTTTGTAGTATGGTCTTCTACCATACTTCCCCTGAGTATATCCTCTTTGAGGTTTAGACACATGAGTCTCAATATAAGTGGGAACTTTTCTTTTATGATGCAACTTTGTGGGTTGCTGCATCATTTTGTTGCATACAGCAGATGGCTTATGTTGTAGCCAGTTCTTAGATGCAGGCTTACTTTCTGCAGTTGAGCATTGGGGTTTCTTCCACTTATCCATCATTGTTGGTTTGTTTAAGATCTTCACAGATGTTAGGATTTCAATGTTTAGATTTTGATAAGACAAACCAAATATGTAATAAGAAGTTTTAAGTACCCCATTTTTCACATTGTTTAAGTGAATGAATAGACTAGAAATGAGTCTTGTATTAAGTGTTAGAATGGAGGATGAAAAAGGATAAAGCTACATCTAAGCTTTAAGGGAAGTTATCGCTGCAAGAAGGTAGGATACAGTATCACTGCAAGAAGATAAGGATACAGCATAGCTGGTTGAAAAAGGATACAGCAACAGTTCAACGAGTTAAATTTTCTATAGAGCAAAGTAAGAAAAAAGACGGCGTACAACAACGCTGCAAGAAAAGGATACAGAAGTACTGCTAGAAAGAAGTTACAGCAGCACTGCCAGAAGATACTGCAACCAGGTCTAAGTTGCTGCAGCACTGAAAGAAAGGATCAGCTACACGAAGACCTAGGATACAGTGCAGAACTTACAGTACAGCTAAGTCATTCAGCGTCATTTACAAAACAAAGTATCCTGCAAATCCTAGAAAGGATAAATGCAGTACGAGGAACGGAGATTCAAGCAAGAATAAATAGAGCCATTCAAGAAAAGGTCAAAGTAGCAGACACGGAGCCAATAAGAAGATGCCACATGGATTGACGCGCTGCAGAAAGCTGCGAGCCGCAACTGCCGCATTAAATGCTCCGAAAGAGAAAGTCAAGTCGCATTAAATGCAAACCATACTTTGGTCAGACTACTCCAAATTCAAAAGTGGGATGTCTCCTTCAACGGACATCTTCTCCTACAAATATAAATAAAGGTTGAGGAGCACTGAAGCTGGTAACTATTACTGAAACCATTACTGAGACCTAAAAGTCATTCGCGAAATACTCAAAGCTTACAAGATTCAAGCATTCAAGATTACAATCAGTATCAGTCACTCAACCTACCAAAATGAAGCAAGTTCAAGCTGAAAGTCTCCTTACGGATTCAGAAGCTCACTTCGAAGCACAAGTTGAAGAGATCATTGTTGTTTGTTTAGTTGTCTAGAGTTAGGCAGCTTCCCTGTGTGGGAGTGTGGAAGGTTAGCCTTTGAAGTTTGCAGTTGCTGTGTGTACGCTGGACTTCAGTAGGTAGTTTCTTTGTAAAGTTGATAGATTGTTAGGAGGGTCCTGTAAATCAATCTTGCTTAACAAAGTTCCTGCTTGAGGAGCAGTAGAGTGGACGTAGAAGGATTACACCACCTTCGAACCACTATAAGCCATAAGTGTTTATTGCTTTATTTATCTGTGCGCTTATCTTTTGCATTATTATTTGTCTCTCATCATAAAACGTTTTGAAAGAAACATTTTGAGAAAAACAGCCTTGCATTTAAAAAGTTTATTTCCGCTGCGTATAAATCTCCAGGTTACAGCGTGCAGCACTGTTTCCTAGCGCTGCAAGTAGTAACCATCTAACGCTGTAAGCTTAAGTAACTTGCAGTGCAGAACGGTTTATTTTAAAGATTTTGAAAATTGACCAAGGTTCATTCACCCCCCTCTGAACCTCGGACACCACTTGGGACCAACAAGTGGTATCAGAGCGAGTTGGGTTAAAAGCCAACTTATCTGGTCACCTACCCAGATCCACCCTTGTCTTGCTATTTTCTCTACATAAAACTCTTTCTTCAAGCATATCATGGATTCCTCCAATCACAAACTACCTATGTTTTCCATAGAGGAATATGACGATTGGAAGATAAGAATGCAGGCACACCTTTCAGCAATGAATGATGAGATGTGGACGGTCATAACCGAAGGACCAATAATCCCCATGAAGGTGAATCCAATGTATGGGAGAGACCATGCGGAAGGAGAGTAGCCACCACCTAACTTCCTGATCAAACCACGTCAAGAGTGGGGAAATGAAGCTAGGAAGAGAGCCAACCTCGATAATGTGGCAAAGAATACTCTATTTATTACTTTGGATAAAGGCACATTTAGTAAAGTGAAAAACTTGCTCAACATCCAAAGAAATATGGGAAAAGTTGGAGCAAATCTGTGAAGGAACTAAGCTCACAAAAGACAACAAAATCTCCAACGCGACCCAACTATTCGAGCTCTTCGAGATGAAGAATGAAGAGACTCTTGAGCAACTAGATTTGAGATTCACATCAATAGTGAATGAACTAGAAGCTCTGGGTAAACACTACATACAGAAAAAGAAAAATATGAAGGTGTTAAGAGCCCTACCTGCGGAGGGGGATAGTAAGACCACTGCCATGAGAGTATATGGACCTGAAGTCCATGAACACATTCGACCTATTCTCCGACCTGAAAGCATTCGAGTGTGACATCAATAGAAGGAGAAAAGAGTCAGAGGAGTCAAGCTCCAAAGTTACAGCGTTGATGGCCAGAGGAACTAAGGATACAGCAACTACTAGTTGCAGTAAACAGAATAAGGATACAACAGAAGTTGCTGAAGAGGATATGGCGCTTCTCCTAAAGAAATTCAGGAGATTTATAAAAAGCAACAACACCAACCTTAACAAGAAGAATGACTTCAGAAGAAGTCATCCATCTCCTCAGGTATCCTTTATTCCACAATCAAATCCAAGCAATGTTGACCTGTGTTACAACTGCAGGAAACCAGGGCACTATACAAGGAATTATCTGTACCCAACCGTGCAAAAATATCCAGAAGGAGAAAGAGAGCAGAAGAGAGATAAAAAAAAGAGGAAAGGTACAAGCTTCGAGCTCTCATAGGAAAAATGGAAAAGGCCAAGGATGCAGTAGTTCCGAAGGAAGTACTGAAAACTGCAGAATCCTCTAGCAGTGACACTGAAACCTCATCCTCTGATGAAGAAGCGCTGATATGCCTGATGGCTAAAGATAACGAGGACAGCGAAGAAGATGATGTAATCTACCAATCGTTGTCCATACCAGAAAGTGAGGAGCTGAATATGATCCACTCCTTGAAAAGGATCATGAGTGACTTTGAGCAGATCAACTCAATTCATGAGGAACTGAAGGTTGAGAATGAAAACCTAAGAATCTATAATGAGATCCTCAAGAGCAAAAATATCGATATTGCCAAAATGCTCGCTGCACGAGAATCTGATAACTCAAAATGTAGTAAACTGCAACAAGAGGTCTCTAGATTAAATCTGCTGGTCACCAAGCTAAAATCTGAGAAGGAAAGTTTGCAGTTCACAATAAGCACTTTCACTAAATCATCAAAGGACGCAAGAGATTGCATAAATCAGAACAGAAACCCTTTTGAAAAATCGGGTATAGGTTACAGCAATCATACCTCTCAGAATACAGCAAGTACATCCAAAGCTGTAAATTTTGTTCAAGCTGGAACTCCAATGGAGAAAGAGTTACTCTGTGACTCTGTAAAAATAGTGAACAAAACAGCAATGATGGATAAGGGGAAGAAACCTCAATGCTCAACTGCAGGAAGTAAGCTTGCATCTAAGAATTGGCTGCAGCAGAAGCCATCTGCTGCATGCAGCAAAAGGATGCAGCAACCAACAAAGTTGCAGCATAGAATAAACTTTCCCACCTATACTGAGACTTACATGTCTAAACCTCAAAGAGGATATACTCTAGGGAAGTATGGTGGAAGACCGCACTACAAAAGTGATGGTATCACACACATTGTTAATGCACACTCTTTTAACAAGCAGTTTTACAAGACAACTGCATACAGCTCGAGAACCGACAAATCTTATAGTAAAACAGTGACTGTTAAGAAATTTTGGGTTCCCAAAGTAACTAACCCCAAAGGACCCGTACAGATATGGGTACCTAAATCTGTTTGAAATTGTTACAGGTTACAGTCGCAGGGTGCAGCAGTGATGTATGGTATATCGACAGCGGCTGCTCAAGGCACATGACAGGCAGTAAAGACACGTTAAGAGACTTCCAAGAATGCAAAGGACCCAAAGTCATCTTTGGAGATGATTCCAAAGGAAGCACAAAAGGAAGTGGATGCCTAGTCAAAGGAAAAATAAAGATCGAGGATGTATCTTATGTAAAGGGGCTTAGATATAATCTTCTAAGCATAAGTCAATTCTGTGACAAAGGATACACAGTGGAATTCAACCTCAACAAATGAATAATCAAGGACAGCACCACGAATGAAGTAAAACTTACAGGAACGAGGAGAGGAAATATCTACTTAGCAGATTGGAACTCCTCTACACAATCAACATGCTTTATTGTGAAAAGTCCACCAGAGCTGAGCTGGCTATGGCACAAGAGATTAAGCCATCTAAACTTCAAAACTATCAACAAGCTAGCAAGAAAAGGCCTCGTGAGAGGTTTACCAGACGTCAAAAGGGAGAATGTCTGTAGAGCATGTCAAAAAGGAAAGCAAGTTAAAAGCTCATTCAAAGAAAAGACTCAGAAATCATCTCACAGAATTCTAGACCTTCTACACATAGATCTTTTTGGACCAGTAGATCTAGTAAGTTTGAGTGGGAAGAAGTACTCCCTAGTAGTAGTAGATGACTACTCCATATACACATGGACGATCTTTCTTGCAAAGAAGTCAGAAACTCAAGAGAAGCTACCTGGTCTCATGAAGAAGATTCAGAATGAAAAGAGCTTAAGCATAGTGAAGATAAGATCAGATAGAGGAACTGAGTTCACGAATAAATTTATAGAGAAATTATGTTCTGATAATGGCATTCGTCATTAATACTCTGCTGCAAGAACACCGTAACAAAACGGTGTTGCTGAAAGAAATAATAGAACCCTCAAAGAAGCAGCAAGGACAATGATAGCAGAAGCAGAAGTACCCAAGAGATTTTGGGCTGAAGCTACCAACACTACATGCTACACGCAGAACAGATGTCTAATCATCAAGGATCTTGACAAAACGCCTTATGAAATATGGAATGGTCATACACCAAATATCTCTTATCTGCATATCTTTGGATGCAGGTGTTACATTCTCAACAATGGAAAAGAACATCTGAAAACTTTCGATGTTAAATCAGACGAAGGAGTATTTCTAGGATACTCTACTGTAAGTAGAGCTTTCAGAGTTTTTAACAAGAGAACCCTGGTGGTAGAAGAATCTATTCATGTGGTGTTTGATGAACCACATTGTGATAAAAAGAAGATGGAAGAACCACCTGAAGAGACCGCTCCAAAGAAAGAGAAGGTTGTACCTTATATAGAAGGAGTTCTGCCTACAGGAGAAGAAAATGATGAAGAAGCTGCAACCGATGATGCATCAGATATTCTTACAGCAGCAGAACCTCCTGCAATACAGCAATAAGATGAGCAAGCTACGCCAATTCATGTCTTTGAGCCAGATAGGACATGGCTAAGGAATCATCCAAGAGATCTTATAATAGGAGATCCATCCATCGGTGTAAGAACAAGAAGATCCATCCCATATGAAGCAATGTTTGCATGCTTCATATCTCAGTCAGAACCTAAAAATGTTGAAGAAGCACTACAAGATAGCAACTGGGTTCAGGCCATGCAAGAAGAGCTGAACGGATTTGAGAGAAATCAAGTATGGCAAATAGTTGCAAGACCAAATCATCAAGGTGTAATTGGAACAAAGTGGGTGTTCAAGAACAAGTTAGATGAGTCTGGAGTTGTTGTTAGAAACAAGGCAAGATTAGTGGCCAAAGGATACTATCAGGAAGAAGGAATTGATTTTGATGAGACTTTTGCTCCAGTGGCAAGGTTGGAAGCTATAAGGATTTTTCTAGCCTATGCAGCACACATGAATTTCAATGTCTATCAAATGGATGTTAAAAGTGCATTCCTGAATGGTCTCCTTACAGAGGAAGTATATGTTGAACAACCTCCGGGCTTCGAAGATCAAGGAGAAGATAAGGTGTTTCGGTTACAAAAAGCTCTGTATGGACTTAAGCAAGCACCTAGAGCATGGTATGACACCTTATCTCTTTATCTTCTGGAAAATGGCTTCTAGAAAGGGACGATCGACAAGACGCTGTTTAGGATACAGGATGGAAAAAGTGTACTCTTAGTACAAATATATGTGGATGACATTATTTTCGGCTCCACAAACAAAGATCTATGTGAGAAATTCTCCAACTTGATGCAGTTAAAATTCGAGATGAGTATCATGGGAGAATTAAGTTTCTTTTTCGGACTGCAAGTAAAGCAGCTACCTATAGGAACCTTCATCAGTCAAGTCAAGTATACGAAGGAACTTATCAAGAAATTTGGCATGGAGAATAGAGCAGCAACGTCCGTTCCCATGTCCACATCCATAAGTCTTGACAAAGATGAAGAAGGCAAAGATGTTGACATAACCAAGTACAGATGACTCATTGGATCATTGCTGTATCTCACAGCAAGCAGGCCAGACATTATGTTTGCAGTAGGAGTCTGTGCAAGGTTCCAAGCAGCACCAAAGGAATCACATCTGTTAGCAGTAAAAAGAATGATCAAATATCTGAAAGGAAGGAAGTCGGCCTATGGTATCCTAAGGAAGGAGGATTCAAGCTTAAAGGCTATTCCGACTCAGATTATGCAGGCTGCAAGATTGATCGGAAGAGCACCAGTGGGACGTGTCAGTTTCTAAGAAACAGACTTGTCTCTTGGTTCTACAAGAAGTAAACTTCTATCGCAACCTCTACAGCAGAAGCAGAGTATGTTGCAGCAGGAAGTTGCTGTGCGCAAATTCTATGGATACAACAGCAACTAAGGGATTATGGAATTCAAGAAAAAGAGACTCCAATTCTCTGTGATAATACGAGTGTTATTGCAATAACACATAATCCTGTATTTCACTCAAGAACAGAGCACATTGATATACGTCATCATTTTATAAGAGACCATGTTGAAAAGAAGGATATTGTGCTTGAGAAAGTTCACACAGATTTCCAGCTTGCAGATATATTCACTAAGCCCTTAAGTGAATTAAGATTTTCTATGCTAAGAAGCGAGCTAGGAATTCTTAACTTATGAAGAGAAAAGGAAGATGCAAGAATCGAAGGGGAACCTCTGTATGCTTGTGAAAAGCAGTAAGAATGGTACTGTAAGCTACGCGTCAATACAGCACTGGGTTCAGACAGCGCTGCATCTTATACTCTTACAGTACAGCAGAAATCAAGAATTCAAGCAGCACCAAGTTACAGCATTTATTTCAAAGAGAGTATTGATTACTCTACAACCTCGTACTTGAAAATGCAGCAACCTTAAAAAGGCATTTATTTAGACGGCAAATGACATGTCTTTCAGCATTTAATGCATGTCTGCGTGTGTCAGGAAGTAGAAAGGGCGCAGTCAGACCCACGCGCCAGGTAATTATTAACGACGATTTAACATCTCCGTCTTTTTCCTGAACCACAAGATCAACTCCTTGATTAATCTCAACCGTCGATCTTACACACGTCCCTTGAGAACCGCCATAAACACCATAACCGTATCTTTTGAATTCATTATTCATCATCTTTCAAGGAGAGAAAACATTTTTCACGAAAAACCCTCTAAGTCCTAATCTGTGAATTTCTCTCTTTTTCTCTCTCATCAAATCTTCAATGGCTGCCCGACGTACCATTGTTTTGGATGGAAGGCTGATCAACCAAGAGCATGTCTATGCTTCAGGGCTGTATGACAATGCCCTTATCAAAAGGATTTTCGATGCTCTTCAACAGACCCAGATCCTAGGGCTATTGACCACTGTATATGCTGGCTTCTCTGTAGAGTCTGTACAGAGATTTTATGTCTACGCCAGGCAGGCGGAGGAAAGGAACTGCATCCTGTTCAGGATGGATGCAGAAGATGAAGAACGGTCCTTGACTATTAGGGACATCGCCACCACCTTCAGCATCTCCGCTGCAGGTCTTACCCCCAGTCAGTTGACAACATATGGGGAAGCATCAGCTCAAGAGATGTGGGATCTCTTTCGAGCAAGGGATGCAGGGGCTGAAATCAAGAGAAGCATCCCTAATAAGCTCTTCAAACCGGAGTTTGAACTACTCCACGACATCTGTGCATACTCCATCGAAGGAAGGACCGGAGTTATGACAAATGCACGGATCTCCGGTTCCGGATCATGTCTGCCATCATGGTCGGAGAAAAGGTGAACTGGGTGAGGTTCATCATGAAGAGGCTGTGGGAGGAAGTAGAGAAGATAACGGAGCGTCGAAGCTACGGTATCACCATCTGTTCTCTGCTCTGCAAGCTTGGCCTTCAACTTGCATCACCAGCCCCCATTCACATCGGGAAGTATCTCGGGGAGAAGAAGAAAGGTAAGACCCAACCGAAGGCTGCAGGAGCAGGAGTTGCGAGGAAGAAAACCAAAGACAAAAAGAATGTAACTCTTGCTCTGCAAGATGAAGCTGCAGGCAGTGGGGAGGAAGCCGAAGAAGAGGACGCTCCAAGTCCTCTTCCTGTTATCAAGAGGAGTTCAGGGAAGGCTGTACCTGAACTTGTATCCTCTTCCCCGGATAATGACGTACCCTTGGTGAGAAGGGCTCCACGCAGCAAGAAGGCTGCTGCTGCTGTTGTAGATGAGTCACATCAGCCCAGGGATAAGGAAGGCTCTCCTTATTCCCAACTCTCTACACCTTCTATGGTTGTAGTTGACCCTGCGAATGAGTCACATCGGCTTCAGCAGCCACATCAGCACCGGGTCGAGCCAACTGAAGAAGAAGCTCACCTACAAACAGAAGCTTCAGTGCTCGATCCTACCCTTCCAGCGGCTAGAAATATGGCTGCGGAGTACTCTCTCTGGAGAGAGATGAGGCTGGCTAAGGGGGAATTCCTGTTGAAGTGGAAGGATTTCCTGATAGTCGAGCAAGCTGTCCTGGAGTGGGCCAAATCAGAAGACATTCTAGCACTCCTGTAACCTGACTTTGCTGCTGTTGTGGATGAGTCACATCAGCCCAGAGATAAAGAAGGCTCTCCTTATTCCCAACTCTCTACACCTTCTATGGTTGTAGTTGACCCTGCGAATGAGTCACATCGGCTTCAGCAGCCACATCAGCACCGGGTCGAGCCAACTGAAGAAGAAGCTCACCTACAAACAGAAGCTTCAGTGCTCGATCCTACCCTTCCAGCGGCTAGAAATATGGCTGTGGAGTACTCTCTCGGGAGAGAGATGAGGCTGGCTAAGGGGGAAATCCTGTTGAAGTGGAAGGATTTCCTGACAGTCGAGCAAGCTGTCCTGGAGTGGGCCAAATCAGAAGACATTCTGGCACTCCTGCAACCTGACTTTGTAGTAAGAGTTCAAGAGCTCGAAGGATGCAGTGCTGTACAGGGAGCAAAGGACAAAGGAAAGGGTAAATCTCTTACAGAATCCGACTCTGCAGAGCTGCCGATGAGAGCAGCAGTGGAAGACATGTAGGTCTTCCTTGCCCCGGCTGCGGAGGTTGTAAGAAGGGGCGATGACGTCGCGTTTGCTCGGGAGCAAATCGACACCTTGGGAGTGGAGCAAGCTGAAGAAGCTATGCTGCAACAGGCGCTGCAACAAAGTATGAAGGAAACCAGAATGCAGCACACTCCAAGGAGAATGCGGGGAGAAGGAAGTTCAAGCCAGCATCCCATGAACTCCCCTGCATACGACCAATTAGTTGAAGGTCTCTCCACGATCGTCTCTCTCGATTCTCTGGGGGAGGAGACTCAACTTTTGGATTATGGTGATTCTCCAACTCATGAAGATGAAGATGCTGCGTTTGCAGTCTCTCAAGGGGAACATCAGCCATAATCAGAGATATCATCTCAGATATCTCTGAGATTGCCGATGAAGCATCTACGGAGGAAGTTGTAGAGGCGGTACTCCCTGTACTGGCCACGACAGCAGTACAGCAAGCGACCACCCTTCAAGAAGTAGCAGCTGAAGAGTCAAGCAGGGTGGAAGCCGAGATTCTTGCAGCAGTGGAGCATACAGTGCTGAAAGCTGTGAACACTGCAGGAAGCCAAGCAGAGCTGCAAGAACCCATTCTTGCAGCCGAGACTGTCGAAGTAGTTTCAGGACCAGCTGAGGAAACGGGGTCCTTGGAGAAGACCTCAGGGGAGGATGTTGTTCTGACAACACTCCCTGAGGGTGAGAAGACCTCATGTGGGAAGGATGTTCAGACAGCACCCACTGAGGATATTGAAGTTGAAGCTGAGGTAACCCCAATGCAGTTAGAGACACCTCGAGAGGAGGTTGATGCTGCAGCTGCTGCATGCTCTCATGAACCTTCCAAGGTTACAGCAGCAGAGGTTACTATGGAAGCTGAGGTTTCTCAAGCCGACTTCGTGAGGATGATAAAGGAAAGCAACATAGCTGTTCATGGGCCAAAATCTGGCGGAGCAGATCCTGTTCAAATCTCATCCGGCGAAGAGGAGGCAGATGAGGAAGAAGAAGAAGAAGAAGAAGAAGAAGAGCACCCATCCTCAAGCTCTACAAGCTCACAAACCAGCAACCATGAGGATGAGGTTGCTACTAAAGTTTCAAGGCAGGATGCAGCACCAGTATGTCAAGTAATTATTCCATTTGCTGCATCCACTGCTGCCTCGACGAGAAGGAATTTGGGACTGACCCCTGATGAATCAATCAACCGAGTTGAAGCTGCTGTTAGACACCTGCTGCATGCTCTCCAAGAGCATGAGTCTACCATGAGCAACAGTCTCAGGGTCACTGCCCAATTTCATGCTGAAACCATGACAGGTTTCAAGAAGGACCTGAAAATACTGCCGGAGATGATCAAGAGAACTCTTAGTGATCACTCCAACAAGCTGTACTGGGAACGGGTCAGAATGGAGAATGAGCTAAAGGTTGAAGCTGCGCTAACATGCCAGGAGATCAGGGTGTGCAAGCGTTATGCTGAGAGTGTCTCTGATAGGCTAAACACTCACTCCACAGTCCTGGAAACACTTCTGGATCGCGTAAGTGATCAATCTCAAAGAATCAGAAGTGTGGACGACATTTGGGGAACCTAGAGCTAATTGTGGGAGAACTGAGGGACATCATGGTCTGAGCTTTCCCTTAACATGTTGATGCTCCAATGGTCGCCCCAGAACCGACCCGTCGCCCACGTTCTAAGGTGGTCCCAGCTGCCCCTGCTCAGCCCTCGGCATTTGATGATGCCAAAAAGAGAGAAAGAGTAGAAGATAGATACAGAAGCAAAAGGGGCTGCTGAAGAAGAAGAAGATGATGATGACCAGCAACCTCTCAGCAGGAGGAGAAAAAGGTCTGGATCATCCGTTGCTGCTGACATCCCCTCTCCGAAAAAGATGGAGAAGAGATGATGATGGAGCTGGAGGTGCTGGTGCAGCTGCTGGAAGAAGACCGGCTGCAGGCGCTGCACACAGCAGAGCTACAAGCAAGGATGCAGCGCCTCCCTCCTATCATTCAAAGAGAAGAGATGACAGCCAGCAGCAAAGCTCAAGGAAGAGGATGAGCGGGGACGAGTCTGAGAGTCATAGGCGCCAAAGAGAAGATGTAGATCCTAATGCCTGGATTCAAAGACTCGGTGTAATTGGTGATAGAAGAATTATTCCAGATCACTTCTACCAATTTCCCCCTCAAGAAATTCCTCGTCTTGATACAGAAAATATCTCTGCTGAAGTGTCCGTCATGATGGATCAAAGGCTTGAAGGATAAAACATGGCTTGGAGATTTGACATCTTCAAGGAGGTCAGACTGCCTTATGACAGGAATCCATCATTTGAGGCGATTACCATTTTCAAACGTTCAGAGTACCTCAGACACTTTAGAGAACTATGCAGAAAAGGCAAATTCAGCAGGTATCAGACTTGTAAGACTATATTAAGGAGATATGAACAGCTCGCTAGGGAAGGAAGCCTTGAAATTCAAGAATTTTATATCAACCAAGTAAAGGAAGGACTGATTGTACCATTCTGTGAGGACTTCTGGCTTAGGTGGATTCAAATCCCGGTGATCATGCACAAGCTACAAGAGTCCTATCAAGAGTCCATCAGGGATTGATGGAAAGGATCAAGAGAAATGGAAGGCCTTGAAAGATTTGCTGAAAGAAGACCCGAAGAACTGACAAGTAAAAGGTCCCTATTTCAGTAAATTACATATATCCTCTTGTGATCCATGTTGTAAATCTTCTACCTTGTAAAAATTTCTCTCTGTCAATGAAGAATTTTTTCTTTCTGTTCTGACCAAGTTCAATCCTTATGTACTCATGCATGCTGTTTATGTTTTCCTGTTAATATATGATGAAGGAATAGCAAGATGCATCCCTGATGAATCCAGGATTAGATTTAATTTTATTAAGCTGTTCAAGCATGTAATCTTGATAATCCATATGAGTTAATGTAGAATAAAACTTCTTCATGAACGAAATAATGTAAAGGTTTTGTCATCATCAAAAAGGGGGAAATTATTAAGATTTCAATGTTTAGATTTTTGATGAGACAAACTAAATATGTAAGAGGAAGTTTTAAGTACCCCATTTTTCACATTGTTTAAGTGAATGAATAGACTAGAATTGAGTCTTGTGTTAAGTGTTAGAATGGAGGATGAAAAAGGATAAAGCTGCATCTAAGCTTTAAGGGAAGTTATCGCTGTAAAAAGGCAGGATACAGTATCGTTGTAAGAAGATAAGGATACAGCATAGCTGGCTGAAAAAGGATACAGCAACAGTTCAACGAATTAAATCTTCTATACAGCAAAGTAAGAAAAAAGACGGCGTACAGCAACACTGCAAGAAAAAGATACAGAAGTACTGCTAGAAAGAAGTTACAGCAGCACTGCCAGAAGATACTGCAACCAGGTCTAAGTTGCTGCAGCACTGAAAGAAAGGATCAGCTACACGAAGACCTAGGATATAGTGCAGAACTTACAGTACAGCTAAGTCATTCAGCGTCATTTACAAAACAAAGTATCCTGCAAATCCTAGAAAGGATAAATGCAGTACGAGGAACGGAGATTCAAGCAAGAATAAATAGAGCCATTCAAGAAAAGGTCAAAGTAGCAGACACGGAGCCAATAAGAAGATGCCACATGGACTGACGCGCTGCAGAAAGCTGCGAGCCGCAACTGCCGCATTAAATGCTCCGAAAGAGAAAGTCAAGTCGCATTAAATGCAAACCATACTTTGGTCAGACTACTCCAAATTCAAAAGTGGGATGTCTCCTTCAACGGACATCTTCTCCTACAAATATAAATAAAGGTTGAGGAGCACTGAAGCTGGTAACTGTTACTGAAACCATTACTGAGACCTAAAAGTCATTCGCGAAATACTCAAAGCTTACAAGATTCGAGCATTCAAGATTACAATCAGTATCAGTCACTCAACCTATCGAAGTGAAGCAAGTTCAAGCTGAAAGTCTCCTTACGGATTCAGAAGCTCACTTCGAAGCACAAGTTGAAGAGATCCTTGATGTTTGTTTAGTTGTCTAGAGTTAGGCAGCTTCCCTGTGTGGGAGTGTGGAACCTGTGTGGGTTAGCCTTTGAAGTTTGCAGTTGCTGTGTGTACGCTGGACTTCAGTAGGTAGTTTCTTTGTAAAGTTGATAGATTGTTAGGAGGGTCCTGTAAATCAATCTTGCTTAACAAAGTTCCTGCTCGAGGAGCAGTAGAGTGGACGTAAAAGGATTACACCACCTTCGAACCACTATAAGCCATAAGTGTTTATTGCTTTATTTATCTGTGCACTTATCTTCTGCATTATTATTTGTCTCTCATCATAAAACGTTTTGAAAAAAGCATTTTGAGAAAAACAGCCTTGCGTTTAAAAAGTTTATTTCCACTGCGTATAAAACTCCAGGTTACAGCGTGCAGCACTGTTTCCTAGCGCTGCAAGTAGTAACCATCTAACGCTGCAAGCTTAAGTAACTTGCAGTGCAGAACGGTTTGTTTTAAAGATTTTGAAAATTGACCAAGGTTCATTCACCCCTCCTTCTGAACCTCGGACACCACTTGGGACCAACAATAGAGTTACAGAGTAACTCTTTTTCCATTGGGATCTCAGCTTGAACAAAATTGACAGCTCTGGATGTACTTGTTGTAGTCTAAGAGATGTGATTGTTGCAACATATACCCGATTTTTCAAAAGGACCTCTACTTTGGTTTATGCAATCTCTTGCGTCCTTGGATGATTTGCTGAACGTGCTTATCGTGAACTATAAGTTTTCCCTCTCAGATTCTAGCTTAGTGACTAGCAGATTTAATCTAGAGACCTCCTTTTATAGCTTGCTGCACCTTGAGTTATCAGACTCACATGTAGCCAGCGTTTTGGTAATATCAATATTCTTGCTCTTAAGGATCTCATTGTCGATTCTTAGGTTCTCATTTTCAACCTTTAGATCCTCCTGAATTGAGTTGATCTACTCAAAGTAACTCATGATTCTCTTTAGAGAGTGGATCATGTTCAGCTCCTCTCTTTCAGCTACAGACAGCGGTTGATAGATTACCTCATCTTCTTCACTGTCCTCGCGATCTTTAGCCATAAGGCATATCAGTGCTTCTTCATCAGAGGATGAGGTTTTAGTGTCGCTGTCAGAGGATTTTGTAGCGTTCAGCATCTCCTTCGAGACTGCTGTATCCTTGGCCTTTTCCATCTCTCCTATGAGAGCTCGAAGCTTGTGTCTTTCCTCTCTTATTTTGTCTCTCCTCTGCTCTCTCTCTCTCCTTCTGCATACTTGTGCACCGCTGGATATGGACAGTTCCTTGCATAGTATCCTGGTTTCCTACAATTATAACATAAGTCAACATTGCTTGTATTCGGTTGTGGAGAGAAGGATACCTGAGAAGGTGGATGACTTCTTCTGAAATCATTCCTTTTGTTGAGGTTGGTGTTGTTGCTGTTGTTGTTGTTGCTCTTCATGAATCTTCTAAACTTCTTTAGAAGCAGAGCCATATCCTCTTCAGCAACTTCTGCTGTAACCTCCATCTACTTACTGCAACTAGTGGTTGCTGTATCCTTGGGGCCTCTGGCAGTTAGCGCTGTAACTTTGGAGCTCGATTCTTCGGACTCCTTTCTCCGTCTGTTGATGTCGTACTCAAATACTTTGAGATCGGAGAATAGGTCGAATGTACTCATGGACTTCAAATCCATAGACACTCTCATGGCAGTGGTCTTGCTGTCCCACTCCGCAGGTAGGGCTCTAAGCACTTTCATATTCTTTTTCTTTTGAGTGTAGTGCTTGCCCAGAGCTTCTAGTTCATTCACAATGGATATGAATCTCAAATCTAATTGCTCTAGAGTCTCTTCATTCCTCATTTCAAAGAGCTCGAATAATTGGGTAGTGTTGGAGATCTTGTTGTCTTTGGTGAGCTCAATCCCCTCACATATTTGCTCCAGCTTTTCCCATATTTCTTTGGATGTTTTGCAGGTCTTGACTTTGTTGAAAGTGCATTTATCCACAGTGATGAATAGAGCATTCTTAGCCACATTGTCTAGGTTGGCTCTCTTCCTGTATTCATTGTTCCATTCTAGTCTTGGTTTGACCAGGAAGGCAGGTGGTGGCTGTGCTCCTTCTTCTAAGTCTCTACCAAGTACTGGATTTACTTTTGTGGGAATTATTGGTCTTTCAGTAATGATCGTCCACATTTCATCATTCATTGCTGATAGGTGTGTCTGCATTCTTATCTTCCAATCGTCATATTCCTCTATGAAAAACAAAGGTAATTTGTGATTAGAGGAATCCACTATATGCTGTAAGACTGAGTTTTAGATGCAGAGAAAACAGCGAGACTAAGGCGGATCTGGGTAGGTGACCAGATAAGTTGGCTTTTAACGCAACTTGCTCTGATACCACTTGTTGGTCCTAAGTAGTGCCCGAGGTTCAGAGGGGGGTGAATGAACCTTAGTCGATTTTACAAATATATCGAAAAACCTTTCTACTCTGCAAGTTACTTGAACTTGCAGCACCAGATAGTTACTGCATACAGCACTAGGATACAGTGCTGCACACTGTAACTTGAGTTTATACGCAGCGGAAAAATATGATTTAAAACATAAAGCTGGTTTTCTCAAGTATGCTCCTTTTTAAAACGTTTTATGCTTATGAGATAGATATGAACAATACAGAAATAAGCACAGATAAGAAAGCAATAAGACACTTACGGTTTATAGTGGTTCGAAGGTGGTGTAATCGTTCTACGTCCACTCTACTGATCCTCGAGCTGGAACTTTGTTAAGCAAGATTGAATTACAAGACCTTCCTAACAATCTATCAACTTTACAAAGTAACAACCTACTAGAGTCCAGCGTACACAAAGCAACTGTAAACTCCAAAGGCTAACCCACACAGGGTTCTACACTCCCACACAGGGAAGCAGCCTAACACTTAGACAACTATACAAATAGCAATGATCTCTCCTATCAACTGTTCGACACCTCTAAAACAACCTAAGTACACAGTAACAAGGTTAAAAGTATAGTAGGTTTGTTTCTTCAACTAGTGCGACAAAGTGAGCTTCTGAATCTTTCTAAGGATCTTTCAGCTTGAACTTGCTTCACTTCTGAGAGGTTGAGTGACTGAAACTGATGGTAGACTTGAATGCTTGTAACTTGAAAGCTTGTGAGTTTTTGCGTAAATCTTTCAGTAGTCAGCTTCAGTGTTTCTCATCCTCTATTTATACTTGTAGGAGAAAATATCCGTTGAAGGAGATGTCTTCTCTTTTGAATTTGAAGTAGTCTGACCAAAGGCATGATTCACATTTAATGTGACTTGACTTTCTCTTTCGGAGCATTTAATGCGGCAGTTGCGGCTAGCAGCTTTCTGTAGCGCGTCAGTCCATGTGGCATCTTTGTATTGGCTCCGTATCTGTAACTTTGATCTTGTCTCGAATGACTCTATTTATTCTTGCTTGGATCTTCGTTCCTCGTACTATATTTATCCTTCCTCGAATTACAGGATACTTCTTTTTTGTGATAGACACTGTTTGACTGTTTGGACAGTAAGTTCTGCACTATATCCTAGGTCTTGGTGCAGCTGATGTCTTCTTACAGTGCTGCTGTAACTTGAACCTTCTTGCAGTATATTTTGGCAGTACTGTTGTATCCTTATCTTACAGTACTCCTGTATCATTTTCTTACAGCAATGCTGCACGCCGTTCTTTCTTACTTTGCTGCGGTGCTGTAACTGCTTTCTTACAGCGATGTTGTATCTACTTTCTTGCAGCAGCATATTTCCGATAAGCTCGATGTAGCTAAGTAACCTATAAAAACCTCCATCTTTAAGCTCTTAAAACTAGACTTAAAACTAGTCTATGACTTCACTTAAACATCGTGAAAAATGGGGTACTCAAAACTTCCTATTACATATATGTTTTGTCTCATCAAAATCTAAACATCGAAATCGCAACACACATGAATGAAAGTAAAAAGATAAGATACTAGATAAATTTGAATAGATTAAACTGATATTAGGTTTAGAAGCTAGAGTTACTCGTATGTGCCTATAAATGCTTTTAATGAAATTTTAGGTACGATTTTAATATGTCATCCCATGTGATAAAATATTTTACTTGAACATACATTTGTATATTATAATGTGTATCAAACTATCTTCTCGTACACAAGTAAATCATATAGTAATTTACCTTCTTTGTGATGTAATTTATCGAGTAAATATTCTTTAATATAAACTATATTAATGTAGTATTAATTTTATTCTAGTGATCATAAGAAAGGGGATCAAAGAAAGGGAAATAAGACTTATGCTTTTAAATATGTCTATATAAATATCTTAGTTTGATGACTAATGATACTACAATCACGACAGCTCCTACTTAATCTTCTAATAGATGGCATGCCTTTCATGCATCAATTTATTAAAGAAAAAAAAAGACAAGGGGAAAGTTCAACCATACAAGCTTGGCTATTTCGCTGCTTACAGCTTCGTCTCTAAGAGACAAAGATGCAGATATTGTATCCTTCAACTTCTTTCTTGCAGCAGCAACCATTTTCAAGGTTTTCCTCTTCTTTTTCTCACCAAGAAACTTACCGATGGGGATTGGGGTAGGAGCAATCAGCTGCACTCCAAGCTTGTAGAAGATGGAGCAGATAGTAATACCATAGCTCCTTCTTACAATCTCCTTCTCTCTCTCTCCTCCCATAGCCGCTTAAGGATAAACCTGGCCCAATTCACCCTTTTTCCGCTCATTATGGTAGACATAATCCTGAAACAGAGATCTGTACATTCATCGTAGCTCCCGGTTCTGTCTTCAATGGAAAACGCATAAATGTCATGAAAAAACTCAAACTCAGGTTTGAATAGTTTCTTCGGGGCATTCTTCTTGACTTCGGCCCCCAACCTCTCTCTATTTGAAGAGGTTCCACATCTCCTCAGAGATGTCGTCGCCATAAGACAAGAGTTGACTGGGAGTCAACCCTTCTACAAAAATGCTGAATGCAGTGGTGATGTCCCTCATAGACAGTTCTCTTTCCTCTTCGACTTCATCCATTCTGAAGAGAATAGCGAATCTTCTTTCCTCCGACCTTCAAGCATGGGCATAGAATCTCTGGACAGATCTATGAAGAAGCCGACGTAGATGGTGGTTAGGAGCCCTAGGATTTGGGACCTTTCCAAGGCCTCACAAATGCGAGCAATAATGGAGGGGTCGTATAGCTCTAAAGCTTATACATGTTTTTGGTTAATGAGACGTCCTTCAAGCACGATTGTTTGTCTACTAGCCATTGATGAGTAAGAAGAAAAAATCCTTTGGAGAAGATGAATGTAGAAAACCTTTGAGATAGAAACTGTTCTTTTCTTTGATACTTGGAAGTTATGTGCGAATGATCAGGTAGTTTGAAAGCCTTGTAGTAAGATCAACGGATGAGATTAAAAGATTAAAGTTGATCTAACGGTTCTTGTAAAAAGATGAAGGGGTCAAAGTGCAAATACCCAATATACTTTATTCTTGAGTGAAAAACAGGATTATGGGTGATAGCAATAGCACTTGTATTATCACAGAGAATATGGGTCTCTTTTTCTTCAATCTCATAATCTCTTAGTTGCTACTGTATCCAGAGGATTTGAGCACAGCAACTTCCTGCTGCAATATATTCTGCTTCTGATGTAGATGTTGCAATGGATGTTTGTTTCCTGCAGAACCATGAAACAAGTCTATTTTCAAGGAATTGGCATGTTCCACTTGTACTTTTCTTGTCTATTTTGCAGTCAGCATAATCTGAGTCAGACTAGTCTTTAAGTTTGAATCCTCCTTCCTTAGGATATTAGAGGCCTACTTTATAAGTTCCCTTTAAATACTTAATGATTCTTTTTACTGCTGTAAGATGTGATTTTTTTGGTGCTGCTTAAAATCTTGCACAGACTCCTACTGCAAACATAATGTCTGGTCTGCTTACTGTAAGATACAACAACGATCCTATTAGACATCTGTACTTGGTAATATCCACATCTTTTTCATCTTCATCTTTATCAAGACTTATGAATATTGTCATGAGATTTGATGTAACTGATCCATTTTCCATACCAAACTTTTTAATAAGTTCCTTTGTGTACTTGACTTGATTAATAAAGGTTCATGTAGATAGTTGCTTTACTTGCAGTCCAAGAAAGAAGTTTAATTTTCCCATCATACTAATTTCAAAATTTTGACTTCATTACGTTGGAAAATTTTCCACATAAATCTTTGTTGGTGAATCCAAAGATGTGTCATCCACATAAATCAGTACAAGGAGAATTCAACAAGGTTTTGTCCATTGTTCCTTTCTTGAATCCATTCTCCAATAGATAGAGAGATAGGGTATCATACCAAGCTCTTGGGGCTTGCGTAAGTCCATACAGGGCTTTATGCAGTCTGAACACTTTATCTTCTACTTGATCCTTAAAACCGAGAGGTTGTTCCACATACACTTCCTCTGATAGAAGACCACTGAGAAATGCACTTTTCACATCCATTTGATATACATTGAAGTTCATGTGAGCTACATAGGTCAGAAAAATCCTTATAGCTTCTAATCTTGCTACGGAAGTAAAAGTCTTATCAAAATCAATTTCTTCTTCCTGGCAGTATCATTTAGCAACTATCTTACAACAAGTTTTGATTCATCCAGTTTGTTCTTGAATACCCATTTTGTTCCAATTACTCCTTGATGAGTTGGTCTTGCAACTCTGTGTCATACTTGATTTCTTTCAAATCCATTTAGCTCTTCCTGTATGGCTTGAACCTAAATGCTGTTTTGAAGAGCTTCTTCTATACTTTTTGGTTCAGTTTGAGAGATGAAGCAAGCAATTATTACTTCATGAGGAATAGATCTTCTTGTTCTTACTCCTACAGAAGGATCTCCAATAATGAGATCTCTAGGATGATTTCTCAGCCAGGTTCTGTCTGACTCAAAGATATGCATAAGTTTTGGTTATTTCTCATTATGCTATAAGATGGTAGGTTTATGTTGCTGTAAGATTGTCTGCTGCATCCAGAGGTGTAGAATCTTCCTCTCTGTCCTCTGCTGGAAGTAGAACACCTTCAGTGTAGGGAATATTATTTTCTTTCATGGGGGTTGTCCATTTAACAGGTTCATCCAGCTTACTTGTATCACAGTATGGTTCATCAAACACCACATTGATTAACTCTTCAACCACCAAGGTTCTTTTATTGAAGATTTTGAATGTTTTACTTACAGCTGAGTATCCAAGGAATACTCCTTCATCTGATTTGGCATCAAAGGTTCTTAGATGCTCTTTTCCATTATTGAGGATATAGCATCTACATCCAAATATATGTAGTTATGAGATGTTTGGTGTATGCCTATTCTATAGTTCATATGGGGTCTTGTCAAAATCCTTATTGATCAGACATATGGTCTGAGTGTATATGCAGTATTTGTAGCTTCTACCCAAAACCTTTTGGGTATCTCTGTCTTTGCTATAATTGTCCTTGTTGCTTCCTTAAGGGTTCTATTCCTTCTTTCAGCAATACCATTCTGTAGAGGTGTTCTTGCAGCAGAGTATTCATCACAAATACCATTATTAGAACAGAATTTCTTTATGAATTTGTTGGTGAACTCAGTTCCTTTGTCAGATCTTATCCTCACAATGCTCAAGTTTTTCTCATTCTGAATCTTCTTCATGAGGTCAGGTAGCTTGCTCTGAGTTTCTGATGTCTTAGCAAGAAAGATAATCCAAGTATATCTGGAATAGTCATCTACTACCACAAATGAATACTTCTTCTCACTTATGCTTACTGGTTCTACTGGTCTAAAGAGGTCCATATGTAGAAGATTTAGAATTCTGTGTGATGACTTCTGTAACTTGTTTTGAAGAAGCTCTTAACTTGTTTGCCTCTCTAACATGCACCACAAATATTTTATTTCTTGAATGCCAAATTTGGCAATCCTCTTACAAGTCTTTTTCTTGCTAACTTGTTTATAGTTTTGAAGTTCAAATGACTAAGCCTCTTATGTTATAGCCGGCTTAGCTCTGGTGAACTCTTTATAATGAAGCATATAGGTTGAATAGAAAAGTTCCAATCTGCAACATATATATTTCCTCTTCTTGTTCCTGTAAGTTTGACTTCATTGGTTTTGCTATCCTTGATTAGGCACTTGTTGAGATTGAACTTCACAGTGTATCCCTTGTCACAAAATTGATTGATGCTTAAAAGGTTGTATTTGAGTTCTTTTACATAGGATACATGTTTGATTTATATATGTCCTTTGATAAGATTTTCACTTCCTCTTGTGTTTTCTTTGGAATCATCTCCAAAGATGATCTTTGGTCCTTTGCACAGTTGAAAATATTTTAAGGCCTCTTTGTTGTCAGTCATGTACCTTGAGCAGCCACTGTCAATATACTATACTTCATTGCTGCATTCCGACACTGAAACCTACATCAAATTCAAACAGATTTAGGTACCCATATCTGTACGAGTTCTTTGCAGATAGTTTCTTTTGGAACCTAGACTTTTCTAACAGAAATAACTTTTCTGTAAGTATTGTTGGTTTTCTTTCTGTAGGCAGTTTTATTCATATACTGCTTGTTATAGGTGTGTGCAAAAACTATATGTGTGTTACCAACACTATTGTAATGTGGTCTTCTACCATATTTCCCTAGAGTATGTCCTCTTTAGGTTTAGACATTAGAGTTTTAGTATTGGGGGGTAAAGATTTTTGTGCTGCAACTTTGTAGGTTGTTGTATCTTCTTGTTGCTTACAGCAGATTGCTTTTGCTACAGCCAGCTCTTGTATATAGGCTTACTTTCTGTAGTTGAGCACAGAGGTTTCTAACCCTTGTCCATTGTTGTTTGTTTGTTTAAGGTCTTTTCAGAGTTACTTTGTAACTCATTTTCCATTGGAGTTTCAGCTTTGGATGAGCTTGTTGTATCATGAGAGGTATGAACACTGTATCCTAAGTTAGTTTTCTCGCAGTCCTTAGCCATCAGACATATCAGTGCTTCTTCATCTGAGGATGAGGTTTCACTGTTACTCTTAGAGGATTCTATAGCTTTCAACACTTCCTTGGTAGCTATTGTATCCTTATCTTTTTCCATTTCCTCAAGAAGAGCTCTCAACTTATGTCTGTCACTTCATCTTTCCTCTCTCATCTGATCTCTCTCTCTTTTAGGATACTTGTGGACCTTTGGGTGTGAGCACTTCTTACATAGTGCCCAGACTTCCCACGATTGTAGCATGAGTCAGAAATATTTGTATTGGTTTGGGGAGAGGGAGATACCTGAGGTGAGGGTTGACTTCTTCTGAAATCACTTCTGTTGTTGTTCTTCATAAATCTTTTGAATTTCTTTCGGAGTAGGGTAATGTCTTCTTATGCACCTTCTGCAGACAACTCAGTCTGTTTACTACAACTTGCAGTTGTTGTATCTTTTGGACTTCTTCTTGTTAAGGCCACTACCTTGGAGCTCGACTTTTCTACCTCCTTCTTTCTTCTGTTGATATCATACTCAAACACTTTGAGGTCAGAGAAGAGGTCGAATGAGCTCATGGATTTCAGATCCATTGAAACTCTCATGGCGGTTGTCTTACTATCCCACTCAGTTGGAAGGGCTCTTAGCACTTTCATGTTTTTCTCCTCCTGAGTGTATGTTTGCCCAATGCTTCGAGTTCATTCACTATTGAAGTGAATCTTAAGTCCAGCTGCTCCAGGGTCTTTTCATTCTTCATTTTGAAGAGCTCAAATAGTTGTGTGGCATTGGAGATCTTGTTGTCTTTTGTGAGTTTTGTACCCTCACAAATTTGCTCCAACTTCTCCCAAATTTCCTTGGATGTCTTGCACTTCTTGACTTTATTGAAGGCTCATTTATCCAAGGTTATGAATAGAGCATTCTTAGCTATATTGTCCAAGTTAGCTCTCTTCCTATCTTTATTGTTCCACTCATGTCTAAGCTTGATTAGGAACTTGGGTGGTGCAGGTGCTCCTTCCTCTATATCTCTTCTTAATATAGGATTCACCTTTGCAGGAATGATTGATCCTTCCGTGATGACTGTCCACATTTCATCATTCATTGCTAGAATATGTGTCTGCATTCTTATCTTTCAGTCATCATATTCTTCTATGGAAAACATAGGCCACTTATGAATTGAAGAATCCATGATATGTTAGAAAAAAATGAGTTTTTCATAAAGATGCAGAGAAAACAGCAAGCATAAGGTTGGATTTTGGTAGGTGACCAGATAAGTTGGTTCTTAACCAAACTTGCTATAATACCACTTGTTGGTCCTAAGTGGTCTCAGAGGTTCAGAAGAAGGGTGAATGAACTTTCATCAATTTTAAAAAAATGTATCGAACTTTCTACACTGTAAGTTGCTTGAACTTTGAACTTACAGCACAGTATGACACAACTTACAGCACCATGATACAGTGCAGTATGCTATATCTTAGAGTTCTTACAGTGGAAAAATATATTTTGACTGAAGGCTTGTTTTCTCAAATATGTTTTCTTATGAAGATTTTTTTATGATTAAGAAAAGGTAAACCCAAGATGCAGCACATAAAATATAAACCAATTAAAACACTTATGGATTTATAGTGGTTCGAAGGTGGTGTAATCTTTTTACATCCAATCTACTACTTTTCCGAGTAGGAACTTCGTTAAGCAAGATTGGTTTACAGGATATCACCTCACAATCTATCAACCTAACAACTTAACACCTACTAGAACTCCGCTTACACACAGCTTGCTGCAAGTTCTATAGGCAAACCCACTTAGGATTTCTATCACCCACAAAAGGAAAATTGTCATTCTTCCAAACAACTAAATACAATCAGCAAAGATAGATCCCATCAACTGATGACACCTAAAACAACCTAGCATACAACAAATAGGTTAAAGTATATGTTTGTTATTTCTTCAACTGGTGCGGTGAAGTGATCTTCTGAATCCTCTTTAGATCTTTGAAGTTGAGCTTGCTCACTTCACTAGGTCAAGTGACTGAAACTTGTAAGAATGCTTGAGCGTTTTAGCTTGTTGATGTTTGTTCTTTAGAGCGCAAATGCTTCAGTAACCAGCTTCGATGTAGCTCAACCTCTATTTATACTTGTAGAAAGATATCCGTTGAATAAAATACCTCTCATTTGAATTTAGGGTCCTGATCAAAGGCATGCTCGCATTTAATGCTTCTTAACTTATCTTCTCAATGTATTTAATGCGGAGGTTACGGCTAGCAGCTTTCTACAACCTGTTAGGCCATGTGTCATCTCTACACTGGCTCTGCAACTGCAACTTTGATCTTATCTCAACCGGCTCTAGTCTAGGTTGCTTTGATCTTTGTTCCTCGTACTGTATTTATACTTCCTCAGATTGCAGGACATTGTTTCTACTGTAGTGTCCGAGGTTTGTTGGAGTATGTATCAAGTCTTGACTTCTGCTCTACATCTTGGAACTTCTTGTAGCAACTTAAACTTACTGTATTGCTGTAATTTTTTCTTGTAGCGTTGCTGTAACTTCTGCTTGCAGCGTAGCTTCTTTTCCTTTTTACTGTTGCATTACTGTAAATTCCTCTTGAAGTTTCTTCATTTCTTCTTTTCTTGATGCAGCACGACGTCTTTGAGATCCTCCATTTTTCAGAAACTTAACTTACAGACTCAATCCTAGTCTATATGTTTTCACTTAAACACTGTGAAAAATTGGGTACTCTAACTTCCTATTACATGGTTGGTTTGTCTCATCAAAATCTAAATACTGAAATTCCAACAAAGAGGTTACAGCACCACTGCAAGAATAAGTTACAGCAGTATAATAAGATCAAGTTATTGTAGGTAGTTCCAAGATGCAGCACAGAGTAAAAACTTGCTACATACTCCAACAATACTTAAATACAGCTGTATACTCCAACAATACTTAAATCGACCTATAATCCAAGGAAGATTAAATATAGTATGAGAAACAAAGATCAAAGAAAATCAGAATAGAGCCGATTGAGACAAGATCAAAATTATAGTTTCAGAGCCAATACAAAGATAACGCGTGGCCTGACAGGTTGCAAAAAGCTGCGAGCGCAACCACCGCATTAAATGCACTAAGTAGATAAGTCAAAAAACATTAAATACAAGTCATGTCTTTGATCAGAACCCTAAGTTCAAATGAGAGATATCTCCTTCAATGGATATCTTTCTACAAGTATAAATAAGAGTTGAGTTGCATTGAGACTGATCACTGAAAAATTTGTGCTAAAAAAGATCAAGCATTATCAAGATATTCTCTCAAGCATTCTTCCAAGTTTCAGTCACTCAACCTAGTGAAGTGAACAAATTCAAATTCAAAGATTCGAAAAAGATATAGAAGATCACTTCATCGCATCAGTTGAAGAAATAACAAACATATACTTTTAACTATTAGTTGTGTGCTAGGTTGTTTTATGTGTCATCAGTTGAAAGGATTTATCATTGCTGATTGTCATTAGTTATCTAGAAGAAAGACAATTTTCCTTTGTAGGTGTTTAGAAATCCTTTGTGGGTTTGTCTTTAGAACTTGCAACAACTGTGTGTAAAGTTGAGTTCTAGTAGGTGATAACTTATTAGGTTGATAGATTGTTAGGTAATATCCTATAAACCAATCTTACTTAATGAAGTTCTTGCTTCGGGAACTAGTAGAGTAGATGCAGAAGTATTACATCACCTTCGAACCACTATAAATCCATAAGTGTTTTATTCACTTTATATATTATGTGTTGGGATTTCAGTGTATAGATTTTGATGAGACAAACCACACTTGTAATAGGAAGTTTGAGTACCCCATTTTTTATTATGTTTAAGTGAAATATAAACTAGGATTGAGTCTATAATCATAGGTGCTGAAAGATAAAGCAGCTCTATAAGATCGGGCAGCATCGAAAAATTGAAAGAATGAAGACGCTGCAAGAAGTGAATGCAGCAATGCAGCAAGTAAGAAAGAACGACAAGCAGCGCCATTGTAAGTAGAAGATAGAGCTACATGAAGAAAATAATCTACGCTGCAAGAAGTGGCTACAGGAATACTGCAAGAACAAGATACAGCAGTACTGTATGAATTAGTACTGCAAGATAATCAAGATACAGCAGCACTGTAAAGAAAAGAATAGCTGCAAAGAGGTCAGGCATATAGTGTAAAGACCATAACTTATTGTATAATCAACCAACCTCGCCTATAACAAATAGAATTAGCATCCTGTAATTTGAGGAAGGATAAATACAATATGAGAAACAAAGAACGAAACAAGTATAATTAGAGCCGTTCGAGAGAAGATCAAAATTATAGACACGGAACCAATGTAAAAACAACACGTGGCCTAACGGACTGCAAAAAGCTGTGAGCTGCAACCACCACCTTAAATGCTCTGAGAAAAAAAGTCAAGGCGCATTAAATGTAAGTCATACCTTTGATTAAGTACACATATTTCAAATTAGAGATATCTCCTTCAACGGATATCTTTCTACAAGTATAAATAGAGGACGAGCAATCCTGAAGCTGACTACTGAAACATTGATGCTAAAAAGTTCAAGCATACTCTCTCAAGCATTTCTTAAGTTTCAGTCACTCGACCTCGGTGAAGTGAACAAGTTCAAGCTGAAAGATCCAACGAAGGATTTAGAAACTCACTTCACCGTACCAGTTGAAGAAACATTTTATATACTTTAACCTTGTTGTTGTGTGCTTAGGTTGTTTTAAATGTTGAACAGTTGATAGGATTTATTCTTGCTGTTTGTATAAGTTGTCTAGATAATAGGCAATTTCCCTGTGTGGGAGTGTGAAATCCTATGTGGATTTGCCTATAGAACTTGCAGTTGTTGTGTGTACGTTGGGTTCTAGTAAGTGTTAACTCGTTAGGTTGATAGATTGTTAGGACAGTTCTGTAAATCAATCTCACTTAACGAAGTTCCTGCTCGAGGTAGTAGTAGAGTGGACGTAGAAGAATTACACCACCTTGGGACGGCTATAAGCCATAAGTGTTTTTATTATTTTATCTATCTGTTTTATTTTATATATATATATATCCTGTCATAAGCATAAAAACATCTTTAAAAGAAAGAGTATATTTGAGAAAACCAGTCTTGTGTTAAAAAGATATTTTTTCGTTGCGTAAAACTCAAGTTACAGCGTGCAGCACTGCATACTAGTGTTGTAAGCAATAACTACTGGTGCTGTAAGTTCAAGTAACTTGCAGAACAGTAAGTTTGAAAGAATTTTTAAAAAATGACCATGGTTCATTCATCCTCCCTCCCACACCATATGGGACCAACAAGTAGTATCAGAGCAAGTTGGGTTAAAAGCCAACTTATCTGGTCACCTACCCAGATCCACCCAAGACCCGCTGATTTTCTCTGCATCCTTGAAAATGTCATTCTTACAGTATATCATGAATTCTTCTAATCACAAGTTGCCCATGTTTCCATAGAAGAATATGATGATTGGAAAATCAGAATGCAGACATATCTTTCAGCAATGAATGATGAAATGTGGACGGTCATCACAAAAGGACTGATTATTCCCATAAATGTGAATCTCATGCTGGGAAAAGACATGGAGGAAGGAGCACCCCGCCACCTAACTTCCTGATCAAGCCAAGACATGAATGGAACAATAAAGACAGGAAGAGAGCCAACCTAGACAATATGGCTAAAAACGCTATATTCATCACCTTGGATAAAGGCACCTTCAGCAAGGTCAAAATATGCAGAACATCCAAAGAGATATGCGAGAAGTTGGAACAAATATGTGAGGGCACAGAACTCATCAAGGATAATAGGATCTCCAACGCCACCCAACTATTCGAGCTCTTCAAGATAGAGAATGAAGAGACTCAGCAACTAGATCTAAGATTCACTTCTATCATGAATGAGCTAGAAGCTCTGGACAAGCACTATACACAAAAAGAGAAAAATATGAAAGTGCTGAGAGCCGTGCCAACGGAATGGGATAGCAAGACCACCGCTATGAGAGTGTCTATGGATTTGAAATCCATGAGTACATTTGACCTCTTCTCTAACCTCAAAGAATTTGAATATGATATCAACAGAAGGAAAAAGGAGGTGGAAGAATCAGGTTCCAAAGTTAGTACACTGACTGCAAGAAGATCGAAGGATACAGCAGCTGCCAGTTGCAGCAAGCAGACAGAAGTTGCAGCTGAGGATGCTGAAGAAGATATGGCTCTTTTTCTAAAGAAATTTAGAAGATTCATGAAAAACAACAATAACAGCAGCAACAACAATAACAACAAGAGGAATGACTTCAGAAGAAGTCATCCACCACCTCAGGTATCTTCCTTTCCATAATGAAATTCAAATAAGCTTGACTTGTGTTATAATTGCAGGAAGCCTGGACACTATGCAATAAGCTGTCCACATCCAACCATACACAAGTACCTAGAAGGAGAGAGAGGGCAAAGGAGAGAAAAGAGAAGAGATGATAGACACAAGCTTAGAGTTCTCATTGGAGAGATGGAATAAACTAAGGATACAGCAAAATATTAACTGTTAAGAAAGTTTGGGTTCCAAAAGAAACTATTCCAAAAGGACCCTTACAGAAATGGGTACCTAAATCTGTTTGAAATTGTTGTAGGTTTCAATGCCAGGATGCAGCAGTGATGTATGGTACATAGACAGTGGTTGCTCAAGGCATATAACAGGCAACAAAGATCCTTAAAAGATTTCCATGAATGCAAAACTGATGGTCATCTTTGGAGATATTCCACAGTAAGCACAAAAGACAGTGGGAGTCTAGTCAAAGAAATTATAAAGATCAAAGATGTATCCTATGTGAAAAGCCTCAGATATAATCTGCTGAGCATCAGTTAATTTTATAACAAAGGATACACTGTGGAGTTCAACCTCAACAAGTGTCTAATCAAGGATAGCACACCAAATGAAGTCAAGCTTATAGGAATAAGAAGAGGAAACATATATCTTGTAGAATGGAACTCTTCAATACAACCAACATGCTTCATTGTAAAAAGTCTACTAGAGCTGAGCTGGTTATGGCACAAGAGGCTTAGCCACTTGAACTTCAAGATAATAAACAAGTTAGCAAGAAAAGGTCTTGTAAGAGGATTTTCAGATGTGACATACAAGAAGGAAAATGTATGTGGAGTTTGTCAAAAAGGAAAACAGGTAAAATTCATTTAAAGACAAGTTGTAGAAGTTATCTCATAGAATTTTAGATCTTCTACATATAGACCTCTTCGGACCAGTAGAACCAGTTAGCATAAGTCGGAAGAAGTACTCACTTGTAGTAGTAGATGACTACTCCATATACACCTGGACCATATTCCTTGCTAAGAAATCAGAAACTCAGAACAAGTTATCTTACCTCATGAAAAAGATTCAAAATGAGAAATACTTAAGCATTGTAAAGATAAGATTTGATAGAGGAACTGAATTCACAAACAAGTTTATTGAAAAATTCTGTTTTGATAATGGTATTCGTCATGAATACTCTGCTGCAAGAACACCTCAACAGAATGGTGTTGCTGAAAGAAGAAATAGAAATCTCAAAGAAGCAGTAAGAATAATGATCGCAAAGACAGAGATACCCAAGAGATTTTGGGCTGAAGCAACCAATACTGCATGCTACACTCGGAATAGATGTCTGATCAACAAAGATCTAGAAAAAACTCCATACGAAGTCTAGAATTGATATACACCAAATATTTCCTATTTGCATATATTTGGATGCAGGTGTTATATTCTCAACAACGGAAATGAGCATATAAAGACCTTTGATGCAAAATCAGATGAATGAGTATTTCTTGGATACTCTGTTGTAAGCAAAACATTCAGAGTCTTCAACAAAAAAATAAGAAGGTCCACTTCTCATGAAGCAATGTTTGCATGCTTTATATCTCAAACAGAGCCAATGAACATTGAAGAAGCTCTGGAAGACAGCAATTGGGTCCAAGCTATATAAGAAGAGCTGAATGGATTTGAAAGAAATCAAGTTTGGCAAACAGTTGCAAGACCAACTCATCAAGTAGTTATTGGAACAAAATGGGTGTTCAAGAACAAGCTGAATGAATCAGGGCTTGTTGTTAGAAACAATGCAAGATTAGTTGCTAAGGGATATTATCAGGAAGAAGGATTGATTTTGATGAGACCTTTGTTCCTGTAGCAAGGTTGGAAGCAATAAGGATTTTTCTGGCATATACAGCTCACATGAATTTCAATGTATATTAGATAGATGTAAAAAGTGCATTCTTCAATGGTCTTCTTATAGAGGAAGTATATGTGAAGCAACCTCCAGACTTTGAAGACCAAGCAGAAGAGAAGGTGTTTAGACTTCACAAAGCCCTATATGGTCTCAAACAAGCACCAAGAGCTTGGTATGACACCTTATCTCTCTATTTGCTGGAAAATGGATTCAAAAAAGGAACAGTCGACAAGACTCTGTTCAGGATACAAGATGGAGACAACATTCTCTTAGTACAGATCTATGAGGATGATATCATCTTTGGATCCACCAACAAAGATCTATGTGAAAAGTTCTCCAACATGATACAATCAAAATTCGAGATGAGTATGATGGGAGAATTAAGTTTCTTCCTAGGGCTGCAAGTAAAGCAGCTATTTGCATGAACCTTCATCAGTCAAGTTAAATATACAAATGAACTTATCAAGAAGTTCAGTATGGAAAATGGATCAGCCAAATCTGTTCCCATGGCCATATCCATAAGCCTTGACAAAGATGAAGATGGAAAAGATGTGGATATCATGAAATATAGATAACTCATAGGATCCTTGTTGTATCTTACAGCAAACAGGCCAAACATCATGTTTATAGTAGGAGTCTGTACAAGATTTCAAGCAGCACCAAAGGAGTCACATCTTTTAGCAGTAAAAAGGATCATCAAATATCTGAAAGGAACTCAAGAAGTAGGCCTATGGTATCCCAAGGAAGGAGGATTCAAGCTCAAAGGCTACTCTGACTCAGATTATGCTGGCTGCAAGATTGACAGGAAAAACACAAATTGAACTTGTCAATTTCTAGGAAATAGACTTGTTTCATGGTTCTATAGAAAGTAAATATCGATAGCAACATCTACAGCAGAAGCAGAATATATTGCAACAGAAAGTTGTTGTACTCAAATCCTTTGGATACAACAACAACTAAGAGACTATGAAATTGAAGAAAAAGAGACTCAAATTCTCTATGATAATATAAGTGCGATTACAATTACCCATAATCTAGTGTTTCACTTGAGAACAAAGCACATCGCTATCAGATATCACTTTATAAGAGATCATGTGGAGAAAAAAGATGTTGTGCTTGAAAAAGTTCGTACGGATCTCCAGCTAGCTAATATGTTCACTAAACCCCTATATGAATTAAGGTTTTATATGCTATGAAATAAGCTGGGCATTCTAAAGTTTTGAGTGGAAAAAGAAGTTGCAGAAGCTAAGGGGGAATCTCTGCAACCTTGCGAGAAGCTGTAAGAATCGTGCTGCAAGTTACGACTTCATACAGCACTGGATTCAAACAGAACTGCATCATTAATTCTTACAGCACAGACAGAAAGAAGGGAAGAAAGCAGCGTAAGATTACAGTATTTATTTCTAAGAGTATTTAATACTCTGCAACCTTGTACCAGGATGCTGTAATAAATTAGGCAGTAAATCACATGTCTTTCATCACATTTAATGCAAGTCTGCGCCTATCAGAATTCAAAGAGACGCGGTCAGATGTCATGACTGCTCAGTCTTGGTTAATTACGATTTGACCCATCCACTTTTTTATAAGGACCGTAAGATCAATTCCCATCTTTTAATCTCAACAGTTGATCTTACTACACGTCCCTTAAACTTCTCTATGATACCATAGCCATATCATTCAAAATTATTTCACTGAGTATCACACATAAAGAAGCTTCCAAATTTTCAAAATTCTCCAAGTCTCCCAAAACCCTATTTCTCTCAAACATCAATGGCTACCAGACAAACCATAGTCCTTGAAGGTCGTTTGGTCAACCAGAAGCATGTTTATGCTTCTGGGATGTATGAGAACTCCATCATCCATCGAATTTTCGACACGCTGGAAAACACCTAAATCCTAGGGCTCCTAACCACTGTATATGCCGATTACTCCTTAGAATCGGTTCAGCGATTCTACTCCCTCATGAGAAGAACCGAGGAGAGAATGAACTCCCATCATTTTTAGGATAGATGTAGATGATGAGGAACGGTCACTGTCCATCAGTGACATAGCCGCCACCTTCAGTATTTCTTTAGAAGAGTTGTCCCCAAGTCAGCTCTCAACTTACAAGAAAGACATCTCTCAGGAGATATGGGATCTCTTTCGGGTAAGAGATGTCGGGGCTAAGGTGAAGAGAAGCATCCCGAAGAAACTCTTCAAACCTGAGTTTAAGTTTCTTCATGATATCTGCACATACTCCATTGAAGGCCGAATAGAGAGTTATGACAAGTGCACAGACCTCTACTTCCAGATCATGTCTGCCATCATGGCCGGAGAGAAGGTGAACTAGGCTAGGTTCATCTTGAAGCGGATATGGGAAGAGGCAGAGAAGAGCACTGTAAGAAGGAGCTATGGCATCACCATTTGCTCTCTGCTCTGCAAGTTAGGCCTTCAGCTTGCTACTCCTACCCCCATCCCCATTGGAAAGTATCTCGGGGAGAAGAAGAAGGGAAAGACCCTGAAGAAGGGTGTTGCTGGTACAGCTGCTGCTGGGGTTGCACGAAAAAAAACCAAAGATAAAAAAGGCTGTAACTTTAGCACTTCAAGATGAAGCTGTAAACAGTGGGGCTGAGAAGGAAGATGAGGAAGATGACAGTCCTCTTCCCGTCATCAAGAGGACTCCTAGGAGGGAAAAGCCTGAATCATCATCGTCCTCAGATGATGACGCACCCCTTACAAGGAAGAAAACAAGCAAAACAGTCTCCCTTCGCAACAAGAAAAAGGCTGCTGCAGCTACAGCAAGATCTGAAGAGCAGCTCTTGCGAGACAATCCCCAACTCTCTGCTGCAAGCATGATGGTAGTTGCAGTAGATGAGGATCAAGAGGATAAGCCAGTTGAACAGTTACATGAACAAAAAGATGCTAATTCAGCTCCATTGCACGAACATGGAGCTGCTGTTCAAGATGTGCTTGATCCTACCTTCCCAACTGCTAGAAATATTGAGCAGCAATACAGTCTCTGGAGGAGGATGAGACTGGCTAAGGGGAAAACACTGTTGCAATGTAAGGAGTTTCTCACCATGGAGAACGCTGTTCTAGAGTGGACCAAATCAGAAGATATTCTGGAACTCCTGCAACCTGAGTATGCAGCATTCGTGCAGATCAAGATACACTGCTGCTCAGGGAGCACTGGATAAAGAAAAGAGAAAAGTTGTTGCAGAGTCTGAGTCTACAGTGCTGCCAATGAAAGCAGTAATAGAGGATGTGCAGGTCTTCCTAACCCCGGCTGCAGAGGCTGTAAGAAGGGGCGACGAAGTTACATTTGCTACAGAGCAAATCAGCGTTCTGGGAGTGGAACAGGCTGAGGAAGCCATGCTGCATCTAGCGCTGCAAGCTAGTGTGAAGGAGACAAGGATGCAGCACACTCCTAGAAGGATGCGGGAAGAAGGTAGCTCAAGTCACAATTCAAGCTCCCCCGCTTATGAGCAAGTGGTTGAGGGCCTCTCAACGCTGGTCACTCTCGATCCTTTAGAGGAAAAGGAGGCTCAACTACTTGACTACGGTGATTCTCCTATTCACACCATTCCTGAAGCCGCTGAAGACGCTCGGGGGGACAGTCCTTCATTATTAGAGAAGTTCTCTCTAATATTGCTGAGATTGTCGATGACACGACCACGGAGGAAGTTGCAGAGGCTGGACTCCTTATACTGGCAGAAACAGCAGTACAGTAGGCAGACATCCTTACAGAAGCTGCTGAGGAAACAAGAAGGATGGATGCTGAGATTCTTGCAGCAGTCGAGCTTAGAGTGCTACAAACTGTTGAAGCTGTAAGAAACCAACCGGAGCTGCAAGAAGAGATTCTTACAGAAGTTTTCGAGATTGCAGGACCAGTCGAGAAGATAGGGTCCGTATAGAAGACCTCAAGTGAGGTTGTTGTTGTGACAACACTCCCTGAGGGGTTGAAGACCTCTGAAGGGCCGACTGTTGAGACAATACCCTTAGAGGATAAGGATGAAGAAGTGGATGAAGTAACCCATGTACAGCAAGAGACACCTCATGAGGAGGTTGATGCTGCTACTGCTGCAAGCTTACCAGAACCTATTCAGGTTACAACAGTAGAGGTTACTGAGGAGGCCGAAGTTAAAAAAGAGGAGGACGCCGAAACCTTCGATTATCTTCAAAAACTCGCTGCATTCAAAAGAGAAAGAACAGGGAAGTGTAGCGATGATGAATTTGAGCAGGTGGAAGTTGAAGAGGTAGATAAGGAAGAAGAATAAGAAGAAGAAGAAACGGAGGCTCCAAAGCAAGATGCACTACAGACTCCTCAAGCTATGATTCCATATGATGCATCAGCTTTTGTCCCAGACAACAAAGAGCAGCTGGCCTGACTCCCGATGAATCAATTGACAGGGTTGTTGCTGCTGTTAGACATCTGTTGCATGATCTTCAAGATCATGAGTCTAACATGCATAACAGTATGAGAGTCAATGCCAAATTCCATGCTGAAACTATGTCCAACTTCAAGAAAGATATTGAAGTACTGTCTTGGATGATCAAATGCGATCTTTCAGATACTGCCCACAGGCTGTACAAGGACAGGGTTCGGATGGAAGGAGAATTGAAGAAAGAAGCTGCAATCAACCACGCAGAGATCAAGCTATGTAAACATTCGGTTGATATTGTAGCAGACAAACTTCAATCTCACTCCATACTGCTGGAGACACTTCTGGACAATGTTCTTGACTAAACCAGAAGAACCAGAAGTGTCGATGACAGGTTGGGGAACCTGGAAATAATCGTAGGAGAACTGAAGGACATGATGGTCAGTGCATTCTCTCAACATGCTCAAAAGTCTAGGTAAGCCCCAGCTCTTGCAAGAAGACCACATTCCACAGTAGTTCAGACTGCCCCTGCTCCGCCCCTGGCTTTTAATGATGCCAAAAAAAGGGGAAGGATTTCATGATAGATATAGGAGCTCTAGGGAGAAAGAAGAGGAGGATGAAGAAGAAGATGAAGATGACCAGCCCTTGAGCAAGAGAACAAGATCAAGGTCATCTACTGTTACTGATATTCCCTTTCCAAAGAGATGGAGAAATATGATCAAGGAGAAGGAGGAGCTGGTGGTGCAACTGCTGCAAGCAGACCAGCCGCTGTAAAAAAAGATGCGGCACCTCCCTCTTCTCATAGCACCAAGAGAGCGAGAGAGGAACAGCAGCAGGGATCTAGGAAGAGGGTGAGCAGAGCTGAAGCTGAAAGGCAATATAATGAGAAAATGGTTGCTCAAAGGGCAGAGAGAGCCAAAGCAAAGCAAGAAAAAAATGTCTGGATGTAGAGGCTTGGTGTGATTGGAGAGAGCAGACCAAAGATGATGGAAGATGTAGACAAAGCTCTCTACCAATACCCCCCTCAAGATATACCATGTCTCGACACAGACAACATATCTGTTGAAGTATTTATACTGATGGATCAGAGGACGGAAAGAGAGAACATGGCTTAGAATCTCAACATCTTCAAGCTGGTAAAATTGCCTACTGATAGAAATCCATCATTTGAGTCGATTACTCTGTTTAAAAGATCAGAGTACCTTAAATACTTTAGATATCTATGCAGAGAGGGCTTCTTCAGAAAGTTTCATACTTGTCAATCTGCATTGAGGAGATATGAGCAGTTTGCCAAGGATGGAGAGCTAGAGATTTAGACAAGATACTTATCCTTGGTGAAGCAAGGCAGGATAGTGTTTTACTGTAAGGACTTTTGGCTGAGATGGATTTAGATTCCGAAGATCAAGCAAAAGCTGGAAGAATCCTATCAGGAGTCCATTCGAGACTGGTCGAAAGGCTCAAAAAAAAAAGGGGAGCAAAAAAAGAAGAGCTGCTGAAAAAAGATCTGAAGAATCTTCAACAACGAGGTCCCTATTTTAGCAGTAGCCGCTGTATGATTATGTATATATATGTATATACCTCTTTGCTTTTCCTTGTAAAATTTCTTTCTCTTAATGAAGAAATTTTATTTTCTGTTTATGTTCAAGTTCATTCCTTATGAACCTCTACATGTTTTTATAATCCTGATGATTTGTGATAAAGGATTAGATAAGATACATCTCTGATGAATCCAGGATCAGATTTTCTTTCTTAACATATCATATATGTAATCCTGATCGAAAAAGATATAGTGCAGAGTAAAAACATCTTTCATGAATGAAATAATGTAAAAGGTTTTGTCATCATCAAAAATGGAGAAATTGTTGGGATTTCAGTGTATCGATTTTGATGAGACAAACCACACTTGTAATAGGAAGTTTGAGTACCCCATTTTTTACAATGTTTAAGTGAAACATAGACTAGGATTGAGTTTATAGTCATATATGCTAAAAGATGGAGGAGCTCTATAAGATCGTGCTACATCGAGAAAATGAAAGAATGAAGATGTTGCAAAAAGTTAATGCAGCAATGCAGCAAGTAAGAGAGAACAGCAAGCAGCGCCACTGCAAGTATAAGATAGAGCTACAGGAAGAAAATAATCTATGCTGCAAGAAGTGGCTACAGGAATACTGCAAGAATAAGATACAGTAGTACTGTATGAATTAGTGCTGCAAGATAATCAAGATACAGCAGCACTGTAAAGAAAAGAATAGCTACAAGAAGGTCAATGATACAGTGTAAAGACCATAACTTGCCGTATAATCAACCAACCTCATCTATGACAAATAGAATCAGCATCCTGCAATTCGAGGAAGGATAAATGTAGTACAAGGAATGAAGAACAAAGCAAGTTTAATTATAGCTGTTCGAGAGAAGATCAAAGTTGCAGACACGAAACCTATGCAAAAATGACACGTGGCCTGACGGACTGTAGAAAGCTGCGAGCCACAACCACCGCATTAAATGCTTTGAGAAGAAAAGTCAAGGCGCATTAAATACAAGTCATGCCTTTGATCAAGTACACATATTTCAAATGAGAGATATCTCTTTCAACGGATATCTTTCTATAAGTATAATAGAGGTCGAACAACCCTAAAGCTGACTACTGAAATATTGATGCTAAAAAGTTCAAGCATTCAAAGTTATACTCTCTCAAGCATTTCTTAAGTTTCAGTTACTCGACCTCAGTGAAGTGAACAAGTTCAAGCTGAAAGATCCAACGAAGGATTTGGAAGCTCACTTCACTGCACCAGTTGAAGAAACATTTTATATACTTTAACCTTGTTGCTATGTGATTAGGTTGTTTTAGGTGTCAAACAGTTGATAGGGTGTATCCTTATTGTTTGTATAAGTTGTCTATGTAATAGGCAATTTCCCTATATGGGAGTGTGAAATCCTGTGTGAGTTAGCCTATAGAACTTGCAGTTGCTGTGTGTACGCTGGGTTCTAGTAGGTGTTAACTCGTTAGGTTGATAGATTGTTAGGAGAGTCCTGTAAACCAATCTTGCTTAACGAAGTTCCTGCTCGAGGTAGCAGTAAAGTGGATGTAGAAGAATTACACCACCTTCGAACCACTATAAGTCATAAGTGTTTTTATTACTTTATCTATTTGTTCTATTATATATATATATATATATATATATATATATATCTTTTCATAAGCATAAAAACATCTTTAAAAGAAAGAGCATATTTGAGAAAACCAGTCTTGTGTTAAAAAGATATTTTTCTCTGTGTAAAACTCAAGTTACAGCGTGCAGCACTGCATACTAGTGCTGTAAGCAGTAACTGCTGGTGCTATAAGTTCAAGTAACTTGCAGAACAGTAAGTTTAAAAGAATTTTCGAAAAACGACCAAGGTTCATTCACCCTCCCTCCTCTGAACCTCGGACACCACTTAGGACCAACATTATGTGTTGCATCTTTGTTTACTTTAATCATAAGCATAAAAGAATCTACATAAGAAAGCATCATTGAGAAAACCAGCCTTCTGTCAAAGTGTAATTTTTCGCTGCAAGAACTCAAAAGATATAACATACTGCACAGCTTTATAGTGCTGTAAGTTGTGTCAACCTGTATTGTAAGTTCAAGTAACTTATAGTGTAGCAAGTTCGAAACGATTTTCAAAATCAACGAAGGTTCATTTACCTCCCTCTAAACCTCCGAGACCACTTGGGACCAACAACATTTATCACTTTTTACAGAAAACATATTGAATTATAACATATACAAATATCAACTAAAAATAAGATTCACATAAATAGTTATGATTTTTATAAGTGGATAGAAAACAGGGCACATTCTATGTTGAAAACATGCTTGGTTATAAAAATCATTCATAAAACGTAAAAAACTTCAAAAATTTCATGGTGAATTTTTAAGTGTCTCTAAAAACTTGTACTACAATATAGTAGAAGATTAATTATTAGTTCAAAGGTTATAAATATGGAGAAGGGTCTCATTCAAACCTAAAAATAGAGTAAATCTGTTACAAAACAGGGCGTTCAAAAAGTCATAGTAAACTGAATATAACTCTAAATTTTCTGAAATTTAAAAGACATATTCTTCACTTTATATATTTGAACTTGGTAAAAGAAGTTAGCCTAAATAAATTTCTACAACTTAGCAGTAAATTTGAGAACAAAGTTGCAGAACATGAAACTTAAATCTAGCATAAAAGCAAACTCTTTCTTTCCATTCAAGCAAACATTATATGAAAATTCTCAACCAATTCCAAAGAACATCTTTGAATCTTCTAATATATGCTATAAGTCAGAAAACATCAGAATTTAAAGAAGAAATTAGAAGATTTTAGCCAAAATACCGTCAAACTCAAGAGATAAGAAAGAATAAGGTGTGTTTCTTTTCCCTTTTGTTTTTCTTCTTCCAAGCTTTGTATGATTGAACTTTTCCCTTCTCTCCTTTTTTTTTTAACAAATTGATGCATGAATAGCATGACGTCTGTTGGAAGATGAAGTAGGAGTTGTGGTGAATGTAGTATCATTAGTCATCAAAGTGAGATATTTATATAAACATACTTAAAAAGCATAAGTCTTATTTCCCTTTTCTTTGATCCCCTTTATTATATATATATATATATATATATATATATATATATATATATATATATTCTTATGATCACTAAAAGAGAATAAAATTAATACTACATTAATATAGTTTATACTAAAATATATTTATTGGATAAATTACATTATAAAGAACACTACAAAAAAAATGCTCCGTTGTTGTAGATATTTTTCAACCGTTGTGGAAGATGGTATTGTCGTAGACCCCATCATACACAACGGTTATTAGCCATTGTGGTAGATATCTACGACAACGGTTAATAACCGTTGTCGTAGACCCATTTTTTCCGTTGTGGAAGATGCTGTTGTAGTAGACTTCATCTTCAACAACGTTTATTAATCGTTGTCGTTGTTATCAATAGTTTTTATATTTTTTTGTGACGACTAGGATTTAGCGAAGCATAAATTGATAACTAAATATTTAAATCACTAATTATTTGATTTATATTGTGTACGTTTCAGAAAATTTAATTATAAGCATGTTCTAATCTAAGTTCTTTATTCTTGGAAATTTTCTATAAAATGGGATGTCGATAAAATAATTTGTAGGTGGGACAAGATGAACGAGAACGAAAAATCAAACAAAAAGCCGAAAGAATGAATCAAATCGGAGTTCGAATGATATCTCAAACTAATTAATATCATAAGAATGTTTAGTATAAAGTTTAAGAATATAATATAGTTAATCAAATAATTAACCTAAGATATATAATAAGTGTTAACACAATTAGTAGAAGCATATGTTAATTTTTTTAACCCAAGGTAATTTATCTGTGAGATGCTCTTCCCTCTCTCTACTGTTTTCCGGCGGCCGGCCGGCCAGAGCGCTGCCGTCTCCGCCGTCGGCGACCACCGTCGTCGGATTTTCTTCCTGACCGAAACATATCGAAATCTATACCATTTCGAAGCTCTCGCCGAGCCTGTTCCAACCATGGGCTCGGAATTGTCATCAGCCGTTGCCTTCGACGGCAAATCACCGAAGAAAGTTTGACTTTCTCTCTCTAAAAACCCACTTCTTTCTCTCTCTTCGTTCTCGGCCATCCGGCCATTGATTTAGGATGATTCTTGAGCCTAAATTGAAGTTCTCGCCGAGCCCGTCTCGATTCTGGGCTCGGATCATCGATCCGACGGTTAGATCTCCGGCATGCAGTAGTTAAAGATTCTGCATTTTTGATATTTAACTCTCTCTCTGCTGTTTCTCCCGTTTCTTTCTCTGATCGGAGGTCGGGGAGGCGCATGCAGCACCACCATGGGTGTGTGTAGCCGGTGCAAGGAGCACCGGTGAAGTGTACGTGTGTAAACCGACGGCAGTGGCCGCCGAAGAAGAAAGTATGTGTGTTTGCGAAAAGGTTGTGTTGGGTGGTGTTTGGGGCGGCGCTTCTAACGCCGCCGTGTGCTGTGGTGGCCGGCGTGAAAAATGCCGGCGAGTGGTGGTGGCAGTAGGTGGTTAGGAGGTGGGGCTGATTTTTTAGAATTAGATTAACTCTAGGGACTTTTTTGCAATTTCTTAAGTTTCGTTTATTCTCTTTTGACCCCTATATTCTTTAGGATGTGTATCTTAGTCCTAACTGTAGGAACCGCCGGATCGCCGACCCTATACGATTATCTGATTCGGGGTCCATGCAAATATGATTAACGCGCAGCGGATTAAACGAATCATACCTTTTGCACCGATATTAGTTCTAAGGTCAGAACTGTAGATCAAGGAATCGATGGAGCCTGGACCTCACGATCTTCTGCTGTATTCCTCACCTTTTTCTCGAACGTTGTGTGGGCAACGAACTATCGAGACTTTCAGCCGCCTTCTACTAAAACGTATCTCAGATTTTTTTGTCTGTGTATATGTATAGAAACGGCTGACTTGAGGCTTATTTATAGGCTACAACAGGGACCTTGAGGAGGATTAGGAATCGGTCTCCTGATAGGCTTAGGAGTCCTAAATTCAATCTGAATATACTTCTTAAGCCTATCAATAATATCTCAATCCACTAAAAGGATATTATTGAACTACCGTCTCTTATCCATATTAGATATGGGCTCTTATTTATTATGTGCGTGTTTATCTCCCCACGTTTAAGATATCGAATATCCGTTAATTAAATGAATTACTGACAATTCAATTAATTAACATTTAATTTCAAGAGTAGTACCACTCAACTTTATTATCATGCCGGAATAAATCCACCTGCAGGGTTTACATGATAATCCTTATGAGTTCCTCAAGGGGACATCATCATCCTAAATAATTAGGACACGGTTTCATTATATAATCAACAGCACACCATATAAACAACATTGTATCCCAATTTACCGAGCTTATTGATTTAATAAATAAATCTCACTCATTGGTAAATTAAAGAAACATATATCGAATATACATGCATGTTATCATACAATGATTAAGAGGACGCACATCCATAATAACAGAGGTCTTGTTCTATTTATGTAGTCAGTACAAATAAAACAACCTCAATTGGTCCTGCTCAATACATACATAATATACTAGTGTAATTTTATAATTAAGATAGATTAATACCAAATTACACTACAACCATTCCGATAATTTGTCCAAAATTATCTCGGCTGTGAGCTACCATTTATAATCTATAAGGAACTGATAACATGATCTTCTGTGTGGCACCACACACCATGTTATCTACAATATAAATTAATTGGATAATTGCAATAACACATATAACAAATATATAAAATGCAAACATTTGACCATAAAAGATTCTCATATCATAAATAGATGTTTATACAAAAGCTAGGCTTATAGTATACATCCTAACATTAACTTCTTCTGGAAATTATAATTCCACCCCCCAAAATTTCAGAATCCTTGTTTTGACCCCAAGCTTAATCTGGAAATTACAGTTTTGCCCTCAGAAACCCCCAAACCTTAAAATGCTTCGTTTAGCTTCATTTCTCGTCCGTTTTACTCCATTCTCATCTCTAAAGCTCTCTTTTTGGATCCTCTATATTTATTTTTGGACCAGTCAGGTTATGATCTATTTTTCTTTCATTGTTTCTTTCGAGCATTTAATTATAAACGCTTAATTAAGATAATAATCTAATATATTACGTTGTGTGTGTTTGTAGGCCTAAACGTTCCGAACACATCTCAGAACTAAAAGGATAGGAACGTGGGATCACACCACCTAAACTTAGGTGGGGGTAAATTCTGAACTAGCATTTAATTCACGTGTTGTATTGTATAGTCGCATGTTAGGATTTTCGATAAATTATGAAACATGATTTGTTGATATCAGCATGCCTTTATATATGCTATACGTGTATCGTTTATATGCCTTGATTACGTGCTGTGATATGATGTGCTGTTGAGGAAGGGTTGAGGAAATGTGTTCATGTGCATGATTTGGAGAAGACAGGATGAGATTAAGTTCTAACAAATATATGGAGGATTGGTGAAGTCCCCCTGACCAAATAATCACCCGATGGATAAGGTGGTGGGGCAAGGCGGAATATATCTGCGCCCACATCATAAATGTGCTGTGCATTGTACTTGTTGTGCTTAATTGCTTATCTGATTTATAATAATATTTTAGCCCATAAATTTATTTCCACTGAGTGTATTTGTATACGCTCACCCCGTCTATGTATTCATTACAGGTGATGATTTTGTTAGAAGGTGTTGAAGGGAGAGACGTGCCCTGTCTGTTATAAGGTTTGTTCATACGATGTTATGATAAACTATTTTTGAACGACCCATACGTACGCTTCCCTTTTTCTTAAACTTGTATATTAATATATCGTTGCTATACATCTTAAGATTATTTAGTCTTATTTATGTTATCTTTTTTTCTTCTTCTGCTCTCCTTCCTTCTTTTCTGCACGTCTGTTGAGGACACTCTGATAATCAAACAAATAAACCAAGTTGCAAAATTGTTAAACTTTTATAATATTTTATGATTAAGTTTCGGGGCGTGACAGTTATGGTATCAGAGCAAGATCCTGCCTTTTAGGACCCTGTTCGTTTCTTTTATTTTATTTTTCGTATATTTTGAAAACAGGGACAAGCACCTCGCTCTCCATACGACTCCTTCATCTTGAGATTGATGTTACGGGTATTGTTTGTTTGTATTGTACTGGTGTCTATGCATATGTGATAGTTGAGAATTTCTGTAGTTTCTGTTCTATATTTTCCTTTTTAAGTTAGTTGCGTACAGTCGAGTAGTTATGTTGCGACGACACCGATGGCAAGGACAAAATTGACGGCTTTTAAGAGCACAGGTGGACAGGTAATTCCAGCTCAAGTTTTGATGGCATTTTTCGGAGCTAGGATTGAGCCTGGAGAGTCGGTGGGTATGTTCTTAGCGCATTTGCTTACCCTCTGGAGGAGAACTCATGGAGGAATTTCTGAGGTAAATACTAGCGAGCACGTGATTGATATGCTACCAGGACAGTGGACTGAAGTTGCTCGCAGAGTACATCGAAACGAAGTAGCTTATGATAACCGTACAGGACGGCCGATTATCTTTTTTTCTCGCTTTATTAGTGAGTTACTAAACATATGGGTACGCGAGGGACAACCAACGATGCCTCCACCAGGACCCTTCGACCCTCCAAGCAGCGAGGAAGAGGAAGATCCTAAAGAAGATCCAGAAGAGGTGCCAAGCCCTCCACACCATCATTTTAGGAGATCACCTCCACCACCCCCAACAGCTGGAGCTATGGGGATTGTCATATAACTGCTTTTAGTTTCCTTTCATTTTCCCATATTTCCTGCCCGAGACTATGTTTTGTGTTGTGATGTATGGTTGTGCTGTGACACTTTTGATTCTGAACCTTGTTGTATGATTTAAGACTACTTTTATATCTATCTTTTGTGTAGTTATCCATCTTTGTCTTATTCTGTAACTTCTATATTTTCTGTTTCTTCGTCTCTCTATGACAATTCCAGTTCCTTTCTTTTTCTACGAGGAATGTATGGAATTTATTATATTCTTCGAAGACTTCTTCTTGGTACCTCGTGTGTGACGGTTGTACCATGTTTCTTATTAGATTTATATGCTTCGTAGAGGACCCAGGAAGAATCCAGCATCCATGGCAAATCCACAACCAACGAACACCATAGAGGATCTCGTATCAGTATTGCGAGGTTTAGCTCAACACTTTCAAGCAACTCAAGCGGCTCCAACGACATCTAACAAGAACGATACCAATCAAGTGGTGGAACAGTTCCGACGCTTTAACCCTCCAACCTTCTCAGGAAATGGAGGTCCGGCTGAAGCAGAAGAATTAGATGGGGAAGAACGTTTGGGCCCAAACACACGTTTGTAGGCCCAAACGTTCCGAACACATCTCAGAACTAAAAGGATAGGAACATGGGATCACACCACCTAAACTTAGGTGGGGGTAAATTCTGAACTAGCATTTAATTCACGTGTTGTATTGTATAGTCGCATGTTAGGATTTTCGATAAATTATGAAACATGATTTGTTGATATCAGCATGCCTTTATATATGCTATACGTGTATCGTTTATATGTCTTGATTACGTGCTGTGATATGATGTGTTGTTGAGGAGGGTTGAGGAAATGTGTTCATGTGCATGATTTGGAGAAGACAGGATGAGATTAAGTTCTAACGAATATATGGAGGATTGGTGAAGTCCCCCTGACCAAATAATCACCCGATGGATAAGGTGGTGGGGTAAGGCGGAATATATCTGCGCCCACATCATAAATGTGTTGTGTATTGTACTTGCTGTGCTTAATTGCTTATCTGATTTATAATAATATGTTAGCCCATGAATTTATTTCCACTGAGTGTATTTGTATATGCTCACCTCGCCTATGTAGTCATTACAGGTGATGATTTTGTTAGAAGGTGTTGAAGGGAGAGACGTGCCATGTCTGTTATAAGTTTTGTTAATACGATGTTATGATAAACTATTTTGGAACGACCCATACTTACGCTTCCCATTTTCTTAAACTTGTATATTAATATATCATTGCTATACATCTTAAGATTATTTAGTCTTATATATATTATCTTATTTTCTTCTTCTGTTCTTCTTTCTTCTTTTCTGCACGTCTGTCGAGGACACTCTGATAATCAAACAAATAAACCAAGTTGTAAAATTGTTAAACTTTTATAATATTTTATGATTAAGTTTCGGGACATGACATTTTTTAATAGTTGTTATCAACGACAACGGTTGGCACAACGGTTGACGAAGTGTTGTCTTCATGTCATCAGCCACGTCATCAGGTCAACGACACGTCACATGCCATGTCATCACGTCAACGCCCCATCACCTGCCACATCATCAGGTCAATGCCACGTCAACGCCACGTCACCGCCACGCCATAGCCAATAATTGTGCATTGCCTGGGATTCAAACTCGTGCGCCTTGTTCGAACTTAAACCACTAGGCCACTAATACAAATGTGAATATATTCTACATGCATTTCTTTTATTAACTAATTTTAAAAATCCTCATTTTTACAACAGTTACATAAAAACCGTTGTAAAAACCGTTGTCGTTGTGCAAAAAATTTAGCACAACGACAACGGTACAAAAAAAACCGTTGTAAAAATCGTTGTCGTTGTGCGAATAAAATGCACAACGACAACGGTGCAAAAAATCGTTGTTGTTGGGCGAAAAAAATTCGAACAACGACAACAGTACAAAAAACCGTTGTCGTTGTGCGAAAAAAATGCGAACAGCGACAACGGTATAAAAAACCGTTGTCGTTGTGTGAAAAAAATGCATAACGACAACGGTACAAAAAAATCGTTGTAAAAACCGTTGTCGTTGTGCATTTTTTTCACACAACGACAACGGTTTTATGCAAAACCGTTGTAAAAACCATCTACGACAACACTTTTAGCATAAAAGTGTTGTAAAACTCGTGTTGTCGTAGACCTTTTTTCTTGTTGTGGAAGGTAAATTATCATATGATTTACTTTTGTAGTGAAAAGATATTTTGATACACATTATAATACACAAATGCATGTTCAAGTAAAATATTTTATCACTTAGAATGATATATAAAGATCATATTTAAAATTTCATTAAAAGCATTTATAGACACAAACAAATAAGTCTAGTATCTAAACTTAACATCGTTTTAATCCAATTAAATTCAGATGTTCAATAGAAGACTACTTAAACTCTATTGAGAAGGTAACCTAATTTCTTTAATTTAAATGATTTCAAAAACAAATAACAAATGTGGAAAAAAAATATGCAGGGCCAACACAATAGTTCATTGAGCTTACAAGAAACGAGTGAGATACATTTTCTAATTGCCCTGAATTACAATACAAAAATAGAAGATGGAAGATTGAATGCAATAGTTGAAGCAATAGAAAAAATAGAACCTATGAAGATAAAAGAGGAGAAAATAAATAATACCACAATAATAGGGACTGCAACAATCGATGATCAACTGACAAAGAATTAAGAGTAAGAAAAATGAAGAATGCATTCACATCTCTAGCGATGAGGAGGAGAATAGTACACTTAAAGCTTTATTAAATATGACACGAAGAGAGAAGAGTAAGAGTATGACACAAAGAAGATCAAAAAAGAAAATATATAACTAGAAGTTATTATTTTATTCTTTCATTTCCAATTATGAAACTTATTATTCTCTTGATTATTTATTTTTTTTCTTAAATTTTCATTCGTCAAGAATTGAAAAACCCAATTTTTAATCTAATGTGACAATATTTTTGTTGTTTTTTAACAACAACAAAATTTATTCTTCATTGCACGTGCTTTCTACAATCTCGAAAAAAATAGTAAATCATAAAATCTTTAAAATTATCAATCATAACTTAAGTAATATAAAAGCTTACACTTAAATCATTTATAATCAAACATAATTTTTTTTTTCATAAAATATGAAAATGTAGGATTTTATATGCATCTATTAAGTATTTAACTAGGCCCACAAATGAACATTACGATTTCTTCCTATGTTTTTTTTTTTTTTTTAATAAAGCATCATGATCCTTAATGACATAGATAGTTGAAAATAATTCCTAAACAGTTAAATAGGGAAATTAATTTAAAATAATAAATTTTGTTCATTTATGATTGAGAGGATACTAACATTTTAATTTAGTTCAATTTAGAATAAATTTGTTCGAAATTCCAAAATCTCAAGCTAGGTTGCACATGCACTTTGTGTGCCCCTCCAATTTTGGACTTTTACAAAATTTCAATCAATTCTCGATTAAATCAAGTTTGAATTTGACTTTTAGTAAATTGATTAGGGAATTTCTGACATATAAATATATATTTTGGTTAAGTTTTGAAGGAGGTCAATTTTGGGTACATGAGTTTAAGGGTGATTGTGATAGTTGATGAAATTGAAACATACATAAATAGAGATGGATAACCAAATTGTCAAATGAAAAACTCATTTCTTGATGATGCAATTTTGCACGTTGCTCGTTAAATTGGTTGAGAGATTTTAATTCCTAAGATACCAGAAATATTTACAAGTGATTTAGCCCGAATATTTGGAAATTTAGGCTATTTTGGTCTAAATTGACCCAAATAAAAAAATTACCGACCTAATTTTAGAATCCAAAAGATTAATATCGCTTCATGATAAATGACCCAAAGTTATTATTCAAAGTTTACAATTTCCACACTTAAAGTGCATGTTTATTCCAATCATCACGTGTTAGATCAATGATTACAATAATCTGTTTGAATGAAAAGAGCTGAACTTAAAAGACTTAAATCCAATTATGCGACTGCGATACTCCAGGGATATACTCGAGTCGGTAAGACATATGCTGATGGAGGGAGTAATCTTTTGGCAACACAGGTTTTCAAATCTTGTGTGGATATTTTGAGTAAATTATTGTGGAGATTTGTTTTTGAGTTTGTACCATGTTTGTTCTTTCATTTTCACTCAAATATTATGGAGGTTTGTCCTAAAGTTTGTATCATATTGACTCTTTTTCATAGGTGTCTGCCACTTGAACACATCCCTAGATTTATAACTCATTCGACTGAGAGTTCTACGATCAGGTGAGGGATTTAATCATCTCTTCCTAATAATAAATTATGAGATTGTGATAGACAACTGTATGTGAATTAAGATGCATGTTTGTCTCGTGGTTTGTATCATGTTGGCTCTCTCTCACAGGTGTCTGCTACTTGAACACATCCCTCAATTTACATCTCATTCGATTGAAAGGTCTACGATCGGGTAGGAGAGTTATTCATCTCTCCCTAATAAAAATTTATAAGATTGTGACAGACAACAATAAGTGAATTAAGATGCATTAGTAATTACAGTAATAAATGTAGTTCTGGATTTTTTGTTATAAATTAATAACCATAAAAATTGAATAAATATATCCTTAACTAATTAAATAATTTATTATTTAAGATTGAAAATAAAATCAAATTAATTTTATAAATGTATCATACTAAATTCTCAAATTTTAACTAAAAAATATTAATAGGAATAATTTGAGAATAAAATTGTAAAATTTAAACTTTAAAACTAACACTTGTGAAATGTTGTTTTCCATCATTTATATATGGTATTATTATCAACATTAACATAATCCTAGGACATGCTCGAATGAATAGAATATATTGTAAAGAAAAACTTCATCATTGTCTCCAACGTTGCAGTCATAATAAGTTGTAGTCCATTAGCTGTAACCTAAATAATCATTAAACACGAGCCAGCTAGCTGTAACCTAATCAATCATCATCATTAAAACTAATGTAATTTGGTCAAACCCAAAAGTTTAGTGTTCGAAAGAAAATGATAGGAATGGAAAAATGCGTATTAATATCTCCGACAAGCGGACAAAGAGGATCATGGTTTTCTTTCACTTTTCAAGTAATTAAATTAAATTAATTAGTGATTAAATTTTGGAGCACCACACAAATGCTTAATGCTCTCTCTCTCTCTCTCCACATTTAAACCAACTCCGAATTTTCCATTGCGCATGCCCCGCTTCATTTCACTTTTCAATAATACTCTCCCATTTAATATCTCTGATTTCTCAAATTTTTTAATATATTTGAATCGTTCAACTTAGCAGTATATATATTATAAACTTTAAATTATTCCATTTCATTGCAGTAAACAAATTGTAACGGTTGATTTCTGATGCATATATGGTTAGAATTTATCTGATACAGTAAAATAAATCAAAATTAAAGATCATACAATAATAAAATTATTCATAATTTATACAAAAATACATGTCAAATCATATATAATTCGATGAGAAAATATTTTATTTTTACCATTGATCAATTTATCTGCCTTCTCGAATTAAAGAAACGTTAGTATTACGAGTTTTATATCACGTGCGTTGCACGTGAGGATCAATTCAAATAAATAAAAGAAATAATACAAATATTATATATGACACTTTTATATTAATTAAAGTTTTAATTATAATGAGATTTTATGAAATTTTAAATTATGATTCTAATATAAAGTTATTTAATTATGAAAATTTTAAATTACTATTATGACCTTAAATAATAATCTTTAATAAGGATATATTAGGCAGTTCATATTTTGTAAGAAATATATACACTTTTATATAGGTAATAGACGTGTATATAATAACAACAATATTCACGTTCCTACTAAAATTTATCCCTTTTTAATGCATTTACCCGCGGAACTTGAAATAAAATTGATTGTAACTCCTTTTATTAACCCTCCGTCAAAATTGTATCTTCCAAATCCTCCAAACATGATTTGTGAAATTAAACCTTCAAACCTAATGGATTATGGGCTGATTATTGATTATTGAAATTGATATATATATATATATATATATATTAAATATATGTATTGTATGAGTATGTTTCATGTATATTTGGTGTACATGTAATCCGGGTCGACCCGGATCCGTGTGCTTTTATTTTATTTTTTTGGTTTTTTTGCTTTTAGGCCAAAACTTTTATATACAAATTCTGTGACCTTTATATACAAATTATGTGACATTTGTGTATAAGTTCTGTGACCTTTAGTTTCAATAACTTAGAAAAAAATGAAGAATTTTAGCAAAATTTATACATAGATACATTTATGTTATATTCATTTGACCCTTGTATATATATATATATACATGTGACTTTTATGTACAAATATTTATACATTTATGTACCTTTATATATTACATAAAGGTATGGATATTTGTATATAAAGGTCACATGAATATACATAAGGGTCACATGAATATCACATAAAGGTATTTATGTATAAATTTTGCTGAAATTCTTCATTTTTTTTCTAAGTTATAATACATAAAGATCACAACATTTATAGATAAAGGTCACCGAATTTGTACATACAGATCAAGACATAAAATTCAACAAAAAAAAATTCATGAATTTCGATCGGGTCAACCCGAATTGTACGAATTTAAGATCTGTGCACCTGCTGTACTAGGTGCCGTGCACCTGCTGTACTAGGTGCAGAGGAGAATTTGTCACATTGTATGTATCATAATAGTCAACTTTCTAATTTATGTTGTAATTGTTAATAGCAATGTTGGTCAATGTTTTAGCAATTTCCTTAGGTAAATGTTTTAACCTTTTATATATATATATATATATATCATGTTATCCTACCTATCGTGGTCATATTAATATATATGTACCACTAATGTGTTAAATATCCAATATATATATTAAATCTTATTTTTTATATAATTATGGGATAAAGATTATTACACGTCATCGATGGGCATATTAAGAGTTGCCCACAATGGATATTTAAACATTTTTCTATATATATATATATATATATATATATCAAAATAAATGTCATTTATAATTTTACATTCAAATTAAATAAGTTTGATAAAAGGTTGATTTACTCATATTTTAATACATTCATTATAAGGTAATTTTTTGATGATTCACTTCTTCACTTTTATACATCATATAATTAGAGAATAGTAAATAGGGGATAATTTTGATAGAATATGAATAAATTATTTTATAACTTAAAAAAAAACTTAATTTTGAAATGAAAAAACTAAACTAAAATGACATGTATTTTGTAACGAGATGAATATATTATATACATCTCTGTCGATGATAAAGAAATAAATTGAAAAATAAAAATGGTGAAAAAATATATTTGGGAAAGACAAAGAAAGAATCTTGTGTAATAACAAAGTCGGGTCAAGAATAGAGTGGCATATTCCCGGTCCCCCCAACCCGCCGTCTGTCAAGGACCGTCCTTCTTTATTTACCAAAATACCCTCCTTCATTTCCTTATATATACACATACTGACAATCCTCATGCATTTTGTGCATGATCCTCAATATTTCTCTCTCTCTCTCTCTCTTGCCTGTATATATATATATATGGATAATCAACATCTATATATTGACATTGATGATGCAAGGTGAAAAGGCTTTATTCAACGCTGTGACATCAAGCTTCACAAGACCTTCATGCTCTTTCTTACTCCTTATTTTCACGGCCTTCACCTTTCTCAGCCTCCACATCACTCGCAACACCATCTTTCCCATCTCGCCCATCTCCAACAATCAGGCCGGGCTTGACGGCCCGGTGAGCTGCTACGGGTTGTTTGAGGTTGCGCCGCCGAGGAAGGTGGTCAAATCCATCGCGGATTTCGGGGGGGTTGGCGATGGGAGGACCTCCAATACGGCGGCGTTTCGGAGGGCGGTGGAGTACATGGACAGATTCAAGGGCAGAGGTGGGGCCCAGTTGAATGTCCCCAAGGGGAGATGGCTCACCGGGAGCTTTAATCTTACCAGTGATTTCACATTGTTTCTTCATCATGGTGCTATTATTTTGGGATCTCAGGTGACTATTATTAATTCATTATTCTCATTTTCATTCTCATTTTCAATTAATTACATTTTTTTTTCTTTCTAATCTTGTGCATCTTTAACTTGCAAAAGAGGGATTTATTTATTTTCTTCACTTCATTGTTTTAATTGAATAGCTCAGTTTACGAAGCTATATACTCTATTTGTCCCAAAAAAAAAAAATTCATGGATAAACAAACACGACATTTTGATTGATGTTTCGTAATTGGAAAACTGTTGATAGTAGGATCCTGAAGAATGGCCCATCATCGAGCCGTTGCCTTCGTACGGAAGAGGCAGAGAGAGAGAGGGAGGGAGACATATTAGCCTCATTCATGGGAATTCCCTTACCAATGTTGTAATAACAGGTAAAAAAAAAACAGATTCTTGCAAGTTAAAGTTCTTGTATGATGAACATGATTGAGTCCTCTCATGGTTCATATAAATTTGAATGCTAGCTGCTTAAAATACGCATCTTTTTTAGGTGAAAATCAACTTTAACTAAACAATGTTTTTTCGCAATATGAACTCTACTTTTAGTTCAAGATTGTAGGTGACTTGACTAATTAATCACTGTGTTGGGCTGTCTCTTTCGTTATTACGTGGGAACAGCTAGAAATCTTGCTTTGTTTATTAAAGAAATGCTCTGATCAAGTCAATACGCTATTCTTGTGTTTTCTTGAACGAGGATCATACATTGTTGGATTGAAAATTGATAAATTTTTGCAGGGAATAATGGCACAATTGATGGTCAAGGGAAAATGTGGTGGGATCTATGGTGGAATAGAACACTAAAGCACACCAGAGGCCATCTTGTTGAGCTCATAAACTCTCAAAATATTCTAATTTCTAACCTCACTTTCCTCAATTCTCCATTTTGGACTATCCATCCTGTTTATAGCAGGTATAACCTCTGCATCCCCAACCATGAATTCGTCATTGGTTATTAACGAGAATTTATTCGTTCCTTCAAATGTTTAGTTAAAGTTTATCTTATCTAGTGTACTTTTTGTGGCCTTGGTAGTATCTTGAAAGTATTCTATTGTTTTATTGAAAAGTAAATTTAGGCCTAATACTGCTTTGTCACTAATCATGATCATTGGTGGATCATATCTGCATATTTAAAGGAAAAGATCAAACCATGATATCAACAAAATAAATAATAGCAACTGTGTTGTCCTTACTGTTGGATGATTAGCCTAAGCCAGAGGAAAAGATAGAAAGGAATCAAACAAATCTTTTTTTTTTTTAAGTAATATTTTTTAGCATTTCATCAGCACCAATTTTAAAATCCTAATGAATCCAATCCCTTTGAATAAAAGTGTTTATGAACAACAAAAATTTCTCATTGATGCTTCTTAATATTATTATCTTCACCAAGAGGAATATACTAATAATTTTTCAAGATTTTCCCTGATCAGTTTTCTGCTCTTTTTCAGCAATGTTGTGATAAAAAACATGACAATCTTGGCACCACTAAAGGCTCCAAATACAGATGGAATAGACCCAGATTCAAGCACAAACATATGTATCGAAGATTGTTATATAGAGAGTGGTGATGATCTAGTAGCAGTGAAGAGTGGATGGGATCAATACGGCATAGCCATGGCTAAACCAAGCGTAAACATTACTATAAGACGTGTTTCAGGCACGACTCCAACGTGCTCAGGCATAGGAATCGGCAGTGAGATGTCTGGTGGTATCAGTGATGTGTTAGTCGAGGATTTGTATGTTAGAGACTCTGCAGCTGGTGTTAGGATCAAAACGGACCAAGGAAGAGGCGGATATATAGCGAATATAACCATCCGCAATTGTGTGATGGAAAGAGTGAAGGTGCCTGTAAGGTTTAGCAGAGGGGCCGATGATCATCCGGACGATAAATGGGACCCCAAAGCATTGCCTAAAGTTAGAGGGATATCTATAAGCAATGTTGTAAGTATAGATTCAAGAAAAGCTCCATTGTTAGAGGGCATAGAAGGGGCACCATTCGAGGATATTTGCTTGAGAAATGTTAGTGTATTAGGCCTCTCACCATCTGTGCGGTGGAACTGTGAATTTGTGTCTGGTTTTAGTGATGGTGTCTCCCCTTTACCTTGCTTAGAGTTGCGGAGCAATGGCTCCTCCTCGTCTTGGTGTTCCTTCTCATGATTTTTTCATACGTAGACTGGTTCTTCTTTTCGAAATAGTTGATTGTTTAGCATGTATACAAAATTCTTCGTAGTGTTGTTATTCATTGATGAACAGCAGAGGCTAATAATGTTGATTTCCTTAGCTATGATGTGTAATTACTAACAACAAAAACAAGGGACAGAACAAAAGGTGGGAAATAGACAGAATGAAAATAGATACATGATTGGAAAGAGGTGTTTATAAGTGAATTATTACATTCACCATTTCCAGAAGACATTAGAACCACACTTGTATTTGTCCTTGCCTTCGCACTCCAAAGCCAAGTCCTCAGAGATAAATGGAACCTTCTTTTGCTTGGCAAGATCTTGGCAGCCAGTGAAGTTCTCAGGGAACTTGCAAGTGCCAAACTGAACGGTGAATGCTCGGGCAAAGTTAGCGCCACTCGTCGCTAGCCTCTTCTTATCATTCAATTCCTGCATCACCCAACAACCATCACTCAACACCATACACAACACACTTCTTTTCCTTTCATTCCTGCTTAAATTCAGCTTCAACTGAATGAAAACTAGAAAATTGATGTGGGCTTTCGTTTAACGGTTTGAAATGTGTGGCCTCTGTTTCGTATACTTAGGTTAAGAAAATCAATATATTAAATTCATATACTTAGGTTAAGAAAATCAATATATTAAATTCAATTTTGACTGGAAAAATGATCCGTATATGGCCTTATATCGCAATTTGAAAGAATCATGAAAAACGAAAACGAGTTTAGAGCTAACGAATTGAAAATAATTTCATACTTCAAGTTGATTTTTGATATTAACCCAAAAATCTAATATGAAACCAACCTTGTTAGCCTTGCTCTTCTCCAAATAATCGTCAATGACGCCGGCATTGGCAGCAGAGGAGGAGATGGCGGAGAAAAGGGCAGCTCCGAGGCCAAAAAGGGCAGCTCTTCTTCCTGATTCATTAGAGTCTGGAACTCTAGCTTGCTGGGCTCTCATCACAGGCAACTTTTGAAGAGGAGTTGCAACACAAGGCAGAGAATTGACCTTGGAGCTGATCTCAGAGCCAGAAATGGCATAGTTGCAAGCCAAAACAGTAGAGTTCATGGCTGCCATTGTTGATGGTTTGAGAGAAAATGTAGTATAATGAGGTGGGAGAAAGAAAGAGAGAGACAGAGGTTAATAAAAGTATAGGAAATTGTGGTGGTGAGTTTATGAGGTGTGATGTGGAAGGGTATGATTAAGGCAGTGGTGGGAGTGTGGATAAGGTGAGATTGCCTCACTCCCCCATTGGCAAACTATGCTTTCCTTTACTCCTATTTTCTGCCCATTTTTGTGGTGCCTTGTCTGTTTTGGGACCCATTTTCTAATCTCACTCTGTTTTGGATATTCCTTCCAAGAAAATAATAAATATATATATAAATCAACATCATCCTTTTTAACTTGATTTGCACTTACTTCACTGGGTGTATCATCTAATTGAGCAAACTTAAAGAATCAAAGGAACACATCCATTTTGTTGAACAATAGTCATTAATTATCATCTTCTTGTGAACTCATCAATACATGTGGATATCAGAAAGGGAAAGAGGGAACACGTTAGAATTAAACAACTGGAAACAGGAACAAAGTTGTTCATAAAATCAAAGGAATATCAAGAAGAGCATCACCCATTAAGTAAAGGAGTTACTCAAACAGGGAAAATATTACCCTATATGAACTATCAACAGACTACATGTGAGTTTGGTACAAAGAGATCAAACAATTTTACGTTAACGTGTTCAAGAAGTAAACGTATCATGTAGCGTGATTACTTTTTTATTACCTGCAAAACCATCATGTATAAGTTGGTCCTATGGAAGGACCAACATATCAACACTTTCATGTATCAAAAGAAACTTTCGACTACAAAGGCGAAGGATTTGCAGAAATATCAAAAGTCTGTACACGCTGAAGACTGGAGAAGGGAAGTTCAATATTCCTAAGCTTTGCAACAAAATTGGGTTGATTCATCATGGTGGCCTAAGAAGAAGATACATTAATATCAGCAGAGGCTGGAGAGATGCTGGAATTTCAGGTAGAATAATGTTAAGGACAACCTTGAGAAACTGAATAACTACCTTTGTTATTGAAGACCAAGTGCTTCACCTCTTCACAGTTCACATCATCATGATGCTCGTGTTCTTTCCCCGTGTTTCCTCATATAGCATCTTATAGACTCCAAAGATAACCAAGAATTGGACCTCCATCGATGAAACATGGTTTCTAACTTGATCTCATAAGCATCCCAATTCCCAACCAATATCAGATGGGATTCACCAAGTATAATAACAAACCAAATATCCAACAAGCCCTAAACTGTAAGCTTCTTTATAAAATGTTGCTATATTACAGAAAGAATTATCTCAGACGAGATAATCTCTTCCTCTTTCTACTCTTTTTACAGGCAGCTGAATTCTTTGAGGTAGAAGAAGGAGCAACAGCGGATGCCTGCCTGCCATTTGATGTTCTGGCTTGCTTAGCGGTCCATTTCAGCGGCATATTGTTTACCACAACTCCTATATCTTTGGAATTGTTCAATTCTACAAGCTTTTGTACTTGGTCAAGAATTTGGGAAGTCCAGGCAGTTGAAATGTCCAAGTCAACTGAATCATCCATTGGTTTCTTCCAGAGATCAATCAAGATATTTTTAAGCGACTGAAATGACATGGAAGATTGGTAGCACGGCAGATTACCACAAATCATATTCACCTTAATTACATGCTTGCAGAGGTTCCCTTGCAATGACCATTCACAATCACAATGCGCAAATTCAGAGCCTGGATTCCAGACTAGACGATTTAGGCTGCTATCTTTCTGACTGACAACTTTAGCAAAAAGTTGGTCCTTATTATCTAAGGAAACAGAAGCATCAGGGATTTGAAGAGCTCGATGCCATGACGTAGAAGCAATATACTCCTCCTTCACGTTTAGAAATGAATCACATTCATCTGCATAATGGTCAAGCCAGTAGCTTGAGTGCAACTCAGTTGTCAACTTATGAACAAGCCAATCAACTCTCTGGAGAGAACCGAGCTGGGAATCATCATACAGTTTAGTTTTAAGTTTCACGTGATATGCTTCGACTGCACCAGAGGCTTCCTGGCTTGCAAGCGGAAGAGTCTTCATTGATTTGAGCCACATTTCTGCAAGATGACAAACAGATGAGAAATAAAGTAAAAGCAGTAGGAAAGACAATGACAAAAACAAATTCCACTGTGTATATGTAGTACAGAAGATAATCATCTGACCAATCTTAGGAAGCCAAGAATCCTTAAAGTACTGCATGAAGGAAGTTTGATCCACAAAATCCAGCAAAAATTCTTCTAAAGCAACAGCAATATCCAATCCACCCCAAATGCCATACACTATTTGGCCCAAACGTTTAAACATCTCCCTCTGGACTTCAATGTTAGTACATTTCTTAACAATATGCCTCAGCCATGATCTACGAACGCGCCAAAGGGAAAACAGAATAGGGCAAGAAAATGTCTCCCTGAAAACAAGTCAACCCAAATCAATAAGCTGTTAATGCTGGATAGAATTAAGCTTCAAGAAAAAGAAAACAATTAAGTAAGAAATTCTGCCTTATTGGCTCAATTTCAGCTGCAGCATCATCAATTAGAAATCCGTTGGCTTTCCATCCAGGTTCAACTGAGTGGACTCGATGAAGCAGAGCATTCATCCATATAGAAACATCTGGCTTAGCAATACTACGAGTGATGATCCAAGCAACAGGGAATGCATGTTGTCTTGAGTCAAAGACGAGAAGTGTGCACAAAGGGTACTGCAATCAGAATAAATTATATGTTGAGAACTCTGGTTTACAGTTTTTGATTGTATTACACAAAACAAACATTCATAATTTTTTTAACCTTTAGTCTCTTAATTCCGAAGGTTGAATCAGCTGCTACGATATTTCGATGGCCAAAACGGATCATCTGTTGCAACTGCCATTCAGTCTGAATTCCCAAAATAAAAGGATCAGTTTCTGATGTATCTCGATAAAAGAAAATGGACTTTTTGTTTCGTTCAACCCACAACCGAATGCTGGCTTGGTCATCTAGATCCAACTCATGAGTTGAACGCTTGATAATCATCCCAAGTTTATGTACATATTGCGAAGCAAGGCTGTTAACTTTCGCATCAGAACCACAGTAGCGTTGAATCCCCTCAATATGCTTCTCTAAAACATTTTCCTCAGGTATACCCAGATATATCATAGACATAGTTTGCTGTTGAATCTCACTACAAACATATGGAATCTTCTTGGCCCCAGGGCCTATTGCATCTTTATCCAGGGGCCCATGGCAAACAAAACCTGCTTTATTCACATGACGCCTCTCATTATATATAAGAAGGGCAAGAGATGGACGTGCGTAGAGACGCTTCACAACAAAATGGCATGTACAACCCCTCATAGATTGAGGCCTAGCAGCACGATTTCGAGTGTTTAGCCGATACCTTCTACTTGGCAATACGCTTCCACCTTCTCCATAATTTTCAGGCCCAAAAGAACACCAATACCTTAATGATAGAAGGAATAATAGTCAATATATAAGATGATGCAAAAAAGGGATATGACAGATAACAAATCTCTTCAGCTAGTTTAGAGGGAGTTTCATAAAATGATTTGATTCAGCTCATGTGCAGGCACCCAGAGTTGCAAGATGGGTTAAAGAAATAAAGTTAAGCAATTCAAGTTTGTAGCTTTTTCCAACTAATATAAGATCAAAACCGGATCAAGGTTAACTGAAGCATCTATTTTCCAAGTGATTTCAAAACAGAATGAAAGTGCCATATTCCAGTGTATGTAATACATTTGTGATATTTACTCCATCAAATCAAAGATGTCTGCAAGCATATAGCAACAAGGTCATTGTGGCTTTTACTAAAAAAAACAAAAACCAAAAACTAAGCACATAGATAAATAACTCATCTAGTTTCCTTCTGTCTTTTTAGTGTGATCTCTGTTGTTTGCTCAACTATGCAAGAGTTAGTGGGTTGCAATAGTTTTCATTCTAAAAACCCAAATAACTAAATAATAGATATATAAATAGATCTTCTACTTCCCATTCTGACTCTAGTAAGGTCTCTATTGTTTTCACAATTACGTGAGAAGTGACAGATTAAGAGGAATAGGAAGTTTAAATCTGACTCTCAGTTACCATTATATCTCAGTATCAGTCTCATTTCTTTCCGTCTCTCAATGCCATAGGAGAGAAAGTGTGTTAGGTGCTATAGTAATACTAAGTTTGTAGATGCTAAAAGTAAGAAAACTGAATCTAGTTGAAACTACTTACTGTGCCACAACACACACTAGAGCATATCAAATCCTTTCAAATATAATTGCCACTTTACAGAAGCCATTTCACTGTGAATTGCATTCTTTAAGTTATATACCAGCTTCTGAATATCCATTTCTACAGCTACAAACAATTTGAAGCCCCATTTTCACAGACATGATATTGAAGGTAGTGCAAGTTGTGAAACCATATAACTGATCAAAATAAATAAATAAATAAATAAATAATCATTGCTTACAGCCTGTACTCCAAATAATCATCATTTTTGTATTGTGTTAAGCATCCTTTCGTCCTTTTTCTTCCCCTCTCGATGTGGAACCTAGTTGGGCACTCGACATTACAACATTCTCCAATGATGAAGGCATCAACTCGATCATAAGGTATAAGAGCTACATCATCACAATGCTCTGCACTCCCAAGCTTCACCCAATCTAAATCGGCTGAAGAGAAGTCCTCCCCAGGGGGATCTTGCACTGGGAGATTATCAATGGATTCAATTATGTCCATCGGCTTTACACTTCATAAAAGATTATGACACTACCAAGCCCAATTTGCATTCATTCTGCATAACTGCAGTAAACAACATATTCAAGTAAAGAGAAATATACAAAGTTATATTAAGATTTTACGGATACGGAATGTTTATCAGTAACAAAAGCGGTGGTAGAATGAACTAGAAAAAAGTTCCTTTACCAAATTGAATTAAGTATCAATAAAATTCAAAGAAGCAGAACACAACATTAATCATGTGTAAAAAATCAAAAAGATAAATATTTAATTAAAAAAAAAAACCAAATGTTCAGTTCTCAGGAGGTTGCGGTGAAACGAATTATTTACACAGAAATATAATTGTACGAATTATAATAAAATGGATGCAAGTAATTTTTTTTCCAAGAGAGAAAGTTTCATGGAGAATCAGAAGCGCAAAAAATTCTAGAGGTATAAAAGGATGAACACTCAAAGAAACGCCCCAACAAATTAGAAATATCTCCAAATGAGTTTATCTGGTGGATGGGCAGAGAACTTACAGCTCCTCCATGCTAATTAATACTCAAACAGTAGAGAGAGAGAGAGAGAGAGAGAGAGAGAGAGAGAAGGGGGATTGGGAGGGGAGAGAGGGTTTATGAGGGGATGAAATTATAGTGAAGCAGCGAAGGGGTTTTGAGCGGATGAAAAATCTTGCAGAAGCAGCAAAGTTTTTTTTTTTTTTTTTTTTTCCCTCTCTCTTTTTATTTTATTTTATTTAGTGTAATATTTGACTTCGATAATTTCTGGAAGCCTGTGGCTATGGTGAGGTGATGAAATGGTTGCGCCTCGACTTAATCACGAAACCCTTATCTCTCTTTCTTTTTTCCTTACACCATCTTTATTAGAGAGTCATATGACCATATTATGACTATTTTAATATTAAAAAAAAAAGAATTACATCATCTTTATTAGAGAGTTATATGAACATGTTATGACTATTTTAATATTAAAAAAAAAAGAAAAAAAGTTGAGAGGTTGCACAATTGGATGGTTAACCATCCGATTTGTGCACTTCTTTTTTAATAATTTTATTATTAACAATATTGCCAGATGGTATGATATTGACATGTGGCATGTTATGATTCGTTCATTTAATTTTGTTTATATTTTTTACACATTCAATTATTTATAAAAAAAATATTAAAATTCATAAATTTTTTTCTCTATAAATAGAGACTAATATTGATAAATTTTGAATCACAATCTCAAATTATCTCTTTTGTGTACTATCTTTCCTAATCTCTCATAATTTATATCATATTCTACTATTTCTCCTAATTTCTATTATGGATCCAAGTAACCCAATTTTTTTTTCAAACAATTCGGATTATCCAAACTCCCAAAACTATCCAAATTTTCAATCTTTTTTTTATCACTGAAGACTATCAAAACTTGAATTTTTCTCAAACTCCTCCATTATCTTCAAATCTAAATCAAATTCCTACATCTGAACAAGTTCAACCATTGCAAAATATCTCTCGCATTTTGTTTCAAAATACAAATGAAAGGATGGCCAAAAGTACTTGGAATGTGAAAGAAGATGTGGCTCTAATGTCATCTTGGATCTTCGTTAGCGAAGATAAAAAACAGGGTAGATTTCAAAGGACTGGCTCGTTTTGGGGAAAAATCCATAAGATGTATGAAGAAGTTCGAAGAGAAAATTCAGGAGAAATAAATGAAAGAAATATAGAATCACTAAAAGGTCGTTTCACACGACTTAATAAAAATGCCCAGAAGTGGATTGCTGCTAAGATTGAAGCTAATCGTCGAGTAAGAAGTGGTATGAGCCCACACGATATGGAGAAAGAAGCCCATAAATTATACGATGGTAAGTTCACCAATTTGCATGTATTTAATGAAGTTATGAGTAAAATTCCCAAGTGGGAAATAAAATTTGATCAAGGTTCAAGAAGTCATGCTTACGATGAAGAGGGTAACGAAGAAAGTGGTGGCAGTACAAAGAGAATCAAGACCAGCGAAGATGGTGAATATTTCAGTCCCACTAATGTAGAAACTCCAGACAGTGGTGGTTCAGCTATTTCACGTCCTACAAGTAGAGATCAAGCGAAAAAGAAGAAAGAAAAAGGTTAGGCATCAGAGTCTTCATTTGAAGTTGTTGCAGAACTTCGTGCATTAAGACTCATTAGAGATAGTGAAGTTCAAGTGTTCAACACACTGGGAAGAGAGAAAGTGGAAATAGAGAAAATGAAGATGAAGCACTCTCTTTTGATGGCTTTGTTGGCCAAGGATCACTTATCCCAAGATGAAGAAGAGATGAAACATCATCTCTTGGCATTGTTTAAGTAGTGTATTAGGATTATCTTGTAAGTTTTTTGTTATTTGATGGCATGTGTTTTAGTATTATCTTGTAAGTTTTTTTATTTGATATCATATGTTTTAATATTGTCTTGTAATCTTTTTTATTAGTGTTATTTTTGTTAAATAGAATTGTAATTTTTATTCTAATTAGTATTTATTCACTTTGTCACATGCACTTATCACTTTGTCACATGCACTTGTCACTTTGCACCTAGTGGATGGAAAAGGCATGTGATAGTGGATTATTGATTGGTAAGACATGTTTATCATTATTGATAGTGGATAATTGATGGAAAAGGCGTGTGATAGTGGATTATTGATTGGTGAGTCATGTTTGTCATTATTGATAGTGGATAGTGGATGGAAAAGGTGTGTGATAGTGGATTATTGATTGGTGAGACATTTTTGTCATTATTGATAGTGGATAGTGGATGGAAAAGGCGTGTGATAGTGGATTATTGATTGGTGGCACTTGTTTGTTATTTTTGATCACTATCTATATATGTATCTCCTCATATTCTCTTATCATTTCAATCATCTCAAAAGAAAATTTTCATATTTAATAGTTTTACTCATTCAACTTCCCAAAATATCTCACAATGAAAATCAATCACTAGACGGTGAGATAAGTTTCGATCCTTTCTTTACTGCATTTGATGAATGGCAAGACCATGTTGCTCATCAGAATCGCCACATAGATCGCATCGTCGAGGATCTGCTCTTAAACAATCTTAATTTGAACGAAGAAGATCCCACTCTTAGAGCTACAAGAAGATATTATGAAAGACAACGCGAGCTTGGTCATGAACGTTTGATCAACGACTATTTTGTTGACAACCCGACGTATCCTCCTAAAATCTTTTGACGTAGATTTCACATGCGAAAATCAGTATTCCTCCGTATCGTGGAGGCTGTTACTGCCAGTGACGAATATTTTCAACAGAGGCCTAATGCCACTGGTAGACAAGTTTTTTCCCCATTACAGAAATGTACTGGAGCTATAAGAGTGTTAGCGTATGGGACATCAGCAGATACTGTTGATGAATACTTGCGAATGAGTGCAGCTGTGACAAGACAATCTCTCATGAATTTCGTAGAAGACGTCATTTCTTGCTTCGGTGACGAGTACCTTAGAAAGCCTAATGAAAAAGATTTGGTAAGGCTACTCCATGTCGGAGAACAACGTGGATTCCCGGGCATGATAGACAGTATTGACTGCATACATTGGGAATGAAAAAATTGTCTCACTGCATGGGCGGGACAATATGGAGGGAGAAGTGGAAAACCAACAATCGTTTTGGAAGCTGTTGCATCATACGACTTGTGACACCCTATACCCTATGATGAATATCTCATGACGTATATCTCACAATAAAATATTCATCATGTAGACAAATCATACTGACATTTCATTTATCCATTGATAAGTGCCAATTTTCACTTATTTTTGTGTATGTTTATGTATTCATTTGAATGTGTTGGCTACGTTTTTATGGTGATTATTGAGATTATTCGTATATAAAATGCATTTGACGGGTTGTGTTTAGTTTCATGATTTTAACGAGAAAAAGTGCAAGTTTCGAAGGAAATGGCCGCACAGAAAAGCACGATCGTGCTTAATGGCACGATCAGACCGTGCTCAAGGAGGAAAGATCGGGCACGATCGTGCTTAATGGCACAGTCAACCGTGCTCGATGGCACTCAGAGACTGTATGATGGAGCGCCTGCCCGAGTGCCCAGCGATTTCGATTATTTTGGCGAGGTCTCATTCTTGGATTGATATAAAAGACCCAAGAAACGAAAAAAGAGGGGATTTTGGCAAAGAAAATACAGAGATACACATAGAGAGAGAGAGAGAGACAAAGGAGAAGGAGGATTGAAGAGACGGAAGAATCGGAGGATCGTCGTCAACACAAGTTTTAATCTTTCCTCTCTTATTAGTTATTAGATATGATATTTTCAATCTTGTCTATAGGTTTGATGATAATCATGTCTAGCTAATTTTTTAGGGTTTCTAGGGCTTGTTAGTAGTTTAATTCGAATCTTGATGGATCTTTAATTTAATTCAATGATTATGACCCGAAGGTCTCCACTGTATATATAGACCCGTAGGTCTCCAATATGAATATAACCCGAATGTCTCCACTTTGTATACAGATCCATAGCAAGACAGTCATAGGCGTTTTAATTTCATGTCATATGTAATGCAACACATCAATCATCCAAATATATGATCACGTATATATTTGCCAATATATCATTTGATCCAATAATAAATTCATATAATTACATGTTTCTTATATAATAAAGTTGCATATAAATCGCATCACATTGCATATAAATCACATATATGTTTTATACCCACCCGGCTAGAATAAGTGGTCGGTTCGTCGCTCCAATTCCTCCTCTCGTTCTATAGCTCGTGCCCCTATATGGTTCAATGCAATTTAATCTAATCATCCCCTTAATATATATATTTCTATTATGGAATGAAATGCAATGCATATATGCATAATTAACTATGTTCATTACTTTTCTCTATAACTTGAGTTATAAAATTTTGAGTCGAGCAAGGTAAACTTCTATAGAAACTTAACATATAGCTCTACAACTTTCATATTTAACACTTTTCCTAATTCAGTCTCCAATCTGCATAAAATTAAGCTACAAACACAGCTTAATTACCAGTTTTCAAACTAGACCAAGCCCTATAATTTTGACATTATTTCACTCAATATTTAATCGAGTCATCCACGGTTTGCGTCTGAGTTTAGCTAAGAGATAGGGCTATAACTTCCATGTTTTAAGTTTTTCCTAATTCGACTTATAAAACTACCAAAACATCCAATGAATTACAATAACTGGAGACATATATAATTCACTAATTTCTTTGTACCTTTTATGAAAAATCTTGAGAATTCTCTCTGATCAAATCGAAGAACACGTCCCCACAAGCTCCCCCTCAAATTTTGAAGAAAATCGATGAAGAAACGAAATCAAGATTTACAAACCCTTCCTTTTTCTTTTTCTCTCCCTCTGTTCTTTCTTTTCCTCACCTCTCTGTTTTTTTTCTTTTCTGCTGTAGTTTCTTTCTGTCTTTCTATTGCTAACCTTTCTTTAATTTATTACTTCTTCATTTATAATCTCCACCGCCTCACTCCAACTAAATTGCTCCTCCTTTACTATTTTATTATTATATTATTATTATTATTATTATTATTATATCTGTTGCGCATTATCACTTATATATATATATATTATAATATTAATTAATTTCTTATATATATATATATGCTACTTACCTATATACATATATAATAATATATACATTTATATATATATATAATTTAAATTTATTTTTTTTACAAAATTCAACGTAATTTATATCATCATTAATCAAATAATTTATGTTATGCATTCGAAGATTACTCGAGTCTTAATCAATTATAATAGGGGTTTCTCAACAATAATCACCTAAGAGTATATAAATAATACGAAATGCATATGATGCATGAAATGAATGTCCAATGACGTGTATGTTTTTGATCGAGAATGTTACACGACTTATGGATATGACATGCTTTCTTTGGAATGTCAGGTTCACTCAATGATATTAACGTACTCCACCGATCTCCAGTCTTTAATGATGTTTTGGAAGATCGACCACCAAAGGTTAGTTATGTCGTAAATGGTAGGGAGTACAATATGACATATTATCTAACTGATGGAATATATCCTTCATGGGCTGCATTTGTTAAGTCAATTACCTCTCCAATAATCAAAAAACACAAGTTGTTCGCTCAACACCAAGATACGGTACGAAAATATGTCGAGCGAGCATTTGGAGTTTTACAAGCTCGTTTTGCATTTCTTTGACATCCCTATATATCTTATTTAGGACAAAAATCTGATGGCAAAAATTATGATGGCTTGTATCATCATACACAACATGAGAGTTGAAGATGAATGAGAGACGTACCAAACTTATTATGATCCTACAAAATTTCTCAACGATAATCTCATAGACGATGATCAAAATTTTCAATACTCTATTGAACGCATTACAAGTCTATCTGCTTATATGACCAATAGGGAGGAACTTCGCAACAGAAAAGCTCACACCGCTCTAAAAAGTGACTTGATTGAACATATATGGCAAAAATTCGGCACCGATAATTAAATATGCAATTTTCATCTTCCGCGTTGTTATTTTTTACTTATCAATTTGTAGCTTGACTTATGTAACAATAATTTTGTATTTCAATTCTTGTAATTTTATTTTTGTTATTGAGATTGTAACTTATTTTAAGTTGGTCATATTTATTTTTAATTACGAATTTGGAATATTATATAATTTAATATATTTCGTACATAATTCAAATAATAAAAAATTGATTATAAAAAATATATATATATGTAATTATTAAATCATTAAATTAATAATTATTATAGGTTGGGTCAATGTTATTGACAAAGTGTGAAAATTATAAAAGTTGGGTTGTGTTGTAGGTTGTGTATGTGGAGAAGAGAGAAATGATTTTTTTATTAAGAGGTTGAGTTGTGTGTGGTTATTGATAAACATGGTCTTAAAACAAAAATGAAAATGTGTTTACTCATTATAAAATTGCTTTTTAAGTAAAATCATTCAAAATGAAAAGATTAAAATCCTTTATATTTCCTACAAATACAAAGAGAATTTTACAACAAAAAAACAAATAATGAACAAAACAACTTAAAAGATGATAAAAACTTTTGTATAACTGGTGCACGGATTATAGATTTAGGCATCATTCACAAGTTTGCACGTACCCCACACACCTGGGTGGGTGCGCTCAAACCCACTCATGATTCGTGCAACTAACCAACTCAGTTCACGCACTCTCCATGTGCTTGCATGCATCTCCACTCGTACTCACCTAAATTTGCTCAAAATGATATAATTTTATATTATGTTAGTCATACATTTAGGGTTTTTATATTATGTTAAACATACATTTAGAATTTTTATATTATGTTAAGCATATATTTATGATATGTTAAGAATATATTTATATTATTTTAGTCATACCTTTTAATTATGTTAGTTGTACATTTATGTATTATATAAAGATATGACTAATATTATTTAAATGTGTGTGTAATATCACATAAAAGTATATATGTATAAAGGGTGAGACTATCCACACCCCATACTTTTCTTAACACACCCCAATTTTTTAAATTTTTAATTAAAATAATAATAATATACCCATAATAACCTTACATATAAAAATAAAAAAAAGCAAAACCCTCCCCATTTCCCTCACCCTTCGTCCACTGTTCTTGTTTTCTTTATTTTCTTTTTTTTTTCATTTTCTTCTTGAATCATTAAAAAAATAACACAGTAATACAATACAAACCCAACTAAATACATAAACATCAGTCAAAAATTATATAAAAAACACAAATAAGTTTGATAAAACAAAATTGTTCTTTTCGATCCTGGTAGGCCGAACACATAGAGGTGTGTTCAGTCTACCAAGGTTGAACAGAACAGTTTTGTTTTTTGATTTTTTTTTTGTATTTTTTTTATTCGACTCTTTTACATAATTTCATATAATACTAACATATTTAGATAACCCATTAGATAACCCATGAAATAATTTGACGGATATTATTGATTTATTCTCAAAAAATCGAGAAAGAAGAAAGAAAAAAAAAAGAGAGAGAAGCAGACGAGAAGAAGAGAGGTGTGGATTTTCATTTTTTTTATTCATTTTAACGGTGAAGTAGGAATTTTTTTTTTTAATTAAAGTATTAAAAAGTTGGGGTGTGGATAGTCTCACCCATATACAAATTAGGTGTTTTTGTGCTGAAATTAGGGTTTATTTTTTAAGTTAAATTATTATATAAATATATGTTTAATATAACATAAATGTATATTTAACATAATATAAATGTATCACTATAATAATATAAAAGTTAGGACAAAAAAAATGTACGGACCCGAATCGAATTCAACCCGACCCGATTCGCGTTGTACAGAAGTTGCACACAAGTGCAACTCCTTAAAGATAGGAAGATCATGAGTCTTGTAGTTTAAATAGGATTCCCGCATTATGCAGAAGTTGCACACAAGTGCAACTCCTTAAAAATAGAAAGATCATAAGTCTAGTAATTTAAATAAAATTCTCACATTTATAAAGGTGTAGATTGTGATGATCAAAGTTTGAAATTGGAACAAACAAGTATTTTAACTTTTATTCTCTCTCATTAAAAAAAAAAACTCCAAAAATATGAAGCCCAATAAAATATAGCTTTGTCCACCTATTACAAACTTTAATCCTTGAATGAAACATCTTTTCTTGAATACAATTATTTCTATACACCAAGTGTATGGATCCTAAATCCGTACAACTGGGTTGATCTGACCCGAGAGTGTATTTCACGCGTCCCACGTGCTTACACACGCTCCCACACGCCCAAACCTTAGCTCAAACCTTAACTCAAACCCTAGTTCTGTTGTTATATTGACATAACCTTTTAGTTTAGTAAACTTAACCTTTTAATTTTATCCTTATAACCTTTTAGTTATATGCACATAACATTTTGCAGTGCTGAGTAGTGAAAAAAGTATAAGTTATTCACTGAAAATGTTATGAAATTTGTACATAAAAGTTATACTATTACAACATAAAGGTTATATCATTACAACATAAAGGTTTCGGCTATATTGAATTTTTATAGTGAAAAAACTATAAGTTATTTATTGAAAAAGTTATGAAATCTATACATAAAGGTTATACTATTATAACATAAATGTTATATTATTACAACATAAAGGTTTTGACTATATTACATGAATTTTTATATTGAAAAAAGTATAAGTTATGCATTGAAAATGTTATGAAATCTGTACATAAAGGTTTTACTATTACAACATAAAGGTTTTGGCTATAGTACATGAATTTTTATATTGAAAAAAGTATAAGTTATGCATTGAAAATGTTATAAAATCTGTACATAAAGGTTATACTATTACAACATAAAGGTTTTGGCTATATTACATGAATTTTTGTATTGAAAAAGTATAAGTTATGCATTGAAAATGTTATGAAATCTGTACATAAAGGTTATATTATTACAACATAAAGATTATATTATTACAACATAAAAGTTATGACATAAATAAATAAATAAAAATTGGGCGCGGATCCGGGTTAAACTGGACCCAACCCGACTCGCGTGCCCAATTACATGAATTATTCTCTATGCACTTGGTGCACACAAACACTACCATTTCTTGAAAAGGCAACATAAACAACTATTTAATTCTAAAGTTAGGAAGATCAAGATTATCAACAATGATATGCACTTTCAAGCTGTTACAATCATCAAGATTTTGAAAGATGCAATCTTTTTTTCTCTCCACAACAAGATTAGGCAACAATCGACTCGATTGATTTGTCCCCTTTTCTATATATGTGGGAAATGTAGAAATCAATTTTCACCTTAATATGAAAAATAGAAGATATCCAACTCCCCATATGTCGACATTACATCAACAAATAGACCACTAATAAATCTGTCTCAAATCAAACTTTTTGAAATCCACCATTATAACGTCATAAATATAATCTTTCACAAATGGCAGCAAACTCAACAGTTAAAGTATCACTCCTCCATTGATAAAAAAATTCGATTTTCAAAAAGTATCATAAACATCTAATATAAAGAATTCATTGCATATTCAAAATTCCAAAAAAAAAAGAAATCCCACATTGAATACAAAACAACCCCACTACACCAACTAACCAAGGATTGCCTTTATAAAAAAAAAAAAAAAAAACAACTAAATTGTTTAGACATTTATCAACAATGTCTTTTCCTAATCACAAAAGGTTATATTAATAAGACATCTACATTTAAAAAGGGAAAAAAATATAGAAATTCTAACATTTGGTTCAAGAGTTATGACAATTTCAATTAGGTTTTTGGCTTAACACAATTAAGTTTGTCTTATATGAGAGCATACATATTGAAAATGTATGCTTCGTAAGAACAAAGCTAAAACTAAACACATTAGCTATTAATTTTTATGAAGATTTTGTCAAACACATCATCAAGATTGACCAAAATTCTTAAAATTTCCATCGACCAAAGTATCTTCGATATATTCTATTCCTCAACTCATTTGACTACATCACCAAGTCCCCCCATGAGGATAACATTGCTTGTTAAAGACAAAAAGTATATTTCTCTTTTCGAAAGCTATAATCACTTGATCTATTAGCTATATAACCTTTTCTAATATCATAAAAAATAATACAACCTTGAATCTGATATTTCAAGCATTTAACATCAATATAATATCCACCAAAGATATGAAAAAATCACATCTCTCATGATTATTGTGATGTGAGATTAATTATTCTGCTGAAGAACAATATTCTAATTAAACACACGATGGACAAAGAGTAGCCATATAAAGTATAATAACAATTTCCCACTTACTTTGGACTTTGGTTCATGGTAAAAGTTAACAAATCATACCAAGAGGATCATTGCCAGTAGATAACTACATAATAGTACCCTGTAGATGAGAGTGAAATGAGGACATCAGATAGAATTAAAACCCAACAGCAAATCATCTTCGGAAAATGACTACTGCTTCATATGTAAACAGAGAGCTTTCTTCATTGAAAACAAAAACAACAAAGTACTTGGACAAAACTGAGAAATCTCATGATCCTAATCAGCAACAAACATTCCCAACAGCACAAATTCAAACACAGTGCATTTCAAGTTATGATTCGACAAATGACAAAATAGCGAAGCAACCACTCTTCACTCTGAACTTCCAACCCCCAAAAAGTCGATGAATTGATAATCTCTGAGAGCAACTCCTTGACGGGGCTGAGAAACTGGACGCAGTTCTTCAACCTCAGCAGAGTTAGCATGACCGATTACCCTCCGATATGGATAGAAACCAACACCACCAGAAGAAGCAGGAACGGAAGAGTGTGGAGAAACACGGGTGGAAGTCTTACCCTGGCCATACACAGAAGAGGAACCTCCAGTCCATGAAGGCCTTGATGAGTAAGGAGCAAAAGCAGAATAGTACTGAGAGCCAACAGAAACTGTTGATTTGCTCTGATATTTAGACAAACCTGTAGATCCTTCACTAACAGCACCACGAGGATCAGAAGGTGAGGATGAACCAGAGGATTTCATGGACTTACTCCCAGTTAGTGAATGATACTGATTCTTCACTTGATTATCTGTTCGACCAAGCAATGAACGCGCAATTCTGGACCACTTGTTTCCATATTTTTTATGAAGTTCAAGGAGCTTTTGCTTCTCTTCTGCACTGAATGGCATCTTGTTAACCCTTGGGTTCAAGTGGTTCAACCACCTTATCCTACAACTCTTCCCTATGAAGCAACGAAAATTCAGACCTCATCTATTAGCATTAGAAAATTGAAATTCACAAAACATATTAAAACAATCTACTCGACAAAGTCTTAGAGACAAGGGAAATGATACCTGTTCTCCCATGAACATGAGCAGCAATCTGATCCCACTTTTCTGGACCATTAATATTGACAATTAAAGTTAGCAGTTCATCTTCCTCATGCGTCCAATTGTATTTGATACAAGGCTTCCTTTCACACCTTGTTCCACTACTCATTCTGAAGGTCGCCATTGCAGAAACTTACAACAACGAAAGGTTGCCTAGTTTTCTGGCTTCTCAATTGAGACGCTCACATCAAAATTTATAGAGGCTGAATGTAGAATGAATGCATAGATTCATAGCTGGAGGATTGTAATAACCTGGAACCAATTTTGTTGATTTGGTCCAGATTACATAAATTCTGCACCTAATATTCACCGAATCAGGTGTCAACGTCAATATTTGAAACGGACATAAAATTTCAAATACCATCAACAGCTCACCTGCATGCGACAAAATAGATTTAAATGCATATGCACTCCCAAGGCCAGAGCCAGGATTAGAGAGGTATGCTGGGCAAACAATTGAAATGTGAACAACCAAGTATTTATTCTTTTTCTTTATAAGATATAAGGGATTTTATTCTTATTAAAGAGAGAGGAGCAAGTCACAAGTTGCCCCATCTCTGAATAGAAAATATTCAAAATTATAAATAAACTATATATACATTAACAACCATTTGAACCAAGAATCTCATTAAATATCCTATCTAATAAAATTTAGAATGTCAATCTTGCATGTCACAAAATTTATCCACAAGTAATTATATACATAATCTTTTACAAAATCAACATAAAAAATTCTGTATACCAAGTGTAGACTTGACTTTTATTTAAGAAACCTATAAAAACAAAAGGCAAAAAACATATTAGCACTAAAAAAAAAAAAAAAAGCAATATTGCATCAATAACTTTATATAGAAATAGAAAAGTAAAAAGGCAGAGGTGACTCGTTAATAGTGAAGTATTAATGTTTTGAGAAAAAAAATTGGTGAAGATAAAACTATACAAAATATTTATATTTTCCAGTGCATTTCTTTTAAGTGGCAACCTAAATAAAATTATATTGAGGAACAGAAAGAAAACAATTGAAATACAAATAGAGAAAGATTATTAATAAACTAAAATTGTGGGGAAGATATTTGGGATTGTAGACTAGAGATGCTTGATCATATAATCTAAAACAATTGATTTAGACCCACTAAATTTATCTATATAAGAATCATAACAAACTTAATGGAATGTAAATCAAAATAGAAAAATTACTTGACAAATTAAGGGGGGCAATGAATTTAGAAAAAAAAATATTCCAAGTTTTAACAAAAGAAAAAATTTGGGAGGGGGAGGGGGCTCATTTCATATGCACTCTGTATTCACTGCAATAATTCCTAGTCAAGCCAAACGAATAATTTCCTTAAACTAATGCATTGAAATGCGTTAAAGCAAAATTCAATACTATAGTGTGCGATTCTTTCCCCAAAATCTCTAATGGGAATAAAATCAATGTGAACTGTGAATACGTTCAATCATTGAATGCTTTTATTTCCTTGGGATATAAAAGTAAAAGAAAATTATCATGTAATAATTTAAGTGGAAACACTTCAACACAACTTAATGTAATGCAACTGTTCTCGGAGTCTATTGATGGTGCATGTGTATTTCAATATGACTTTATGCTACATACAAATTGAAGGATTTGACTTGAGGCCAGGGAATGATTTCAAATAAGTAGATTCCATATCCATGAATACCCAAAATAAATATTTCTAAGTGAGGATTTAAAATTTATTACACAATGAACTCATCAAAACAATCTTATTTAAAGGATGCGTTATTGTGGACTTCAAATCCATCACTCCAGAACATTCAATCAAGATACAACCTAGAGTTTTATTATCACCAGCAAAGAGGAAAAGTAAATTTTCAGAAAACAAAAAAAAAAGCTACTTTGATGTAAAGTCTGTAACAAGAGTTCACATTTGCACAACCTTGATAATAGAAACACATTCCATTTTAAGTAAGCAGCATCTCTCTCAGTCTTCTTGAGGAGATATGACAGAAAGGAATATGAAGAAATAATTAGAACAAATGTTGCAGAACTTGGAAACCATAAATCCAGCCAATGATATATGACCTAATTTATAGCTCTTAAGTTGTGAAGTTGATTCATTAATGTGAACTCATCAATACCGACATCTCAATTTTCTGAGATTAAGAGTCTGACAAACTTTAGAAATACATGAACATATAAATAAATAAATGAAGAAAATTAGAACAATGTAAGAAGTCATAAACTTTAAAATGCTCAAAGCTTAATGTAAACCATTTCTAGTACCTTGCGGGACTTTCAGTTAGCCTATGATATTTGTAGTCCAAGATATCTGTCAACCACTTGGAAGTTGGATAAATCTTCCTGAAAGGACTTATTAGATTCAAAATGTTGCAAAATCCCTGGTATCCTGGTTCCTTTGGATACATTGCCTGTAATGTCATTTCTGCATATTTAAAATTCATCATCAAACAAAAAAGGACATCTGTAAGTAAGCAGAATGATCAGGGCTGAAACTTGAAATGAAGGTTTCTCACTTGTATTTTGATGTTGTGGCCGTTCATATCAAATTGTCCATAAAATTCATCTCATGCTTCAGCATATGCAAGGAAATATGTTGACATGAAATTTTCAATTGCATTTCCCCCTTGTTACAAGAAAAGTTATGTGAATTAACAAGTTCCTTCAGCAAGTGCATTTTCTGCAATTCTAAAAAAAAAAAAAAGATATAAAGTCTCTCTGTTGGAAAACATATTGTGAACAAGAAATAAGATATAAACACATATTTCTACTGTTGTCAATACTTGGTAATTAAAGAAAATTACAAAGTTTTGACAAGTATACATTAACAATTTTTTCTCTGTCGGATAAATACATAAGAGTGTATGTACTGGTAGAACAAATTCCTAACATAGTGACTAACTGACTGTAATGTAATGAAACATGAAAATTGAAAAGAGATGACTATATTTTTAGTGAACATCATTTAATAGTACGTAAAATGCACTAAACAATAACTAAAGATTAACACCTAAATTTATTCCAAAGAAAGAAGATACTTACTCATTTCACAAAGATAATGGAACACATTCAAGTAAAACACAGATCTAGATCCATAGTTTAATGTCATACTACAACCAACATTGTATATAGTCAATAAATCTCAAGTAAGTGCATGAAGATGATCCCCTAACTGCAAAGGAAAGAGTCTATTTCAATACTTTGGCAGTGAATAATAGAAAACCATTGCAGATTCAAAAATATATGAGGAAAGCAGTCATTCCTAAAAAATTAGAGTATACTGGAATGATATCTAATACATAAAGTTATTTTCTAAGCAACTAAAACCAGGATCTCCTAGATTTGGAAAAGAAACCTAAGTAAAGTCTCCTTTCCACTCAGTATGAATACAGTTATCAGTCAATATGCAATTACAAAAGCTTAACTCTCCGTAAACCTTATTTACGGGCTTTAGAATGACTAGCCTTTAAAAAATCCAAAAGACCCACTAGGCTAAAAATGGAGTTGAATCCAACAAATTTCTTCAAGAGGAAGGCAATACAGAAATCAAAAGTTACTAGTTTTTTGGTATCGAGAAATAAATAAAGGTATCAACCAATAAGTTGTATGGGCCCACAGTTAGTGATAATTAAGAATAATAGAATCAAGTGTAATCATAATGGATCCCCTAATTTAGGTCTTATTTCAAGTTTAATAACCGACGTTTCCATTTCATCATACCAACTATTCATTTTTAATCATATTTGGTCCCCGCCTTTAAAAATCCATCCAAAGTGACAAGAATCAACTGTCAAATTCAAATTTTGGTCAATTTTTTTCCTCGTATATGATATTTCCTATTTTCTCTACATCTCTGACAAACCCTAATTTCTACTTCCCAGAAACATAATTTATACCTAAATCATCCCCATATCTTCCAAAGTTCTAAAATCTAAGCCTCAAATTGACCACCAAAGAGATGGGCTTACATTCTCTGTGAAAGCTCCAAAGTTTTTTCGAGTTGCAGGTTCTAATGCTCTGATTCCAACAGCCAAACCATTTGGAGGCCACTAGAGATTGTGTACAGCATTACAAGTTTCTAATCTTCAACAAATGAATATGAAACATAGCAATGGGTTCTGATGTGATCCATCCAGAAACTAGTAAAAGTGCAAGTTTTTGCCAAGTTCTTGCACGGTTTTAAAGTAAAAGGGCACCAAAAAAAAAATCAAAGCTGAGAGAGCTGTTGGAGGACCTTGATGGTGGAGCAACCAATCGCTCCTTGAATGCTTATGCATTAGCTATATAGTTGGACCAGAGATGGGTTTGAAACTAGCTTCAGATGAACCCTTAGGTGTTATAGAAGCACTTTGAGCCTCAGAATTCTTTAAGCCTTTAACATTTCATCTGTGCACCTTCTTCATGGTGTCATTATCCCCAATAGCTTCTTTATATTGAAACTTCCTTTTCCGGGCACGATATAGTCTCATTTTGTAGCCTTGAAGATACTTGAATTTGGAGAAGAACAAAAATGAATGAAACTGAATATTATAGGAACAAATCTGAAATTATTCTTGTTTTTTCACCAGATTTCCATCCAAAAAACTTGGGTTAGTTGATTCCCATCACTTTGGATGGATTTTTAACAGCCAGGACAAAATCTAATTAAAAATGAATATTTTTTGAATTTTTATTTTGAAAAGAAACAAATATTTCATTAATAAATTAAAAGAGAGTACAAGGGATGAGAAATCCCCTATTCTAAAATACAAAGAAATTATAAGGTATAAGCTTAATTCAAATCTGATTAAAAATGAATAGTTGGTGGACTACTTATGATGAAGTAGAATTTTTTGGTACTAAACGTAAAATAAGACCTAATTTAGGAAACCAAAACTGATATTTTCCCTTTCTATGGTATAATTACACATTAAAATAGACAATTTCAATGAATAGATTTCACAGAAAGATACATCAAACAATTAGGCTAGTAACTAAAAGATTTGAAACATATGGCGTACTGTTCACAGATTCATGTGTACCTGCAGTGCCATCTGCTTTGCAGGCTGTAAAGCCAGTTAGTCACATCACATCTCAAACTTCAGTTGTTGGAAAGAGAAAGATAGATGTTCATCACCACGCATCTGTAGATCATAGTAACCCAACAAACCTAGACGAAGGTACTAGATACAAGAAGATTAATCATATTCAAGTCCTTTTCTTTGCATATTTTTTGGCATCAATAAGCTTCACAAGAGAGGGAAGACGCTGAGGCACTGGCACATTCATAGATCTGTATAATCTTCTTAAATTTTCATTATAACAATTGGGTGAGATAGTAGCAAGTTTGTGAGTCTCAGTGCAATTAGTTTTGTCAAAATCATTCATTCCTTTTGTACTTGATATCTCTTCATATTTCACTTCTGTAACATCTTTTTGAAAAGACACATCTTCAATAACATCATCATTGCGTGTCTCATTGCAATTTGTTTCAGCAAAATCATTTTTTCTCTTTGTTCTCAATAGCTCTTCAAATTTCATTTCAGTAGCATCTTTCTGAAAACACCCGTCTCCTAGTTCAATAGGTGCTTCATTTTCTGTTTCAATTGGGGCTTTCTCCATAGAATCACAACTGGTGACTACTTCTTTATGTTCATGTTGCACAAAATAGGGGAGACCAAGCCTCGCATGTCCAAATAACGTGAGCATAGGTCTTTTGCTTGGGGGAGATAAACTCAACCGTTTTCTGTGGTGTGTGGATATGACAACAGGTACAGATTGTGTTCCTGTACAGCTATTGGAGATGTCCACATGTGAGCAGCTCAAAATTTTCCCTGATTCATCTGGGACTGAAGATGCTACTTCACTGATGTCCAGAAGTTTCCAGAGAGAATCATTACAAGCTTGTTGGTTCTTAAAACAGTGCCTTTTAACATAATCCAGTTCCATAGCCCTGCAACCAGGTGTTGTTGACACTACCCATTTAGGCGCAACAAGTTGCAAGGCCCACTCCAGTTCTTCTCTGGATGAGTGTATTGAGTAACATACATGCCAAAGACCATAAAGATCTCTAACAGCTTGATCAACTCTTCCTTTTCTTTGCTTTTCAACCTCAGAAACTCCTTCATTGCAAACATACCATTGTGAGGAAGGGCGTATAATAAGAGGTTCATGCTGAAAACTGGCACGGGCCTCAGCTATCTTCTCTTCAGCTCTTTCATATAGTTTGGGGAAGCCATTAAATAGCTGGAAACGGGAAGATGAGTCTTGTGATAGGATCTGAGGGATTATTAGTTCGAGAGATCTAAAGCATTCCAAATTTCTGGCTTTATCAACATAAATCTTCTCACCAAATGTTTGTGACACCTCTACAAGTATCTCCTCTTGACCTAGAAGATCACATGTTAAGTACACCATAGTGGCGTCAGGATGTTTCCATATACAATCAATAACCTGGTTTGAAATATTTTGATTCAGAAAGTAATATTAAATTTCAGCCAGTGTAACATGCATGTGAGATTCTACATCTAGTTACTCACACACACCACATATACTCATCTTCAACACGAAATATCAGTTGGTCCAATTATACATTTATATGTAGTCTTTAAGATGTGCTTCGGAAATCTTGTTTAATTAGATCATTTGGCACATAGCTCTCTGTCTAACATATAACGCCATATTCTCCAACTCAGTGATGCTGTAAATAAATATCCAAAGCTTCCTTTTCTATTTCGTTAGCTGAAGATTCAAAATGTTTTTCACAACTAAAAACTGTTAGATAAGCTGTCCATTGGGGCACTCAGGAGGATCTGATCCTTAGGTCTATTATCATGGATATTCCAAATCAACATACAATGACATTCGATAGAGCACAAATGAGGACAAATAATATTACATATAGTTTTATATACAATTTACTATTTTGTTTGCTTGTTCCAATTGACAGCTTGTAAAGATGTGGAGTTCATGTAAGCTTTCAGTTGGTAATTAAATATCACACCATCTAATGACTATAAACATATATTCAAGGAGGACTGAGAAAGTAGACCTGCTGGATTGCCGTATGTCTGCTGGGCATCTTCAAAGGGTATTGACCAAATGTGCAATCTAAAAAGACATAATCAAATCGGCATCTTGGTTCTTTTCCTCTCTTTCCAATATACTTGTCTGGTAAGCTTAGCAAACACTCGGGGGTCAATCTGCAATCCCCAGTGTGCAAAATATTGCCAAATTTTCCTTCAAACAAAAGCATCACAGCCCCTGAAATTCACAAAATGCTCAAGAGAATCTTTTAAGAGCATAACTTCAGATCATTTCACAAGCGTAGTGTACACACAAACGCAATAGCAACCACAAGTGGGAACATAACCATGAAGGCTGAAGCAAGGATCAAAGAGGAGTAAACCCTCGAGTAGTAAAAAGGGGATAACAAGGTACACAATGTAATTACAGAGTGCACAAAAAAATCAGCTAACGAGAAATTTTAAAATATAAGTTACAACAAAAAAGAATTGCAAGGATAGGCAATAATGAGACATAGAAACTATGGTACTTATGCACACACTACCAACTTAGTGCAAACTTTCACATATCCTATTTTAGGGCCAAACTGCCAAAAAAATCCAAACCTTAATGGATTTTTGCTATTTTGGCCAATCCATTTAGTTTAGTCAATTTATCCATAATTTTGTAAATTTGATGCAATTTTAGCCAATTCTAAACTTTTTGTCAAAGTTGGCTATGTGTTACTTATATGAGCCACATACTCCACTGCACAACATCATCTGCCCAACCCATCCATCTGACACATCTTGTTCTCTCTATCTTAACACTGCTACTGGAATTCCATAAATTTCTACTCCATATGTTAAATCAAAACCCTAGAAATGGCTCTCACAACCGCTCGCGATTTACCGCCCGCGGTCCGCAGAAGCCAATGGCCACGAAAGCCACAGAGCTTATGATCTGCAAGCTTCCTTTACAGAGGCTTGTTCATGAGATAGCACAGGATTTTAAGACGAATCTGACTTCTGAGGTTCCAGAGCTCTGCTGTGTCAGTGCTTTTCATTGGATTGTTTGAGGATCCTAATCTCAGCACCATTCATACACATGGATATCCAGCTTGCAAGGGGGAAATGGAAATAGAAATGAAAGAGCTTGATGTTGGGATAGATTTTCAGTCTCATTTTCTTTTTCCAAAACAAAGGGATTAAAATTATGTAATTTCTTCAACAAAACAGTTTTTTTTTTTTCTTTTCAAATGATCCCCTGATATGCGAGGCAAAACAGCTGTTTCTCGATAGGTGAGGTTTTCAGTTGTTCTACAATTATTTTATCACAGGAAAAATGGGCACGTAAAAAAAAAAACCCTTTGTTGGTAGAGAGATATTTTCAATATAAAGAAACAAAAGTACAAAAAGAAATCAATAACCATGTTTGGTGATGTGTCATATAATCCTACTTGTTTGCCATGTCATTTATAAGTCTAATTTTGATTGAAATATAGAATTGGCTAAAATTACAACTAATTTTCAAAATCGTGGATAAATTGGCCAAATTAGTAAAAACCAGCAAAAGTTTGGATTTTTTTGGCTATTTGGCCGAAATTTAAGTTACTCCATTAAAATGAACCAGCACTTTACAATGACAGATGTCGTAGAAATAAGAAATATACAACTCAGACTTCTGCAGACTGAATGATTTCTATTGAAGTCAAACTTCAAAGAGGCTGTTACAAAGTCTTCACAAAGTTAAACTAACGCAAGAAAATAGCATATGCAACTATGTGATTCTAGCAACTAAAATAAACAAATTCCTAGTAACTAGGATTATTGAAAATCAAATTAATAAGATCCTTAACTTCTAGCAACAAACTAAAACAACCACTTCAGACATGTATCTATAATTTCCAACCCACTTTCTTCTTTGAAAGCCAGTCAATCCAAACACAGAGAAGCAAATGGTTAACACGAAATCAAGTATTTCATTAGTTGAATATAACAAATCTAGACAAGTTGATCGTGTCAATGTCCAAACTGTTAGTTAAGGCATGTATAAAAAATAAAATTATAGTAAAGCAACAACAACAAGACCATGTCTGCATAATGATAGAAGAAACCAGAAAAACAACATGATAGTCCAATAAACATCTATTTATTTTTAAAAAAGAGATAAAAGAGCAACTGCTCCACCCAATATAACAAAATAACAAGCAAGCCCCATTAGCATAAACTACACAAACAATTAGCCAAATACCATTTCTATTATAGGAATATAGAATTAGCACTAGGAAAATTCTTACAATACGGTAGAAAGGAATACAATAATACAGACCTGGACAATGATTGGCATCAAAAGCAGTAACGATGAAATCGCCATCCGGATCCTCAATCACCAATGATTGCCCAACCTCGATACCAACAAACATTGATTCATCAAGCTGCAAAAACGATAAAAAAGAAAAAGAAAACAATCGAATAGAAAAACCAATCAGTCGAAGAAAAATCAGATTGTTCAGGAAGCTGAAAGAGGAAATTGCAGGGACCTGAGGATAGAATTGGAGGAGAAGAGTTTTGGTTAGGAGAGTGGAGTAGATAGGATAAGAAGCGTGTGCGAGAATCCCCTGAGCGTGGTCCTTGTGAGCGTGGGTGAGGAAATGGTGCCTCTTCCTCTTGGAACAAAGCGTCCATGTATCCACCGAAAATGGCAGCCCCGTCGGCATCTCTATCGGCATCTTCAACTCTCTCTCTCTCTCTCTCTCTAATGAGAGTCTGAGTTTGGGTGGGAAATTTGGTGTATAATGAAATAGGAGTTGGGATGAGAATTTCTATGTGCGATTGGGAAAAGATTCGCTGCTACATGATATAAGTAGTTTCCGTGTACCCTTGGAATTGGATCGGGTTCTAGATTTAAGGCAACCGAATTGGATCCATCAAAACTAAGATGGTTAAAGACTAAGGGTATTTGCAATGGTTGTTCTTAGCGGTGTTTTTAAAAAAAAAATTAGCAATGTGCTCGTGTGTTATGCGTATTATTATATAATTAAATAATTTTAATATGATTAAATTATATTTGTAAATGCATCTAACACATGCATATTATTAAATAACAACATAAAACAATTAAATTAAATTATTGTTTCCAAATCATATATTAGATCCATTAAAAGATGTAACATAACAAATTTCACAATATACTATAAATTATTAAAAATTTCCTTATAAACAACATTTCTAGTAGTATTATAATATCGATCATCTTTATTAGAAATCAAAATCTTTAACCCACTCCGATTGTCACACACGAAACAACCACATATAATTGACTATGAGTAAATATTGATTTTTTCAATAAGAAGCCAATATGTGACAAAGATTGCCCCTCAGATTTATTTATTATGATTGCATAAGACACAATTATTGAAAATTATCTTCTCTAAAACTTAAAGGGCAATCTTGTATCAGATGGTGTCAATAACATCCTTGGAATCACCTTATTTCCTACATTATTTCCACCAAGTATTTTCACTTCAAGCACATGTTTTCCAAGTTTAGTTATAACCATTTGTGTACCATTACACAATCCTAGCGAATGATCTATGTTTCTCAAAAGCATTATAGGAGTACCAACCTTCAACATCAGTTCATGATTCAGAACACCAGAACATCTAATTTTATTTAGAAATTATGTCGTGTGTACATCAGCTAAGATACCACCACTTCCCATAAACTTGCACATACTATTCGAGCTCAAGTACTTTCTTTTGTCACCTAAACTCAATAAAGTCATATAATCATTTATACTATCAACCACATCAAGTGTTGGTGCCAATACAGCACGATCCTTCAAATAACTTGACACATCAGTACAATCCAAGTTTAATGGATACATATTATGTACAATAGCTGAAATTGGATCAGTCGAGCACCTCAACAAAATATCATTAGGAATCTCTACCTCTAAATAGTCATCATTACACACTTCAATTATACCATCTCCAATACCTGCAATCCAATCTGAAAATTCCCTCAATTCTTTTAATTCAGTATCTGAACATGATGAATTCTCAAGACTCATATTTTTTTTCAGACGAAGCACCCTACAATACTGCCAAATCTTGGATGAATTTATTGTCGTGCGAATAATGTCTTGTCTAGTGCATTTTCTTATAACTGATAATATTTGGCGAAAGTCTCTCCCAAACACAATGACCTCACCCCCCCAACAGATCTATTTTTATACATTGGATCATTTAGCTGCATGATATCTCTCAAAATTCTATCAAGCGCTTCAACAATGTCTGTGCATCATCGGTGATTCATCTCATAGGAAAGTTTTGCCTTAATAAGAAAATCTGCTAATTGACCTCCTTTCTTTATATTACAGGTTAAGAACTCATCAAAACTAATTGAAATAGTAAATCTTGAGTGTGCAGTCCTTCCATCAGGTAATAACAGCGATGTAATTCCACTTGAAGCTACATTAAGAACAATTTCCCCTTTGGATCTTATAGTTGCAGACAAAGTCTTCCAAATATATGTTTTCCCAGTTCCACCATAGTCATAAACAAAAAACACTCCCCCATTCGATGTACAAACAACATTTATAATGATGTATTGTACTCATCCACCAAAGCAGCATGATCATACAGGAGCTCTTCATACACCAATTTATTTTGTAAGTATGAAATAGTGTTTATGTCCTGGATTGACATTGTATCAAAATCTCTCAAATTTTTACCAATTTTTTGCATTATCGTCTCAATCTCAACTAATGAAGATTTTTGATCTCTTCTTCAGTTAAGGTCAAGCCTAAACAAAAAACATTAGCATAAAAAAAAACAAGTAACATTCCAATTAAGATAAGACTAAATAATGTATACAATTAATAGTAAATCATACCCTCATGCTTCAATATTTAACAATGTTGGTGTAAAATATCATCTGATAAAATGAATCAAAAACTTGTCCCATACATCCTTGGGATTACTCAAATTATCTGAAAAAAGTAACGTTGCAAACAAATATCTCAAGGAATGCACTAATGTCCAGTGGCTTACCTTAATGATCCCATCTACATACTCGTTATCATCATCTTATATACCATGAGCAAAACATGCTTCACAGAATGTTTTATATATAATAACATCAACAGTTCTCATGTCCTTGTAGTTAGTCGATCCCTTAATAATATTAAGAAGATATCTCAAATAATATTTCTCATCATTTCAAGAAGCAACGTAAAAAATATGGCCTAAAGAGAACCCTCATTTTCTTAGTGTCCATTCCCGTCCATTCCTCTTCCAAATAATTTTTTATGAAAATTCCACGTACGTAAGCTTTCTTATATCTTCATATTTCTTTTTTGTCTCAAACGAAGCCAAGAACATACTATGACCAACAACGGACGATTAACAACACCATCGATTTCGTCTGCATCCGAGAAAAAAATTGCTTGTTCATCAGAAAGATGAAAACTCAGACGTTCTATAGGCGTGCTCTTATATTGAATCTCAAATTAAAGTTCCTCCACATGGCAAGATATACCGACAATCATAATATATATCAATTTCCTCTACATTTTGGGCAGTCTCTTCATCAGTCACACTGTTATAAAAAGTAGTTGAAATTTGATCATGCCCTTTATTTACATACTTGAATAAATATTTGATTTACCGAAACTGATTACACCATTCCACATTCAAATGAGTTGTGTACTTGAGCAATAAATATTTGTTACAAGGAACAACATATCTATTGTCAAGCTTCATACTATTTTTCAATATCGTACGACCATTATCCCTTCTACGGAAAATTGGATAAACATCCTCATCCACAACTGTTGTGTTAGCGAAATGATTAGGAAAATACTTCACACATCTACCTTCTTCTATAGAGATTATTCCTACAATTTTTTGAGATCTAATTCAAGTTCTGATTTAATAATCAAACCCCCTACATAGTTATTTTCAAGTTTTCTAATATCTAAATTAAGTCCTAGTTTTACAATTAATTCTCCTAAAACTAAATTTCATTCTTCCAAAAGTCTAATCTAAAACATAAATAAACATTCCCTAAAAATTTATGTTTAACTTAAAATTGTTTCTTCCATTTTTATTCATCCACGAGGTTAACGAAAGTCTCTTCAATTGATCGGGCATCCAAGAACAACATTAAAGGATGTACTTTAATTACTAGCAGCTTTGACTTACGAACTTATAGTTAGATGAGGTGCTAAGACCTGTTATATGATCAATGTAGGAAATGAGGGAAGATAAATTATCTAGGAATGCTTGGCAACTTATGATTACACGCTTGAACTTCTTCTAAAATATGGGAAATTTCTAACCTAAACTCATAAACTTCATGCTCTATATGAATGTTAAAGCTATGAGGTTAACACACCTACTTGATTGCTATTATAACTTCATTAATATGATGACTTATGATTTATCTTGCGAATACTATCAAATGAATAATCTTTATGTGAATGTTTAATCAAGTTTGTTGTGATTATGTATGTGCATGAATGAATGTCCAAGTTATGACGGTTAAGACCCATAGAGTAAACCACAATGGTTGAGATCCGTTATCTCTACCATGAAGGTTGACAACCGTAAGACATGTTATTATAGTTAAGATCTATATTCTATGTGTTGGTTTACTATGTTTTATTACTACGCTATGACGGATAAGATCCGTAAATTATGCCACGATGGATAAGATCCGTAAACTAGGCTAGGACGGTTGAGAATTGTAAGACATGCTACGACGATTAAGATTTGTATTCTATATGTTGGTTTACTATGTTTTATTTGTTAAGATTCGTTTGATGTTGTTTCGGGATCCCACTAAGTGTATTTTAGTCACTACTTCTCCATGTTTGAATATTTTCAAATTATAGAATTATTGGCGTGGTATACGAGTGGTAAATGCTAGGAGCCGATAATCTAGGGGTCATAGATGAGTATATTTAAAACGTTTCTTTTTTTTTTAAGGAATTTTGAAATGTATAATCATGTACATGTTTTTTTTTCCTCATTCTTTAAATAATTGAAATTTTAGTTTGAGAAATAAAGAATTTCAAGGTAGTCTTCCATTGTGATTTTTAAATGATAATTCAATTTTTGTTTCTAGTTTCATTAGCCTTTTTCATTCCTAAGAAAAATGTAAATTTTTATACGTGAATAACGCATAGCCAAAATGACTTTTTACGATTTCGAGGCGTGACATCCCACATGACCTATACGGTAATATATATAAGTTTCAAAAAGAATGATTTTGTCCAAATTGTAAGTTAAAGTATAATTTCTTCATAAAAAATGTTGAAGTCTAATGCCACATATATTAATTTAGAAAACATGATTATTATTTTATTGATATTAACCTATAGAGATTTGATCATTATTTATACTTACAATTTTGATGGACACACAACCTACACTTATATATTTTTTTTGTTAAATATTACAAAATATGAATTGATGATGTGGCACATTGGAGGGTAAATCCTCAAGAAACCTCGTTAATCTTCTTTTTTAAATTAAAAGTCATTTGTTAAAAACTAAATCCTCATGAAATCCTTGTTAAATATTCTATTTTGAATCAAAAGTCATTTATTTTAAAATAAATACTCATGAGATCCTTATTAAATCTTATTTTTTAATCAAAAGTTATTTATGAATTGATGTGGTATACACAATTAGGTGTCCTTGTTAACTCTTCAATCATTCCTCTTTAAATATTATAAAAGTTGGATATATATGAATTGATGTGGCACATGTTCAAGTATTAAGACATTGTAAATGGGAGATCAAGAATACGAAGATTGAAGGAGTTGGAAGATCAACCGTGTTTATAAAGTTCTTAATTTCTTGTACTCCCTTATTCATTTTTCTAGTTTAGATATGATGTTTCTACCTTATCCACGAGTTGTTTAGCATTCTAGATAATTTCTTAGGATTTCTAGGATTGTACATAGTTTAATGGATCTTTGATTTGTTGATTCAAGTTCTTGATTTTGAACATTATTTGTGTGTTTATGGTTTTCTTGTCCGTTTAATCATGTGGCCAATAATTGAGCATGTCTTAGTAATTGAATCGGGAGGTAAGATTTCATTATGGAATAATAAATGCATGACATATCTGTGAGTAACATGACTAAAATATATGACTAATATAACTAAAAGTTATGAAAGTTATTATTGTATGTCTACAAAAGTTTTAAGTACAATTAACATTACTAATATAACTAAAATGTAAGACTAACATTATTAAAATGTATGACTAATATAACTAAAAGGTATAACATGCAATATCAAGTTGAGTGCAAATACCTAGGTGTGTAAGAATGCATCAAAGATGGTCCTGCATTAAATTTGACCTAAGTGGTTAGATACATGCACTAGGTACATAATTTTTTTATATAATTATTTTGGGGAGTTATATGTTTGTCTCGGTGGCATTTAACCAACTAGTTAACTATCTTGGAAGAACATTTAATTTAATTTTCATGATTGCTCATATAGGGATAAATATTGTTAGGAAATTATTATTTAGATTTTGATGAGACAAAACACAAGTGTAATAGAAATGTAAAGTACCCCATTTTTCACAATGTTTAAGTGAACTTAGATTAGTTTTCAGTCTTTACAATAGGCTGAAGAATGGAGGAGATCAAGAAAGAGATGCTGCAAACTGAAGTAAAGAACTACTGCTTGCAGTAAGTAAGACAATTATTGTAAACATATTAAGTTACAGCAGAATTAAAGAAAAGATACAATGAAGGAAGTTGTAAGCTAAGTTGCAGCAAGACAAACCAAATTACATGACAACATACAACGCTCTAAAAGGAAGAAGTGACAAGATTCTTTGAAGACATGAAATTAAAACAACAATATATTACGAAGAAGATCAGGTTGCAGTCTAAGGATCAATAACTTCAACAAGATTAAAAATAACCAGTAGTGATAAGTTGAAGAATGCAGTAGCTAGGACCAAAAGCAACAAACATGTGGTCTAACACACTGTGCAAATCTGCAACCTAGTACAACTACATTAAAAAGTATAAGACAAGAAATAATTAATGCAAGCTCAGACTTCATTTAATGCGAACTCTACAACTTAGAGATGATTCAAACTCTAAAGTATTTTGCCTTAGTTTAACAAGCATGATACTTCTCCTATAAATAGAGGAATAGTTGACTATTACAACTACTGAAACTACAAACAATCAAAAGTGAAAGGCTCTAAGAAATACCAAGAGATAACATAGCCATAGAGTTTTATTCACTCAACCTTTGAGAAGCAATTCAAGCCTTTGTTCAAATTCACGAAATCTCAAGGCTGCTTCAAGTACTAGTTGAAGAAACCCCATATACTTTTACCTCTATGTTGTGTGCTTAGGTTGTTTAGGTGTCCTCAATTGATAGGAAGCTATTCCTTACTAAGTGTTTGGTCTTAAATTGTCTAAGACAATAACTCTGTATGAGTATATGATAGATTCTGTGTGGGTCTGCCTTTAAGATTTGAGCAATCTGTGTGGAAACTAAATCTCAGTAGGTGTTCTTTCGTTAGAATTAATAGTTTGTAAGGTTGAGTCTTGTAAACCAACCTTTTTAACGAAATTTCTGTTCGAAGAAGCAGTAGAGTGGATGTAGAAGGATTACACCACCTTCGAACCACTATAAAGACTTTGTGTGTTGTTTATTTTATTACTATATTTATCTATCTCATATTTGCATATCTAACCTGTCATTCTGCATAAAAGCTTATCTGAAAGATTATATTTGAAAAGATTTTTAAAATAGACTTTATTCATAAAAGTTAAGTTTCATATGCATGAATTCTAAGTTATAGTAAGTAGCACTGCATCTTAGTGCTGTAAGCTAAAGTTGTATATAACACTATAACCTGTTCTAGGATACAGTGCAATAAGTTTAATAATTTTCGAACAATTGATAGATGTTCATTTATCCTCTCTAAACTTTTGAATCACTTGAAACCAATAATAATTAATGAATTTAAATTGGTCAATATGATATCTTGAAAAGAATTAAACAAAATGAATTGCTAAAACCATTTTCATATATGTTGATTTTACTATTATTTCTTTATTTCTGGTCATGATCATATTTTCGTTTTATAGAAATTGAAAATGCTTATTTGTCACTTAAATAAAATTGTGTGTTTAATTTGGATAATTAATTTAATTTTAATTCACTAGTTCTCGTGGGACCGATCTCACTTATCATTTCTTTACTTTTCTTTCTTTTATTGTGTAATAGTTTTTCATATTATTTGGCGATGCAGGTACAATTGGTGGGTTGAATTGGAAAATCTATGCAGTAATAATATTTTTATAACTATTATTTTGTATAATTTTGATAATTTATTATCTAGATATACAATATAAATCTAAAATTTTGAGAAATAAAATATTATCAGTAAAACAAATCAATATTTTTAATAAATTAATATCTACATGTAAGATATTTGTAAAGCTTACGATAAATAAAAGATTTTAAGTAAAACGAGTTGGTGTTGCTACTAAGTATCTTGTTGTCATAAATTAGAAACACAATTGAAAAGAAATAAAATAAAATAAAACTACTCCAAACTGGACCTAGGTTTGGGCCGACGCAACCTTGAGATGGGACCCATATTAGGTCTAGCAACCCCAAAGTGTGGAAAAGTCAAACAGGGATAATATCTTTATACATACCACATACTCAATTCAAAATGGTGTTTTATTTTCTATTTTGGAATTAGAATTACATGCCACATGTATTATAGAAATAACATGCAACATCAGAATATAAGAGGAAGAAACACCATTTGTAATAAGAGTTATTTGGAGTTAATATCCCAGAGAATCTATTCTGCCAGAATTCTCTGTGCATGCAATAATATACATGAAGGCTATAGGAAAATGAGGATAAAATTATCTCTATTTTAAGCATCTTCTGCACTAACAAAGACCCTTTGAGGCTCACTACATTGTAGATGAGAAAATAAGACCAAGAGAGCTGGCAACTAGGAAAAGTCACTTGAAATTCACTGCCAACACTTGAACAAAATTTCGTTTTTAGTATACATCAGAAGCTCTCTGGTGTCCTCATCTCTATTTACACGGCTATCATACAGATAGTTTGAGGAAGAAAGAAGCAATTACCTCCATATATCCCACGATTTCTAGTTACGAGCTGAAGAATGAGCCCCGTGAAGGTTCAAAATTTTGCAGCACATTTTGCGGGCTTATAGCATGTTTCTTGTTGGGGATCTGAAAGGTGACTGAGCTTTGAACTGTGGAATCTCGAGCCAGGGGTCAAGTGAGGTTCTTGAGTTGGGCCTTAATGGAAGTGCTGAGTGAACATTGTAATTATGACCGCTTTGCGCAACATACGGATAAGAGGGATGCGGTGGAGAGAGAAAGAAGCTGCTGTATGCTCCAGCATCATGTCTAAGTGGGCTTGAGGAGGGAGATACAGGTAACGATGTTATCATTCTCGTGTTATCCCTGCACATATGAATAAAATGCGAAAGTAAGTGTAACTGAAGTGCTTAAGTAATATGCAGAGTTAATGCATCGAATGGATTTAGAGTAGTGTATGAGTAGTAACCTTGGGCTCAGTAAGGTCCTTGGAACTGCTGACCTTGGAGCATCATCTCTATCAAAAGTATTATTGCTTATTCTGCTGGATTGCATTTCCAGAGCAGTCTGCCATGAATATCCATCCATACAAAAATTTATATTTGGTAAACTTTTATACGACCAAATAAAACACCAGCATAATGCAAACCTCTTGATGTCAAGGTTAAAAAGAAGTAAGGTTGTGTTTGGATAGAAGGATTTGAGGAAGGATTTAAAATTCATAGTAGTAGATCCATCACTTTCATTTTGAACTAATTTTTGAGCAATGTGGATGGAATTTGAATCCACTTTGATTTCGAATCCCTCAATCCAAACACAATTCAAGTGAATCTAATCCAAGTTAAACTAGCATGTTCCTTCATCAAACAGTGCACGGAAATTTGAACACCTTGAGAACATTCGATACGAAAAAAGTAAAAAAGGGAGGCGTTTCATCAAAGGGCTGATAACAACAAGTTAAGATATGGGACCATGAAGCATATAGAAAGAATTACCGGTGTGCGGCTTCCATCAAAGGCTCGAGGAAATGCTTCTCTAGTTATATTGACATTGGCTACTCTTGCTGTGGTTTGATTTCTAACAAAAGGGTGGCTAAGCAGTCGAGATGCTGTGGGCCTCGCGGATGGTTCCCTCTGCAAACATAGCCTTATAAAACTCTTTGCATCAGCAGAGAGGTGATCTGGAATTTCTGGAGTATCTCTGCTGTTTCCGATTTTAAAAATTGCAGCAACCTGTTCAAATCAAACAAACTCTATGCTATTAGACCAAACCCCTTCATGTTAATAATCAATAACCATCACATCAACTCTGAAACTTAAAATATTTGTCTAACCCCTTCAAATTGGCTCCATGGTGGTTTAGCCATTGCCATTTCAAGAACTGTGCATCCTAAGCTCCAGATATCCACCGGAAGGCTGTATCCGTTTGTATTCATAACAACCTGAGGGCGAATAGCATATGAATCAGAAATTATTCAGGAAAAAATGAAAATAATAAAAAAGTGTGATATATAAAAGAGACAGAGACCTCAGGTGCCATCCAGTAAGGGCTTCCTTTGAAGGATAGCATTGAAGAGCAGGTAGCAATCTGTCAATAAAAATCATAACTTAAATGAGAGACATATTATGTAGCTTATCCATGATATAAAAATAATGTGATAGCTTCATAGATCCAAAGGTTATCCCCTTTTATCATCCTTCAATTTTATGCGAGTTTTCCAACCACCACTATATTAATCAAATTTGCAAATGTGAATATACTTGATTGAGGAGGTGCACACAACTTTTCTTATCCAATCTGCAGACACACGGAGTGAAAGTTTTTCTTTATAATATTGCACTTTTATATTGAGAAAACAATTTTGATTACAGTTACCTTATTTACTAAAAGCTGAATTAAAACTTGCCATATCGCACGGTTCAAACTTCACTCCAAAGCTATGAAGAACCCAAGGAAAATAAAATAACAAATGCTGTGTGATTGGTGTTGGATGCAGAGATGGCTCTTGTTTTCCTAGGCCAGTTGTGCTAGACGATTTTCACTAATCGATAATCAGTATTCCAGACCAAAATAATCAGTCAACCATGAATAAACAAGATCTCTGAGTTTCATACAATGACTACTGTTAATTGATAAAGTAGATCCACTTTTCTACAGTTTGAGTGAACTAGAAATCAATTTTCCACAGTAGATAACAAATAGTAAAATGAGGGAAACAATGCATACATGTTTTGCCATGCCAAAATCAGCAAGTTTTATTTCACCATTTGGATCCACTAAAATGTTTGCTCCTTTGATATCTCTGCAGAGAAATGATAAAATGTTAGACATCTCAATCTCATCACAAACAGATATAATGTTATGTTTTGATCAGAGAGAGAGAGAGAGAGAGAGAGAGAGGTGGTACCTGTGCACTGTATTGCGACCATGCAAGTAAGCCAGACCAGAGAGGATCTGACGAGTGTAATTTTGAATAACAGGTTCTGCAAAGGGCCCATATTCTTGCAGCAATTTGTGAATAGAACCTCCGGAAACATACTCCAGATAAACTGATAGCCTCTCTTCACTCTATTGGAATCAAGCATAGATGGAAGGAAAACCATTATTAAAGAGAAACATGAGTCTAGTAAGGAAAGTGATGGAATAATAATGGATTAACTCATACCAGATCACTTCCATAGTATTGAACAATATTTGCGTGTGAAAGCTGGCTTAGCAATGTTATTTCCTGATAAGATAACCAAATATGTCACAAAGTCAATAGATAATAACAAGGCCATGAATCTATAGGTGTATAAAACAGCATATGATATAAAACATAATATTCTTCTTCAAGTAGAACAAGTATCGGGAAAGGACCTGATTCAGTTGCTTCAGACTCTCTTTCGACGATGAATCATCTGAAACAACTTTAACTTCTTTTATTGCACACATTTGCCCATTCTCACTGCAAATCATACATTGAACGTTACAATACAAGTATTGGTAGTGATTTTGCTTGAACAAGAAAAACTAATCCAAAAATTCTTGCATAAATGTCACACCACCTGTTAAACCCAAGATAAACATGACCAAAAGTGCCCCTTCCGAGAAGCCTTCCTTTCCTCCATTTAGGAGAATTGGCGGTTGAAGTTTCGTTAAAACCGGGACTTCTTGGGGTTGGTAATGCAGAAGGGCTGACCGGAGAACCAGGTGGAAGGGGGAGTCTATGACCCTCACTCCTCCCATCCTCCATTTTTGGAAGTGGAGAGTCCAAATTCATTCCACCAAGACGTGCATGGAGAGGCGATACAGCTGTTGTACTACACCTTGATCCTCGACCTGGGCTCCGTAGTATAGGACTCAATCTGTTCTCCCCATGTCCTCCTCTGTCACACAACATAAATAAAGACAAACCAAAATTAGCAACTTATAACATCTAATGAATGCCACAGAACCAAGAAAATCTTGAATCAACCACACCATGATTTTAAATTCACTTGCCACTCAATTGGCCCTCATTCAACCAACAAGGTCTAGGCTATAAAGAGTCTAATTAACAAAGTTTCTAGTTCACCTCAATCTCTAGCTAGATCACGTATAGACAGACACAAGATTGAAGGGAGTTGAGTTTCACTAGCAATCTATCCAACACAAAAGCACAAACAAGAAGTAATTATAATAGGAGTTGGAAATTTTTGTCCGAAAACTAGACGAAACACCTCGTTAACAAATCAAACGTAATCTACAACAAAGAACAAAGAAGAAAACCAATAAAAAGTCAAAATTTTGCAATCATATACTACCACAAAAGGAATCCAAGTTCAAGGGCAAAAATCAACCAACTATTCAATCAAATCCAACCGTAAATCCGACGAATAATTACAGAAATCCTAAATTAATAACTCGGAGAAAGGAAATCCACAACTGATTCACCGAAAAGCCCCAAATCAGCACGAAATTAAAAATCGAACCAACCTAAAAGCAGAGTGATCAACAGCCACATGAGCGTGATCATCGGACGATCCAGATGAGCTAACACTGGAAACAGAACCCGACCCGGATCCAGGCCCGACTCCATGGACCTGATCATTAGATGGGAGAGAAGGCCTAGGCAATGGATGAGCTCTATCAAAAGAAGATGCAGAATCAAACCCAGAAAATCCAGATGAATCTCCACCGCTCAATTCTCGAGCAGGAGCAGAAAATTCCCTACTGCTTCGCGGCGAATTTCTCGATTGCAAAACCTCGTCAAGGCTGTTGACTTTATTGTCGATTACTTTCTCTTTCCTCTTTTCATTATTCAGTGACGAACTCTTTGCAGAACCCTCTGAATTCTTGCTCCGCCCCGATTTTTTACCCCACCAAGCTGGCATTTTTTCCCCAAATTAAAACGCAGCAAGATTATCTATATCTATATCTATATCAATATCCACATATATAGATACAAGTCTCTGTGTGTTCACCTATGTATATATATATCCACCCAAGAGAGATAAATGGAAGAAATAGATTGGAAACGGGTTGAATTCATATGGAGAATAAGGGTTGAAGAAGAAAAGACCCTTCTTTTGTGAATACTTGTATATATATATATTTATAAAGCTAATGATAATTAGAGTATTCGTTTATGTCGTCCTTTGTCTTTAGCTCTGGCTAATTCCTTTTAGAGAGAGAGAGGAGGAGAGAGAGAGAGAGAGGGCCGAATGATGAACAGCTAAGCAAGTTGGGGGACGGCAAACGGTGGTTGGATTAAAACCAGCTACTTGACGTGGCCTACTTTTCTAGAATAACAGATAATATACGGATATACGTACAGTATACGGATGCAGACTACACGTAGAAGAAGGTGTATGTATGCGTTTACGAGTGTCAGTAAATGCATGCACTTGGTATTGGTGGGCGCGAACTGAAAATGACGTCCTACTTCCCTACTCGCCTACTCCTACTCTCTCAATCAACACTTTATTTTTCTCTCTAACATATAATTTTCATTTTAATTATTATTTAATGTAATGTGACATGTGCATTCAATTCTATTGCAAACTTATCTCATGTATCAAAATATCTGTATGACTAGTTTTGTACTCTTCTCCATTTTCGTCTTGGAAAATAAAACATCTATAAATTAATATTATTAAGATAATTTTTTTTTATTAATTTAAAAAAATATTATACAATTAATAAATTAATAATTTAATTTATTAATTTAAAAAGATTTTAACTTATATATATAACTGACCTTCAAACTTTCAGATCGTATAATCCACTTTCAATATATATTAGTTATATATTAGTTATTGATAATAAATAAATTAAAATATAAATTTTAATTATCATTTAAAAATATATACTCACATACATCATGTTAAGGACAAAAATATCGATATTTGTAGATATATCGGTACCTTAATTTTACGAATATGTCGATATTGATGAAAATATCGGTAATTTCGAGAAAAAAATAAATAAATTGAAAAAAAATTGAAAAATGTATCTAACACTTTACATAATATTATAATGAATATTAATATATATTGAAGTTAAATTTCAAACAAAAAGATATGTTTACAACCAACATTAAACGACAAACTATTATATAAATGTTGTCTCATATTTATCATTGACAATTAATACATGACCTAATAATAACTTGAACTCCTATGAGGTTTAAATGAATAAGATGACATGTTAAACAATATTGATACCAACTTAAAATACTAGATTAATGTACAAAGAGGCAAAAAATTACAAAAAAAAAATGATGAATTTCACATTTCCACCGAAAGCAACCGACAACGATATTTGACCGATATATCATCGATTTTTCGGCAATATATCGGTGACATAGCCCAAAAAAAGCCCCTTTTTTACCGACAATTTGCCGATATTTTGTCAATTTTTTAACCAAAAAAAACTGCACCCATATAATATCGGATCTGTCTCCTGGGTGATATTTTGGCGAAATATCGTGATTTTTTCGTCATTGCATCATGTTAATTGGAAGTTTGAATGGTCTCATATCTGGAATTTTTTTAATAATTATTAATTTATAGTTTCGTCGGGATCTTAAATATACACTTGGATTTCCAAAAAAAATATATTATCTTATTATTTTATTGATTGGTGTTCAAATTTGATCTGGTTCCAAGTTGGGACCGAATAAATTATTAGTTTTATCGATGTTAATTTAATGAATATTATTTTATGAAGGTTTTACTGTATAAGATTTTTTTTTAAATGTATCAAATATATAATCAGTTTCTTTATAATAGGATCCAAAATTTGAAAGAAAATTGAATTAATCACAAGAAAAATGAGTTCATATGAAATTTCTATATTTTAGTAACAAATTCACATGTCAGATTGAAAATTAACATATATTTTAAAATATGAATATTAATTTATCCATGGAATAAAATTGCATAAAATTTTAAAAACACCAATAAGTGAAAATAAAAGTTAACATCTAAAATCATACTTAAATGAGATCAAAGTGAGTATTGTTCATTTAACTCATTTTATTTTTTTCAATTTAAACTTTTTAGTCGTCAAAATCTAAAAATATTAAACATTGAATGTTAGATTAGAAAATATAATATTCATTTATATTACGAAATTGAATATAAATTAACTTATTTAATAACTTTCTTAATATGAAAATTTCCAACAAACACACATATGGGATAGATGAAGGATAAACTTGTAAAAAAAGAAGAAAAAGAGAAATAAAGAAGAAGAAGATGGGATTATGAATTGGGCTTGCATGAAAGAGTTGGGATGAAGTGGATTTATACTTTATGCAGCCTAATTATTAGCTGCCAACTTTGATTTTTATGAAATAATATATTTTAAGATAAAATGATGAATAGTATAGTGGAGGTTATCATACTGATTTAAAACTCGGCCAACTCGTCTACACCATACCGTCTTAAATCATACTTTAAAAATATTATTACATAAATCTGTAATGTTTGTCGTCTATCTTATATAATTCAGTTGGCTTTGGATTCGTACCACACCATATTGTATATATTTAATTTATGGATGTGGGCGCAATTGGGCTGTCCGGTTCAATCCAACGGCTCAAGCAATAGGGTCGGGTTGGATCGGACAGATCCATTCTCACATGGAGCTGTAAAAGTGGAGTCTAGGCCAGAATCAAATTGATCAAAATTCCTAATTATATTGTAAAATTAAAAAAATATTAATTAATTAGATTCTTAAATCAATTTACATAAAGAGGAACTTCAAATAAGATAATCTAACACATACAATTTAAATTATAGTATTCTATTTATTTAATTGAAAATTGTTTATATAATATAATTAAATTATTAAGGGGAAAAAGTCTAATCTTTTTTTTCTTTCTTTTGTTCAATAAAATAAATTAACTGAATATTAGTTTTTTGTATATTAAAGGATAGTATCTAAAACCAACATCATAATAATAGGGTAAAGTCTTAATTATTTATTTATCACATATATTGTTTTAGTATATTATATCCCAATAATCCTCCCAGCACCTGTTGCCACCTAGGCCGCTCGCCACACAGGTCCCACCGCCACCTAGGTCGTCTGCTTCGCCAGCATCTTCTTGGAAAAATATCCCAACAATCCCCCCCAACACCTGCCGCCACCTAGGCCGCTAGCCACACAGGTCCCACCGCCACCTAGATCATCTGCTCCGCCAGCATCTTTTCGGTTCTAGGTCTGTTCACCTTCCTCAGGTCCCGGTTCCAGGTCCGTTCACTTTCCTCAGGTCCCGGCCACCCAGCAACACCTACCGCCACCTCCAAAAGCCCTGCACCTTCCTCAGGTCCCCACCGTCGGTCGCCCAGCAACACTTGCCGCCACCTCCAAAAGCCCTGCACCTTCCTCAGGTCCCCGCCGCCAGCAACCTCTGCTGCGCTAGCATTCGAACCCGTGACCTGCTCTGATATCAAGTGTTGGACCATTAAGCGCATTACCGTTATACCAAAAGGATATCTAATGTGTAGGAACCGCCGGATTGCCGACCTTATACGATTATCTGATTCGGGGTCCATGCAAATATGATTAACGCGCAGCGGATAAACGAATCATACATTTTGCACCGATATTAGTTCTAAGGTTAGAACTGTATATCGAGGAATCGATGGAGCCTGGACCTCACGATCTTCTGCTGTATTCCTCGTCTTTTTCTCGAACGTTGTGTGGACAACGAACTATCGAGACTTTCAACCCCCTTCTACTAAATCGTATCTCAGATTTCGTGTGTTTAAAAACGGCTGACTTGAGGCTTATTTATAGGCTACAACAGGAACCTTGAGGAGGATTAGGAATCGGTCTCCTGATAGGCTTATGAATCCTAAATTCAATCTGAATATACTTCTTAAGCCTATCAATAATATCGCAATCCACTAAAAAGATATTATTGAACTACCGTCCCTTATCCATATCAAATATGGGCTCCTATTTATTATGTGCGCGTTTATCTCCCCACGTTTAAGATATCGAATGTCCGTTAATTAGATGAATTACTGACAATTCAATTAATTAACATTTAATTTCAAGAGTAGTACCACTCAACTTTATTATCATGCCGGAATAAATCCACCTGCAGGGTTTACATGATAATTCTTATGAGTTCCTCAAGGGGACATCATTATCCTAAATAATTAGGACACGGTTTCATTAAATAATCAACAACACATCATATAAACAACATTGTATCCCAATTTACCGAGCTTATTGATTTAATAAATAAATCTCACCCATTGGTAAATTAAAGAAACATATATCGAGTATACATGCCCGTTATCATACAATGATTAAGAGGACGCTCATCCATAATAACAGAGGTCTTGTTCTATTTATGTAGTCAGTACAAATAAAACAACCTCAATTGGTCCTGCTCAATACATACAAAATGTACTAGTGTAATTTTATAATCAAGATAGATTAATACCAAATTACACTACAACCATTCCGATAATTTGTCCAAAATTATCTCGGCTGTGAGCTACCATTTATAATCTATAAGGAACTGATAACATGATCTTCTGTGTGGCACCACACACCATGTTATCTACAATATAAATTAATTGGACAATTGCAATAACATATATAACAAATATATAAAATGCAAACATTTGACCATAAAAGATTCTCATATCATAAAAAGACGTTTATACAAAAGCTAGACTTATAGTATACATCCTAACACAATGGACATAGGGCGCAACTTTAATGTCTTATACTTATGTAGCTTTGCGCTCACGGATTCCAATCTGACAGAGTCGTGCCTCGCACCTATTTAAGCTCCGACCCAAGGTAGGATGTTGGGAAATATCCCAACAACTCACAATCCTAATTTAAATTAATTAATGATGGTTCAAGAATAAAAAATAAATAAAAATATAAGAGAGAATCGAATCACATGTAGAAATTTTAAGTTATAAAAAAACAAAAAAAAAATTATAGCAGGCCATTGAGCGGCCCGAATCTTGACAAGCCAAATCGGCCCAAGCCCATCTGGCCCATCACGCGTGGGGCCAAAAATTTTTTAATGTTTTTTTGGTAACGATTATAAGAGCCCAATCCAATCATATTTACAAGTCGTTCGGATAGAGCTCAAATTGCTAGCTCTAGGTGTGGCTATACATACCCCATCACTTACTAAATACACTATATTTAAATATTTTAAAATTATAAAACTTATAAATACATTCCAACTATATTACAACTATACCCTCTACAATAAAGAAAACTAAAAAAAATTCCAAATAAAATACACCCCCTTCTTCCTCGCTTGAACTTCAGCTGCTTCTCTCATTCCTCTCTTTCTTTTTTTTTTTAAATTGTTGATGAAGTGATAATGTCTATCCATCATAAATCATGTTTTATGCATATTTTGAAGCTAAAAATGGTGTTTGTATCCATCACAAATCATATGTTTTATGCATATTTTCAAATAGAAGAAAATGTGTTTTGGTTACATAAGGCCCTGTATGGACTTAAGCAAGCACCAAAAGCTTGGTATGACACCTTATCTCTCTATTTGCTAAAGAATGGTTTCCAAAAAGGAACAATCGACAAGACACTTGAAAATATGCATAAAACATGATTTGTATGCATACCATTAGATGCGTAATGGAAAAACGAGAAGATAGAAATGAATTAGAGGTCAATCGGACACCCGTAGCTCAAACGACGAAGAAAAGGGTAAAATACGGAGTTTCGAAAAAATGAGGAATAGAATCATGATGAACAGTAATCGACATCTTATCGTGAACAATAACCTAGCTACATGAACAATAACCTACCCTAGATGAATAGTAACTTTCCAAATTTTCTATAAATAAGCGCTCATTCGTTTCATTTTTTATCATTTCTTATGAACGAGCCGAAAAATGCTGAACACACGTAAGCCTCTCTCTCCTCTCTCTCTTTCTCTCTCCTCTTTATATTCTGTCTCCGGTGCACCGCGGCCGACCCCGGCACCTCCATCGGAGTTCACTGGAAAATTTCAAACTTATCGGTTTCGGCCGATTTTCACACACAACATAGCCCTCGACGAGACGAATCTAGGACAACTTCCGAAATTCAATTTCTATTTTCCGTTCGTTGGAAAATGGCAAAAAACGATCTCTAAACCCTAAACCCTTACTTCTTGCCACCTTCTCTCTCCCGTTCTCTATCTCTCTCTCTCTCTCTCTCTTCTTCTCGCGGTTGCAGGCATCGAAGGGGCTGCTGGGGCTATGGGCTAGCCTCTGGAGGGACGGTGCAGCCGTGGGTGATTGCACCGGTGCCGAAAAATGGGTTGGAAAGAGGGTTGTTGCATGAGGTTTTGTGTAGTGTGTTGTGTGTAATGTGTGTGTTGTGTATGCATGTTGTGGGGCGGCACTGGTGGTGCCACTGTGAGCTGCTATTGGCCGACGTTGGTGATGCACCGGCGAAGGCCTGGGGGCGGTGGCCGGCGACTGGTAGTCATCGGTTGGAGTTGGAAATGATGGAGTTTGGTTAGTATATGCGTGTGTGATGAAGGTTGTTTGAAGCTATTTTTACGGCACTATTCATGCTGGAATCCGATGAGGGATGGTCGGAGCTCGCCAGAGAACGAGGTGGCGGTGGCACAGGGTGGCATCGTCGCAGCTGATGGTGCCGGGAAGTAGGCTGGTCGAGCAGGGTCGACGACGGGAGGCCTAGGCGTGAGCTGGGCTGAGGCTGCCAAGAAAACTCGGCAGCTGCCTAGAGGTATTGTCCCGCTGCAGAGAAAACTTGGCAGCTGCCGGGAGACGCTGTCGAGGCCGTCAGGGTTTCTCCCGTCGTCGGGAACGTGCACAATGCCGTATTTTTGTTTCATTTTTCGATCAAAATCTCATTTTCTTTTCGTCACTTTATCATCGAGTCATCGCAAATGAGATATTGCTGACCGGGGGTCGTGTGTCCCGGTCGAAATCAACCCTTTGACCAAATTACCAAAATACCCCACAATCTTAAAACTCTCCGTTCGAGCTCATTTCAACTTCGATTGAGCTCATTCTTTTTTTGTTGTGATCCAAAATTCATTCTCTTTCACCTCAACTGTATAAACTGATATTTCCCTCTTGTTTCTTCTACTTCAATCGTTAGGCCTTCCGTTTTGATCCGTCTCATCTTGATTGATAGTATCCAATCCGATATCGTTTAAATCTTTAATTGTAGATTATAAAGAGCTAAGAAAACATCGTAAATTATGTAAGCTACGTGATCTTTGATACTTGCTGCTCACGTGGTAACCACCGAACAAGGTGGGGGTAAAATCTTATTTATGTTTTAAATTGTACAATTTTACGAAAAACTACGTGACTATATGTTTTGAATTCCATCATTATGTGGCATCGATTTAAAGTGAAGCGTCTTCATTATGCGAATAGTATTCGAGTAAATTATATGGTTTTACAAGTTATTGATTTTAGATGATACAAATGCAAATGGTTTCATATGATGATAAGTCGGGGTAATACCCGCACAAAAGGGGTTTCTTTAGAAACCAACATATGTCAAATGATTATCTTAACCTTTGTGTTATGTGAATTATGTGGCCAACGTGAACGTGACCAATGTGCACTATGTGTTATGTGAGAACTATTGTATGATAATTTAACTGCGCATACGCCTGCACGTCAAGTAGGGTATTTCTCGACGGAAACCCAACAAGGGGGTATTCTACGGAAATCCAACATAAAGGGTGTAACAACCTAAAATGGGGTCGGCTTGGGGCCCCGATAGGTCTTCTTCGGAAATCTATTCAACGGATTGCATTAGGAGTCTTCGGAAGTCTACAACGTGTATTATATATATATTCTGCAAGAAATATTATGTGTACCCCTTTCACTGTACAAATTACTCCCACTAAGTGTTCTTTTGGCACTTACCCCTTTATGTTGTAGCGCTCAGGACAAAAATGAAGCATACTTGGTTAATTAAATAAGTAAACCCTTAATTAAAATATCTTATGTATATTAATTATTTAGTGTTTAATTTAATTACGTGTATTTCAGATATGTGTTTAACGATCGATTTTAGATGGATAAAATTTATAAACATGGAACATAGAATATTTTTAAACCATTAGATGTGTAACAAAAAAACGAGAAGATAGAAATGAACTAGAGGTCAATCGGACACCCGTAGCTCAAACGGTGAAAAAAAGGACAAAATACGGAGTTTTGGAAGAAACGAGAAATGGAATCTTGATGAACAGTAACCGAAATCTTATCGTGAACAGTAACCTACACTATGAACAATAACCTACCCCTAGTGAATAGCACTTTTCAATTCTATAAATAGACCCTCATTCGATTTCATTTTTCACCGTTTCTTCAAACGAGCCGAAAAGCACCGAAAATACGTAAGCCTCTCTCTTCTCTCTTTTTCTTTCTCGCTTTGATTTTCTGTCTCTGGCGCACCGGCGCCGCCGGAGTTCGCTGAAAAATTTTAAACTTGTCGGTTTTGGTTGATTTTCGAACACAACGTAGCCCTCGATGAGATGAATCTAGAACAACTTCTAGAATTCAATTCCGATTTTCCGTTCTTCGAAAAATGGTGAAAAACGATCTCCAAACCCTAAACCCTTACTTCTTACCACCTTTTCTCTCTCCCGTTCTCTCTCTCTCTTCTTCTCGCGGTTACAGGCGCCGAAGGGGTTGTCGGGGTTGTGGGCTAGCCACTGGAGGGGTAGTGGCGGCGATGACGGTGCCAGAAAATAGGTTAGAAAGTGGGCGGTTGAATGGGGTTTTGTGTAGTGTGTATGTGCGTGTGTGTGTTGTGTATGCATGCTGTTGAGGGTTGTATTGGTGGTTGCCGGCGACTGGAAGTCTTTGGCCGGAACTGAAAAGGCTGGGGTTTGGTTAGTATATGCGTGTGTGATGAAGGGTATTTGAGGCTATTTTTATGGCACTATTCATGCCGGAATCGGTGAGAGATGGCCGAAAGTGGTAGCCGGTGGTGCAGGATCGCTGGAAGACGAGGTGACGGCTGCACAAGGCCGCGCCGTCGCAGCTGGTGGAGACGGGAAGTAGGCTGGTCTGCTCGACGCCGGGAGGCCTGGGTGTGAGCCGGGGCCGAAGCTGCCGAGAGGTGCTGCCCCACTGTCGAGAAAACTCGGCAGCTGACGGGAGACGCTGCCCTGTTTTTTCCTATCGATTTATTTTTAGATCCAAATCTTGTTTTCTTTTCATCGTACTTTATCATCGAGCTCGTTTCAACTCGAATTGAGTTCATTCTTTTTTTGTTGTGATCCAAAATTCATTATCTTTCACCTCAATCTTATAAACTGATCTTTCTATCTTGTTTCTGCAACCTCAATCGTGAGGCCTTCCGTTTCGATCTGTCTCATCTCGATCGATAGTATCCGATCTGATGTTAGTTTAATCTTTAAATATATTTAATAAAGATCTAAGAAAACACCATAAATTATGTAGGCTGCATATTGGAGTGAAGCCTTAGGATACGTGATCTTTGACTTGCTGCTCACTTGGTAACCACCGAACAAGGTGGGGGGTAAAATCTTATTTATATTTTAAATTGTATAATTTCACAAAAAACTACGTGACTATGTGTTTTGAATTCTGTCATTATGTGGCATCGATTTAAAGTGAAGCGTCTTCATTATGCGAATAGTATTCGAGTAAATTATATGATTTTGAGAGCTATTGATTTCAAGTGATATAAATGCAAATGGTTTCAAATGATGATAAGTCGGGGTAATACCCGCTAAAAAAGGGTTTTTCTAGAAACCAACATATGTCAAAGGATTTCTTTACCTATGTGTTGTGTGAATTATGTGGCCAACGTGAACGTGATCAATGTGTACTATGTGTTATGTGGAAACTCTTGTATGATAATTTAACTGTGCATGCGCATGCCACGCCAAGTAGGGTATTCCTCGTCGGAAACCCAACAAGGGGGTATTCTACGGAATCCCAACATGAAGGGTGTAACAACCCAAAATGGGGTCGGCTTGGGGCCCCGATAGGTCTTTTTTGAAAACTTATTCAACGGATTGCATTGAGACTCTTCGGGAGTCTATAACATGTATTATATGTATAGTATTCAAGAAATATTATGTGTACCCATTTCACTGTACAAATCAACCCCACTAAGTGTCCTTTTGGCACTTACCCCTTTTATGTTTTATTTTACAGAAAATTTCGGAGGCGAGGAGGAATGAACAAAAATGCCTATTATTTTTGTATGTCTATAAGAATGTATATGGATGTTCGGCATTTCTGAAACCCAAGTTATGTACAAAACAATGTCTATGTTATTTGATCTAAACAAGAATGTTTTCTCCGCTGCAATGATATAAACCTTTTGTATTTTCAATAGTTATCTTCTAAATCTTTGATTGTTTTAAAATCTCAACGGTTTAGAAACTTTTGCTGGACGTCCCTACGAAGATGCTGCGTTTACACTCTGTTTTGTTTTAAAAAAAAATATTTATTATTATCTGTGTTTTTAACTCTATATGAAAATGGGGCGTGACATATGTTTTATTTTACAGAAAATTTTGGAGGCGAAGAGGAATGAACAGAAATGCCTGTTATTTTTGCATGTATATAACAATGTATATGGATGTTCTGCATTTCTAAAGCAATGTTTATGTGATTTGATCTAAACAAGAATGTTTTCTCCGCAACAATGATACAAACCTTTTGTACTTTAAATGGTTATCTTCTAGATCTCGATTGTTTTAAGATCTCAACAGTTTAGGAATTCTGCTGGACACCCTATGAAAATGCTGCGTTTGCATTCTATTTTGTTTAAAAAAAATTATTACTATTATCCGCGTTTTAAATGTTATATGAAAATGGGGCGTGACAGAATTGCAGGCTCGCTTCTCTATTTTTGATGGACCCCAAATTCAACAGTTTAAAACTGATTTAGCTAAGTGTTAGCAATCCAAAACTATGTCTGTTTCTACATATTTTGGAAAACTAAAGGTTTTGTGGGTACATAACATGAAAAATGATGAAGTAACGAGCGTTTTCATCAATTTTTGATGGGTTTAAATTTTGATTATTATGCACAATTATGTTCTACTTTGTTGTCTCAAGAACCTTTACCCTCTCTTGATCGTGCCTATCAACAAATTACTTAAGAATAACGTGTTTGTGGAATTACTTATGCTCGAGAATCTCTACCTGAAGTGGTGGGTTTTGTTGTTTATCTAGAAGGGCGTAGCCGAGCGAAACTAGATAAGATTGATAAATTTGGGCTACTGTGTTTTTACTGTTATCGACCTGGACATGACATTGTTACTTGTTTTCAACTTCTTGGGTATCCCGAATGGTGGGGTGATAGACCTCGCACTCAAGGAGTGACTCATGCTTACGGAAAAGAGGTGGTGGTCGTGGTATAGACTCACCTACGATTAGGCGTAGTAGAGGAACCACTGTGCGAGCGGTGGCGGTCAATGGGCAAAGAAATCCTTCCAACGCTACAACCAGCACGAAACACTCCTGTTTCTCTTCCTAATTTGACTGCAGAACAATGACAGACTATAGCTATTATGTTCGATAATACTCAGCCCTTTATTGATTGTTTACATGGTGAGTTTTCTAAGATTTCTTGGATTATTAATATCGATGCTTCTAATCATGTGACGGGGGATGAATCATATTTGTTTGATATTCATGATATTGCAGCATGTCCTGTTGGACTCTCTGATGGTCAAAAAATAATTGGTACTAAAAAAAGAAGCGTGAAGCTTTTGGACGGATTGTATCTTACAAATATCCTTTATGTTTCCAAATTGCTCTACAACTTAATTTCGGTTACACAACTCGTTGATGATATGCACTGTTTTGTACAATTTGTTTCAAATATATATGTTATACATGACCGTCATACAAGGAAGCTGATTGGAACCGGTGAATAGAGAGATGGACTTTACTACTTCCGGCAACCGTCTACAGTGCAAGCTATCTCAGTGGATGGTTCTTCATCTTTGTTGGAACTTTGGCATCAACGTCTTGGACATCCTTCAGAGAAAGTAGTAAAGTCATTCCCTTTATTACGTAATTCTAGTGATAAATTGAACAAGGCATGTGATGTGTGTCTTTGCGCCAAACAATCTCGTGATTCCTTTTCTCTTAGTGATCATAAGGCCTCCCGAATTTTAAATTGGTTCATTGTGATTTATGGGATCCTTACAATACTGTTTCGTCCTATGGGACCCGTTATTTCTTGACTATTATGGATGATTTTTCTCGAACTGTATGGGTTTACATGTTGATTGATAAATTAGAGGTATTTAAAATGTTTATGTTTTTTTTGGATATGGTCGATTGACTATTTGGACAAAAGGTTAAGATTGTTTGTAGTGATAATGGGACAGAGTTTAATTGTTTGACAGATACTTTTCTTTCAAGTGGGATTTTATTTCAAACCTCTTATGTGGGGACTCCACGATAGAATGACAGAGTTGAACGCAAACACATTCACATTTTAATAGTGGCAGGGCCTTGCGGTTTCAAAGTCACTTTTCTCTATATTTTTGGGGTGAATGTGTCTTGGCAGCTTCCCATTTGATCAATCGAACACCTTCGAGTGTCCTTCACAATAAAACACCTTATGAAATTTTATTTAATAAGGTGTCGATTTTTGATGAATTGTGAGTATTTGGTTCTTTATGTTATGTCCATAATCAACGTGCTAAGAGTGATAAATTTGCAAGTCGAAGTCGAAAATGTGTCTTTGTTGGGTATCTGTTTGGTAAGAAAGGGTGGAAACTTTTTGATCTAAAAAATAAAAGTTTTTTGGTTTCTAGAGACATTAAGTTCTTTCAAGATCAATTTCCTTTTGTTGAAAATGCTCCTGCTGCAATTCGTTCTAAAGATAATTTTAGAAACATGAATTTGGGAGATGATGATTTTGATATTTTTAAAGAACCTGAATTATTATCTGATGAACTTGAACTAGTTCCCACTTTTCCTCTCGCGGCCGATGAATCACAGTTTGGCCCGAATGTTCTTCAAGTCCTATTACACCCACATCTCCACATCACCATACATCTATAGGGGGACAGAGGGGTTGTTCCAGATGCCATCGATGAACCTCACATGGGATGTGGATTTCGTGATAAAGTTCTATCCACTCGACTTCGTAACTATGTTACTAACACTATTCTCAGGTATACCTTTTCCTATAACATATTATATCAATTGTGCAAAATTTTCTGTTGGCCATCGATGATTTCTGAACCGAAATCATTTAAAGAGGCTATAAGAGATGAAGGATGACATCTGTTAGGATGTATACTATAAGCCTAGCTTTTGTGTAAACATCTATTTATGATATGAGAATCTTTTATGGTCAAATGTTTTGCATTTCATATATTTGTTATATGTGTTATTGCAATTGTCCAATTAATTTATATTGTAGATAACATGGTGTGTGGTGCCACACAGAAGATCATGTTATCAGTTCCTTATAGATTATAAATGGTAGCTCACATCCGAGATAATTTTGGACAAATTATCGGAATGGTTGTAGTGTAATTTGGTATTATTTGTACTGACTACATAAATAAAACAAGACCTCTGTTATTATGGATGTGCGTCCTCTTAATCATTGTATGATAACGGGCATGTATACTCGATATATGTTTTTTTAATTTACCAATGGGTGAGATTTATTTATTAAATCAATAAGCTCGATAAATTGAGATACAGTGTTGTTTATATGGTGTGCTGTTGATTATATAATGAAATCGTGTCCTAATTATTTAGGATGATGATGTCCCCTTGAGGAGCTCATAAGGATTATCATGTAAACCCTGCAGGTGGATTTATTCCGGCATGATAATAAAGTTGAGTGGTACTACTCTTGGATTAAATATTAATTAATTGAATTGTCAGTAATTCATTTAATTAATGGACATTCGATATCTTAAACACGGGGAGATAAACATGCACATTATAAATAGGAGCCATATCTAATATGGATAAGGGACGGTAGTTCAATAATATCTTTTTAGTGGATTGAGATATTATTGATAGGCTTAAGAAGTATATTCAGATTGAATTTAGGACTCCTAAGCCTATCAGGAGACCGATTCCTAATCCTCCTCAAGGTCCTTGTTGTAGCCTATAAATAAGCCTCAAGTCAGCCGTTTCTAGACACACAGAAATACAGATACACAGACATAAAATCTGAGATACGTATTAGAAAAGAACGGTTGAAAGTCTCGATAGTTCGTTGCCCACACAACGTTCGAGATAAAGGCGAGGAATACAGCAGAAGATCGTGAGGTCCAGGCTTCATCGATTCCTCCATCTACAGTTCTGATCTTAGAACTAATTTCGGTGCAAAAGGTATGATTCGTTTTCCACTGCGCGTTAATTATTTTTACATGGACCCCGAATCAGATAATCGTATAGGGTCGGTGATCCGACGGTTCCTACAACATCATGATATGCAAACATAAATTCGTGCTTTAGAGGATTATGGTACTTGGATTATGGAAAAATTACCACCTGGTAAACGTGCTCTTGGTAGCAAATGGGTCTATAAAATCAAGTATAACTCTGATGGCAGTATTGAATGGTTTAAAGCTCGTTTGGTTGTTTTTGGTAATCATCACATTACCGTGATTGATTATAATGAGACTTTTGGGCCCATTGCAAAGATGGTCACAATTCGTGTTTTCTTAGCCATTGCAACATCTAAAAATTGGGAGCTGCATCAGCTGGACGTGCATAATACCTTTTTTACATGAGGATCTCAATGAGGAAGTCTATATGAAGCATCCTCCTGGTTTTGGGTCTTCTTAACCTGATATGGTTTGTCATCTTCGAAAGTCATTATATGGCTTGAAACAAGCATCAAGGTGTTGGTTTGCCAAACTTGTTATTACTTTAAAAGAGTATGGTTTTCTCCAATCCTATGCTGATCATTCTCTTTTCACTTTAGCGACAAGGGTGATGTGATTGTCGCGATGTATCAAATCAACGTTTTGGTGTATGTTGATGATTTAATTATTTATGGGAATAATTTTGCTGCTTTGAGAGCCTTTAAGAACTATTTAAGCACGTGTTTTCATATGAAGGATCTCGGGATTCTTTAATATTTCCTTGGGATTGAGGTGGCTAAATATCCTGATGGTATATTTTTGTTTGTCAATGAAAGTATTCTCTTGACATTATTTTTGAGACTGGTCTTCTAGGTGCTAAGCCAGCACCTTTTCCCATTGAGCAAAACCATCGGCTTGCTCATGCTTCAGGAGTCTCTCTATCTAATCCGGAACCTTATCGTCGCTTGGTTGGATGTTTGATTTACTTAAAGGTCATATGTCCTGATTTGGCATACTCTGTCCACATTTTATCCCAGTTTCTACAAGAACCGTGACATGAACATTGGGAAGCTGTTTTGCGCGTTGTTCGCTATTTGAAGGGTTCTCCTGGACAAGACATTTTACTTCGAGTTGATAACTCTTTCTTTTTGACAGGATAGTGTGATTCTGATTGGGCAGCCTGTCCTCTTACTCGTCGCTCTCTAACTGGTTTGCTTGTGTTTCTTGGTCATTTCCTGATTTCTTTGAAAACTAAGAAACAACCTATTGTTGCACATTCTTCAACAGAGGCCAAATATCGATCTATGACTTCTCTTACTTGTGAATTGAAATCACTGAAAGGCATTCTCTTTAGTTTGGGATTCAACATCCTACTGCTATTGGTCCTTATTGTGATAGTCAATTGACTTTACATATTGCATAGAATCCTGTCTTCCATGAACGGACAAAGCACATTGAAGTTGACTATCATTTTGTTCGTGATGCAATGCAGGATGAAACTATTCTTCCTTCATATATTCCTACCACGATTCAGCTTGCTGACATCTTTACCAAACCCTTGAGGACACGTCAATTTCAGTTTTTACTTTCCAAGTTGGGCATTTATAATCCTCATGCTCCATCTTGATGGGGGTATTAAGATATTATTGAGATATATTCCTTATTGTAACAAATATAAATGGTTAAGCGTGTGTTTAGGATCTAGATTAGAATTACAACTTTTGTTTCCTCTTTTCTCTTTTCTAGTTTCCTATTTTCTATTCATTTTGTATTATATATATGACAAAAAACATATCAATGAAAGATAAGCCATTCACAATCGTTTCAGTTTGAGATTCACAGTGACAGATCCAATAATTATATATAAGATATGTACAATTATAGGAAATACTAAAAAAATAAAATCATACTATTTAAAATGAAAAACAAGTTCTAAAAAAGGAGTATCATAAACAAAATATAGAAGATCTAGATTTTGAAAACATATAATATTAAGAATTACAAACAAGAAAGTTCATATTTTAATGAAAATTTACACTTGTTCTCGACGAGTTTCATACTTTGAAATGAGTTTGGAATGTGATCATTGCTTATTTTAAAAAAACACATCTCTCAATACAAGTGACTACACAATCATTCAAAAATTGATCTCTGCTGTATTTTGCAGTATGTTCTTTACATAAGTCATTGCTAAAAAAGCTCTTTCAAGTATTTATCAATGGTGGATCCAAAATTTTTAAACATGTTTGACAAAACTATAAAACTGATATATGAAATAAAATAATAAAATTATAGAATTCAAAATAACAATAAATTGTAAAATATCAAGATGATTAACCATAAATTGGTTGTCACCGAGTATGCAATGTTAGGACGAGTGATGGGTGTAATAGGAACACCCTTTATATCACTTATGTGAGTATTTAAAAGTATCTCTCTATGTATTTTTCTTTGAGCTAAATAGAGTCCTAAATAGTGGCAATAACCTCAATGCTATGCCCAAGAATGATGAACAGGCCAAGGTCTTCGAGAGAAAAGTATTTGCTCATTATGTGAACGATAAGTGTGGCATTTTACATGATTTAACGTAAATTTATGTATTCTTTTTGAGTATCCCGTATACGTTTCTATTATATTATGTAAGTACATTTGATAGTTTTTGTAGTTCGTTTCATATTTTTAGTGTGAAAAATATAAGTTTCAGCTTAAACGTGCAATGATGGACATATGACATATTTCTTAATCTAGAAGTTCAAATTGAATGTTTTTTTTAATTTTTGAAAAGCTAAGAATAAGATCTAAAACTTTTGTGTTCATCATTTTTGTCAATTCTCTCTCCAACAAAGCAAAAAATTAAGAGAAGATAAAAGTTACGTATATACATTTTATTTTTCATCCTAACAGGGCTCTAGTATTTTTAATATAACTTGTAGAAATTTTCTATTGAGTTGAAATATGTGATATTGGGAAGCTGTTGGGATTTCAGTGTTTAGATTTTGATAAGACAAACCATTTATGTAATAGAAAGTTTGAGTACCCCCCATTTTTCACCGTATTTAAGTGAAATCGTATAGACTATGATTGAGTCTGTAAGTTTTGTTTCTGAAAGATAGAGGATCTCAAAGAAGTCATGTTGTATCGAGAATATAAGGATTGAAGAATCCATAGGAAGAAGTTATTGTAATGCAGCTGAAAGAAGAAAAGATACTATATACGCTGTAAGAAGAAATTACAGTAATGCTGCAAGCAGAAGTTACAGTAACGCTGCAAGCAGAAGTTACATTAACACTGTAAGAATAAGTTACAGTGGTACTGTAAGTAAGAAGTTGCTGTAAGAAGATCGAGGGTACAAAACATGAGACAAGATTTACTGCATATTCCAACAAACCTCGGATACAATAACATAAACAACACCTTGCAATCTGAGAAAGTATAAATGCAGTATGAGGAACGAAGACCAAAGTTAGTTTAAATAGAGCCGGTTGAGACAAGATTAAAGTTGCAGTTGTAGAGCCAATACAGAGATAACATTGGCCTGACAGGTTGCAGAAAGCTGCGAGCCGCAACTACCACATTAAATGCACTAAGAAGATAAGTCAAGATGCATTAAATGCAAGCCATGTCTTTGATCAGAACCCTTATTTCAAATGAGAGATATCTCCTTCAATGGATATCTTTCTACAAGTATAAATAAAGGTTGAGCTACACTGGAGCTGACAAGTGAAACATTTGCGCTCAACAAGCTTAAAGCATTTTCAAGCTATATTCTCAAGCATCCTTATAAGTTTTAGTCACTCGACCTAAGTGAAGTGAACAAGTTTCAACTTGAAAGATCCAAAGAAGGATTCAGAAGCTCACTTCACTACACCAGTTGAGGAAACAACAATATATACTTTCACCTATTTGCTGTGTGCTAGGTTGTTTTAGGTGTCGTCAGTTAATAGGATTTATCCTTGCTGATTGTATTTAGTTGTCTTGAAGAAAGACAACTTCCCTGTGTGGGAGTTTAGAAATCCTAAGTGGGTTTGCCTTTAGAACTTGCAGTTGCTGTGTGTACGCTGGGTTCTAATAGGTGTTAACTTGTTAGGTTGATAGATTGTTAGGTTGTACCTTGTAATTCAATCTTGCTTAATGAAGTTCTTGCTCGGGAAAGTAGTAGAGTAGACGTAGAAGGATTACACCACCTTCGAACCACTATAAATCATAAGTGTTTTAATCGCTTTATATATCTGTGCTGCATCCTATGTTTATCTTATTATAAGCATATAAAGAATCTCTATAATATAACATATTTGAGAAAGCAAGCCTTCAGTCAAAACATATTTTCCGCTGTAAAGAACTCTAACTTACAACATACAACACTGCATCCTAGTGCTGTAAGCAGTACAACACTGCACCTCCACTACTTAACTTCCTGACCAAGCTCACACAGGAATGGAACAATGAGGATATGAAGAGAGCAAACTTGGATAATGTGGCTAAGAATGCTATATTCATAACTTTGGATAAAGGAACCTTTAGTAAGGTCAAGATATGCAAAACATCCAAGAAAATTTGGGAAAAGTTGGAGCAAATCTGTGAGAGAACAGAACTTACCAAAGATAACAAGATCTCTAATGCCACCCAACTATTTGAGCTCTTTGAAATGAAGAATAAAAAGACTCTAGAACAGTTGGACTTAAGGTTCACTTCAATAGTGAATAAACTCGAAACTCTAGGCAAGCACTACACTCTGAGGAGAAAAACATGAAAGTGCTGAGAGCCCTTCCAGTTAAATGGGATAGCAAGACAATTGCTATGAGAGTTTTGATGGATCTGAAATCCATGAGCTCGTTCGTCCTCTTCTCTGACCTCAAAGCTTTTGAGTATGATATCAACAGAAGGAAGAAAGAGGTAGAAGGGTCGAGCTCCAAGGTCATTGTACTGATTGCAAGAAGTACAAATGATACAACAACAGTAAGTTGCAGCAAGCAGTCAAAACTATCTGCTGAAGACGCAGAAGAAGATATGACTCTACTCTTGAAGAAATTCAAAAGATTTATAAAGAGCAACAGCAGGAGTGATTTCAGAAGAAGCCACCCACCACCTCAGGTATCTCCCTCTCTCCAATCAAATACAAATAATTCTGACCTATGTTACAATTGCAGAAAGCTTGGACACTATGCAAGAAATTGTCCACACCTAACAGTTCACAAATATCCTGAAAGAGAGAAACCAGAGAAGAGAAAAGAGAAGAAATGATAGACAAAAGCTCACTACAAGAATTTCACTATTTTACAACGGTTTTTCCCCGTTGTTAAATCTGTTTTTAAAGCGTTGTTGTATCAAGAGTTGTTAAAAAATTTCGCCATTCGACAACGTTTTTTGGTGCGTTGCAAGAAAGGGTTGTCTTTTCTTATTTTCTGGAACTATTTTGCAACGCTTAAAAAGCGTTGTCGTATCTGACACGTTATCAAAAAAATGACACGTCATTGCCACATCATCAGCATAGTTGCCACATCATCGAATTCTAACACGTCATTGCCACGTCATTAGAAATAATTGTGCGTTGTTTGAGATTTGAACTCGTAACCTTTGTTGGAACTTAAACCATTAGGCTACTAGTGCTTTATGAATTTATATTCTATATGTATTTCTTTTATTAACTAATTATATATATATATATTTATAATTAATGTCTAATTAATATATAATTGAAAGATTAATGACTAATTAATATGTTTAATAATATTTAATCTAATTTCATTTTAAGACAATTATAAAATATACTAGTGCATATTTTTAATATATTTTATAAACATACTAATTTCTTAAAATTATGAGTTTGTTCATATATATAAGATAATATTAATAACATCATAAAATAATTAAACTTTTCAACTTTAATTTAATTAAAATAATATATAATTTTTGTATTGTTATATAAAAAAATTTATATTGATCAATTAATATATGTATGTTTTTTTATTTTGAAAAATAGTTTATGGTTCAATTAATATATTTAAGTTTTTTTTTTCATATTATTCTTTTAAAATCATTTTTATATCTTTTTTTTATTTTATAAAATAATTTTTTCTAATTGTAACACCCCGTTTTCTTTTTAAGGATAAAGTTTGACCGAGGCGTTACTTACGTGTAAGATTCACTCTTTCCAAGAATAAAGATAAATAAATTTAAGAGAAACCGTTGTAAAATATATACATTTTTCAAAATTAATGAAATAATTCATCTTAAATTAAAACCTTTCTTCGACCTTTGATCATCGGCTACCAGCATCCACCGCTCGAGCGCCACGCCCTAATTCTTTAACTGAAAACATTTTACACAATAGTGGTGAGCGTACCAAGACACTCAGTGGGGTTAAACTGTAATTAAACATTCATATAATAATAATAATAATATCACATAGTGAGAACAATCATCTTTTCTTTAAATCGCGGATCTTAACCGCCGTGAAACATATGCGGATCTTATGTAGCACCTAAGAAATCTTTTTTTATAATATAACTATATAATATATTACCTTAATGTATATATATAATTATAACTTAAGTATTATGCTAATTATTTTTGTATGTAACCTAAGTCAATTACGTAGGGATATATATATATATTTATGATACAATTGTATAGCATAGGTTGCATGGCATGAAGATACATATTGGTATAGGTTTATAGGTGTGATATAGGTCAATACTCTTCTAGAAGCATTAAATGATGTTAAGAGAGGCCATGCTCTTCCATTTTCTTCCTTGTACGAAATCTGCAGGCATAAGCAAACAAAGCTTCTCTCCTTCCATTTTCTTCCTTTTGCTTTCTCCTTCCACCACTTGTTGAATGTTGCTTACTCCATCATCGATCTTCATCTTTCCGGCAAGGTAATAAGTCAAGAGGGGTAGCTCTTGGCTTGCTAGTTGTAAGATAGATTTGAAGTACGAAAACATGGCAGTTCCTCTTGCAGCTGTGCTCCACCTTAGTTACTGCTTTGCTGGTTCTTGCTGCCACCGTCCGCCGCTGGTTGAGTCAGAGTTGGTGCGAGGCATGCGCCGGAGTGTAGGGTCGAGGCCGCCGCTGGAAGTGGCGATTGTTTGGGCTGAACGGGCTGAGCTGGCTGCAACTTTGCTCTGTTTCTGCTGGTGCTTGTGTCGGTCTTGTGTGGGTGCTGTCGAGTGTTGTGGGTGGTGGTGGAGGTGGGTTCGAATGCGTCGGCTGGAGCTGACCGTGCCAGTGGCTGTTACGCCGCTGTCATGACTGCTGCAACAGAGGCTGGGTCGGGTAGGTGTTAGGGTGTTGGCTAGGGTGTGTTGCATGGTGAGAAGTCGCCGGCTGCAGCGGATTGACAGGCGGCGGGGACGGCTGAGCACTGACCGGAGGTGGAGAAATGGCTGCTGCAACTGGGAAGGGAAAACGTAGGGGGGAAAGGTTATGTTTTGCAAATTTAGTGAATATGAAGGGCAAAACCGTCATTTTTGCTGCTGAATTTTATTTTAATGCTTAATTAGTTTGTAAATTGCATATAACACCTAAATTAATTAAGAACATGTATGAAGACCACCCAAAAATACGGATGATGATAATCGAACCCTTAAATTTATCTAAGTTACATAGTTTTATTATTATTGATGATATTATGTAATTGTTTTCCTAGATTTCTAAATGTTATATTAATGATACATATTTTCATTTAATATTGTAAAATATTAGGAAATATAAAAGTTATAATATACTTACTAGAATTTTGATATATGAATTTCGGACATGGAATTCGGATAAAATTACGTAATCTTCTTTAAAATATGACGATATCATAAAAATTGTACTTAAAATTTGTGAGAATTATAATAAATCACACTTTGATTTTTATTATTTATTAATGTATATGGAAATTTTAGATGTTATCTTATAATCAATAGAATTTGCAAGTTTAAGTAAATAATAAAGAGGATTATGTAAAATTAATTTATGTTACTTGTATTTAATTATATGATTAAATAAAGTATAAAGTTATAAATTTTGTTAAATTAATTAAGAAACTATAATGTAAGCTGGAGTTGGGAATTAAATAATAATGTATTATTATTATACATTTTAACCAAAGATTTTATTTGGAATTATAATTTAAATCTATGCTTTGCAAGATTGCTTTTGAGACTAAAAAAAAATTATAAATATTATGCTAATTGAATTAAGTTAAAATTTAATTATTATTTCTAAATTAAGGATAAATAACCCTAATTTTCTATCTATTTTAATCCGAGCTATTAATTTCAATTTGATCTATATGGATTATGAATTTTATATTTAATTACAAAATAAGTTATATTAATTTCCGAAATTAGGGTTTAATTTAAAAATATTAATTTATTTTAAATCGATCATAATTTGAGTAAAGGCTAAGTCGAAACCTTATGTTTGTAGGCGACACTCCGGGTTTTACGCCGTAGATAGTTTGGAAGTTAAAGCTTTTGTTCAGCTGCTCTCCAGGTGGGGAAAATGTGCTAAGTTGTTATTTTATATTCCCTTTCAAGTATTTAAATTACGGATTTTATTCAATATGAAACGTGTTGGGCTTATGTGCTGAATATATGAAATGTGATGATATGACGAGGTGAATTTGATATTTCCGTATGTGCAATCATGATGTGCTTTTATGTAAATTATGTAGTTTGTTTTAAATTGCTGGACGCCCGAAATTTTAAATTTTTGTATTTTATTTTATTTCGAAAATGGGGCGTGACAGTGTTGGTATCAGAGTTTAGCTCTATTTATAGGGCTTTGCTCAATTTTAAAAGTTTATAAAATTTGATTTTTTTTAAACGGGCTTGATATTTAAATTTTGAATTAAATACCCATCTTTCTCCACTTCTTTTCCAATAGGCGTGAAAATTAGTTGATTTTATGTGTTTAATTTACATAATGTGAAAAAGAAGGTAGTATAGACCTTTTCTTGTAAGAATTGTTTTAGTAGTTTATGATCATATGAATGTGGGATGTTACTGTTATCGACACACTGCTTGCTGGACGCCGCCACTGAGCCGCTGACGGCCGCAGCATGAGCTCGTGTGCGTAAATGGCCGCGGCAGGAGTTGGTGCAGTGTTATATGATTAGTTTTCATAATGTGAATACAAATCTGTGTTATTATGAAATGTTATGTTTGATTCATTATTGAATTGTAAATACGTGTTTTGGGGTTTTTACGGGGGGTTGTTTTATAATTTTTTTTTCTTAAGTTAAGCTCATATAGAATTATGCGTACAGATGGCTCGAAAGAGGTATACTGCTAGGAAGTCGATTCCTAGAGAGAGACTTAGGGATGTCTTCTTCGATAGTCGAGTAGCTACAGATTTTTCAGTAGGTGAGCATACCGATCGGATGTTACATATCTGGAGACGGGCCGGTGGGGCTAGAGGCTTAATAGGAAATGCGGAGGGATGCCGTCAGTTGATTAGGACTTTGCCCTCTGTATGGGCAGCTCATGCCCATAGTATTTATCGTAGAGAGGTAGTATATTAAGGACCAGAGCGATCTCCCGTTGTAGATTTTGGGAGGGTTGCAGGTCAGCTTCTGGAGGCATGGGGGAGGAACGAGTATCCCGCTCCCCTTGAGCCAGGGCCCTACGATCCACCTAGTGATGACTCCGAGGAGGAGTCGGAGGAAGACCCGGAGAAGGATCCGGAAGAGGATCCTGACGACTACTTTGATGAGGGTGATCCAGGCGCTTCGACCTCTGGTGTAGTTAGGCCCCCATCGCCCCCAGCTGCGGTAGCATAGATGATCGGACTAGGTGTTATATTTTGGGATGTATATATGTTAAAACAATATACATGTATGTTGTAAATAGTTGTGTGGTAGTGTAGGTAAATATATGGATATGATGCATATGTAGCCAAAATTTTGATGTATATATGGTTATGGCTTATAAAGTGTTGTGTTATAAAATATTATGTACATCTATATATATCCTATTTAAGCTGGTGAAATTTTTATATATATAGCTTGTATTATTATGATTCTTCAATAATAACGTCGTAATATTTAACTATCGAATATTGCGTGTGTCGTAGCAGAATCATGCCTCCAAGGGGTAGACCCCGAAAGCAAACCGCAGCTACAGAGGGACCGTCTGCACCGACGGAAGAAGGAATACTGAGAAATCTAGTCACAGTATTAAAAGGATTAGCCGATAAGTTTGAGGCTAATAGAGAAGCACCCAACCCGGAACCAAGACATGATACAAATAGTATAATCGAACAGTTTCGACGATTCAATCCGCCAACCTTCAATGGCAAAGGAGACCCTGTGGACGCTGAAGAATGGTTAAGAGCCTTGGATAGGCTTTTTGCTCATTTGGTTTGTACAGATGCGCAAAAGATATCATGTGCTGTCTTTCAATTCACTGAAGAGGCTAGTTTTTGGTGGGAGTCATACGATCGAACTATAAACTCGGAGAGAAGAAGTGGCATGACGTGGACAGATTTTAAAGAAATAATTATGCAGAACTATTTGTCGCAGTCCTATCGTGACAGAAAAGGAACCGAATTTTTACACCTTCGACAAGGAATGATGACCGTTGGAGAATATGAAAGAAAGTTCAATCAGCTGAGCAGATATGCAATGCATCTGGTGGATACAAATATGAAGAAAGCTAGGCGATTCAATCGTGGCCTACGGCAAGAAATTGGTACCATTTTGGCAGGACAAGGAGGGTTGACATATGCAGAAACGGTGGAACGAGCCCAAGATATTGCAGCTCGTATGGGTTTGGAAAATGTTCCACTTAGAAAACCTTCAGATGTACTTGGAAAGAGGAAGTGGAATGAACCGAATCAGAATCAGAACCAGAATTTCAATCGAGCTCAACGTCCAGGAATGGGTAGCGGACAAAATGCCTCTAAGTCCAGATCGGGGCCAGTCTGCTCCAAATGTGGAAGAATGCACAACGGGCAATGCTTATGGGGAACAGAAAGATGTTTTAGATGCCAGGAATTTGGACATAATGTAAATGATTGTCCTAAGAATAAAGTTAAACCGGATTTTAAGCCGAGACCTGAAGCCAGAAAAGCTCGAGCTTTTGCTTTAACGCGAAAGGAGGCAGATGAAGGACCAGAAACCATGGTAGGTATGTTATCAGTATGCGATATACCTGCTCTAGTTTTATTTGATACATGAGCGACCCATTCTTTTATGTCTGTCAAGTTTTTTGAAATGTTGGGATATAAAAATGACGAGAAAAATGCTGAAACCTTAGAAGTTAGTATACCATCTGGGAGGACAGTAAAAACCCAAAACATATGTCGAAATATGAAGATTTCTTTTGCTGATAAAATTATCCCAGCCACCCTGCATGTTTTAGACATGAAGGATTTTGACGTAATTTTGGGCATGGATTGGCTCAAGGCTAACAATGCAATAATCAAGTGTCGAGAAAAAGAGATCTTAATTCGATCTCTAGGCAAAGAAGAGTTCATCTTTCATGGAACTCGATTGGGTATAAGTCCACGCATTATATCGGCCATGCAAGCAAGCAAGATGATCAAAAGGGAAGGTTGCGAGGCGTTTTTAGTGAGTATTGCGGATCTTACGCATAAGGAAACTTCTATTGAAGGGGTGCCGATAGTGAGAGAATATGTAGATGTCTTTCCAGAAGATTTACCTGGTCTACCGCCTGATAGCAAGTTGAGTTCAGCATAGACTTAGTACCAGGAGCGGCACCAGTATCGAAGGCTCCATACCGAATGGCACCGAAAGAGTTGGAAGAGCTAAAGGTGTAATTGCAAGAACTCCTGGAAAAGGGTTTCATACCTCCTAGTGTATCACCTTGGGGAGCTCCAGTGCTGTTTGTAAAGAAAAAGGATGGAACCTTTCGGATGTGCATAGACTATCGAGAGCTCAACAAAAGAACGATCAAGAATAAATACCCGTTACCTCGGATTGAAGACTTGTTCGATCAATTAAGAGGTGCAAGCGTATTTTTGAAAATTGATCTGAGATCCGGATATCATCAAGTGAAGATTAAGAAAGAAGATATATCTAAAACGACTTTCAGAACAAGATACGGTCATTACGAATTTGTGGTAATGCCTTTTGGACTCAGCAATGCACCGGCCATTTTCATGGATATGATGAATCGAATTTTCCATCCATATCTTGATCAATTTGTGATAGTTTTTATTGATGATATTTTAGTGTATTCACAAGATAAGAGACATCACGAAGAGCATCTGAGGATTACTCTGGAAACTTTAAGAAAAGAGAAATTATATGCCAAGTTTAAAAAGTGTGAGTTCTGGTTAAATAAAATCTCTTTTCTTGGACATATTGTCTCTTCAAAAGGAATAGAAGTGGATCCGGCTAAGGTGGAAGCGGTCAGTAATTGGAAAGCACCGACCAATGTCAATGAAGTGCGAAGTTTTCTGGGTTTAGCTGGATATTACAGAAGGTTTATTGAAGGATTTTCAAAGATCTCTATTCCCCTGACGCGTCTGACTCGTAAGGATGTGAAGTTTCAGTGGACGAAGCAATGCGAAGACAGTTTCCAAGAATTGAAGAGAAGATTGACGTCTGCACTAATTCTAATAGTTCCAGACGGAACGAAGGAGTTTGTTGTTTATAGTGACGCCTCCAAACAAGGTTTGGGATGTGTACTGATGCAAAGAGGATAAGTGGTAGCTTACGCTTCGAGACAATTAAAGGCGCATGAGCAAAACTATCCCACTCATGATTTGGAATTAGCTGCTGTAGTGTACGCTCTCAAGATTTGGCGGCACTATTTGTATGGAGGAAAGTGTGAGATCTATACGGATCATAAGAGCTTGAAGTACTTTTTCGAACAAAAAGAGCTCAACATGAGACAAAGAAGATGGTTGGAGTTGGTGAAAGATTACGATTGCTCAATCTTATACCATCCTGGAAAAGCAAATGTAGTGGCAGATGCTCTGAGTAGGAAGGAAAAAGCTCAAACGGCATGCATGATAACTACTCAGAAGGAGTTGATTGAAGAATTTGGAAAGCTAAGCATGGAAGTGGTGATACCTCCAAGCAGCATAGGAGCAAGAATAAGTGCTTTAATAATCAAACCCACGCTTCAGGAAAGAATACTGCAGGCTCAACAGGCGGATAGATTCACTCAAATCATGAAGGAGCAAGTGGAGAAGGGTTTAGCAAAGAACTTCGAAGTAAGCAAGGAAGGGGTACTTAAGTTCAAGAACAGGCTGTGTGTGCCACATAAGGAAGAATTGCTAACTGAAATCATGGAAGAAGTACATGTTACTCCTTATACAGCCCATTCAGGAAGTACAAAAATGTATCAAGATTTGAAAAAGAGTTTTTGGTGGAGAAACATGAAGAACAGTATTGGACTTTTTATGAAAAGATGCCTTATTTGCCAGCAAGTGAAGGCGGAGCATCAAAGACCTGCGGGAATGCTCACACCTCTAGAGATACCTGAATGGAAATGGGAACATATCACCATGGATTTTGTGGTAGGGCTACCTCGAACCAATCATGGAAATCATGCAATATGGGTCATTGTAGATAGACTAACTAAGTCTGCCCACTTTTTGCCGATCAAAATGACGTTTAGTTTGGAAAGATTAGCTCAGATCTACATAAAAGAGATTGTCAGATTGCATGGGGTACCCATTTCTATTGTGTCAGATAGAGACCCTCGTTTCACATCCAGATTTTGGCAGAGTTTGCAAAAAGAATTAGGTACCAAACTGGCTTTCAGCACTGCTTTTCATCCTCAAACTGATGGACAAAGCGAATGGACAATACAGATTCTGGAAGATATGTTGAGAGCAAATGTTTTGGATATGCATGGAAGTTGGGAAGACCATCTATATTTGGTGGAATTTGCCTACAATAATAGCTATCAGGCAACTATAGGGATGGCGCCGAACGAGGCTCTATATGAAAGGAAATGTCGTTCGCCTCTGTATTGGGATGAAGTAGGTGAAAAATAAATTTTGGGACCCGAGCTGGTTGAACAAGCAGTGGAGAAGATACGAAAAGTCCGAGAAAGAATCAAGACTGCACAAGATCGACAAAAATCCTATGTGGATAAAAGACGCCGAGAACTACAGTTTGCCGTGGGGGACAAAGTCTTTCTCAAAGTATCACCTTCAAAAGGAGTATATCGTTTTGAAAAGCGGAAAATTGAAGCCAAGATATATAGGTCCGTTCGAGATTCTGGATCGAGTTGGGGAAGTGGCGTACCGACTAGCTTTACCGCCTGATTACGCCGGCATACACAACGTTTTTCATGTTTCCATGTTAAGAAAATACGTTTTCGATCCAAGTCACATTATCGATCGACAACAGATAAGATTGGAGGAGAACGCGACCTATGAAGAGGTGCCAGTGGCAATTTTGGACAGAAAAACTCATAAACTAAGAAATCGAGATATTGTCTTAGTCAAAGTCCAATGGAATCATCATGATATCAATGAAGCCACTTGGGAAGAAGAAGAAGAAATTTTAGCAAAATATCCGAATTTGCCGATTCTAGGTACGTTTCTAAATTTCGAGGACGAAATTTATTAAAAGGAGGGAAGGATGTAGCACCTAAGAATATTTTTTTTTATAATATAACTATATAATATATTACCTTAATGTATATATATAATTATAACTTAAGTATTATGCTAATTATTTTTGTATGTAACCTAAGTCAATTACGTAGGGATATATATATATATATATATTTATGATACAATTGTATAGCATAGGTTGCATGGCATGAAGATACATATTGGTATAGGTTTATAGGTGTGATATAGGTCAATACTCTTCTAGAAGCATTAAATGATGTTAAGAGAGGCCATGCTCTTCCATTTTCTTCCTTGTACGAAATCTGCAAGTATAAGCAAACAAAGCTTCTCTCCTTCCATTTTCTTCCTTTTGCTTTCTCCTTCCACCACTTGTTGAACGTTGCTTACTCCATCACCGATCTTCATCTTTCCGGCAAGGTAATAAGTCAAGAGGGGTAGCTCTTGGCTTGCTAGTTGTAAGATAGATTTGAAGTACGAAAACATGGCAGTTCCTCTTGCAGCTGTGCTCCACCTTAGTTACTGCTCTGCTGGTTCTTGCTGCCACCGTCCGCCGCTGGTTGAGTCAGAGTTGGTGCGAGGCATGCGCCGGAGTGTCGGGTCGAGGCCACCGCTGGAAGCGGCGGTTGTGTGGGCTGAACGGGCTGAGCTGGCTGCAACTTTGCTCTGTTTTTGCTGGTGCTTGTATCGGTCTTGTGTGGGTGCTGTCGAGTGTTGTGGGTGGTGGTGGAGGTGGGTTCGAATACGTCGGCCGGAGCTGACCGTGCCAGTGGCTGTTACGCCGCTGTCATGGCTGCTGCAACAGAGGCTGGGTCGGGTAGGTGTTAGGGTGTTGGCTAGGGTGTGTTGCATGGTGAGAAGTCGCCGGCGACTTCCAGTCGCCGGCTACGGCGGATTGGCAGGCGGCGGGGACGGCTGAGCAGTGACCGGAGGTGGAGAAATGGCTGCTGCAACTGGGAAGGGAAAACGTAGGGGGGAAAGGTTATGTTTTGCAAATTTAGTGAATATGAAGGGCAACCGTCATTTTTGCTGCTGAATTTTATTTTAATGCTTAATTAGTTTGTAAATTGCATATAACACCTAAATTAATTAAGAACATGTATGAAGACCACCCAAAAATACGGATGATGATAATCGAACCCTTAAATTTATCTAAGTTACATAGTTTTATTCTTATTGATGATATTATGTAATTGTTTTCCTAGATTTCTAAATGTTATATTAATGATACATATTTTCATTTAATATTGTAAAATATTAGGAAATATAAAAGTTATAATATACTTACTAGAATTTTGATATATGAATTTCGGACATGGAATTCGGATAAAATTACGTAATCTTCTTTAAAATATGACGATATCATAAAAATTGTACTTAAAATTTGTGAGAATTATAATAAATCACACTTTGATTTTTATTATTTATTAATGTATATGGAAATTTTAGATGTTATCTTATAATCAATAGAATTTGCAAGTTTAAGTAAATAATAAAGAGGATTATGTAAAATTAATTTATGTTACTTGTATTTAATTATATGATTAAATAAAGTATAAAGTTATAAATTTTGTTAAATTAATTAAGAAACTATAATGTAAGCTGGAGTTGGGAATTAAATAATATTGTATTATTATTATACATTTTAACCAAAGATTTTATTTGGAATTATAATTTAAATCTATGCTTTGCAAGATTGCTTTTGAGACTAAAAAAAAAAATTATAAATATTATGCTAATTGAATTAAGTTACAATTTAATTATTATTTCTAAATTAAGGATGTAGCACCTAAGAATTTTTTTTTATATAACTATATAATATATTACCTTAATGTATATATATAATTATATAGTATGAACTTGTACTATATGTTATATATGATATAGATTATATAATATTAAGATATAAAACTCATAAAATATAATTATAACCTAAGTATTATCTAAGTTGTTAAATTTATAACCTAAGCTAAAGAAAATTTACATACTTAATATATATATATATATATATATATATATATATATATATATATGCATGACTTACTTATAACATGAATTACTATCTTAGCTTATGCACATAAATTTGGTTACGTAAAGTATTTACATATATGTTATAAGTTGCATAGTTTAAGTAATTTGGCTTGAGATTGCATGTGTAACATAGGCTTGTAGGTAGGGACTTAGGTCAATATCCATCTAGAAGCATTAAATGAAGGTTAAGGGAAGCCATGCTCTTTTCTTTTCATTTGTACGAAATCTGCAGCCAAGTTGATAAGCAAGCTCCTTTCTTTCCATCTTCTTCCATTCGAAAATAAGCAACCAAGCCTTCTTTTTTTTTCTCTTCTCCCTCTCAAGCTTGCAGCCACGTTGACCACCGTATTTCACCATCGATCTTCATCTTTGCAGCAAGGTAAACAGAGTAAGAAGTAGGACTCTTCGAGCTCGTTGCAAGTACGGTTCGAAGCTTGAACAAATCAGCTGCTATGCTTCTTTCTCCAGCTCTCTCGGCTGTGTCGGAGGCTGTCCCTGCCTTATCTAACGCTGCCTTTGCCGCTGTGTCATATCGGAGCTGGCGGGGTGTGTGCCGGCGCGTCGGGGAGGGAACCGCCGCTGGTAGCGGCGGTTGTGTTGGGCTGAAACATGCCCTGTTTTGGCTGCGTTTCTACTGGTGTGCGTGACTGTTGATGTTTAGTTGTAGTGTTGTTGGTGTGCTGAGTCTTGGTCGGGGAAGGTCGAGGGTGGCCGGTGCAACTCCGGCGCCGGCAGGGAAGCAGTGGAGCGGGTGAGCTGTGGGCTAGTAGCTTGTTAGGTTGAGTCTTGTGGGTGTATGTTTGCGTGGGTGGGGGTTCGTGTGCTCCGGTCAGCTGGTCGCCGGCGACTTCCAGTCACCGGCAGTGGCGTGTAGGCGGCGGCAGTGAGAGCTGGGAGCATGCTACGGGATGGCTGGTGGCTGAAAAGAGAAGCATGGGGCTGGGTTATGTTTTGAAAATTTTAGTGAGCATGAAGGGCAAAAACGTCCTTTTTGTTGCTGATTCTATTTTAATGCTTAATTAGTTTTAAATTGCTTATAAAACCTAATTAATTAAGTACATGTATGAAGACCACCCGAAAATACGAATGAGGATAATCGAACCCTTAAATTTATATAAGTTACATAGTTTTATTATTATTGATGTTATTATGTAATTGTTTTCCTAGATTTCTAAATGTTATATTAATGATACATATTTTCATCCAATATTGTAAAATATTAGGAAGTATAAAAGTTATAATATACTTACTAGAAATTTAATATATGAATCTCGACCATGGAATTCGGATAAAAATATTACGTAATCTTCTTTAAAATATGACGATATTATAAAATTGTACTTAAAATTTGTGAGAATTATAATAAATCACACTTTAATTTTTATTATTTATTAATGTATATGAAATTTTAAATGTTATTTTATAATTAATAAAATTTAATGAATGAGACGAGTTAATTAATAAAGAGAACTATGTAAATTAATTTATATTACTTGAATCAAATTATATGATTAAATAAGGTATAAAGTTATAAATTTTATTTAATTAATTAAGGAACTATAATGTAAACTTGAGTTAGGAATTAATTATTATTGTGTTATTATTATAAATTTTAATCAAAGATTTTAATTGGAATTATAAATTATGTCTATATTTTGCAAGATTGCTTTTGAGACTAAAAAATTATAAATATTATGCTAATTGAATTAAGTTACAATTTAATTATTATTTCTACATTAAGGATAAATAACCCTAATTTTCTATCTATTTTAATCTGAGCTATTAATTTTAATTTGATCTATATGGATTATGAATTTTACATTTAATTACAAAATAAGTTATATTAATTTCCAAAATTAGAGTTTAGTTAAAATATTAAATTTATTTTAAATCAATCATAATTCGAGTAAAAACTAAGTCGAAACATTATGTTTGTAGGCAATACGTCGGGTTTTACGCCGTAGATAGTCTGGAAGTCTAAAGCTTTTGTTCAGCTGCTCTTCAGGTGGGGAAAATGTGCTAAGTTGTTATTTTATATTCTCTTTCAAGTATTTAAATTACGAATTTTATTCAATATGAAACGTGTTGGGCTTATGTGCTGAATATATGAAATGTGATGATATGACGAGGTGAATTTGATATTTTCGTATGTGCAATCAAGATGTGCTTTTATGTGAATTTTATTATGTGATTGTGATGAAATATGTGTGCATGTGCATGCGTATGCAAGGTGGCTAGGGCCGTATATGACGGCTGATCACCGTATTATGACGGGTAATACCCGTAAAGAATATGTTCATGGCGGCTGAGAATCGCAATATGCTTTTATGGCGGTTAATAACCGTAATATGTTATTATGGCGGCTGAGAACCGCATATGTTACAAGACAGTTAAAAACCGTAAAGATGAAAATGAATGTGATATGTTTACAGGTGATTGAGATGAATGATATTGATTAAATGAAGCTTGATTGCGATGAATGGTTATATTTGAATAAATTATATGTCATGTAATGGAATGTGATTATTTTGGTATATTTTATGAAATGATACCTTATACAGCGTGATCCCACTGAGTGTACCCCCTTTTTCAGTTTTCTTTTATAGATTCGGATGTTGGGAGCCGAATGTGAAGAAAGATGCGAGTATATAATTTTTGTAATAATTAAACAAGTTATTGAATAATTGTAAAAGTATGATGGCCTGTATCTATATTTTGATGCGATCTCTGATCATTTTAAAACTTTTATGTAAATTATGTAGTTTGTTTTAAATTGCTGGACACCCGAAATGTTAAATTTTTGTATTTTATTTTATTTCGAAAATGGGGCGTGACAAAGGATAAATAACCCTAATTTTCTATCTATTTTAATCCGAGCTATTAATTTCAATTTGATCTATATGGATTATGAATTTTATATTTAATTACAAAATAAGTTATATTAATTTCCGAAATTAGGGTTTAATTTAAAAATATTAATTTATTTTAAATCGATCATAATTTGAGTAAAGGCTAAGTCAAAACCTTATGTTTGTAGGCGACACTCCGGGTTTTACGCCGTAGATAGTTTGGAAGTTAAAGCTTTTGTTCAGCTGCTCTCCAAGTGGGGAAAATGTGCTAAGTTGTTATTTTATATTCCCTTTCAAGTATTTAAATTACGGATTTTATTCAATATGAAACGTGTTGGGCTTATGTGCTGAATATATGAAATGTGATGATATGACGAGGTGAATTTGATATTTTCGTATGTGCAATCAAGATGTGCTTTTATGTAAATTATGTAGTTTGTTTTAAATTGCTGGACGCCCGAAATGTTAAATTTTTGTATTTTATTTTATTTCGAAAATGGGGCGTGACATCTTAACCGCCGTGAAATTATTACGGATCTTAACCGCCGTAAAAACATATATGGATCTTAACCGCCGTGAAATTATTACGGATCTTAACCGCCGTGAAAATATTACGGATCTTAACCGCCGTAAAAACATATACGGATCTTAACCGCCGTGAAAATATTCGCGGATCTTAACCGCCGTGAAAACTATTTTACCTTATTATAAAATCACACATTCACATTATAAAATCATGCTATTATCATATAAAAGCATACTTGCTATTCAGTCAAGTATCACATAAAATTACACGCGCATTTAATAAAACGCATCAAGATCACGTAGCATTAAACACATAATATTCACATAAAATATATAAATAAAGGATGTTACCCCCACCTTGGATTTTTCACAGAATCCTGTCCAAAAACTCTCGGTTGTAGGGTTACTTCTGTTCCCCACGTGAACTTCCTACATAGAATAGAAACGGACTTATTATCTGATTTAAATAGCTTAAGACTAGTAAAATCTATAAAAGAATAAACCCTAATGAAGATCGATAGACGGGGTTTCTAAATTAGGGTTTACTGAAAATTAGGGTTTGTGAATTTTGTCCCCAAAATTAAGGTTTTCCTGCTTAAAGGATTCGCTCGTTAGGTCGTATATTATTTATAACATCGTAGGACATAAAATACAGAATTTATGAAATTTTGGGGTCATAATATAATCGTTCGGTCAAATTATCGAGGTTTAAGGGTGATTATGTTATTTATGCAACGTTTAGGGATTACTTCATAATTTCTATAAACTCTGGGGACTATTCTGCACTTTCAGAAGGTTCCGGGGATTCAAATTGCTATTCTACAGAAGTTCTAGGGTCAATCTGTTGTTGTTCATAAGTGCAGGGACTAATATGTGAGTTTTCATAATTTTAAGGGCTAATCAGTGAATACCCAAAATCCAAGGGCTTAGATGCTATATCTCTTAAATTCATGGATTTGCAACTAAACCCCTAGACCTAATTAAATTTCTAATTGCACCCTAGCCCCAAATCTCACCCTGCACCGCCCCTGCCACCCCGACACCACCTCCCTGCCGCCTGCCGCCACCATTGCCGGCGACCCATGTCGCTGGCGACTGCACTACACCGTCCGACACCTAAAACCCGCAACAAACACACACAATAACATATATACACACAATTTACATATATATATACATCATACTTCCAGCTTCGCCGCCGCTGCAAGCGGCGGCTCCTCCCAACGACCGCACCGGCGCAACCCAGCGCCAGTCATCTCCTCCAGCCAACACCCAAAGACACCCATACTCCGATACACGTACATATCTCACACAAGCATACAAACATGAACATAAATATATATAGATATAATCCAGCTCTGCCGCCGCTAGCTGCGGTGGTCCTCAATCAATCTCACCGGCGCATATAGCGCCGGCCACCACACCCAACGCATAGCCTGCCGGCGCGTCCGAGCGTCGGTAAGGAAGACGGCAGAAATCAGCGGTGCGCAGCGGAGAAGAGAGCGAGATATAGAAAACAAGGCCAATTTAAAGTTTCAGGCCCGGATTCAGGTCGGGCTCGACGGAAACTATACCTTAGTCGGAGGATTTGGTCGGAAAACTCGCTGAATCAGAGTGGAGAATGGGCAAAGGTGGTGGCGGTGGAAGAAGTGAGGGGAGAGAGAGAGGTGAAACAAAAATGGAAATGGAAACTTTCCTTTTCATTTTCTTTCTAAATTTCCCTCAATTATTCTCATTCCTCAAATTGTTGCCAAGTGTATTTCTAATAAGCAGGAGGTGTTATGCTATTTTCTAATTTGATTAGCATGCATTAGTTAAGAATTAATTAAGACTAAAATTTAAGTTTGTTATGTAAAAAATTTACGGATACTACATAAATAATTTATGTTTTTTGATATTAATTTTAAAACCAAACTCATTTATATTTATTTTCTAAAATAATAATATGTAATTTTTATATTATTATGTAATACAAATTTTTATATATTTCAAATTAATATATGTATTGTTTTTTTTGTTGTAAAATAATTTTTGGTTCAAATTAAAACCAAACTCATTTTATTTTTATTTTCTAAAATAATAATATATAATTTTGATATTATTATGTAATACAATTTTCTGTATTTTTCAAATAAATAAATGTATATATTTTTTATTATTGTATAATTAAATTTTTTAATATATTCTTAATTAATTGATATGATATATATATATATATATATATATATATATATATATATATATCTTTTTTTTTATGTTTTTTGTATTAATTTTAAAACACAATATTTTATCTTTATTTTTTTTTAGAAAAACATTCATAATTTATGAATTATGAATTATAAAACACAATTTTTGAATTATGTTTTAAAATAATATACCAATTTTGTATTATTATATAAAAGGGCGAGAGTAATATTTTAGTTGTAGTTTCTTAATTAATTCAAAATAGTATTTTATAAAAATACATCTCACTTTTTTAAAATTATGAGTTTGTTCATATAAGATAATATTAATGTAAATAATATAATATAAGATAACATTATAAATTCATTAAATTTAAGTTAATTAAAAAACAATTATTTTATAATTAAGACATGCAACACAAAAAAAAGGGTTGCGTAATGGGTTGTCTATTGGCAAAAAAGTACTAAGAAAAGACAACGCATAAAAGCGTTGCATAAAAGGGTTGTCTTTCTGAGAAAAAAATTTGCTATATCCTTTGCAAAAGCGTTGCATAAAAGCGTTGTCTTTTTAAAAAAACGTCATTTAACAACCCTACGAAAAAAGTGTTGTCGTTTTCATTTTTGTGTTGTCGTATAGCAAATTTTTTGAAAAAAGGCAATGCATAAAAGGGTTGTCTTTGTGAGAAAAAAATTCACTATACGACAATCCTTTGAAAAAGCGTTGTACAAAAGCGTTGTCTTTTAAAAAAAAAGGCCATTTAACAACCCTACGAAAAAAGCATTGTCGTTTCCATTTTTTGCATTGCGTATAGTGAATTTTTTGAAAAAAAACAACGCTTTTCGTTCAAAGGGTTGTAAATTCCCAAAAAACAACACAAATTCATAAAAAGGGTTGTCTTTTGGGGGTTGTTGTAGACTAAATTTCTTGTAGTGGCTGAGAGCAGTCATTGGAGAAATGGAGAAAACTAAAGATACAACAATCTCCAAGGAAATGTTGAAAATTGTAAAATCTTCTAACAGTGAGTGAAACCTCATCCTTAGATGAAGAAGCACTGATTTGCCTAATGACAAATGATTGTGATGACAGTGAAGATGATGAGATAACCTATCAATCTCTGTCCATGCCTGAAAAAGAGGATTTGAACATGATCTATTCCCTCAAAAAGATCATGAGTGATTTTGAACAGATAAACTCAACTCATGAGGAGCTGAAGGTTGAAAATGAGAACCTAAAAAGCAAAAACATTGATCTTGGGAATATGCTATCAATATATGAGTCTGATAACTCAAAGTGCAGTAAGTTTCAGAAAAAAGTGTTAAGGCTCGATTTGCTAGTCAATAAGCTAGAGCATGAGAAGAAAAAATTGCAGTCAACGATTAGAATATTTAGCAAATCTGCTAAAGACACAAGAGAGTGTCTGATGATGGCCAGAGGTCCTTTTGAGAAAATTGGTTTAGGATACAACACTCATACCACTCATGATATAGCAAGCTCATCTAAAGCCGTGCTGTTTGTCCAAACTGAAACTTCAATGGAGGATGAGTTACTATGTAACTCTAAAGAGATCTTGAACAAACCTATAGTAATGAATGACGAAAAGAAACCATTGTGCTTAACTACAGGAAGTAAGCCTATATATAAGAGCTGGCTGCTGCAGAAGCAATCTACTGTAAGCAGGAAGAAGATACAACAACCTATAAAGTTGCAGCATAAAAATTCTTACCCCACCAATACTAAGACTCTTATGTCTAAACCTCAAAGACGACATGCTCTAGGGAAGTGTGGTGAAAGACCACACTATAGATGTGTTGGTATCACACATATAGTTTCTGCACATACATATAACAAGCAGTTTTCAAACAAAACTGCTTACAGAAAGAAAACAAACAATACTTAGAGAAAAGTTATTTCTGTTAAGAAAGTTTGGGTTCCAAAAGAAACTAATAGCAAATGACCCGTACAGATATGGGTACCTAAATCTGCTTGAATTTGTTACAGGTTTCAATGCCAGGATGTAGCAGTGAAGTATGGTACATTGATAGTGATTACTCAAGGTACATGACTGGCAACAAAGAGGCCTTCAAAGATTTCTTACCATACAAGCACAAAAGGATGTGAAAATCTTATCAAAGGGAATATCAAGATTCAAGATGTATTTTATGTAAAAGGACTCAGATATAACTTACTGATCATTAGTCAATTTTGTGACAAGGAATACTGTTGGGATTTCGATGTTTAGATTTTGATGAGACAAAACATATATGTATTAGGAAGTTTTGAGTACCCCATTTTTCACGATGTTTAAGTGAATATATGACTAGGTTGAGTCTAGGTTTAAGTGCTGAGAAATGGAGGTTTAACAAGGATAAAGCTGCATCTAAGTCGTTTAGAAAAGATATCGCTGTAAGAAGGCAGAATACAGCATCGCTGTAACAAGACAAAACTTAACTATAGTGAAGTAAGAAGGAATGGCATACATGAGTGCTGCAAGAAAAAGATGCAGCAGCTTTACTCAAAGATACTACAACCAGGTTACTGTAGCACTGCACGAAAGAATCAGCTGCATAAAGACCTAGGATACAGCGCTCAACTTACAGTTCAGTCAAGTCAATTAGTGCAAATTACAACAAGGAGTATCCTGCAATCCTAGGAAGGATAAATGCAGTATGAGGAACGAAGATTCAAGCAAGAACAAATAGAGTCGTTCCAGAGAAGATTAAAGTTGCAGACACGGAGCCAATATGAAGATGCCATGTGGACTGACGCGCTGCAGAAAGTTACGAGCCGAAACTGCCGCATTAAATGCTCCGAAAACAGAAAGTCAAGTCGCATTAAATACGAACCATGTCTTTGGTCAGACTACTTCAAATTCAAAAAGAGAGATGTCTCCTTCAACGGACATCTTCTCCTACAAGTATAAATAGAGGATGAGAAACACTGAAGCTGGTTACTGAAACATTTGCGCAAAACTCATAAAGCTTTCAAGATCCAAGTATTCAAGTCTCTATCAGTTTCAGTCACTCAACCTCAAGAAGTGAAGCAAGTTCAAGTTGAAAAGATCCCTGAGAGGACTCAGAAGCTCACTTCGAAGCACCTGTTGAAGAAAACCTTTTATTCTTTTAATCTTGTTGCTATGTGCTTAGGTTGTTTTAGAGGTATCGAACAGTTGATAGGAGAGATCCTTGCTGTTTGTATAGTTGTCTAGATTTAGACAGCTTCCCTATGTGGGAGTGTAGAACCCTGTGTGGGTTAGCCTTTAAAGTTTACAGTTGCTGTGTGTACACTGGACTTCAGTAGGTTGTTACTTTGTAAAGTTGATAGATTGTTAGGAGAGTCCTGTAATTCAATCTTGCTTAACAAAGTTCCTGCTCGAGGAGCAGTAGAGTGGATGTAGAAGGATTACACCACCTTCGAACGACTATAAGCTATACGTGTTTTATTGCTTTACTTATTTGTGCATTTACCTTCTGATCTTACATATCTCATAAGCATCAAACATTTTTCAAAAGGAAGCATATTGAGAAAATCAGCCTTGAGTTATAAAAGTTATATTTTTCCGCTGCGTATAAAACTCTAAGTTACAGCGTGCAGCACTGCATCTTAGTGCTGTAAGCAGTAACTATCTGACGCTGCAAGTTCAAGTAACTTGCAGTGCAGAAATTTTTTTCATTGATTTGCAAAATCGACCAAGGTTCATTCACCCCCCTCTGAACCTCGGACATCACTTGGGACCAACAAGTGGTATCAGAGCGAGTTGGGTTAAAAGCCAACTTGTTTGGTCACTTACCCAGATCCACGTTAGATTCGCCGTTTTCTCTGCATCTAAAACTCATTCTTATAGCATATCATGAATTCCTCTAATCACATGTTACCTATGTTTTTCATAGAAGAATATGACGATTGGAAGATAAGAATGCAGACACATCTTTCAGCAATGAATGATGAAATGTGGACAGTCATAGCTGAAGGACCAATAATACCCATGAAGGTAAATCCAATGTATGGAAGAGACCAAGCAGAAAGAGAGCAGCCACAACCGAACTTCCTAACCAAACCACGTCAAGAGTGGGGAAATGAAGATAAGAAGAGAGCCAATCTAGATAATGTGGTAAAAAATGCTCTGTTTATTACTTTGGATAAAGACACCTTCAGCAAAGTCAAAACTTGCTCAACATACAAAGAAATATGAGAAAAATTGGAGCAAATATGTGAGGGGACTGAGCTCACCAAAGACAACAAGATCTCCAACGCCACCCAACTATTCGAGCTCTTCGAAATGAAAAATAAAGAGACTCTTGAGCAACTAAACTTGAGATTCACATCCATAGTGAACGAACTAGAAGCTCTGGGCAAACACTACACTCAGAAAGAGAAAAACATGAAAGTGTTAAGAGCCCTACCTGCGGAGTGGGATAATAAGACCACTGCCATGAGAGTGTCTATGGACTTGAAATCCATGAGTACATTCGACCTATTCTCCGACCTCAAAGCGTTCGAGTATGACATCAACAGACGGAGAAAGGAGTCTGAAGAGTCGAGCTCTAAAGTTACAGCGCTAACTGCCAAAGGCTCCAAGGATACAGCAACCGCTAGTTGCAGTAAACAATTTGAGGATACAACAGAAGTTGCTGAATAGGATATGACTCTACTTCTGAAGAAATTTAGAAGATTCATGAAGAGCAACAACAATAGCAGCAACATCAACCTCAACAAGAGGAATGACTTTAGAAAAAGTCATCCACCTCCTCAGGTATCCTCTTCTCCACAATCAAATACAAGCAATGTTGACTTGTGTTATAACTGCAGGAAACCAGGGCACTATGCAAGAAACTGTCAATACCCAACAGTGCACAAGTATCCTGAAGGAGAAAGAGAGCAGAGGAGAGATAAGAGAAGAGAGGAAAGACATAAGCTTCGAGCTCTCATAGGAGAGATGGAAAAGGCCAATGATGCAGTAGTTCCGAAGAAAGTACTGAAAGCTGCAGAATCCTCTGATAGCGACACTGAAACTTCATCCTCTGATGAAGAAGTGCTGATATGCCTGATGGCTAGAGACTGCGAGGACAACGAAGAAGATGAGGTAATCTATCAACCGTTGTCCATATTAGAAAGTGAAGAGCTGAACATGATCCACTCTTTAAAAAGGATCATGAGTGATTTCGAGCAGATCAACTCAATTCATGAGGAATTGAAGGTTGAAAATGAGAACCTAAGAATCGACAATGAGATCCTCAAGAGCAAGAATATTGACATTGCTAAAAAGCTGGTTGCACAAGAGTCTGATAACTCAAGGTGTAGTAAGCTACAACAAGAGGTCTCTAGATTAAATCTGCTGGTCACTGAGCTAGAATTTGAGAAGGAAAACTTGCAGTCCAAAATGAGCACGTTCACCAAATCATCTAAGGATGCAAGAGATTACATAAACCAAATCAGAAGTCCTTTTGAAAAATCAGGCATAGGTTACAACGATCACAGCTCTCAAAATACAGCAAGCACATCCAGAGCCGTAAACTTTGTTCAAGCTAAAATCCCAATGGTGAAAGAGTTACTATGTAACTCTGTAAAGATCTTGAACAAGACAGCAATGACGGATAAGGGGAAGAAACCCCAGTGCTCAACTGTAGGAAGTAATCCTGCATCTAAGAACTGGCTGCAGCAGAAGCCATCTACTGTATGCAGCAAAATGATGCAACAACTAACTAAGTTGCAGCACAGAAGAAATTTTCCCACCTATACTAAGACTTACGTGTCTAAACCTCAAAGAGGATATACTCAAGAGAAGTATGGTGGAAGACCACACTACAAAGGTGCTGGTATCACACATGTTGTTAATGCACACACTTATAACAAGCAGTTTGCTAGGACAACTGCACATAGTCAGAGAACCAACAAATCTTACAGCAAGACAATGACTGTTAAGAAAGTTTGGGTTCCCAAAGCAACTAACCCCAAAGGACCCGTACAGATATGGGTACCTAAATCTGTTTAAAATTGTTACAGGTTTCTGTGCCAGATTGCAGCAATGATGTATGGTACATTGACAGCGGCTGCTCAAGGCACATGACAGGCAGCAAAGAAACCTTAAAAGACTTCCAAGAATGTAAAGACCCAAGGTCATCTTTGGAGATGATTCCAAAGGAAGCACAAGAGGAAGTGGATGCCTAGTCAAAAGAAACATAAAGATCAAAGATATATCTTACGTGAAAGGACTTAGATACAATCTTCTAAGTATCAGTCAATTCTGTGACAATGGATATACAGTGGAATTCAACCTCATCAAATGCTTAATTAAAGATAGCACCTCAAATGAAGTCAAGCTTACAGGAATAAGAAGAGGAAACATCTATCTAGCTGATTGGGACTCCTCTACTCAATCAACATGCTTCATTGTGAAAAGTCCACCAGAGCTGAGCTGACTATGGCACAAGAGGTTAAGCCATCTGAACATCAAGACTATCAACAAGCTAGTAAGGAAAGGTCTTGTAAGAGGATTGCCAGACGTAGCATACAAGAAAGAAAATATCTGTGGAGCTTGTTAGAAAGGAAAACAAGTTAAGAGCTCATTCAAAGACAAATCTCAAAAGTCATCTCACAGGATCTTAGATCTTCTACATATAGACCTATTTGGACCAGCAGAACCAGTAAGCTTGAGTGGGAAGAAGTACTCTCTCGTAGTTGTAGATGACTACTCTAGATACACTTGGACAATCTTCCTTTCAAAGTAGTTAGTATTATTTAATTATGTCTCATTATCAAGGATCTAGACAAAACGCCTTATGAAATATGGAAATGATATACACCAAATATCTCTTATCTGCATATCTTTGGATGCAGGTGTTATATTCTCAACAATGGAAATGAACATCTGAAAACTTTTGATGCTAAATCAGACGAAGGAGTATTTCTAGGATACTCTGCTGTAAGTAGAGCTTTCAGAGTGTTTAACAAAAGAACCCTGGTGATTGAAGAATCTATTCACGTGGTGTTTGATGAACCACATTGTGACACCAAGAAGTTGGAAGAACCACCTGAAGAGACAGTTCCAAGAAAAGAGAACGTTGTTCCCTACATAGAAGGAGTTCTGCATACAGAAGAAGATAAAGAAGAGGAAGCTGCAACCTTTGATGCAGCAGACATTCTTACAGCTGCAGAACCTCCTGCTTTACAGCAACAAGAGGAGCAACCTACACCTACACATGTCTTTGAGCCTGACAGGACATGGCTAAGGGATCATCCAAGGGATCTTATTATAGGAGATCCATCCATTGGAGTAAGAACAAGAAGATCCATCCCACATGAAGCGTTGTTTGCATGCTTCATATCCCAGACAGAGCCTAAGAATGTTGAAGAGGCACTGCAAGATAGCAACTGGATACAGGCCATGCAAGAAGAGTTGAACGGATTTGAGAGAAACCAAGTATGGCAAACTGTTGCGAGACCAACCCATCAAGGTGTTATAGGAACAAAGTGGGTTTTCAAGAATAAGTTAGATGAATCTGGACTCGTTGTGAGAAATAAAGCAAGATTAGTTGCTAAAGGATACTGTCAGGAAGAAGGAATTGATTTTGATGAGACTTTTGCTCCAGTAGCGAGACTGGAAGCAATAAGGATTTTTCTGGCGTATGCAGCTCACATGAATTTCAATGTCTATCAAATGGATGTCAATGGTGCATTCCTGAATGGTCTCCTTACAGAAGAAGTGTATGTTGAACAACCTCCAGGTTTTGAAGATCAAGCAGGAGAGAAGGTGTTTCGGTTACACAAAGCCCTGTATGGACTTAAGCAAGCACCAAGAGCTTGGTATGACACCTTATCTCTCTATCTTCTAGAAAATGGTTTCCAGAAAGGAACAATCGACAAGACGCTGTTTAGGATACAGGATGGAGAAAGTGTACTGTTAGTACAGATATATGTCAACGACATCATCTTCGATTCCACAAACAAAGAGCTATGTGAGAAATTCTCCAACCTGATGCAGTTAAAATTCGAGATGAGTATGATGGGAGAATTAAGTTTCTTTCTCGGGCTGCAAGTAAAACAGCTACCTACAGGAACCTTCATCAGTCAAGTCAAGTACACGAAAGGGCTTATCAAGAAGTTTGGCATGGAGAATGGAGCAGCAACGGCCGTTCCTATGTCTACATCTATAAGTCTGGACAAAGATGAAGATGGTAAAGATGTTGATATCACAAAATACAGACACCTAATCGAATCCTTACTGTACCTTACAACAAGCAGGCCAGCCATCATGTTTGCAGTAGGAGTCTGTGCAAGATTTTAAGCGGCACCAAAGGAATCACATCTTTCAGCAGTCAAAAGGATTATCAAATATCTGAAAGGAACTCAAGAAGTAGGCCTATGGTATCCCAAGGAAGAAGAATTCAAGCTTAAAGGCTACTCTGATTCAGATTATGCAGGCTGCAAGATTGATCGGAAGAGCACCAGTGGGACTTGTCAGTTTTTGGGAAATAGACTCGTTTCATGGTTCTACAGGAAGCAAACTTCAATTGCAACCTCTACAACAGAAGCAGAGTATATTGCAGCAGGAAGTTGCTGTGCGCAAATCCTCTGGATACAGCAGCAACTTAGGGATTATGGAATTCAAGAAAAAGAGACTCCAATTCTCTGTGATAATACAAGTGCTATTGCAATTACCCATAACCTGGTCTTTCACTCAAGAACGAAGCATATTGATATACGTCATCACTTTATAAGAGACCATGTAGAAAAGAAGGATATTGTGCTTTCACATGGATCTCCAGCTTGCAGATATATTCACTAAGCCCTTAAGTGAATCGAGGTTTTCTATGCTTAGAAACGAGCTGGGAATTCTTAAGTTATGAGGAGAAAAAGAAAGTGCAAAGATCAAGGGAAACATCTGCATGCTTGTGAGAAGCAGTAAGTATAGTGCTGTAAGCTACGCCTTCTTACAGTGCTGAGTTCAAACAGCGCTGCATTATATATCCTTACAGTACAGCAAGAATCGAGAGTTCAAGCAGCATCAGGTTACAACATTTATTTCAAAAGAGTATTGATTACTCTGCAACCTTGTACTAAAGATGCTGCAATCTTAAAAAATCATTTATTTAGGCGGCAAAGGGCATCTCTTTCAGCATTAAATACAAAGTCTGCGCGTGTTAGAAGTGGAAGGGTTACGCTTAGTAACCCACGCGCCTTGTAATAATTAAAGTGATGATTTGACATCTCCGCTTTTTCCTGGACCGTAAGATCAAGTTTACTTGATTTATCTCAACCGTCGATCTTACTCCACGTCCCTTGAATTCCACCATAACCCCATAACCGCATCTTTTGAAATCATTTTATTCACCATCTTCCAAGAAGAGAAACTTCTTTCGTGAAAAATCCCCTAAGTCCAAAACTTCGAAATTTCTCAACCTTTCTCTCAAGAAATCAATGACTGCCAGACAAACCATCGTTTTGGAAGGAAGACTGATCAACCAGGAGCACGTCCTTACTTCGGGGTTGTATGATAACGCCCTCATCAGGAGAATCTTCGATGCCCTTGAGCGGACCCAAGTCCTAGGGCTTTTGACGACTGTTTACGCTGGCTTCTCTGTAGAGTCAGTAAAGAGATTCTATTCCTACACCAGGCAAACGGAGAATAGGAACTACATCCTGTTCAGGATGGATGCAGATGGGGAAGAACGGTCCCTAACCGTTAGGGACATCGCCACCACCTTCAGCATATCCGCTGGAGGTTTGACCCCCAGTCAGTTGACATCATATGGGGAGGCATCTGCTCAAGAGATGTGGGATCTCTTTCGAGCAAGGGATGTAGGGGCTGAAATCAAGAGAAGCACCCCCAAGAAGCTATTCAAGCCGGAGTTTGAACTCCTTCATGATATCTATGCATACTCCATTGAAGGCAGAACGGGGAGTTATGACAAATGCATAGATCTCCGGTTTCGGATCATATCCGCTATCATGGCCGGAGAAAAGGTAAACTGGGTGAGGTTCATCATGAAGAGGCTGTGGGAGGAAGCAGAGAAGATAACGGAGCGTCGGAGCTACGGTATCACCATCTGTTCTCTGCTCTGCAAGCTTGGCCTTCAACTTGCAGCACCTGCCTCCATTCACATCGAAAAGTATCTCGGAGAGAAGAAGAAGGGTAAGACCCAACCGAAGGCTGCAGGAGCAGGAGTTGCAAGGAAGAAAACCAAAGATAAAAAGAATGCAACTCTGGCTCTGCAAGATGAAGCTGCAGGCAGCGGGGATGAAGCCGAAGAAGAGGACGTTCAGAGTCCTCTTCCTATTATCAAGAGGAGTTCAGGGAAGGCTGTACCTGAAACTGAATCCTCATCTTCTGATGATGATGCACCCTTAGTGAGAAGGGCCCCGCGCAACAAGAAGTAGGTTGCTGCAGCTGCTGCTTCCCAACGCTCTACAGCAAGCTTGACTGTAGTTGCTGTTGCGGATGAGTCTCATCAGCCCCGGGATCAAGAAGGAGCTCTTGATTCCCAACTCTCTACACCTTCTGAGGTGGTATAAAATCTTGGGGATGAGTCACATCAGCTTCAGGAACCATATCAGCTCCGGGACAAGCCAACTGAAGAAGAAGCTCGTCTACAAACAAAAGCTTCAGTGCTTGATCCCACCTTTCCAGCGGCTAGACATATGGAGCTGCAATACAATCTCTGAAGAGAGATGCGGCTGTCTAAGGGGGAAATCTTGTTGAAGTGGAAGGATTTCCTAACAGTTGAACAAGCTGTCCTGGAGTGGGCCAAATCAGAAGATATACTGGCACTCCTGCAACCTGAGTATGCAGTAAGAGTACAAGAGCTTGGAGATAGCAGTGCTGCTCAGGGAGCAAAGGACAAAGAAAAGGGAAAAGCTCTCACAGAATCTGACTCTGCAGAGCTACCGATGAGAGCAGCAATGGAGGATGTGCAGGTTTTCCTTACCCCGGCTGCGGAGGCTGTTAGAAGGGGTGGTGCCGTCGCTTTTGTCCAAGAGCAAATCGACACCCTGGGAGTGAAGTAAGCTGAGTAAGCTATGCTGCAACAGGCGTTGCAACAAAGTATTAAAGAAATAAGGATGCAGCACACTCCTAGGAGAATGCGGGGAGAAGAAAGTTCAAGTTCACACCTTATGAACTCCTCTGCATACGAGCAAGTAGTTGAGGGCCTCTCCAACATTGTCACGCTGGATCCTTTGGAGGAGGAAGAATCTCAACTGTTGGACTATGGCGATTCCCCAGTTCGCATGGATGCTGCTGCTGCAGATTCACAAAGGGAACCATCAACCATCATTCAGGGAGTAATCTCTAAGCTTGCTGAAGATGCCGATGATGCAACCATGGAGGAAGTTGCCGAGGTAGGACTCCCTGTACTGGTGGAAACAGTAGTACAGCAGGCGACCACCCAAGAAGCGGCTGTTGAAGAGACAAGCAGGGTGGAAGCTGAAATTCTTACAGCAGTGGAGCGTACAGTGTTGAATGCTGAGGACGCTGCAAGAAACCAACCAGAGCTGCAAGAACCCATTTTTGCAGCGGAATCTGTCCAAGTTTCAAGACCGGCCGAGAAGACGGGGTCCTTGGAGAAGATCTTTGTTGGGGAGGCTGTTCAGACAATACCCACAGAGGATACAGAAGGAGTAGCTGAGTTTACCCCCGTGCAGCTAGAGACATCTCAAGAGGAGGTTGATGCTGCAGCTGCTGCATGCTCTTAAGAACCTTCCAAGGTTACAGCAGCAGAGGTTACTGAGGAAGCTGAGGTCACTCACGCCGATTTCGCAAGGATGATGAAGGAGCGCAACATAGCTGTTCATGGGCCAAAATCTAGCGGAGTAGATCCTGTTCAAATCTTATCCGACAAAGAGGAGACAAAAGAAGAAGAACAACAACACCCATCCTCAAGCTCTACAAGCTCTCAAACCAGCAATCTAGAGGATGAGGTTGCTGCTGAGGTACCAAGGCAGGATGCAGCTCCAATAATTCAAGCTGTAATACCATTCGCTGCATCCTCTGCTGCCTCAACAAGAAGATAGAATTCGGGGCTGACTCCTGACGAATCGATCAATCGAGTTGAAGTCGTGGTTAGACATCTGGTACACGCCCTCCAGGAGCACGAGTCTACCATGCACAACAGTCTCAAGGTCACTGCCCAATTCCACGCTGAAACCATGACGGGTTTCAAGAAGGACCTTGAAGCCCTGCTTGGGATGATCAAGAGGACGATGAATGATCACTCCCACAAGCTTTACATGGAACAGGTCAGGATGGAGGGAGAACTGAAAGTTGAAGCTGCACAAACTCGTCAGGAGATAAGGCTGTGCAAGCGCCATGCTGAGAATGCCTCTGACAGGCTGACTACTCACTCCCTCGTCCTACAGACACTTCTGGATCGCACAACTGATCAATCTCAGCGAACCAGAAGTGTGGACGACCGTTTGGGGAACCTGGAGCTCATTGTTGGAGAACTGAGGAACATCATGTTTCGAGCCTTCCCTTAGTATGTTGATGCTCCTGAGGCCGCCCCCGAACCGGCCCGAAGACCATGTTCCAAAGTGGTCCCAGCTGCCCCTGCTCAGCCCCTGGTTTTTGATGATGCCAAAAAGGGGGAAAGAAAAGAAGATAGATACATGAGCTTAGGGGGAGTTGAAGAAGAAGATGAAGATGATGACCAGCAACCTTTCAGCAGGAGGAGGAGGAGGTCTGGATCATCTGCTGCGGCTGACATCCCATCTCCCAAGCGCTGGAGAAGAGATGATGATGGAGGAGCTGGTGCTGCAAGAAGATCAGCAGCAGGCGTTGCACGTAGCAGAGCTGCAAGTAAAGATGCAGCACCTCCCTCTCATCATCATACAAAGAGAGGGTATGAAGGCCAGCAGCAAGGCTCAAGGAAGAGGATGAGCGGGGAAGAGTCTGAGAGTCAAAGGCGCCAAAGAGAAGAACAAGATCCATATGCCTGGATTCAAAGACTCGGAGTAATTGGTGAGAGGAGAATTTTTCCAAAGGACTCCTACCAATACCCTCCTCAAGAGATCCCTCGCCTTGACACTGATAATATCTCCGCTGAAGTTTCCGTTCTGATGGATCAGAGCCCTGAAGGTGAAAATATGGCTTGGAGGTTTGACATCTTCAAGGAAATCAGATTGCCTACTTACAGGAATCTATCATTTGAGGCGATCACAGTGTATAAACGATCAGAATACCTCAGACACTTCAGAACTCTATACAGGAAAGACAAATTCAGCAGATATCATACCTGCATGACTGCATTGAAGAGATATGAGCAGCTCGCTAGGGAAGAAGATATTGAAATTTAAAAAAATACTATATCGACCTAGTGAAGCATGGCGGGATTGTGCCATATTGTGAGGACTTCTGGCTCAGGTGGATTCAAATTCCTGTAATTATGGAAAAGTTAGAAGAGTCCTATCAAGAGTCCATCAAGGACTGGTGGAAAGGATCAAGAGGAATAGAAGGCCTTGAAAGGTTTGCTGAAAGAAGACCTGAAGAACAGTCTACAAAAAGGTCCATGTTTCAGTAATGTATTTACTCTCTTGTGATCCTTCCTGTAACATATATGCTTGTAAAATTTCTTTCTGATAATGAAGAAATTTTTCTTTCTTTTCTGATTCAAAGTTCAATCCTTATGAACTCATGCATGCTGTTTACGTTTTTCCTGATGTTTTGTGATGAAAGGAATAACATGATGCATCTTTGATGAATCCAAGATTAGACCTTAGTTTATGAAAGCTGTTCAAGCATGTAATCCTGAGGAACCATTTGAAATAATGTAAAAATAAAGACTTCTTCATGAATGAAATAATGTAAAGGTTTTGTCATCATCAAAAATGGGGAAATTGTTGGGATTTCGATGTTTAGATTTTGATGAGACAAAACATATATGTATTAGGAAGTTTTGAGTACCCCATTTTTCACGATGTTTAAGTGAATATATAGACTAGATTGAGTCTATGTTTAAGTGCTGAGAAATGGAGGTTTAACAAGGATAAAGCTACATCTAAGTCGTTCAGAAAAGATATCGCTGTAAGAAGGCGGGATACAGCATCGCTGTAAGAAGGCAGGATACAGCATCGCTGTAACAAGACAGAACTTAACTACAGTGAAGTAAGAAGAAATGACATACATGAGTGCTGCAAGAAAAAGATGCAGCAGCTCTACTCAAAGATACTGTAACCAGGTTACTGCAGCACTGCACGAAAGAATCAGTTGCATAAAGACCTAGGATACAGCGCTAAGCTTATAGTTCAGTCAAGTTAATCAGCGCAAATTACAACAAGGAGTATCCTGCAATCCTAGGAAGGATAAATGCAGTATGAGGAATGAAGATTCAAGCAAGAACAAATAAAGCCGTTCCAAAAAAGATCAAAGTTACAAACACGGAGCCAATACGAAGATGCCACGTGGACTGACGCGCTGTAAAAAGCTGTGAGCAGGAACTGCCGCATTAAATGCTCCGAAAAGAGAAAGTCAAGTCACATTAAATGCAAACCATGCCTTTGGTCAGACTACTTCAAATTCAAAAAGAGAGATATCTCCTTCAACGGACATTTTCTCCTACAAGTATAAATAGAGGATGAGAAACACTGAAGTTGGTTACTGAAACATTTGTGCAAAACTTATAAAGCTTTCAAGATCCAAGTATTCAAGTCTCTATCAGTTTCAGTCACTCAACCTCAAGAAGTGAAGCAAGTTCAAGTTGAAAAGATCCCTGAGAGGACTCAGAAGCTCACTTCGAAGCACCTGTTGAAGAAAACCTTTTATTCTTTTAACCTTGTTGTTGTGTGCTTAGGTTATTTTAGAGGTGTCGAACAGTTGATAGGAGAGATCCTTGTTGTTTGTATAGTTGTCTAGATTTAGGCAGCTTCCCTGTGTGGGAGTGTAGAACCCTGTGTGGGTTAGTCTTTGAAGTTTGCAGTTGCTGTGTGTACACTGGACTTCAGTAAGTTGATAGATTGTTAGGAGAGTCCTGTAATTCAATCTTGCTTAACAAAGTTCCTGCTCGAGGAGCAGTAGAGTGGACGTAGAAGGATTACACCACCTTCGAACCACTATAAGTCATACGTGTTTTATTGCTTTACTTATTTGTGCATTTACCTTCTGATCTTACATATCTCATAAGCATCAAACGTTTTTCAAAAGGAAGCATATTGAGAAAATCAGCCTTAAGTTATAAAAGTTATATTTTTCCGCTGCGTATAAAACTCTAAGTTACAGCGTGTAGCACTGCATCCTAGTGCTGTAAGCAGTAATTATCTGACGCTGCAAGTTCAAGTAACTTGCAGAGCAGAAAAGTTTTTCATTAATTTGCAAAATTGACCAAGGTTCATTCACCCCCTCTGAACCTCGAACACCACTTGGGACCAACAAATACATTGTGGAGTTCAACCTCAACAAGTACCTAATTAAGGACATCAAATCAAATGAAGTTAAGCTTACAGGAATAAGAAGATGAAACATTTACCTTGTAGATTGGAACTCCTCTATTCTATCTACATGCTTCATTGTAAAGAATCAACCAGCGCTATGCTGCCAGATCTAGCATTCAAGAAAGAGAACATTTGTGGAGCTTGTTAGAAAGACAAACAAGTTAGAAGCTCCTTCAAAGACAAATTACAAAAGTCATTTTACAAGATTCTTGACCTTCTACAAATGGACCTATTTTGACTAGTAGAACCAGTAAGCATTAGTGGGAAGAAGTACTCACTTGTGGTAGTAGATGACTACTCTAAATATACCTGGACTATCTTTCTTGCTAAGAAATCAAAAACTCAGAACAAGCTACCTGACCTTATGAAGAAGATTCAAAATGAGAAAAGCTTGAGTATTGTGAAGATAAGATCTGATAGAGGAACTGAGTTCACCAATAAATTCATAGAGAAATTATGTTCTGACAATGATATTTATTTTGAATACTCTGCTGCAAGAACACCTCAATAGAATGGTGTTGCTGAAAGAAGGAACAAAACCCTTAAGTAAGCAGCAAGAACAAAGATAGCAGAGATAGAGATACCCAAAAGATTTTGGGCTGAAGCTACAAATACTGCATGCTATACTCAGAATAGATACTTGATTAACAAAGACCTTGACAAGACTCCATATGAAGTATGGAATGGATATACACCAAATATTTCCTATTTGTATATATTTGGATGCAGGTGTTATATCCTCAACAATGGAAAAGAGCATCTAAAAACCTTTGATGCAAAATCAGATGAAAGAGTATTTCTTGGATACTCAGCTGTAAGTAAGGCATTCAAAATCTTCAACAAAAGAACCTTGGTGGTTGAAGAGTCAATTCATGTGGTGTTTAATGAACCACATTGTGACACAAGCAAGCTGGATGAACCGGTTGAAGGAACAACCCCCGTGAAATAGAATAATGTTCCCTACACTGAAGGTGTTCTACTTCCAACATAAGATAGAAATGAAGAGCCTACACCTCTGGATGCAGCAGACAATCTTACAGCAACAGAACTTACTATCTTACAGCATGATGAAGATCAGCTAAGACCTGTGCATATTTTTGAGCCTAATAGAACCTGGTTGAGACATCACCCTAGCTATCTCATCATAGGAGATCTATCTATAGGAGTAAGAACAAGAAGATCTATACCTCATGAAGCAATGTTTGCTTGCTTTATCTCTCAGACAGAACAAAAAAATATAGAAGAAGCTCTTCAAGACATCAACTGGATTCAAGCCATACAGGAAGAGCTGAATGGATTTGAAAGAAATCAAGTATGACACAGTTGCAAGACCATCTCATCAAGAAGTCATCGGAACAAAGTGGGTATTCAAGAACAAGTTGGATGAATCAGGGCTTGTTGTAAGAAACAAAGTAAGACTAGTTGCTAAAGGATACTGCCAGGAAGAATGAATTGATTTTGATGAGACCTTTACTCCTGTAGCAAGATCAGAAGCTATAAGGATTTTTCCAGTCTATGCAGCTCACATGAACTACAATGTATATCAAATGGATGTGAAAAGTGCATTCCTCAATGGTCTCCTATTAGATGAAGTATATGTGGAACAACCTCTAGGTTTTGAAGATCAAGCAGAGAAGAAAGTATTTAGACTGCACAAAGTCCTGTATGGACTTAAGCAGGTACCAAGAGCTTGGTATGATACCTTATCCCTCTATCTATTAGAGAATGGATTCAAGAAATGAATATTTGACAAGACTCTGTTCAGAATTCAAGATGGAGAAAGTATTCTCCTTGTATAAATCTATATGGATAACATCATCTTTGGATCCACCAACAAAGATCTATGTGAGAAGTTTTCCAACCTAATGCAGTCAAAGTTTGAGATGAGCATGATGGGAGAATTAAGCTTCTTTCTTGGACTGCAAGTAAAACAATTATCTGCAGTCACTTTCATCAGTCAATTCAAGTATGCAAAGGAACTTATAAAAAAGTTTGGTATGGAAAATGGATTAGCTACATCAGTTCCCATGGCTACACCATAAGTCTTGATAAAGATAAAGATGGAAAATATGTGGATATTACTAAGTACAGATGCCTTATAGGATCCTTACTGTATCTTATAGCAAGCAGGCCAGACATCATGTTTGCAGTAAGAGTCCGTGCAATATTCCAAGCAGTCGCAAATGAATCACATCTTATAACAGTGAAAAGAATCATCAAGTATCTAAAAGGAACTCAAGAAGTAGGCCTATGGTATCCTAAGGAATGAGTATTTAAGCTTAAAGGCTACTCTGACTCAGATTATGCTAACTGCAAGATAGACATAAAAAGTACAAGTGGAATCTGTCAATTTCTTTGAAATAGACTTGTTTCATGATTCTGCAAGAAACAAACATCCATAGCAACATCTACAACAGAAGCAGAATATGTTGCAGCAGGAAGCTGCTGTGCTCAAATCCTCTGGATACAACAACAACTAAGAGATTATGGAATTGAAGAAAAAGAGACTCCAATCCTCTTTGATAATACGAGTGCTATTGCAATTACCCATAATCCAGTCTTTCACTTAAGAACAAAGTATATTGACATCAGACATCACTTCATAAGAGATCACGTGGAAGAGAAAGATGTGGTGCTAGAAAAGGTTCATACAGATCTCCAGCTAGCTGATATATTCACCAAGCCTTTATGTGAATCAAGGTTTTCTATGCTAAGGAATGAGTTGGGAATTCTGAAGTTATGAGTGGAAAAAAAGTTGTAGAAGCTCAAGAGGAACCTCTGTATCTTTGCTAGAAATAGTAAGTATCTTACTGCAAGATGCAACTTCATACAAAGCTGCATCCTTGATTCTTACAGCAAGGTCAGTAAGTAAGCAAAGTAAGCAGCAGAAGGATACAACGTTTATTTCTTGGAGTATTTAATACTTTGCAACCTCATACAAGAAGCTGCAACCTTAAAAAACAATAAATTAAACTGCAAAATGCATGTTTCACCTCATATTTAATGCAAGTCTGCGTGTGTTAGAATTTGAAAAAACACAGTCAGAAGTCATAACTGCTAAGTTTTGGATATTTACACTTTGACCCCTCCGCCTTTTTACAAGGACCGTTAGATCATCTTATATCTTTTAATCTTATTCGTTAATCTTACTACAAGGCTTTTAAACTTCTACTTTATATCATTTCCTGATCATTCGCGCATATCTCCCAAGTACCAAACAAAGAGCAGTTTCTTCCTTTGAAAGTTATAGTTTTTCTCAAATCTCTTTATTTTCAACAATGACTGCCAGATAAACTGTTGTGCTTGAAGGACGCCTTATCAACCAAGAACATGTATATGCTTTAGAGCTATACGACCTCTCCATCCTCGCTTGGATTTTCAAGGCCCAGGAGAGATCCCAAATCTTAAGGCTCTTGACTACGGTCTATGCCGGATTTTTCATAAAATCTGTTCAGAGGTTCTATACATATGCCAGAAGGTCAAATGAGAGAAGGTTCTTCATTCTCTTCAGAATGTATAAGGATGAGTAGGATAGAGAACTGTCCGTGAGGGATATTGCCACTCCATTCAGCATCTCTACTAAAGGGCTGACTCCTAGCCAACTCCTATCGTTCGGAGATGACATTACTGAGGAGATGAGAAATCTCTTCAAGGAAAGAGATGCTGGGGCCGAAGTAAAAAAAAACACCCCAAAGAAACTTTTCAAATTTCTTCACGACATTTATGCGTACTCTATTGAAGATAAAACCGGGAGCTACGATAAATGCACTGACCTTCACTTCAAAATAATATCTGCCATTATGAGCGGAGAGAGATAAACTGGGCTAGGTTCATCCTTAAAAGGTTATGGGAAGAGGCAGAGAAAACGATGGTGAGAAGAAGCTATGTGATTACCATTTGCTCCATTCTCTACAAGCTTGGAATACAGTTAATTGCTCCTATCCTAATCCCCATCGGCAAGTTCCTTGGTGAGAAAAAAAGGGTGAAAACCTTGAAAAAGGTTGCAGTTGGTATAGCTGTTGCTGCTGCAAGAAAGAAGTCGAATGATACAACACCTGGAGATAAAGCTGTAGTAGCGAGTCAGAAGCTGAGAAGAGGGTGGAAGAGAAAGAACCGAGGCAAGAGGCCCTACCCGCTAGCACTAACTCCGATGATAATGTCTCCTAACTCAGATGATGATGCGGTATTGGGAGGAAAAAGACAAGGAAACTTACCATCCTGCGTAACAAGAAGAAGAAGGCTGCTACAGTTGTTGCAAGATAGACATTAGTAGCAACTCCTCTCTTCCAGACTCCAGTTGAGGTCAAGTTAGATGAACAGCCAGAGGACGAAAGTCTCCATCAAGCTACTGCATGCTCGATCCAACCTTTCTACCTACTGAGGTCGATCCTGTTAGGATGTATACTATAAGCCTAGCTTTTGTATGAACATCTATTTATGATATGAGAATCTTTTATGGTCAAATGTTTGCATTTTATATATTTGTTATATATGTTATTGCAGTTGTCCAATTAATTTATATTGTAGATAATATGGTGTGTGGTGCCACACAGAAGATCATGTTATCAGTTCCTTATAGATTATAAATGATAGCTCACAGCCGAGATAATTTTGGACAAATTATCGGAATGGTTGTAGTGTAATTTGATATTAATCTGTCTTGATTATAAAATTACACTAGTACATTTTGTATGTATTGAGCATGACCAATTGAGGTTGTTTTATTTGTACTGACTTCATAAATAAAACAAGACCTCTGTTATTATGGATGTGCGTCCTCTTAATCATTGTATGATAACGGGCATGTATACTCGATATATGTTTCTTTAATTTACCAATGGGTGAGATTTATTTATTAAATCAATAAGCTCGGTAAATTGGGATACAGTGTTGTTTATATGGTGTGCTGTTGATTATATAATGAAACCGTGTCCTAATTATTTATGATGATGATGTCCCCTTGAGGAACTCATAAGGATTATCATGTAAACCCTGCAGGTGGATTTATTCCGGCATGATAATAAAGTTGAGTGGTACTACTCTTGGAATTAAGTATTAATTAATTGAATTATCAGTAATTCATTTAATTAATGGACATTCGATATCTTAAACATGGGGAGATAAACACGCACATAATAAATAGGAGCCATATCTAATATGGATAAGGGACGGTAGTTCAATAATATCTTTTTAGTGGATTAAGATATTATTTGATAGACTTAAGAAGTATATTCAGATCAAATTAAGGACTCCTAAGCCTATCAGGAGACCGATTCCTAATCCTCCTCAAGGTCCCTGTTGTAGCCTATAAATAAGCCTCAAGTCAACCGTTTCTAGAGTAACAGACATAGAAAAATCTGATATACGATTTAGAGAAGAACGGTTGAGAGTCTCGATAGCTCGTTGCCCACACAACGTTCGAGATAAGGCGAGGAATACCGCAGAAGATCGTGAGGTTCAGGCTTCATCGATTCCTCGATCTACAGTTCTGACCTTAGAACTAATTTTGGTGCAAAATGTATGATTCGTTTTCCGCTGCGCGTTAATCATATTTACATGGACCCCGATTCGGATAATCGTATAGGGTCGGCGATCCGGCGGTTCCTACAGATCCAACCTTCTTAGCTGCTGGTGTCGATCCAACCTTCCCAGTTGCTGGTGATGAGATAAAGTAGCAATACAATCTCTAAAGGAGGATGAGATTGGCTAAGAGAAAAACTCTGTTGTAGTGAAAGAAGTTTCTTGCCGTGGAGAAAGTTATCCTAGAGTGGGCTTAAACTGATGATATCCTCCACCTCCTGCAACCTGAGTTCGTAGAGTTCGTTCACTTAGAAAGATCAAAAAGAACTGCTGCTCAGGGTACACTGGACAAAGGCAAGGCTCCTGCAGTAGAGAAGGACTCTGTAGAGTAGCCGATAAAAGTAGCAAGAGAGGTATTACAGGTCTCCCTAGTCCCGGCTGTAGAGACAGTAGGAAGGGGCGATGACATTACCTTTGCTGAAGAACAAATCAACAACCTTGGTGTGGAACAGGCAGAGAAAGCAATGCTGCAACTAGCGCTGCAAGCTAGTGTGAAAGAAATGAGAATATAACATACTCCAAGGAGGTAGCAGGGAGAAGGATCTTCAAGTCATAACTCAAGTTCCCCTGCATACGACCAAGTAGTTGAGGATCTCTTAGAGGAGACTCAGCTACTTGACTATGGTGATTCCCCTATGCATTCTTATCTCGAAGCTGCTGAAGCTTCACCTGAAAGAGAGCCGTCAGTGATCATCAGAGATGTACTCTCTGATCTTACAGATGATGAGATTTTCGATGATGCGACCATGGAGGAAGTTGTAGAGACAACACTCCCTGTACTGGCAAAGGTAGCAGTACAACAAGCTGACATCCTTGCAGAACCTGAAGAATCAAGATTGAGAATAAAAGCTGAAATTCTTGTAAAGATCAAGATTATAGTGTCTGACAGCAAGTTGAAGGAGGAGATGAAGAAGAAGTTGCAGGACTAGCCATTGAGACGGTGTCCTCGTTGAAGACCTCAGGAGAGGCGGTTGTTGAGACAACACTCTTTGAGGATTTGAAGACCTCTGCAGGGGTGGCTATTGAGATAGTACCCTCAGAGAAAGTTGAAGACTAAGAGGCTGAAGAAACTTTAGTGCAGCTATAGTCACCTCATGAGGAGGTTGATGCGGGACCTGCTGCAGGCTCAACTGAATCCATCTAGGATATAACAGAGCAAGTTTTTGAGGAGGCCGACGAAGATAAAGCTCCTACCTCCTATATTTCTAAGAAGTTTGCTTCTTTTAGAGGCTCAAGCTTAAGGAGGAGCATTCAGGATGATGATGATGATGAAGATGAAGACTCTGAATTGAATGCAGCACAGCGCCCCCAAACCCTTATTCCATATGCTGCACTAGCTTTAGAATCAACACAAGAAAGAACAGCTGAAATGTCATATGATGAATCAATAAACAGAGTTGTTGTTAGACAACTTCTTCATGTGCTGTAAGATCACGATTTTAATATGCAGAGCAGCATTCGTATGAGTGATATATTCCATGTTGTAACCATAACAAGCCTCAAGAAGGATATTGAGGCCGTCCTGCAGAAGATACATTATTACATTTAGGATTAATCAAACCAATTATATAGGGACAGGTTGCAGTTGAAGAGAGAGAGTTAAAGAGAGATGCTGCAGTCAACCTTGAGGAGATCAAAAGGTGTAAGAGAACGGTTGATGCAGCTGCTGAAATAGTGCAATCTCACTCCATGATCTTGGAGACACTGCTGTATAATATTCTCGATCAAACTCGAAGAACCAGGAGTGTCTACGATAGATTGGGTAATTTGGAAATGAACATTGGCGAGCTATGGGATATGATGCCAAGTGCTTTCCCTCAACATGCTCATGATGATAAGCCGCCAATGAGATAAGCCCCCGCACCCACTGCAAGAAGACCAAGATCATCAATGGTCAGAATAGCCCCAAATCCATACTAAAAAAAAGATTTTTAGTGGCGTTTTGTTTTGTCACTATAAGTACAAATGTCGTCAGTGTATAACTCTAGTGGCAATAATTAATGTCATCACTATGTCGTGACTATTATAATTGTCACTAAATATTTTAGCCACGACTCATCATAGTCGTAGCTATTAATCTTATATTTAATCACATATAATTGTCATCACTAATAGCTCATCTATTAGTCGCAAACAATGGTTATCACTAAATCTTGAAGATTTTAGTGATAGTAAATTGTTGTCACTACAACCATCACTTTTAGTCACATAAGATAGTCATCGCTAAACTTAAAGAATTTAGTCACATGCAATTGTTGTCACAAAATCCGTAAACTTTAAACACAAGCAAAATTCATCACTAAAATCCAATGTTTTAGTCACGAACAACTCTTGTCACAAAAATACAATATTTTTGTCATTATAAATAACTCTTTAGCCACAATAATTTATTATCATTAAAATTTATTAATATATTGTTACAAAACTACTTATAGCTAAAACTTTTAAGTTGTCACAATTTTATTTTTAAACAAAGATTTAGTTATAGTATATAACTTACAACTTGTCACTATTTTGTTATTACAATAAAAATTCTAATTTGTCATATTAAAATCAATAATTGTCGCAATTTTTATTCGATTATTTTAAATTATTTTTAATTAATCTAATAGTGCTATGAAATATTGTGGTCGTAATTATAATTGCTATTGTCTAATTTTGATGTATATTCTTTTTTCATTTTAATAAAAAATTAAAAATTAATATCTATGTCATATCATCCAACAAAAAATACGTCAAAATAAATGAAATTTTATTAAAATAATAATAACAATTTATCTAAACTAAAATTTAATTACTCAAAAAAACTAACAACCTTAATATCTCCTATCAAACTAAATTCAAATGACTTAACAAACTAAAAAATGTGATCATAAACTTTTAACCATGAAGTTGACTTGCTTGGGTTAAACATTGAAGCATAGCAGGAAGTTGAATTTTGAAAAGAGCTTCCACTTGAGATTGTACTTGATTTTCTTGTTTGCTAACTTGGGCTTCCAAGGACTCCAACCGTGAGGCCATCTCTTCATTTTGCTTCTTTAGATCTTCATTCTCCTTTTGAAGTTCAAAATTAACTCTTTCTCTTTTAGTGGGTGGCTTCAATCCATCTCCACAACCACGTAATCGATTAGGTTTCTCTTGCCCAAGTACCTCAATAAAAGCTTCATCTTCATTCATAACGTCATCTTTTCCATCTTTAGTTGTTTCAGTTTGTAATTGAACATGTTTCTCCTATAAAAATCATTAAGTGCTTAAGAATTGATAATAATTACTTCTATGTAGTAATTTTAAGAGCTTATATGTTAAAATTTAGAAAAACTTACATAAACTTCCTTTGAAGCTTCATCAACTCATTCGTTCTTCTTAGTGCTATAATGGGTTGTATACCAAACCGTTGTCCATGTTGGCTCTTCTCCAGTCTCAAGATCACGCTGTCATTTTGGTATAAAATATTATAAAATGAACAATTGTTACAACAAATGAATTGAAAAAATATCATTAAATCACTTACACCATAATAGAAATATTGCACTATTGATTTTGTCCCACAACCATGTGACATCTTCAGCTTCTCTCGATTACTCTTATTTCGATCACTCATTTTCTAAACATGCAAGTAACTAGAATAAGCGTTCAATATAATGCTTAGAAAAATATTATTATGTTAAACACTAAAATAATAAAAGGTAAAACGAAATCAAAACGTATACTAAAAATCTAGTTGAATACATACCTTAAAATCCTCACTCTCAAAGTAATTGATCAATACCTCCCAATCTTCCACATTTATTCCATTAGGAGGATGCTCAAATATATTCTCATCATCCTTATTTTTAAGATAATAAATGTGCAATTTGTGTCTGATACTCCGATATTGGCGATTCAATTGTTCAAACACCCCCTCTTTAATTTGTCGTTCCTCTTGGAGATCAAATTTTTGCTGCAATGTTCATTAATATAATAAATAGAAATAAAAAAATTGACTTGCATTACACAATGAAATTTTCACTGTACTTTTGAAATTGCTACCTTCATTGCTAGCCACTTCTTTCTCTTACTATCCATTGGAATATCCTTCCAACGAGGACATTTTAGGGATGCATGTTGCTTAATGATAACACAAGCCTCAGTTTTAAAATCAGCCGCATTTGTACCAACAATTTGTCATCGACGTGGATGAATGATAACTTGTAGTTTTTCATTCCTACGTCTTTCTTTTCAACCGAGATACCTTTCGTTACCCCTCTTCGCTTTCTTTCAGATATGCCTGCATAAGTATAAGAATGTTAATAAAGTCCTAAAAAAACTAATGAAATATCTATATAATGACATATATATGTAATATTTATTTAAACCAATAGCATTGTTGTCATTGCTCTGCTTTATATTAGTTCCTTCTTGAGAGTCCTGCTGTAGTTGAGTTTGTTGTCTTCTATCTTCACCACCGATAGCCCAAACTAAAATTGAAACATTTTCAAATATAAGTCAATGTAAAAGATTTAAATATTGTGGTTATAAGTCATCTAGAAAACACAATGTTAGTAAACATGATATATAAAACATATATAAGAACAAATATAAAGTTAAATCCTTGCTGTAAATTACATAAAATAAAAGATGAAAAAAAAGTTTCGTCTATCTGTATCAAATATTCTATTTTTGGATTGAAATATATTTTCAGATGAAAGTTGAAAGTACAAATAGTATTGCAGAAGTGTCATGTCACATTGTTATGGTAAGTGAAGGAGTACATTTTTAAGGAAGATTTAATGTTAGGGAAGTGGAAATAGTTGAATTCATTTTTGGACAGTAAACTTGTAATTAAGGCATGTCTAATATGGTGACCCTGCAATACTCCTCATCCATGGTTTACTGAATTCAATCATAGCATAAAAGAGATGCTAGTGTATAAGAAAACATGGTCAAATACAACAATGTATAAAACGTGAGTAGAAAAAGTAATCAAGCAATCAATTGCATCACTGTTGCATATCTATTGAGGTTTGGTCACTGGAAACACCAGCTACCACGTGCTAATATAATCAGATAACAAAAAAGGATATAAGATTTTTGAAGGGTTCAAAATTCATAGCATCTTTCTCAACACTTGTGATAAAATGGAAGAAATCAATGAGGGTAAAAAGTTCTTGAAAGGAAGATATATTGTTACTGTTACATGTTGTCAAAACTAAATATAAAATAAGCAAGTCTAACACTCCTAAGTAATTGAAAAAAAGATCTGCCTTTATGAACATGTTATATGCACACTTAAACAACCTCATATCAATGCAACAAACTTAAACCTAAATCATGCACTGCACATTATGTGTACTATAGAAAAGCAGAAAATTGTTGAGGCATTTTGTCGAACAGGTTATATGCAAACTTAAACCAACATCATATCAATGCAACAAACTTAAACCTAAACCATGCACTGCAAAAATTCTAAGTATATAATTCAGAGAATCAATCATAGCACAATATATCATACTTGGGATACTAACTACACAAGATTGAAGATCACGAAACACATTGAAACTTCAATATCTTAAAATACATAATTGCAGTCATCAGTCTATCAATCATAAAATTATCCCACTTAACAAATAATCTTATTCCAACAATATCTCCCAACTAAACCATAATGAAATTTTAATATAAATTACCAGAATCAGATGAATGAATTCCGCGTCGCATTGCCACAGACACTAGATAAATAGTTGGAGTGCTTGTGAATTGTGTGGAAAATTTGTGGGACGTGTTTGAGATGAGTGATTAATGGGTAGAGATGATGTGATTATTGTGTGGAGATGAGTGAATCTTATACATGTAGAATACGAATACTGGAACCCTACGAAAACTGGAAATTGATTAATGGGTGGAGATGATCCCATATTCTTAGGAGTGATATGGATATTCAGCGGGAAAATTTTCCCTCTTCTTTTTCTCCTAATTGTGTTCTTATAATTTTTAGTTTTGGCTAAAAATTTGAAATTTTTTGATAAGCTACAAAATTTCCCTCCTTTATTTTTCATTTACAATAACAATCACAGGTCATATTTCTAGTAAATCTGGTCATATCTTAATTACATTTTATTGAGATGTTAATAATTTCAAAATTCTCCTAGTTTGTTGTTTGTGTGAAGAAGCAAAAAACAAAATTTGTCTTGCTTTAACTATTGAAATAAATAGTTATTATAGAGATATCTCACTTATAAATATATATTTTCTTTAATTTTAGATCACTCTAATCTCAAATTCATATATATAAGTTATGATTATTATGTAATTCATAAAATAATATGATTTTTAAAAGATTTTTTTTATAAACGTTTTTGTATTCTGATTGTTGGATTAAGTATATAATAAAAGAAATAACTTAATATTAATTGTCTAAATCCTATTATAGGATAAAATAAACTGATTTTTTTTTGTTTTAAAGATTATTTTATAATCCGAGCTGAGAATCAAAACGAATTGTAATTGAAACGACATAATAAATTTAAAGAATTATATATTTACATATGTGTGTATGTTTTGTCATTTATTTTTCTATATTTTGATAATATATAGGGATATTAATTTGATTTTATTAACAATTAATAATTATAAACTATATTCTAATAACCTTTATTAATAAAATATATATCTTTTTAAATTATGAAACTTTAAATTTGTAACTTTTGAAGTGAAAAACTTGGAAGTGGAATGCAAGCATTTTACTTTTAAATGTTAATGAAATCTTATTGCAGTATATGCTAAAATAAATTGAACAATTTTCGTTTTTGGTTCTGGAGATTTTTCAAAAATCAGAAATGAGAATTGAATTGAATTGGATCGAATGAAAAAATTTATTTTAAAGAGTTATATGTGCGTGTCATTTATTTTTCTATATCTTGATATAATTACATTATACATATTTAATTAAATTGTTAATATATAATACTATTAATTTAAATTCTCATTTATCAACAATTATTAATTATAATCTATATATTGTGATTGCCTTTATCAAGAAAATATATATCTTTATAAATTATGAAACTTTAAATTTGTAACCTTTGAAGTAAACTGAATTTGGAAGTGGAGCATTTCGTTTTGAAATGTTAATGAAACTTTGTTGGTACATGTTCAATTAGTTTTTAATCATTTATTTTTCTAATTTGGTGCATTTCTTAAGAATAAAAATTTGTTTGATTTTGAAGATATTTTATTTTGGTTCAAGCTTAAAATTTGGGTCGATAAGGCTATGTTTGGATTGATGGATATGAAAATTAGGATTTCAAATACACACAAATCAGAGTAGATTCAAATCAAAATCCACTCATATTGCTTACTCATTAGTTCAAAATAAAAGTGGTGGATTTCAAATTCATGTCAATCCAAACACCACTACTAAATAACATTAAAATGAGTCTTAAATACGGACTTGGATCCTCCGCTGGTTCAAGAAAACCAACACTATGTGCTGGGCCAAATGCCGTTTTTAATGCAATAATTCATTCATTTTATTTTATTTTTCATTTCTTTATCTTTCTCCTATTTCCCATTTCCTTTATATTATTTATTATTATTTTATTAATTTCTCTCATCAGTCATTCCATTAAGATATATTTTTTATTTTTTTAATTAATATGCTACCAATTCAGCAATGCATCAAAGATTTTTACTTTTTTTTTTCTTTTATGCTTACATTTGCTCATTTTTCAGGGATTTGGAATAAACTCTTTTCACTTTACTGATTCATTCATGTTCCTTTTCCACGTTTCGACAACCATTGTGTTTTAGTTGTTCCTTATGATCACTAAATTCAAAATTGACAATTCAATTAAGGTTAAAATGAAAAATCACATCAATATCGAATATATGTTAATTCAGATAAAATAACTACAACATATATACAAGTACATCAAGAAAAACTCTACATTAAAATAATACAAATAATCAAACATCATGAGAGAAACAATGGAAAAAACAAAATTCAGCCACAAATTTTTCAGTTAAGTATATTAACAACTTATATCTCATTTATACTTATAGTATAATTATTTTATTTCGTATCAAAATGATTACAACTTAGTTATAGTATGGAATAGCATGGTACCTCATAAATGGCAATATTTCATCACAGTTCTTCAAAATATATGAATGAACTTGTTTCAATGATTTTTCATCAAGGAAGTCATATACACCTTTACCGATTAGACGCGAGTCTCCAGAGAACACAGATAAACTTTTCTTTGACATGCCTTTACATCTTTCATAATTTCGTTCTACTTTATTGAAATGAGTCTCGATTTCATCCAAGTACATTGAGCAGAAGGTTAAATATTCTTCAGCAATATAACCCTCGGCTATGGATCCTTTTAGAAAAGCTCTATTATTAACATATTGCTTTAATTTGTACAAGTACCTGAAAATAAGCATCAACATGTGAATAATCTGAAATAATAATATGGATATATCAATGAGAGTAACTAATAAATATTACCTTTCAATTGGATACATCCAACGATATCACAGGTCCTCCTAAAGTTGCCTCTCGTGAAAGATGAATAGGCAAATGCGTCATCATATAAAAAAATGTTGGGAGGGAAAATTCTTTCCAACTTACACAATGTTAAAGCTATTTGATCTTCAAGGCATTTCAACTCTGCTATGTCCAATGATCTTGAGCATATTTTCTTGAAGAAATGACTGATTTCAAATAATGCCTCACACACATTATTATTTAGCAGCCCACGTACTAAAATTGGCAGCAATTGTTGCAAGATAATGTGGTTGTCATGAGTTTTCATACCCGAAATTCGACACTCTTTAGTGTGAACATGATGTAATAAACTAGCGGCATATGCATCTGGATATTTTACTGAGGCTAAAAATGCACACAATTTTCTTCTGTTGTCGATAGCGTATAAGATGCAGGAGGCACCAAATAAGAATTTCCTGTGAGTTTTGGATGTAATGGATGCCTTATACGAAATTATTGCAAATCTAGTCTAGCTTTAACATTATCCTTTGTTTTTCCTTCAATGTCCAACAATGTTCCCAAAATATTATCACATATATTCTTTTCTATGTGCATAATATCTAAATTATGCCGCAACTTAAGAGATCTCCAATATGGTAACTTAAAGAAGATGCTGGATTTTGTCCAATTTAAATCCTCGTCACGTTTTCTCTTCTTTGGTTGTGCTTTCCCAAATGTAGTAGGCAAAGTCTTGGGTGAGACCGTCTCATGGATCTCATGTTGTGAGACGGGTCGGGTCGGGTCGACATAAAAAATTATGTAATACTTTTGTGTGTATTACGTAATACTTTTCTATATATTAGATAATACTTTGTATTATAAGATGTGTTTTGAGTTGAGTTGGACCATACGAAAATTTTGTAATACTTTTATGTATATCAGGTAATACTTTTGTTTTGAGTTGAGTCAGACTATAAGAAAATATGTAATACTTTTATGTGTATCGGTTAATACTTTTATGTGTATCAGGTAATACTTTTGTATTATAGGATATATGGCCGAATTGGGTCGGGTCGGGTCTTAAAAAACACGCGGATCCTAGGGCTTCCAGGTGTTATCTTGTTCTCGTGCAATATGTAATACTTTTGTGTATATTATGTAATACTTTTCTATATATCATGTAATACTTTTGTTGTAACGCCCCGATTCTTTTGTAAATAAATCTTAACCGAGACGTTACTCACTTAAAAAAAAATTTTCTCTTCAAAAGAATTTCCCTCTTTAAAAAGAACAAAGATAAATAAAATCCAGAATAATTATAAAACATACATTTCTTAAATACATGAAATTAATCATTTTAAAATAAAAAGGTTCTTTAACCTTTGCTCATCAGCTACCAGCATCCACCGCTCGCACTCCACGCCTTAAAAATCCCTAAACTGAAAAACATTTTAAAAGAGGGGTGAGTGTTTGAAATACACTCAGTGGGGTGGGGAAACTCGAGATGACATAAAATAATTTCCAACATTTAAAACATTTGATAAAAGATATTTTCATGTCCTTATTTCAAAACGATATAATTTTAAAAGATTTCAATTGTAAATTCCTCAACTCATCATAACAAATTTTTTATCAGAAAACCCAATTGACATAGAACGTTTATCATTTAATAAAAACCGTAGAAAAATAGATCATTTCAATCACGTGACTTAAATCATTTTACAATGTAAGCATCCATCTCAATCAATCATCATCCAGATTCAAACATATCACTTTCATTTTCACATTTACGGTTCTCAGCCGCCATGAAGATCATATTTCATTTATCACATATACCCATGAAAACATAAGTCATAACATTCAATCATTAACATAATTGTATCACATAAATGCGAGAATTCACCCGAATTATCCTTTACCATCGGGAATCAAACTCGTACCTTTACCATAGGAGCTCAAACCCTTTCATTATAGGGGCTCAAACCTGTTCATTATAGGGGCTCAAACCCTTTCATTATACAATCCAATCAATCACCAATTACAAACAATCACATTATTTAAATCATCCAATAAAGCAAACAGTCATCTCATTTTATCATCAATCTCAATCAATAATCCACGTATTCATCCCAATCATTCCTTAGTCATCAAGATTTCCTTCAAACAACTCAATCAATTAACAATCACCATCTATCACTTAGCTTAAGTCATTCATCAGTCATCATAATTTCCATCAATCATCTAAAACAATTAATAATCAAAATCCCTCACTTAACCCTAAATCAATCAACAATCACATTCACATTCATCATATCATAACATCTCATACATTCAGCACATATACCCAACTCATTTTATATAGTATAATAGTTCGTAATTTAAATACTTCGAAAGCATTATAAATATCGTAATAAGAAATTACCCCCACCTTGTTCGGTGGTTACCACGTGAGCAGCACCTCTTAAAGATCACGTATCCCAAAGCTTTACTCCAACAGGTAGCCTACATAAATTACGATGTTTTCTTAGATCATTATTAAATAAAATTAACGATTTAAACGATATAGAATCGGATACTATCTATCGAGATGAGACGGAGCGGAACGGAAGACTTAACGATTGAGGTTAAAGAAACAAGAGGGAAATATCAGTTTGTATAGCTGAGGTGAAAGAGAATGAATTTTGGATCACAACAAAACAAGAATGAGCTCAATCGGAGTTGAAACGAGCTCGAACGGAGCGTTTTAAGATTTAGGGATATTTTGGTAATTTGGTCAAAGGGTTGACTTTGACCGGGACCCACAACCCCCCGGTTATCGATATCTCGTTGGCGACGACTCGATGATAAGGTACTATGAAAAGAAAACGAGATTCGGATCGAAAACGAATCGAAAATACGGCGTTGCATGCGTTCCCAGCGACGGGAAAATTTTCCAACGGCGTCTCCCGTCGACTGCCTAGTTTTCTAGGCAGCGGGGCAGGTTGCTCCCGTCGTCGGCCTGCTCGAGTAGCCACCTTCCCGGCGCCACCCGTCGCAGCGACGCCACCCTATGCCATCCACCCTTAGTCCTCCGGCTAGCCCGTACCGCCGGTTACCAGATCCGACCATCCCTCGCTGGATTCCGACATGAATAGTTCCTGAAAAACAGCCTCAAAAACCCTTCGTCACACACATTTCGTAAACTCCTTACAACAGCCCTCCTTTCTAGGCCATTTTCCGGCACCGGCGCCGCAGCCCATGGTGGCGCCACCCCTCCAGTGGCTAGCCCACAACTCTGGCAGCCCCTCCGGTGCCTGCAACGACGAGAAAAAGAGCGAAAGAGAGAAAAACGGGAGAGAGAAAAGGTGGCAAGAAACAAGGGTTGGGGTTTTGGAGATGGTTTTTCGCCATTTTCCGGCGAACGGAGAATCAGAATTGAATTCCGGAAGTTGCCCTAGACTCGTATCGTCGAGGGCTACATTATGTACGAAAATCAGCCAAAACGGATGAGTTTGACTTTTTCCGGCGAACTCCGGCAGCGGTGGCGGCTCCGGCGACGACGAAATATAAAATTAAAAGGAAAGAGAGAGGAGAGAAAGACTTACGTGTATTCGACATTTTTCGGCTCGTTCGAAGAAATGGTGAAAATCAAATCGATTGAGGGCCTATTTATAGAAAATTTTGAAAGTTACTATTCATGATAAGATTTCGTTTCTCATTTTTCTGAAACTTCGTATTTTGCCCTTTTTTTTCGCCGTTTGAGCTACGTGTGTCCGATTGACCTCTAGTTCGTTTTTATCTTCTCATTTTTCCGTTACGCATCTAATGGTTAAAAAATATTTTATGTTCCATGTTTATAAATTTTATCCCTCTAAAACAGATCGTTAAACAATATCTGAAACGCACGTAATTAAATTAAACACTCAAGAATTAAAACACATAAGATATTTTAATTAAGATTTTTACTTATTTACTTAATCAATTATGCTTCGTTTTTATCCTGGGCGTTACATTTGTATTTTACATATATACTAAATAATATAATACAAAGTATTACCTGAAATATATAAAAGTATTACCTAATACACATAAAAGTATTACTTAATTATTATAATCGACCCGACCCGACCTGACCTATTTTACAGAATGAGATCCGTGAGACGGTCTCACACAAGACCTACTCAATGTAGTACGGTTGATATTATCCAATTGTTCAATGATATCATCACCTGTTAGAGGAATTGGCATACCTCTAGCTTCTTTTGTACCATCAAAAGCACTTTTGAGATCTCGCCACTTATGATTTTGAGGTAGAAAACGACGATGACCCATAAAGCATACTTTTTTTCCATTCTTGAGCCAAATACTACTAGTTTCTTTGTTACATATAGGACATGCCATATAGCCTTTTGTACTTCATCCTGATAAGTTTCCATATGCCGGGAAGTCATTTATGGTCCATAATACTATAGCACGTAAGATAAATGTAGTAGCATTGTATGCATCATAAGTCTCGATACCATGATCCCATAACTCTTATCAGTTCATCAACTAGTGGTTCCAAAAATACATCTATGTCATTTCCAGGAGATTTCAGACCTGGAATAAGCATTGAAAAAATGAAAAAAAGAGCCTTCAAACACTTCCAATGTGGTAAATTATACGGCAAAAGAATCACTGGCCACGTGCTATGGGATAAACTCATATTTGAGAAAGGATTGAAACCATTAGTTGCCAAACCAAGTCTAACATTAGGGGGATCCTTCGAAAATGATTTGTGCATTTTATCGAATTCTTTCCATTCTTGAGCATTAGCCGGGTGTCTCAACACTCCATCATTTGTACGTTTTTCTTCATGCCATCTCATATCTTTTGCTATTTTCTTAGATATATACAATCTCTGCAATCTTGGCTTTAATGGGAAGTAATGTAGAACTTTTTGAGGGATCTTCTTATGTTTTTTTGCTCCATTCACATCAGGAAATTTGTATCGAGGTGCTGAGCGTTTCGGGCACTCTTCTTTATTTTCATGATCTTTTCTAAATAATACACAATCATTGACACACGTATGAATTTTCTTATAATCTAAACCAAGATGTTGAATAATTTTTTTAGCCTCATAATAAGAGCAAGTAAGTGTGTCACCATCAGGAAGTGCTTTCTTTAACACCTCAAGTAACATTGAGAAAAATTTATTGCTCCACTTGTTAAGAATCTTCAAATGCATTGTTAAGAATAATTGCTCCACTTTTTGCAACAGGATATAATTCCCTATCAGCATCTTTCAACAATCTCATAAAATTATCAGATTCCCAACCTGGGACCCCATCTTCAGTTCTTGCAGATTGATCATCTCCACTCCAAGCATTTGTTGTTGCAGCTACATAATAGTCCTGCAACATATCTTGCATGCCATCACGATCACTCTAATATCCTTGATTAATGCTTTCAGTTGCTTCATCTAATTCAAATTGGTCATTTTCTTGTTCATCAGAATAAAATTCTTCATCATCAGAATCATCTAACTCCTCACCATGAAGTACCTGGAGTATTCCATACTGAAATAAATCAGCCTCAACATCATCTCAACTTTGAAAGTGAACATTGTTGCATTTCTTACAAGGACACCTAATTTTTTTCCATGGCTCTAATGAAGAATATGCAAAGTTCAGAAACTGTTGAACTTCACTTTCATACTCAGGAAATGCCCTATTCGCAAGCATCATCCAACTTTTATCCATTACAAGCTCCTACAAATATAATATAAGACACTTTTTGGAAATGATCAATATTACTTTCTTTATCTAATGATTTATCTCACAATAACTTTCTAATAACAATAGGCAATTTATATCATTTGAGCAATGTAATAATTATCTATGCTTTGTGCCCATATGCATTTTCTTCTCCTTACTAAGAATGATGGTGACTTGGATTGGGGTCCAAGTTTATGTAAGAAATTCTATATATATATATATATATATATATGATCGAAGAAGAAAACATATCTCATGATTAAAAGAAATGGCCCAATAAAGGAAAATGAAATTTCTACAAAAACAGTCAGCAATTGGGTCAGGTTTGAGTGTTAAACTGTTTTTACTCGGGAATTATTGGGGTGATTAGAATATATGGATTCGAAACCCTATGAGTCTAGTTTCCAACGGTTCAAACAGATAAGTATTTGGAATTTTCTAGAGTGAGTTATGCACTTTTTTATGAAAGGTGGCAGATTCATCCGAAAATTATGTCAAGCTAATGAATTTTGCAATTGGAGTCCTTTTTTAACCAAAGAAGTTAAGAGTCAAGTGTTATTACTCTAATGTCTAAAATCATGTAAGGGAGAAGATAATTTCAAGATTGTAAGGAGCACAAAAAATGTGTTTATAGAGTAGAAAACAAAAGTTAAAATTTATACAAAAACTATGCACTGCACATTTTGTGTTCTATACAAAAGCAGAAAATAGTTGAGGCATTTTGTCAAACAGGTTATATGCAAACTTAAACAACCTCATATCAATGCAACAAACTTAAACTAATATAATGTCAATGCAAAAATTCTGAGTAGATAGTTCAGAGATTCAATCGCAGCACAATATATCATACTTGGGATACTAACTACACAAGATTGAAGATCACGAAACACATTGAAACTTCAATATCTTAAAATACATAATTGCAATCATCAATCTATCAATCCCACTTAATAAAGAATCTTATTCCAACAATATCTCCCAACTAAACCATAATTGAAAATTTTGATAAGCTACAACAGGTATCATATCAGCTAAATAGAAAAGGAAAGAAAACATAAATATAGACAAAAAATTTCAAAACAAACGGAAGGGAAAGTCTTGCAGAACCTTGGGCTAGGTCCTGAATGTATCTATCAAATTGAGTGATTAGAATTACCTGAAAAATGGGTGGGCTACTGGAGGCGAGCAACAGCGGCTTAGCTAGGGAGGCTAGAAAGAGAGAAATCAATTACATAGCATTCCACTTCAAAGAATTAAATAGGGCATTTAGAACAACAAAAATCCCCAATTTATACAAAATTAGGATTCATACAAAATGGTAGAAATAAGAAAGAATCAGAGAATGTAAGATTGTAGAAGACACACAAACCTTCTGATTAGTGCTCTAAAACAGAGATGACAGTGGGAGGTGGCGGGAGATGGTTCTTTCTCTCAAGCTCAAATCCTCATTCTTTCTTAATTTTGATATTTATTTCTTTTTTTTTTCCAAAATGATTAATTGATATTTGCTTAAACTTTTTTTTTAATAAATCGTAAAAATATATAAAAGAAAAGAAAACGTTCGTACAGATCAAAAAGAGAAGAACCAAAATTCGAGCTTTTTAAAACTGATGCCCCTCTCCATTTTAATTTTTATACAGTTTGTTTTGTTTGTCGATTACATATAGAATATATTTATTGTTTTATAATATACACTCTTTTTTTTAAGTTTTTATAAGGTCGATGACTCGATATTAACCTGATTATAACTAGAAAGATTAGGGATTTGTTGTTTTTATGAACAAGTCTCTTGTAAGTATCAGGAATATTTAATTGGTATTACTTTTGGGGTGAGCCTTTTTATCTTTTTCTAGTATCATGAGGTTCAGTAAATAATTCCATACTTTCATTTAATTTTGAAAGTATTTCTCAGCTTATATTTCAATTTAAATTTAAATGATTCTCGGTTCTCTTCAACATTTAACTTCTCATCTAATTTTATTAGATATTTGCTTAAACTTGAGGCTCTACAATTTGATTGAAAAAAAGTGTTGAGATCTACGTAATGAGAAGGTAAATCTATTTAATAAATTAATTAAATTTACAATTTAATAATCCCTAACACTTAATTAACAAAAAATTAGTCATTACTTTATTTATTGTTAATTAGTTCACATTGTATTAGTGATCAATATATATAATGAAAATAAAATTATATAAAACATTTAGTGATGGAAAATAGTGATCTACGACAGAAATATATATCACAACTAATTACAATTACTACAGTTTTGTCCGTTTTGTGACATAAAACAGACATCACCACTGAACATTGTTAGTAATGATTCTATTTTCATCACTGATACGTTGTCACCAAAAAAAATTCTTTAATAGTAACAACATCTCAAGAATCACTAATAATAAAATTATTTGTCATAATTATTTATTGTCACAAAACATTTCTTCATATAATTAGACATAAATTTAAAATATTGTCACTAATTCAAAATAGTAATAGTGACAACTCTTATATCCTGCCAACAACGAAAGTCATAAAAAACTAAATTCTCTAATAGTGACAACATCTAAAAAATCTCTAATAATATATATATATATATATATATATATATATTTTGTGATAATTACTTATTGTTACAAAAAAGTTCTTCATATAATTAGCCATAAATTTTAAATATTGTCACAAATTCGAAATAGTAATAGTGACAACTCTTATTTCCCGCCAACAACAACAAAATGGAGGTAGAAATGTAGTGACGAGTCTTACTGGCAAAAGAAAATTTTGTACTAGTGTACAAGACTTCCACTTAATTGTGACAAGAAATAATTATATCACTATATATATAATATTAGTGATGAAATTTTTATTGTCACTAAAAAAATTGTCACAAAAAATTATTATTTTCGTAGTGTCCACCCCCGACCATTTTTTATGATACCAAAAAGGGGAAAGAAAGAAAAGAGAGATCCAGGGAGCTATAAGAAGAGGAAGAAGATGACCAGCCTCTTAGCAGGAAGATGAGGAGAAGGTCATCTCCGGTTGCTGATTTTCCATAAGAGATCACGAAGGAGAAGGAGGAGCTGGAGCAGCTGCTGCATCTAGATCGGCTGACAGTGCTGCTGCAAGAAAGGATACAACAACACCCCTCTCTTCTTACAGCACAAAGAGAAAAGATGACAGCAGTCTGGTTCAAGGAAGAGGGTAAGCAGAGCTGAAATAGAAAGACAATACAACTAGAAAATGGCTGCCTAGAGAGCTAAGAGAGCTAGAGCTGAACATGAGGAAAATGCCTGGATGCAGAGGTTAGGAGTAGTTGATGAGAGCAGGCCTAAGCTGATGGAGGATGTTGATAGAGCTCTACACTAATACCCCTTTCAAGAAATTCCACGTCTTGATACTGACAACATATCTGCTGAAGTGTCTGCTTTGATGGATCAAAGGCCTGAATGAGAGAACATGACTTGGAGCTTGAATATCTTCAAAGCTGTGAGACTGCCCACCGATAGAAATCCAACTTTTGAGCAGATCACACTTTATAAAAGATCAGAATACCTCAGATACTTCAGATATCTCTGCAGAGAGGGTAAATTCAAAAGATTCCAAACCTACAATCTGCATTGAGAAGATATGAAGAGCTTGCTGGGGTTGGAGAATTGGAGATTTAGACTGGCTATTTAAACATAGTAAATCAAGACAGGATAGTGCCTTTCAGTGAAGAATTCTGGCTCAGATGGATTCAGATTCCCAAGATTAAGTAGAAGATGGAAGAATCTTATCAGAAGTCCATTCGAGACTAGTAGAAAGGTTCGAAGGAAAAAGAAAAAGAAGTAGAAAGAAGACCTGAAGAAATGATCACAAGAAGGTCCTTATTTCAGCAGTAACCATGCTGCAAGTTATCTTGTAAATCTTCTTTAAGTGTATTTTTGCTCTCTGTAAAAATTTCTTTTCTTAATGAAGAAATTTTACTTTTCTACTTTATAATCAAGTTTATATCTTATGAACCTCTACATGCTTCTTTAAATTCTGTTGATTCGAGATGAAACTTAGAATTGATACATCTCTGATGAATCCAGGATTAGTTTATATTTTCTGGTACATATCTATAATATTTGAACAAATATGACAAGTACAAAGTAAAAACTCCTATCATGAATGAAATAATGTAAAGGGTTTTGTCATCATTAAAAAGGGGAAATTGTTTGGATTTCAGTGTTTAGATTTTGATGAGACAAACCATCTATGTAATAGGAAATTTGAGTACCCCATTTTTCACAGTGTTTAAGTGAAATCATATAGACTAGGATTGAGTCTGTAAGTTTTGTTTCTGAAAGATGGAGGATCTCAAATAAGTCATGCTGTATCAAGAAAAAAAAGATTGAAGAATTGCATGAAGAAGTCACTACAATGCAGCTGAAAGAAGAAAATATACTAAACTGTAAAAAGAAATTACAGTAACGCTGTAAGCAGAAGTTAGAGTGACGCTATAAGCAGAAGTTATAACAATACTGCAAGAATAAGTTACAGTAGTAATGTAAGCAAGAAGTTACTGCAAGAAGATAGAGGATACAGAATAGAAGATAAGACTTGCTGCATACTCCAACAAACCTCGGATACAATAACAGAAACAACGCTCTGCAATCCGAGGAAGTATAAATGCAGTACGATGAATGAAGACTAAGGTAAGTTTAAATAGAGCCGGTTGAGACAAGATCGAAATTGTAGTTCTAGAACTAATACAGAGATGACACGTGGCCTGACAGGTTGCAGAAAGCTGCAAGCCGCAACCACCGTATTAAATGCACTGAGAAGATAAGTCAAGACGCATTAAATGCAAGCCATGCCTTTGATCAGAACCCTTATTTCAAATGAAAAATATCTCCTTCAATGGATATCTTTCTACGAGGTCGAGCTACACTGGAGCTGACAAGTGAAACATTTGCGCTCAACAAGCTTAAAGCATTTTCAAGCTATATTTTCAGGTATCCTTATAAGTTTTAGTCACTCGACCTAAGTGAAGTGAACAAGTTTCAACTTGAAAGATCCGAAGAATGATTAAGAAGCTCACTTCACTGCACCAATTGAAGAAACAACAATATATACTTTAACTTATTTGTTGTGTGATAGGTTGTTTTAGGTTTCATCAGTTGATAGGATTTATCCTTGCTGATTGTATTTAGTTGTCGAGGAGAAAGACAACTTTCCTATATGTGAGTTTAAAATCCTAAGTGGGTTTGCCTTTAGAACTTGCAGTTGCTGTGTGTACGCTGGGTTCTAGTAGGTGTTAACTTGTTTGGTTGATAAATTGTTAGGTTGTACCTTATAATTCAATCTTGCTTAACGAAGTTCTTGCTTAGGGAAGTAGCAGAGTGGACGTAGAAGGATTATACCACTTTCGAACCACTATAAACCATAAATCTTTTAATCGCTTTATATATATGTGCTGCATCCTGTGTTTATCTTATCATAAGCATAAAAAGAATCTCCATAAGATAACATATTTGTGAAAACAAGCCTTCAGTCAAACATATTTTCCACTGCAAAGAACTCTAAGTTACAGCGTACAACACTGCATCTTAGTGTTGCATCTTAGTGTTGTAAGCAGTATTATCCTGTGCTATAAGTTTAAGTAACCTACAGCATAGTAAGTTCGAAAAGATTTTCAAAATTGACGAAGGTTCATTCACGCCCCTCTGAACCTCCGAGACCACTTGGGACCAACAAAAACTAACTTCAAGTACTATGATTTTCTGGAGCGCCCAAGACCAAAAAGAAGCATAATTGGTTAATTAAATAAGTAAACCATTAATTAAAATACCTTATGTGTATTAATTCTTGAGTGTTTAATTTAATTACGTGCGTTTCAGATACGTGTTTAACAACCTGTTTTAAATGGATAAAATTTATAGACATTGAATATAGAATATTTTTATACCATTAGATGTGTAATGGAAAAATGAGAAGATAGAAACAAACTAGAGGTCAATCGGACACCCGTAGCTCAAACGGCGAAGAAAAGGGCAAAATATAGAGGTTCGGAAAAACGAGGAACGAAATCGTGATGAACATAAACGAAATCTTATCATGAATAGTAATCGAAATCTTATCGTGAACAATAACCTAGCTAGATGAACAGTAACCTACCTAATGAATAGTAAATTTTCAATTTCTATAAATACGCCTTCATTCGATTTCATTTTTCACCGTTTCTTCGAACGAGTCGAAAGTGCCGAAAACACGTAAATCTCTCTCTCCTCTCTTTTTCTTTCCCATTTTGCTTTCTGTCTCCGGCGTGCCACCGCCGGTGCCGCCAGAGTTCGCCGGAAAAATTCAAAGTTGTTGGTTTCGGTTGATTTTTGTACACAACGTAGCCCTTGACGAGACGAATCTAGGACAACTTCCAGAATTTAATTCTGATTCTCCATTCACCGGAAAATGGCGAAAAACTATCTCCAAACCCTAAAATCTTACTTTTTGCCACCTTTTCTCTCTCCCATTTTCTCACTCTGTCTCTTCTTCTCGTGGTTGCAGGCTCCAGAGGGGCTGCCGAGGTTGTGGGCTAGCCAATGGAGGGGTGGCGCTGCCATGGGTGGTGGTGACGGTGCCGAAAAACAAGCTAGAAAAGGGGCTGTTGCATGGGGTTTTGTGTGTGTGTAATTTGTGTGTTGTGTATGCATGCTGTTGGGGGTTGTATTAGAGGTTGCCGGTGACTGGAAGTCGCCGGCCAGTATCCCAGGTGGTCGGGAAAAGGGTCGCCGGCGACTGGAAGTCACTGGCCGGAGTTGAAAAGGCTGGGGTTGGTTTTGCATGCATGTGTGATGAAGGGTTTTTGCGGCTGTTTTTCCAGCACTATTCATGTCGGAATTCGGTGAGAGATGGCCGGAGGTGGTAGCCGATGGTGCAGGCTTGCCGGAGAACAAGGTGGTGTTGGCATAGGGCGACGTCGCCGCAGCTGGTGGTGCCTGCAAGTGGGCTGGTCGAGCAGTGCGACGCCGGGAGGCCTGAGTGCGAGACGGGGCCGAGAGATGCTGTCCCGCTGTCGAGAAAACTAGGCAGCCACCGGGAGATGCTGCCCTGTTTTTCTCTCGTCGCCGGGGAGTTTTTCTCCCGTCGCGGGGAATGCGCGTGACGTCGCATTTCGGATCCGAATCTCATTTTCTTTTCATCGTTCTTTAACATCCAGTTGTCGCCAACGAGATATCGCTGATCGGGGGTCGTGGGTCCCGGTCTAAGTCAACCCTTTGACCAAATTACCAAAATACCCCTCAATCTTAAAACGCTCCGTTCGAACTTGTTACAACTCCGATTGAGCTCATTCTTGTTTTGTTGTGATCCAAAATCCATTCTCTTTCATCTCAGCCTTATCAATTGATATTTCCCTCTTGTTTCTTCAACCTCAATCGTTAGGCTTACCGTTCCGATTCGTCTCATCTCGATCGATAGTATCTGATCCAATGTTGGTTTAATCTTTAATTATAGATTATAATGATATAAGAAAACATCGTAAATTATGTAGGCTACCTGTTGGAGTGAAGCGTTGGGATACGTGATCTTTAAGAGGTGTTGCTCACGTGGTAACCACAAAACAAGGTAGGGGTAAAATATTATTTATGTTTTAAAATCGTACAGTTTTATGGAAAATAATGTGACTACGTAATTTAAATCCCGTCATGATATGGTGTCGTTTTAAAGTGAAATGTTTTCACTATGTGAGTAGTATTCGAGTAAATTATATGGTTTTACAAGCTATTGATTTCAAGTGACACAAATGCAAATGGTTTCAAATGATGATAAGTCGGGATAATACCCGCTAAAAAGGGGTTTCTTTAGAAACCAACATATGTCAAGGGATTTTCTTTACCTATGTGTTATGTGAATTATGTGGCCAACGTGAACGTGACCAATGTGCATTATGTGTTATGTGGAAACTGTTGTGCGCATGCGTATGCCACGCCATGTAGGGTATTCCTCGTCGGAACCCAACAATGGGGTATTCTACGGAATCCCAACATGAAGGGTGTAAGTGTAACAACCCAAAATGGGGTTGGCTTGGGGTCTCGATAGGTCTTCTTCAGAAACCTATTCAACGGATTGCATTGGAGCTCTTCGGGAGTCTACAACGTATATTATATGTATAGTATTCAAGAAATATTATGTGTACCCCTTTTATTGTACAAATCAACCCCACTGAGTGTCCTTTTGGCACTTACCCCTTTTATATTTTATTTTTACAGAAAATTTCGGAGGCGAGGAGGAATGAACAGAAATGTCTGTTATTTTTGTATGTATATAAGAATGTATATGGATGTTCGGTATTTTTCTGAAACCCCGGTTATGTACAAAATAATGTTTATGTGATTTGATCTAAACAAGAACGTTTTCTCTGCTGCAATGATATAAACCTTTTGTATTTTCAATGGTTATCTTCTAAATCTTTGTTTGTTTTAAAATCTCCACGATTTAGGATTTCTGTTGGACGCCCTATGAAAATGCTGCATTTGCACTCTGTTTTGTTTTAAAGAATTTTTTTTATTATTTTATCCACGTTTTAAACGTTATAAGAAATTGGGGCGTGAAAATTTCATAAGGGACACAAGATAAAATTTGGACCAAGTTGTTGATCACAACTGTGTCCCAGGAGGCACCAAACATAGGAGTTTTGCATCTACATATGATTAGACCGTGTGTCGAAGCACCCATTTTGATTAAAAAACTCATTTTTGACATATTTTTTACTTTTATTCGACTTAGGGGGACCTCTAAGCCCTTACATAAACCTAAGATTGATGGAAAATCATAACAAGCTTCATGTACAAATATAGAGAAAAAAATCAATATTTTGACATCCATACGGAGGAGGAGATGCGATAGATCATACTCTAGAGGTGCTTTGAAGGAGAGGATCAAGAATCGAAGGATTGGAGAATCAAAGATCACATTTCCTAGAGTTTTTTTATTTTTCTCTTCTTTTGAATTTTAGTTTAGATATGATATTGTTTTTCAATTTGTCTATGATTTGTTTGATAATCATGCCTAGCTAATTTTTTTAGGGTTTATAAGATTAATTTCGTAGTGGTTTAATTCGAATCGTTGTGAATCTTTGATTTTCATTCATGTTCTTAATTTTTTTACCTTATTTATGTGTTTATGATTTGTTTGCTTGTTTGAAGATGACCACTAGTCGAGGATGTTTTAGTAATTGAATTAAAATTCATGAGAGGAAATTTAATTACAGAAGAATAAATGCATGATATATAAGTGAATTATATCAAGAGATTAATAAACTTATGTGATAAGAAATCAATCTTAGATGCTTTTATGAGTTAAATGTTTATTGGATATTGTTGAGGAATCTTCAACATCTTTTAATCCACTAGTTAACTAGCTCAAGAGTTGTTAATTCAATTTTCATGATCGTTCATATTTATGGAATAATTAATGAATTTGATTGGTTAAAGTGATATTGATAAAAATTAGATGAAAACATATTTTACAATATGTTATATTGATTTATTTTGTTGGTTGAAAAAAGTTTGGAACTGTCTTATTTGACTGGTTAGATAAAATTAAATATTGAATTTGAGAAAGATCAACATCAATTCAAGATTTGGTCACTTCAACGAATAAAAAACTAGTCAATACAGATAAATTAGAGGATGCAGCATAGCCAATGAATATAGAGCACTTAGTCTGATAAACTATACAAAAGTTGCAATTTAGTATAAACTATTTTAATGAACCTGCAATATAAGACAAGAAAAATTAAATGCAAACCTTAGAAGACATTTAATACAGACTTTGCATCAGGAAGATGATTCAAATGCTAAGGATTGTGTTTCCTTCAATAGACATAATTCTACACCTATAAATAGAGGAAGAGAATACTAGAACAACGACTGAAACTATGTTGGAAATTAAACAAGTCCCAAATTGAATTCGAGTTGAATAAAATCCATCTTTTCGATCTAATCGAACGGTAAAGGAAGCAATGGATTTCAAAAATCATTATTTAAAATAAAAGAATGTACCATCAATATTAAATCTATTTGAAGTTAAAAAAGTGAAAAGAAATACACATTTGATGATATTCTTTTCACTTTTACTTTGATTGATATCCAACGGTTGAATCTATGAATTGTTGATGACACCACGATCTTTCGATTCGATCCTTCCTTTCAATGGTAGAGTGTGGGCACTCAAAATATCATATATTATTCTAACTTGATTATTCTTATGATGTACCCAACTCATGATCATAGGATTGAGCTACGTGAATTGGAAGAGATATAAAACTATTCTATTAAATAAATCACATAATATAATTGAGATTAGATCTCAAAGAATAGCGCATCTCTTTCAATTGAGATCAGATCTCAAAGAATAGTATTTTTTTAAGATGAGATTTGATCTCAAAGAATAGCTTGTCTTTTTCAAGAAAAGAGACAATGTCTTTTTTTCTCTATAATAGGCTCTCTTCTGGAGAAAGAAATTGTGGCTTTCTTTTATAAACTTAATTCTATCAGTATCTAGTTGAAATTCTAATTCCAATCTAATTAGGATTTATCTGCAAGTAGAAATCTAATCTCATTAAGATTTACAATCTTAATCTAATTAGTTCTTATCCAACTAAGATTCCAAATCCGATCAATTAATTAAGAGTTATAATCTTAATATAATTATAGTTGATATTATCTTATAATCAAGAATGAAAATATCTGAAAATATCTCTGATATATCTTTGATATTTTAATTTTTTCACATATCCGATATAATAATGGCCTGTAACAATATATCTCCGATATTTTCATTTTTTTCTCGTAATCGATAATTTTTTTTATCAAAATATCAGTAAAGTATCGATAAATATCAGTAGTGATTTCGATATCAGTGGCTTCATAGTATAAATGATAGGAAAATAGATAAAATATCGAAGAAATATCGGTAAAGATTACAATATCAATGGTTTTATGGTATAAATTATAGGAAAATCGGTGAAATATTAGGAAATATCGGTAACTATCGATGGAATATTGAGAAAATATCGGTCAATATCGGAAAAACATTGAATATTATGATATATCGATATTTCCACGATATTTTCATAAAATTGAGATACCGATTTTTCCATCAAACCCGAAATTTTTATCCTTACTTATAATGTTAACTTTCTTGATTATATTAATATCAAAAATAAATATCAAAATAATTATTTAATTTTAATACAGTCATCACTATAGAATATCAAATATTCCTGAAATTAAATGATGTTTATATAATTGTTAAAATTATATGGAAAATTATTTCTCATAAATCATTAGAAATATACAAACTTCTATTTAACCCGTTTTAGACTATGGACCCATAATCATAAGCTCTAATAAATTGAATAAATAATTAAATTTTTTAATTAATTCATTTGACTTATTAATTCTGTTATTACTCTACTAAAAATATGGAATTGCATTCTTATGATTATATAATATTTTACTCATTGAAATTGAGTCATCCACTGATATAACCATTACATACAGATTAATCCTCCATAGACAATTTGTAATTAAAGTAGGTATTATCTGTCAACCTCTTCAATTACCTCTTTTCTTCATTTACCATTAATTTATTAGTGAATGGTTAATTTATAATTTAATTATAAATTAGATATCTCAAACCATTCAGTTCCAAAATTAACAACTGAGAGAATTATCTTTCTACTTCCCGCAAGAAGGAATGAATTCCATATCTATAAATTTATATTCCTAGCCATTTAATTATGTGAATCTAAAATGCAAGTATTGCTAGAATCCATAGATAAACAGAAACAAACAAATTAAAAACCACACCAAACAAAATAAGAGTCTATAATCACTCATGATGAAGATTCATCCATATATGATCATCTTATGATTTAATTTTGCATTTTCATATTAGGAAAAACACAAATTAAATCGGTTTGTGTTTTATATGATCAAATCATATATAAATGCCCCCACTCAAATGTCTTCACATCGTACGGTTCAGATAAAACGGTCACATCTTATGTTTTGGGCCCCAGTAATGATGTTTTAATTAAAGATCTCATACTTTAATTAATTTCATCATAGACTTAATTTATGTTTATTGTCCATAATCTTAATCCTCTTGTACATAGCACTTATATACCTTAAGATTATAGTTACATCAAAATGGAGATTTTCTATGATGTTCATGAAATGGATACAATAAGCATAAGAGTTTGAAAATAAATATTACATTTATTAATATTCATAAAATAATGCATAATTACTTTAAAGGGCACTATCCTTAACAAACTACAACTCTCAAAATCACAAATAAGAATCTTTGAAGCATTCAAAGTACTCTCAAAGCAAAATAAGTTTCAGTCACTCAACCTTTAGAAGCAGTTAAGCATTTGTTCAAAAATTCAGAAATCTAAAGGTTGCTTTCCACACCAATTGAAGATCCCATTATATTCTTTAGCCTTTGTGATGTATGTTTGGTTATTTTAAGGTGTCCTCAGTTGATAGGAAGTGTGTTTCTTGCTGAGTGTATATTGTCAAAGAGTCTTAACAATAACCCTATGTGGTCTATGAGGATCCTGTATGGGTCAACCTTTGAAACTTACAACAACCTAAGTGGAAGCTTAGTTCTAGTAGGTGTAACTTAGTTATAAATATGTTTCTTCAACCTAAGTGAAAACTTAGTTCTAGTAGGTGTAAGTAAGCATACAACAACAAGGTAAAAATATATATATTTCTTCAACTGGTAAAAGTATATATGTTTCTAATAACTTAGCTTGACTGTTACTTGACGTTGAGTGATTGAAACTGCATATCTTTGAAATGCTTGAGAGATTTGTGCGATTCTTGCATGAGTTAGAATGTAGAAGTTTCAATACTCTCGGTAGTTTTTCCAGTCAATTCTTTCTCTATATATAGATGTATAAATATGCCCGTTGAAGGAGGCATACTCTTTCTTTTGAATTTAAATCTCCTTCACGGATGCATGATTTGCATTAAATGATCTCTGGTCTTGCATAAATTTTTTTATATCTTGCATTGCTAATCATTAAATGCAGCTTTACCAGGCTGTAACTTTTCTATAGGTTTTCTTTAAAGGACCGATCCTCGTATACGTTTTGATCTTCCTCGTACTGCAACTTGGGTCCACTCTGCTTGCTGTAAAAAGTGTATCACTGAAACTTACAGCATGCAGGTTTTGACATTCTGCAACCTAAGTTACTTCTTGCTTTAACTTAACTTACAATGCTTGTTGTGTTGCACTTCTTCTTGCAGTTGTACTGTATTTTACCTTTCTTTCAGATGTGTTATTTTTAGCCATTCTTGCAAAGTCTTCTACTCTTCTATTACTTGCAGCACAAATTCTTACTTGAAGCCCTCCATTCATTCAACTAGAACTAATGATTCAAATCTTGTCTAAGTTTCACTTAAACATTGTGAAAATAAGTTACTCTAACTTTCTATTACAAAACAGTTTTGTTTCATCAAAATCTAAACATTGATATCCTAACATATTTATATATTTAAATTTATTTAAGTTGCCCTAGGATCCCATACTGAGTGTATTTCAAACACTCTATGATAAAATAGAAAATATCAATTTTAGTCATATAAGTTATATCCTATCCAATTTTGGTGCAAAAATTTTACCCTTTCTAATTTGGATCCTTTAATTATCGATTTTTTCCAATTTTCATTTGATTTTTGCTGGAAATGTTTTCAAAACTAACATTGCTATCGAAATGCTTCTGTGACACATAATTGAACATTCTAAAAATAGAGAGAGAAAATTAAGCTGACGTGGCAATGCCACATCTTACAAAATTTACTAAAAAATAGAAAAGAAAATTCAATTCATAAAACAAATTAATATAATTAAAAAATGAGAATGAATTATTTTGACAAATTATTGAATTCAAAATTGAAAAATCAAATCAAAAAAGAAAAGAAAATGAAAGGAAAAAACAATAGAGATTAAGAACTTTTATCAGATATGTCGCCCTCTTCTCTCTGTCTCTTCTCCACCACTGCCTACCACCATCACCTCTGAATCCACTGCTGCCCAACACTACTATCGTTATCGGTTTATCGGATCCATATGTTACACAAGTGTTAGATTTATTTGATTAATCACAAATGTATCTGTCAATTTTTCAATTGAGAATTTTCCAAATCTTATTTTGGGTTTTTCTTTGAATTGTGCTAAGTGCGATACCTCATCCAAATGGTTCACAGACATTAGGTGGGCGCTCAAGATCTGTGTGAAAGTCCAAGCGAAATCAAAAGACATGTTATACTTGTTAGCATGTTATGTGAAGTGTGTCGTTGTATTAGTGAAGTTGCATTTCAGCTTAGGAGTTAAAGTAGCTATATAAGAGATAGTGAGTTAGTTACACAGTCAACTTGTATCATTTTTCCTACGCATTTCAATAAATATTTCCTCTTCGTTTTCTAATCTTTCTCCCCATAACCGTTTTCTTAATCACTTTCATACCATAATTACAATGGGCTCAAAGCTAACAATCGTATGTAAGTTACACAATCACCATAAAAAATAGTTAATACTAATACAGAGTATGTCGCAATGTTGGAAGCACAAGTTGTAGCGGTGGAAATGAAGGTTACATCGATGGAGAATTAGTTAACATAGGTGTTTCATAGTCAAAATGCTAATAAGGATGAATTGGCAAAGATGATTTATAATATGAATGAAGTTGTCAACAAGCAAACACCAGAGTTAGAGCTATTCAAACAACAGATTTTGGAGATGTGTAAACAGATCGGTGTAAGTAATGTAATCAAAGATAAATAGCCGGTGTACGACTATGATTAAGTGCAAATGAATCCAACAGAGAATAAAGGTGTTAATGTTCCTCAAGGCACAACTGTTCATTCATTTAGTCGCGCTGATGCTATAATTTTACCAACACCAGCAATCGATCCAATTTTACAGCTAGGTGACGGAATTGGTGCTCCTCCAGGCTCAGTAGTCCATTCATTTAGTTGATCTAATATTATAATCAAATATTGGAATTGGTGATCCAATATTTCAAGTTTAATCCTAAACCTGGTTGTGATAAAATCATATTAGTTGCTATTATATTGACTATGCAGTGGAGTCAATTTACAAATTTGGTGTTGCATAGGTTCTCTAATGTGGAGGATGATAATTTGATTGGAATGTTCAATAAACTAAGGTAAGATAGTATAGTAATGGAGTATGTTAGAGAGCTTGAAGAGTTGAAATCATTTATGGTCTCAACCAATAATATCCTTAATGAACATTACTTTATCAAAAACTTTATTAGTGGCCTGAATGAAAGATTGGAAACTTGCCTCAAATATTTAAACCAACTTAGTTAGCAGATGCTATACAAGGGGCCATCAAGCAAGAGTATATGATCTCTTGTAGAGACAGAGGTCCTAAAGCAGTTTACAGACCTACTGCAGTTCCATTAGTGAAAACTCAATGGCAAAATGACGGAAATATGAAGGTAAAAACCTCAAACTACAATTCTCTTATGCAAACTCAATGGAAGAATGGAGAAACTAATAAAGAGTGATCAAATTATCAGGCTACTGAGAGGATACCCCCTAAAAGGCTTACATCAATTAAGATTGATGCAAGAAGGAAACAAAACTTGCATTTCAATTGTGACGAAACATATCATATAGGTTGAAAGTGCAAGAAGATATTTGTTATTTTGGGAATATTGAGGAAGAAGAGGAGAATGGTGAACTTAGTTAGTTGAGAGGATTTGGTTGATGACACTAGTGAGCCAATGGTCTCTTTAAATGTCTTGGCTGGACACTAAAATCTAAATAAAATTAAAATAGAAGGAAAAGTTGGGAAGCAAACTATCTTTGTGTTGATAGATTCTGGTAGCACTCATAGCTTTCTGATCCAAACACAGCCAAGAGAATAGAGTGTATATATAGTTTGATGATCCATACTGGTTCAAGGTTGCACCTATTTAGATAGAAGACCATCACCCATTTTTACTAAGAAAAGGTAAAAAACCTTAAAAATGAAAGAAATGACATAAATAATAAACTAATAAAAAATTGATGCACAAGAGAAATAGAAGAAAATATAAGAAGAAATACAGCCACCCCTACATATTTGATATCCTCTCCTCCTATAAAGAAACTCATACACCAACTACATTTGTGATTCCATCAATTATTCATCAATCAAAACTATGTATTAATTGAGCCAGTTCTCTTATTCCGTCGCTAAAGGATATTGTATAAAAAGAATCAATATTATAATTTTCATTCAATGAACGAAGTAGGATAATTTTATGATAATTTCCTAAAAAAATCTAAATAATAGATATGTGTAACAATTTAGGTTATGAGGTTTATATATACTCAAAATACTGATTAGTTCTGTATCAATTTGGATTTTCTTATGTCATTAGGAAAACACAAATTGAAATTCAGATACCAGAATCATTCATGAATCAAAGTAAGAAGTCAATAGTTAATGTTTCAAATTTTTCGGCTGAAAATACACAATGCTAAAAATATTCTCTCGGTTTTCTCAAATTTCTTAGTATTTTGATTAAATCGACCATTTCCTCCCTTCATTTTTACCTTAGCATGTCTTTGAGAAATAACTCTGATGAGAAAAAAAAAAGACGTTAAGAGACTCACCTGGCGCAACCCTAGACACTCTAAGATCCCTTTTCAAACCTGCTCTCATTTGTAATCAAGACAGATAAATAGACACATCTCATTGCATTGATCGGGGCATTCATAGTGATTGAGAGGGTCGAAGAACAAGAAGTGAGTTATTTATACCAAGCATTCTTCTTATAGCTAGATCCATATCTCCTGATCCCTACGGAAAGGAAAAAAGAATTTCATGTTCTTCCTCTCGGGAAGGAAGGATTAGGGAAACCCTATTGATCGCAGCTTCTCCAAACTTTCAGGAAAAGCATAAAAAATATGGCTCGAATGGTACAATCCCCTCGTCAGCCAGAATGAAGGGGTGATCTTGTAGTTTTTTGGTCTATGAAGATGCATTGTTAGCTGCTCTATTTTATTTTCCAATTGAGGTTGAACTTAAACCTGTGTTTGAGAGATTGCTACCCATACAGTGATAAGGGATGTATGGATTTTCAAGAAAAGATGAGCCATGATAGTCCCTCATAGACCGCCTAGATCCCATGAGTGAATCAAAAGTTGGATCCGCATTGGATCAGAGTGCATACCTACATGTTGATGCTTGTGATTTTGATAGCCATACCGGTGATTTGGAAAAGATCTCTCAAAAAGTATTTAGCGCCCATTTCAGGCAACTCTTCATCATCTTTCTTTGGCTAAGTGACATGTATTTCTATGGTGCTTGTTTTTTCAATTATGAGGCATGTCTAAGTGATCTAATTCACATTGGTCTAACTACCTAAAAGAGTTGTCTAGAATGTCTCTTATATTCTAACACATAGCTGATGATAAAACTAGAATATAGATCTTTTGTTTATTATCATTAAATTTTTTTTATCTTTTTTGAATGATAAGGAGAGAAAAAAAATTGGATTAAAAGAAAATGTCATTTTAAAGTTTTATCAACAATTTGCTTTTGTAGATGAGGATCTGGTATTTTTCGAATCCTAATTAAATGAATTACAGAAGAAGTTCTTTTAATAAAGATATGAATTAAGAAGGATTGGTCAAAGAAATATGAACCGAAGATTGGACCTTGATATACCATAAAACAATACATTATTATTAACCAAGACATACTAACGGCCGTGGAAGAGAACCGAACCATGCCATTGAAATACTCTACTTAGATGAAGATGGGTTATCAAGAGTATAGGAGGTAGGATGGGCAATTGGTCAAATAGCCTCTACTCTCATCCCAGCTCGTTTGAGAGCTAGATTGCCTCAATTATTTGTCTATTTCCTTTAACAATTCTCAAATTACCTTCCGCTATTTCCCAAGTATTGTCTTTGGATTCAGGAAACAAATCTCAAAGATCTTTTTTTCCTTTTGGAAGATACATGAGTTAAACAATCAATGTATTGATATTGGAAGACCCAACCAACTCTTCCAATGTAACATTTCTAGATCTAATGGAATTCATAGGTATAGGAAGAATATTCCCATTCATAAGTTCGAGATCTACATTTATGACTGTTGGTCCCAAGTGGTGTCCGAGGTTCAGAGGGGATGAATGAACCTTGGTCATTTTTCAAAATTCTTTTCAAACTTACTGTTCTACAAGTTACTTAAACTTGCAGCACCAGTTAGTTACTGCTTACAGCACTAATGTGCAGTGCTATCGCTGTAACTTATAGTTTTTATACGCAGCGGAAATTATGTTTTTGACATAAGGCTAGTTTTCTCAAATATGCTCCTTTTAAAGATGTTTTTATGCTTATGACAGATAGATATATAGAATACAACACAGATATATAAAGCAATAAAATACTTATGGTTTATAGTGGTTCGAAGGTGGTGTAAACCTTCCATGTCCACTCTACTGCTACCTCGAGCAGGAACTTTGTTAAGCAAGATTGAATTACAGGACTCTTCTAACAATCTAACAACTCAACAAGTTAACACCTACTAGAACCCAACGTACACACAACAACTGTAAGTTCTAAAGGTAAACCCACATAAGATTTCACACTCCCACACAGGGAAATTACCTATCACCTAGACAACTTATACAAACAGTAAGGATAAATCCTATCAACTGTTTGACACCTAAAACAACCTAAGCACACAACAACAAGGTTAAAGTATATAAAGTGTTTCTTCAACTGGTGCGGTTAAGTGAGCTTCTGAATCATTCGATGGATCTTTCAGCATGAACTTGTTCACTTCACTAAGGTCAAGTAATTGAAACTGTAGAAATGCTTGAGAGAGAATAACTTTGAATGCTTGAACTTTTTTAGCGTCAATGTTCAGTAGCCAGCTTCAAGGTTGCTCGTCTTCTATTTATACTTGTAAAAAGATATCCGTTGAAAAAGATATCTCTCATTTGAAAATAAGTGTACTTGATCAAAGGTATGGCTTGCATTTAATGCGACTTGACTTTTCCTTTTAGAGCATTTAATGCGGTGGTTGTAGCTCGCAACTTTCTGCAACCCGCTAGTCCACGTGTCATATTTGCATTGGCTTCGTATCTGCAACTTTAATCTTCTTTGGAATGGTTCTAATTATACTTGCTTTGTTTTTCATTTCTCGTACTGCATTTATCCTTCCTCAGATTGCAGGATACTGATTCTATTTATCATTAACGCGGTTGATTGATTATATAGCAAGTTATAATCTTTACACTGTATCTTAGGCCTTCTTGCAGTTATTCGCTCTTTACAGTGCTGCTGTAACTTGATCTTCTTGCAGTATTACTTTATACAGTATTGTTGTATTTGTTCTTGCAGTCTTTCTGAAGGTACTTCTTGCAGTGGAGCTGCTTGCCGTTCTTTCTTGCTTGCTGCATTACTATATTTACTTCTTGCAGCATCTTCATTCTTTTCATTTCTTGATGCAGCATGATCCTTTAGAGTTCCTCCATCTTTTAGCACCTATAACTAGACTCAATCATAGTCTATGTTTTCACTTAAACATTGTAAAAAATGGGGTACTCAAACTTCCTATTACATAAGTGGTTTGTCTCATCAAAATCTATACACTGAAATCCCAATAATTTCCTCCTTTTTGATGATGATAAAACCTTTTACGTTATTTTATTTATGAAGGAAGTTTTTATTCTGTACTATATCTTTTTCGATCAGGATTACATATACGATATGTTAAGAAAGAAAATCTAATCTTGAATTCATCAGAGATGTATCTTATCTAATCCTTTATCACAAAGTATCAGGATAAAAAGAGCATGCAGAGGTTCATAAGGAATGAACTTGAACATGAACAGAAAATAAAACTTCTTCATTAAAAGAAAGAAATTTTACATGGGAAAGCAGAAAAAGGTATATACAAATATATACATATTCATACAACAGTTACTGCTGAAACAGGGACCTCCTTATTGAAGATTCTTTAGGTCTTCTTTCAGCAGCTCTCATTTCTTGCTCCTCTCTCTGTCCAGAGCCTTTCCACCAGTCTCGTACTCCTGATAGGATTCTTCCAGTTTTTTCTTGATCTTCGAAATCTAAATCCATCTTAGCTAAAAGTCCTCACAGTAAGGCACTATCTTGTCTTACTTCACCAGAGATATGTATTTTGACTAAATCTCTAGCTCTCCATCCCTAGCAAGCTGCTCATATCTCCTCAATGCAGATTGGCAAGTCTGAAACCTTTTGAAGTAGTCATTCCTGCAGAGATATTTGAAGTATCTAAGGTACTCTGATCTCTAGCACAGAGTAATCAACTCAAAGAATGGATTCCTGTCAGTAAGCAAACAATTGCCTTGAAGATGTTTAGGCTCCAGGCCATGTTCTCTCCTCCAGGCCTCTGATCCATCAGAATAGATACTTCAGCAGATATATTGTCTGTGTCGAGACGTGGAATGTCTTGAGGGGGTATTGGTAGAGAGCTCTGTCTACATCTTCCATCATCTTTGGTCTGCTCTCTCCAATGATAGCAAGCCTCTGAATCCAGGTATTTTTTTCTTGTTCTATTCTTGCTCTCTCCGCCCTTTGAGCAGCCGTCTTTTCATTGTAATGTTTTTCAGCTTCAGCTCCACTTACTCTCTTTCTTGATCCCTGCTGCTGATCCTCTCTCCCTCTCTTGGTTTGGCGAGAAGAGGGAGGTGCTACATCTTTCCTTGCAGCGGCACTATATGCAGCCCCTGTAGCTGGTCTGCTTGCAGCAACTATAGCACCAGCTCTTCATTCATCATCCTTTCTCCATCTTTTCGAAGAAGAAACGTCAGCAGCAGCAGATGATTCTGATCTTCTCCTCCTCCTGCTCAGAGACTGATCATCATCTTCTTTTTTCTTCTCTAAGCTCCTATATCTATCTTGAAATCATTTTCCCTTTTTGGCATCATCAAAAGTCGAGGGTGGAGCAGGGACAGACTGAACCACTACAGAGCATGGTCTTCATGCAGGTGCTGGGGCTTGCCTAGATCTTTGGGCATACTGAGGGAACGCACTGACCATCATGTCCCTCAGTTTTCCTACGATCATTTTTAGGTTCCCCAACCTATCATCGATACTTCTGGTTCTTCTGGATTGGTCAAACACATTATCCAGAAATGTCTCCAGTAGCATGGAGTGAGATTGAAGTCTTTCTCCTATAAAATCAACCGAGTGTTTATATAACTTTATCTCTACGCGGTTGATTGTAGTCTCTCTTCACTTTCCTTTCATCTGAACCCTATCCTTATACAGCCTGTGGATAGCATCTGTAAGATCATGTCTGATCATCCCAGGCAGAACTTCAATATCTTTTTTTAAAGTTGGACATGGTTTCAGCATGGAATTTGGCACTGACCCTCATGTTGTTCTGCATGTTAGACTCATGATCTTGAAGAGCATGAAACAGATGTCTAATAACAGCAACAACCCTATCAATCGATTCATCAGGGGTCAACCTAACTACATTCTGTCATCTAGGGGCAGAAGCCGATACAGCGTATGGAATCATAGCTTGAGGTGGATATCCTGCATCATGTTCTGGAGCCTCAGACTCTATTTCAGTATCCGCATCCTCGTTAAGGCTTGATAAAGGACTTGAAAAGCCAGAGGTGGGATCTTTTTTGTCAGCTGCTTCCTTCTCAACAGTTTCAGCATCATTGGTCCTTCTTGATCTTCGGAGAGCAGCGAGCTTCTCGAGAGAAGCGGAGGTTTCAGCATCTTCAGCCTCCTTAGTAATCTCTACTACTGTAACCTGGATAGGTTCTGGTAAACTTGGAGCAGTAGCAGCATCAACCTCCTTATGAGATGTCTCTAGCTGTGTTGGAGTTACCTCGGCCACTTCTTCTTCATCCTCTAAGGGTACTGTCTCAACAGCCGCCCCTTTAGAGGTCTCCAACTCCTCAAGGAGTGTTGTCTCAACAACAGCCTCACTTGAGGTCTTCTACACGGACCCCGTCTCCTCGGCCGGCCTACAACTTTGATAGCTTCTTCTGCAAGAATGGATTCTTACAGCTCTGGTTGGTTTCTTACAGCTTCAACAATTTGCAACACTCTAAGCTCAACTGCTGCAAGAATCTCAGCATCTATCCTTCATGTTTCCTCAGTAGCTACTAAAAGAATGTCTGCCTGCTATACTGTTGTTTCTACTAGTACAGGGAGTCCAGCCTCTACAACTTTCTCCGTGGTCACGTCATCGATAATCTCAACAATATCAGAGAGAACATCTCTGGTAATGATGGTCGGTTCCCCCTGAGTCTCTTCAGCGGCTTCTGGAATTGTGTGAATCGGGAAATCATCGTAGTCAAATAGTTGAGCCTTATCTTCCTTCAAAAGATCAAGAGTGGCTATCATTGAGAGGCCCTCAACCACTTGCTCATATGCAGGGGAGCTTGAATTATGACTTTAGCTACCTTCTCCCCGCATTCTTCTAGGAGTGTGCGACAGCTGCATCTTTGTCACTTTCACGCTAGCTTGCAGCACTTGTTGCAGCATGGCTTCATCAGCTTGTTCCACTTCCAGAGCACTGATTTACTTTTGAGCAAATGCAATATCGTCGCCCCTTCTTACAGCCTCTCTAGCTGGGGCAAGGAAGACCTGCACATCCTCCATTACTGTTTTTATCGGTAGCTCTACAGACTTAGATTCTGCAATAACTTTTCCCTTTTCTTTGTCCAGTGCTCCCTGAGCAGCAGTGCTCTTTGATCTCTCTTACACGTGCTGTATACTCAGGTTGCAGGAGTTCCAAAATATCTTCTGAATTGGCCCACTCCAGGATAGCTTACTCTACCGTGAGAAACTCCTTCTAATACAACAGAGTTTCCCCCTTAGCCAGTCTCATTCTCCTCCAGAGACTATACTGCTGCTCCGTATTTCTAGCAGCTGAAAAGGTAGGATCCAGCACATATTAAACAGCCGCTCCATGATTGCGCGATAGAGCTAAGTCAGCAGCTCCTTGTATATAAGTCTGCTCAACTGGCTCATCCTTTTCTTCATCCTCTTCTACTGCAACTACCATCATGCTTACAGCAGAGAGTTGGGGATTGTCTCGCAAGAGCTGCTTTTCAGATCTTACAGCAGCTGAAGCAACCTTCTTCTTTCTGCGCTGGGAGACAATCTCGCTTATCCCCTTCTTCACTAGAAGTGCGTCATCATTTTAGGACAAGGACATTGACTCTAGCTCTGTCCTCCTTGAAGCCCTTTTGATGACAAGAAGATGATTATCATTTTCCTCATCTTCCTTAGCTTACAGCTTCATCTTGTAGTGCCAGTGTTGCAGCCTTTTTATCTTTGGTTTTCTTCCATACAACACCAACACCGGCTATCTTTTTTAGGATCTTACCCTTCTTCTTCTCTCCGAGATACTTTCTAATGGGGATGGGGGTAAGAACAGGAAGCTGAAGACCTAGCTTGCAGAGTAGAGAGCAGATAGTGATGCCATAGCTCTTTCTTATTATGCTCTTCTCTGTCTCTTCCCATATCTGCTTGAAGATGAACCTGGCTCAGTTCACCTTCTCTCCGGCCATAACGGCAGACATGATCCGGAAGTGGAGGTTTGTGCACTTGTCATAACTCTTGGTTCGGCCTTTAATGGAGTATGCACAGATATCATGAAGAAACTCAAACTCAGGTTTGAAAAGTTTCTTCAGGGCACTTCTCTTCATATCGGCCCGACATCTCTTACTTAGAAGAGATCCCACATCTCTTGAGAGATATCTTCCCCGTAAGTCGTGAGTTGACTTGGGGATAACCTTTCTGAAGAAATGCTGAAGGCAGTAGCAATGTCGCTGGTGGATACTATCATTTTTTCTCCATCTGTATCCATCCTGAATAGGATGTAGTCTCTCCTCTCATCTGATCTCCTTGCAAATGAGTAGAATCACTGAATCGATTCTATGGAGTATCCGGCGTATACAGTGGTTAGGAACCCTAGAATTTGGGTCTTTCCCAGCGTGTCAAAAATCCGGTGGATGATGGAGTTGTCATACATCCCAGAAGCATATACATGCTCTTGGTTGACCAATTGACCTTCTAGAACAATGGTTTGTCTGGTAGCCATTGTTGTTTGAGAGAGATGGGGTTTTGGAAGACTTAGAGAATTTTAGAAATTTCGGAAACTTCTTTCTAGGGATGATACTCAGCGAAATGATTTCGAATGTTATGGTTATGGTATCATGGAGAATTTCAAGGGATATGTAGTAAGATCAACGATTGAGATTAAATGAATGGAATTGATCTTACGGTCCTTATAAAAAGATAAAGGGGTCAAATCATAATTAATCATGACTGAGCTGACGTGGGCTCTGACCGCACCTCTTCGACTTCTGATAGGCGCAGACTTGTATTAAATGCGATGAAAGACAGTAATTTACCACCCAATTTATTAGTTTTTTAAGGTTACAGCATCCTGGGTACGAGATTACAGATTATTAAATACTCTTAGAAATAAATACTGTAACCATACGCTGCTTTCTTCCCCTTTTACTGTCTGTACTGTAAGAATTAAGGATGCAGCACTGTATGAGGTCGCAACTTGCAGCATGATTCTTACAGCTTCTCGCAAGGTTGCAAAGATCCCCCCTGAGCTTCTGCAACTTCTTTTTCCACTCACAATTTCAGAATTCCCAACTCGTTTTTCTTAGCATAGAAAACCTTGATTCACATAGGGGTTTAGTGAATATATCAGCTAGCTAGAGATCCGTATGAACTTTCTCAAACACAACATCTTTCTTCTCCACATGATCTCTTAAAAAGTGATGTTTGATATCGATGTACTTTGTTTTTTAGTGAAACACTGGATTATGGTAATAGCGATAGCACTTGTATTATCACAGAGAATTGGAGTCTCTTTTTTTTCAATTCCATAATCTCTTAGTTGCTGGTGTATCCAGAGGATTTGAGCACAGCAACTTCCTACTGCAACATATTCTACTTCTGCTGTAGATGTTACAATCGATGTTTGCTTTCTGTATAACCATGAAACAAGTTTATTTCCCAGAAATTGACAAGTTTTACTCGTTCTTTTTCTGTCAATCTTGCAGTCTACATAATGAGTCAGAGTAGCCTTTAAACTTGAATCCTCCTTCCTTGAGATACCATAGGCCTACTTCTTGAGTTTCTTTAAGATATTTGATAATCCTTTTGACTGCTGAAAGGTATGACTCCTTTGGTGCAACTTGAAATCTTGCACAGACTCTTATTGCAAACATAATGTCTGGCCTGCTTGCTATAAGATACAGCAAGGATCCTATGAGTCATCTATACTTTGTGATATCCACATTTTTTCCATCTTTTCTTTGTTAAGGCTTATGGATATGGACATAAGAACAGATGTTGCTGAACCGTTTTCTATGCCAAACTTCTTGATAAGCTTCTTTGTATACTTGACTGATGAAAGTTCCTGCAGCCAGCTGCTTTACTAGCAGCCCTAAGAAGAAACTTAATTCTCCCATCAAACTCATCTTGAACTTTGATTGCACCAGGTTTGAGAATTTTTCACATAGATCTTTGTTGGTGGATCTAAAGGTGATATCATCCACATAGATCTGTACTAAGAGAATGCTGTCTCCATGCTGTATCTTGAACAGAGTCTTGTTGATTGTCCCTTTCTTGAAACAATTTTCCAACAGATAGAGGGATAAGGTGTCATACCAAGCTCTTGGTGCTTGTTTGAGTCCATATAGGGCTTTGTGCAGTCTAAACACATTCTTTTCTGCTTGATCTTCAAAACATGGAAGTTGCTCCATAAATACTTCCTTTATAAGAAGACCATTGAGGAATGCACTCTTCACATCCATCTGATATACATTGAAATTCATGTGAGCTGCATATACTAGAAAAATCCTTATAGATTCCAACATTGCTACTTGAGCAAAGGTCTCATCGAAATCAATTCCTTATTCCTGGCAATATCCCTTAGCAACTAATCTTGCTTTGTTTCTAACAACAAGCCCTGATTTATCCAACTTGTTCTTGAACACCTATTTTATTCCTATAACACCTTGATGGGTTGGTCTTGCAACTGTTGCCAAACTTGATTTCTTTCAAATCCATTTAGCTCTTCTTACATGGCTTGAACCCAGTTACTATCTTGTAGAGCTTCTTCAACGTTCTTTGGCTCTGTTTGGGATATGAAGCATGCAAACATTACTTCATGAGGAATAGACTTTTTTGTTCTTACTCCTATGGATGGATCTCCAATTATAAGATCCCTAGGATAATTTCTTAGTCATGTTCTGTCAAGCTCAAAGGTATGTATAGGTCTAGGTTGTTCCTCAGCATGCTATAAGATTGGATGTTCTGCTGCTGTAAGAATATCTGCTACATCCAGAGGTATAGATTCTTCTTCTTTGTCTTCAGTTGAAGGTAGAACTCCTTCAATATAGGGAACATCATTTTCTTTACTTGGAATTGTTCCTTCAGTAGGTTCTTCTAGCCTCTTGGTGTCATTGTGTGGCTCATCAAACACCACATGAATTGACTCTTCAACCACTAAGGTTCTTTTTTTGAAGACTCGAATGCTTTGCTTACAGCAGAGTATCCTAGAAATACTCATTCATCAAATTTTGCATCAAAGGTTTTTAGATGCTTGTTTCCATTATTGAGAATATAATACCTATATCCAAAGATATGCAGATATGAAATGTTTGGCGTATATCTATTCTAGACTTCATATGAAGTTTTGTCTAAATCTTTATTAATCAGACATCCATTTTGAGTGTAACATACAGTGTTGGCGGCTTCAGCCAAAATCTCTTGGGTATCTCTACCTCTGCTATCATTGTCCTTGCTGCTCCTTGAGGGTTCTATTCCTCCTTTCAGCTACATCATTTTATTGAGGTGTTCTTACAACAGAGTATTCATGATGAATACCATTGTCAGAACATAATTTTTCAATAAACTTGTTTATAAACTCAGTTCCTCTGTCTGATCTGATCTTTACAATGCTCAAGTTTTTCTCATTTTGAACCTTCTTCATGAGGTCAGGTAGCTTGTTCTAAATCTCTAATTTCTTAGCAAGAAATATGGTCCAGGTGTATCTAGAGTAGTCATCTACAACCACAAGTGAGTATTTCTTCCCGCTTATGCTCACTGGTTCTATTGGTCCAAAGAGGTCCATATGTAGAAGACTAGAATTCTGTGAGATGAGTTCTGCAACTTATTCTTGAATGAGCTTTTCACTTGCTTCCCTTTCTGACAAGCTCCACAAACATTTTTCTTCTTGTATGCCACATCTGGCAGTCCTCTTTCAAGGCCTTTTCTTTTTAGCTTGTTTATTATCTTGAAGTTCAAATGACTCAACCTTTTGTGCCATAGCCAGCTCAGCTCTGGTGGACTTCTTATAATGAAGTATGTTGGTTGAATAGAAGAGTTCCAATCTGCAAGATATATGTTTCCTCTTCTTGTTCCTGTAAGCTTGACTTTATTTGATGTGTTGTCCTTAATTAGGTACTTGTTAAGGTTGAGCTCCACTGTGTATCCTTTGTCACAAAATTGACTGATGCTCAGCAGGTTATATCTGAGACCTTTCACATAGGATATATCTTTCATCTTTATATTCCCTTTGATTAGGCTTCCACTGCCTTTTGTACTTCCTTTGAAATCATCTCCAAAGATGACATTCGGTCATTTACATTCTTGGAAGTTTTTTAAGGAATCTTTGTTGTCTGTCATGTGCCTTGAGCAGCCATTGTCTATGTACCATACATCACTGCTACATCCTGGCACTAAAACATGTATCAAATTCAAGCAGATTTAGGTACCCATTTCTATAAGGGTCCTTTTGGGTTAGTTTCATTTACAACCCTAACTTTCTTAACAGTCGATACTTTGTCATAAGATTTGTTGGTTCTATTTCTGCAGGCAGTTTTGTTTTTAAACTGCTTGTTAAATGTGTGTGCAGAAACTATATATGTGTTACTAACACTTTTGTGGTATGGTCTTCCACCAAACTTCCCTAGAGTATGTTTTCTTTTATGCTGCAACTTTGTGGGATGCTGTATCTTCTTACTGCATACAACAGATGGCTTCTGCTGCAGCCAACTCTTAAGGACAAACTTACTTCCTGTAGTTGAGCATTGGGGCTTCTTTCTCTTATCCATTGGTGCTGGTTTGTTCAAGATCTTTTCTGAGTTACAGGGTAACTCATTATCCATAGAAGTTTCACTTGAACAAATACAACAGTCTTACATGAACTTGCTGCATTCTGAGAGATATGAGTGCTGTATCCTAAGCCCATTTTCTCAAATGCTATTCTGGCTTAGTTTAGGAACTCTCTTACATCCTTAGCAGATTTGCTAAATATTTTAATTGTGGACTGCAAATTCTCATTCTCATTTTCTAACTTGGTGACCAGCAGATTTAGCCTTGAGACCTCATTTTGTAGTTTGCTACATCTTGAGCTATGAGGCTCACATGTTGCTAGCATTTTTGCAATGTTGATGTTTTTGCTTCTCAGGATCTCATTCTCAATTCTAAAGTTTTCATTTTCAACCTTTAGCTTCTCATGAGTTGAGTTAATCTGCTCAAAGTCACTCATGATCCTTTTTAGAGAGTGGATCATGTTCAACTCCTCTTTGTCAGGTATGAACAGCGGTAGGTATGTTACCTCATCTTTTTCGCTGTCCTCACAGTCTTTTGCCATCAGGTAAATCAGTGCTTCTCGTCAGAGGATGAGGTTTCAGTATCACTGTCAGAAGATTCAACAACTTTCAGCATCTCCTTTGAAACTGCTGTATCCTTGGCTTTTTCCATCTCTCCAATGAGAGCTCTAAGCTTGTGCCTATCATCTCTTTTTTTCTCTCTCTTTTGTTTTCTTTCTCCTTCTGGGTACTTGTGTACGGTTGGATGTTGATAGCTTCTTGCATAGTGTCCAGGCTTCCTGCAATTATAACAGAAGTCAAGATTATTTATGTTTGATTGTGGTGAGGAAGATACCTGTGGTGGTAGATGACTTATTCTAAAGTCATTCCTCTTATTATTGTTGTTGCTGCTGTTGTTGCTCTTCATGAATCTTCTAAAGTTTTTTAGAAGAAGAGCCATATCTTCTTCAGCATCCTCAGCTGCAACTGGTAGCTGCTGTATCCTTCAAGCTTCTAGCAGTCAGCACAGTAACTTTGGAACCCAATTCTTTCACCTTTTTTTCCTTCTATTGACGTCATATTTGAATGTTTTGAGGTTGGAGAATAGATCAGATGTACTCATGGACTTCAAATCCATAGATACTCTCATGTCGGTGGTCTTGCTGTCCCATTCAACTGGCAGGGCTCTTAGTACTTTCATGTTTTTCTTGTTTAGAGTGTAGTGCTTGCTCAGAGCTTCTAGTTGATTCTCGATAGAAGTGAATCTCAAATCTAGTTGCTCAAGAGTCTTTTCACTCTTTATCTCGAAGAGCTCGAATAGTTGGGTAGCGTTGGAGATCTTATTATCCTTAGTGAGTTCTGTGCCCTCACATATTTGTTCCAACTTTTCTCATATCTCCTTGGACGTTCTGCATGTTTTGACTTTGTTGAATGTGCCTTTGTTCAAGATGATGAATAGAGTGTTTTTTGGCCACGTTGTCTAAGTTGGCTCTCTTTTTGTCTTCATTATTCCACTCCTGTCTTGACTTGATCAGGAAGTTAGGTGGTGGAGACACTCCTTCCTCCATGTCTCTTCGAAGCACGGGATTCACCTTTATTGGGATAATTGGTCCTTCTGTGATGACCATCCATATTTCATCATTCATTGCTGAATGATGTACCTGTATTCTGATTTTCCAATCATCATATTCTTCTATGAAACACATAGGTAATTTGTGATTAGAAGAATCCATGATATGCTGTAAGAAAGAGATTTTCAAGGATGCAGAGAAAAACAGCGAGACTTGGGTGGATCTGGGTAGGTGACCAGATAAGTTAACTTTTAACTCAACTTGCTCTGATACCACTTGTTGGTCCCAAGTGGTGTTCGAGGTTCAGAAGGAGAGGGAGTTTTTCTACCCAGCGAAAAATATGTTTTTGACACAAGGCTGGTTTTCTCAAATATGCTCCTTTTAAAGATATTTTTATGCTTAAGATAGATAGATATATAGAATACAACACAACTATATAAAACAATAAAACACTTATGGTTTATAGTGGTTTGAAGGTGATATAATCCTTCTACGTCCACTCTACTGCTACCTCGAGCAGGATCTTTGTTAAGCAAGATTGAATTACAGGACTCTCCTAATAATCTATCAACTCAACAAGTTAACATCTATTAGAAGCCAGCGTACACATAACAACTGTAAGTTCTAAAGGTAAACTCATACAGGATTTCACACTCCCACACAGGAAAATTGCCTATCACCTGGACAATTTATACAAACAGCAAGGATAAATCCTATCAACTGTTCGACATCTAAAACAACCTAAGCATATAGCAACAAGGTTAAAGTATATAAAGTGTTTCTTCAACTAGTGCAGTGAAGTGAGTTTTTGAATCCTTCGATGGATCTTTCAACTTGAACTTGTTCACTTCATTGAGGTCGAGTGACTAAAACTGTAGAAATGCTTGAGAGAGAATAGCTTTGAATGCTTGAATTTTTTAGCGTCAATGTTTCAGTAATCAGCTTCAAGGTTGCTCGTCCTCTATTTATACTTGTAGAAAGATATCCGTTGAAGGAGATATCTCTCATTTGAAAATAAGTGTACTTGATCAAAGGTATGACTTGCATTTAATGCGACTTGACTTTTTCTTTCAAAGCATTTAATGCGGTGGTTGTGGCTCGCAACTTTTTACAGCCCGCCAGTCCATGTGTCATCTTTGTATGGTTCTGTATCTGCAACTTTGATCTTCTCTGGAACGGTTCTAATTATACTTGTTTTATTCTTCATTCCTCGTACTGCATTTATCCTTTCTCGGATTGTAGGATACTGATTATGTTTGTCGTTTACGTGGTTGGTTGATTATTCAGCAAGTTATAATCTTTGGGCTGTATCCTAGGCCTTCTTGTAGCTATTCGCTCTTTACAGTGCTGTTGTAACTTGACCTTCTTACAGTATTACTTTATATAGTACTGCTATATTTGTTCTTGCAGTCTTCCTGTAACCACTTCTTGCAGTAGTGTTGCTTGTCGTTCTTACTTACTTACTGCATTGCGGTATTTATTTCTTGCAGTGTCTTCATTCTTTTAATTTCTCGATGCAGCATAATCCTTTAGAGTTCCTTCATCTTTCAGCACCTATAACTAGACTCAATCTTAATCTATGTTTTCACTTAAACATTGTGAAAAGTGGGGTACTCAAACTTCCTATTATAGAAGTGGTTTGTCTTATCAAAATCTATACACTGAAATCCCAACAATGACCAAGCTTTTCATTGTTATTGAGGTTATGGAAGAAGAATTAAATGTAACACTAAATGCGCAAAATTGGAATAAGAAATGAGAGGGTGCAAGTTTAGTATACCTGTTAGGATTCTTCAGCTTGGGGGATGTGACATGGTTGTAGGAGTTGATTTACTTAATCAATTAAGGCCTATTATATTTTACTTCAAGTTCCACAAGTTGCAGTTACAAAGGAATGATAAAATGATCAATTTTCAAAAAAGTAATTAAGAGGACACTCAGAATCTCAGATTAGCATGATTTCTAGTAAACAAGTTAGGAGGATGAAAGTTGTATGGGAAATTTATATCTCATCAAAGACAGTTCAGAAGATGGATATACCACAAATTTTTAGGAAATGAGAAATTTGTATCTTAGTATAGGTAGTTTAGAGTTTGAAAAGATTAAAATAGATCCAGTATTGAAGGACATTTTGATAGAGTATAATGTAGTGTTAAATATCCCGACTAGTTTACCTCCTTAGAAGTGTAGACAATAGGATTCTCATCAACGATGGGGAGAAACCTATTAAACAACATCCTTGTAGATATCCTTACTTGCAAAGATAGAAAATAAAGAAAATGGTCACTAAAAGGCTCAAAAAAATGATAATTCAACCTAGTCAGTCAGCTTATTCTTCTCCAGTGTTGTTGGTAAATAAAAAAAGATGGGTACTGGAGATTTTGCATTGACTACAGAAATTTAAATGACACACTATTAAGGATAATTATCTTATACCTCTTATAAAGGATTTATTGGATGAACTTGGCCAAGCCAAGATTTTTTCAAGATTGATTTGAGGGTAGGGCATAATCAAATAAGAGTTCATCAATCAGATATTCAAAAAATAGGTTTTGCCATAGTTTCTGGCTTGTATGAGTTTATTGTCATGTCATTTGGGCTTTTCTCAGTACTTAACGAGTTTTGTGTTAGTTTTCTATGATGATATACTCATATAAAACAAGAGTATGTAAGAATATCAAGGGCATGTGAGGAAGGTTTTGGATATAATGGTTGATAATCATTTTATGGCTAAAGCCTCAAAATGCATATTTGGTCAAACTCAGGTGGAGTATTGGGGTCACATAATAACAAAATATGGGAGTTAGAGTTGATCCTATGAAATTAAAGCGATGAAGGATTGGCCTACACCTACTTCAGTAAAAGCTTTGAGGAGGATTCCTAGGACTGACATGTTATTATAAGAAGTTTATAAGGCACTATGGTATTATTGCCAAGCCCCTAACTTTCCAAACCAAGATTGATTTGAGGGTAGGGTATTATTAAAAGAGGCTATGATTGCTTCATCTATCTTATAACTGCCAGATTTCATTCAGAAATTTATAGTGGAAATTGATGCAAGTTATGATGGTCTTGGAGTAATATTGATCAAAGAAAAATGACCTATAACCTTTCTCAGGAAGGCTTTGGGAGTTAGAAATATGGGGTTGTCATTATATGAGAAGAAGTTTTTAGTTATTATCATGACAATAGAAAAAAAAGCTATCTGATTCATAATGTCTTTATCATCAAGAAAGACTAGCAGAGCTTGAAATATCTCCTAGAGCAGACGATCTCTACACCCTTGCAACATAAGTATATAGCCAAATTATTGGTTTATGACTATATTATTAAATACAGATCTGGAAAAAAAGAATCTGGTGGTTGATGTTTTTGTTTAGGAGTGAGAATGGTGAAGATGAATGTCATGCTACTACTTGTTTAAAACCAGTATGAGTGGACGAAATCTAGAGGAGTTACAAAGGAGATAAAGTCAGTGCCTGAGATCATCATAGAAAGACTGTCTTATCCTTATAATATGTCTCTCGTTACATATTCACAAGGTTAAATATAAGGGAAAGCTCTATGTGGGAATAAGTGTTGAATTGAGATAAAAAATCATATAGTATATACATAGTTCTTCTTTGGGTGGATAATAAGGGGAAGATGCTACATACCTAAGGACTTAAAGAAGATGTCCATCAAATTGCCTCACAATGACATACCACTCAATTATGCACATATGAATTGATTAAGACTTCTGGTTTACTACAACCCTTGCCAATGCCTAGCAAGCTTGGACCGATATTCCATGTATTTTGAAACATTGCCTAAATCAATTGGTATGGATACTATTTGGGTGGTGGTGGACAAAATGATAAAGTATAGCTATTTCATAGGTATATCGCATCCTTATATAGCTACTGACTTGACTAAGATCTTCCTGGATCAAATTTACAAATTACATGGCTTACCTACTACAATAGTATCAGACATAGACAAGATCTTCAAAAACATATTTTGGTAGCAATTGTGTAAACAAATTGGGATAGAGAAATTATTGAGCATAGCCGTCATCATCCTCTAATGACGATACACCCTTGGCTCGTAAGAGGTCAAGAAAGTTTGTCAGCCTGCACAGGAAGAAGGAGACTGTTGTAGCTGGCACTGTAAGAAGGGTAGTTAGAGCAATCCATATTTCCCAAACCCTAGTGGAAATTGAGTCAGATGAGCAGTCGGAACAAACAAAAGAGCAGATTCCATCTGTTGCTGCAAGAAGTCTGGTCGATCTTCCTTTAAAAGCTTCTGATGGTGACATAGAAGAGAAGTATAATCTCTGGAGAAAGATTAGATTGCCGAAGGGGGAAATCCTGTTGAGATGGAGTGACTTTCTCTCTGTGGAAAGATTTGTCCTAGAGTGGGCTCAAACAGATAATATTCTCCATCTCTTGTAATCTGAGTTCACAGAGTTTGTACATCTGGAAAAATCTAAAGGAATGTCTACTCAGAGAACTCTGGATAAGGGAAAAAGAAAAATGGCTGAGGACAATGAGTCAGCCGAGTAGCCGATGAAAACAACAAGGAAAGATTTACAGATCGCCCTAGTCCCCACTGCAGAAGCTGTAAGAAGGGGTGATGATGTAGGGTTTGCAGAGGAACAGATCAACAACCTTGGAGTAGAACAAGTAGAAGAGGCAATGTTGCAACTAGCGCTGCAAGCTAGTGTGAGAGAAAAAATGATGCAACATACACCAAGTAGGCAGCAAGTTGAGGGATGCTCTGGTCATAATCCAAGCTCTCCTATATATGATCAAGTAATTGAGGGTCTCTTATCCATAATATCTCTAGAACCATTTGAGAAAGAGACTCAACTTTTGGATTATGGCAATTCTCCAATTCATATCTTTCACGAAGCTGTTGCGGCTTCATCTGAGGGAGAACCATCGGTCATAATCAATGATGTTCTAACAAATCTTATACAAGGAGAGCTGGTTAATGATGCAACCACGGAGGAAGTTGTTGAGGCAGGTCTCCCTGTAGCAATACAACATGCTAATATCCTTGAAGAAATAGACAAAACAATGCTGAGGATTGAAGCTAAGATTCTTGCAGACATTGAACTTACAGTATCTCAGACTGTTAGCTCTGTAAGAAACCTACCTCTATTGCAAGAAGTAGCTAATGAGGGTGTTGAAGCTAATACTGGACTGACCATTGAGACGGTGTCCTTTGTGAGACCTCTGAAGGGTCAGCTGTTGAGACAATACTCTTAGAGGATGAAGACATGAAAATAGTGGCTGAAGTAACTATAGTGCAGCAAGAGACATCTCAGGAGGAGGTTGAAGTTGCACCTGCTACATATTCATTAAAACCTATCAATGATACAACAGATTTAGTTACTTAGGAAACCAATGAAGAGGAATGAGAGTCTGATGAAGAGATGGAAGATGAAACTCTTGCTACCTATATTTTTGACAAGTTTGCTTTAGAATGCCTCGGACAGGCTGCAAACTCACTCCCTCGTCCTTGACACACTTCTGGACCACGTCACTGATCAATCCAGAAGAACCAGAAATGTGGACGACCGTTTAGGAAACTTGGAGATGATCGTCGGAGAACTGAGGGATATCATGTTCTGTGCATTCCCTCGGTATACTAAAGCATCCAAGGACGCCCTAGCACCAACTCGAAGACCACGCTCCAAGATGGTCCCAGCTGCCCCTGCTCAGCCCCCGGCTTTTGATGATGCCAAAAAAGGGGAAGAATTTACTGAAAGATACAGGAGCTCAGGGGAAGTTGATGAAGAGGAAGAAGAAGAAGAAGAAGATGATCAGCCTCTTAGCAAGAGAAGTAAGAGGTTTGAATCATCTGCTACTGACATCCTCTTTCCAAAATGCTGGAGAAGAGATAATGAAGGTGGAGCTGGTGCAGCTGCTGGAAGCAAATTAGCAGCAGGTGCTGCACACAACAGTGCTGCAGGAAAAGATGCAACACCTCTCTCTTCTCATCATACAAAGAGAGGGAGAAAGAGCCAGCAGCAAGGCTCAAGGAAGAGGGTAAGCAGAGCCGAAGTACAAAGGCATTACAATGAAAAGATGGCTGCTCAGAAATCGGAGCAAGCCAGAGCTGAAGCTGATGAAAATGCCTGGATGCAGAGGCTTGGGCTGATTGGAGAAATGAAGTTCTTTGGCAGAGACTTCTACCAGTACCCCTCTCAAGAAATACCCTGACTCGACACAGACAACATATCTGCTGAATATCAGTGTTGATGGATCAGAGGCCGATATGGAGAACATCGCATGGAGCTTGAACATCTTCAAATACGTGAAGCTGCCTACTGATTGAAATCCATCTTTCTAGATGATCACGCTGCACAAGAGATCAGAATATCTTAGATACTTCAGGTACCTATACAGAAAGGGTAAATTCAGTAAATTCCATATTTTTCGGTCTGCACTAGGAAGATATGAAGAGCTTACTAGGCGCGAGAGCTTGAGATTGAGGACTTCTACACCAACCTAGTGAAGCGAGGTAGGATAGTGCCGTTCTGTGAAGACTTCTGGCTGAGATGGATTCAAGTTCCAAAGATGCAGTAAATTTTTGAAGAATCCTATCAGGAGTCCATTCGAGATTGGTGGAAGGGATCGAGAGAAAGAGCTGAGCAGGAAAGGATGGATGCTGAAAGTAGACCTGAAGAATCATCATCACGAAGGTCCCTGTTTCAGTAGTCTTATATTCATATGCATGTTCGTTGTACTTTCTCTGCTGTATTTCTCTATCTCTTGTAAAATTTCTATTAGCTATGAAGAAATTTTAGTTTATTGCTTTTGATCAAGTTCATCAATTATAAACTCTCGCATGCTTTTATATTTTCCTGATGTTATGTGATGAAGGAATAGCATGATGCATCTCTGATGAATCCAGGATTAGAATTTTATCTGTTCAAAGCTTTTCAAGCATGTAATCTAGATAATATACGAAAATGAGTTAATGTAAAGAATGAAAACTTTCTTCATGAACGAAATAATATAAAGGTTTTCTCATCATCAAAAAGGGGGAAATTGTTGGGATTTCGATGTTTAGATTTTGATGAGACAAAATATATATGTAATAGGAAGTTTTGAGTACCCCATTTTTCACAATGTTTAAGTGAAAGCATAGACTAGTTTTTCAGTCTTCATATAGGTGCTGAAGAATGGAGGTTTTATAAGTTACATAGCTACATCAAGTGTATCGGAAAGAAGCTGCTGCAAGAAAGCAGATACAATATTGCTGCAAGGAAGCAGTTACAGCACTGCAGCAAAGTAAGAAAGAACGGCGTGCAGCATCGCTGCAAGTATAGGATACAGGAGTACTGCAAGAAAAAGATACAACAGTACTGCCCAAAGATATTGCAAGCAGGTCTTAGTTACAGCAGCACTGCAAGGGAGTTTCAGCTGCAAGAAGACCTAAGATACAGCGCAGAGCTTACTGACCAAACAGTCAACAACGCTAATAATAAACAGACAAGTATCCTGCAATCCGAGGAAGGATAAATGCAGTACGAGGAACAAAGATTCAAGCAAGAATAAATAGTGTCTTTCGAGACAAGATCAAAGTTACAGAAATGGAGCCAATACAAAGATGCCACGTGGACTGACGCGCTATAGAAAGCTGCTAGCCGCAACTGCCGCATTAATTACTCCGAAAGAGAAAGTCAAGTCGCATTAAATACGAGCCATACCTTTGATCAAGTACTTCAAATTCAAAAGAGAGATGTCTCCTTCAACGGACATCTTCTCCTACAAGTATAAATAGAAGATGAAAAACACTGAAGCTGGTTACTGAAACATTTGCGCAAAAACTCTCGAGCATTCAAGTTACATACATTCAAATCTACCATCAGTTTCAGTCACTCAACCTCTGTGAAGTGAAGTAAGTTCAAAGCTGAAAGATCCTTCGATAGATTCAGAAGCTCACTTTACTGCACCAGTTGAAGAACAAAATATATATACTTTTAACCTTGTTGCTGTGTGTTTAGGTTGTTTTAGAGATGTCGAACAGTTGATAGGAGAGATCATTGTTTTTTGCATGTATAAGTTGTCTAGTGTTAGGCAGCTTCCCTGTGTGGGAGTGTAGAACCCTGTGTGAGTTAGCCTTTAAAGTTTACAGTTGCTGTGTGTACGCTGGACTCTAGTATGTGGTTGCTTTGTAAAGTTGATAAATTGTTAGGAGTGTCCTATAATTCAATCTTGTTTAATGAAGTTCCTGCTCAAGGTAGCAGTAGAGTGGACGTAGAAGGATTACACCACCTTCGAACCACTATAAACCATAAGTGTTTTATTGTTTTCTTATCTGTGCTTATTTCATATTCTTATATATATCTCTCATAAGCATAAAACATTTTGAAAAGGATCATATTTGAGAAAACCAGCCTTGTGTTATAAATCGTAATTTTCCGCTGCGTATAAACTCTAGTTACAGCGTGCAGCACTGCATCCTAGTGCTGTAAGCAGTAACTGTCTAGCGCTGCAAGTTCGAGTAACTTGTACAACAGAAAGGTTTTTAGAAAGATTTGAAAAATCGACCAAGGTTCATTTACCCCCTCTGAACCTCGGATAGCACTTGGGACCAACAAAAACTTTAAATTTTTATCAATATTCAAAAAAATTCTAATATCAACTATTCATTGTGTCTTAAATTCATTATTTATTATTGTGAGACCCGAGACCCCATTACCTATTGACCAATACACTTCATTCATCATATGCATTTCTTATTGCTTATGTGCTACTTGTGACTTTGCATGATTATATTTTGCTTCCAAATATTAAATTATTTTCTCCTACATGATTAGTGTTGAGAAATTACATCGTAATTGTTTGAGACTCTAGTAATGTTTAAGTGCATAATTTAAATTATTTAATTAATAATAGTGTAAATAATAGAAAGAAAATAAATTTAAATTTGATTTTATATGAATATATATTACATGTATGTCCGCATAAATAATAGCAGTATATATGTTTATATAATATGAAAAAAGTATGATTAATAATTAGTGCTTAGTAATATAATATATATATATATAGAGAAGTGTCGTGTGTTATAAATACATATAAGAAATAATAAAATAGGTATTGTATATATATATATATTATATAAGAAAAAAAAACAAAGAATAAAAAGGAAAAAGGAAATAAATATCTTGCATTATTATATTGTATAAAATAGATATTACATCTATTATTAGTCTATTTAGTGGAACCTTCTCCTACACCTCTTAGTTCATGTGCTCATCCTTATAATATATAATATGATATGATGAATCAAAGGGAAAGGAAAAAAAAATGTATGGAAAGTTAGCAAGAAGAAGGAAGAACACAATTTCAAAAGAAAAGGAAGAACACACCTCTTGTCTTTTGATTTTGAAGGTGTTTTAGCTAAAATCTTTCTTATTTTCTGATATTTTCATGACTTATAACATATATTATAAGATCCAAAGATGTTCTTTGGCATTAGGTTTAGAATTTTATGTATTTCATTTACTTGAATATGCAAAATAATTTATGCATGTGTTATAAGATGGAAAACTGCAAGTAAGTTCTGAAACATTCGTAGGTTTATAGAAATTGATTTTGACTAAACCCTTTTTCCAAGTTTTAATATATGAAGTGAAGAACATATCTGTTAAATTTCATAATATTTGGACATAAATTCGATTTATTATGATTTTTCAAACATAGCCCTGTTCAGTCATAGATTTCCTCTGTTTCATATTCTGCATCTCTGTTCCGAAATATTTTGGGTGATGTAGGAATTGATTTAAGCTAAACCCTTTTAAAATAATCTATTATATGAAGTGTAGAATATGTGTGTCAAATTTCAGAAGATTTGGAGTTAAAATCGATTTTATATGATTTTTCTAAGATAAGCTGTTCGGAGATAGTTTTTGTCTTGTTTTTGAGTCCGAATCAAATTATGTTTCTGAACTGTATACTTCGAATTTATATATGATCTTTTACTATGTTTTAGAACCATTTCTTAGGTACGTAAAGAAATTTAGTATGAAATTTTTGGAGTTTTGTATGATTTATGCCGAATTTTACAATATAGTTGGTTTTCTGTGTTGGTCATGTCCTGTTTTCGGTCTTGTTCTAAATATCATAACTAATTATTGCAACCATATATATATATGCCATATTTGACTATGTGGTAGTACCAGTTCTGATAGAGATGTAGAAATTTACCTTATAAATTTTGAAGCCTTGTACAATTTATGAGAATTTTTACAAGAAAACATGTTTTCACCTTATAAAGTACCCTGTTTTCAGCAAACTTCGAAAATTCATAACTAATTATGTAAAGCTTAGTTTTAGTTGATATTTTTATATGTTATACTTCCACATGTTATTTAAATTCTGTAAAAATATGAAATTATTTTATGAAGTCTATAATATTTGATAAATTTGTTAATATAGACTGATTTTGAGTTGAAATTGAGGTGAAAAAACTAGTTTATAGATTTAATTTTATTTAATATTCTTTATGTTATAACCATTATAATAACTAAAATTAATATTATTAAATCCAAATAAAAGATGTTTTAGGTTATTAGAAGTTACTTTAGTTTAATATAATTGTCATTGATTTGATATAACAGTTTATACATTATTTTTGTTTAGTGGTATTGACACAAAAGAGACAAGAAGTTGAGAATAACCATTTTACAAGACAAGGTAAGTAGAAATTCATTTGCAACTACAATGCATAAACATAGTATTTTATGTGTTTACTTGCATTATATGATAATAGTGAAGTTGCTGTTGGGATTTCATTGTTTAGATTTTGATGAGACAAACCAATCATGTAATAGGAAGTTTTGAGTACCCCATTTTCACATTGTTTAAGTGAATAAATAGACTAGAATTGAGTCTTGAGTCAAGTATTGAAATGGAGGTTAAAAGAGGATAAAGCTCATTTAAGCTTTAAAGGAAGATATCGCTGCAAGAAGGCAGGATACAGTATCGCTGCATGAAGGCAGGATACAGCATAGCTGGAAGAAGAAAGGAACAGCAAAGCACAAATAAGGCTGTAATAAATTGAAAATTCTATACAGCAATGTAAGAAAGAATGGCGTGCAGCATCGCTGCAAGAAAATGATACAGGAGTACTGCTAGAACGAAGTTACAGCAGCACTGACAGATGATACTGCAATCAGGTCTAAAATACAGCAGCACTGAAAGAATGCATCAGCTGCACAAGGACCAAGGATACAGCGCAGACTTACAAGTCAGATTAAGTAATACAGCGCCAACTACAAGACGAAGTATCCTGCAAATCCTAGGAAGGATAAATGCAGTACGAGGAACGGAGATTCAAACAAGAATAATAGAGCCGTTCAAGAAAAAGTTAAAGTAGCAGACTCGGAGCCAATGAGAAGATGCCAACTGGACTGACGCGCTGCAGAAAGCTGCGAGCCGCAACTGCCGCATTAAATGCTCCGAAAGAAAAAGTCAAGTCGCATTAAATGCGAACCATACTTTGGCCAGGCTATTTCAAATTCAAAAGAGGGATGTCTCCTTCAACGGACATCTTCTCCTACAAGTATAAATAGAGGTCGAGGAGCACTGAAGCTGGTTACTGTCACTGTTACTAAAGAACTAAAAACCATACGCGAAAGTTTCAAGCTTACAAATCTCAAGCATTCAAGCCAACAGTTTCAGTCACTCAACCTATCGAAGTGAAGCAAGTTCAAAGCTAAAGGATTCCTTACGGATTTAGAAGCTCACTTCGAAGCACAAGTTGAAGAAAACCTTTTTTATCTTTTTAACCTTGTTGCTGTGTGCTTAGGTTGTTTTAGTGGTGTCAAGCAGTTGATAGGAGAAATCCTTGCTATTTGTTTAGTTGTCTAAGTGTTAGGCAGCTTCCCTGTGTGGGAGTATAGAACCCTGTGTGGGTTAGCCTTTGAAGTTTGCAGTTGTTGTGTGTACGCTAGACTTCAGTAGGTGGTTTGCTTTGTAAAGTTGATAGATTGTTAGGAGTGACCTGTAAATCAATCTTGCTTAACAATGTTCCTGCTCGAGGAGCAGTAGAGTGGACGTAAAAGGATTACACCACCTTCGAACCACTATAAGCCATAAGTGTTTTTATCGTTTTTCTTATCTGCGCTTATTTTCTGCATATCTATCTATCTCTCATCATAAAACATTTTGAAAGAAGCATTCTTGTCTAAAACAGCCTTGTGTTTAAAAGTTTATTTTCGCTGCGTACAAAACTCCAGGTTACAGCGTGCAGCACTGTATCCTAGCGCTGCAAGCAGTAACCATCTATCGCTGCAAGCTCAAGTAACTTGCAATGCAGAACGGTTGTTTTAAAGATTCTGAAAAATCGACCAAGGTTCATTCACCCCCCCTCTGAACCTCGGACACCACTTGGGACCAACAAGTGGTATCAGAGCGAGTTGGGTTAAAAGCCAACTTATCTGGTCACCTACCCAGATCCACCTTTGTCTCGCTGTTTTCTTTGCTTTAAAATCATTTAAAAAAAAAGCATATCATGGATTCCTCCAATCATAAGCTACCTATGTTTTCCATAGTGGAATATGATGACTGGAAGATAAGAATGCAGGCACACCTTTCTGCCATGAATGATGAGATGTGGACGGTCATAACTGAAGGACCGATAATCCCCATGAAGGTAAATCCAATGTATGGAAGAGACCATGCAGAAAGAGAGCAGCCACCACCAAACTTCCTGATCAAACCACGACAAGAGTGGGGAAACGAAGATAGGAAGAAAGCCAACCTGGATAACGTGGCAAAGAACGCTCTATTTATTACTTTGGATAAAGGCACCTTCAGCAAAGTTAAAACTTGCTCAACATCCAAAGTAATATTGGAAAAGCTGGAGCAAATTTGTGAAGGAACTGAGCTCACCAAGGACAACAAAATCTCCAATGCTACACAATTATTCGAGCTCTTCGAAATGAAGAATGAAGAGACTCTTGAGCAACTAGATTTGAGATTCACATCAATAGTGAATGAACTAGAAGCTCTGGCCAAACACTACACACAGAAAAAAAAGAACATGAAGGTGTTGAGAGCCCTACCAGCGGAGTGGGATAGCAAGACCACTGCCATGAGAGTGTCTATGGACCTGAAGTCTATGAGCACATTTGACTTATTCTTCGACTTGAAAGCATTCGAGTACGACATCAATAGAAGGAGAAAGGAGTCAGAGGAGTCGATCTCCAAAGTTACAGTGCTAACCGCCAGAGGAACAAATGATACAGCAACCGCCAGTTGCAGTAAATAGAGTGAGGATACAGCAGAAGTTGCTGAAGAGGATATGACGCTCCTCTTAAAGAAATTCAGGAGATTCATCAAGAGCAACAACAATAGCAGCAACACTAACCTCAACAAAAAGAATGACTTCAGAAGAAGTCACTCAACCCCTCAGGTATCTTCTTCTCCACAGTCAAATACAGGAAATGTTGACTTGTGCTATAATTGTAGGAAGCCTGGACACTACGCAAGGAACTGTCCTTACCCAACCGTACACAAGTATCCTGAAGGAGAAAGAGAACAGAGGAGAGATAAGCGAAGAGAGGAAAGGCACAAGCTTCGAGCTCTCATAGGAGAGATGGAGAAAGCTAAGGATGCAGTAGTTCCGAAGGAAGTACTGAAAGCTGCAGAATCCTCAGACAGCGATGCTGAAACCTCATCCTCTAACGAAGAAGCACTCATATGTCTGATGGCTAAAGATGGCGAGGACAGCGAAGAAGATAAGGTAATCTACCAACCGCTGTCCATACACGTTGATGAGGAGCTGAATATGATCCACTCATTGAAAAGGATCATGAGTGATTTCGAGCAGATCAACTCAATTCATGAGGAACTGAAGGTTGAAAATGAAAACCTTAGAATCGATAATGAGATCCTCAAGAGCAAAAACATCGACATTGCCAAAATGCTCGCTGCACGAGAGTCTGATAACTCAAAGTGTAGTAAGCTGCAACAAGAGGTCTCTAGATTGAATCTGCTGATCACTGAGCTAAAATCTGAGAAGGAAATCTTGCAGTCCAAGATGAGTACGTTCACCAAATCTTCAAAGGATGCAAGAGATTGCATAAATCGTGTCAGAGATCCTTTTGAGATTTCAGGCATAGGTTACAGCAATCAAGGTTCTCAGAATACAGCAAGCACATCCAAAGCTGTGAATTTTGTTCAAGCTAAAACTCCAATGGAGAAAGAGTTACTCTGTGACTCTGAAAAGATCATGAACAGAACAGCAATGACAGATAAGGGGAACAGACCCCAATGCTCAACTGCAGAGAGTAAGCCTGCATCTAAGAATTGGCTGCAGCAGAAGCCATCTGCTGCATGCAGCAAAAGGATGCAGCAAGCAACAAAGTTGCAGCATAGAAGAAACATTCCCACCTATACTAAGACCTACATGTCTAAACCTCAAGGAGGATATACTCCAGGGAAGTATGGTGGAAGATCACACTACAAGCAGTCTGTCAAGACAACTGCATACAGCATGAGAACCAACAAATCTTGCAGTAAAGCAGTTACTGTTAAGAAAGTTTGGGTTCCCAAAGTAACTAACCCCAAAGGACCCGTATGGATATGGGTACCTAAATCTGTTTGAATTTGTTACAGGATACAGTGCCAGGATGCAACAGTGATGTATGGTATATCGACAGCGGCTGCTCAAGGCACATGACATGCAATAAAGAAACGTTGAAAGACTTCCAAGTATGTAAAGGACCTAAGGTCATATTTGGTGATGATTCCAAAGGAAGCACAAAAGGAAGTGGATGCCTAGTCAAGGGGAACATAAAGATTAAGGATGTATCCTACGTAAAGGAGCTTAGATACAATCTACTAAGCATCAGTTAATTTTGTGACAAAGGATATACAGTGGAATTCAACCTCAACAAATGCTTAATCAAGGACAGCACCACAAATGAAGTAAAGCTTACAAGAACAAGAAGAGGAAATATCTACTTAGCAGATTGGAATTCCTCCTCTCAATCAACATGCTTCATAGTGAAAAGTCCACCAGAGCTGAGCTGGCTATGGCACAAACGATTAAGTCATCTGAACTTCAAGACTATCAACAAGCTAGCAAGAAAAGGCCTCGTGAGAGGATTACCAGATGTAGCTTACAAAAAGGAGAATGTCTGTGGAGCGTGTCAAAAAGGAAAGCAAGTTAAGAGCTCTTTCAAGGATAAAATTCAGAAATCGTCTCACAGGATTCTAGATCTTCTACACATGGACCTCTTTGGACCAGTAGAACTAGTAAGCTTGAGCGGAAAGAAGTACTCCCTAGTAGTAGTGGATGACTACTCCAGATACACATGGACGATCTTTCTAGCAAAGAAGTCGGAAACTCAAGAAAAGCTACCTGGTCTCATGAAGAAAATTTAGAATGAAAAGAGCTTGAGTATAGTGAAGATAAGATCAGACAGAGGAACCGAGTTCACGAATAAGTTTATAGAGAAATTCTGTTCTGACAATGGTATTCGTCATGAATACTCTGCTGCAAGAACACCTCAACAAAACGGGGTTGCTGAAAGAAGGAATAGAACCCTCAAAGAGGCAGCAAGGACCATGATAGCAGAAGCAGAAATACCCAAGAGGTTTTGGGCTGAGGCAACCAATACTGCATGCTACACGCAGAACAGATGTCTAATCATCAAGGATCTTGACAAGACACCTTATGAAATATGGAATGGTCATACACCGAATATCTCTTATCTACACATCTTTGGATGCAGGTGTTATGTTCTCAACAATGGAAAGGAACATCTGAAAACTTTCGATGCTAAATCAGACGAAGGAGTATTTCTAGGATACTCTACTGTAAGTAGAGCTTTCAGAGTATTTAATAAGAGAACCCTGGTAGTAGAAGAATCTGTACATGTGGTGTTTGATGAACCATATTATGACACGAAGAAGCTGGAAAAACCACCTGAAGAGACCTCTCCTAGAAAAGAGAATGTTGTACCATACATAGAAGGAGTTCTGCCTACAGAAAAAGATAAAGATGAAGAAGCTGCAACCTTGGATGCAGCAGACATTCTTACAGCAGCAGAACCTCCTGCATTACAGCAACATGATGAGCAAAACACACCAACTCACGTCTTTGAGCCTGATAGGATGTGGCTTAGAAATCATCCAAGAGATCTCATTATAGGAGATCCATCCATCGGTGTAAGGACAAGGAGATCCATACCGTATGAAACGATGTTTGTGTGCTTCATATCACAATCAGAGCCTAAGAATGTTGAAGAGGCACTGCAAGATAGCAACTAGGTGCAGGCCATGCAAGAAGAATTGAATGGATTTGAAAGAAATCAAGTATGGCAAACAGTTGCAAGACCAACCCATCAAGGTGTAATTGGAACAAAATGGGTGTTCAAGAACAAGCTAGATGAATCAGGAGTCGTTGTAAGAAACAAAGCAAGATTAGTTGCTAAAGGATACTGTCAGGAAGAAGGAATTAATTTTGATGAGACTTTTGCACCAGTGGCAAGGCTAGAAGCAATAAGAATTTTCTTAGCGTATGCAGCACATATGAATTTCAACGTCTATCAAATGGATGTTAAAAGCGCATTCCTGAATGGTCTCCTCACAGAGGAAGTATATGTTGAACAACCTCCTGGTTTCGAGGATCAAGCAGAAGAAAAAGTGTTTCAGTTATAAAAAGCCTTATATGGACTGAAGCAAGCACCAAGAGCTTGGTATGACACCTTATCTCTCTATCTTCTGGAAAATGGTTTTCAGAAAGGAACAATCGACAAAATGCTGTTTAGGATACAGGATGGAGAAAGTGTACTTCTTGTACAAATTTATGTGGATGATATTATCTTCGGATCCACAAACAAAGAGCTATGTGAAAAATTCTCCAACCTGATGCAGTCAAAGTTCGAGATGAGTATGATGGGAGAATTAAGTTTCTTTCTCGGACTGCAAGTAAAACAGCTACCTACAGGAACCTTCATCAACCAAGTCAAGTATACGAAGGAGCTTATCAAGAAATTTGGCATGGAGAATGGAGCAGCAACATCCGTTCCCATGTCCACATCCATAAGTCTTGACAAAGATGAAGATGGTAAAGATGTAGACATTACCAAGTACAGACGCCTCATTGGATCATTGCTGTATCTCACAGCAAGCAGGCCAGATATTATGTTTGCAGTAGGAGTCTGTGCTAGATTCCAAGCAGCACCGAAGGAATCACATCTTCTAGCAGTAAAAAGGATAATTAAGTATCTAAAAGGAATTCAGGAAGTCGGCCTATGGTATTCTAAGGAAGGAGGATTCAAGCTCAAAGGCTACTCCGACTCAGATTATGCATGCTGCAAGATTGATAGAAAGAGTACGAGTGGGACGTGTCAATTTTTTGGAAATAGACTTATCTCGTAGTTCTGCAGGAAGCAGACCTCAATTGCAACCTCTACAGCAGAAGCAGAGTATGTTGCAGCAGGAAGTTGTTGTGCGCAGATTCTCTGGATACAGCAGCAACTTAGAGATTATGGGATAGAAGAAAAAGAGACTCCAATTCTCTGTGACAATACGAGCGCTATTGCAATTACCCATAATCCTGTCTTTCACTCAAGAACAAAGCACATTGACATTCGTCATCACTTTATAAGAGATCATGTTGAGAAGAAAGACATCGTGCTTGAAAAGGTTCACACGGATCTACAGCTTGCAGATATCCTTACAAAACATTTGAGTGAATCGAGGTTTTCCATGCTTCGAAACGAGCTGGGAATCCTTAAGTTATGAAGAAAAAGAAAATGCAAAACTGCATGCTTGAGGAAAGCAGTAAAGATGGTACTGTAAGCTACGCGTCAATACAGTACTGGGTTCAGACAGCGCTGCATCCTTATTCTTACAGTACAGCAGTTATCGAAGATTTCAAGCAGCACCAGGTTACAGCATTTATTTCAAAAGAGTATTGATTGCTCTGCAACCTCGTACTTGGTTTGCTGCAACCTTAAAAAGGCATTTATTTAGGCGGCAAAGGGCATGTCTTTCAGCATTAAATGAATGACTGCGGGTGTCAGGAAGTGGAAAGGGCGCTGACAGAGCCCACGCGCCAAGTAATTATTAGCGTCGATTTGACATCTCCGCTTTTTCCTGAGCCACTAGATCATTTCCCTGATTTATCTCAACCGTTAATCTCGCACGTCTCTTGAGAACCGCCATAAAGACCAAAATGTGCCATTTGAATTCACTTTTCACCATCTTCAGAGAGAGAAACGCTTTGATCGTAGAAAATTTTCTAAGTGCAAAACCCTTGTCTCTTCTCTCTCTATCTCACAAAGATTTCATCAATGGCTGCCAGAAGAACCATCGTTCTTGATGGAAGGATGATCAACAGGGAATACATCCTGGAGTTAGGACTGTATGACAATACCCTGATCAAGAGGATTTTTGATGCTCTTCAACAGACCCAAGTCCTAGGGCTGTTGACCACCGTGTACGCTGGCTTCTCCACGGAGTCAGTACAGAGATTCTACGCCTACGTTAGGCAGGCGGAGGAAAGGAACTGCATCCTATTCCGGATGGATGCAGATGAAGAAGAACGGTCGCTGACCGTTAGGGACATCTCCACCACCTTCAGCATCTCGGCTGCAGGTTTGACCCCCAGCCAGTTGGCGACGTATGGGGAAGCATTGGCTCAAGAGATGTGGGATCTCTTTCGAGCAAGGGATGCAGGGGCTGAAATCAAGAGAAGCGCCCCCAAGAAGCTCTTCAAACCAGAGTTTGAACTTCTCCACGACATCTGTGCATACTCCATCGAAGGGAGGATAGGGATCATGTCTGCAATCATGGCCGGAGAGAAGGTGAACTGGGCGAGGTTCATCATGAAGAGGCTGTGGGAGGAAGCAGAGAAGATAACGGAGCGTCGGAGCTACGGTATCACCATCTGCTCTCTACTCTGCAAGCTTGGCCTTCAACTTGCAGCACCCGCCCCCATTCATCCTGGAAAGTATCTCAGGGAGAAGAAGAAGAAGGGCAACACCCAGCCGAAGGCTGCAGGAGCAGGAGTTGCGAGGAAGAAAACCAAAGACAAAAAGAATGCAACTCTTGCTCTGCAAGATGAAGCTGCAGGCAGTGGGGAAGATGCTGAAGAAGAGGATCCTTCGAGTCCTCTTCCTGTTATCAAGAGGAGTTCAGGGAAGGCTGTACCTGAACTTGAATCCTCTTCCCCAGATGATGACGCACCCTTGGTGAGAAGGGCTCCACGCAGCAAGAGAGCTGCTGCTGCTGTTGGGGATGTGTCATATCAGCCCAGGGAGAAAGATGACTCTCTTTATTCCCAACTCTCCACACCTAATATGGTTGTAGTTGACCTTGGGGATGAGTCACATCAGCTTCAAGAGCTATATCAGCACCGGGTCGAGCCAACTGAAGAAGAAGCTTGTCTACAAACAGAAGCTTTAGTGCTCGATCCTACCTTTCCAGCGGCTAGAAATATGGCTGCGGAGTACTCTCTTTGGAGAGAGATGCGGCTATCTAAGGGGGAAATCCTATTGAAGTGGAAGGATTTCCTGACAGTCGAGCAAGCTGTCCTGAAGTGGGCCAAATCAGAAGATATTCTGGCACTCCTGCAACCTGACTTTGCAGCAAGAGTTCAAGAGCTCGATGGCTGCAGTGCTGTACAGGGAGCACAGGACAAGGGAAAGGGCAAAGCTCTTGCAGAATCCGACTCTGCAGAGTTGCCGATGAGAGCAGCAGTGGAAGATGTGCAGGTCTTCCTCACCCCGGTTGCGGAGGCGGTAAGAAGGGGCGATGATGTCGCATTTGCTCAAGAGCAAATCGACACCTTGGGAGTGGAGCAGGCTGAATAAGCTATGCTGCATCTTGCGCTGCAACAAAGCCTGAAGGAAACCAGAATGCAGCACACTCCAAGGAGAATGCGGGGAGAAGGCAGTTCAAGTTCTCATCAGACGAACTCCCCTGCATACGAGCAAGTGGTTGAGGGCCTCTCCAATATTGTCACGCTGGATCGCTTGGAGGAGGAGGAAACCCAACTACTAGATTATGGTGATTCCCCGGTTCGCGAAGATGAAGATGCTGCTACTGCAGATTCTGAAGGGGAACCATCAGCCATAATCAGGGATGTCATCACAGACATCTCCAAAATTGCCGATGAAGCATCTACGGAGGAAGTTGCAGAGGCGGCACTCCCTGCACTGGACACAACAGCAGTGCAGCCAGCAACCACCCTTCAACAAGAAGAAAGAGTTGCAGAGAAAAGCAGGGTGGAAGCTGAGATTCTTGCAGCAGTGGAGGATACAGTGCTGAAAGCTGTGACCGCTGCAGGAAGCCATGCAGAGCTGCAAGAACCCATTCTTGCAGCAGAGCCTGTCGAAGATGTATCAGGACCGGCCGAGGAGACGGGGTCCGTTGAGAAGACCTCAGTGGAGGATGTTGTTCTGACAACACTCCCTGAGTGTGAGAAGACCTCAGGTGGGGAGGCTGTTCAGACAGTACCCACTGAGGATGCTGGAGCTGAAGCCGAGGTAACCCCAGTGCAGCTAGAGACACCTCGAGAGAAGGTTGATGCTGCAGCTGCTGCATGCTCTCAAGAACCTTCAAAGGTTATAGTAGCAGAGGTTACTGTGGATGCAAATATGTCGGATGCCGAATTCGCAAGGATAATCAAGGCACGGAACATAGCTGTTCATGGGCCAAAATCTGGCGGAGCAGTTCCTGTTCCAGTCTTATCCAGCTCAGAGGAGGCATAAGAAGAAGAAGAAGAAGAAGAAGAAGAAGGAGAAGAGCACCCATCCTCTAGCCCGACAAGCTCTCATACCAGCAATCACGAGAATGAGGTTGCTTCTGAAGTTTCGAGGCAGGATGCAGAACGAGTATGTCAAGATGTTATCCCATTTGCTGCATCCGCTGCTGCCTCGACGAGAAGGAATTCTGGGCTAACTCCTGATGAATCTATCAATAGAGTCGAGACCGCTGTTAGACATCTGCTACATGCTCTCCAGGAGCATGAGTCTATCATGCGCAAAAGTCTCAGGGTCAGTGCCCAATTCCATGCTGAAACCATGACAGGTTTCAAGAAGGACCTCGAAGTGCTGCCTGATATGATCAAGTCGACTCTCAATGATCATTCAAACAGGCTGTACTACGATCGGATCAGGATGGAGAAGGAGTTGAAGGTCGAAGCTGCTCTGACGCGCCAAAAGGTCAGGCAATGCAAGCTGCATGCTGAAACTGCCTCAACCAGACTCAACTCTCACTCCAAAGTCCTGGAAACACTTCTGGATCGTGTCTTCGATCAATCTCAGAGAACCAGAAGTGTGGACGACAGGTTAGGGAATCTGGAGCTGATTATAGGAGAATTGAGGGATATCATGCTTCGTGCTTTCCCTCAGCATGTTGATGCTCCGGAGCCCGCCCCTGAACCGACCCGACACCTGCGATCAAGGGCGGTCCCAGCTGCCCCTGCTCAGCTCCCGGCTTTTGATGATGCCAAAAAGGGGGAAAGTTTTGAAGGTTTTGAAGATAGATACAGAGCAAAGGGGCTGCTGAATCGGAAGAGGAAAAAGATGATGACCAGCAACCTCTCAGCAGGAGGAGAAGAAGGTCTGGATCATCTGCTGCTGCTGATATCCCTTCTCCGAAGAGATGGAGAAGAGATGATGATGGAGCTGGTGGAGCCGGTGCAGCTGCTGGAAGAAGATCTGCTGCAGGTTCTGCACACAGCAGAGCTACAAGCAAGGATGCAGCACCGTCCAGCTATCATCATAAGAGAAGGGATGATAGCCAGCAGCAAGGCTCAAGGAAGAGGATGAGCGGGGACGAGTCTGAGAATCAAAGGCGCCAGTACGAAGAAGCTATAGATCCTAACGCCTGGATTCAAAGACTCAGTGTAATTGGTGAAAATCTTTCTAAATAACTTCTACCAATTCCCTCCTCAAGAAATCCCTCGCCTTGACACAGAAAATATCTCTGCTGAAGTGTCCGTGTTGATGGATCAAAGGCCTGAAGGAGAAAACATGGCTTGGAGATTTGACATCTTCAAAGAAGTCAGACTGCCTTTTGATCGAAATCCAACATTTGAGGCGATCACCATTTTCAAACGATCAGAGTACCTCAGACACTTCAGAGAACTATGCAGGCAAGGTAATTTCAGCAGATATCATACTTGCAAGACTGCATTAAGAAGGTATGAACAGCTCGTTCTGGAAGGAAGCCTTGATATTCAACAGCTGTAAATTAACCGAGTGAAGGAAGGGCTGGTTGTACCATTCTGCGAGGACTTATGGCTGAGATGGATTCAGATTCCTGTGATCAGACACAAGTTGGAAGAGTCCTACCAAGAGTCCATCAGGGACTGGTGGAAAAGATCAAGAGGAAGGGAAGGCCTTGAAAGGTTTGCAGGAAGACGATCAGACGAATCAGCAAGCAAAAGGTCTTAGTTTTACTAAGCAAAAGGCCTCTTATGATCCTTATTGTATTTTTGATGTTGTAAAAATTTCTATCTCTTAAATGAAGAAATTTTTCTTTCTGCTCTGACCAAGTTCAACTCTTATGAACTCATGCATGCTGTTTATGTTTTCCTGTTACTTTTGTTGAAAGGAATAGCATGATGCATCTCTGATGAATCCAAGTTTAGATTTAATTGTTCAAAGCTATGCAAGCATGTAATCTGGATAAACCATATGAGTTAATGTAAATGAAACTTCTTCATGAACGAAATATTGTAAAGGCTTTGTCATCATCAAAAAGGGGGAAATTGTTGGGATTTCATTGTTTAGATTTTGATGAGACAAACCAATCATGTAATAGGAAGTTTTGAGTACCCCATTTTCACATTGTTTAAGTGAATAAATAGACTAGAATTGAGTCTTGAGTCAAGTATTGAAATGGAGGTTAAAAGAGGATAAAGCTCATCTAAGCTTTAAAGGAAGATATCGCTGCAAGAAGGCAGGATACAGTATCGCTGCATGAAGGTAGGATACAGCATAGCTGGAAGAAGAAAGGAACAGCAAAGCATAAATAAGGCTGTAATAAATTGAAAATTCTATACAACAATGTAAGAAAGAATGGCGTGCAGCATCGCTGCAAGAAAATGATACAGGAGTACTGCTAGAACGAAGTTACAGCAGCACTGCCAGATGATACTGCAATCAGGTCTAAAATATAGCAGCACTGAAAGAATGCATCAGCTGCACAAGGACCAAGGATACAGGGCAGACTTACAAGTCAGATTAAGTAATACAGCGCCAACTACAAGACGAAGTATCCTGCAAATCCTAGGAAGGATAAATGCAGTACGAGGAACGGAGATTCAAACAAGAATAATAGAGCCGTTCAAGAAAAAGTTAAAGTAGCAGACACGGAGCCAATGAGAAGATGCCAACTGGACTGACGCGCTGCAGAAAGCTGCGAGCCGCAACTGCCGCATTAAATGCTCCGAAAGGAAAAGTCAAGTCGCATTAAATGCGAACCATACTTTGGCCAGACTATTTCAAATTCAAAAGAGGGATGTCTCCTTCAACGGACATCTTCTCCTACAAGTATAAATAGAGGTCGATGAGCATTGAAGCTGGTTACTGTCACTGTTACTAAAGAACTAAAAACCATACGCGAAAGTTTCAAGCTTACAAATCTCAAGCATTCAAGCCAACAGTTTCAGTCACTCAACCTATCGAAGTGAAGCAAGTTCAAAGCTAAAGGATTCCTTACAGATTCAGAAGCTCACTTCGAAGCACAAGTTGAAGAAAACATTTTTATCTTTTTAACCTTGTTGCTGTGTGCTTAGGTTGTTTTAGTGGTGTCAAGCAGTTGATAGGAGAAATCCTTGCTGTTTGTTTAGTTGTCTAAGTGTTAGACAGCTTCCGTGTGTGGGAGTATAGAACCTTGTGTGGGTTAACCTTTGAAGTTTGCAATTGTTGTGTGTACGCTGGACTTCAGTAGGTGGTTTGCTTTGTAAAGTTGATAGATTGTTAGGAGTGACCTGTAAATCAATCTTGCTTAACAAAGTTCCTGCTCGAGGAGCAGTAGAGTGGACGTAGAAGGATTACACCACCTTCGAACCACTATAAGCCATAAGTGTTTTTATCGTTTTTCTTATCTGCGCTTATTTTCTGCATATCTATCTATCTCTCATCATAAAACATTTTGAAAGAAGCATTCTTGTGTAAAACAGCCTTGTGTTTAAAAGTTTATTTTCGCTGCGTACAAAACTCCAGGTTACAGCGTGCAGCACTGTATCATAGCGCTGCAAGCAGTAACCATCTATCGCTGCAAGCTCAAGTAACTTGCAGTGCAGAACGATTGTTTTAAAGATTCTGAAAAATCGACCAAGGTTCATTCACCCCCCCTCTGAACCTCAGACACCACTTGGGACCAACAGTTGTGCTTCTTGATATTGGTGATTAGTTTTTATGTGTAATTAAAGATGATACGTGAGCATTGAATTTTGTACATCATGATCATACAAAGAAATGAAGTTAAAGCAAAGTTGACAGCTACTAGTACATCAAGGCCGGTGACATGCGAGGCATGGATATGGCTTAAAAGTAAAAGTGTGCCTGTGTGGCATGCGAGCCGTGGTTATGGTTCGAAGATATTGGGCCATAAACATGACTTTAAAGCAAAGTAAAAGTGTGTCTGTGTGGCATGCGAGCCGTGGTTATGGTTCGAAGATATTGGGCTATAAACATAACTTTAAAGTAAAGCAAAGTAAAGTACAGAGATTATTGAGCTAGCTCCTTTCCGATGTACTGTAGACGGGTCAAGGGCCCAACATAGTAAAAGATATCAAAGCCATGCATTCACGTTATTCTTAAAGTCCTTACAGCCATTTGTATGACAGTGCATGCATGATTTCTGCTTATTGAGCTTTAGCTCACCTAGTTTATGCATTGTAGGTGAGCATGACAACGTTTGATGAGCTTTTGGGACTTGCTAGCATGTTTTGGTGCTCCAACGGTGTTTTGGGATGGTGTATATGGATGACGACCTGCGGGGCTAAAACTTGGGCTTATTTTGCTTTTAACCATGTTGGTTTTGTTCAAATTTTTGGGATATGTTTAAAATCGTTGCGCCATAATGTTATATATTTGGTTTAGGGGAACTCTGATGACACTTTGGTGTAAGATATTGACTTATGCTCTGGTATAGATGAGGTGTTGATTATGATATGTCGTTTTTATTATTTTGTTATTTGTTAGATTGAAAAAAAAAATATATTAATGTCACATTTTTCAGAGTTTTGTATTTCAAAAGTGTTATAAAATTTAAGACGTGACAATTATTGTATCAAAATGTTCTTGATATCGACATTTGATATCTATATATCCATTGATAGTTTCGTAATTAAATTCAAATATCAATATTGATATTGATACTTGTATTTATAATTTGTGTCATCATATTTCAAATTACATTTTCATTTCTTAAATATCAATTTTAATTTAATTAAAAGCATTTATAAACTATATTCAATATATATAAGACATCTATGTATTATATTGAAATTGATTAAAGTAATTTAACTGAAGGGGAATTGATCTATGGTGGATTTTGGAACAAATAAAAAAATTTGATTAAATAAATAAAAGAATAAAGTATATGAGTTTTTTTAAAACAATGTATCAAGTTATAACTTATATGATTAAAGACAACCATATTTTCATTAGAAATAAGATAATTTTTCATTAATGCTATATAACATACCTGAAAATGAATATTATTATATATATAATAACATAATATATTTTAAATATTATTAAAACCTGTGCATCACAGCAGATATATTAGTTAGGTATAAAAAAGAGTTTTTCTTAATAAAAGCAGTTTCCACTTTTTTTGCAATGAGAATTGACAATTACAGCAGATATATTAGTTAGGTATAAAAAAGAGTTTTTCTTAATAAAGCCAGTTTCCACTTTTTTTGCAATGAGAATGACTGCCAAGCACGTGCAGCATGCCACACCATTCAATTAAAAAAGATTATGATAAATTATGGATAGACACGTCTTCTTGACAGACATAAATATATTTTATCATATATATTAAAGAAAAGTCCTTTTCCTAACCTTTAATATGATAATATTTAAAGAATGGGGCGCTTGCTTAAGGACCCGCCAACCCTATCTTTCATTAAAGTAAGAATATTATTTTATTTGGAATTATTTATGTACGTGCTCCTCGTTTAATTCAAAATTATAATAGAAAAGAAAATAGCATCACCCACTAAACGAAAGTAACGACAATTAATGCAGAGGTAATTAACTGCTTGACATAGGCCGCCGACACTTGGCTCCCTTTTATTATAGAAATTAAACACAATAATATTATAGTTGATACATGTTCCTAGCAAAACTAATAATAATAGTAACCCATTAAGAATCAAACATAATAACTTAATAAAGACTTGGAGATAGCCTTGGGGCAACAAGAACATCAAGTGGTGTGGTTTTGGCGTTGGATAGTCCACCACTCTCACTCATATCAACCTTTTCACCAGACACGGTAGAGAGCTCAAATGCCTGCACAATATTAGCCAATACCAAATAGACTATGAGCAGTCCAAAGTTTGATCCAGGACAGCTCCTTCGACCAGCACCAAATGGAATAAACTCGAAATCTTGAATCCTATAATCCGCATATTTGCTACTATTCAGAAACCTTTCAGGCCTGAACTCCGAGGGGTCGTCCGACCACACCTCTGGATCTCGGTGCAACTTCCACAAGTTTACGATCAGCCAAGTGCCCTTGGGAACATAGTACCCTCCCACAGTGCAATCCTTGGTGAACTCTCGAAGTGGCCCAAGTGGAAGAGGAGGGAACAATCTTAAAGTCTCTTTAACAATAGCATGGAGATACACTAAGTTGTCCAGATCTGATTCCTCCACTCGCCTTTCCCTTCCCACATGTTGCTCCACTTCTTCTTGAGCCTTCTTAAGAACATTTGGATTGTTCAATAAGAGAGTGATTATCCAAACTAACACTACTGTAACAGTGTCACTCCCACCAGAAATCAAAACCTGCATTATATACCACGTAAGTATATTAATTGTTTTCCAGATTTAAAACACACAAATAAAACATAAATACCCCGCATGTAGCTTTGACGATGGTATCATCATCATATTGGCCTTGAAAATTAGCACCTTGAACGACCGACAACAACACATCCATTAAATCACGCGGCTTATCGTCGCCGGAAATTTCCCTTCCTCGACGGTGCTCGTTCAACAACCCTCCAAAAACCCTGTCCATCTCCTTGGCAGTTTCCTTCATTTTCTTCTCATAGCCACCCAAATCAAGCCAGCCAAGAAAGGGAAAGGTATCAGCGGGAACAAACACCCCCGTCAAGTGGAAGAAATCCCCCAGCACCTTCTGCAACCTCCTCGACTCTTCCGTGTTATCTCCGACGCCAAATCTCTTCCCCACCACCAGCTTCAGGAACACATTCAAACTCATGTCTCCGAACAACTTCTTTAGGTCCACCAATGCCCTGCCAGACGCATCCTTCTTCTTCTCCCACTCCTCATAAACATCCTTAATAAACAGCTCAGTTTCAGACGCACGCACGTTTCTCTGCAACTCGATTCTGCTGTTGGACAGCATCTGGAGTGTGACAATCTTCCGGATTTCACGCCAGTATGGTCCGTATTGGCTGAACCCAAACATGGCGAAGTCGTAGCTCATGTGCTTTCCAGCTGTCATTCGTGGACGGGACGAGACGGCGATGTCGCATGTCGTGAACAGTTCTCTGGACAGCTCACTGCTGCACACAATCAGGACCCGCTGTGGGCCCAGCCTGATTGTGAAAATCGGCCCGTTCTCATCGATTGCAGCGGCTAAGTTTTTGTGAGCAAGTCCACTGCTCATGAGGTGGAGATGGCCGGTGAAGGGCCTTGCACCGCCTGCTTGTGGCGGTGCTTTCTTTGCACCATCTTTTGGCTTATTAGCTGACTGTGAGTAGTAGTAGAAAAGAAAGAAGATGGCAATGGCGCCTATTATGGCAGTGGTGAGGTCCATGGCTAATGAGAGACGGAAGGAATGAAGGATACGGAGATGCATTATTAAATACATACAGCTCATTTTGACATTGCACCCCATTCGAATTTTTTTTTAATCTATATTGTTTCATTTTCTACTTACCAGTCAACCACCCTTTAGCTGATGATTATTTTTAATATATTTGAAATTGGAATATATAGGGAGAAATTAATATAGTTTGTAATATTAATACTCAAATCAATTTAAGAGTGTCTATTTTTACCTAATGTCAAATAAAAATACCTCAAACTACTCACTATTTAGGAGAACCACCCTTATCCCTTTGATGTAGTCTCTTTTTACATCCACTTAATACAATAAAACATGTAGTCAAAATCAAAAAATATAACTTTTTTGTTGAATTTTCGTGTACCAAATATATTTGAGAAGAGCCTCATTATTCACCCCCTTTTACCTTTAGCAATTTCGTGTAGTTTGGAAGAGTCCCTTTTCCCTCTTTCTTCCCCTTTTTTTTCACTTTGATTGGAAAGGTCGTCCATTAAAGTTGCACCATACACGAAAATTGATTTGGGGCTTTCTCAAGAAGAGGTTAGTATTTTTTTAATGAATCATAGATTTTAGGGTGTTTTGGCCCTAATTTGTTTATAAGTTTGTGAATAGGGTTATCAATTTCATGTATGTTTGTGAATGTGTATTTGAATTTCGTTAAAGATTGAATCGGCCGCCCATTATTTGTCAATGTTTGTAAATTCTTGAATGTGTTCACTATTACACGACTTGAATATGTTTATAAATGTTTGTTAATTCATTTTTGGAAAGTTCACTATTACACTATCCTTCGTGCTTTAGGTTCAGCATTACATGATTTCTGTAATGCTCAATTCTCTAATCATTTGCATCTTACATTAAAATGCATTTATAAGCATGTATAATATACTCTTTTAAGTGTTTCTTCTTTTACAGTGGAAAGGTTTGACTTGGGAAGAGAAGATAGATGTGCTGAAAACGGTTATAAATATGCTAAATACATAATATCTCTAAAATGATATTCCTAAATTAACTTGTTTACACTTCTAAGTTATGAATTTTATTTCATTTATTTATAATTCTAAAGTAAGAAATATAGTGCAACTTGTTGGTTAGTTAACTAGGTTGTTGGTCCCAAGTGGTGTCCGAGGTTCAAAAGGGGGGTGAATGACCCTTGGTCGATTTGGCAAATCTTTTACAAACATACTGTTCTGCAAGTTACTTGAACTTGCAGCGCTAGTCAGTTACTGCTTACAGCACTAGGATGCAGTGCTGCACGCTGTAACTTAGAGTTTTTATATGCAGCGAAAAATATGATTTTGACACAAGGCTGGTTTTCTCAAATATGATCCTTTTGAAGATGTTTTATGCTTATGACAGATAGATACATAAGATAAAACACGGATATGAAAAGCAATAAAACACTTATGATTTATAGTGGTTCGAAGGTGGTGTAATCCTTTTACGTACAGTCTCCTGCTACCTCGAGCAGGAACTTTGTTAAGCAAGATTAAATTACAGGACACTCCTAACAATCTATCAATTTATAAAGCTAAACACCTACTAGAACCCAGCGTACACACAACAGCTGCAAGTTCTAAAGGCAACCCACACAAGATTTCACACTCCCACAAAGGGTTACCTATCACTAGACAATTATACAAGTAGCAGGGATAAATCCTATCAACTGTTCAACACCTAAAACAACCTAAGCACACAGCAACAAGGTTAAAAAGTATATAAAATTATTCTTCAACTGGTGCGGTGAAGTGAGCTTCTGAATCCTTCAAAGGATCTTTCAGCTTGAACTTAGTTCACTTCACTGAGGTCGAGTGACTGAAACTGTAGAATATGCTTGATAGAATATAGCTTTGAATGCTTGTTTTTTCGCGTAAATGTTTCAGTAGTTAGCTTCAGGATTGCTCATCCTCTATTTATACTTGTAGAAAGATATCCATTGAAGGAGATATCTCTCATTTGAATTTGAGTGTACTTGATCAAAGGAATGACTCGCATTTAATGTGACTTGACTTTTCTTTTTGGAGCATTTAATGTGGTGGTTGCGGCTCGCAGCTTTCTACACCGCGTCACTCCATGTGTCATCTTGGCATTGGCTCCGTTTCTGTAACTTTGATCTTCTCTGAAACGGCTCTATTTATTCTTGCTTGGTTCTTCGTTCCTCATACTATATTTATCCTTCCTCAGATTGGAGGATACTTATTCTGTTTGTCATAAGCGTTGTTGGTTGATTATACAGTAAGCTTCGAACTGTATCATAGGTCTGCTTGCAGCTGTTCGTTCTTTTCAGTACTGCAGTAACTTGACCTTCTTACAAAAGTAACTTCATACAGTACTGTTGTATCTTTTCTTGCAGTACTCATGTAGCCTCTTCTTGCAGTGTTGCTGCATGCCGTTCTTACTTACTTGCTGCATTGCTGTATCTGCTTTCTTGCAGTAGCTTCATTTTTATTTTCTCGATGCAGCATTATCCAGTTGAATACCTCCATCTTTCAACACCTATAACTAGACTCAATCCTAGCCTATGTTTTCACTTAAACATTGTGAAAAAAAAAATGGGTACTCAAACTTCCTATTACATATATGGTTTGTCTCATCAAAATCTAAATATGAAATCCCAACAATTTCCCCCTTTTTGATGATGACAAAACCTTTACACTATTTTGTTCATGAATGAAGTTTTTACGTTGCACTATATCATATTTCATCAAGATTACATACTTGATATGCTTGAGAAAGAAATTCTAATCCTGGATTCATTAGAGATGTATCTTAACTAATCCTTTATCACATATCATTAGAATAGCTAAAGAGCATGCAAAGGTTCATAGGTTATGAACTTGATCAAATGCAGAAAATAAAATGTCTTCATTAAAAGAAAGAAATTTTACACATCATACAGAGAGATATATACAAAGATGTACAACATCATACATTGATTACTGCTGAAACAGGGACATTCTTGTAGACGATTCTTCTGGTTTTCTTTCAGCAGTCCTTCTTTCTTGCTTCATCATCTCTCTGGATCCTTTCCACCAGTCTCGAATGGACTCTTGATAGGATTATTCCAGCTTCTTCATGATCTTCTGAATCTGAATCTATCTCAGCCAAAAGTCCTCACAGTAAGGTACAATCCCGTCTTGCTTCACCAGAGTTATATACTTGTTCTGAATCTCTAGCTCTCCATCCCTGGCAACCTGCTTATATCTCCTCAATATAGATTGTCAAGTTTGAAATCTCTTGAAGTAGCCATTCCTGCAGAGGTATCTGAAGTATCTGAGGTACTCTGATCTTTTGAACAAGGTGATCGCCTTAAATGATGGATTCCTATCAGTAGGCAAAACAACTGCTTTAAAGATGTTTAAGCTCCAAGCCATGTTCCCTCCTTTAGGCCTCTGATCCATCAGCACCGATACTTCAGCAAAAATGTTGTCTGTATTGAGACGTGGAACAGGGGCATTATGGACCACAACTAATCGTGGTTTTTTGGCAAGTGCAGGGGCTTGCCTGGATCCTTGAGCATGCTGAGGGAATACATTAACCATCATATCCCTTAGTTCTCCTACGATTATCTCCAGGTTCCCCAAACGATCATCGACACTTCTGGTTCTTCTGGTTTTTGATCCATCACATGGTCCAGAAATGTCTCCAGTAGCATGAAGTGAGATTGAAGCCTTTCTCCAGCAAAATCAACTGAGTTTTTACAAATCTTGATCTCAACACGGTTGAGTGCAGTTTCTCTCTTGAGCTCTCCCTCCATTTTGACCCTAACCCGGTACAACCTGTTTATATTTTCATTGAGAGAATGTTTGATCATATCAGGCAATACTTCAATGTCTTTCTTGAAGCCAGTCATGGTCACTACGTGGAACTGGGCGCTGACTCTCATGCATGCTGTTTTTCATGTTAGACTCATGATCTTGAAGAGCATGCAACAGGTGTCTAACAACAGTAAATACACTGTCGATTGATTCATCAAGGGTCAGGCCTATTGTCCTTTGTTGTCTGTGGGCAACAGCCGATGCAACATATAAAATCAGGGCTTGAGGTTGTTATGCTTCATTCTGCTTCTGCGCCACAGATGTTTCTTCCACATCCGCATCCTTGTTTAGGCTCGACAAGAGGCTTGAGAAACCCGAGGTGGGATCTTCATTTACTTTTGTCTCACTGGCCTCCTCAGTAATCTCCATTGCTGTATCCATGGTGGATCCTAGTAAGCTTGCAGCAGCAACAACATCAACATCAACCTCCTTTTAAGGTGTCTTTAACTGCTTAGGGATTACCTCGGCCTCTATTCTAGCATCCTCTAAGGGTGCTGTCTCAACAATCGCCCCTTTAGAGGTCTTCTCATCCTCAGGGAGTGTTGTCTGAATAACAGCGTCACTTGAGGTCTTCAGCGTGGACCCCATCTCCTCTATCGGTCCTATAAGCTCGACAATGTCTACTGTAAGAATGGGTTCTTGCAGCTTCCACTATATGCAGAACTGAAAGCTCGACAGTTGCAAGAATTTCAGCATCCACCCTGCATGTTTCCTCAGCAGCTTCTATAAGGGTAGCTGCTTGTTGTACTATTGTCTCTACCAATACAGGGAGTCCATCCTCTACAACTTCCTCTGTGGTCGTATCATCGGCAATCTCAGCAATATCAGAAAGTACATCTCTGATAATGGCGGTCGGTTCCCCCTGAGTGTCTGTAGCAGCATCTGCAACAATGCAAACTGGAGAATCGCCATAGTCAACTAGCTGAGGCTCCTCCTCTTCCAAAGGGTCAAGAGTGACAATCGTGGAGAGATCTTTAACCATTTGTTCATATGCAGGGGAGCTTGAGTTGTGACTTGAGCATCCTTCTCCCCGTATTCTCCTAGGAGTGTGTTGCATCCTCATCTCCTTAACGCTTGCTTGCAGTACTTGTTGCAGCATGGCTTCCTCAACTTGTTCCACTTCTAGGGTGTTGATTTGCTCTTGGGCAAATGCAACATCATCGCCCCTTCTTACAGTCTCTGCAGTCGGGGTTAGGAAAACTTTGACATCCTCCATTGCTGCTTTCATCGGCAGCTCTACAGAGTGAGATTCTGCAACAACTTTTCCCTTCCCTTTGTCCAGTGCTTCCTGAGCAGCAGTGGATCTATATCTTTCTTGTACTACTACTGCATACTCAGGTTCCAGGAGTGCTAAAATGTCTTCTGAGTTGGCCCACTCCAGGACAGCTTGCTCCACCGTAAGAAATTCTTTCCACTTCAATAGAATTTCCCCCTTTGTCATTCTCATGCTCCTCCAGAAACTGTACTGTTGCTCTATATTTCTAGCAGTTGGGAAGGTGGAATCAAGCACAGTCTGAACAGCTTCTTTATGATCACGCGAAGAGGCTAAGTTAGCAGCCCCTTGTAGACGAGCTTGTTCAATTGACTCATCCCTTTCCTCCTCATCTGCTGCAACTACCATTAAACTTGTAGTAGAGAGTTGGGAATCAATACGCAAGGTCTGCACCCCAGATCTTGCAATAGCTGCAGCAGCCTTCTTCTTCCTGCGTAGGGAGACAGTTTTACTCGTCTCCTTCCTCACCAAGGGTGTGTCATCATCTGAGGATGAGGATTCAGGTTCAGGTTCAGTCTTTCTTGGGGTTCTCTTGATGACGGAAAGAGGACTCTCAGCATCATCATCTTTCTCTTCACCGCCGCTACCTACAGCTTCATCTTGCAGAGCCAATGTTGCTGTTTTTTTGTCTTTAGTTTTCTTCCATGCAACACCGACACCCACCGTTTTCTTTTGGGTCTTACCCTTTTTCTTTTTTCCGAGATACTTTCCAATGGGGATGGGGATGGGAGCTGCAAGCTGAAGACCTAGCTTGCAGAGCAGAGTGTAGATGTTGATTCCATAGCTCCTCCTTACTGTGCTCTTCCCTGCCTCCTCCTAAATCCTCTTCAAGATGAACCTTGCCCAGTTCACCATTTCTCCATTCATGATGACAGACATGATCCGCAAGTGGAGATCAGTGCATTTGTTATAACTCTCGGTTCGACCTTCAATGGAGTATGTACAAATATCGTGAAGAAAATCAAACTCCGATTGGAAGAGTTTCTTCGGGGTGCTTCTCTTAATCTCAGTCCCGGCATCTCTTGCTCTGAAGAGATCCCACATCTTTTGAGCATTCTCTTCTCCATACGTCGCCAATTGACTAGGGGTCAAACCTTCAAAAGAGATACTGAAGGCAGTGGCGATGTTAGTGGAGGACACTGTTGTCTCTTCTCCGTCTGCATCCATCCTAAATAGGATGTAGTCTCTCATCTCCTTGGATCTCTTGGAAAAGGAATAGAATCGCTGAACCGATTCTATGGAATATCCAATATAGACGGTGGTTAGGAGCTCTAAAACATGGGTCCTTTCCAGAGCGTCCAAGATTCTTCTGATAATCGCATTGTCATATAAACCAGAGTCATAAACATACTCCTGGTTTACTAATCTTTTTTCGAAAATGATGGTTTGTCTTGCCACCATTGATGATTTTGAGAGAGAGATGAGTTTCTGAGACTTAGGAAATTTTTACGAAGGAAAGGAAACTTCTCTCTGGGGTTATGGCAAAATAAATTTGAAAATGAAAAGGTTATGGGATTATGGAGAATATCAAGGGACGTGTAGTAAGATCAACGATTGAGATTAAAAAAGAGGGAATTGATCTTACGGTCCTTAGAAAAAGATGGAGGGTCAAATCGTAAATAATCACAACTTGCACAGACATAGGCTCTGACCGCACCTCTTCGACTTTTGACAGATGCAGACTTGTATAAAATGCTGAAAGACATGCAATTTGTCACCTAATTTATTGTTTTTTTAAGCTTGCAACATCCTAGGTACGAGATTCCAGAGTATTGAATACTCTTTGAAATAAATGCTGTAACCAAGTGCTGCTTACTTCCTTTTAGCTATTTGTGTTGTAAGAATTAAAGATGCAACGTTGTTTGAACCCAGCGTTGTATGAAGACGCACCTTATAGTGTGATTCTTACAGCTTCTCACAAGCATGCAGAGATTTCCCCTAGGCTTCTACAACTTCTTTTTTGACTCATAATTTCAAAATTCTCAGCTCGTTTCTAAGCATAGAAAATCTTGATTCACTCAATAGTTTAGTGAATATATCTACAAGGTAAAGATCCGTATAAACTTTTTCAAGCACGGCATTTTTCTTCTGCATGTGATCTCTTATAAAGTGATGTCGTATATCAATGTACTTTGTTCTCGAGTGAAAAATAGGGTTATGGGTAATTGCAATTACACTTGTATTATCACAGAGAATTGGAGTCTCTTTTTCTTCAATCTCATAATCTCTTAGTTGCTGTTATATCTAGAGGATTTGAGCACAACAACTTCCTGCTGCAACATATTTTGCTTCTGTTGTAGATGTTGCAATCGATGTTTGCTTCCTACAGAACCATGAAATATGTCGATTTCCCAAAAATTGACAAGTCCCACTGGTACTTTTTATATCAATCTTACAACCTGCATAGTCTGAGTCTGAGTAGCCTTTAAGCTTCAATCCTCCTTTCTTGGGATACCATAGGCCTACTTCTTGAATTTCTTTCAGATATTTGATAATCCTTTTGATAGCTGAACGATGTGACTCCTTTGATGCTGCTTGAAATCTTGCACAAACTCCAACTGCAAACATTATATCTGGTCTGCTTGCTGTAAGATACAGCAAGGATCCTTTGAGCTGTCTGTACTTCGTGATATCTGCATCTTTTCCATCTTCATCTCTGTCAAGGCTTATGGATGTAGACATAGGGACAGATGTTGCTGATCCAATCTCCATGCCAAATTTCTTGATAAGCTCCTTTATGTACTTAACCTGGCTGATAAAGGTTCCTGCAACCAACTGTTTTACTTGCAGCCCTAGAAAGAAACTTAATTCTCTCATCATACTCATCTCTAACTTTGATTGCATCAGGTTGGAGAACTTTTCACATAGATCGTTGTTGATGGATCTGAAGATGATATCATCCACATATATCTGTACTTACATCTGTACTAAGAGAATACTATCTCCATATTGTATCCTAAACAGAGTCTTGTCGACTGTTCCTTTCTTGAAATTGTTTTCCAGTTGGTAGAGGGATAAGGTGTCATACCAAGCTCTTGGTGCTTGCTTGAGTCCATATAGGGCCTTGTGTAATCTAAACACCTTCTCTTCTGCTTGATCTCCAAAACCTGAAGGTTTCTCTATATAAACTTCCTCTGTAAGAAGACCATTGAGAAATGCACTCTTCACATCTATCTGATATACATTGAAATTCATGTGAGCTGCATATGCCAGAAAAATCCTTATAGCTTCTAGCCTTACTACTGGAGCAAAAGTCTCATCAAAATCAATTCCTTCTTCCTGGAAATATCCTTTAGCAACTAATCTTGCTTTATTCCTCACAACAAGTCTAGATTCATCTAGCTTGTTCTTGAAGACCTACTTTATCCCAATAACTCCTTGATGAGTTGGTCTTGCAACTGTTTGCCAAACCTGATTTCTTTCAAATCCATTTAGCTCTTCTTGCATGGCTTATACCCAGTTGATATCTTGTAGGGCTTCTTCAACATTTTTGGGGTCTGTTTGGGATATGAAGCATGCAAACATTACTTTATGAGGAATAAACCTTCGTGTCCTTACTCCTATGGTTGGATCTCCAATGATGAGATCTCTAGGATGATTCCTTAGCCATGTTCTATCAGGCTCGAAAACATGTATAGGTCTAGGTTGCTCCTCATGTTGCTGTATGAATAGAGGTTCTGCTGCTGTAGGAACGTCTGTTGCATCCAGAAGTGCAACTTCTTTTTTTTTGTCTTCTGTTGTAGGCAGAACTCCTTGAACATATGCAACATCATTCTCTTTTCTTGGTGTTATTTCTTTAGCAGGCTCTTCTAGCCTTTTGGTGTCATAATGTGGCTTATCAAACACCACATGAATCGATTCTTCAACCACTAAGGTTCTTTTATTGAAGACTCTGAAGGCGCTACTTACAGTAGAGTATCCTAAGAATACTTCGTCGTCTGATTTTGCATCAAAGGTCTTTAGATGCTCTTTTTCGTTGTAAAACATTTGGTGTATATCCATTCCAGACTTCATATGGAGTTTTGTCTAGATCTTTGTTGATTAGGCATTTGTTCTGTGTGTAGCATGAAATGTTGGTTGCTTTGCTTCCTTGAGGGTTCTATTCCTCATTTCAACTACACCATTCTGTTGAGGTGTCCTTGCATCAGAGTATTCATGACGAATACCATTATCAAAACAGAATTTCTCAATGAATTTGTTTGTGAACGTAGTTCCTCTATCTGATCTTATCTTCACAATGCTCAAGCTCTTTTCATTTTGAATCTTCTTTATAAGATCAGGTAGCTAGTTCTGAGTCTCTGACTTCTTAGCAAGGAATATGGTCTAGGTGAATCTGGAGTAGTCATCTACTACCACAAGTGAGTACTTCTTCCCACTTATGCTTACTGGTTTTATTGGTCCAAAGAGGTCCATATGTAGAAGATCTAGAATCCTCTGAGATGACTTCTGCAACTTGTCTTTGAATGAGCTTTTCACTTGCTTTCCTTTCTGACAAGCTCCACATATATTCTCCTTCTTGTATGCCACATCTGGCAGTCCTTTTACAAGGCCTTTTCTTGCTAGCTTGTTGATTATCTTGAAGTTCTGGTGACTCAGCCTCTTGTGCCATAGCTAGCTCAGCTCTGGTGGACTCTTTACAATGAAGCATGTTGGTTGAATAGAAGAGTTCCAGTCTGCAAGATATATGTTTCCTCTTCTTGTTCTTGTAAGCTTGACTTCATTTGTTGTGTTGTTCTTGATTAGGCACTTATTGAGGTTGAACTCCACTGTGTATCCCTTATCACAAAACTGACTGATGTTCAGAAGATTATATATGAGTCATTTCACATAGGATACATCTTTGATTTTGATATTTCCTTTGATTAGGCTTCAACTTCCTTTTGTGCTTCCATTGGAATCATCTCCAAAGATGACCTTCGGTCCTTTACATTCTTGGAAGTTTTTAAGGCATCTTTACTGCCTGTCATGTGTCTTGAGCAGTTACTATCTATGCATCATACATCACTACTGCAACCTGGCACTAAAACCTATAACAAAATGAAACAGATTTAGGTACCTATTTCTATAAGGGTCCTTTTAGGTTAGTTTCTTTTGGAACCCATACTTTTTTAACAGTCAATATTTTACTATAAGATTTGTTGGTTCCTGTTCTATATGCAGTTTTGTTTTTAAACTGCTTGTTAACTGTGTGTGCAAAGACTAAATATGTGTTACCAACACTCTTGGGGTGTGGTCTTCCACCATACTTCCCTGGAGTATATCCTTCTTTAGGTTTAGGCATGTAAGACTTAGTATTGGTGGGGAAATATCTTCTATGCTGCAACTTTATGGGTTGCTGTATCTTTTTACTGCTTACAACAGATAGCTTCTACTGCAGCCAGTTCTTCGATGCAGGCTTACTTCCTGTAGTTGAGCATAGGGGTTTCTTACCCTTATCCATCAATGCTGGTTTGTTCAAGATCTTTTTTGAGTTGCAGAGTAACTCATTCTCCATTGAAGTTTCAGCTTGAACAAACTTAATAGTCTTTGATGTACTTGATGTATCCTGAGAGATGTGAGTGCTGTAACCTAAGCCGGATTTTTCAAATAGACTTCTGTTTTGACTTAGGCACTCCCTTACATCCTTAGCTGACTTGCTAAATACTTAGATCGTAGATTGCAAGCTCTTCTTCTTAGTTTCTAGCTTAGTGACCAGCAGACTTAGCCTTGAGACCTCTTTTTGTAGCTTGCTGCACCTTGAGTTATCAGACTTACATGCAGCTAGCATTTTAGCAATATCAATGTTCTTGCTTCTGAGGATCTCATTGTCGATTCTTAGATTTCATTCTCAACTTTTAGCTCCTCATGGGTTGAGTTAATCTGCTCGAAATCACTCATGATCCTCTTTAAGAGTGGATCATGTTTAACTTCTCTTTTTCTGGTATGGACAGCGGTTGGTATATTACCTCATCTTCTTCGCTGTCTTCACAGTCTTTTATCAGCAGGTAAATCACTGCTTCTTCATCTGAGGATGAGGTTTCAGTATCACTGTCAGAAGATTCAGAACTTTCAACATCTCCTTTGAGACTGCTGTATCTTTGGCTTTCTCTATCTCTCCAATGAGAGCTCAAAGCTTGTGCCTATCCTCTCTTCTCTTTTTTCTCCTCTATTCTCTCTCTCCTTCGGGTTACTTGTGCATCGTTGGATGTGGACTGCAATTATAGCATAAGTCAAGATTGTTTGTATCTGACTGTGGAGAGGAGGATACCTGAGGAGGTGGATGACTTCTTCTGAAGTCATTCCTCTTGTTGAGATTGTTGTTGTTATTGCTGTTGTTGCTCTTCACGAATCTTCTAAATTTCTTAAGAAGAAGAGCCATATCCTCTTCAGCGTTCTCTGCTGTAACCTCAGACTGCTTACTATAGCCAGCAGTTGTTGTATCCTTGGAGCCTCTGGCAGTCAGCGCTGTAACTTTGGAGCTCGATTATTCAGACTCTTTTCTTCGTTTGTTGATGTCATATTCGAATGCTTTAAGGTCGGAGAAAAGATCAAATGTACTCATAGATTTCAAATAAATGGATACTCTCATAGTGGTGGTTTTGCTATCCCATTCCACTGGCAGGCTCTAAGTACTTTTATGTTTTTCTCCTTTTGGGTGTAGTGCTTACCCAGAGCTTATAGTTCATTCATAATGGACACGAATCTTAAATCTAGTTGCTCAAGAGTCTCTTCATTCTTCATCTCAAAGAGCTCGAATAGTTGGGTGGCGTTGAAGATCTTGTTGTCCTTGGTGAGTTCTGTTCCCTCACATATTTGTTCCAACTTTTCCTAAATTTCCTTGGACCTCCTGTAAGTTTTGACTTTGCTGAATGTGTCTTTGCCCAAGGTGATGAACAGAGCTTTCTTGGTCACGTTGTCTAAGTTAGCTCTCTTTTTGTCCTCGTTATTCCATTCTTGTCTAGGCTTAACCAGGAAGCTAGGTGATGGCGGTGCTCCTTTCTCCATGTCTCTACCAAGCATGGGGTTCACCTTCGTGGGGATGATCGGTCCTTCAGTGATGACCGTTCACATTTCATCATTCATTGCTGAAAGGTGTGTCTGCTTTCTTATCTTCCAATCATCATATTCCTCTATGGAAAACATGGGTAACTTATGATTAGAGGAATCCATGATATGCTGTAAGAATGAGTTTTTCAGGATATAGAGAAAACAGTGAGACTACGGTGGATCCGGGTAGGTGACCAGATAAGTTGGCTTTTAACCCAACTCGCTCTGATACCACTTGTTGGTTCCAAGTGGTGTCCGAGGTTCAAATGGGGGTGAATGATCCTGGTCGATTTTGTAAATCTTTTACAAACTTACTGATCTACAAGTTACTTGAACTTGCAGAGCTAGTCAGTTACTGCTTACAGCACTAGGATGTAGTACTGCATGCTGTAACTTAGAGTTTTTATACACCGTGGAAAAAATGATTTTAACACAAGGCTGATTTTCTCATATATGATCCTTTTGAAGATGTTTTATGCTTATGACAGATAGATAAATAAGATAAAACACATATATGAAAAACAATAAAACATTTTATGATTTGTAGTGGTTCGAAGGTGGTGTAATCCTTCTATGTCCACTCTACTGCTACATCGAGCAGGAACTTTGTTAAGCAAGATTGAATTACAGGACACTCCTAACAATCTATCAACTTATAAAGCTAAACACCTACTAGAACCCAGCGTACACATAACAACTGCAAGTTCTAAAGGCAACCCACACAGGATTTCACACTCCTACACAGGGAATTGCCTATCACTAGACAACTATACAAGTATCAGGGATAAACCCTATCAACTGTTCGACACCTAAAATAACCTAAGCACACAGCAATAAGGTTAAAAAGTATATAAAATTATTCTTCAACTGGTGCGGTGAAGTGAGCTTCTGAATCCTTCAAAGGATCTTTCAGCTTGAACTTGGTTCACTTCACTAAGGTCGAGTGACTGAAACTGTAGAATATGCTTGATAGAATATAGTTTTGAATGCTTGGTCTTTTCTCATAAATATTTTAGTAGACAACTTCAGGATTGCTAGTCCTCTATTTATACTTGTAGAAAGATATCCGTTGAAGGATCTATCTCTCATTTGAATTTGAGTGTACTTGATTAAAGGTATGGCTCGCATTTAATGCGACTTGACTTTTCTTTTTGGAGCATTTAATGTGGTGGTTGTGGCTCGTAGCTTTCTGCAGCGCGTCACTCCACATGTCATCTTGGCATTGGCTCAGTGTCTGTAACTTTGATCTTCTCTGAAACGACTCTATTTATTCTTGCTTGATTCTCCGTTCCTCGTACTGCATTTATCTTTTCTCGAATTGCAGGATACTTATTCTATTTGTCATAAGGGCTTTTGGTTGATTATCTAGTAAGCTTCGTGCTATATCCTATGTCTACTTGTAGCTGTTCGTTCTTTTCAGTACTGCTGTAACTTGATCTTCTTGCAAAAGTAACTTCATACAGTATTGTTGTATCTTTTCTTGCAGTACTCCTGTAGTCTCTTCTTGTAGTGTTGCTACATGTCGTTCTTACTTACTTACTGCATTGTTGTATCTGCTTTCTTGCAGTATTGTTGTATCTGCTTTCTTGCAGTAGCTTCATTCTTATTTTCTCGATGCAGTATTATCCAATTGAATACCTCCATCTTTGAGCACCTATAACTAGACTCAATCCTAGCCTATGTTTTCACTTAAACATTCACTACAAAAAATTTCACTTTTTACAACGGGTAAAACTCGTTGTCGTATCCAATTTTTGAGGGTTGTTGTATCTAGGGTTGTAAAAAAAATTTCTCCATTCAACAACGCACCTAAAAGCGTTGTCTTATCTAGATACGACAACGCTTTTATACCGTTGCAAGAAAGGGTTGTCTTCTCTTATTTTGTGCAACTATATATGCAACGCTTAAAAAAGTTATCTTTCTGAAGTACAACAACAAGAATTTATGCAACGCTTATAACCATTGTCTTTTATTTTTATTTTTTTGGGTTGTCGTTTTATAAAATAACAACGTTAATGACAACCCTTTTTGTGTTGTCTTTTTTGTTTATTCATATTTTTTACAATAATTTTATATTTTGCTGGATATATATAATAATATAATTTAATTATATAAACTAACAAATGTATTAGAAGAACATTTGAACATCGTCAATATCATCGGTTACATTCATAAATCATCCCAACAATATGTCTCATCCTAACACTTGAAATCACACAACCTTAAGTCCATAAATTTAAAGTACTCCAACAATTAATAACAAAATGGCTGAATTTGTTTGAATAACATCATGACCTTTACAATCACGGCATCACGAACTTGACATGTACTCCCTACATCCCCACAATCTGTCAAATCTAAAAACAAAGTTAACATGAGCACCTAAAAATCATAACGTGATCATATTAAATATTTAAAAGAAAGTATTGCAAGTTAAAATATAGTAGTCACCTTATTCTACCCATTTATATGTTCTTGAACGCAATCAGCCCATTCAACACGAACTTCATCAATATCAGCTCTAGTGCACTTAACATTCGTGAACTTTGAAAAAAGAATATATAGAAAAATCAACTTCATTTTATTTTGGTTAATATGATCATAATTTCAGGTCAATGAATGATACAATCGAATCATGAAATTAAAATGAAAACAAGAGAAATAATAACTGCTCTTAAAATGAATATATCTAAAAAGATGATGAGCAAATGGATATACTTGGGAGTAGTCAGAATAAAACATTATATCAGAAAGAAAGGCAAGTAAATGATAAAGTCCATCACATTCTTGCAATAATTGATCAACAAACATGTAAAATGTCAACAGTTGCAAATCGAGTATATATGAAGTAAATGCTTTTTCAAAACCTTCAAAACACAAAGGAAATGGTTAGAAAAAACAGAAAAAAAATAAGAAACAAAGATGCCATTTCTTATATTTTGAAAAGCAAACAGAAAGAAACAAAAACATAACAAAAGTATTAAAATTTCCATGCTTCTAGTATGTCATTATAATAAGCTAAACTAAAGCCATGTCCGAGGTCTCAAAATTTTTATCCTTATAACTTAATATGATCACACTAATATATTCTCACTTTTTTTCTGGTGGTAAAGAAGATGAGAAGTTGACATGGTTAGAAATCTAAGTTAGCAACATTTAATAGATATATGTCAATCAGTATACCGAAAATGGAAAGAGAAAAACATACCATTTAATTAAAGAATCACTAGATCAAAAACTAATATAGATTTGTGACACTTTCAATATTCTTTTTCCTTGATGTTCATGCATCACTGGTAATTAAAATTGAACAATTAAAATTTAATTATTATCAATATTATTTAGCTTATGAAAACTCATGCGTGCATGTTCTTAATAATCAATGTTATTTTCTTTCCAAAAATAAAAAAGAAAAGAAGGAAAAAGCCAAAACAAAGTGGGAATGGTTTCATCAAAGACTAATTTGAATCATTGTATTTACTGAAGAAGTATATATAATTGAGAAGAGAGAAAAGTCAATGTATATGCCTGATGAGTCTGAAAAAAAAAAATTTGTTACTAAACTATAAATAATGCCTCACATTCAGCCTATTTTCAAAATGAAAACGGAATGGAAGAATATAGCATATTATAACAATACATGGAGCATGTATCACACCATTGGTCACCAGAAGGTTGATAGTAAATATAGTAAACTTCTATCATAACTTCCACCGATTTAATTTTAATGCATCAAAACACAAGGGTAATAAATAATTAAAATGAAATTAAGAATCAGTAAACTAAGATTATAATATTATGAGAGAATTAAAGTTGCATGTTATATTTTACCTCACTTTATATATACTGTGTTATGTATTGAACATGAATTAATAGTCAAATCAGAAAACCATTATACTAAACTGAAGGTAATACATTCTACATAAGTACAATTTGAGACTAAAAACTAACTCAAACAATCCTAATCATTTCATTCCCACTAAAGTGATAAAGGAAACAAGTTTAAAGAATCACTGCATAACTGAAGTATCACATAAAAATTAAAAACTAGAACATTTGAATCAATTAAAACCATAATTGCATATTATAAGACAAAGATCAAAGATTAAAGAGCCCTTATCCAGTTGAAACACTATAACCAACAACCAGGGACATCAACATTCCAATATGATACAAAATTTTACCTTTGATGGTCAATTATTCTCAACAATTTAATGGCCAATTATTCTCAACAAGAACCAAGAAGCAAGTAAAAGATATGAACATAATATAAATTGAGATTATAAAAACCACCCACATTTCCATACTCCCCAAATCATGCTTAGATTATAAGCTAAATAACGTCATGCAAGACGCCTTCAACTACAATCAGATCTACAAAGTCAATGGAATCAGTGAAAATGAGAACTTAACTTAAAATTTTCAAACTTAAGATACCTACAAAAATCATCAAACTAACACATCCAGGGTAACTTTTCATGAAAATGAAAGGAAGAAAGCATCTAGTTATTAAATAAAATTACCGCACATTGCATTCCAATCAACTAAAATGAAATGATTTTTACAAATGGAACTAAAATAAAAACAACCCAAATGTCTCCCGTAAAAAATCAGAACTAAACTTGTTCTTGCTAGTATTGAGGATGGATGAAGATCGATGATTTCTGGAATCAAAATTCTTTCCGGTGGCGGCGGAGGTGGAGGGTACGGCGATGGCAGAACCCTTGTTTCTGGAGGTGGAGGGTGAGTTCTTCTCCAAGTGATTGTCTAAAGCATCGTTAATTCACTTCCGATCCAGCATCTCTCTGCCCTTGGATGAGGCCCCTCCTCCTCGATCTCTGTACATGTTTGCAAACAGAACAAAAAAAATTATCCAAAAATCCTACAAAAAAGCACAGATATATGTATATATAGGGTTTCCGAATTCCAAAAGGAATGAGGAATTCCAACAGAAAGATCGAAGGAATTGGGGAAATGTAACAACCCAAACTTAAATTTAAATATGTAACGAAATTTTTCATAAATAATACAAATCTAGAATGATGATGCAAATTTTAAATATAAAGCATGAAAATATATATATATATATATTAATTTATAATATATATATAATTATGCACACACGTATACAGTATATATAATAGTACATGTCATAGAAAATATATCATAATATTACTATCACTAACATGAAAAATTACAATAAAAATAATAAATAAAATAAAATAAAGAAATAAAGGGTATGGATAAGAATACAAAAGGGAAGGAAAAATATCTTCCTTATTCCAAGTTAACTCTCCCTCTCTCTCTCTCTCTTGGATCTCTCTCTCTTATCTCCCTCCCAAGGTTCTCTCTCTCTAACCCTTACTCTCTTCTGCTGTTCGCTGTAGTTATTTTTGAAGCTGGCGTGAGATTCGCGCCGACGAGTAGGATGATGGGATGGCCGACGCGGGAGGCACCGGCGGTTGGTTTGGTCACGCCGCCGCAAGGGGCGGCGGCACTGCTGCAGAGCGTGTATATGTATATATATATTTGTGCGCATGTGCGTGTGTTAGGGTGCCGCCGGGAGAGGTGGCATCGGGACTGTGCTGGGAGGGTGGCCAACACGGTTGGTGTCGGCGGTTGAGCTTGGTCGCGCCGCCGCGAGGAGCAGCGGCGCTGTTGTGTATGTGGCTGTTGTATATATATGTGTGTGTTGATGGGTATGTGTGTTTGAGTATGCGGATTGTGTGTAAGGGTATGAATGGTAGCCGGTGACACGGGGTTGGCGGCAGGAGGCAGGGGCGCGGCAGAGAAGGCTGGGCGGCAGCAGGAGAGGCGGCAGTTGCTGGTTTGGGGTAAGGGTTTATTTTTGTAAATTTGATATAATGTAGGGACTAATTTGCAAAACCCTAACTTTTATGAAAATAGCATTTAAACCCCTTAATTTACATAATATGGCATAGAAAACCCTCCATTTCCTTGGGCTTGGAATTTAACCTCATAACTTTTGGGAAATTATAAATATAAACCTAAATATAATTAAGGAATAAATTGCAAACTCTAGAATTATTAAAAATTAATATTTACCCCTCACAATTATGGATATTACACATTTCATCCCTAAATTTATGAAACATGCTATAAGACCCATAATTTATGGATAATGATATTTAAAACCCTAATAGTTATAAATATTACATTTTATACCCTTAAGCTTATGAAAATAGGTTTGGAGCACCATGAATTATGAATAATGGTATGGGACCTCTAAATTTTAATAAAATTACTTTATGTAACCTACAAATTGATAATATTATGTATTGTCTATTAGAATTGCTTTATATTGCTAAAACGGTCTCTAGAATATTGCTGAAATTACAGATTTATCTCATAACTAATTAGATTTACGAAACGGACCGTAGAAGTCACTAGTATTACTTCTTGATCCAAGTAAGTAAATTATGTCGCAGTATAACATTATAAATATTAATTATTATCTCTCTTAAATTAAATAACATTGTTATCCTAAATATAATGGTAGACGTTGTAACTTGACCCTCATAATTTAATAAACGAACCAAGAACCTAATTATAAATATTAAATATACAATTAAATCCTCCATACTATTAAAAATGATCAAAACATAAAGAAATAATTATGAACTTTACAATTTAAACCTCAAAGTTAAGAATCAAATTAAATATCAAAGTAAATATCTAATTCAATCCTCTTAAACAATAATTAACTAAACATGTTGTAACATCATAAAATTTTTAAATTAATAATATTATAAAATAGGTCATATAGTATTAATAATGTATATATTAGGATATGAGTTGATAAATATAGATGTGTCATTATCACACAATTTCTCTCTCTTATCATAAAGGACATATTAAGAAAAGTGAGTTATTAATTTTAGAGGAAAGTATTCATTTTAGCATAAAAAAATATAATCATATATCCAAATTAGCATAAGATATAATAGTGTGAACTTGTATACCACAAAATATAATAGTATGCCACTTTCTACCACATTTTTTGTCAAAGTCAACTTGGATGATTGGACAATTAATATATTTTATTGTTTTGGTCAATGGTGACAAATATGTCCTCTTTAATTTTTCTTTATTTTTTTTGAAATAATGGATATGAGGCACGTGTAGTAATAGTGTTGCAACAGTTAATTTAGCCATGCAATTATTACACTAAATTTTTTGCTTTTGTTGTTCTCATTATGTAACGTCCCGATTCTTTTTGGTAAATAAATCTTAACCGAGACGTTACTTACGTATAAAAACATCACTTTTTTAAGAATAAAAAGATAAATAAATATTCAAGATTTACATAAAATATATTCATTTTCATAATTCATAAAATATGACACTTCAAATAAAATATTTACAACCTTTTATTATTAGCTACCAGTATCCTCGGCTCGCGCACCACACCCTAAACTCCTTAAACTGAAAACATTTTAAAAAGAGGGGTGAGTGACAAAAGTACACTCAGTGGGGTGGGGAAACTCGGGATCACATAAAATAATTTTAGAAGATTTTTACACACATGCCAAAAATACCATTTGTCACATAAAAAATAGATTTTCATAAAATGTTTGCCTTTTAATAAAAAACAGCATAAAATAGATCACTTCAAACACGTGATTTAAATCATTTTATAATATAAGCATCCATCTCAAATCAATCAGCCTTCACATTCAAACATATCACTTTCATTATCACATTTACGGTTTTTAACCGTCTTGCAAATATATGCGGGTCTTAGCCGCCCTGAAAACATATAATCCATCATTCACATTCAAATAACACTTTTCACATAATTTACGGTGCTTAGCCGCCATGAAAGCATTTTGCGGTTCTTAGCCGTTATAAAAATATTTTTACGGGTCTTAGCCGTATTGAAAACATATGCGGGTCTTAACCGCTTTTTTCGACGTACTTAACCGTCTTTTTATGCGGGTCTTAACCGCCTTTTATGACGTACTTAACCGTCTTTTTTATGCGGGTGTTAACCGCCTTTTATGACGTACTTAACCGTCTTTTTATGCCGGTCTTAACCGCCTTTTATGACGTACTTAACCGTCTTTTTATGCGGGTCTTAACCACCTTTTATGACGTACTTAACCGTCTTTTTATGCGGGTCTTAACCGCCTTTTATGACGTACTTAACCGTCTTTTTCGGTGATCAGCCGACATTCATACGCATGCACATGCACACATCAACATGCACATAAAAGCATATTATTTTAACATAGCACTTAGTTGCAGTTCTCAACTGCCATAAAAACACATCTTATTTGCACATATGCAAATATTAACTTCACATCATTCTTCACTTTTGCATTTATAGTAAAACGTTCACATCCCGTAAAGATCACAATCCATAATTACGTAATTCGATTATACAAGCATTCATTAGTCATCATAATTTCCATCAATCATCTAAAACAATTAATAATCAAAATCCCTCACTTAGCCCTAAATCAATCAGCAATCACATTCACATTCATCATATCATAACATCTCATGCATTCAGCACGTATACCCAACTCATTTTATATAGTATAATAGTTCGTAATTTAAATACTTCGAAAGCATTATAAATATCGTAATAAGAAATTACCCCCACCTTTTACGGAAAAGCTTGCAAAGCATCTACTTTTATACGACCTTAGTTCTTTCCTCCCTTCGTACTTCCTACAAAGCGTAACTGCTCGCTTTAGAATTTAATCGAACTATTATTAATTAAAATATATTCTTAATTTAGGCATTTTTCTGTTAACAGACCATCGAACAGGATTTAAATGAAACTATAATGAAAATGTGTTTATTAAAATATTATAAACACTTAATTAGACTTTAATTAGAAAGCTTAATTAGACTTTATTTAGATCTTGAAATACTTATCTTAGATTTAGGAAAATTAATTATAAAATTATGATTTAGGTTAGATCTTTGAAGATTTGATATAATTCTAAACAAGTAAATTATAAAGCTTTTGGCTTAAATTAATTCTTAAAGACCTTTAAAATAATCTTAGAAAATCTAATTATGTAATTTATGGTTTAACTTAAATATTAAGAAAATTAAATATATTTATAATTATGGCGTATTTAGATTGACTATATAATTTAATTGCTAAATTGAATTCAATTAACTAAAATTATATGTTAATTTAGGAAATATATTTAATTGCATAACATGTTTAGTTAATTATTATTTAAAAGAATTAAAGTTGATATTTAACTCGATATTCATGTTGGTACTTGACTTTGAGAAATTTACTTGTAAAGTTCATAATTAATTTAAGATCATTAGATCATTTTTAACATTATAGAGAAATTTATTTAAATATTTAGTATTTATAATTAGGCCTTTATTTCGTTTATTAAATTATGAGGGTCAAGTTACAACTTCTATAATTATATTTAGGACAAAAATGTCATTTAAATTAATAGAGATGGTAATTAATATTTTTAATGTTATATTACGACCTAATTCACTTATTTGGGTCAAGAAATAATATTAATGACTTATACGGTCCATTTCATAAACCTAATTAATTATGAGATAAATCTGTAATTTCAGCAAATTCTAGGGATTGTTTTAGCAATATAAAGAAATTCTAAAAGAAATACTTAATATTATTTATCTATAAGTTACATAATGTAATTTTATTAAAATTCAGGGATCTGATATCATTATTTATAATTTATGATACTTAACATAATTTCATAGACTTAAGGGTAAAATTTATAATATCTCTAAAATTAATTTTGTAGCCTAATTCATTAGATTGAATTAATTCATTTATTCATATATATATATATATATATTCTCGAAAGTAATATCTGTAATATTTAGGGTCTGTTTTATAATCTCAACCAATTATGGATAATAAAATATAATTTCAACAATTCTAAGGATATTCTTGTATTCTTATAATTTTAACATATTCTAAGGTCATTTAAACAATATCAAACAATTCGAATACGCAATATCTAATACAATCAATTTTTAAGGGTACAATATGTAATTTCAGCATAATTGGGGTTTCGTTATCATTATTCATTAATTTAGGGCTTAAAACATATTTTCATAATCTTAAGGTTATAAAATGTAATACTTAATCTATTGAGATCAAAGTGAATTTTCAATAATTATGGATTCTTGCAGTTAAGCCCCTAACCTTTATCAAATTCCCAAAATTAGCCCCCCTTCTCTTTCAGTTTTTCCAGGGCCGGCGACACCACGTCGCCGGCAACACCCAATACACAAACCCCACCTTGTCACCACCACACATATACGCCAATACACGTACACACACGCATATAGCAACACACACAACAACAACTTTGCAGCAGTGCCGCTGCTCCTCCGACGGCGCCACCAAGCTTAGTCGCCGGCCACCCACGCCGGCCATCCCTCTCGTTCGACTGCCAGTGCAAACCTCGCCGCCGGTCTCACCTCTCAAACTCCTACCCACAGCCATACATGCCCTCACACACTCACAACAACCATAAATACTCAAGCATACAACAAAGAGAAAAATAGGGGGAGAGAGAGAGAGAGAAACAATTAGAGAAGGAGAAGAGAGGGAGGAGAGAAGGAGTGCAGAAAGAAAGAAAAAAAACTGGCGCAGTAAGATAAAGAGAGGGCAAGAGAGAGGGGGTAATAAAGAGAGAGAGAGTTGACTTGGAAGATAAGATATTTTTCCTTCTTTTTGTATTTTTATCTATTTTTGTTTATTTATTAAGTATTATTATTATAAATTGTTGCATATTTTATGCTAATCATTTATACACTTATATATAAATTGATATTCCTTTTCAAAATTTATACATAGTTTAATTAATTACCTTTCGGTGTCATCTAGACCTCGTATAAATTCTGAAATTATTATTATTATATTTTTGTTTTCATATGGTTGAATTTTAATTTGGGTTGTTACACATTATTTATTATTGTGTTCATTGCATTTGTCCATGCACGTCAATTAATTGAATTAATGACAGTACACCAATTTTTTTACTTTTTACTTCTCATTATGTAGTGTGAATTCACTTTATACTATGAAATCACATGTAATTTTCCTCCGTTTGTTCTTCTATATAAGTTGATAATTTCAGTATGAAATTATCATACAACATTTTGAACAACAAAATATTCGATTATTTTTTCCGACATTTTGGCTCTTGGAAGAGTGGAAGAATTATTGTTGAAATAAGAAAGGTATGTTTAATAGTTAATAATCCTCATTTAACCCTATTTTTTGAGGGATTAGGTTTAATTTGTTTTCATATATGCTTGAATTCATGTTTGGAATGGTTAAATGAGTTTAATTTTGCATTTCATAGGGTTAATTTATTTGAATGTATGCTTGAATTGATGTTTGAAAGGGTTAAACGGGCATAATCAACGTTTGGAATGACATAAATTTCGATTTTTAGTGATTATAGGGAATAATCACGTTTAACACTTTAATTATAGTGTTAAACGTGAATAAATGGAAAATTCACGTTTAACACTATAATTGTAGGGTTTTTAAGATTGAGGGGTATTTTGGTAATTAGGTCAAGTGATGACTTTGACCGGGACCCATGACCCCCGGTCAACGATATCTCGTTGGCGACGACTCGATGATAAAGTATGATGTAAAGAAACGAGATTTGGATATAAAACAAATCGGAAAAAAAACGATCGTCATGCGTTCCCGACGACGGGAGAAAAAAACCCCGTCGTCTCCCGGCAGCTGCCGAGTTTTCTCGGTAGTGGGAGCACTGGCTCTCGGCAGCTGTCAAGTTTTCTTGGCAGTCGGGGCACCCACTCTCGGTAGCTGCCGAGTTTTCTCGGTCAAAGGGTTAAACGTGATTTTTTAGGATAAAAAAAATCACGTAAAATTCACGTTTGACCCTAAAAAAAATCACGTTTAACCCTTTGGCCGAGAAAACTCGGCAGCTGCCGAGAGCCCGTATCCCCGCTGTCGAGAAAACTCGGCAGCTCCCGTCACCCGTCTCCCGTCGTGCGTGCGCTCCCGACACCTGTCTCCCGTCGTGCGCGTTCCTCCCCCGACACCCTCGGGCACGCCCGCGCACCGCACCCCCATTTTAAAAATCCCGTTTTATAAATTTAATAATTATAATTGGATAATTAAATATAATATTTCAATAATTCCCCTTTAATAAATTTATTTAATCTTCGTTCAATAATCAACACTTAATAAAAATAATTTCGTAATCCATCTTATATAATAGATACATAATTTGAATTACCAATTTAATAATCCCAATTTTCATAATTAAAGTAACGTAATATCCTAATCGAATTCTAATATTTATTTAATATTTTTAATATCCGTTTAATAATCAACACTTAATGCAAAATAATTTCCTAATCCTTCGTAAATTTTATGTAGATTCTCGGGCAATAATCCTCTTTAATACTCCTCATTTCATAATTATAGCAACATAATTTCCTAATCCCGTAACGAATTGTTTTTTCCTTTTTTTATAGTCTCCTTTCAATATTCAACACTTCACTGGAGAGTTATTTTTTAATACATCGTAAATAATAGGTAGATAATTTTAATAATCCACTTTCATAATCCTCATTTCATAATTACAATTTGTGATTATTTTAATATTAGTTTGTAAGTTAAACCGACATTAGTTGTTGATATTTGATTTATGGCTTAAATAATTAATTTTTTTTTGTGTTGAAAATCTAGTATAGTTGTTCTTTTATTTTATTTGTTATTTATTACGTGTTTTATGATTGTCGTCAATTTTTTTTTTTGCAGTAACCAACAAAAAAATGACTATTGAAGTTATTGTATGGTGCGGTGGCTAGTTGGAAGGTTTAGAATATACCAACGGTTTTGAAGAGGTCATTCACCTTAAGGAACAAACCCTATTTGATTTAATGTCCTCTATTCGTGAAGTTGTGGGTGCCGATATGACGCAGTGGGGTTATACGATTCACTCACTACTCGATTCTACAGGAAGATTGAGGAAGCAAAAAGTAAAGAATACAACAGTTTTGCAACGAATTTTGTCACAAATCGATGGGACTCTTGTTGTTTTTGTTACTCTTACGAGGTTGAACGTTGGACAATCCGATGTTGCCGTGTCCCCGAGCCGAAAAATACACTTCCTAGTGTTAGATCGTCTTATTCCGACTATCCAGAACACCATGTCACAATGGATGAGTCCAGTCAACAGAGCTGGAAAATTAGTGTTCCGTTTTCTTCAAGTCATGCGGATCTACCTTCATATGTGTATACCGACCAAAGTCCCTATTTTGGTTCTGTTCCCCTTGGACTCCAATCCGACCCGGGTTTTCACGCAAGATAGGAAATACCCAATGAAAATGACACTACTCATTTTGGGAGTTCTTCCGGATTGCAGTGGGATCCTTCACCATCGGAGCATGATCGAAGTGACTTCGGTGGCAGACTCGACTTCAACAAGGACCTAGACAGTTTCGGGCATGAAGCGGTACAACCATATGAACAATTTGGAGGATCGACATGTGTAGGAACATCAGATCATGAAGATGATGGTGACAGTGGTAATCATGCTCTCTTGATGTTTCATAATCATTTTGAACTTAGTGAATGTAATGTTGCATTATTTGTGATTATCTCTATGTATATGTAGGTTCGGACCATGCAAGCGATGACTTTGAATTCACTACTGATCAGAGAATGCTTTGGATGTTGAGCAACGAGAGGAGTATGAGCAGTTTTGTTCATATATATTGAGACCGGAGTGGTCGATTCCCGATATGTGGGACATTGAGCTACCAAATCCAGGACATTTACAGGGAGATGAACAAGTAACACATGTGCTTCAAAAAGGCTCCACCTTTTGTAGCAAAGAGGAGCTGCAGAAGGCTGTTGGGTTGCACCATCTGGAAAATAAAGTAGAGTATCGTGTAGGCCATTCTGACATAAAAAGATGGTTTGTGCATTGCCCACACGAAGATTGTTGTTTCACGATCCATCCAACTCAAAAATATGGGATTTGGAGGATCTCACAGAGTATCTTGCAGCACAGTTGCACTTCGGATATAAATCATCGGTCTCCATGTCGACTTTCTTCTAAATTGGTCGGTGAATATTTCACCGACACACTTCAAAAGGAAAAATCGACCATCGGGCCGAAAGGGATCATTGACGAAATGAACCGACGACATGGTTTGACACTAAGTTACAAGTCAGCGCTGAAGGCAAAACGGCATGCAATGTTCCTCGCCTACGGTGATCCGAAGAAATCATTTTGGAATCTTCCATCGTACTTGCAGGTGTTGAAGGACACCAATCCTGGTTCTTATACAGCCTTGGAAACCGATCCAAATGAAAAATTTAAATACGTGTTTTACGACTAGCCGTCTCAATTATGGGATTTGTCAGATATTCACGGCCGGTAATTGTGGTGGACAGATGTCACTTGAAATGTTTGTATAAGGGAACAGATTTGTGGCTGTTACTCAAGACGGAAATGATCAAATATTTCCGCTCGCAATCGGCATATGAAACATTGAGAATGATGAATCATGGACACGGTTTCTGCAAAATGTTCTTGCCGCTTTTGGATGCCCAGATCAGCTACTTATTGTGTCCGATCAACACCTTAGCATTGAAAATGCCATCAACAGGGCCTACCCAGAGGTGACTCAAGGGCTGTGTTGCTTTTATTTTCAGCAAAATTTAGCTAGGTATGGAGCACACCTGGTTGGACTTTTCAAAAGAGCTGCGTATTGTTATGATCGTGACGAGTTCGAGAGGTACGTTAGAAATTAATTTAGTTGCAATTTAAATTTAGTGATAAGAATAATCTACCTATAAAATTTAACCGAATCTTTCTTCTTCTTTTTGCAGGTACATGAACAGTCTGAACGCATTGGATCTTCAGGGTGTACTCAGTTCATTGAACAAAGCACGATAGAGCAGATGGTCACGCGTGTATTGCCCGGTTTGTAGGTTCAACTTCATGACGTCAAGTGCTGCAGAGACCTGGAATGCTCGCCTCTTTTGGGTATGGAGGCTTCTCGTTTGTTCATTTTTGGAGGGGGCACGAAAGATTTTAGAGAAGTGGTTTTACGAAAGATGAACCGTGGCTGAAGATAGAGAAGAAATCCTTACTAAAGTCGTGCACGATCGGTTGATCGAATACTTAAAACTTGGAAGAAATATGACTATAGATAAGCTTGGACGCCACAAATTTAAGGTCATGGATCATTCGAGGATTTACATCGTAGACCTGAATTCAAAAATGTGCACGTGCAACATTTTTCAAAACGACTTGATACCATGCTCGCATGCTTACGCCGCCATAAGGTACGTAATTCAGTAGACGATATTCTTTTTGCTTCTCTTGATTGTTTCAATTTCACATTAACCTACACCACTAAACATACCCAATTATTTTGTTCTCTGCAGTGTAACGAACTAATCAGTGACTGAATACGTTTCTCCATACTACACAACGATGTCCTTGAGGGGAATGTGGGCTGGTGTTGTTACCCTTGTACCCGATGCCGCGGATTGGAACGTGTGTGAGGAGGTTCGTAATGTACTATGTTATGCCCCTGACAAACCAAGACAAGCAGGTCGTCCCAAAGGTAAACGCATTCCATCAACAGGTGAGTTTTCAGGACGAAGAAGAGGAACAGGGCCATGTGGTCTTTGTGGCGGTTCTGGTCACAACATATCTAGATGCCCAGAAAATGTGGCACCCATATTTGAAGATCAGGCCCATGAGGGTTTCAGTGACGATAATCAGACATCAGGACAACCACAGTGAGGACGAGAAGACCTAAAAGATGCAGTTTGTGTCGTTCAGAAGGACTTACAAGAAGAAAGTGTCCTCTCTATCAACAAGGAAATCCTGAGGTCGATGGATAGTATGTGTATTGTATTCCCACACATTCAGGTAGATACAAAATAAGGGTGTGTTTGAAAAACTCTGCTAGTTTTGCTATACGATTTTCATGTAAGTCGAACTGGGATCAGAAATATGTTGCACAGAAAACTCATACGTAATCTGTGTTTTGTAAACCGGTGTCATGGTTTCAATATTCCTTACTACATTCAAACATTATGTACTTTTCCAAATATAGTGTTAATCAATAAGTCCCCACAATATTGTGCGTTTCTGAATATGTTGCTATCCTATGACATTGGAGTTTCATAACGAAAAGAACAAGAGGTATTCATTGGAATTGTTGCTACAATTTATGAGCAATACAAATATATTTATGAGTTTGGAATTAAGCATGCAAACACTAATAGTATACAACCTTCAAAGGGAATGAAAATCAAACTATCCCAATATCGCTGCAACACTACGTGTCCTTGAAAAACTCACGTGACACTGTGCCCCCATCAGTACTCCATCTGTAGATGTTGAGACCCATCCTCCACCTAATCTTGTCTACATCCTCGTTCAAATAAGGTCTAGGCTAAATACGAGTCAGACAACTCTCGATGGCCATCAGGGTAAATATGGCGCAAGAACTATTGTCCTTCTGTACATAATAGGAGGTCTCCCGTCCTAAAAAAAAACCATACTCAAGGGGCATTGGAATATCGGCATAGCCTTCCTCTCGTCTTTTATCATTCAAGGATGCATACTCAAATAGAGCTGGGAGAACACGTCTCAGCGGCAATGTCTACACCAACCGTATTTGTTTCTTAGTACTGTCGTACGTGTGCAACATGCTACCAAACATTACGACCCGTCCTTTGTTCAGTTGAATCTCAACGGCCAGCCAATGTGCGTTGATGTTGATCACTGTGAGTACCTCCACCACAGATAGTATATAAAGTGTTCTCGGGCAAATACTTTCAACACATAGTGAATGAAACTATGTTTGCTAACGAATATAGTAGTAAATTATACTTACACTGTCCACGTCCCTCCACTATGGTCTGATGCGGGCCCATCGAGGATGTGTACCTTATACGTATGGCATCAACAACTCCAGAGATCCAGCTGGAAAGTTCTCCCTCTTTGGCTCGGTGTCATTTTTTTGGTGTTCGGGTTCACCGGCGTGCGCCGCATTGAAAATGGCCTTGCTTTTTCCTGATCAAAACATTCGAAATGACAGTTAGTGCTATTCAAAAGGATAATATGTCCCCACAATATTAGTAGGTGAAGGATCATTACAAAAAAGTGTGTCCACTATCAGAATCTTGCCAGCCAACTCGCGATCGCATTTTACTTTGACAAAATTCGCATTCGACTGAAGGATGCTGAGGTATGCATCAATCGGCTGTGTAGACAAGGACCAATCATCAATAAGCTCCAACCACTTCAGACAAGAGTTATGACAATGTGTAAAAGTACTCAGTAAAAGATATTGTAATAACAATACGAACCTGAAAGTTTACGTCCACATCCGGGGCCACGAATGTACTGAAAAATTCTGGATTTTCTGTATATCCGGTCCCCATATTCAGCCTGAAATATGAACATGTACATTATTTTATCAGTCATTAGCAATAAGATATTATCAAAATGAGGAAATAAGAAAGGGGACTAACTGTTCGGCATTAGCTCCGAGGGCCATGTATCTCTGGAACTTCTCCTCCTTTGCCTCCCTTCTTGGTCGTCTTTCGTCCAGTATGAACGGGCTAAGTGCATATTTGCTCGCAGCTCTCAGCCGAACATTGCGGATGTCGGCACTCGTCCGAGGGATACACTCATAAGAGCTGGCATTCCTTGAGCCCCCTACTGCATCAATCGGTGTGGTGTCTACGAGGGCCCCTCCTGCTGTAGAAGTCCCCAAATTGAAATGGATCGGGGATATGTGTCCCTGAAGGTCAATAGTGGCAGGGGGTGCGACGGTAGTCTCCTCAGTGGGTAAACCGACATGTGTGGACAAACCCTGCTCGTTACACTGCTCCTGAGGAGGATAAAACTCATGCCATCCAGATGTAGGCTGGGTAGGACTGGTCATGGTAGGAGGGCACATTGTTGTAGTACTCCGCAATCCCAGACTGCACCATGTTTGGAATCTCCAACTCCAAACGTTCTAAGTCTTCACGTCTTCTATCCTCCACCTCACTGAGTCTGCCATCGACTTATGATCGCATCTCGCTGAACTGCTCACCGACATAATCTTGTAGGCCCATCAGGTTTGCGTTCATTGAATCGAAGCCTGTGCTGAACATGTTCTTCAGCTCGTCAAACATCGTACCAACAGCACGTGCAGATGGCTCTCCATGTCCTGTGTCTGAGGGACCTAGCTCGTCGCCGACAGGCGATGTGTGTGGGGCATATATTGGCGACTGCAAACCACCGAAATCGTGAAACTGCTCCTGATATGGTGGATAACCCTCCGTCGGTTGGGGAGGGAGGCCGTAATCCTTTTGCAACGGAATGTCATGCAGCTCCAGATATACAGGAACATCAACATAGGCCGGTGCTCGATCCTCATCCTCCTCACCTATTTGCTGCAAGACATCACAAGCCACGTGTCGCTCGCCACCCAGCCGAGAACTCTTTCCTGCTGTCAATGTCGATCGGTGAGACCGCGTTGTCGGCAATGCTGCTGTGGCAGCAGTTATGCCTTGTGACAAGATGACCGGTGCTTCCGTGGACGACCCCACCTCGATTGTGTGGGCATCTGAACCCCATCTGCGAGATCCTAATCAAGGTACTGCAAGTACGGCTAGCCAGCCTCCCGACGCTCCACCCAAAGGTTCTCATAACACTCGAGACCCTACAATGTACATAGTCACAATTCAATTCATCAGGATAGGAGAATTATAAAATGAAAGAGAGAGGAGAGAGAAACTTACGTGTGTTCGGCGCTTTTCGGCTCGTTCGAAGAAACGGTGAAAATGAAATCGAATGAGGCCCTATTTATAGAATTTGGAAAAGTTACTATTCATGATAAGATTTCATTTCTTGTTTTTCCGAAACTTCGTATTTTGCCTTTTTCTTCGCCGTTTGAACTACGGGTGTCCGATTGACCTCTAGTTCGTTTCTATCTTCTCATTTTTCCGTTACGCATCTAATGGTTTAAAAATATTTTATGTTCCATGTTTATAAATTTTATCCATTTAAAACCGATCGTTAAACACGTATCTGAAACGCTGGTAATTAAATTAAACAATTAAAAATTAATACACATAAGATATTTTAATTAAGGGTTTACTTATTTAATTAATCAATTATGCTTCATTTTTGTTCTAGGTGCTACATCCCTTACCCCTTAAAAGAATTTCATCCTCGAAATTAAATGTGTACTAAAAAAACAAGTTGGGATACTTTTTCAGGATCTCATCTTCCAGTTCCCAAAGTCGCCTCTTCTTTTCCATGATAGCTCCATTGAATCTTTACTATAGCCATCTCCCGATTTCTTAGTTTGCGGTATTTTCTATCTAAAATGCTATCGGAACTTCTTTATAGGTCAGATCTTTCTCAAGTTCTATGTCTCCTTGTTCAATTATGTGGCTCGGATCGAATATATACCTCCGAAGCATAGATACATGAAAGACGTGTACTCCAGCGAAGTCCGACGGTAGAGCTAAATGGTACGCAACCTTTTCTACTTGTTCTAAAATCCCGAATGGTCCCACGTACCTCGGTTTCAGCTTTTCTTTCTTCCCAAATCGCTTCCTTGATATCGTGATGGCTCTACTGAACTTTTACTAAAGCCACTTCTCAATTTATGCGTGTCATCCTTGTGCAGGGGCCATGTTAATCTTCTCTGTATCGTTCCAATTTTATCAGATATCTCTTTTTATCCAAATAGCCACAGGAGCTTCTTCATATGACGTCCTTCTCAAACATGTACTTTATTTCTCCGACTCGTTCCAGAATCTCTAATGGTTCAATATATCTTTTCATTAACTTGTCCATTTTCCTAAAGCGATAAACTTCCTTAACAATTGATACTTTCAAAAAGACCTTGACTCTTATTTTGAAAATGAAATTCTCTGCGTCTTTTATCCGCATAGGGCCTTTGCCCATTTTGAGCCGTTTGATTCTCTCTCGAACCCTTTTATTATTTTCGTGATCTGTTCTACAAATTTGATTCCAAAACTCCTTAATGATGGTTCGACCATCGATTATGCTATGTCGAATTATGGTTCGAATCTTAATATTTATATTATTTCAACATTACAGGGAAAACTTCAAGTTGGAGTATGGGTCGAGTAGAAGGTTTAAGGAATTAGAGAACTTAGAGTGTAAATTTTTAATAAGAAAAATTAAGGATATCGTGTTTTGATTCAAATCTTACTCATGTGAGTTTAGCTTTACGGGGAAAATTTCAAGTTGGAGAATAGGCTAAGAACAAGTTTAGGGAAGAAGAGAATTTAGCGTGTAACGTTTGATTCACGTCAACTAGAAAAGTTAGGTGGCGTATTTTTTATTTTATTTTTTTATTATTATTTTTTTTAATTTTTTTTTGTAGCCGTTGCTTTTCCTCTAAGGTCATCTTACATGTGGTTAATCCGTCGTAATACCAAAACGTGTTATTATTACTAACATAAGCCTAAAGATTTTATCACGAAACTTTTCAGCATCAATCTATTCCTGAATTTCAAGTATGTGAAGTTCATTCTGAACATCTATGTTATTCTAGCTATCGTCACATTTTATGAAAACTATATTTTGCATTAATGTCTATGTGATATTAAAACCCTTTGAAAATCATTTCATCCCACCTATAACATGATTCTATAACTACTATAAATACCTCAATAGATTTCTTTGTCATCATTTTCCCTTATAACATTATCTCGCCATATAGGATAACGCATAGCCAAATTGTATTAATCAAACATGAATTCAAACATAAAACATAACACAAAATATCCACACCTGGTTCCCATAGACCTCAAACATTAATCGTGGCTTTACGTATCAATTCCGTGTACTAAGGGAAACACACCCACTAGCTCATCCTGTCGTAGACAAGGGCCCATGGTAGTCTCAACCTTATGTAACCCAACAACTATGGCAAAATATACACACTAACTCACACGACATTTAGTGGCTAGTGGCAGTGTTTACCGATATAACAAAGTTCACAAATAGCATAACATAAAATAACATAACCCATCAAATAACACCGCACCAACATTTTGTTTTGCTCTGATCAAGTTCAATTCTTATGAACTCATGCATGCTGTTTACGTTTTTCCTGTTATTTTATGATGAAAGGAATAGCATGATGCATCTTTGATGAATCCAGGATTATATTTTATTTTTCTGTTCAAACATGTAATCCGGATAATCCATATGAATTAATGTAAGATAAAACTTCTTCATAAACGAAATAATGTAAAGGTTTTGTCATCATCAAAAAGGGGGAAATTGTTGGGATTTCGATGTTTAGATTTTGATGAGACAAACCAAATATGTAATGGGAAGTTTTAAGTACCCCATTTTTCACATTGTTTAAGTGAATGAATAGACTAGAATTGAGTCTTGTGTTAAGTGTCAAAATGGAGGATGAAAAAGGATAAAGCTGCATCTAAGCCTTAAACGAAGTTATCGCTGCAAGAAGGAAGGATACAACATCGCTGCGAGAAGATAAGGATACAGTATAGCCGGTTGAAATAAGATACAACAACACTTCATAAGTTAAATCTTCTACAGCAAAGTAAGAAAGGACGGCGTACAGCAACGCTGTAAGAAAATGATACAGGAGTACTGCTAGAAAGTAGTTACAGCAGCACTGCCAGAAGATACTGCAACCAGGTCTAAGTTACAGCAGCACTGAAAGAAAGCATCAGCTGCACAAGGACCTAGGATACAGTGCAGACTTACAAGTCAGTTAAGTTATACAGCGCCAACTACAAAACGAAGTATCCTGCAAATCCTAGGAAGGATAAATGCAGTACGAGGAACAAAGATTCCAGCAAGAATAAAAGAGCCGTTTAAGAAAAAGTCAAAGTAGCAGACACGGAGCCAATAAGAAGATGCCACATGGACTGACGCGCTGCAGAAAGCTGCGAGCCGCAACTGCCGCATTAAATGCTCCGAAAGAAAAAGTCAAGTCGCATTAAATGCGAACCATGCTTTGGCCAGGCTACTTCAAATTCAAAAGAGGGATGTCTCCTTCAACGGACATCTTCTCCTATAAGTATAAATAGAGGTTGAGGAGCACTGAAGCTGGTTACTGTTACTGAGATCTAAAAATCATTTGCGAAAAATTCAAAGCTTACAAAATTCAAGCATTCAAGCCTACAATCAGTATCAGTCACTCAACCTACCGAAGTGAAGCAAGTTCAAGCTAAAGGATTCCTTACGGATTCAGGAGCTCACTTCGAAGCACAAGTTGAAGAAAAACCTTTTATCCTTTTAACCTTGTTGCTGTGTGCTTAGGTTGTTTTAGTGGTGTCAAGCAGTTGATATGAGAGATCCTTGTTGTTTGTTTAAGTTGTCTAAGAGTTAGGCAGCTTCCCTGTGTGGGAGTGTGGAACCCTGTGTGGGTTAGCCTTTGAAGTTTGCAGTTGCTGTGTGTACGCTGGACTTCAGTAGGTGGTATCTTTGTAAAGTTGATAGATTGTTAGGAGAGTCCTGTAAATCAATCTTGCTTAACAAAGTTCCTGCTCGAGGAGCAGTAGAGTGGATGTAGAAGGATTACACCACCTTCGAACCACTATAAGCCATAAGTGTTTATTTGCTTTATTTATCTGTGCGCTTATTTTCTGCATTTCTCTTATCTATCTGCATAAAACATTTTGAAAGAAGTATTCTTGAGAAAAACAGCCTTGTGTTTTAAAGTTATTTTCCGCTGCGTACAAAACTCCAGGTTACAGCGTGCAGCACTGTATCGTAGCGCTGCAAGCAGTAACCATCTATCGCTGCAAGCTCAAGCAATCTGCAGTGCAGAACGGTTGTTTTAAAAGATTTTGAAAATCGACCAAGGTTCATTCACCCCCCCTCTGAACCTCGGACACCACTTGGGACCAACAAAAAGTTCCATATAATCACATAAACATATTACTGTAACATAACATCGAAATTTATATAAATTCATCACATAAACATATTACTGTAACATAACATCGAAATTTATATAAATTCATAATATTCACTTCCACATAAGTTCACGGTCATAAAACAATTAAACATTATAACATAACATACCTTAGCGAAGGCGAAGTAGTAGAAATGGATGCTAGTAGCTGATAAAATATTTTCTCTTTGACAAAAAATTATATTTTTACTTCCCATTAAATTCAAGTTAAATCAAATAATTTTTAGAAAATAAAACATTTTAACGAGTCTACAGAATCGTAGACCCGCTCTGATACCACCTATAACGTCCTGATTCTTTTGTAAATAAATTTTAACCGAGACGTTACTCACTTATAAAATTCACACTTTCAATAATAAAATAAATAAAATCAAGAATAAATCTGAAATCTAAAATTCTTAAATTTATGAAATTAAGTATTTTAAAAAAAAAGTTCTGCAACCTTTGATCATCGGCTACCAACATCCACCGCTCGCACTCCACGCCATAAAATTCTTAAACTGAAAACATTTTAGAAATAGGGGTGAGTGACAAAAGTACACTCAGTGGGGGGGGGGGGAAACTCGGGATGACATAAAATAAATTTTGGAAGATTTTACACACACATGCCAAAACACCATTTTATCACATAAAATAGATTTTAGTAAAATGTTTGTCTTTTAATAAAAACTAGCATGAAATGGATAGCTTCAAATACGTGCCTTTAATCATTTAAAACTGCAAGTAATCATCTCAATCACATATAAACATATCACTTTCATAATCATTCATATCACTTTTCACATTATTTACGGTGCTTAGCCACCATGAAAGCATTTTACGGTTCTTAACCGCCATGAAAACATTTTACGGTTCTTAGCCACCATAGATACGGTTCTTAGCCGCCATAGATGTGGTTCTTAGCCACCATAGATACGGTTCTTAGCCGCTATAGATGTAGTTCTTAGCTGTCATAGATACGGTTCTTAGCCGCCATAGATGTGGTTCTTAGCCACCATAGATACGGTTCTTAGCTGCTATAGATGTGGTTCTTAGCCACCATAGATACGGTTCTTAGCCGCCATAGATGTAGTTATCAGCTGCCATAGATACGGGTCATAGCCGCCTTGCATGCACATGCACATATATTCACATCACACATACACATATCAAACATACACATGGAAGCACATTATTTTAACATAACCTTTAGTTGCAGTTCGGAATCACATCTTATCGCTCATATTCATACATTAACTTCACATCATTCTTCACCTTTGCATTCATAGTAAACATTCACAATCCATCATGTGCTTCGAAACATTCATTAATCATATTCTCATTCATCATATCATAACATTATCACACATAACATCTCATGCATTCAACACGTATACCCAACTCATTTTATATAGTATAATAGTTTATAATTTAAATACTTCGTAAATTAAATATTTTGAAAGAGGTATAAATACTTACATAACAATTTTTCCCACATTTAATAATAATCTTAAAAGATTGCATAAACTTTATAATATCTTAATTTAAAGAATTTACCCTCACCTTGTTCGGTGGTTACCACGTGAGCAGCAAGTATCCAATATCACGTATCCCAAGACTTCAAATCAACAGGTAGCCTACATAATTTACAGTGTTTCTTAGATCATTATTAAATAAATTAACGATTTAAATGATATAGAATCGGATACTATCTATCGAGATGAGACAGATCGGAACGGAAGGCTTAACGATTGAGGTTGAAGAAATAAGAAGGAAAGATCAGTTTGTATAGTTGAGGGGAAAGAGAATGAATTTTGGATCACATCAAAACAAGAATGAGCTTAATCGGAGTTGAAACAAGCTCGAACGGAGCGTTTTAAGATTTAGGGGTATTTTGGTAATTTGGTCAAAGGGTTGACTTTGACTGGGACCCACGACCCCCGGTTACCGATATTTTGTTGGCAACGTGTCGATGATAAAGTATGATGAAAAGAAAATGAGATTCGCATCGAAAACGAATCGAAAATACGGCGTCGCGCGTGTTCCTGGCAACGGGAAAATTCCCCGACGGTGTCTTCCGTCGGCTTCCTAGTTTTCTAGGCAGCGGGGGCAGGTTGGTGCCCAGACCTCCCGTCGTCGGCCTGCTCAAGCAGCCACCTTCCCGACGCCATCGGCCGCGGTGGCCCCACCCTATGCCCTCGGCCCTTAGTCCTTCGGCTAGCCCGTACCACCGGCTACCAGATCCGGCCATCCCTTGCCGGATTCCGGCATGAATAGTATCTAAAAAACAGCCTCAAAAACCCTTCGTCACAAACATTCCACAAACTCCTTGCAACAGCCCACCCTTTCTAGGCCATTTTCCGACACCGGCGCCACTATGGGTGGCGGCGTCACCCCTCCAATGGCTAGCCCACAACTCCGAAAGCCCTTCCGACGCCTGCAACGGTGAGAAAAAAGGGCGAGAGAGAGAAAAATGGGAGAGAGAAAAGGTGGCAAGAAGCAAGGGTTGGGGTTTTGGAGAAGGTTTTTCGCCGTTTTCCAGCGAACGGGAAATCGGAATTGAATTCTGGAAGTTGCCCTAGACTCATATCGTCGAGGGCTATGTTATATATGAAAATCAGCCAAAATAGACGAGTTTGACATTTTCCGGCGATGACAACGGCGGTTCTTCACTATTTTCCGGCGAACGGAGAATCGGAATTGAATTCCGGAAGTTGCCCTAGACTCGTATTGTCGAGGGTTTCATTTTGTACAAAAATCAGCTGAAACGGACGAGTTTGAAGTTCTCCGGCCAACTCCGACGGCGGCGACGGCGGCGGCTACGGCGGCGACGACGGAATATAAAATTAAAAGGATAGAGAGAGGAGAGAAAAACTTACGTGTGTTCGGCGCTTTTCGGCTCGTTCAAAGAAACGGTGAAAAGGAAATCGAATGAGGCCCTATTTATAAAATTTGGAAAAGTTACTATTCATGATAAGATTTCGTTTCTTGTTTTTCCGAAACTTCGTATTTTGTCCTTTTCTTCGCCGTTTGAGCTACGGGTGTCCGATCGACCTCTAGTTCATTTCTATCTTCTCATTTTTCCATTACGCATCTAATGGTTTAAAAATATTTTATGTTCCATGTTTATAAATTTTATCCATTTAAAACCGGTCGTTAAACACGTATCTGAAACGCTCGTAATTAAATTAAACAATAAAAAACTAATACACATAAGATATTTTAATTAAGGGTTTACTTATTTAATTAATCAGTTATGCTTCGTTTTTGTTCTGGGTGCTACAATTGGGTTGCTATCCCTCAATTTTATCACATTGGGAAGAGAAGCTAGACAATTTTGAATAAAAGTCAAAAGAGATAATCACTCTCTCTCTCTCTGCAAGCTCTCTCTCTCTTCTCTACCTCTCAAGTCTCTCTCTTCTGCACTCTCCCTCACTCTTTGCCATATGTTGCTGCTGGGATATATAGGTGTGTGTGTGTATATAACTACTGTAAGTGTGTGCTTTTGGGTGTGATGGAGTTGGGCGTCGGGTTGGGAGGTCGCCGACGAAGTAAGTCGCCAGCAGCGAAGAAGGACAGCAACAACGATGGGCAGTGGCAGCTAGGTTTGCTCGCGGCGGCGGCTTTGTTGCAGGGTATATATATATATATATATATATATATATATATATATGTCTGTGCACGTGTGCGTGTGTGGCCGGAGGTGGGACAGGCGAGAAGGTGGGTGGGGAAGCCGGCGCCAGTGTTGCGCGGTGAGCTAGGCTGTGCGCCGCCGTGAGAAGTGGCGGCACCTCTGTATTTTCTGTGCAGGTATATATATATATATGTATATGTGTGTTGATATAAAGGTGTATCCGTGTGTGTGCTTGGGGGAAGGTGGTCGCCGGTGACGTGAGGTCGCCGGCAGCGTTGGGAAGATGCGGCAGTGGAGGCTATTGGTGGCAGTAGGTTTGGGAAGAATTTGATTTGAGGAGGGGGCTAATTTTGGAAATTAAAAATAATTTAGGGACTAATGTGCAAATCCTAAACTTTGGTTGAATTATAAATGTGTGACATATGTGTTCAAAGTTGCGAAACTGAAACAATAAAAAAATGAGCGCATCATTACTCAAGTATGACTGTCTAATAATATACAGTTGAAGATAGTAATGGTAATTATTTGTCATTTTCATTGTGAAATACAAATCATATCACATTATGGGGCAATTTAATGGTGTAAAAACAAATATGTTGTAAACAAACTTATGTAATTCTAGAAATAATTACCCCTTAATTTCATAAGATATAGACCAAGACCCCTAAACTTCGAGCATATGACAAATCGAAACCCTAATAGTTATAAATATTACATTTTATACCTTTAAGATTTTGAAAATAGGTTTAAGCACCATGAATTATAAATACTAATATCGGACCCCTGAATTCTAAATAAAATTACAAGAATACCTTAGAATTGTTGAAATTATATTTTTACCCATAATTGATTGAGATTATAAAACGGACCCTAGATATTACAGATATTACTTTCGAGAATTAATATATATATGAAATAATGAATTAGACCCAAATTAATGAATTAGGTTACAAATTAACCTTATAGATATTATAATAATTAAAGTATGTACAATTTAATAGTTATCTTAAATCTAGGTTTTAAAACTCTAGATTCAAGTCTCGTTAACCCCATAACTCTTGGGAAGTTACAAATATAGACCTAAATATAATTATAGACATTATGTTTGATCTTCATAATTTAATAAATAAACCAAATGCCTAATTATAAATATTAAACATTTAAATAATTTTCCTATATTGTTAAAAATGATTTAATGATCTTAAATTAATTATGAACTTTACTAGTTAATTTCCCAATGTCAAGTTTAAACATAAATATCAAATTAAATATCAATTTTAATCCTCTTAAATAATAATTAGCTAAACATGTTATGCAATTAAATATATTTCCTAAATTAACTTATAATTTCAGTTAATTGAATTCATGTTTATAATTTAAATTATATAGTTAAGTAAAATACGTCATAATCATAAATATATTCAAATTTCTTAATATCTAAGTTAAACCGTAAAATACATAATTAGATTTTCTAAGATTATTTTAAAGGTTTTCAAGAATTAATTGAAGCCAAAAGCTTTATAATTTACTTGTTTAGAATTATTATCAAATCTTCAAAATCTAACCTAAATCATAAATTTATAATTAATTTTCCTGAATCTAAGATAAGTCTTCTAAAATCTAATTAAAGTCTAATTAAGTTTTTATAATATTTTAATAAACACATTTTCATTATAATTTCATTTTAAACCCTATTAGATGGTCTGTTAACAGAAAAATGTCTAAATTAAGAATGTATTTTAATTAATAATAGTTCGATTAAATTCTAAAGCGAGCAATTACGCTTTGTAGGAAATACGAAGGGAGGAAAGAACTAAGCTCGTATAAAAGTAGACGCTTTGCAAGCTTTTTCCATAAAAAGTGGGAGTGAATTCTTAATACGATATTTATATTCTTTCAAAGTATTTAAAATATGAAATCTTTTACTTGATTGATGTGAGGTCGATATACGTGTTATGTGAATAAAGTGCTATGAGATGAGAATGTGATTGATGAATGATTTAAAGCACGCGATGGATTGTGATTGTTCTCGGAATGTGAACATTTTACTGTGAATGCAAAGGTGAAGAATGATGTGAAATTAAGATTTGCATATGTACAAATAAGATATGTTTTCATGGCAGTTGAGAACTGCAATTAAGTGTTATGTTAAATTAATGTGTTTCTATGTGTATGTTTGATATGTGTATGTGTGATGTAAATATGTGTGCATGTGCATGCGTATGCAAGGCGGCTAAGGCTCGCATCAAGACGGCTAAGACCCGTATATGACGGTTGATCACCATACCAAGGTGGCTAAGAACCGCATATGTTTCCAAGATGACTAAGACCTGTAAAAATGTTTTCATGGCGACTAAGAACCGTAAAATGCTTTCATGGTGACTAAGAACCCGTAAAATGTTTTTGTAATATAGATAATGACGTGTAGAGATAATCCATCTCCTTAATGGCCAGTTAGTTTGTTCATATGTCATGCTCGAGATGAACTTTTGAAGCTTATATTCAGATATTCGTCTTTGGGACAATTAAACCGTTGATGAGTATTTTGTTGTAAACATATATATTTTGGATCCTATGTATAAATGATGGTATATTTGAATCAACAAAGTTCCTTTCAAGTATTATGGAGTCTTGTTGTGTTTCGATTTAAGTCAGGAACCTAACATTCCCATATTTGTGTTTCTTAAATTATTTTAAATCAGTAATGTTTGGGAGTGTTACAATTTCAGTCATAATTTGCAATTATAGGCTTACAAGAAATCCCCAATTATAGACTTACACGAAATTGTAATTATAGGGTTACTTGAATTCAGATTAAAAGGTTACACGAATTTTCTATGTATCGAACCTTACATGAAATTCTAAAAATTATAGCCTTACACGAATTTTAGAAAATTTTAGGCTTACATAAATTTAGTTTATTAGTGTGGACCTTATTCCCAAATTTTAGGCTTACACAAATTTACCAATTAATATACTAAAATTCCCATTTTCGACAATTTGGTTGGTTTTTTTAGTTTTTTTATTTTTGCATTTTTTATTTATTAAATTTATGTTTTTAAAATGATGATAAAATACAATTTAGATTATAAATTATAAATTAAGATTTTATACAATTATTGAATAAATTATGATTTATAAAATTGTGATAAATAAAAATTATTGAATAAAATACAAGAAATAAATCTTTATATATTATACAACTTGAGATATTATAAAGTATATTCAAATTTTATTTCTCATTCCTAGCATAAAGTCTATTCAAAAGACTACTTGGAGTTAGGTGTGGTCACGTCTCACTTCAAAAAGTCTTCTGTTTTTTCTTGTATTTTTTACCTTAGATACTAGTTTAACTCAAAAGAGTCTTTTGTTTTTTTTCAATTTTTTTTATCTTAGAGACTAGTTGGAGTTAGTCGTGGTCACGTCTAATTTGAAATAGATAATGACATTAATTATAATATATATTAAAATAATAATTTTTATTAGAGCAAATTAATTTCTTCGACTATAGCAAGAAAATCCAGCGAATAATAATGTATTTTTTTGTTAAATATATTTAGCTAGGTAAGAAATGACATTAATTAATTAAGTATTTTAATTATATATAATATATACTCCCTCCGTCCCTTAACACTTTGCACACTTTCCTTTTTAGTTTGTCCCCAAACACTTTGCACACCCAAAAATGGCAAATTTTAACATAATCAACACCCTCACAATACACATTTATTTACAAAGAATGTCGTTACTTTTTCTCATACAATACCATTTAATATTCAAACTTTTTCTTAAAAGTTGTGCCTAATTTGACCACTATACCCTCAACCAAAAAGCAAATATCTACTTTTTCTTAAAAAGTATGCCCAATTTAGTGTGCAAAGTGATGCGGGACGGAGGGAGTAATTAGTATTGAAAATTTATTTTTTCATATATTATTGTTGTCATTGGAGTGGACTTAGGTCCGTCCTAGATGTAACACCCTATTTTCAAGAAAACCCTGAATTGCATATTTTATAAAATTTCTTTTATCGTTCAAGTATAAATTATTTAAGTGCAAGTTCTTATATTATTTAAAGTTATGATTTACAAATCATATTATGATCGATGATTTTAAAATCTTAATGATCTAATATCTCTTTCGAGATTTTAAAGATTTTGCAGGATAACTTCTGGAAGAAATCGGGCTCGATCTCCACTCACTCGACACATATGAACGGAAGTAAAAGATAAGATGTTAGTTAATTTTAAATGAATTATATGATATTAAGCTCATATGCTAATTTTATTCATTATCGCTTTCGAATGCTTTCTTTTATGAAATTTTAATTATGATCTTTATATGTTATTTTATGTGATGAAATATAAATTGATTAAACATTAATTTATACATCATAATGTGTATCAAAATATGTTCTTTACATAAGTAAATTATATAAATAAATTACCTCTTTTATATATGTTATGCTAATATAGCATTATTGTTATATTAATTTTTATCTCTTTATGTAAGTAGATAGACATGTATATATATATAACACTTTCATGTTTTTCTCTTTCTGAGTGTAGTGTTTGCCCAGAGCTTCTAGTTCGTTCACTATGGATGTGAATCTCAAGTCTAGTTGCTCAAGAGTCTTCATTCTTCATTTCGAAGAGCTCGAATAGTTGTGTGGCGTTGGAGATCTTGTTATATTTGGTGAGCTCAGTCCCCTCACATATTTGCTCCAACTTTTCCCATATTTCTTTGGATGTTGAGCAGGTTTTGACTTTGCTAAAGGTGCCTTTATCCAAAGTAATAAACAGAGCATTCTTTGCCACATTATCTAGATTGGCTCTCTTCTTGTCTTCATTTCCCCACTCTTGACGTGGTTTGGTCAGGAAGTTCGGTGGTGGCTGCTCTATTTCTGCTTGGTCCCTTCCATACATTGGATTAACCTTCATGGGTATTATAGGTCCTTCAGGTATGACTGTCCACATTTCATCATTCATTGCTGAAAGATGTGCTTGCATTCTTATCTTGCAATCGTCCTATTCTTCTATGGAAAACATAGGTAACTTGTGATTAGAGAAATCCATGATATGCTATAAGAATGAGTTTTAGATGCAGAGAAAACGGCGAGTCTAAGGTGGATCTAGGTAGGTGACTAGACAAGTTGGCTTTTAACCCAACTCGCTCTGATACCACTTGTTGGTCCCAAGTGGTGTTCGAGGTTCAGAGGGGGGAGGGGTGAATGAACCTTGGTCGATTTTGCAAATCAATGAAAAACTTTTCTACTCTGCAAGTTACTTGAACTTACAGCGTCAGATTGTTACTGTTTACAGCACTAGGATGCAGTGCTGCACGCTATAACTTAGAGTTTTATACGCAGCGGAAATATAACGTTTATAACACAAGGCTGATTTTCTCAATATGCTTCTTTTAAAAACGTTTGATGAATATGAGATATGTAAGATCAGAAGGTAAATGCACAAATAAGTAGAGCAATAAAGCACATATGGCTTATAGTGGTTCGAAGGTGGTGTAATCCTTTTATGTCCACTCTACTGCTCCTCGAGCAGGAACTTCGTTAAGCAAGATTGAATTATAGGATTCTCCTAACAATCTATCAACTTTACAAAGTAACAACTTACTGAAGTCCAGCGTACACACAGCAACTGCAAACTTTAAAGGCTAACCCACACAGGGTTCTACACTCCCACACAGGGATGCTGCCTAAATCTAGACAACTATACAAACAGCAAGGATCTCTCCTATCAACTGTTCGACACCTCTAAAACAACCTAAGCACACAGCAACAAGGTTATAAGAATAAAAAGGTTTTCTTCAACAGGTGCTTCGAAGTGAGCTTCTAAGTCCTCTCAGGGATCTTTCAGCTTGAACTTGCTTCACTTCTTGAGGTTGAGTGGCTGAAACTGATAGAGACTTGAATACTTGGATCTTGAAATCTTTATGAGTTTTGCGCAAATGTTTCAGTTACCAGCTTCAGTGTTTCTCATCCTCTATTTATACTTGTAGGAGAAGATGTCCGTTGAAGGAGACATCTCTCTTTTTGAATTTGAAGTAGTCTGACCAAAGGCATAGTTCGCATTTAATGTGACTTGACTTTCTCTTTTCGGAGCATTTAATGCGGCAGTTGCGGCTCACAGCTTTCTGCAGCGCGTCAGTCCATGTGGCATCCTCGTATTGGCTCCGTATCTGCAACTTTAATCTTCTCTGGAACGGCTCTATTTATTCTTGTTTGAATCTTCATTCCTCGTACTGTATTTATCCTTCTTAGGATTGTAGAATACTCCTTGTTGTAATTTGCACTGATTGACTGGACTATAAGTTTTGCGCTGTATCCTAGGTCTTCATGCAGCTGATTCTTTCGTGCAGTGCTGCAGTAACCTGGTTGCAGTATCTTTGAGTAGAGCTGCTGCATCTTTTTCTTGCAGCACTCCTGTATGCCATTCCTTCTTACTTCACTGTAGATAAGTTATGTCTTGTTATAGCGATGCTGTATCCTGCCTTCTTGCAGCGATATCTTTTCTGAACGACTTAGATGCAGCTTTATCCTTGTCAATCCTCCATTTCTCAGCACTTAAACCTAGACTCAACATAGTCTATATATTCACTTAAACATCGTGAAAAATGGGGTACTCAAAACTTCCTAATACATATATGTTTTGTCTCATCAAAATCTAAACATCGAAATCCCAACAATTTCCCCCTTTTTGATGATGACAAAACCTTTACATTATTTCATTAATGAAGAAGTCTTTATTTTTACATTATTTCAAATGGTTCCTTAGGATTACATGCTTGAACAGCTTTGATAAACTATGGTCTAATCCTGGATTCATCATAGATACATCATGCTATTCCTTTCATCACAAAACATCAGGAAAAACGTAAACAGCATGCATGAGTTCATAAAGATTGAACTTAAATCAGAAAAGAAAGGAAAATTTCTTCATTATCAGAAAGAAATTTTACAAGCATATATGTTACAGCAAGGATTACAAGAGGGTATATAAATTACTGAAACAGGGACCTTTTTGTAGACGGTTCTTCAGGTCTTCTTTCAGCAAACTTTTCAATGCCTTCTTTTCCTCTTGATCCTTTCCACCAGTCCCGAATTGACTCTTGATAGGTCTCTTCTAGCTTTTCCATAATTACAGGAATTTGAATCCACCTGAGCCAGAAGTCCTCACAATATGGCGCAATCCCGCCATGCTTCACTAGGTCGATATAGTATTTTTGAATTTCAAGATCTCCTTCTCTAGCGAGCTGCTCATATCTCTTCAATGCAGTCCTGCAGGTATGATATCTGCTAAATTTGCCTTTCCTGCATAGAGTTCTGAAGTGTCTGAGGTATTCTGATCATTTATACACCGTGATCGCCTCAAATGATGGATTCATGTTAGTACGCAGTCTGATTTCCTTGAAGATGTCAAACCTCCAAGCCATATTTTCACCTTCAGGCCTCCGATCCATTAGAACGGAAACTTCAGCAGAGATATTATCAGTGTCAAAGCGAGGGATCTCTTGAGGAGGGTATTGGTAGGAGTCCTTTGGAAAAATTCTCCTCTCACCAATTACTCCGAGTCTTTGAATCCAGGCATATGGATCTTGTTCTTCTCTTTAGCGCCTTTGACTCTCAGACTCTTCCCCACTCATCCTCTTCTTTGAGCCTTGCTGCTGGCCTTCATACCCTCTCTTTGTATGATGATGAGAGAGAGGTGCTGCATCTTTACTTGCAGCTCTGCTGGGTGCAGCGCCTGCTGCTGATCTTCTTGCAGCACTAGCTCCACCAGCCCCTCCATCATCATCTCTTCTCCAGCGCTTGGGAGATGGGATGTCTCCCACAACAAATGATCCAGACCTCCTCCTCCTCCTCCTCCTGCTGAGAGGTTGTTGGTCATCATCTTCATCTTCTTCTTCAGCTCCCCCTGAGCTCCTGTATCTATCATTTTTTCTTTCCCCCTTTTTAGCATCATAAAAAATCGGGGGCTGAGCAGGGGCAGCTGGGACCACCTTGGAACGTGGTCTTCGGGTCGGTTCGGGGGCGGCCTCAGGAGCGTCAACATACTGAGGGAAGGCTCGGAACATGATGTCCCTCAGTTCTCTAACAATAAGCTCCAGGTTCCCCAAATGGTTGTCCACACTTCTGGTTCGCTGAGATTGATCAGTTGTGCGATTCAGAAGTGTCTGCAGGATGAGGGAGTGAGTAGTCAGCCTGTCAGAGGCATTCTCAGCATGGCGCTTGCACAACCTTATCTCCTGACGAGTTTGCGCAGCTTCAACTTTCAGCTCTCCCTCTATCCTGACCCGTTCCATGTAAAGCCTGTGGGAGTGATCATTCAGCGTCCTCTTGATCATCCCAAGTAGGGCTTCAAGGTCCTTCTTGAAACCCATCACGGTTTCAGCGTGGAATTAGGCAGCGACCCTGAGACTGTTGCGTATGGTAGACTCGTGCTCCTGGAGAGCGTGCACCAGATGTCTTACCACGACTTCAACTCGGTTGATCGATTAGTCAGGAGTTAGCCCCAAATTACAACTTGAATTATCGGAGCTGCATCCTGCCTTGGTACCTCGGCAGCAACCTCATCCTCATGATTGCTAGTTTGAGAGCTTGTAGAACTTGAGGATGGGTGCTCTTCTTCTTCTTTTTCTTCTTTCTTCTCTTCGCAGGATGAGATTTGAACAGGATCTGCTCCGCCAAATTTTAGCCCATGAACAGCTATGTTACGCTCCTTCATCATCCTTGCGAAGTCGGCATGAGTAATCTCAGCTTCCTCAGTAACCTCTGCTGCTGTAACCTTAGAAGATTCTTGAGAGCTTACAGCAGCTGCAGTATCAACCTCCTCTTGAGGTGTCTCTAGCTGCATGGGGGTTATCTCAGCTACTCCTTCTGTATCCTCTGTGGGTACTGTCTGAACAGTCTCCCCAACAGAGGTCTTCTCCAAGGACCCCGTCTTCTCGGACGGTCCTGTAATTTGGACAGATTCCGCTACAAGAATGGGTTCTTGTAACTCTGGTTGGTTTCTTGCAGCGTTCACAGTATTCAGCACTGTACGCTCCACTACTGCAAGAATTTTAGCTTCCACCCTGCTTGTCTCTTCAGCAGCCGCTTCTTGGGTGGTCGCCTGCTGTACTGCTGTCTCCACCAGTACAAGGAGTCCTACCTTGGCAACTTCCTCCGTGGTTGCATCATCGGCGTCCTCAGCAAGCTCAGAGATTACTCCCTAAATGATGGCTGACGGTTCTCTTTGTGAATCTGCAGCAGCAGCAGCATCCATGCGAACTGGGGAATCGCCATAGTCCAACAGTTGAGATTCTTCCTCCTTCAAAGGATCCAGCGTGACAATGTTGGAAAGGCCCTCAACTACTTGCTCGTATGCATGGGAGTTCATAAGGTGTGAACTTGAACTTCCTTCTCCCCGCATTCTCCTAGGAGTGTGCTGCATCCTTGTCTTTTTAACACTTTGTTGCAGTGCCTGTTGCAGCATAGCTTCCTCAGCTTGCTCCACTCCCAGGGTGTCGATTTGCTCTTGGGCAAAAGTGACGTCATCGTCCCTTCTAACAGCCTACGCAGCCGGGGTAAGGAAGACCTGTACATCCTCTATTGCTGCTCTCATCGGCAGCTCTGCAGAGTCGGATTCTGCGAGAGCTTTTCCCTTTCCTTTGTCCTTTGCTCCCTAAGCAGCACTGCTATCACCAAGCTCCTGTACTCTTGCTGCATACTCAGGTTGCAGGAGTGCCAGTATATCTTTTGATTTGGCCCACTCCAAGACAGCTTGCTCGACTGTCAGGAAATCATTCAACTTCAACAGGATTTCCCCCTTAGACAGCCACATCTCTCTCCAGAGATTGTATTGCAGCTCCATATTTCTAGCCGCTAGAAAGATGGGATCAAGCACTGAAGCTTTTGTTTGTAGATGAGCTTCTTCTTCAGTTGGCTTGTCCCGGAGCTGATATGGCTCCTGAAGCTGATGTGACTCATCCGCAAGATTTTCTACCATCTCAGAAGGTGTAGAGAGTTGGGCATAAAGAGCTCCTTCTTGATCCCGGAGTTGATGAGACTCATCCGCAACAGTAACTACAGTCAGGCTTGCTGTAGAGCGTTGGGAAGCAGCAGCTGCAACAACTTTCTTCTTGCTGCGCGGGGCCCTTCTCACCAAGGGTGCATCGTCATCAGAAGACGAGGATTCAGTTTCAGGTACAGCCTTCCTTGAACTCCTCTTGATAACAGGAAGAGGACTCTGAACGTCCTCTTCTTCGGCTTCATCCCCGTTGCCTGTAGCTTCATCTTGCAAAGCCAGAGTTGTATTCTTTTTGTCTTTGGTTTTCTTCCTTGCAACTCCTGCTCCTGCAGCCTTCGGTTGGGTCTTATCCTTTTTCTTTTTCCCGAGATACTTTCGGATGTGAATGGGGGCAGGTGCTGCAAGTTGAAGGCCAAGCTTACAGAGCAGAAAACAGATGGTGATACCGTAGCTCCGACACTCCGTTATCTTCTCTGCTTCCTCCCACAGCCTCTTCATGATGAACCTCGCATAGTTCACCTTTTCTCCAGCCATGATAGCGGATATGATCCAGAATCGGAGATCTGTGCATTTGTCATAGCTCCTCGTTTTTCCTTTAATGGAGTATGCACAGATATCATGAAAGAGTTCAAACTCTGGCTTGAAGAGCTTCTTGGGGGCGCTTCTCTTGATTTCACCCCCTGCATCCCTTGCTCGAAAGAGATCCCACTCTCTTGAGTAGATGCCTCCCCATATGATGTCAACTGACTGGGGGTTAAACCTCCGGTGGATATGCTGAAGGTGGTGGCGATGTCTCTAACGGTTAGGGACCGTTCTATCCCATCTGCATCCATCCTGAACAGGATGCAGTTCCTGTTCTCCGCCTGCCTGGTGTAGGAATAGAATCTCTGTACTGACTCCACAGAGAAGTCAGCGTAAACAGTCGTCAACAGCCCTAGGACTTGGGTCCGCCCAAGGGCATCAAAGATTCTCCTGATGAGGGCGCTATCATACAACCTGAAGCAAGAACATGCTCCTGGTTGATCAGTCTTCCTTTCAAAACGATGGTTTGTTTGGCAGCCATTGATTTCTTGAGAGAAAGGTTGAGAAATTTCGAAGTTTTGGACTTAGAGAATTTTTCGCGAAAGAAGTTTCTCTCCTTGGAAGATGGTGAATAAAAATGATTTCAAAAGGCGCGGTTATGCGGGTTATGGTGGAATTCAAGGGACGTGGAGCAAGATCGATAGTTGAGAAAAATCAAGAAGACTTGATCTTACGGTCTAAGAAAAAGCAAAGATGTCAAATCATCACTTTAATTATTACAAGATGCGTGGGCTACTGAGCGTAACCCTTCCACTTCTGACACGCGCAGACTTTACATTTAATGCTGAAAGACATACTATTTGCCGCCTAAATAAATGCCCTTTTTTTAAGGTTGCAGCATCCTTAGTACGAGGTTGCAGAGTAATCAATACACTTTTGAAATAAATGCTGTAACCTGGTGCTGCTTGAACTCTCGATTCTTGCTGTACTGTAAGGATGTATAATGCAGCGCTGTTTGAACCCAGCACTGTAAGAAGGCGTAGCTTACAGTACTATACTTACTGCTTCTCGCAAGCATGCAGATGTTCTCCCTTGATCTTTGCACTTTCTTTTTCTCCTCATAACTTAAGAATTCACAGCTCGTTTCTAAGCATAGAAAACCTCGATTCACTTAAGGGCTTAGTGAATATATCTGCAAGTTGGAGATCCGTGTGAACTTTCTCAAGAACAATATCCTTCTTTTCTACGTGGTCTCTTATAAAGTGATGACGTATATCAATGTGCTTCGTTCTTGAGTGAAAAACAGGGTTATGGGTAATTGTAATAGCGTTTGTATTATCATAGAGAATTTGAGTCTCTTTTTCTTGAATTCCATAATCCCTAAGTTGCTGCTATATCCAGAGGATTTGCGCACAACAACTTCCTGCTGCAACATACTCTGCTTCTGCTGTAGAGGTTGCAATTGAAGTTTGCTTCTTGCAGAACCATGAAACGAGTCTGTTTCCCAAAAGCTGACAAGTCCCACTGGTGCTCTTCCGATCAATCTTACAGCCTGCATAATCTGAATCAGAGTAGCCTTTAAGCTTGAATCCCCCTTCCTTGGGATACCATAGGCCTATTTCTTGAGTTCCTTTCAGATATTTGATAATCCTTTTTACCGCTGAAAGGTGTGATTCATTTGGTGTCGCTTGAAATCTTACACAGACTCCTACTGCAAACATGATGTCTAGCCTGCTTGCTGTAAGGTACAGTAAGGATCCGATTAGGCGTCTATACTTTGTGATATCAACGTTTTTACCATCTTCATATTTGTCAAGACTTATAGATGTGGACATAGGAACGGCCGTTGCTGCTCCATTCTCCATGCCAAATTTCTTGATAAGCTCCTTCTTGTACTTGACTTGACTGATAAAGGTTCCTGTAGGTAGCTGTTTTACTTGCAGCCCGAGAAAGAAACTTAATTCTCCCATCATACTCATCTCGAATTTTGACAGCATCAGGTTGAAGAATTTCTCACATAGCTCTTTGTTTGTGAAACCGAAGATGATGTCGTCCACATATATCTATACTAACAGTACACTTTCTCCATCCTATATTCTAAACAGCATCTTGTCGATTGTTCCTTTCTGGAAACCATTCTCTAGAAGATAGAGAGATATGGTATCATACCAAGCTCTTGGTGCTTGCTTGAGTCCATATAGGGCTTTGTGTAACCGAAATACCTTCTCTCCTGCTTGATCTTCAAAACCTGGAGGTTGTTCAACTTACACTTCTTTTGTAAGGAGACCATTCAGGGATGTACTCTTAACGTCCATTTGATAGACATTGAAATTCATGTGAGCTGCATACGCCAGAAAAATCCTTATTCCTTCCAGCCTCGCTACTGGAGCAAAAGTCTCATCAAAATCAATTCCTTCTTCCTGACAGTATCTCTTAGCAACTAATTTTGCTTTGTTTCTCACAACGAGTCCAGATTCATCTAACTTATTCTTGAAAACCCACTTTGTTCCTATAACACCTTGATGGGTTAGTCTCGCAACAGTTTGCCATACTTGATTTCTCTCAAATCCGTTCAACTCTTCTTGCATGGCCTGTATCCAGTTGCTATCTTGTAGTGCCTATTTAACATTCTTAGGCTCTGTCTGGGATATGAAACATGCAAACAACACTTCATGTGGGATGGATCTTCTTATTCTTACTCCAATGGATGGATCTCCTATGATAAGATCCCTTGGATGATCCCTTAGCCATGTCCTGTCAGGCTCAAAGATATGTGTAGGTGTAGGTTGCTCCTTTTGTTGCTGTAAAGTAGGAGGTTCTGCAGCTGTAAGAATGTTTGCATCAAAGGTTGCAGCTTCCTCTTCTTTATCTTCTGCTGTATGCAGAACTCCTTCTATGTAGGGAACGACGTTTTCTTTTCTTGGAACTGTCTCTTCAGGTGGTTCTTCCAACTTCTTGGTGTCACAATGTGGTTCATCAAACACCACGTGAATAGATTCTTCAACCACCAGGGTTCTTTTGTTAAACACTCTGAAGGCTCTACTTATAGCAGAGTATCCTAGAAATATTCCTCCATCTGATTTAGCATCAAAAGTTTTCAAATGTTTCTTTTCATTGTTGAGAATATAGCACCTGCATCCAAAGATATGCAGATAAGATATATTTGGTGTATATCCATTCCATATTTCATAAGGCGTTTTGTCTAGATCCTTGATGATTAGACATCTGTTCTGTGTGTAGCAAGCAGTATTAGTTGCTTCAACCCAAAATCTCTTGGGTACTTCTGCTTCAGCTATCATTGTTCTTGCTGCTTCCTTGAGGGTTCTATTCCTCCATTCAGCTACATCATTCTGTTGAGGTGTTCTTGCAGCAGAGTATTCATATCGAATACCATTATCAGAACAGAATTTCTCAATAAATTTGTTTGTGAACTCAGTTCCTCTGTCTGATCTAATCTTCAAAATGCTTAAGCTCTTTTCATTTTGAATTTTCTTCATGAGACCAGGTAGCTTGTCTTGAGTTTCTGACTTCTTTGCAAGGAAGATCGTCCATATGTACTTGGAGTAGTCATCTACAACTACAAGAGAGTACTTATTCCCACTCAAGCTTACTGGTTCTACTGGTCCAAATAGGTCCATGTGTAGAAGATCTAAGATCCTGTGAGATGACTTTTGAGACTTGTCTTTGAATGAGCTCTTAACTTGTTTTCCTTTCTGACAAGCTCCACAGATATTTTCTTTCTTGTATGCTACGTCTGCCAATCCTCTTACAAGGCCTTTCCTTGCTAGCTTGTTTATAGTCTTGAAGTTCAGATGGCTTAACCTCTTGTGCCATAGCCAGCTTAGCTTTGGTGGACTTTTCACAATGAAGCATGTTGATTGAGTAGAGAAATTCCAATCAGCTAGATAGATGTTTTCTCTCCTTGTTCCTGTAAGCTTGACTTCATTTGAGGTGCTATCTTTGATTAAGCATTTGTTGAGGTTGAATTCCACTATGTATCCTTTGTCATAGAATTGACTGATGCTCAGAAAGTTGTATCTGAGTCCTTTCACGTAAGATACATCTTTGATATTTATGTTTCCTTTGACTAGGCATCCACTTCCTTTTGTGCTTCCTTTGGAATCATCTCCAAAGATGACCTTGGGTCTTTTACATTCTTAGAAGTCTTTTAAGGTTTCTTTGCTGCCTGTCATATGCCTTGAGCAACCGCTGTCAATGTACCATACATTACTGCTGCAACCTGGCACTGAAACCTGTAACAATTTTAAACAGATTTAGGTACCCATATCTGTACGGGTCCTTTGGGGTTAGTTTCTTTAGGAACCCAAACTTTCTTAACAGTCATCATTTTGCTGTAAGATTTGTTAGTTCTCTAACTATGTGCAGTTGTCCTAGCAAGCTGTTTGTTATAAGTGTGCATTAACAACATGTGTGATACCAGCACCTTTGCAGTGGTCTTCCACCATACTTCTCTTGAGTATATCCTCTTTGAGGTTTAGATATGTAAGTCTTAGTATAGGTGGGAAAGTTTCTTCTGTGCTGCAACTTAGTTGGTTGCTGTATCCTTTTGCTGCATACAGCAGATGGCTTCTACTGCAGCCAGTTCTTAGATGCAGGCTTATTTCCTGCAGTTGAGCACTGGGGTTTCTTCCACTTATCCATCATTGATATCTTGTTCACGATCTTCACAAAATCACATAGTAACTCTTTCACCATTGGTGTTTCAGCTTGAACAAAGTTTACAGCTCTGGATGTACTTGCTGTATTCTGAGAGCTGTGATCGCTATAACCTATGCCCGATTTTTCAAAAGGATTTTTGATTTGGTTTATGCAATCTTTTGCGTCCTTAGATGATTTGGTGAACGTGCTCATTTTGGACTGCAAGTTTCTATAACTCTCAGATTCTAGCTCAGTGACCAGCAGATTTAATCTAGAGACCTCTTGTTGCAGCTTACTACACCTTGAGTTATCAGACTCTTGTGCAGCCAGCTTTTTAGCAATGTCAATATTCTTGCTCTTGAGGATCTCATTGTCGATTCTTAGGTTCTCATTTTCAACCTTCAGTTCCTTATGAATTGAGTTGATCTGCTCGAAGTCACTCATGATCCTTTTTAAAGAGTGGATCATGTTCAGCTCCTCACTTTCTAGTATGGATAACGGTTGATAGATTACCTCATCTTCTTCGCTGTCCTCACATTCTCTAGCCATCAGGCATATCAGCGCTTCTTCATCAGAGGATGAAGTTTCAGTGTCGCTATTAAAGGATTCTGTAGCTTTCAGTACTTCCTTCGGAACTACTGCATCCTTGGCCTTTTCCATCTCTCCTATGAGCTCGAAGCTTGTGTCTTTCCTCTCTTCTCTTGTCTCTCCTCTGCTCTCTTTCTCTTTCAGGATACTTGTGCCCTGTTGGGTATTGACAGTTTCCTTTTTAGTGCCCTGGTTTTCTGCAGTTATAACATAAGTCAACATTGCTTATATTCGATTGTGGAGAAGAGGATACCTGAGGAGGTGGATGACTTTTTCTAAAGTCATTCCTCTTGTTAAGGTTGATGTTGCCGCTATTGTTGTTGCTCTTCATGAACCTTCTAAATTTCTTCAGAAGTAGAGCCATATCCTCTTCAGCAACTTCTGTTGTATCCTCAAACTGTTTACTGCAACTAGCGGTTGCTGTATCCTTGGAGCCTCTGGCAGTTAGCGCTGTAACTTTGGAGCTCGACTCTTCAGACTCCTTTCTCCGTCTGTTGATGTCGGAGAATAGGTCGAATGTACTCATGGATTTCAAGTCCATAAACACTCTCATGGCAGTGGTCTTGCTATCCCACTCCGCAGGTAGGACTCTTAACACTTTCATGTTTTTCTCTTTCTGAGTGTAGTGTTTGCCCAGAGCTTTTAGTTCATTAACTATGGACGTGAATCTCAAGTTTAGTTGCTCAAGAGTCTCTTCATTCTTCATTTTGAAGAGCTCGAATAGTTGGGTGGCGTTGGAAATCTTGTTGTCTTTGGTGAGCTCAATCCCCTCACATATTTGCTCCAACTTTTCCCATATTTTTTTGGATATTGAGCAGGTTTTGACTTTGCTAAAGGTACCTTTATCCAAAGTAATAAACAGAGCATTCTTTGCCAAATTATCTAGATTGGCTCTCTTCTTATCTTCATTTCCCCACTCTTGACGTGGTTTGGTCAGGAAGTTCGGTGGTGGCTGCTCTCCTTCTGCTTGGTCTCTTCCATACATTGGATTAAGCTTCATGGGTATTATTGGTCCTTCAGTTATGACTGTCCACATTTCATCATTCATTGCTGAAAGATGTGCCTGCATTCTTATCTTCCAATCGTCATATTCTTCTATGGAAAACATAGGTAACTTGTGATTAGAGGAATCCATGATATGCTATAAGAATGAGTTTTAGATGCAGAGAAAACGGCGAGTCTAAGGTGGATCTGGGTAGGTGACCAGACAAGTTGGCTTTTAACCCAACTCGCTCTGATACCACTTGTTGGTCCCAAGTGGTGTCCGAGGTTCAGAGGGAGGGGTGAATGAACCTTGGTCGATTTTGTAAATCAATGAAAAAAATTTCTGCTCTGCAAGTTACTTGAACTTACAGCGTCAGATTATTACTGTTTACAACACTAGGATGCAGTGCTGCACGCTGTAACTTAGAGTTTTATACACAGCGGAAAAATAACGTTTATAACACAAGGCTGATTTTCTCAATATGCTTCTTTTAAAAACATTTGATGAATATGAGATATGTAAGATCAGAAGGTAAATGCACAAATAAGTAGAGCAATAAAGCACGTATGGCTTATAGTGGTTCGAAGGTGGTGTAATCCTTCTACATCCACTCTACTGCTCCTCGAGCAAGATCTTTGTTAAGCAAGATTAAATTACAGGATTCTCCTAACAATCTATCAACTTTATAAAGTAACAACCTACTGAAGTCCAGCGTACACACAGCAACTGCAAACTTCAAAGACTAACCCACACAGGGTTCTACACTTCCACACAGAGACGCTGCCTAAATCTAGACAACTATACAAACAGCAAGGATCTCTCCTATCAACTGTTCGATACCTCTAAAACAACCTAAGCACACAGCAACAAGGTTATAAGAATAAAAAGGTTTTCTTCAATAGGTGCTTTGAAGTGAGCTTCTGAGTCCTCTCAGGGATCTTTCAGTTTGAACTTGCTTCACTTCTTGAGGTTAAGTGACTGAAACTGATAGAGACTTGAATACTTGGATCTTGAAAGCTTTATGAGTTTTGCGCAAATGTTTCAATTACCAGCTTCAGTGTTTCTCATCATTTATTTATACTTGTAGGAGAAGATGTCCGTTGAAGGAGACATCTTTCTTTTTGAATTTGAAGTAGTCTGACCAAAGGTATGGTTCGCATTTAACACGACTTGACTTTCTCTTTTCGGAGCATTTAATGCGGCAGTTGCGGCTCACAGCTTTCTGCAGCGCGTCAGTCCACGTAGCATTCTCGTATTGGCTCCGTGTCTGCAACTTTGATCTTCTCTGGAACGGCTCTATTTATTCTTGCTTGAATCTTCATTCCTCGTACTTCATTTATCCTTCCTAGGATTGTAGAATACTCATTGTTGTAATTTGCGCTGATTGACTGGACTGTAAGCTTTGCGCTGTATCCTAGGTCTTCATGCAGCTGATTCTTTCGTGCAGTGCTGCAGTAACCTGGTTATAGTATCTTTGAGTAGAGCTGCTGCGTCTTTTTCTTGCAGCACTCCTATATGCCATTCCTTCTTACCTCACTGTAGATAAGCTATGTCTTGTTACAACGATGTTGTATCCTGCCTTCTTGCAGCGATATCTTTTCTAAACGACTTAGATGCAGCTTTATCCTTGTCAATCTTCCATTTCTCAGCACTTAAACCTAGACTCAACCTAGTCTATATATTCACTTAAACATCGTGAAAAATGGGGTACTCAAAACTTCCTAATACATATGTGTTTTGTCTCATCAAAATCTAAACATCGAAATCCCAACAAGCATTATTGTTATATTAATTTTTATCTCTTTATGTAAGTAGGTATACATGTATATAGATATATATTATATATATAAGAAGAAAAAAAAACAAAGAATGAAATGGAAAAATGAAATAAATATCTTAGGCAACTTGTATACATGTATTATTAGTCTATAAAATAGAACCTTCTCGTACACATCCTACTAACATGAAGACAACTCCTATTTCATGTGTTAAACCTTATAATACATAATATGTTGTTGATGATACAAATGAGAAAGCAAAAAAAATGAAGATAAATTTGCAACAAGTTTAGAAGAAGAGAAAGAACACATTTTCAAAAAGGAAGAACACACCTTCTTCTCTCTTGATCTTAAAGGTAGTTTTCGCTTAAACCTTCTAATTTCTTCTTTGAACTTTGATATTTCATGACTTATAGCATATATTACAAGATACAACGATGTTCTTTGGCATTAGGTTTAGATGTTTATGTATTTAAATCGCTTGAATATGCAAAAATAATGCATGTGTAAGAAATGAAATCTGCAGGCATGTTTCGAGAAATTTGTAAGTTTATAGAAACTCTTTTTGCCTAAACCCTTTGGCCAAGTTCTAATATATGAAGTGAAGAACATATCTGTTAAATTTCAGAATATTTAGACATAAATTCGATTTACTAAGATTTTTCAAACATAGTCCTGTTCTGTGACAGATTTACCCTGTTTTATACTCTGCTTCTTTGTTCGTAAATTTTCTGAGTGATAAAGGAATTGATTTAGGCTAAACCCTTTTAATATAGTCTAGCATATGAAGTGTAGAACATGAATGTAAAAGTTTAGAAGATTTGGAGTTAAACTCGATTTTCTATGATGTTTCTAAGATAAGCTGTTCAGAGACAATTTTTGTCTCGTTTTTGGGTCTGAATCAAACAATTTTCTTGAACTATACCCTTCGATTTTATGTATGATACTTTACTATAATTTAGAAACATTTCTTAGGTACGTTTAAAATTTTAGTATGTAATTTGTTGAGTTATATACGATTTATGCCAAATTTTACAACATAGTCGGTTTTCTGTGTAGGTGATGTCTTGATTTCAGTCTTGTTCTAAAATTCATACATATATATATATAGCTCTCGTGTCTTCATTTTATGTAACGCCCTAGTCATATTAATTAGGAAAAGGTTGTCTGTAATGCCCCGTTCCCCTTTTAATTGGAAATAGGTCGTCACCCTTTACTTATTTAGAAATTAAAGAAATTATAATTACTTTCTAATATACAACGGAAGACTTAAAATGAAGACACGAGAGCTTTATGCATATATATATATTTTGTTTTTAAACCGTAGCACATATACATATATATATCCAAAACTAGTTCGTGTCTTACCCACATTTCTAGGTAAAATGTTCATACCAAAAGCTTATCTAAAATTACACGACAAACATATATACATGACATGATACAAGTCTAAGCCCATAGTTTATCATACCATACATATTTAACAACTTATTGTTCTAAAAAAAGAAACATTATTCTAGTACAATTTTATAGATACAGTGAGAAGTCAGCTCAGCCTGCTACACGTCCACGTCATCATCTACCGAGCCTGAAAATATAAAAGCAACATCATGAGACACCTTTGGAGAGGGATCCCAGTGGAATAACTATACTCTCTAATATATACTGAAGCAATCAAATTAATTAGTACATATTACATGTCATTCGGGCACGCTCACCCTGGACCATACATAACATAAAGGAATGTGGGAGTCGCTCGCCCACTAAACCTTGCTTTCATAGACCAGGCATTTTCGCCCATATGGTCGTCGCCCGATAGTGAAGCAACTATCGGCTATAGCTACGGAGCTTCAGCCGTAAATTTTCATACATAACATATTAATTTAATCATCAACATATAGTAAAGTGTAGAAGTTACCCACTTGAAAGTTGAGGGTTCAAGGATTCCTTTTGGATTGATCGATCATCCCGACTGCGCTCGACACACTTAACGGATTAGCCTTTTATGTCACATAACACAATCTTTTGTATTTTATATTAGGTTTCTTTAATCTAAAGCATAATTATACTTCATTTAATACATACTTGATTCTTATATGAAATTCTAAACATAATCGTATCATAACTAAAACATTTAAGAAAAATAACATATGGAATAAAATATCATACTTGTGATATAAAATTTTAGACACTTAAATTAGTAATTCTAGGCATAAAATGATACCTAAAGCCACAAAAATTTTAATAATTCATAGGTGATTCCAAAAATGACAAGAATATTTACGTAGTCACATAATACTGTTAGATATCATATTCTGAAAATTCACAATTTTTCATCATCTACATATATAAATAAAATTAATTCTATAAACTAGTTTTTCACTTCAATTTCAACTCAAAATAAGTCTATTTTGAAAACTTTATCAAATATTATAGGATTCATAAAATAATGTCATATTTTGATAGAATTTAAACAACATGTTGAAGTATAACATATAAAAATATCAACTAAAACTAAGGTTTACATAATTAGTTATGAATTTTCTAAGTTGGCTGAAAATGGGGTACTTTATATGGTGAAAACATATTTTCTTGTAAAACTTCTCATAATTTTAGTTTTACTTGAAAATTCCCAAGGTAAATATTCTCTCATTCTTAAGAACAAATAATATGACTTATTAAAATATGGCTTATGAATATAATTTAAATAAATACTAGACAAAAAATAGGACGTGATCTATATAAAAAACAGCCTGTGTTGAAATATTCAGCATAAATCATACAAAACTCCAAAAATTGCATACAAATTTTTTGTACGTACCTAAGAATAGGTTCTAAAACATAGTAAAAGATCATATATAAATTCGAAGGATACAGTTTAGAAATATAATTTGATTCGGACTTAAAAACAGAATGTATATTCTACAAACAGGGCAGAAAACATGTTTTCTTGCAAAAATCATCATAAATTGTACAAGGAATGTTTACACAGCTTTATCTCTACGCGGTTGATTGCAGCCTCTCTCTTCAACTATTCTTCCATCCGAACCCTGTCCTTATACAGCCTGTGGGTAGCATTTGTAAGATCGCGCTGAGCATCCCAAGTAGAACTTCAATATCAATCTTAAAGTGGTTTCAACATGGAATTTGACACTGAGCCTCATATTGTTTTGCATGTTAGACTCATGATCTTGAAGAGCATGCAGTAGGTGTCTAACAGCAGCAACAACCTTGTCAACCGATTCATTAGGGGCCAGGTTTGCTGCATTCTGTTGTCTGGTGGTAGAAGTCGATAAAGCATATGGAATCATAGCTTGAGATAGCTGTGCTGCATCCTGCTCTGGAGCCCCAGACTCTACTTCAGCATCCTCATCCTAATTAAGGCTTGATAAGGTACTTGAAAAACCAGAGGTGGGATCTTCATCATCAGCTGTTTCCTCCTCAACAACTTGAACATCGCTGCTCCTTCTTGATCTTCAGAGAGCAGCGAGCTTTTTGAGAGAAGTAGAGGTTTCAGCATCTTCGGCCTCTTTAGTAACCTCTACTGTTGTAACCTGGATAGGTTCTAGTAAACTTGCAGCAGTAGCACATCAACCTCCTTATAAGGTGTCTCTAGCTGAATTGGGATTATCTCGGCCACTTCTTCTTCATCCTTTAAAGGTACTGTCTCAACAGTCGCCCCTTCAAAGGTCTTCAACCCCTCAGAAAGTGTTATCTCAACAACAACCTCATCTGAGGTCTTCTGCACAGACCCCGTCTCTTCATCCGATCCTGCAACTTCGACAGCTTCTTCTGCAAGAATGGCTTTTTGCAGCTCTGGTTGGTTTCTTGTAGCTTCAACAATTTGCAGCACTGTAAGCTTGATTGCTATAAGAATCTCAGCATCCATCCTTTATGTTTCCTCAGTAGCTTCTGAAAGAATATCTGCCTACTGTACTGCTGTCTCTGCCAGTATAGGGAGTCCAGCCTCTACAACTTCCTCCATGGTTACGTCATTGACAATCTCAGCAATATCAGATAGAACATCTCAGATAATGGCAGTCGGTTCTCCCTGAGTGTCTTCAGTGGCTTCAGGAATAGTACGAATAGGGGAATCGTCGTAGTCAAGCAGTTGAGCCTCCTCTTCCTCCAAACGATCGAGAGTGACTATTATTGAGAGGCCCTCAACCACTTGCTCATATGTAGGGAAGCTTGAATTGTGACTTAAGCTTCATTCTCCCCATAGAGTGTGATGTAGATGTATCCTTGTCTCTTTGATGCTAGCTTGCATCGCTTGTTGCAGCATGGCTTTCTCAGCCTATTCCACTCCCACAGCGCTAATTTGCTCTTTAACAAATTGTTGAGATTTAAAAGCAACCTTGGAAAGATATGAAAGGTTTATATGATTGCAGTGGAAAAATACGTTCTTGTTTGGAGTAAAACACATAAACATTATTTTGTACATAACCGGGGTTTCAGAAATGCCGAACATCCATATACATTCTTATATACATACAAAAATAATAGGCATTTCTGTTCATTCCTCCTCGCCTCCAAAATTTTCTGTAAAATATAACATATAAGGGATAAGTGCCAAAAGAACACTTAGTGGGGTTGATTTGTATTGTAAAGGGGTGCATGTAATATTTCTTCAATACTATACATATAATACACGTTGTAGACTCCCGAAGAGTCCCAATGCAATCCGTTGAATAAGTTTCCGAAGAAGACCTATCGGGGCCCCAAGCCGACCCCATTTTGGGTTGTTACACCCTTCATGTTGGGCTTTCTTGGAATCTATATCCACCAGATGAACCGCGTACCTGCTCAATTGATTAAATTTTCTCTCATACTCACCTACTGTCATGAACCCCTGACGGTGGTGTATAAATTCTATTTTCTTGGTATCCCGATATGATTGTGGCAGATAGTTCTGCATGAAAATCTTCTTAAAATCTGCCCATGTCAACTTATTCCTTGCTTCTAAAGTCAAGGTTCAACTGTATGATTCCCACCAAAAGCTTGCCTCCTCGGTGAGTTGAAAAATCGCACAAGAGGCCCGCTGTGCCTCAGTGCAAGCCAGATGAGCAAATAGTCTATCCAAAACCCTTAACCATTCTTCTGCATTAGCCGGTTCTCCCTTTCCATTGAAGGTTGGTGGGTTGAATCATCGAAAGAGCTCAATAATTTTGTTCGCATCATCCTTAGGCTCCGACGGTGCTGTATTTTTATTTTCGTTACCCAACCGTTGGGCTAGACCCTGCAACACCGCTGTTAGACTCTCCATAGGTTAGGTACCCCTGATGTTGACTGTCTAGGTGCAGTTTGTTGTGGTTCGATTCCTTCGGATTCGTGTGGTTTTGATGTTGATTGTTCGGACGTCGACTTCATTGATTGTGGATTCTTTCATGGTCTACCCCTTCTCATGGTTCTAATTAAAAAAACAACCAAATTTCTATAACTCTTACCCACAACCTCACCCATAAGTTTCATAGGAAAACCACATCGCAAAAAAATAAATTCTCAATCTATATCTTACCCAATAACATCACCAACTTATGTAAATAGAATAAAAATCAATAACAGATAATGATATTCATATCATCACGTTATAAAACTTTTAAAATTTCTAGTTAAACCTGTGGAAGAAGGTTGAACAGAATTGCCTGTCTAATTTACATATTAATCACACTGTCCATATTTATTAATATACAACAACAAAAATTTTATGAGCAAGGCCCTACGAAAAAGAAAGTAGAACCAGACTTTGATACCATTACTGTCACGCCCCATTTTTGTATAGAATTAAAACACGGATATATATATATATATATATATATATATATATATATATATATATATATATATATATATATATATATATATATATATATATTTTAGAGAGTAAACACAGCATTTTCATGGGGCATCCAGTAACTTTCCAAACTGTTGAGATTTAAAAGCAACCTTGGAAAGATATGAAAGGTTTATATGATTGCAGTGGAAAAATACGTTCTTGTTTGGAGTAAAACACATAAACAATTATTTTGTACATAACCGGGGTTGCAGAAATGCTGAACATCCATATACATTCTTATATACATACAAAAATAACAGGCATTTCTGTTTATTCCTCCTCGCCTCTGAAATTTTCTGTAAAATATAGCAAGTAAGGGGTAAGTGCCAAAAGAACACTTAGTGAGGTTGATTTGTATTGTAAAAGGGGTACACGTAATATTTCTTCAATACTATACATATAATACACGTTATAGACTCCCGAAGAGTCCCAATGCAATCCGTTGAATAGGTTTCTGAAGAAGACCTATCGGGGCCCCAAGCTGACCCCATTTTGGGTTGTTGTACCCTTCATGTTGGGTTTCCGTAGAATACTTCCTTATAGGGTTTCCGACAAGGAATACCCTACTTGGCGTGCAGGTGCATGCATAATTAAATTATCATACAATAGTTTCCACATAACACATAGTACACATTGATCACGTTCACGTTGGCCACATAATTCACACAACACATTGGTAAAGAAATCTTTTGACATATGTTGGTTTCTAAAGAAAACCCTTTTGAGCGGGTATTACCCCGACTTTTCATCATTTGAAACCATTTGCATTTGTGTCACTTGAAATCAATAGCTTTCAAAATCATATAATTTACTCGAATACTGTACACGTAGTGAAAACATTTCACTTGAAAATGAGGTCATATAATAACGGAATTCAAAACACAGTCACGTAGTTTTCTGTAAAACCGTACAGATTAAAACATAAATAAGAGTTTACCCCCACCTGGTTCGGTGGTTACCATGTAAGCAGCAACTATCAAAGATCACGTATCCCAAGGCTTCAATCCAACAGGTAGCCTATATAATTTATGATATTTTCTTAGATCTTTATAATCTATAATTAAAGATTTAACCGATATTGGATCGGATACTATCGATGGAGATGAGACGGATCGGACCGGAAGGCCTAATGATTTAGGTTGCAAAAATAAGAGGGAAAGATCAGTTTATAAAGTTGAGGTGAAAGAGAATGAATTTTGGATCACAATAAAAAAGAATGAGCTCGATTAGAGTTGAAACGAGCTTGAATGAAGCGTTTTAAGATTGAGGGGTATTTTGGCAATTTGGTCAAGAATTAATACACATAAGATATTTTAATTAAGGGTTTACTTATTTAATTAACCAATTATGCTTTGTTTTTGTCTTGGGCGCTACATTTGTAGTCTAAACTTTCCCAATAACCTCCAAACTCAAATTGTGATATAATATCTGACAAAAAAAATTAAAACAAAAAATGTCAGATCATCATAATTAATAAATTAATTATAAAAAATAAAATTACAATTTTACCCAATTACAATTTTAACCTTAATAACATAAATAGTTCCTGAATATTTATATTAAAATATAAAATACAAAATCAAAAAACATACAATATATTAATGAACTAAATATATTAATACAAAATCAAACAACATGCAACATACTTTTTTTTCATACTTAACTATTATGATTTGAAGAAAACAACAACTATATTTCTTATTTTAACTAAATATGAGTAAAATATCAACTGATAATATAATGAAATGATTATGTTTCAAAATCAACTAACCCTACATGAAAGCGTGTAAAATAATTGCATCCCAAAAAATAAGAATTTTTAATTTCTTTTTAATAATAATATTTAACAGTGTTACGTTAAAAATGGGCTAAAACATTTTCGTTTGAAACCTTACACGAATTTCGTGTAGCCCTATGTGAATTTTCGTGTAACCTTATGCTTGGATTTCATGTAGCCTTTTACCCATTTTTGTGTAACCCTTTGTCTAAATTTTGTGTAGCCCCCGTTGAAAGTTAAGGTGATTTTTGTGTATCCACTAATAGCAATAAATATATTATAACGTTCAGTTCAACATTACTATACGAAAATATTATAATTTAATATGCAATAACCGTTTTATTACCTCATTTTAGATTTTCGTGTATTTATAATCTAATGTTATATTTATACATTAATCTAATATTATAATGTACACGAAAATGCAAACAATTTAAACTAAATAATACTTCCAAAATACATACCTCAACTTTCTAATTTTGTGAACGAAAATCTAGAGAATTTAAAAATTTCCTCTTAAATATATTATAGGGTATGTTATTGTGGCAATGAATTTCTTGAATGAAATTTGTGCCCCAATTTTACTATTTTACATGTGAACACATGATTCGTTCAACTTTTTTAAAGCCCCATCCTGTTGGTCTAAAGTGGTCTCGGGGGTTCAGAGGGGGTGAATGAACCTTCATCGATTTTGAAAATCTTTTCGAAATATCTATACTGTAAGTTACTTGAACTTACAGTACATGATGATACTGCTTATAGCACTGGGATGCAGTATTGTATGTTGTATCTTAAAGTTCTTTCCAGCGGAAAATTATGTTTTGACTAAAGGCTTCTTTTCTTAAATATGTTTTCTTATGAAAATTCTTTTATGTTTATGACAAGATAAACACAAGATGCAGCACAAGTAATATAAAATGATTAAAACACTTATGGTTTATAGTGGTTTGAAGGTGGTGTAATCCTTCAACGTCCACTCTACTGCTTCCGCGAGTAGGAACTTCATTAAGTAAGATTGATTTATAGGGTATCACCTAACAATCTATCAACCTAACAAGTCAACACCTACTAAAACTCAGCGTACATACAGCTTGCTGCAAGTTTTAAAGGCAAACCCACTTAAGATTTCTAAACTCCCACTAGGAAAGTTGTCTTTGTCCTAGACAACTAAATACAATCAGCAAGAATAAATCATATCAACTGATGACACTTAAAACAACCTAGCACATAGCAAATAGGTTAAAATATATGTGTTATTTCTTCAACTGGTGCAGTGAAGTTAGCTTCTGAATCCTCTTATAGAAAGATATTTGTTGAAGGGGATATCTCTAATTTGAAATTAGGGTTCTGATTAAATACATGACTTGCATTTAATGCACCTTGACTTATCTTCTTAGTGCATTCAATGCGATGGTTTCGGCTCGCAACTTTCTGCAACCTGTCAGGCCATGTGTCATCTCTGTATTGGCTCTGCAATTGGTCCCAAGTGGTGTCTGAGCTTCAGAGGGGGGTGAATGAACCTTGGTCATTTTTCGAAATTCTTTTCAAACGCACTGCTCTGCAAGTTACTTGAACTTACAGCGCCAGTCGGTTACTACTTACAACACTAGTACGAAGTGCTGCACGCTATAACTTAGAGTTTTTATATACAACGAAAAATATGTTTTTGATACAAGGCTAGTTTTCTCAAATATACTCCTTTCTTTAAGATGTTTTTATGCTTATGAAAAATAGATATACAGAATGAAGCACAGATATATAAAACAGTAAAAACACTTATGGTTTATAGTGGTTCGAATGTGGTATAATCCTTCTACGTCCACTCTACTGCTACCTCGAGTAGGAATTTTGTTAAGCAAGATTGAATTACAGGACTCTCCTAACAATCTATCAACTCAACAAGTTAACACCTATTAGAACCCAACGTACATACAGCAACTGCAAGTTCTAAAGGTAAACCCACACAGGATTTCACACTCACACACAGGAAAATTGCCTATCACCTAGACACCTTATACAAACAGTAAGGATAAATCCTATCAACTGTTTGACACCTAAAACAACCTAAGCACACAGCAACAAGGTTAAAGTATATAAAGTGTTTCATCAACTGGTGCGGTGAAGTGAGCTTGTTAATCCTTTGATGGATCTTTCAGCTTGAACTTGTTCACTTCACTGAGGTCGAGTGACTGAAACTGAAGTAATGCTTGAGAGAGTATAACTTCGAATGCTTGAACTTTTTAGCGTCAATGTTTCAGTAGTCAGCTTCAGGGTTGTCTGTCCTCTATTTATACATGTACAAAGATATCCGTTGAAGGAGATATCTCTCATTTGAAAATAAGTATACTTGATCAAACGTATGGCTTGCATTTAATGCGACTTGACTTTTCCTTTCAGAGCATTAAATGTGGTGGTTGCGACTCACAGCTTTCTACAACCCACTATCCATGTGTCGTCTTTGCATTGCCATCGTGTCTGTAACTTTGATCTTCTCTGGAACGACTCTAATTATGCTTTCTACAATCCTCAGATTGCAGGATACTGATTCTGTTTATCATTAACGCGGTTGGTTGATTATACAGCAAGTTATAATCTTTGCGCTGTATCCTAGGCCTTTTTGCAGCTATTCGTTCTATACAGTATTGCTGTAACTTGACCTTCTTGCAGTATTACTTTATACAGTACTGCTGTATTTGTTCTTGCAGTATTCCTGTAGCCACTTCTTGTAGTGGCACTGCTTGCCGTTCTTACTTACTTGCTACACTGTTGTATTTATTTCTTGCAGCGTCTTCATTCTTTTTTTTTTTTTGATGCAACACGATCCTTTAGAGTTCCTTCATCTTTCAGCATCTATAACAAGACTTTATCCTAGTTTATGTTTTCACTTAAACATTGTGAAAAATGGGGTACTCAAACTTCCTATTACATATGTGGTTTGTCTCATTAAAATCTATACACTGAAAATCCCAACAATTTCCCTCTTTTTGATGATAACAAAAGTTTTTACATTATTTCGTTCATGAAGGAAGTTTTTACTCTACACTATATCTTTTTCAATCAAGATTACATATATGATATGTTAAGAAAGAAAATATAATCCTGGATTCATCTAAAAATTACATGGTAAATTTCTACATCTCTATAAAAACTTGTACTACAACATAGCGAAATATGGCTTATATATATGTTTTCAATAATTAGCTATGAATTTTATAACAAGACCAGAAATAGGAAATGACCTACCCAGAAAACCGACTATGTTGTAAAATTTGGCATAAATCGTACATAACTCAAACAATTGCATACTAAAATTCTGAGCATACCTAAGAACTGTTTCTAAATCATAGTAAAATATCATACATAAAATCAAAGGGTATAGTTCAAGAAAATTGTTTGATTCAGACCCAAAAATGAGACAAAAACTGTCTCTGAACAGCTTATCTTAGAAAAATCATATAAAATCGAGTTTAACTCCAAATCTTCTGAAATTTGACACACATGTTCTACACTTCATGTAATATATTATGTTATAAGGGTTTAGCTTAAATCGATTCGTACATCACCCAGAATATTTACGAACAGAGAAGTAGAACATAAATGAAATTATAACATAGCAACCTATTTTGTTTCATTCAAGAAATTCATAAAAAATTCAATCTCAACCCTAACTCCAAAGAACATCTTTGGACTTCATAATATATGTTATAAGTCAGAAAACATCAAAATTCAAAGAAGAAATTAAAAGTTTTAAGCCAAAATACCTTCAAAATCAAGAGAAAAAGGTGTGTTCTTCCTTTTTGAAATTGTTTTCTTTCTTCTTCTTCTAATTTGGCTGCAAGTTGCCTTCGTTTTTTTCTTCTTCTTCTTTTTGATTCATCTCTCATATTATGTATTATAATGTTTAGCACATGAATTAGGAGATGTCTTTTAGATATTAGGATGTAGGAGAAGGTTCTATCACTAAATTAATAATGCATGTATCCAAAATGTAAAATATCTCTATTTCCTTTTTCTTTTCATTTTAGTTTTATTTTCTTCTTCTTATATATATATATAGATACATGTATATCTACTTACATAAAGAGATAAAAATTAGTATAACAATAATGCTAAATTAGCATAACTTATATAAAAGAGGTAATTTATTTATATGATTTACTTTATGTAAAGAACATATTTTTATCTACATTATGATGCATAAATTCATGTTCAAACAATTTATGTTTCATCACATAAAATAACATATAAAGATCATAAGCAAAATTTCATAAAAGAAAGCATTCGAAAGTGGTAACGAATAAAATCAGAATATGAGCTTAATATCATATAATTCATTTAAAATTAACTAACATCTTATCTTTTACTTCCATTCATATGTGTCGAGTGAGTGGAGATCGAGTTCGGTTTCTTCCAAAAGTTATCCTGCAAAATCCTTAAAATCTCAAAAGAGATATTACATCATAAAGATTTTAAAATCATCAATCATAATATGATTTGTAAATCATAACTTTAAACAATATAAGAACTTGCACTTAAATTATTTATACTTGAACGATAAAAGAAATTTTTATAAAATATACAATACAGGGTTTTCTTGAAAACGGGGTGTTATATTTTAAGTCTTCCGCTGTATATTATAAAATAATTATAATTCCTTTAATTTCTAAATAAGTAAAGGGTGACGACTTATTTCCAATAAAAAGGGGAACGGGGCGTTACACAAGATGTCAGGGTCGGCTAACATATATTAATGGATATACACGGTTGAGTATATTACATGATATGATGAAGGAGATGAAGTTGCGTAGTAGAGATTGTAACAGTCGAATGTTATCGTCATCATTTGGCCACTTTTTGTTGTGGGAGCCAAAGACGTGCAAGGCTTTTCTGCACGTCCTCATTTCTCATGATGTGCGATATAGGACCAATTCACACGTGTAAAGAAATGGTTCCATATAGGAGATCTATTGTATCGGTTTTTTTGGAGGGAGTTTGCTGTCGTCACAGGGCTACGATTTGGCGACTCCGATTTTAACCCATCAAGTGTACACCATCCACCAGAAGGTGGAATTTATCATAGTTTTTTTATCGATTGGAGTCGCGTCACTATTTTGTTGAAAGGGAGTTTCGCCAGAGCGATGATGATACTATTAAGATTGTCAAGATCCTGATATTATAATGTATACTATTCGGAGTCGACGCCGAAAAGACCCTAATTGATATGTGGATTTGGACTTTAGTGGAGTAGGAGGAGCGAACGGAGAACTTCGCATGGGACAAGTTTTCTTATCTTACATTTTTTTGGAATATGAAAAAACTTCTTGATATTATTCCTCCTATGCAATGAAGTCGGGCCTACACATATCATTTTTACGGATTCTCTATTGCTCTACTGGTTAGTTGTTTTTTAGATAATGTATCTGTTGAGATGTTAACTTGTTATTAAAATCTTACTAACATTATTAGTATCATGTCTAGATATGGGTTTACGAGGCCATTACTGTGACTAGTACATTTGCTAGTTGTCGACTAGATGTGCCATACTACATGTTTTCAATATTTCCCATACGTAATCCTTTGTACAGACGTTGTGGGGGTCAAATGCTAAGATGGAATAGACCCGCTAATATGCCCAATATACTTGCTGCAATATGATGAGAATCTATTCCTCCCAGAACAAAAGGATCAAAACCTTCCACGCCACGAAAAAGCTGAAGTAAAGAATTTTTCTCTTGGCTGATCATTTGTTCCTGATCATCTTATTAGCATTTTAGATTAGCCATCCATTTACTCTAAAAATTTTGAAGAATTTACCAATTATTTAAATATTCTGATAAAGTTTATTACCTTTTTTACCCCGTAATTTAGAGGGTCTAACAGTTTCGCACTTTAATTTTTTAGGCCGGCAATTTGGGACTTTATCTTGTCGGACTTCACGAATTTTGCCCAATTTAAGCCCGAATTGCATAATTGGGTCTAAATTGTACGTGAATCGCACGTGAGATCACGAAATTGGACAATTCAGGGTAATTTTACTGAGTTGACATTTCTTTATCCCTTATGACATTTCTAATTAAAAAAATCTTTTTCCATGTGAATAAAAATTTTAATTTGTTTATTTTTTGAATTAAAAAAATCAAAAGAAAAAAACCAAGTTCATCTTATTCTTCATCAACTCCAAACTCTACCGCCATACCACTCACTACCACTGCAACCACCACCACCACACCACATACAACCATCGTACTACCAACCAGGAGAGCTACACGTGCCATTAGATCCAGAAGGCGGAGAAGCAGGTTTGCCGCCTATAGAAGGAGAACAAATGCCGCGAGATGGAGAACTTCATGTTCTAGTACCTCGCCGGTGTAGCGGTGCTCGAGCGCTTTGACCCCCGCGACGCGATCGACATTGTTTTGGCCATTAAGTAGATCCTCCAGGATATTTCATATAGGATGGAGACGCTGTAAAAGAATGGTTTTGGTATACCACCATCGGGGGAGTTTGTTTAGCTGTTGTCAGAGCCGGCGGTGGGGGGTGAGGAGTTAGAGAGGTTTCCTGGGGCCTGTGGACAATTTGATTTGGTTCGGCAGAGAGTGTAGTGGCGGCGGTAATGTTAGCTGGGTCCTTTGTATTTTGTGTTTAATTCTATTCCTTTTTTATTTTTTATGTTTTGTATTTTGTATTTTTAAAATGGATTTGTATTTTGTGTTTAACTCTATTCATTCTTTATTTTTTGTGTTTTGTATTTTTAAAATGGATTTGTATTTTGTAATTTTTGGTTTTTATTTTAATTATATTCCTTTTTTATTTTTTTTATGTTTTTTTATTTTAATGCATTTAAATGATGTGGCGGATGATATGGAATTTTAGGGATGAAAATAATATAAAAATAAATACCACATATGAAATATTTAGAGAAATGTTTTATATTAAAAATCCCATAAGGGATAAAGAAATGTCAACTCACTCAAATTGGCCCAAATTACCTAATTTCCCGACCTTACGTGCAATTTACGTGCAATTTGGGTCCAATTAAGTAATTCAGACTTAAATTGGGCGAAATTCATGAAGCCCGAAAAAATAAAGTCCTTAATTGCAAGTCTGAAAAATTAAAGTTCAAAACTGTCAGACCTTCTAAATTACTAGGCAGAAAAAGTAATAAACTCTATTGTGATACTAGGTTTCTTATTTTGACACATTTGTGCCTAGTTTGGAGGAGACGTGTCAGCCTTTTTGGCAGTATGGACCTTGACATAGGTGTTCAACCACCTGGGAGATGTGATCGTAGGAATGCGATAGGCATTGGTCCATCTACATCCACATATGGAGCACCAGTACCAACCCGTTATCGCACTTGTGCATCTAACCATCCGAGTAGTTGAACGACAACCCATCAGAGTAGTCAATAGACGTTTTGTCTCAATAGTCCTCGCAGCTCCCAAATTGATCTCGAGAGACTCTACAGATCGACATGGGACTAGAAATGACTAGGGGACACAAGCCATCAGAAGAGCCGAGAGCTCAGTAGGACATGCCAGATTTTAGGGGAGTTCCCAAGTCACCTCCGGACCAGCAAGGTCATTATTTCCATTCAACCCCCTAAGATTCAAACTAGAATTGATTGTCAGATTTTGTTCCATTTGAAGAGCCGATTGCAGCTACACCATTGAGTCGACAATGGACGCGTATGATCTCATCTTCCTCAATCGCTGCACCACCACTACCAATGATGAGTTAAGATGACCATCGAGGATGTAATGATGTATTTTCACATTTTACCCATGGATTGATGAGTATTTTGTGGCGATGCAGACTTACCTTGGAGGTCAGTTCTCACATATGAAGGACCTTATTAGGGATGAGTCAGATCGTTTGGAGAGGCAGATCTCCTCAATGATTTAAGAGTAACTCGGGTTCTTTTTTGGTGACTCACACCGCTTATGAGTATGAATATCCATCGCAAGTGGCTTGGATAAATGGCTTAAAAAACAAACTCCATACGATCGATATATGTTTGCTCCCGATCCAGTCACCTCTATAAGGATATATTCAACTACACCCGTTGTGCCCTCAGTGATACCTATTAATTTTGGGCAGTCATTTGAGAAAGTTGCACCATCTGAACCCTAACTACGCCCAGCAGTGTTGAAGGACATTCTTTTACAGTGCCTGGTGTTGTAGAGCCCAATGATTCGGAGTCATCCCTAGGGCTCGAAATAATCTATAAGTGCCCACATGTGTGTTTGTAAATGGGCACCATCCAGAGTGTTAAGAAGTCCATTTACCTTCTACGAGTGTAAAAGAGCAGAGGTTGGAATGGAGAACATGTTGTGGTTGGAGTTTGTAGAACTAATTGATCTGTAAATTACATTCAACGTTGATTTTGTTTTCGTCAATGATAATGCTCTTACTCAAGACTTGTGAGTGTGTTTTAATATTGTAATCTTCTTTGCAAGCGTAATATTAGTATTGGTTTTCTAGTGGGAATAAACTTCTTTAAGACACTCATTTGTCAGTAAGTGCATTGGGAGGTTAGTATATTTTAATTATTATTTTTTAACCGTGATATACGTTCGTTTATCTTATGATGTTATTTTTGTTGAAGGCAATCAACACGTATCTTAGCATTCTACAAAGTAAGCCCAGATTTGCTGAAGTTTGTGTTGATTGGGAATTGAAGGGTCATATTCAGATATTGGATGTGGCACCCCAACCGAACTTAAAAGAGTTGAGATATCACAATAACTTTATATGCTCAAAATGTTAGTAAAAAGAAACAACAATAATTAAAAATCATTTTCATAGAGAAATTCAGAGGAAGACGTTAATAAAAATATAAGTATTTTTTTTATTTTATTTTAAATTGAAAAGCTTAATATGTAAGTAACTAATTGGTGTTCTACCCACATTTATAAATCAAAACCTTGACATATTTAAATCTTTAACAAGTTTACTTGAGCCAATCACATTTTCAAAAAGGCATCAACCATATTAAAATCATACATATCATCACATAAAAACATATAATAATATATACGTGCTTTTAGGGAGGAGTTTGTATAGCCGGCTACATATCCATTTTGTCGTAAGCTAGACCTGAAAAATATTTTAAATAACATCATGAGACTCCTCCGAAGAGGAAGGCTAGTAGGATAACCATACTTCTCTAATACATTGTGACAATTAAATTATTAAGCATATATTACAACATCGTCCTTCGGGTAGTACGCTAACCATCAGACCTTAACATGATATCAAGGAATGTGAGATCGCTCGCCCACTAGACCTCACTTCATAGACCAGACATTTTCATCCTTTTGGTCATCACCCTGTAGGGAAGCTGCATACCGATTATAGCTATAGTGTTTCTATCCGTAGATTTCCATACATAAATTACTAATTCAATTAACAACATGTAGTTAGAGTATAGAAGTTACCCACTTTTAAGGTTTGACTTAAAGCCAGGATAACTATTAAAGTATCTGGTTGTCTCATACTGCACTCAACATATTTATTAACTTTTAGTCTTTAAATCAAAGCTCATTTATATCACAAACATATATACATATTCATCTTCACTTGTTACTTATTTAACATATTATTCGGTATTTGTTGATGTGCTTCAATTAATTATAATATCACTAAATCATATCATAATCATCTAACCTAGCATGCTTATTATACATGTCGTATATTTTATATCATAAACACATAACTATAGATTAAGGAGAATTTTAAAGCATACTTTAAAACAAGCACCAATTATACAAGCTCATAAAACTAAAATCCATATTCTTAAAAATTAAATGATTCATCACTTCACATACAAGCTCTCATTTTATCACTTAAGATCAGTTTCAAAATATGGTTTAATTGTACGATTAATAGTAGATAATTTTTTTATCATAAAACTAGTAACATGTAGGTAGAAAACACACTATTTACCACGACAATTTTCAGAATTCATATAATCATCTGAAATTCATGAAAATAATCATGAATTTATAGAAGAACCCTGATTTAACCTTGCTAAGATAGTAGAGATAGATTCTTCTTACAAAAGATTTAATAAATAATTTACTACACTAAAAAATTATTCGAAAAATGTTCTAAAACCATTCTGTCTTATAAAATTCACCATAAATTATTTAGTTGATGAAATATTCTGAAATTAACAATTTAAACTTCTAATATCATGTACCTTAACACTGTAAAACAGTTTTGAAAAATTATAATGAACCTATTTTATAAATTATTTTTCTAAGGTCCAATACTATAGAATCTTAAATTCGAAATTGGACTATTTTGAAAAATCATTATACAGTAAAACCTCTATAAATTAATAACATTGGAACCATAAAATTTTATTAATTTAAAGAGATATTAATATATCGATAAATTAATATTTTATTAATTAAAAGAGAGACTTTTTAAATTCAGTAAATTTAGTACATATGTATTGAAAATAAATGAATTCATATGCATGTTTCGTTGATTATATTCATGCATCAACCAATTCTTTGTAACTAATTAAATATATTCATATATAATATCAATTCATTGTATACCATTAACTATTATATTCATGGATGCATGTATCAATTCATTGGAATTACTTAAATATACATGTTTACATTAATTCGTTGTACTTAAATAATTATTATAGCCAATTAAATATATTCATGCATGATGAATGAAACATATACTATATAAATCTCAATATGGAAACAAAATAATTCATAACACCCAACCATTTCTTCTCATCTAAAAGGCATCACAAAATCATCCATGAACGATCAAATGCGTAAAACATTATGTGAGTATAAGAGAGACCATCCCACATGCACTCAAAAAGATTTATAAGAGTGGGTTGATGAAAAATATGGTTTGAAAGTTAGTCAAGGTACAATATCAAACACTCTCAAGAGATCATTAGTGTAACGCCCAGGACAAAAATGAATCATAATTGGTTAATTAAATAAGTAAACCTTAATTGAAATATCTTATGTGTATTAATTCTTGAGTGTTTAATTTAATTACGTGCGTTTCAGAGATATGTTTAACGATCAGTTTTAGATGGATAAAATTTATACACATGAAAAATAGAATATTTTTATATCATTAGATGCGTAACGGAAAAACGAGAAGATAGAAACAAACTAGAGGTCAATCGGACACTCGTAGCTCAAACGGTGAAAAAAAGGGCAAAATACGAAGTTTCGGAAAAACAAGGAACGGGATCTGGATGAACAGTAACCGACCCTTATCGTGAACAGTAAATTTTCCAGATTTTCTATAAATAGGCGCTCATTCATTTCATTTTTTGCACCTTTCTTCGAACGAGCCGAAAAGCGACGAAAATACGTCTCTCTCTTTTCTCTCTCGTCTCTTTATTTATTTTTCTGTTTCCGATCGCCGCCGCCGCCGGAGCCGCCGACACCGCCGCCAGTGGCGCCGGGAAGGTGGCTGCTCGAGCAGGCCAACGACGGGAGCAACCTGCACCGCTGCCTAGAAAACTAGGCAGCCGACGGGAGACGCCGTCGGGAAATTTTCCCGTCGACAGGAACACGCGCGACGTCGTATTTTCGATTCATTTTCGATCCGAATCTCGTTTTCTTTTCATCGTACTTTATCATTGAGACGTTGCCAATAAAATATCATTGACCGGGGGTCGTGGGTCCCGGTCAAAGTCAACCCTTTGACCAAATTACCGAAATACCCTTCAATCTTAAAATGCTCCGTTCGAGCTCGTTTCAACTCTGATTGAGCTCATTCTTTTTTTGTTATGATCCAAATTTCATTCTCTTTCACTTCAGCTATATAAACTGATATTTCCCTCTTGTTTCTTCAGCTTCAATCGTTAGGCCCTCTGTTCCGATCCGTCTCATTTCGATTGATAGTATCCGATCCGATATCGTTTAAATCCTTAATTATATTTCATAAATATGTAAAAACACCATAAATTATGTAGGCTACCTGTTGTATTGAAGCTTTGGAATACGTGATCTTTGATACTTGCAACTCACGTGGTAACCACCGAACAAGGTGGGGGTAATTTCTAACTCTTTATCTGTTTACAGTTTTCCCTATTTTCAAGCATGATTGAGGAATACTAAATGCTGTGATTATACTTGTTGTGACATACATAAACTGTGAGGGGTGGACCCGCTGAGGCACCCCTTCATGCATTCGTCCCTAACTTCCATTCTTCTATGAAAGGTTTGGTGGTCCTTGAAATGCACCAGCGGTATTTGAGTTCGTTTTATGGGATAAGATGGGTGATGCCCGCACCTATTCGTCCCTTACCATTTCTAATGTCTGCTGTGCATATTTTGTGCTGTGTTTCGTGATGATTATGCTTATTCTGATTTAAATGTCTGTCGAAGATTTTAGACGCAGATTTTATCCCCACGAGTGTATTCAACGCACTCACCCCTTATTCTGTAATTCACGTTACAGGAGGTGATGAGCATGATGAACCCTAGAAGGAGAGAGGAGGTGCTATATTTTTTCTGGATCTGTAAATTATTTTAATATGATGTTTATCAAACTTTCTCTTTATAAAACAATGTTGTAAGAAATCAATGTTTGGTGGTTAAATGATGTGTATTCAGAGATGTGAGATCCTGATGATAAGGTCTGTTTGGGATGTGAGATCCTGAAGTTTTTTCCCTGTTAATATTATATTAATTCGGTTGAAGCCGATGGTTGTTATGAAATATTTTATGTTTGTCTCCTACCTCTTTTCTTCTTCCTGCACGCCCGTGTGGAAAACTCTGATAAATGTTTTTGTAAGAAATTGGGGCGTGACAATTAGAGTACCTTTCAGCCAACTTTGAGAAGGGTGGGGATATTAAGCGATACAAATCGGCGAAATATCCAGATATGGGGAAGGTTCTTTATGAAAGGTTTCTTCAGTACCAAGATCAAGTCAACATGACCAGAGAGCTTATTTTGGAGAAAGCAAAGGATATAATGAAGCATTTATATCCTCAACACCCTCCTGAACATCAATTTTCTCAAGGTTTGCTTGAAAAATTCAAAGGTAAGACATGGTATTAAATCATTCCGCCATTTTTGAGAAAGTGGTTCGGTGGACATGCAAGACATGGAAATGAAACTGGAGGCTATAATGGAGAAAATAAACCAATTTCCCATGAAGGATGTTTTTAATTTAGATGAAACAGGACTGTTTTACAGGTTACAAGCTGATCATTCTCTTGCAACCAAGCAACTTGAGGGAAGAAAGCAAGACAAAGAGAGGCTTACAATTGTTATTTGTTGCAATGAGGATGGTTCAGAAAAAATTCCTTTATAGATTATTGGAAAATATGCAAAGCCACGTTGCTTCAAAAATATCAACATGAGCAGCATCAATTGTCATTATCGTGCCAACAAGAGGGCATGGATGACTAGTGTGCTTTTTGATGAATATGTTCACTGGCTTGATCACAAAATGAATGGCAGAAGAATCTTATTGATGGTTGACAATTGTCCAGCCCATCCAAAAAAATATTGAAGGGTTACGAAATGTTGAGTTATTTTTTTTGCCACCTAACATGACATCAAAGATTCAACCATGTGATGCAGGAATAATTAGAGCTTTCAAGATGCACTATCGTAGGAGATTCTACAAAAATCTACTGGAAGGTCATGAGTTAGGGCTACCTAATCCTGAAAAGATTAATGTTTTAGATGCCATCAATTTTGCAGTCTCCGCTTGGACAACCAATGTTTCTCAAGTGTCAATAGCAAATTGCTTTCGCCACTGCAAAATCCGTTCAAATGAAGAAATCTCAAGCAACTCAAGTGAGATAAACTTTGAAGAAAGCCTACATGAGCTTGAGAATATGGTCAAGAATGTTGGTTATCGCTACGAAATGGACATCAACAAATTGGTGGACTATCCAGGTGAAAATGATGAATGCTCAATGTTCAAAGTTTACAGGAAATTGTTGCTGATATTATTGAAGATCCTACTATTGATGAAGCTGGAGATGATTCAATACCGTTGGAACCAGTCACGAGAAAGGAGTGATGGCCAAGGTTGTAGCGGGCTGTTCTTTTCTCTTCTCAGCTGCAATCACAGCATTCTCAACATTTTTCTTTATCTTCTTGAAATTTTCTTCTCACTAAAAAAAAATAAAAAATAACCAATCTGAATAGGCATAACATCTATCAAGCCAATGCCCATCTTGTAGAGGATGGAACAAATGGTGATTCCATAACCTTTTCTGACAATAGGTTTTTAGCTTATTTCCATATTCTCTTCAGGATATACCTACTCCAGTTCACTTTTTCCTTTATCATGATGACAACCATAATTTTGTACTTTTGGTCAGACACTCCTTCCTTTGTGAACTGTCTTCACATCTCTTCAATGAACTCATCTCTAGAATTTGTGTACTGAAGAGTGATGAGATACTAGGTAAGATAACAAGATAAGCTCATAACACGCCTTACACCGTGCATCCCGAAGAGACGAAGATGTATAAAAAAAACTTCTATTGGAGAGGAATAAAGAAGTCAATAGAACAATTTTTTAGCTGTCGTCTTACCTACCAAAGAATCAAATCTGATCATCAACGACCTGCTGGATTAATGAATATGTTGGAAGTGTCGAAATAGAGGCTAATAAGGAGTACTCATTTCGATTGTATCCGTTCGTGACCCACGTTCCACCTTGAAATTTTGGCAAAAGCCGATAGCTGGTAATGGACACAAAACTTAACTTCTACGCCGTCTTCCACCCATAAACGTACAGCCACTCAGAGAGAATAAATAGAGCTTTGAAGGATCTACTTAGGATGTGTATGTTTATTTTGGAAGAAGTTGAGAAGATTAGTTGTCCTTAGTAGAATTCGCTTACAACAATAGTTATGGGTTTACCATTGGAATGATGTCATATGAAGCTTTATATAGAAGGAGACGTGGAATGCCAATTCATTAGGACAAACTCAGAGAGAAAAAAAAGTTCTTAGTCTAAAATTTACGGAAAGATCTGTGGAAGCAATCAATAAGATTAGAGAAAGAATCAAGACTTTCCAGAATCAACAGAAATTCTACGTCGACATGCGGAAGAAGGATTTGCAATTTGAGATAGAGGATAAAGTAATACTCGATGTTGCACTTATGAAATGAATAGTTTGTTTTGGGAAAAGAGAGAAGTTAAGGCCAAGATACATAGAACCATTTGAAACCCAGGTACGAATTGGAGATGTAGCATATAGACTTGCCTTAACCCCAGAGTTATCTGTAGTTTATGACCTTTCCATGTGACAATTCTTTGAAGATATACCAGAACCTAGTCACCTCATTAAGCTTGAAGAACTTGAAATCAATAAGGATCTCACCTACGAAGAGTGACCTATAACCTTTATTGGGAGAAAGACCAAAGACTTTGAGCAACAAAGAAATACCGCTAGTCTTAGTGCAATAGGATAGTCATGAAAAAAAGGAAAGTGACATGAGAATGTGAAGATTAGATATTTGGATAATGCCCCAAGCTTTATGCATAGTAAACCCAAATTTCGAGGACGAAATTTTTAAAAAGAGGGGGGATTTGTAACACCCCATTTTAAAAAAAAATGTACATTCCATATTTTTATAAATAAATTCAAATTTTATTTTTAAATAATTTCTTTGTTAATGACCTTTATGACAAGCTTTATGTTTATCAATAAAAAACGAGCTAATGTTTCTTTAAGTTTAAAAGTCTTGCAGGATAGCTACCCGAAGAGATCGAGTTCGATCGTAATGCACTCGACAAGTACGAGCAATAGATCAAAAAAAAAATGAAGATAAGTTACAGATAAAATAATTTTAATAATTAATATTTAAAACAAAATGTGACTTATGTGTTTAATTATAGTTAAGTAGATTTTTACTATATAATTTATGTGCAATAAAGTATATGACTATTATGATGTGTTAAATTAAATATATTTTTAAACATACTTATATGATTTATTTGATATATTAACTTGAACGTACCTTCATGCATAATTATATGATTACAATATTATCAAGATTTTAATTTAAAGATGTGCAAATTAATTTCAAGTCATGCCATCTTATTTATGTGTAACACCAATTTGATTAAATTTATATGAATTTAATATGACGTGCAATAAATTACACCAATAAACAAATTAATTATCATAATCATGAATCACATTAGATAAGCTAAGCTACAACTCTCAATGTCACTACATGATATTATATCTTAAATTATATCATTATATATGTGATCTACATGTATACTACATGTATTAAATTATGATTTGTACCATATATGCTACATATAAAAGAGAGAGACTTCACCATTTAGTCTTTCATTTCTCATTTGACAAGATTTTCTCTCTCTCTCTATCTCTCTCTCTAACTATTTTGCTCCTCCTTCTCTCTACACTTTTGATCCTCTCAAAAATCTTCATCCACATCTTCAACCAAGCTGTCATTTCAAGATTTAAGTGAAAAATTAATATCCTTCCAAGACAAGATAGGAAATCAAGCTCAAATTAAAAGTTTCCTCCAAGCAAGTTTTAAGAATACATAGTTTGTGCAATCAAGAGATAATTTTTACAAATCCTCACCATTCTTCTTTCTTAGGAGCATGATTAGGTTCTAATTTTAAGTTGCATGTAAGATCCAAGTAAGATTTCCTACAAATGTGATAAATTTGTTGAATACCTTGTTCTAAGTAGTTAATCTTCAAAAGTATGTCATTTTGAGTGTTGATTGAGCAAATAGATGTTGGATTGGGCTTTGCATGTTTGATTTCCTTACCTAAACACATTGCATGTATGATCTAAGGGTGATTTTCTACTAATGTGAAGAAATTTGTCCAAAGTCTTTTCTATGTAGTTGATCTTTAAAATATGTCACTTTTGGGAGTTGATTGTGCAATTGCATGTTGATTTAGTCTTTGCATGTTTGATTATCTTGTCTAAACTCATTGCATGTGTGATAAAATTGAGTCAAGATGGTTTATTTGAGGTTAATGGGGTTATTAAAGTTTAATCTACATTTTAATTAAGAAAGTGGATGAGCTTAATCAAGTTGTGAAAAACATTAGTAATGGTAGTCCACTTTGTAGATTTTTATAAACTTGTATACTTGGAGTTTTTCAAAACTGTTTTAGTATGTTATGCTACATGATGTTTTGAGCTTATGATAAACATTTGGTAAGTTTTGGAGTAATTTATGAATTATTATGATTTTTCAAAAATAGTCCAGTTTGATTTGGAATTATGCAGTTTTAGAGCTTAGAAAAATAATTTTATAAATTCAGTAAATTACAATTTTTGAAAGATGTTTTTTTATATTATACTAAATAAAGTTGTGAGTTTATGGTTAAAATTTGGTAATGTTTGGAGTATTTTATGAATAATTATGATTTTTCAAAGATAATCCAGTTTGAGTTGAAATTATGCAGTTTCAGACCTTAGAAAAATAATTTTATAAATTCGGTTAATTACAATTTTTTAAAAATTTTTTGGTATGTTATACTAAATGAAGTTTTCAATTTATGGTTAAAATTTGGTAAATTTTGAAGTTGTGTACGAATTATAATGATTTTTCAAAATAAGTCCAGTTTCAAATTTAAGATTCTGTAGTTTTGGACCTTAGAAAATTAATTATATAAAATCTATACATTATAAATTTTCAAAACTGTTTTACTATGTTTGAGTAAATGATGTTACGAGTTTAAATTATTAATTTCAGAAGGTTTCAGTAAATATACAATTTACAATGAATTTTATAACACAAACTGGTTTTAGAGTAATTTCGAACAATTTTTTATATTAGTAAATGATTTATTAAAACTTTTTTGATTTGAATTTGTTGGGATTTCATTGTTTAGATTTTGATGAGACAAACCAACCATGTAATAGGAAGTTTTGAGTACCCCATTTTCACATTGTTTAAGTGAATAAATAGACTAGAATTGAGTCTTGAGTCAAGGATTGAAATGGAGGTTAAAAGAGGATAAATCTGCATCTAAGCTTTAAAGGAAGATATCACTGCAAGAAGGCAGGATACAGTATCGCTGCAAGAAGGCAGGATACAGCATTGCTGGAAGAAGAAAGGAACAGCAAAGCATATATAAGGCTGTACTTCAATACAGCAAAGCAAGGAAGAACGGCGTGCAGCATCGCTGCATGAAAAGGATACAGGAGTACTGCTAGAAAGATGATTACAGCAGCACTGCCAGATGATACTGCAAGCAGGTCTAAAATACAGCAGCACTGAAAGAATGCACCAGCTGCACAAAGACCAAGGATACAGCGCAGACTTACAGAACAGTTAAGTAAATACAGCGCCATCTACAAGACTAAGTATCCTGCAAATCCCAGAAAGGATAAATGCAGTACGAGGAACGGAGATCCAAGCAGGGACAAAAGAGTCGTTCAAGAAAAAGTCAAAGTAGCAGACACGGAGCCAATAAGAAGATGCCACATGGACTGACGCGCCGCAAAAAGCTGCGAGCCGCAACTGCCGCATTAAATGCTCCGAAAAGAAAGGTCAGTCCCATTAAATGCGAACCATACTTTGGCCAGGCTATTTCAAATTCAAAAGAGGGATGTCTCCTTCAACGGACATCTTCTCCTACAAGTATAAATAGAGGTCGAGGATAACTGAAGCTGGTTACTGAAAACTGATACTGTCACTATTACTAAAATTCATACGCGAAAATTCCAAGCATTCAAGCTAACAGTTTCAGTCACTCAACCTATCGAAGTGAAGCAGAGTTCAAGCTAAAGGATTCCTTACGGATTCAGAAGCTCACTTCGAAGCACAAGTTGAAGAAAACCTTTTTATCCTTTTAACCTTGTTGCTGTGTGCTTAGGTTGTTTTAGTGGTGTCAAGCAGTTGATAGGAGAGATCCTTGCTGTTTGTTTAGTTGTCTAGAGTTAGGCAGCTTCCCTGTGTGGGAGATAGAACCCTGTGTGGGTTAGCCTTTGAAGTTTGCAGTTGCTGTGTGTACGCTGGACTTCAGTAGGTGGTTTGCTTTGTAAGTTGATAGATTATTAGGAGAGTCCTGTAAATCAATCTTGCTTAACAAAGTTCCTGCTCGAGGAGCAGTAGAGTGGACGTAGAAGGATTACACCACCTTCGAACCACTATAAGCCATAAGTGTTTCTATCGCTTTATTTATCTGTGCTTATTTTCTGCATATATTTATCATTTCTCATCACAAAACGTTTGAAAGAAGCATTTTTGTGTAAAATAGCCTTGTGTTTAAAAGTATATTTCCGCTGCGTACAAAACTTCAGGTTACAGCGTGCAGCACTGCATTCTAGCGCTGCAAGCAGTAACCATCTATCGCTGCAAGCTCAAGTAACTTGCAGTGCAGAACGGTTATTTTAAAGAAAAATCGACCAAAGTTCATTCACCCCCCCTCTGAACCTCGGACACCACTTGGGACCAACATAATTTATCCCTAATATTTTAGCATGGATGACTGAGGGTTGTTATGTAAATGTATACTTAATTTCATGAATTTTGGATGATCATTTAAATTATGAAAATTGTTGTGGTAAAGAGTGTCTTTTCTTCCTATATATTACTAACTTCAAGATCAAATTTTATCTATGATTTAAGAATGCAATTTGGTCATATTTTGAAATTGAAATTATGTGATTAAATGTGTGCTTATGTGTGAAGTGTTAATTAATTTAAGTCTTTAGCATATGAATTAGAATTTTATAAGTTAAGATGTAAAATACAGTTTTTATTCCCTTCAAGGTACAATTGATATTTGTTTGAAAGTATACTTTAAAATTTCTCCCAAATCTATAGTTATGTGTTTATGATATACAAAGTGTGACATGTACGATAGGCACATTAGGTTAAATGATTATGATATGATTTAGTGATCTAATTACTTGAAGCACATCATCAAACACCGAATAACATGTTAAATAAGTAACTGATGAAGATAAGTATGTATGTATGTTTATGATATAAATGAGATGTGATTGGAAGACTAAAAGTTAATGAATGTGACGAGTGCAGTATGAGACGACCGGATACTTCAATAGCTATCCCCGCTTCAAGTCGAATCTCAAAAGTGGGTAACTTCTACTCTCTAGCTGCATGTTGTTAATTGAATTAGTAAGTTATGTATGAAAATCTACGAATAGAAGCGCTATAGCTATAACCGGTAGGCAGCTTTCCTACCGGGCGTCGACCTTAAAGGTGAAAGTGCCAGGTCTACGATGCGAGGTTTAGTGAGTGAGCAATCCCACTTTCCTCGATGGTCCAAGGGTGAGCGTACCAAAGGATAATGTTATGTTATGGTCCAAGGGTGAGCGTACCCAAGGTTAATGTTGTAGTATGTTTTTAATAGTTTAATTGCTTCAATGTATTAGAGAAGTACGGTTATCCCACTGGGCTTCCTCTTCGAAAAAGTCTCATGATGTTATCTAAAATGTTTTTCAGGTCAAACTTATGATGAAGCGGATGTATAGCCGGCTGTACGGACTTCTTCCCAGAAGCATATGTTTTAATTTATTTTAATGTGTATGATTTTGATATTACATAAAGTCTTTGAAAACTTCTATGTTGAATTAACCATTCAAGTAAAATTTTCATATGTTTTAAATATATCATGGTTTGATTTACAAATGTGGGTAGAACACGAGTTACTTTCTTGCATGCTAAGCTTTTCGATTTAAAATAGAAAGAAAAAAAATATAATCGTGTTTTTAGTAAAGTCTTCCACTGAATTTCTCTATGAAAATGATTTTAAATTATTATTATATATTTTTACAAATATTTTAAGTATATAATGTCAAGGTGGTGCCTTAATCCTCCTAAGTTGGGTTGGGGTGCTACGCATGTGGTATCCATTTCCTACACTTGAGACTTTCCCCGATGAGGACCTAGATCGTCTTGTTACATATATGAAGGATGAGCAACTTAACTGGAGGCATATGAAGCCTTGGTGGGATTGTATTAAATCGGTTAGTTTTTTAAATATATAAGTTTTACTCCTATAAATTTTATCACTTGATATGATCTTATGAACTCTTATTGCAATTGTATTTGTTGTTTAATGAGCAACTCCTTTTGGTGATGAATCTGGATGGACATTGGATTGCAGCCGAGATATATATCTCAACAATGAGACTCATCATGTTTGATAGTAAGCAATAGAAATGGGACTAAGAGTTGACCAAACTTCGATTTGAGCAAACACGACCCATTGGCAAGGTATTTACTACATTGTTGTTGCATTCTGGCTATTATGATCATTTAGGACACTTTCATTCACAAGGTCAGGAGCTGTAGATGGCTACAGTGAAGCAGTCGAGATGTTATAGATAGAAGGACGATGCCTCATATGGTATATTCATCTTAAAAGTAATTGAGAGTAGCTTATATGCGATGTGGCAACATCATCACCCCTTCTTACAACCTCTGCAACCGGGGCTAGGAAGACCTGCACATCCTCTATTTCTGTTTTCATCAGCAGCTCTGCAAACTCAGATTCTACAACAGCTTTTCCCTTTCCTTTGTCCAATGCTCCCTAAGCAGCAGTGCTCATTGATCTCTCTTGCACGAATGCTGCATACTTAGGTTGCAGGAGTTCCAGGATATCTTCTGAGTTGGCCCACTCCAGGACAGTTTGCTCGATAGTGAGAAACTCCTTCTATTGCAACAGAGTTTCCCCCTTAGCCAGTCTCATTCTCCTCCAGAGACTGTACTGCTGCTCCATATTTCTAGCAGCTGGAAAGGTAGGATCCAGCACATGTTGAACAGCCGCTCCATGATCACACGATGGAGCTGAGTCAGCAGCTTCTTGTACATGCGTCTGTTCAACTGGCTCATCCTTTCTTCCTCCTCTTTTACTGCAACTACCATCATGCTTGCAGCAAAAATATGGGGATTATCTCACAAGAGCTGCTCTTCAGATCTTGTAGTTGCCTTCTTCTTTCTGTGAGGAAAGACAATTTTGCTTGTCCCCTTCTTCGCAAGGGATGCGTCATCATCTGAGGACGAGGATAATGATTTTGGCTCTGTCTTTCTTGGAGTCCTCTTGATAACGGGAAGAGGATTATCATCTTCCTCATCTTTTTTCTAACCCCCGCTGCTTACAGCTTCATCTTGCAGTGCCAGTGTTGCTGTTTTTTATCTTTAGTTTTCTTCCATGCAATAACAGCACCAGCTGTCTTCTTTAGGGTCTTACCCTTCTTCTTCTCTCCGGGATACTTTCTAATGGGGATGGGGGTAGGAGCAGCAAGCTGATGACCTAGCTTGCAGAGTAGAGATCAGATGGTGATGCCATAGCTCCTTCTTACTGTGCTCTTCTCTGCCTCATCTCATATCCGCTTCAAGATGAACCTGGCCCAGTTAACCTTCTCTCCGGCCATAATGGTAGACATGATCCAGAAGCAGAGGTTTGTGTACTTGTCATAACTCCCGGTTCGACCTTCAATAGAGTACGCACATATATCATGAAGAAACTCAAACTCAGGTTTGAAGAGTTTCTTCGGGACTCTTCTCTTCACATTGGCCCCGGCATCTCTTATTCGGAAGAGATCCCACATCTCCTAAGAGATGTCTTCCCTATAAGTCATGAGTTGACTTGGGAACAACCCTTTTGAAGAAATGCTGAAGATAATAGCGATGTTGTTGGTGGATACTGCCATTTTTTCTCCATCTGCATCCATCCTGAACAGGATGCAGTCTCTCCTCTCCTCTGATCACCTTGTAAAGAAATAGAATCATTGAACCGATTCTATGGAGTATCCGACGTATATAGTGGTTAGGAGCCCTAGAATTTGGGCCATTTCCAGTGTGTCAAAAATCTAGTGGATGATGGAGTTGTCATACATCCCAGAAGCATATACATACTCCTGGTTGACCAATCGTCCTTCTAAAGCAAATGTTTGTCTGACAGCTATTGTTGTTTGAGAGTGAAGGGGTTTAGGGAGACTTAAAGAATTTGAGAAATTTTGGAAACTTCTCTCTAGGGATGATACTCAGCGAAATGATTTCGAATGTTATGGTTATGGTATCATGGAAAATTTCAAGGGACGTGTAGTATGATCAACGGTTGAGATTAAATGAAGGAAATTGATCTTACAGTCCTTATAAAAAGATGGAGGGGTCAAATCGTAATTAAACATGACTAAGCAGACGTGGGCTCTGACCACGCCTCTTCGAATTCTGAGAGGTGTAGACTTGCATTAAATGCGATGAAAGTCATGCAATTTACCGCCCAATTTATTAGCTTTTTAAGGTTGCAGCATCCTGGGTACGAGGTTGCAGAGTATTAAATACTCTTAGAAATAAATGTTTTAACCATACGCTGCTTTCTTTCTTTTTTACTGTATGTGTTGTAAGAATTAAGGATGCAGCGCTGTTTGATCCCAGCATTGTATGAAGTCGCAACTTCCAGCATGATTCTTACAGCATCTCGCAAGGTTGCAGAGATTTCCCCTGAGCTTATGCACACTACAACAAAAATGCTCAAAAACAACATTATAACAACAACATTTTTAAACACAAAATGTTGTTGCTTTGAAATTTACAACACTTATTGCTTAAAGTGTTGAGAAAGACATATATTTTTTGGTCAAATACAACACTTTCACAACATCTTTTGTGAAGTGTTATCTTTGGCCGTGTTTTTATCAACAAATAACTACAGTTAGACAACACTTTTATTGTAGTGTTGTGTTTGGGTGAATTTTTATTACCAAACTACAACACTTTAGGGGAAGTGTTGTCTTTGAGCTGTCTTTTTGAGATAATAACAACATTTCTTTAAATGTTGACTTTATATACACTCTTCTAAAATGACAACATTTGAAATGTGTTATCTTTAACCATAAAGACATTCATTTTGGAAAGTAATAAATTTATGATGAAACTGATGTGTGACCTCTTCCAAACAATTATTAATAATTAATAATTATGATAGTATTATTATTGTATTTGAGGTATATAATTATTATTATTGCTATTTCTATTTTATTATTATGATTACAATTCCATTATTTTTTTAGCTTTGATTTATCAGATACTTAGGTTGAATCTTAAGCTTATATTATTGAGAAATTTTTATTTATTTATTGATCATTTTTTAATCATCGATATTGAGGGTAAATTATTGTTGATTCATATTGAGCATTGTGAATGTTGATAAGTTGATTACTAATTATTGATGGATAATTTAATTCAACATTTATTGATGATTTATTAATTTTTGGGTAGATTAATACTATAATCAATTAGATAAGAAATTAATCAAATGGAAAAAAGTTTGAAAATTAAGTAACAAATTGGGAATCAATATACTTAGGCAGTTCCTTAAAAAAAGAACCCGAACTTCATAATTGAACAGTAATGCGTATTATTATTATTATTATTATTAATTTTTTTAATTTTATTTCATGTTAATTAAGACTAGAGTTTGACCTAAAGTAAAAACAAAAGGAAAAAAAAATAGAAATAATGTGTATTATTATTATTATTAATTTTTTTAATTTTATTTCATGTTAATTAGGATTGGAGTTTGATTTATAGTAAAAAATAAAAGAAATAAAAAAAGACAGTATAAGAAAAGACTAATACACGATGAAGAGAAATACATTGTGAAGAGAAATACAACAGAACAAAAAATTATTAGGACATAAATCTATTTTTAATGAATGTGTTATCAATCAGTGACACGTGTATAGAGCTTCATACTATTGAGAAAAGTCGGTTATTTTACTAAGAAAATAATAAGCACGCCCCAATTTGAAATGTAATTAAATTAAAATTTTCTAATTGAAATGTATTTAATTGCAAATAGCCTCACCATAAAAGAAAGAAAATTAGTATGAGAAAAAGGGTTTTGAGAATTCCGACTTCTCAATACTCTTTCAACATCGAGAGTTACAGATTAACATTCCATTAAATTGAAGTTCGATCGCCGCCGTCGTCGCCGTCTGTCGCCGTCTTCTCTTTCCACACACATGAGCACATCCGCTTTCAATAACAGCACGAGTGTCTTAACCGCGTCAATTGTTCTTCATATGTCAATGATTTTCTACCCGAAATCCTGTATACGTGTGGATTTTTTTGAATTGTATCTAGGAATTTTCGGGTGAAAGGTCAATGAAAGGTTTTGCTATTATTGATAGTCTTGCACTTCGATAATTGCCTCTCATTACGTGTTTCTTGATTCATGTTTTTTCTTGTTATCGCAGTCAGAAATTAGAATCGGTATTTTACCTTCTCAGGACTTGCGCGCGAAGATGGTATCATAGTAAAAAGTTTGAATCGGTGATTTACCGTAAAAGAAGATGGACGATTTACCGTGGAAGAAGATTGGTAATTTTATCAGTTTCTTCAAACTTGAGTTGAACAACGGTAATCAATCTTCAAATTTCTTCCTAATTCCTTACTTTTCCCTCTCAATCTCAAGTTCCCCTCATTCTTCTCAAGTATGCTTCTCAATTTGTCCCAATTTCTCTAGTTTATTTGATAGACCTGCTAATAGACCGCTGCGGGTCTACACTCGACGGGCCAAGATGGGCGCGGGACTCGTCGAGTTGCTGGACTGATTTGCTTCTGGGTTTACTTATTTAATTCCTTATTGGTTTATTGATTTATTTCCTTAATTATTAATTGCTCTTAGTTTAATTATGTTTGGGAACATCTGTTAGTTCGGGCCTTGTTCATGGGTTTGTGAGGAGTGTATTTATTTGGAATTTCATACCCTAGTTGGATATCTGGAATATTGGAATTTTGCACCTTCGGGTTGTGGCAGAGAATTCTCTGTGGCCTCACTGTGAGGTTTTATCTATCTATTGCAAGTTAAGATCATTCGGTTGCCTACACTCTATCATTATTGTTTTGGGAAAATTTATTTTGTGGATTACAATTATTATTTGAATTTCATGAATTTCATGATTATCAGTAAACCCTTGTTGAACCCACGCCTAACCCACCCATTTTTCTTCATTAAATTGAGACCCATATGCTGTAAGAATATGAAAATTTTCAGAACTTTTCGAAATTTGTTCTAGTTAAATTGATAGATTGTGTTTTACTGTATGGTTGGTGAAAGAACCCATATATATTTCAGATTTTAGATATTTGGAGTTCTATGAAAAGTGTTTGAAATTGTTGGAAATATATGAAAAATGTATGGAATTGCATAAATATATGTTTGGATACCCCCTGTTATTCTTGTTGAATGTCTAACCGCCTGTTATTTTTGTTATTCTTGAATGTCTAGCTAGGACATAAGAATCTCTTTCATTGTTCCATATAGCATTACTTATCAACTTTGCTGTTATGATATCCAAGTTATAATCTAAGTTTGGTTTATTTAGATTCAATGAAAATTAGGTCGAATCTTTGATTAATTTGTAAGTTATATAGTATAGCTAGAAATTGCAAAGAGTGGTTTGCAACATCTTGGTGCTTATATCAACTTATCATTCTATTTAGTCTATTTAGATTTTTCTGGCACATATGCAAAAGGGTCAAATTTAAATTAAAAATTGATTTCACTCGAGCATAATTTGATTACATGGCTTATATCACTGGAAAGCCACGTGAGTCTAGTTTCTAACAAAAAAAGAATTTTGTAATTTGAAATATTTTGTGAAGAGTTATGGTTAAAATACTAAAGGGTGGCAGGTTGTTTCGGAATTGTCAAGAGGCTGTCTCAAAGGGTCAATTTACATTGAAAACTGATTTCACTCGGGTACAATTTGGTTACATGACATATCACTGGAAAGCCACGTGAGTCTAGTTTCTAACAAAGAAAGAATTTTGTAATTTGAAATCTTGTGTGAAGAGTTATGGTGAAAATACTAAAGGGTGGCAAGCTGTTTCGGAATTGTCAAGAGGCATCACAGGGTCAAATTTACATTGAAAACTGATTTCACTCGGGTATAATTTGGTTACATGGCTTATATCGCTAGAAAGCCATGTGAGTCTAGTTTCTAACAAGGTTGGAATTTTGTAATTTGGAATCTTGTGTGAAGAGTTATGGTTAAAATACTAAAGGGTGACAGGCCAAGTTGTAATCTGTCACTGAAATGTTATTAGACTAATGTTATTTACCTATTGATTCTAATATGTAGGAAATTGTTGTCAAGAAATTTCTCAATCAAGATTTAACTGAAGAATCTCTCGAGAAATTCAGAAGTGAGGTAATCATCTTATTTCCTTCAATGGCTTCATAGTTTGTATCATATGAATATAGATCTTGCATGCATGTTGTTGAATGTCTTCATTTTTTACTAGCAAAGTGAGTAAATCATACTCAAGATATATATGAGCTGTTATGGTCTTCAAACAACTACTTAGAAGCTTGAGTATCATTCTGATTATGTTTCATGCATATATGGCCTATTATATAAATCAAATGATCTGATTACAATTTAAGGTTGAGATTCTCATTTATTGGACTTGTTATTTATGATTTGACATGTATAAGATTATTTGTGCAATCTAAGGTCTGAAACATGAAAAAAAAAACATTTTTGTTTGTAACTCTTTAATCCTTACAACCTAGTATACTTGCAGTATTCATTATGGATGAAGAGTGGGGACAATTTTTACAACATGTACTATTTAACTTATGAATACAAGACTGGAGTAACAGCTTTTTTATAGTACGCAAAGAAAAATGTAGCAGATCCTAATGTAATACCTTGCCCTTGTGCCAAATGTGGCAATCTAAGAAACAAAAATATAGATGAGCTTAGATGGGATTTGTACCGTTGGGGTGTGGATCGAACTTATCATACCTGGATATGGCATGGGGACAATTCAACAATTAAGAACTCCATAAATGATGATGATCAAGTTAGGAAGGGTGACCAGAAATGTACTATAAGCATGAGATATAAGCAAGTAGATTTGAGTTTAAGGTAATTAAAATCTTAGATTAGGAGATTATATCATAGTAATGTTAAGTTTATTAAGATCAAATTGTTGGTCTCATGTTTTAGGATTATATCATTTACACGAATTGTTGTTCTTTTCTTTTGATGTGCAGATTTTTGGTTATTTGAATCTTTTGGAGAGACGCCATCAACAAATCTAGTAAATACATGCTCATAATTTTTCATTTCAAGCATTGGTGTTGATGTTTTGGAGAAATAGTACATGTTCATAACCGTTTTCAAGCATAGACTTTAACGTTTTGGAGAAATAGCAATAACCTTAGTTTTTGTCAAGAATTGTTATACGATGTAATATTCGCAGATATTTGTACATATACTTTATATTTGAAGATTTTATGTTTTGAATATGAAATATTTTCAATTTATATATTCTTGAATTTTTTAATACCACTGATCAACAACAGTTTTAAGGAAAAAAATTATTGTCTTACACAATCAAAGACAACAATTACAAAATGTTGTGGATAAATATAAAGACAACACTTATAAACCATTGTCTTTTTAGACAAAGCGTTGTGTATTATTGGAAATTTCATGTATAAAGACAATAGTAATTTAAGAAGGAAAACAATTCAAAAATGTTGTCAATAAACGGAACAACAGTTCGAAAGTGTTGTCTATGAGCGAAATATTTTTTATAAACGATAACAGTTTGTATATTAAGGACAACATTTTAAAAGTGTTGTCTATGAGAAAAATACAACACTTATGTCTTTGGGGGCCCCTCTTCGACAACAGGGTATAGACTACAATTTAAAACCTACAATGACAACACTTTACAATTGTTATCTTTCAGCTTTTTTGTTGTAGTGGCAACTCCTTTTTCCACTCACAATTTCATAATTCCCAGCTCGTTTCTTAACATAGAAAACCTTGATTCACATAGGGGTTTAGTGAATATATCAGCTACCTGGAGATCTGTATGAACTTTTTCAAGTACGACATCTTTCTTCTCCACATGATCTCTTATAAAGTCATGTCTGATATCAATGTGCTTTGTTCTTGAGTGGAACACTGGATTATGGGTAATTGTGATAGCACTCGTATTATCACAGATAATTGAAGTCTTTTTTTCTTCAATTTCATAATCTCTTAGTTGCTGCTGTATCCAGAGGATTTGAGCACAACAACTTCCTGCTGCAACTTATTCTACTTCTGATGTAGATGTTGCAATCGATGTTTGCTTTCTGCAGAACCATGAAACAAGTCTGTTTCCCAGAAATTGACAAGTTCCACTAGTGCTTTTTCTGTCAATCTTGTAGTCTGCATAGTCTGAGTCAGAGTAGCATTTGAGCTTGAATCTTTCTTCCTTGGGATACCATAGGCCTACTTCTTGAGTTCCCTTCAAATATTTGATAATCATTTTAACTGGTGAAAGGTGTGACTCCTTTGGTGCTGCTTGAAATCTTGCACATACTCCTATTGCAAACATGATGTCTAGCCTGCTTGTTGTAAAATACAGCAAGGATCCAATGAGTCGTTTGTACTTCGTAATATCCACATATTTTTCATCTTCATCTTTGTCAAGGCTTATTGATGTGGACATAGGAACAGATGTTGCTGAACCATTCTCCATGCCAAACTTCTTGATCAGCTCCTTTGTATACTTAACTTGGCTGATGAAGGTTTCTGCAGCCAGCTGTTTTACTTGCAGCCCTAGGAAGAAACGTAATTCTCCCATCATACTCATCTCAAACTTTGATTGCATCAGGTTAGAGAATTTTTCACATAGATCTTTGTTGGTGGATCCAAAGATGATATCATCCACATAGATCTGTATTAGGAGAATGTTGTCTCCATCCTATATCCTGATCAAAGTTTTGTCGATTGTTCCTTTCTTGAAACCATTTTCCAACAGATAGAGGGATAAAATGTCATATCAAGCAATTGGTGTTTGTTTGAGTCCATATAGGGCTTTGTGCAATATAAACACCTTCTCTTCTGCTTTATCTTCAAAACCTGGAGGTTGCTCCACATATACTTCCTCTGTAAGAAGACCATTGAGGAATGCACTCTACACATCCATCTGATATACATTAAAATTCATGTGAGCTGCATATGATAGAAAAATCCTTATAGCTTCCAACCTTGCTACTGGGGCAAAAGTCTCATCAAAATCAACTCCTTCTTCCTGGCAATATTCCTTAGCAACTAATCTTGCTTTATTTCTAACAACAAGCCCTGATTCATCCAACTTGTTCTTGAACACCAATTTTGTTCCTATAACACCTTGATGGATTGGTCTTGCAACTGTTTGTCAAATTTGATTTCTTTCAAATCCATTTAGCTCTTCTTGTATGGCTTGAATCCAGTTGCTATCTTGCAGAGCTTTTTCAACATTCTTTGGCTCTGTTTGGGATATGAAGTATGCAAACATTTCTTCATGAGAAATAGACCTTCTTGTTATTACTCCTATAGATGGATCTCCAATAATAAGATCCCTTAGATGATTTTTTAGCCATGTTCTGTCAGGCTCAAAAGTATATGTAGGTCTAGGTTGTTCCTCAACATGCTGTAAGATTGGAGGTTCTGCTGTTGTAAGAATATCTGCTGCATCCAGAGGTGCAGATTCTTCTTCTTTGTCTTCTGCTAAGGGTAGAACTCCTTAAATATAGAGAACATCATTTTCCTTTTTTGGTATTGTTCCTTCAACAGGTTTTTCTAGCCTCTTGGTGTCACAATGTGGTTCGTCAAATATCACATGAATTGACTCTTCAACCACTAAGGTTCTTTAGATGCTCATTTCCATTGTTGAGAATATAACACCTGCATCCAAAGATATGCATATAGGAAATGTTTAATATATATCCATTCCAGACTTCATATAGAGTTGTGTCTAGATCTTTGTTAATCAAACATCTGTTCTGAGTGTAGCATGCAGTGTTGGTAGCTTTAGCCCAAAATCTCTTGGGTATCTTTGCCTCTGCTATCATTGTCCTTACTACTTCCTTGAGAGTTCTATTTCTCCTTTCAGCTACACCTGTTGAGGTGTTCTTGTAGCAGAGTATTCATGACAAATACCATTATCAGAACATAATTTTTTAATAAACTTGTTTGTAAACTCAGTTCCTCTATCTGATCTGATTTTTACAATGCTCAAGCTTTTCTCATTTTGAATCTTCTTTATGAAATCAGGTAGCTTGTTCCGAGTCTCTGATTTCTTAGCAAGAAATATGGTCCAGGTGTATCTGGAGTAGTCAACTACTACCACAATTGAGTACTTCTTCCCACTTATACTCACTGGTTCTACTGGTCCAAAAAGGTCCATATATAGAAGATCTAGAATTCTGTGAGATGACTTCTGCAACTTGTCCTTAAATGAGTTTTTCACTTGCTTCCTTTTCTGACAAGCTCCACAAACATTTTCCTTCTTGTATGTTACGTCTGGCAGTCCTCTTACAAGGCCTTTTCTTGCTAGCTTCTTTATTGTCTTGAAGTTCAAGTGACTCAGCCTCTTGTGCCATAGCCAGCTCAGCTCTAGTGGACTTTTTACAATGAAGCATGTTGGTTGAATAAAAGAGTTCCAATCTGCAAGATATATGTTTCCTCTTCTTGTTCCTATAAGCTTGGCTTCATTTGATATACTGTCCTTAATTAGGCACTTGTTGAGGTTGAACTCTACAGACTGATACTCAGTAAGTTATATCTGAGACCTTTCATATAGGATACATCTTTGATCTTTATATTCCATTTGATTAGACTTCCACTGGCTTTTCTGCTTCCTTTAGAATCATCTCCAAAGATGACCTTCGGTCCTTTGCATTCTTGAAAGTCTTTTAGGGCATCTTTGTTGTCTGTCATATGCCTTAAGCAGCCACTGTCTATCTACCATACATCACTGTTATGATGTATACTATAAGCCTAGCTTTTGTATGAACATCTATTTATGATATGAGAATCTTTTATGGTCAAATGTTTGCATTTTATATATTTGTTATATATGTTATTGCAATTGTCCAATTAATTTATATTGTAGATAACATGGTGTGTGGTGCCACACAGAAGATCATGTTATCAGTTCCTTATAGATTATAAATGGTAGCTCACAGCCAAGATAATTTTGGACAAATTATCGGAATGGTTGTAGTGTAATTTGGTATTAATCTGTCTTGATTATAAAATTACACTAGTACATTTTGTATGTATTGAGCAGGACCAATTGATGTTGTTTTATTTGTACTGACTACATAAATAAAACAAGACCTCTGTTATTATGGATGTGCGTCCTCTTAATCATTGTATGATAACGGGCATGTATACTCGATATATGTTTCTTTAATTTACCAATGGGTGAGATTTATTTATTAAATCAATAAGCTCGGTAAATTGGGATACAGTGTTGTTTATATGGTGTGCTGTTGATTATATAATGAAACCATGTCCTAATTATTTAGGATGATGATGTCCCCTTAAGGAACTCATAAGGATTATCATGTAAACCCTGCAGGTGGATTTATTCCGGCATGATAATAAAGTTGAGTGGTACTACTCTTGGATTAAATATTAATTAATTGAATTGTCAGTAATTCATTTAATTAATGGACATTTGATATCTTAAACACGAGGAGATAAACGTGCACATAATAAATAGGAGCCATATCTAATATGGATAAGGGACGGTAGTTCAATAATATCTTTTTAGTGGATTAAGATATTATTTGATAAGCTTAAGAAGTATATTCAGATCGAATTAAGGACTCCTAAGCCTATCAGGAGACCGATTCCTAATCCTCCTCAAGGTCCCTGTTGTAGCCTATAAATAAGCCTCAAGTCAGCCGTTTTCGACACACAGAAATACAGAAACACAGACATAAAAATCTGAGATACGTATTAGTAGAAGACGACTGAAAGTCTCGATAGCTCGTTGCCCACACAACGATCGAGATAAGGTGAGGAATACAGCACAAGATCGTGAGGTCTAGGCTTCATCGATTCCTCTATCTACAGTTCTGACCTTAGAACTAATTTCGGTGCAAAAGGTATGATTCATTTTCCGCTGCGCGTTAATTATATTTGCATGGATCCCGATTCAGATAATCATATAGGGTCGGCAATCTGGCGGTTCCTACAATTGGTATCAAAGCCATGGTTTTCTGACTTTATTCGATTGAATCGGTTAATTCTATTATGAATCGTATCTTGAAGCATGTGTATTTTAGATCAGATAATAGTAGGATGTGCAAAAAATTATGATTTTCTGCAGGAACCTTAAATCCAACTATTATGGTTTGAATGTATGTTTATGTATGAATTAAACTCTCGGACATGTCGAGGTTGTTTTTTGAATGTATGATTGTAATAGTAAAATCACGGCGGTTTGTCGTGTTAGGTTTTAATTTTCTGTTCAATCTAGATTATATGTAAACTCCTTCGTGGGGTATATGATCGATGGATGTAATAGATACAAGGTTAGGATCGCATAATCAGGCACGACCGTGCTGTGCAGCACGGTCAGACCGTGCCAGCCGAAGATCACGACTGAACGACAGGGCACGACCGTGCTATGGAGCACGGTCAACCGTGCGGCGTGTTTTGAAGGTCGGGCACGACCATGCTGGAAGGCACGGTCAGACCGTGCCAGCTGAGAATCACGACTGAAGGACAGGGCACGACCGTGCTATGGAGCACGGTCAACCGTGCGACGTGTTTCAAATCGAGCACGACCGTGCTGAAGGGCACGGTCCGACCGTGCTAGGCAATGATTTTCAGGTCGATCCCCGTTTGACGGCAAACATTCAAGAACACAACAATAAATCGATGCCATAATAGTTGGAAATTATGTTTTTCATATTTATTGCCTTATATGTGTTTTATCAAGCATGCTTGTATGTGTTTTATATGATATGCATGTAAAAATCCCTCATGTTAAATAACTAAGTGGGAGAGGGATTAATTAATTTAATAAATCCCATGGCCTCCATTACTGGTTTGTAAGTGATGCATTTGAATTTATGCGTTGGCTTTAAGTGCCTTCCTCCATATCGGATGAGTTCATTTGCGGATCACTAGATCAAACTTCCTTTATGGATGATTATAGAAAGTTGTTTAGGAGCGTGTCATCTTCTCCATCTGAAGAGGCATAATCCTAGATAATGGACTTAGTATCAAGTAATGGTGTACACTTAGATGCATTTGATAAGTATCCTCCCCATCGGAGTCACTACTATTATTTGTATGGCCAAAGCGATAACCAACTATTAATTTTATTTGTCATAAAGTTAAGTTGACAAGATAATAAAATTAATGGGTAAAGCCTCCTCTAACAAATGTTTGAATTAGTATACGTCCACACTATCGTGACATACAAAGTTCACGGTGTATTGAGGTGTTGGTGAATTTAGATTATGTTGTTTGAGGGAACAATATGATTTGTCAATTCAAATTATTTGACCTATGTGTTCATTTATGTGATTCTCAGGATTTTCATTATGGTTTTCAATTCTCTTGCTGTTATACTTAAAGAAAACAAACTTACTGGTCCTAATTATATTGATTGGAAACGAAACCTGGATATTATCCTGAATGCTGAAGAGTACAAGTTTGTACTCACTAAGAACTGTCCTGAAATGCCTAATGAAAACTCTAGTGAAGAGGAGAGATTAGCGTATAGGAAGTGGATCAAGGCAGATGAGATGGTGCGATGTCACATTTTGGCTTCTTTGTCAAAAGTACTGCAACATCAGCATCAGGCCATACTCACTGCCTATGATATGATGCAAAACCTCAATGAACTCTTCGGACACCAGAGTCGGGCATTAGTTTTTGAAACATGTTTAGCAGTGTTATCTACCGGTACCTGGTGTGTAGATACGGGAGCCACTGATCATGTCTGCAATTCATTGCAAGGGTTCCAGGAAACCAGACAACTAAGTGATGGAGAAATTACTATATATATGGGCACCGCTGCGAAAGTAGCGGCCGTTGCAGTAGGAGATGTTCATTTGTCTTTTCATAAGAATAAGACTTTGATTTTGAGAAATTGTCTTTACGTACCTGGTTTTAGAAAGAATTTGATTTCAGTTTCTAAACTTTTTAAGGATGGATATTCTGTTTCTTTTGATAACAATGTTGTCATTAAGAAGAATAGAGTTATTATCTGTTCTGGTACGTTGGTTGACAATTTATATATTCTTAATCCTATAACTCCTACGATGCAGCAAATGGAAATTAATAGCACATCTTCTAAATCTAATAAGAGAAAAGAACCTTCGAAAATGAATCAAACATATCTTTGGCATCTAAGGTTGGGTCATATTAACTTGAGGAGGATTCAAAGGTTGATAGCCGATGGACCTTTGGGTTCCTTGGAAGTGGAAAACTATCCAACCTGCGAGTCCTGCTTGGAAGGAAAAATGACCAAAAGGCCTTTTAAGGCAAAGGGGTATAGAGCCAAAGAAGTGTTGGAATTGATTCATTCTGATTTATGTGGCCCTATGACTATTCAGGCAAGAGGTGGTTCGAATATTTTGTCTCTTTTATAGATGATTATTCGAGATATGGGTACATTTACTTGATGCGCCGCAAGTCTGAGTGCTTTGACAAGTTCAAAGAGTACAAGGCTGATGTGGAGAAACGTCATGGTAAATGTATCAAAACACTACGATCTGATCGTGGTGGTGAGTACATCTTAGGAGAGTTTAGGAGTTACTTATCAGATGCTGGGATTCAATCCCAATTGTCTGCACCAGGTACACCCCAACAGAATGGTGTGGTGGAACGAAGGAATAGGACTCTTATGGAAATGGTTAGATCGATGATGAGTTATTCAGAATTACCAAATTCGTTCTGGGGGTATGCTCTGGAAACAGCGACGTACATTCTAAACTTGGTACCTTCTAAGTCAGTACCTTCTACTCCCACAGAATTGTGGACTGGGCGCAAGCCTAGTCTGAAACACATTCGGATTTGGGGTAGTCCAGCACATGTGCTAAAGGGAGATGCTGATAAGTTGGAATCTCGTACGGAAGTACACTTGTTTGTGGGCTATCCTAGAGGAACGAAATGTGGTTTATTTTATAGTCCTAAAGATCAGAAGGTCATTGTTAGCACGAATGCCCGATTTTTAGAAGAAGACTATGTAATGAACCACAAGCCCATGAGTAAAATTGTTCTTGAGGAAATGAGAGGGGATAATTTGGATGTACCGACGGTACAAGATGAGATACCACAAGTGACTGCACCGCGTGTCACTAATGATACACAAATACCGATAGTGCCTCGTCGTAGTGGGAGGGTTGTTAGACAACCTGATAGATTCATGTTTTTGGGAGAGTCTTCAGACTTGGTCCCTGGACAACATGAAATAGATCCCTAGACTTATGACGAAGCACTCCAAGATAAAGATGCGATATCTTGGCAAAAGGCAATGCTCTCTGAGATAGAATCTATGGATTCTAATCAAGTCTGGGAGCTTGTAGAACCACCAAATGGTGTAAAAGCCATTGGATGTAAATGGGTCTACAAAAGGAAAAGAGGATCAGACGGAAAGGTAGAGACCTTTAAAGCAAGGCTTGTTGCGAAAGGGTATACTCAAAAAGAAGGGATCGATTATGAGGAAACCTTTTCACCGGTAGCCATGCTGAAGTCTATCCGGATTCTTTTGTCTATTGCTGCTCACATGGATTATGAGGTTTGGCAGATGGATGTCAAGACAGCTTTCCTTAATGGAAGTCTTGAAGAAAACATCTATATGAAGCAACCAGAGGGATTCATTGAGAAGGGCAAAGAGCATCTTGTGTGTAAGCTTAATCGGTCTATTTATGGACTGAAACAAGCTTCGAGATCTTGGAACATCCGTTTTGATGAAGTAATCCAATCTTATGGATTTATTCAATGTCTTGATGAATCTTGTGTATATAAGAAGAGTGACGGAAACGTGGTGGTATTTCTTGTACTATACGTAGATGATATCTTGTTAATTGGAAACAATGTCAAGGTGTTGTCAGACGTAAGGGTATGGTTGTCCAAGCAGTTTGCTATGAAGGACTTAGAAGAAGCTAGACATATTCTTGGGATCAAAGTTATAAGGGATCGCAAGAAAAGGATGTTATGCTTATCTCAAGCTTCATACATTGACATTATCCTAGCTCGTTTTAGCATGCAAAACTCCAAGAAAGGTTTTCTACCTTTTAGGCATGGAGTGCCTTTATCTAAGGAAATGTGTCCTAAGACACCAAAGGAGATAGAGGAAATGAAAGCAATTCCTTATGCTTCGGCTGTAGGAAGCTTGATGTATGCGATGCTATGTACGAGACCGGATATCTGTTTTGCCGTGGGCATGGTTAGTAGATATCAAAGTAACCCAGGACAAGGTCATTGGACTGCCGTAAAGCATATTCTAAAGTACCTGAAAAGGACTAGAGATTATATGCTAGTTTACCAGGCAAATGATTTATTACCTGTGGGTTACACGGATTCGGATTTCCAGTCAGACAGGGACAACAGTAAATCAACCTCGGGGTATATGTTTACCTTGGGAGGTGGAGCCATAGTGTGGAGAAGTGTGAAGCAGAAATGCGTTTCGAACTCCACCATGGAAGCTGAATATGTGGCGGCCTCTGAGGCAGCCAAAGAAGTTGTATGGCTCAGAAACTTCTTGATGGACTTAGAAGTGATTCCTGGTTTGCCCAAAGCTATCACAATCTATTGTGATAACAGTGGTGCAGTAGCAAACTCGAAGAAACCACAAGCCCATAAGGTAAGTAAACACATTGAGTGCAAGTACCACCTGATACGAGATATCGTAAAGCGAGAGGAATTTGTTGTCGCCAAGATTGCATCAGCCGATAACCTAGCAGATCCTTTCACAAAGGCCCTTCCGGCGAAAGCCTTCAATGAGCATGTTGATGGGATGGGAATCAGATGCATGGCAGCGTATATGACAGCATAGTCTTTTAGTATAAGTGGGAGATTGTTAGGATGTATACTATAAGCCTAGCTTTTGTATGAACATCTATTTATGATATGAGAATCTTTTATGGTCAAATGTTTGCATTTTATATATTTGTTATACATGTTATTGCAATTGTCCAATTAATTTATATTGTAGATAACATGGTGTGTGGTGCCACACAGAAGATCATGTTATCAGTTCCTTATAGATTATAAATGGTAGCTCACAGCCAAGATAATTTTGGACAAATTATCGGAATGGTTGTAGTGTAATTTGGTATTAATCTGTCTTGATTATAAAATTACACTAGTACATTTTGTATGTATTGAGCAGGACCAATTGATGTTGTTTTATTTGTACTGACTACATAAATAAAACAAGACCTCTGTTATTATGGATGTGCGTCCTCTTAATCATTGTATGATAACGGGCATGTATACTCGATATATGTTTCTTTAATTTACCAATGGGTGAGATTTATTTATTAAATCAATAAGCTCGGTAAATTGGGATACAGTGTTGTTTATATGGTGTGCTGTTGATTATATAATGAAACCATGTCCTAATTATTTAGGATGATGATGTCCCCTTGAGGAACTCATAAGGATTATCATGTAAACCCTGCAGGTGGATTTATTCCGGCATGATAATAAAGTTGAGTGGTACTACTCTTGGATTAAATATTAATTAATTGAATTGTCAGTAATTCATTTAATTAACGGACATTCGATATCTTAAACACGGGGACATAAACGTGCACATAATAAATAGGAGCCATATCTAATATGGATAAGGGACGGTAGTTCAATAATATCTTTTTAGTGGATTAAGATATTATTTGATAGACTTAAGAAGTATATTCAGATCGAATTAAGGACTCCTAAGCCTATCAGGAGACCGATTCCTAATCCTCCTCAAGGTCCCTGTTGTAGCCTATAAATAAGCCTCAAGTCAGCCGTTTTCGACACACAGAAATACAGAAACACAGACATAAAAATCTGAGATACGTATTAGTAGAAGACGGCTGAAAGTCTCGATAGCTCGTTGCCCACACAACGATCGAGATAAGGTGAGGAATACAGTAGAAGATCGTGAGGTCCAGGCTTCATCGATTCCTCTATCTACAGTTCTGACCTTAGAACTAATATCGGTGCAAAAGGTATGATTCGTTTTCCACTGCGCGTTAATCATATTTGCATGGACCCCGATTCAGATAATCATATAGGGTCGGCGATCCGGCAGTTCCTACAATCACTACTGTATCTTGACACAAAAACCTATAACAAATTCAAGCAGATTTAGGTATCCATTTCTGTGAGGGTCCTTTTGGGTTACTTTCTTTTGGAACCCAAACTTTTTTAACAGCCAATACTTTGTTGTAAAATTTGTTGGTTCCACTTTTGTAGGCAGTTTTGTTCTTAAACTACTTGTTAAATGTGTGTGCAGAAACTATATATGTGTTACCAACACTCTTATGGTGTGGTCTTCCACCAAACTTCCCTAGAGTATGTCCTCCTTTAGGTTTAGATATGAGAGTCTTAGTATTGGTGGGGAAATGTCTTTTATGCTGCAACTTTGTGGCATGCTGCATCTTCTTGTTGCATACAGCAGATGACTTTTGTTGCAGCCAACTCTTAGATACAGGCTTACTTCCTGTAGTTAAGCATTGGGGCATCTTTCCCTTATCCATCGGTGCTGGTTTGTTCAAGATCTTTTCTGAGTTATAGGGTAACTCATTCTCCATTGAAGTTTCAGCTTGAACAAATACAACAGCCTTAGATGAACTTATTGTATTTTAAAAGGTGTGAGTGCTGTATCCTAAGCCCGTTTTCTCAAATGGACTTCTGGCTTGGTTTAGGCACTCCCTTGCATCCTTAGCAGATTTGCTTAATATTCTAATTGTGGACTGCAAGTTCTCCTTCTCATTTTCTAGCTTGGTGACCAGCAGATTTTGCCTTGAGACCTCATTTTATAGCTTGCTGCATCTTGAGCTATCAAACTCACATGCTGCTAGCATTTTTGCAATGTCGATGTTTTTGCTTCTGAGGATCTCATTCTCAATTTTAAAGTTTTCATTGTTAACCTTTAGCTCCTCATGGTTGAGTTAATCTACTCAAAGTCACTCATGATCCTTTTTAGAGAGTGGATCATGTCCAGCTCCTCTTTGTCAGGTATGGACAGCGGTTGGTATATTACCTCATCTTCTTTGCTGTCCTCACAGTCTTTTATCATCAGGCAAATCACTGCTTCTTCGTCTGAGGATGAGGTTTCAGTATCACTGTCAGAAGATTCAACAGCTTTCAGCATCTCCTTTGAGACTGCTGTATCATTGGCTTTTTCCATTTCTCCAATGAGAGCTCTAAGCTTGTGCCTACCATCTCTTCTTTTCTCTCTCATTTGTTCTCTCTCTCCTTCTTGGTACTTGTGTACGGTTAGATATGGACAGCTTCTTGCGTAGTGTCCAGACTTCCTACAATTATAACACAAGTAAAGATTATTTGAGTTTGATTGTGGAAAGGAAGATACCTAAGGTGGTGGATGACTTCTTCTGAAGTCATTCCTCTTGTTGATGTTGTTGCTGTTATTGTTGTTGTTGGTGTTGTTCTTCATGAATCATCTAAATTTCTTTAGAAGAAGAGTCATATCTTCTTCAGCATCCTCAGCTATAACCTCTGACTACTTGCTGCAACTGACAGCTGTTGTATCCTTCGAGCTTCTAGCAGTCAGTGCAGTAACCTTGGAACCTGATTCTTCCACCTCCTTTTTTTCCTTCTATTGATGTCATATTCGAATGCTTTGAGGTCGGAGAATAGATCGAATGTACTCATAGATTTCAAATCCATAGATACTTTAATGGCGGTGGTCTTGTTGTCCCATTCCGTTGGCGGGGCTCTATGCACTTTCATATTTCTCTCCTAGAGCTTCTAGTTCATTCACGATAGAAGTGAATCTTAGATCTAGTTGCTCAAGAGTCTCTTCATTTTTCATCTCGAAGAGCTCAAATAATTGGGCGGTGTTGGAGATCTTATTATCTTTAGTGAGTTCTGTGCCCTCACATATTTGTTCCAACTTTTCTCATATCTCCTTGGACGTTGTGTATGTTTTGACTTTGCTAAAAGTGTTTTTGTCTAAGGTGATGAATAAAGAATTTTTTACCACATTGTCTAAGTTAGCTCACTTCATGTCGTCATTATTCCATTCTTGTCTTGGCTTGATCAGGAAGTTAGGTGGCGGAGGTGCTCCTTCCTCCATGTCTCTTCCGAGCATGGGATTCACCTTTGTGGGGATAATTGGTCCTTCTGTGATGACCGTCCACATTTCATAATTCATTGCTGAAAGATGTGCGTGCATTCTGATTTTCCAATCATAATATTCTTCTATGGAAAACATGGGCAATTTGTGATTAGAAGAATCCATAATGTGCTGTAAGAATAAGATTTTCAAGGATGTAGAGAAAAACAGCGAGTCTTGGGTGGATCTGGGTAGGTGACCAGATAAGTTAGCTTCTAACCCAACTTGTTCTGATACCACTTGTTGGTCCCAAGTGGTGTCCGAACTTCAGAGAGGGGGTGAATGAACCTTAGTCATTTTTTGAAATTTTTTTCAAACTTATTGTTCTGCAAGTTACTTGAACTTGCAGCGCCAATCAGTTACTGCTTACAGCACTAGTACGCAGTGCTGCACGCTGTAACTTAGAGTTTTTATATACAGCGGAAAATATGTTTTTGACATAAGGCTAGTTTTCTCAAATATGTTCTTTTCTTTAAGATGTTTTTATGCTTATGACAAAGACATATACAGAATGAAACACAAATATATAAAGTAGTAAAACACTTATGGTTTATAGTGGTTCGAAGGTGGTGTAATCCTTCTACGTCCACTCTACTACTATCTCGAGCAAGAACTTTGTTAAACAAGATTGAATTATAAAACTCTATTAACAATCTATCAACTTAACAAGTTAACACCTACTATATCCAGCGTACACACAGAAACTGCAAGTTCTAAAGACAAACTCACACAGGATTTCACTCTCCCACACAGGGAAATTGCCTATAATCTAGACAACTTATACAAACAGCAAGGATAAATCCAATTAACAGTTCGACACCTAAAACAACCTAAGCACACAGCAACAAGGTTAAAGTATATAAAGTGTTTCTTCAGTTGGTGTGGTGAAGTGAGCTTCTGAATCCTTCGATGGATCTTTCAGCTTGAACTTGTTTACTTCATTGAGGTCTAGTGACTGAAACTAAAGTAATGCTTGAGAGAGTATAGCTTTGAATGCTTGAAATTTTTAGCATCAATGTTTTAATAGTCAGCTATAGGGTTGCTCGTTCTCTATTTATACTTGTTGAAAGATATCCGTTGAAGGAGATATCTCTCATTTGAAAATAAGTGTACTTGATCAAATGTATACCTTGCATTTAATGCGACTTAATTTTTCCTTTCAGAGCATTTAATGCGGTGGTTGCGCATCGCAGCTTTCTACAGTCCTCCAATCCATGTGTCGTTTTTACATTGGCTTCGTGTCTGCAACTTTGATCTTCTCTGGAACGACTCTAATTATACTTAATTCATTCTTCATTCCTCGTACTGTATTTATCATTCTTCAGATTGCAGGATACTGATTCTGTTTGTCATTAACGCGGTTGGTTGATTATACAGTAAGTTATAATCTTTGTGCCGTATCCTAGACCTTCTTGTAGCTATTCGTTCTTTACAGTGTTGCTGTAACTTGATCTTTTTGCAGTATTACTTTATACAGTACTACTGTATTTGTTCTTGCAGTATTTCTGTAGCCACTTCTTACAGTAGCACTGTTGCCGTTCTTGCTTACTTCTGCACTGCTATATTTACTTCTTGCAGCGTCTTCATTCTTTTATTTTCTCGATGCAACATAATCCTTTAGAGTTCCTTCATCTTTTAATACCTATAACTAGACTCAATCATAGTCTACGTTTTCACTTAAACATTGTGAAAAATGGGGTACTCAAACTTTCTATTACGTATGTGGTTTGTCTTATCAAAATCTATACACTAAAATTCCAACACTTCTGCTTGCAGTTTCTTCATACCTTTTTCTTTTTTATATAGCACGACATTGTTGAGATCCTTCATCTTTCAAAAGCTTTACTTACAGACTCAATCCTAGTTTATGTGATTTCACTTAGACACTATGAAAAAAAGGGTGCTCTAACTTCCTATTATGATGTTGGTTTGTCTCGTCAAAATCTAAATACTGAAATCCCAACAATTTCCCCTTTTTGATGATGACAAAACCCTTTACATTATTTTGTTTATTATATGAGTTTTTACCTTACATTTATCATATATGTTAAGATATTATAGATATGTTCCAGAAAAGTAAACTAATCCTTGATTCATCAGAGATGTATCAATTCTAACCTTCATCTCAAATCAACACAGTTTAAAGAAGCATGCAAAGGTTCATAAGTCATGAACTTGATCATAAAGCAGAAAACAAAATTTCTTCATTAAGGAAAGAAATTTTTATAGAGTACAAAAATACAATAAATAAGATGTACCAGTTATCCTTTTGATTTACAAGATACTTGCAGCGTGGTTATTGCTGAAACAGGGACCTTCTTGTAGACAATTTTTCAGGTCATCTTTCAGCAGCTCTTTCTTTCAGCTTCTTCTCTTTCTTTCGAGTCTTTCCACCAGTCTTGAATGGACTCTTGATAGGATTCTTCCAACTTCTACTTAATCTTCGAAATCTGAATCCATCTCAGCCAGAAGTCTTTACTGAATACCACTACTCTGTCTTACTTTATTAGGTTTAAGTAGCGATTCTGAATCTCCAGTTTTCCATCCCTAGCAAGCTCTTCATATCTTCTCAATGCAGATTGGTAGGTTTGGAATCTTTTGAATTTACCCTCTCTGCAGAGATATCTGAAGTATCTGATGTATTCTAATCTTTTATAGAGTGTGATCTGCTCAAAAATTAGATTTCTATCAGTAGGCAGTGTCACAGCTCTGAAGATATTCAAGCTCCAGGCGATATTCTCTCCTTCAAGCCTTTGATCTATCAGAACAGATACTTCAGCAGATACGTTGTTAGTGTCAAGACGTGGAATTTCTTGAGGAGAGTATTGGTGCAGAGCTCTATCAACATTTTTCATCAGCTCAGACTTGCTCTCACCAATCACTCCTAGCCGCTGCATCCAGGCATTTTCTTTTTCTTCAGCTCTGGCTGTCTTACCCCTTTGAGCAGCTATCTTTTGGTTATACTGTCTTTTAGTTTTGGCCTTGCTTGTCTTTTTTCTTGATCCTGACTGCTGATCACCTTATCTCTTCTTTGTGTTGTAAGAAGATGGGGGTGCTGTTGTATCCTTTCTTGCAGCAACACTGCTAGCCGGTCTAGATACAGCAGCTCCAAACATTCTCCTCATTTTCTTGCTTAGAGGTTGGTCATCTTTCTCTTCATCTTCCTCTTCTTGCAGCTCTCTGGATCTTCTTCATCGCTCTATTCTCCATTCCCCGTTTTTGGCATCATAAAAAATGGCTGGGGGCGAAGCAGAGGCTGTTCTAATAATAGTAGACCTGGGTCTTCTTGCAGAGGGTGCATGGCCTTGTCTGGTTGTCGGCTTATCTCCTTGAGCATGTTGAGGGAAGACACTTATCATCATCATCTCCAGATTACCCAATCTATCATCGACACTTCTAGTTCACTAGGTTTGATCTAGGACATTATCCAACAATATCTCCAATATCATGGAGTGAGAGTTCAATTTTCCTGCAGCTGCATCAACTATTCTTCTACAGTCTCTGATCTCCTCAAAGTTAGCTGCAGCATCTTTCTTCAACTCTCTCTCTATCTGCAATCTATCTCTGAACTGCAGGTTCCACTGGTCCTGCAAGTAGTACTGCATCTGCCTTGGTAAAATTTCATATCTCTTCTAAGGCCAAATATAGATGCAGCATAAGATTGGTCACTCATATGGATGTTGCACTATATGTTAAACTCGTGGTTTTTAAGCGTATGAATGAGTTGTCTAACAGCGGCAACAACTCTATTTATGGACTCTTCCTGTGACACCTAGTAGACCTTTCTTGTCTAGGTTCTGTCCCTGATGCAGCATATGGGATAATAGCTTGATGGGATTGTGTTGCATCCAGTTCAGTGTCTCCATCCTCCTCATCATCATTATGATCGCTCCTCATTGAGCTTGAGCCTCTGAAAGAAGCAATCTTCTCAGAAATGTAGGAGGTAGGAGCTTCATCTTCTATCTCTTCATCAACTTCCTCAATAACTCCTTCTACTGTATCCTGGACGGATTTAGATAAGCATGCAGCATCAACCTCCTCATGAGGTGTCTCTAGCTGCACTAGAGTTACTTCAGCCACTTCATCTTCAGCTTCCTTTGAGGGTATTGTCTCAACAACCACCCCTACAGAGGTCTTCAATTCCTCAGTGAGTGTTGTCTCAACAGCCTCCTCTCCTGAGGTCTTTAATGAGGACACCGTCTCAACCGATCCTACAACCACTTTCTCTCTTCCCTTTTCCTTTTGCTATACAGGTGATTTTCTTACAGATGTGATAATTTCAAACACTATAAGCTCGATCTCTACAATAATTTCAGCTTCCATCCTTAATCTTGATTCTTAGGGCTCTGCAAGGATGTCAACTTGCTGCACTGCAACCTCCGCCAGTACAGAGAGTCCCGCCTCCACAACTTTCTTCATTGTCACATCATTGGCAATCTTAGCAATGTCTGTTAGCAGTTCACAGATTATGACTAACGGTTCCCTTTCAGGTGAAACTTTAGCAGCTTTAAGATATAAATGCACAGGGGAATCACCATAATCCAGCAGTTGAGTCTCCTCTTCTAAGGGTTCAAGAGAGACGATTGTGGAGAGGTCCTCAACTACTTGGTCGCAGGTAGGGGAGCTTGAGTTGTGTCCAGAAGAACCTTCTCTCTGTTGCCTCTTTGGAGTATGTTGCATCCTCCGTTCCCTAACACTAGCTTGCAACGCTAGTTGCAGCATAGCTTCCTCAGCTTGCTCCACTCCAAGAGTGCTGATTTGCTCTTTAGCAAAGGCTATGTGGTCGCCATTTTTCACCGTCTCTGCAGTTGGGGCTAGGGTGATATGCAGATCCTCTCTTACTACTTTCATTGGCTGCACCACTGACTAATTCTCTATAGTAGCAGCCTTGTCTTTGCCTTTATCCAGAGCTCCTCTCTGAGCAGCAATTTCTCTTAATCTTTTCGAGTGAATGAACTCTGCAAACTCAGGTTGTAGGAGATGGAGGATATCATCGGTTTAAGCCCACTCCAGGATAACTTAATCTATGGTAAGAAAATCATTCCACTGCAGCAGAGTTTCCCCCTTAGATAATCTCATCCTCCTCTAGAAATTGTACTACTGCTCTATCTCATCTGTAGCGGTTGGGAAGGTTGGATCAACTCCAGCAGCAAGAAAGGTTGGATCGATCAGAGTTCTTGCATCAGCTTGTTGGGGACATTCGTGGTCTGGCTGCTCATCTAACTCGATCTCTACTAGAGTCTAGGAGAGAGGAGTTGCTGCTATTGGTTGTCTTTCAGCAACTGCAGCAGTCTTCTTCTTCTTATTACGCAGAGTGACAAGTTTCCTTATCTTTCTCTTCCCTAAAGGCGCATCATCATCTAAGTAAGATGATGACTCCGGCTCTACTCTACTCAGAGCCCTTTCAATGACAGGTAGGATGCTGTCATCGGAATTAGAGCTAGCAGGCTGGGCCTCTTACCTCGGTTCTTCCTCTTCCGCACTCCACTCAGCCTCTGATCCGCTGCTTACAGCTTCATCTCTAAGAGACAAGAATATAGTTGTTGTATCATTTGACTTCTTTCTTGCAGCAGCAACTGTACCAACAATAACTTTTTTCAAGGTTTTTCGCTTTTTATCTCGCCAAGGAACTCGTCGATGGGGATTGCGGTAGTAGAGAATGGAGCAAATGGTAATTCCAAAGCTCCATCTTACTGTTGTCTTCTCTGCCTCCTCCCATAACCTTTTAAGAATGAACCTGGCCCAGTTTACCCTCTCTCCGCTCATTATAGCTGACATGATTTTGAAGCAGAGGTTAGTGCATTTAGCATAGCTCCCGTTCTACCTTCAATGGAGTACGCACAAATGTCATGAAGAAACTCAAACTCAGGTTTGAAGAGTTTCTTCGGGGCGTTCTTCTTGACTTCGACCCCAACCTCTCTCTGCTTGAAGAGGTTCCACATGTTCTTAGAGATCTCATCGTCATATGTCAAGAGTTGATTGGGAGTTAACCCTTCTGCAGAGATGCTGAATGCAGTGGTATTGTCCCTCACGGACAGTTTCCTCTCCTCATCATCTTCATCCATTCCAAAGAGAATTGAGAACCTTCTCTCCTCCAATCTTCATGCAAGGACATAGAATCTCTAGACAGACTCTATTGAGAAGCCGACATAAATCGTAATTGGAAGCCCTAGGATTTGGGACCTTTCTTGGGCCTTGAAAATACGAACAAGAATAAAGGGGTCATATAGCTCTGAAGCATATACATGTGCTTGGTTGATAAAGCGACCTTCAAGTACAACTGTTTGTCTAGTAGCCATTGATGTGTATGAAGAAATGTGCTTTGGTGAATATGAAAGTAGAAATCCTTGAGATGGAAACTGCTCTGTTCTTTGATACTTGGAAGTTATGCGTGAATGATTAGGAAAAAGTATCTAGAAAAAGTATAAAAGTCTTATAGTAAGATCAACGGATGAGATTGAAAGATTAAAATTGATCTAACGGTCCTTGTAAAAAGACGGAAGGGTTAAAATGTAAATATTCAGAACATAGCAGTTATGACTTCTGACCGCGTCTTTTCAAATTTTCACACATGCAGACTTGCATTAAATGCGAGATGAAGAATGCATATTGCCACCTAATTTATTGTTTTTTAAGGTTACAGCTTATTGTATGAGGTTGCAAAGTATTACATACTCCAAGAAATAAATGCTATAACCTCCTGCTGCTTGTTTTGCTTACTTACTGACCTTGCTGTAAGTTTTAAGGATGCAACGCTATATGAAGCCGTATCTTGCAGTAAGATACTTACTACTTCTAGTAAAGATATAGAGGTTTCTCCTTAGCTTCTACAACTTTTCTTCTCACTCATAACTTATGAAGTGATGTCTGATGTCAATGTGCTTTGTTCTAAAGTAAAAGACAGGATTATGGGTAATTGCAATAGCACTTGTATTATCACAGAGAATTAGAGTCTCTTTCTCTTCAATTCCATAATCTATTAGTTGTTGTAGTATTCAGAGGATTTATGAACAGCAATTTCTTGCTGCAACATATTCTACTTCTGTCGTAGATGTTGCTATTGATGTTTGTTTTCTGCAAAACCATGAGATAAGTTTATTTCCAAGAAACTAATATGTTCCACTTGTACTCTTCATGTCTATCTTGCAACCAGCATAATCTGAGTCAGAGTAGCCTTTGAGTTTGAATCCTCCTTCCTTAGGATACCATAGGCCTACTTCTTGAGTTCCTTTTAGATACTTAATGATTCTTTTTACTACTGTAAGATGTGATTCCTTTGGTGTTGCTTGAAATCTTGCACAGACTTCTACTGCAAACATGATGTCTGGTCTACTTGTCTAAGATACAGTAAGGATACTATTAGGCGTCTGTACTTTGTAATATCCACATCTTTTCCATCTTCATCTTTATCAAGGCTTATAGATATAGCCATGAGAACTGATGTAGCCGGTCAATTTTCCATTCCAAACTTCTTTATAAGTTCATTTGTATACTTGGCTTGATTGATGAAGGTCCCTGCAGGTAGTTGTTTTACTTGTAGTCCAAAAAAGAAGTTTAACTCTCTCATCATACCTATCTCAAACTTTGACTACATTAGATTGAAAAACTTTCCACATAGATCTTTTTTGGAGGATCCAAAGATGATATCATCTACATAAATTTGTATAAGGAGAATACTTTCTCCATCTTGAATTCTGAACAAGGTCTTATCTACTATTCCTTTTTTGAATCTATTCTCCAACAGATAGAGGGATAAAGTATCATACCAAGCTCTTGGTGCTTGCTTAAGTCCTTACAGGGCTTTGTGCAGTCTGAATACTTTTTCTTCTGCTTGATTCTCAAAACCTGAAGGTTGCTCCACATACACTTCTTCTGATAGAAGGCTATTGAGAAATGAACTCTTCACATCCATTTGATATACATTGAAGTTCATGTGAACTGCATAGGCCTGAAAAATCTTTATAGCCTCTAATTTTGCTACAGGAGCAAAAGTCTCATCAAAATCAGTTCCTTCTTCCTAGCAGTATCCTTTAGCAACTAGTCTTGTTTTGTTTCTTACAACAAGTCCTGATTCATCCAGCTTGTTCTTGAATACCCACTTTGTTTCAATAACTTCTTGATGAGTTGGTCTTGCAACTGTGTACCATACTTGATTTCTTTCAAATTCATTCATCTTTTCCTACATGGCCTGAACCTAATTGGTGTCTTGAAGAGCTTCTTTTATGTTTTTTGGTTTTGTCTGAAAGATAAAGCAAGCAAACATTGCTTTATGAGAAATAATTTTTCTTGTTCTTACACCTGCAGAAGGATCTCCAATGATGAGATCTTTAGGATGATTTCTTAGCCAGGTTCTGTCTGGCTTAAAGATATGCACAAGTCTTGGTTGTTCTTCATTATGCTGTAAGATTGTAGGTTCTGTTACTGTAAGATTATCAGTTGCATCCAGAGGTGTGGGATCTTTTTCTCTGTCTTCTGTTAGAAGTAGAACACCTTCAGAGTAGGGAATATTGTTTTCTTTCAAAGGAGTTGTCCCTTCAACAGGTTCATCCAGCTTGCTTGTGTCACACTATGGTTTATCAAACACCACATGAATAGACTCTTCAACTACTAAGGTTCTTTTATTGAAGATTTTGAATGTCTTACTTACAGCTGAGTATCCAAAGAATACTCATTCATCTAATTTTGCATCAAAGGTTCTTAGATGCTCTTTCCTATTATTTAGGATGTAACACCTGCATCCAAAAATATTCAAATAGGAAATGTTTGGTGTATATCCATTGCATAGTTCATATGGAGTTTTGTCAAGATCCTTGTTGATCAGGTATCTATTCTGAGTGTAGTATGTCGTGTTTGTTGTTTCTGCCAAAAACCTTTTGGGTATCTCTATCTCTGCTATCATTGTCCTTGCTGCTTCCTTAAGCGTTCTATTCTTTCTTTCTGCAACACCATTCTGTTGGGGTGTTCTTGCCGCAGAGTATTCATGACGAATATCATTATCAAAACAAAATTTCTCTATGAATTTGTTGGTGAACTCAGTTCCTCTATCAGATCTTATCTTCACAATGCTCAAGTTTTTCTCATTTTGAATCTTCTTCATGAGGTCAGGTAGCTTGTTCTGAGTTTCTGATTTCTTGGCAAGAAAGATAGTCCAAGTATATTTGGAGCAGTTATCTACCACTACAATAGAGTATTTTTTTTCCCGCTTATGCTTACTGGTTCTACTGGTCCAAAAAGGTCCATGTGTGGAAGGTCCAGAATCCTGTGAGATGACTTTTGTAACTTGTCTTTGAAGGAGCTTCCAACTTTTTTATCTTTCTGACAAGCTCCACACACATTTTCTTTCTTGAATGCCAAATCTGGCAAACCTCTTATAAGTCATTTTCTTGCTAGCTTGTTTATGGTTTTGAAGTTCAAATGATTAAGCCTTTGGTATCATAGCCAACTTAGCTCTGGTGGACTCTTTACTATGAAGCATGTAGGTTAATAGAAGAGCTTCAATTTGCAAGATATATATTTCCTCTTCTTGTTCCTATAAGCTTGACTTCATTGAATTTGCTACCCTTGATTAGAAACTTGTTGTGGTTAAACTCCATAGAGTATCCTTTGTCACAAACTTGACTGATGCTCATTACGTTGTATTTGAGTCCTTTCACATAGGACACATCTTTGATTTGTATATGTCATTTGATAAGATTTTCACTTCCTTTTGTGCTTTTTTTGGAATCATCTCCAAAGATGACCTTCGGTCCTTTATATGGTAGAAAATATTTTAAAGCTTTTTTGTTGCTAGTCATGTGCCTTGAGCAGCCACTGTCAGTATACCATACTTTACTGTTGTATCCTAATACTGAAACATGTAACAAATTCAAACAGATTTAGGTAACCATATCTGTACGGGTCCTTTGCGGTTAGTTTATTTTGGAACCCAAACTTTCTTAACATAAATGACTTTTCTGTTAGTATTGTTTGTTTTCTTTCTATAAGCAGTTTTGTTCAAAAACTGCTTGTTAAATGTGTGTGCATAAACTATATGTGTGTTACCACCACTTCTATAGTGTGGCCTTCCACCATACTTCCCTAGAGTATGTCCTCTTTGAGGTTTAGACATAAGAGTCTTAGTATTGGTGGGGTAAGAATTTTTGTGCTGCAACTTTATTGGTTGTTGTATCTTCTTGCTGCTTACAGCAGATTACTTCTACTACAACCAGCTCTTATATATAGGCTTACTTCCTGTTGTTGAGCACAGGGGTTTTTTTTCCTTGTCCATTGGCGTATGTTTATTCAAGGTCTCTTCAGAGTTACTTAGTAACTCATCCTCCATTGGAGTTTCAACTTGAAAAAACAGCACAACTTTGAATGAGCTTGTTGTATTATGAGAGGTATGAGCGTTGTATCCTAAGCCAGTTTTCTCAAACGGACTTTGGCCATCATTAGACACTCTTTTGAATCCTTAGCCGATTTGTTGAAGATCCTAATCATTGATTGCAAGTTTCTCTTCTCATGCTATAGCTTAGTGACTAGCAGATTGAGCCTTGAGACCTTCTTTTGAAGCTTGCTGCATCTTGAGTTGTCTAACTCAAATGTTGATAGCATCTTTGCTAAATCAATGTTTTTGCTTCTTAAGTTCTCATTTTCAAGTTTCAGCTCCTCATGAGGTAAGTTTATCTGCTCAAAGTCACTCATGATCCTTTTGAGGGAATGGATCATGTTTAGCTCCTCTTTCTCAAGCATAGACGGAGGTTGATAAGTTATCTTATCATCTCCACTGTCTTTGCAGTCCTTTACCTTTAGGCATATTAGTGCTTCTTCATCTGATGATGAGGTTTCACTGTCACTATTAGATGATTTTACAGTTTTTAGCATTTCCTTGGAGACTATTGTATCTTTAGCTTTCTCCATTTCTCTAAGGAAAGCTCTTAGTTTCTGTATGTCATTTCTCATTTTCTATCTCATCTAGTCTCTCTCTCCTTTAGAATACTTGTGGACCGTTGGGTGTGGGCAGCTTCTGACATAGTGTCCAGGCTTCTTGTAGTTGTAGCACAAGTCAGAATTATTTGTATTCGATTGGGGAGAGAGAGATACCTGAGGTGAAAGGTGACTTCTTCTGAAATCACTCCTATTGTTGTTTTTCATGAATCTTTTAAATCTTTAGGAGTAAGGTCATGTCTAATTCTACATCCTCTACAGACGCTCAGTCTGTTTACTACAACTTGCAGTTGCTGTATCTTTAGGACTTCTTGTTGTTAAGATAGTGACCTTGGAGCTCGACTCTTCAACCTCCTTCTTTCTCCTGTTGATGTCATACTCAAATGCTTTGAGATCAGCAAAGAGGTCGAATGAGCTCATGGATTTTAGATCTATTAAAACTCTCATAGATGTTGTCTTACTATTTCATTCAGCTGAAAGAGCTCTTAGCACTTTCATGTTCTTCTCCTTCTGAGTATAGTTCTTGCCTAGAGCTTCGAGTTCGTTCACTATTGAAGTAAACCTTAAGTCCAGCAGCTCTAGAGTCTCTTCATTCTTCATTTCGAAGAACTTAAATAGTTGTTAGGGCATTCTCCTTGGATACCCAAATCTCCTTGGATGTCTTGCATGTCTTAACCTTGCTGAAGGTTCCTTTATCCAAGGTTATGAATAGGGCATTCTTAGCCATATTGTCCAAGTTGGCTCTCTTTCTATCTTCATTGTTCCATTCCTGTCTGGGCTTGATCAGGAAGTTGGGTGGTGGAGGTGCTCCTTCCTCCATATCATTTCCTAGCATAGGATTCACTTTTGTATGAATGATTGGTACTTCAGTGATGACTGTCCACATTTCATTATTCACTGCTGAAAGATGTGTCTATATTCTTATCTTCCAGTCATCGTATTCTTCTATGGAAAACATAGGTAGCTTATGGTTTGAAGAATCCATGATATGTTAGAAAAATGAATTTTTCACAAATATGCAAAGAAAATAGTAAGCCCAAGGTTGGATCTGGATAGGTGACCAGATAAGTTGGTTCTTATCCCAACTTACTCTGATACCACTTGTTGGTCTCAAGTGGTCTCGGAAAAATCTTTTCGAACTTGCTACACTGTAAATTACTTGAACTTACGGTACAGGATGATACTGCTTGCAGCATTAGGATGTAATGTTGTATGCTGTATCTTAGAGTTCTTTACAGTGGAAAATTATGTTTTGACTGAAGGCTTGTTTTCTTAAATATATTTTCTTATAAAGATTCTTTTATACTTATGACAAGATAAACACAAGATGTAGCACAAATAATATAAAACGATTAGAACACTTATGGTTTATAGTGGTTCGAAGGTGGTGTAATCTTTCTACGTCCATTCTACTGCTTCCCCGAGTAGGAACTTCGTTAAACAAGATTGATTTACAGGATATCACCTAACAATCTACAACTTAACAAGTCAACACCTACTAGAACTCAACGTACACACAGCTTGCTGCAAGTTCTAAAGGCAAACCCACTTAAGATTTCTAAACTCCCACACGGGGAAGTTGTCTTTCTCCTAGACAACTAAATATAATCAGCAAGGATAAATCCTATCAACTGACGATACATAAAACAATCTAGTACACAGAAAATAGGTTAAAGTATATGTTGTTGTTTCAACTGGTGCAGTGAAGTTAGCTTCTGAATCCTCTTCGGATCTTTGAAGTTGAGGCTTGTTCACTTCACTTAAGTTGAGTGACTGAAACTTGTAAAGATGCTTGAGAGTATTGCTTGATAATGCTTGATCTTTTAGAGCGCAAATGTTTCAGTAACCAGCTTCAGTATTGCTCGACTTCTATTTATACTTGTAGAAAGATATTCGTTGAAGAAAATATCTCTCATTTGAAATTAGGATTCTGATCAAAGGCATGGCTTGCATTTAATACGTTTTGACTTATCTTCTCAGTGCATTCAATATGGTGGTTGTGGCTCGCAGCTTTCTACAACCTGTCAGGCCACGTGTCATCTCTTTATTAGCTCTACAACTACAACTTTGATCTTGTCTTAACCGACTCTATTTAAACTTACTTTGATCTTTGTTCCTCGTACTGTATTTATACTTCATTGGATTGTAGGGTGTTGTTTTTGTTGTGGTGTCCGAGGTTTGTTGGAGTATGTAGCAAGTCTTGACTTTTGCTCTGTATCTTGAAACTTCTTGCAGCAACTCTAACTTACTGTACTGCTGTAACTTATTCATGCAATGATGCTGTAACTTCTGCTTGCAGCGTTGCTGTAACTTCTGCTTGCTGTTTCTTCATACCTTTTTTTCTTGATACAGCACGGCATTGTTGGACTCTCCATCTTTCAAAAGCTTTACTTACAAACTCAATCCTAGTCTATGTGATTTCACTTAAATACTGTGAAAAATGGGATACTCTAACTTCCTATTACAATGTTGGTTTGTCTCATCAAAATCTAAACACTAAAATCTCAACACATCTCATCTCATTTCATCCCATCACCAAGTGTACTTTTATCTAACTTGTACTTTTAGATAGTTTGAGGTATAATTATAGTGAAATGGTATATTTGATACTAACTTATATGTTTTAGGGTAAAGAGGGTCATTTCCTCATATATTTTCCTAGTTTCTATTTTAAAATTGGCAAAACCAAGTGATATGGATATTCTTAACCCACGACCTAAAAGATCCAAATGAAAATCCGGATATAACTTGTAGATGTGAAAGCCTATAAAAGAGATTTTGATCCGGTTCAATATGCTTCTAGTTATATTAGGGTTCTCATAATAAATAAAGGAAAAAACATTGATGCCCTTTAACTTAATATGTAGATATAAATAGTGAAAATTTTGGATTTTCCCCCTAAATTCATCCATTCTAAAAAATGATATCTCACTCTTAAACATTCTCTCTCTAGTCCTCTTAATCTCGTATCTAATTCTCACATACATTCATTAGTTTGATGTTGGATTCTTAAATCCTAACACCAAGAATTAATAACAAATCATAAATCCATTTCCAACAATATAACTATAAACACAAACGCCATGTGCAAAACAGGCATTATATTATCACAAAATACATTTATATAAGGGATAGCAACCCAATTTACCACAATTACTATTAAATATCACCCAAAATAGCACCAAAAATAAAAATGACCTTTTTTTACCATCAAAAATAAAAGTGAGATAGTTTATACCATTCAATTTAAAAGTGTGGCCAAAAATACCACCATTTTTGATTGACTTTGAATTAAAAATTATTACCCAATAATAATTGGTCAAAGAATCTAAACTAGTCAATAAAAGTGGATTTTCTCTCACCTACCCCACCCCCAAACCCGTCCCTCACCTCTCGCCACACAGCCGTGCCTGGAACCATTTTTTTCCTCCATTTTTGAGCTCAAAAATTGAGCTCAAATTCACGTGTAAAGCTTAGATTTTTTGGTGAAAATTCACGTGTAAGACGAAGATGTCAAATCAAGGAGGAGAGGTTAGTGATTTATCCCTCGTTTTTTTAGAAAATTCTTGCCATTAAGTTTCGAATTTGGTCAAATTTGTTGAGAATTTGTTGAAATTTTGGTTGAATTTGTTGGAAATATGTCTTAATACTTCGAATTTGTTGAGTATTAGTTGAAGAAACGGAGGGTTAAACGTGGATTTGAATTCCAATTGAACCCTAAATTATTTGGGGATTAGGTTTAATTTCTTTTCATATATGCTTGAATTCATGTTTGGAATGGTTAATTGGGTTTATATTTGAATTTGATAGGGTTAATTTGTTTGAATATGTGCTTGAATTGATGTTTGAAAGGGTTAAATGGCCATAATCGAAAATAATCACGTTTAATCGAAAATATGCATGTTTAATCACGTGTAATTATAATTAATAATTGAAGATTAACACTGTAATTTTAGGGAATAATTCAGTAAAAATACTGTAAAAAAAATGGGAATTTTTTTCCCAATAATTTAAGTGTTTTAAGATTTAGGGGTACTTTGGTAATTAGGTGAAAGGGTTGACTTTGACCGGGACCCACGATCTCGTTGGCGAAAACCCGATGATAAAGTATGATAAAAAAAAACGAGATTTGGATAGAAAACGAATCGAAAAAAAAAGGTCGTTGCGCGTTCCCGACGACGGGAGCAAAAATCCCCGTCGTCTCCCGACGGGAGGCAGGTGACGGGTGCATGCGCGCCCGAAGGGAGACGGCTGACGGGAGATGTCGAGTTTTCTCGGCAGCGGGGACGGGCGTGCACACCCGCCCCCGCTGCCGAGAAAACTCGACCAGACGGGGCAACACGTGTTTTTTTCAAAATTCACGTGTAACCCTATAATTTAAGGGCTACACGTGAATTTCACGTGTAGCCCTATAATTATAGGGCTACACATGAATTTTGAAAAAAATCACGTGTAGCCTTGAAAAAATGACGTGTAGCCCCGTCTGGTCGAGTTTTCTCGGCAGCGGGGGCAGGCGTGCTCGGCAGCTGTCAAGGCAGCGGGGGCGGGCGTGCTCGGCAGCTGCTCAAATATTATGTACATATGACTTAAAATAATCCTCATTAATAATCCTCATTCCATAAGTATAACAACATAGTTTCCTCGACCTGTTACGATATTTTTTTCCATTGTTTTTGGTCTCCTTTCAATATTCAACTCTTCACTCATTAAATATTTTTTTTTAAAATTCCATTTTAAAAATTTAATAATTATAATTGGACAATTAAATATCATATTTCATTATTTCCCGTTTAATAAATTTATTTAATCTCCGTCTAATAATCCGCACGTACTAAAAATAATTTCTTAATCCGTCTTGCATAGTAGATACATAATTTCAATTTAAAAATTAATAATCCCAAGTTCAGAATTAAAGTAACATAATATCGTAATCGAACTTACATTTTTGTACTAATTTTTTTAATATCCGTTTATTAATCAACACTTACTTTTGAAATAATTTCTTAATGTTTTATAAATATTATGTACATATGACTGAAAATAATTATCTTTAATAAACCCCATTCCATAATTATAACAACATAGTTTCCTCGACCCATTACGAAATTTTTTTCCCATTTTTTTTGGTCTCCTTTCAATATTCAACTCTTCACTCATTAATTATTTTCTCGAAAATGTCATGATGAAAAAATTTAATAATTATAATTGGACAATTACATATCATATTGAATTATGTCCCCTTTAATGATTTTTTTTATTATCGGTTTAACAATCAGCACGTAATAAAAATAATTTATTCATCCGTCTTGCATAATACGAACATAATTTGGATTACTCGTTTTTTTATCCCAATTTAATTGTTTCCATAGTTGACTGGATCATTTAAACTTTTTAAATTTATTATAATGGTCGGTTAGCATTTTTTCAATGTAATTTATAAATCTACGTTTTATCCAACTCTACTAATTTGGTCAAGCAAAAATCCAACCTTTATAAGTTTCATATCTTTATTTTTCATGAAACATCGTATCATATTAATTCACATATGTCATTTCATTTTGTATATTAATGTATGAATTAATGTGACCAACAGTTCTTTTCTCCTTTTCAAGTCGATTGGGTGCGTCCGGAGTATCAGACGACGCTGGCATACATTAACTCGTACACACGTGTCCGAGTACTAGGATACATAAGGCAAATCCTCCAAAAAACTCAGGACGATTGTGTGACCGATTTTCAGGCGAGCTGCTTCGGCCATTTTTTGCGCTGGGCAACTGAGAATGACAGTTGCAAGAGCTTTTTACACGCCCTTATATCACGTGAGGTGCGTGGGCCCGATACTCCGACGGATGAGGTGTGGTTTCACATTGGTGGAGACCGTCGGCTTTGTCGATTTTGTAGGACTGAGTTCGCCCTGGTGACGGGGTTACGGTTTGGCGACTCTGTATTTAGGCCGATTGTTCTATCGAGGCCGCAGCAGTTGGATGGCGTGTTTTATCGAATTTCTGAAGGCGAGGATAGAATATCTGTGGCGGATCTTCTTAAGCGGTTTAGAGCGGAGGAGTTCGTAGCACGTGCTGATGACACGATGAAGATTGCTAAGATTATCCTCCTCTACACAGTTTTGCTTGGAGTTGACCCACTCACCATTTCAGTTGACCCTTGGGTTTGGGATTTGGTCGAGGACGAGGATCGGTGGGAGAGCTTTCCCTGGGGTAAGATTTCTTATCTCCATCTTCTCGGCAAAATCAATCAACTACCAGCTTCGCTGCCCCCGCCAACTGCAACCAGGCACCCCTCGTACCACTTTTATGGATTCTCGTTAGCCCTAATGGTTAGTGTTAACATCATAATTTGGTCTTGTTTCATATTATGATTCAATAATTGAACTTGACAATTAACTTTGAACGTTCTTCGATCTTTTCAGATATGGGCTTTTGAGGCGATTCCATACACCGGTGTATATGCCGAGAAATGGCTTTCGAAGTCTCACAAGGTATTACCGAGGCTTCTGAGGTGGTCGACGAAAAGGCCAGAAGAGGACGTGTCGAGGGAGCTTGATCATGAGGTTTGTTCAGACCACCTTTACTTAAATGCAAAGTTTCTAATTGATTACATGCATTTATATTTCTCTTACTCACAAATTGAATTGTGACTATCTCTACTGCAGGGTCTCGAGTGTCATGAGAACCTTCGAGTTGAGCGTCGTGAGAGGAGCCAACCGTACTTGCAATACCTGGATCAGGATCTCGCAGACGGTGTCTAGATGCCGACCCAGTCAAGACGGGGTCGCCCACGGAGGCCCACCGCCATCTTGTCTGAAGGCATGACTGCGGCCCCCCAGGCATCGAGGACTACGCGGTCCCGTCGGCCCACATTGACTGCAGGCGAGAGTACTCGACGACGTGGGCAGCCACACGTGCCGTCCGACGATGGATTGGGGGTACATGAGGAGGAGGAGGAGGATCTCGCATCGGCTTATGTTGATGTCCCTGTCTCTCTAGACCTGCACGACATTCCGCTGTAGAGTGATTACGGCCTACCTCCCCGTCCGACCGAGAGTTGTCCCCCATATCACGAGCAGTTTTATGACTTCGGTGGTTTCCAGTCGCCATCGTATCCCCTCCAAACCACCTCTATCGTCGACGAGGCAGGTCCCTCGCACACCGGTTATGGAGATTCTTCTGCACCTGCTGTTGGTGTGATGTTTGACGAGCTCCGGAACATGTTCAGCACAGGCTTTGAATCAGTGAGTGCAGGCCTGACAGGATTACGAGGATATGTCGGTGACCAGTTCTCTGAGCTTCGATCATACGTCGATGGTAGGATCAATGAGGTGGATGAGCGAAGACGTGAGGAGTATGAGCGTTTGGAGCTGGAGATTCCAAACATGATCCAGTATGGGATCTCGGAGTACTACAACAATCGACCCTCCTACCACGAGTAGTTCTACCCACCGGACGAGCAGTATTACCCTTCTCAACCTACATCCCAATGGCATGCGTCTTTCTATCCTCCACATGGCGACGTACCAACTGCTGCGACTCCCGTCGTACCTTCAGATAAGATCCACCCTGAGGGACACATATCCCCAATTCATTTTGATTTGGGGACTTCTACAGCAGGAAGGACCCTTTTAGAGACCACACCGACTGCCGGAAATGAGGATGATGGGTCAGAGGCTGCCAGCTCTTCAAATATTTTGCCTAGTACAAGTGCCGGCATACATGGTGTTAGGCTGAGAGGTCCGAGTAAATATGTCCTCAGCCCGTTCATAAAGAATGTAAGACGACCAAGAAAGAAGGCAAAGGAGGAGGAGTTCGAGCGATACATGGCCAGCGGAAAAAACGTCGAATAGTTTGTCCCCTTTCTTATTTCGTCACTCGATAATATCTTATTACTAATGAATGACATACTAATGTGCATGTTCATATTTCAGGCTAAATGTGGGGTCCGGCTGCACCGAGAACCCGGAATTTTTCAGTAAATTCGTGGCCCCGGATGTGGACGTCGACTTTGAGGTTCGTATTGTTATTACAAAATCTTTTACATCGCCGCCAGTTCACATTGTTATAACTCACGTCTGATTGAAATGGAGTCTATCATAATGGTTGGTCCTTGTCTACACAGCCGATTGATGCATACCTCGGCATCCTCCAGTCCAGTGCGAAGTTCGTCAATGTGAAACGCGATGAAAAGTGGGCTGGCAGGATACAGATAGTGGACACATATTTTTTTGTAATGATCCTTCTCCTACTATTACTCTTAACGGGTCGAGCTCGAACTAAACGTACTAACAATTATTTACAAATTTCGGATCAGGAAAAATGTAAGGCCGCCTTCGCTGAGGCACACGCCGGCGAGCCCGAGCATATTAGGGACAACATCACGCCGAAAAGGGAGAACTTCTCAGCTGCATCTTTAGAGCTATTAATACCCTACCTACGAGGTCACATGCCTAGGTGGCACCGCATCAGACCATGGTGGAGTTACGTGGATAGTGTGAGCATAATTTATTACTATACTCGTACTAAAAAGGTTCTCATTCCATTCGTGGAGAAATTATGTGCTAAAATACCTACTAATAATATCTGGGGTGCAGGTCTTTACAGTGATCAATATGAACCAGCATTGGGTGGCCGTTGAGATTCAGCTTTACTGTGGACGTGTCATCATGTATGATAGCATGAGGCACACGTACGACAACGTAAAGGAGGAACGTCGGCTGGTACAGACACTACCACTGAGACATGTTCTCCCAGCTCTATTTGAGTATGCATCCTTCAATGAGCGAAGACGAGAACAGGGCTTACGTGAGTTTCCCATGCCCCTCGAGTATGACTTGTACACAGGAGAAGAGGCCAAATGTTATGTACAGACGGACAACAGTTCTTGTGCCATATATGCCCTCATGTCCATCGAGTGTTGTCTAACTCGTATTTAGCCTAGACCCTATTTGAACGAGGGTATAAACAAGATTCGACGAAGGATGGGCTTCGATATCTATAGATGGAGTACCGATGGGGACACGGTTGCTCGTGACTTTTTCTCGTCGACGTAGTGTTGCAGAGCATACTAGGCTTGTTTGATTTCATTTTCTAACGTCAGTTTCAATGTATTAGTGTTTGCATACTTTATTCCGTGGTGGACATATTTTTTTGTGGGTAAAAATTTGACAGTGATCGTCCTGAAAGCAAATAATGTGAACAATCACCAAAAAAGTGTGTCTGACATATTCAAATCAATACATAAACTTTTATAGTAAAATCGTTAAAAAAGGAGAGATGAATGAAATCATCTGAAAAATCACCAAAAAAAGACAACTAACACATTCAAATCAATACATAAGCACACGAAAAAAGATGGTCAAACTCCAGAGAGCATGAAAAAAAAGCTCAGTCCTGTGTTCGTAATCTATATTTACCTGACTTACAGATTCAAACTATTTGTCTACGAAAACTACAAGTGATCAAACATTTTACATCCACATATTGAAACAAGGACACCAGGGTACAAAACACAGGGGTCAGATTTGCATCACGATGAATGTGTGGGCATACTATACACATATTGGTCATCTTACTCCTCAGGATTGCCTTGTTGATAGAGAGGACACTTTCTTCTAGTATGATCTTTTGAACGACACAAACTACATTTCTTGCATCTTCTCGTCCTCACTTGTGGCTGCCCTGTTGTCTGATTATCATCACCAACTCCCTCATGGGGCTGATCTTCGGATATTCGCGCAACATGTTCGGGGCATCTACTTATGTTATGACCGGAACCGCCACAAAGACCACATGGCCCTGTTCCCCTCCTTCGGCCTGAAAACTCACCTGTTGACGGAATTCGTTTACCCTTGGGGCGACCAGCTTGTCTTGGTTTGTCAGGTGCCCGACAAAGTACATTACAAACTTTCTCGCACACATTCCACTCGTTCGGGTCGGGCACAGGGGTGACGACACCAGACCACATTCCTCTTAACGAAGCCATCGTATAGTACGGAGAAACGTATTCAGTAACTGATTGGTTCCCCATACTGCAGCCAATGCATTGTTTTGTACGTTTAGTGATGTAAGATAATTTCTAATTGAAACAAATAAAAGAAGCAAAACCATATTGTCACCTGAATTACATACCTTATGGCGGCACAGGCATGCGAGCATGGTATCAGGTCGTTCTGGAAAACGTTACATGTGCACATTTTGGAGTTCAAGTCAACGATGAAAATCCTCGAATGATCCGTGACCTTGAATTTGTGCCGTCCAAGCTTATCGACAATCATATGTCGGCCAAGCTTTAAGTATTCGATGACTCGATCGTGCACCGCCTTCGTCAGGAATTCTTCTCTATCTTCAGCCGCCGTGCTTCTTTCATAAAACCACTTCTCAATTATCTTTCGGGCCCCCTCTAAAAATGAACAAATGGGAAGCCTCCGCACCCAAAGAAGGCGAGCATTCCACGTCTCCACAGCATTTGACGTCATGAAGTTAAACTGACGAACCGGACAATGCACGCGCGACCATCTGTTCTGCCCCGCTCTGTTTAATGAGTTTATCGCACCCTGAACCTCCGATGCGTTCAAATTGTTCATGTACCTGAAAAAACAAGTCAAAAGATGTGGTCAATTTGTATAGGTGGACTATTCAAAATTACTTTGTGATAGAATTGGTTTCTAACGTACCTATCGAACTCGTCGCGATCATAACAATAGGCAGCTCTTTTGAAAAGTCCCACTAGGTGTGCTCCATACCTGGCCAAATTTTGCTGTAAATGAAAGCAACACAGCCCATGAGTCGCCTCTGGGTAGGCAATGTTGATGGCATTTTCAATACTCCGGTGTTGATCGGACACAATAAGGAGCTGATTTGGGCATCCGAAAGCCGCACGGACATTTTGTAGAAACCATGTCCATGATTCATCATTTTCAATGTTTCCAATGCCGATTGCAAGAGGAAATATTTGATCATTTCCGTCTTGAGTAACAGCCACAAATCCGATTCCCTTATACAAACCCTTTAAGTGACATCCGTCCACCACAATTACCGGCCGGGCATATGAAACAAATCCCATTATTGAGGCCGCTAGGGCGTAGAACACGTATTTGAATTTTCCACTGTCGTCGGTTTCCAAGGCTATATAAGAACCAGGATTGGTGTCCTTCAACACCTGCAAGTAGGCTTATGAAGATGAAGGGCGGTGGGGCAAAGGCGGCGGAGAGGGCGGAACGGGGCGGAGGGAAGGGGCGGAACAGTTCTTGTTGCAGGACTCTAAGCAGGTGGTGAGGACTGATGCTGGCAACATGAGGGTTGTGAGAGCCTTTGGAGCAAAGTTCATCAGAAGTCCTATGCATATTGGATTTATTACTATGGAACCCAACTCCCTTTTCATTCCTCAGTATCTTGACTCTTCTCTCATTCTTTTCCTTCGTCGAGGTAACTTCAATCACATCCCTTCATTTTGTTTTTTAGAGAGAGGGTGTCGGCGAAATATGCACCGACCAATTTAGAAGGAATACGCAGTGGAGACCTACGGTTTAGATCCGACGCACAACTGTGCTGCAAGACACTTGTTGAGATCTTCCAAATCCCATATTTTTGTGTTGCAAATATCAAGAAACTACAGTCTTTGTGTAGGCAATGCGCAGACCATCTTTTGGTGTCGGAATAGCCCACACGATACTGTACTTTGTTTTCCAGATGGTGCATCCCAATAGTAGTCTGCAGCTCCTCCTTGCTGCAGAAGGTGGAGCCTTTTTGCAGCACGTACGTGACCTGTTCATCGGTTTCTAATTGTCCGGCCATGGGTAGCTCGGCCTCCCACATATGGGGGATAGACCACTCCGGTCGCAATATATACGAACAGAATTCCTCATACTCCTCTCGTTGCTCAGCATCCACGGCATTCTCCTGATCAGTAGTGAATTCAAAATCATCGCCTTCATCGTCCGAACCTACATACATATAGAGATAATCAAAAATAATGAAACATTACATTAACGAAGACCAAAATTTGTAATAAATACTGAAGGGAGCACGATTACCACTTTCACCATCGTCTTCATGATCGGATGCACCTACACATGCTGTTTCAGCAAACTGTTCACATGGTTGTACAGCCTCATGTCCCTCACTGTCTAGGTCCATATTAAGATCAAGTCTGCCACCAAAGTCATTTCGATCATGCTCCGACGGTGAAGGATCCCACTGCATTCCGGATGAACTGGCAAAATGAGTAGTGTCACTTTCAGTTGGGATTCCCCATCTTGCGTGAAAACCCGAGTCGGATTGGAGTCCAAGGGGAACCGAAGCAAAATAGGGATCGTGGTCGGTGTAGACATATGAAGGTGGATCCATTTCGGTTGAAGAAAACGATGGACTAATTTCCCAACTGGGTTGACTGTACTCATCTGGGGTGACATGGTGTTCTGGAACGTCAGAATAAGACGATCCGACACTAGGGAGTGTATTTCCCGGCTCGGGGGACACGACAACACCTGAACCTCCAACATTCAACCTCGTCTAAGTAACAAAAACAACAAGAGCCCCATCGATTTGTGCCAAAATTCGCTGCAAAACTTCTATATTTTTTATTTTTATCTTCCTCAGTCTTCCGATAGAATCGAGCAGCGAGTGAATCGTATAACCCCACTGCGTCATATCGGCACCCACAACTGCATGAATGAAAACCATTAAATCAAATAGGGTCCGTTCCTTAAGGTGAATGACCTCTTCAAAACCGTTGGTGTATTCTAAACCTTCCCAGTAGCCACCGTACCATACAATAACTTCAATAGTCATTTTTCTTTGTTGCTGCATAAAAATTTAACAAAATTTGGTGAGAAACATGAAACACGTAATAGGCAACACGTAACTGGTAACAAATAAAATAAAACAACAACTATAGCCGATTGTAAACACCAACAATAATTAATTATCTAAGTCATGACTCAGTGTTATGAACAACTAATGTTGGTTTAACCTAGAAACTAAAAAATTGGAATGGAGAGTTCAATATTGAATGGAGACCAAAAAAATTGGAGAAAAATTTATTCGTGACGGGTCGAGGAAACTATGTTGTTATAATTATGAAATGAGGATTATTAAAGAGCAAATAATTTCTAGGATGTATATAATATTTGCTCCGGATTAGGAACAAATTTCAAAATTAAGTGTTCATTAATAAAAGGACATTAAAAAAAGTAGTACAAATATTTAAGTTCGATGACGATATTATGGTACTTTAATTATGAAATTGGGATTATTAAATTGTTAATTGAAAGTATGTATCTACTATGCAAGACGGACCAAGAAATTTTTTTTAGTACGTGCGGATTATTAAACGGAGATTAAATAAATTTATTAAAGGGGAAATAATGAAATATGATATTTAATGGTCCAATTATAATTATTAAATTTTTACATCATGAGATTTTCGAGAAAATAATTACGGAGTGAAGAGTTGAATATTGAAAGGAGACCAAAAAAATGGAAAAAAAAATCCCACCGGGTCGGGGAAACTATGTTGTTATAATTATGGAATGGGGATTATTAAAGAGGATTATTTTCAGTCATATGTACATAATATTTATAAAATATTAGGAAATTATTTCAAAAGTAAGTGTTGATTAATAAACGGATATTAAAAAAATTAGTACAAAAATGTAAGTTCGATTACAATATTATGTTACTTAAATTCTGAAATTGGGATTATTAATTTTTAAATTGAAATCATGTATATATTAAGCAAGACGGATTAAGAAATTATTTTTAGTACGTGCGGATTATTAAACGGAGATTAAATAAATATCTTAAAGGGGAAATAATGAAATATGATATTTAATTGTCCAATTTTAATTATTAAATTTTTTAAACGGGATTTTAAAAAACGAGGCGCGGTACTGGGGCGCGCGCGACGGGTGACGGGAGCACGCGCCCGACGAGAGACAGGTGCCGGGAGCAGGCCCGCCCGACGGGAGACGGGTGACGGGAGCGCACGCCCGACGGGAGACAGGTGCCGGGATGGAGTACCGACGGGAGCCGGGTGACAGGAGCGCGCGCCCGACGGGAGATAGGTGACAGGAGCATGCTGCGCGCCCGACGGCTGACGGCAGCTGCCGAGCACGCCCGTCCCTGCTGCCGAGAAAACTCGACCACACGGGGCTACACGTGAATTTTTCAAGGCTACACGTGATTTGTTTCAAAATTTATGTGTAGTAGGGCTACACGTGAAATTCACGTGTAGCCCTTAAACTATAGGGTTACACGTGAATTTAGAAAAAATCATGTGTTGCCCCGTCTGGTCGAGAAATCTCGGCAGCGGGGGCACCCGTGATCGGCAGCTGTCGAGAAAACTCGGCAGCGGGGGCACCCGTTATCGGCAGCTGCCGAGAAAACTCGACAGCTTGGGCACCCGTTATAGGCAGCTGCCGAGAAAACTCGACGGGGAAGGGCTACACGTGATTTTTGTGGGCTACACGTGAATATTTAGCCCACAAAAATCACGTGTAGCCCTTCCCCGTCGAGTTTTCTCGGCAGCTGCCGGAAGCCCCGCCCCCGCTACCGAGAAAACTCGGCAGCTGCCGATCACGGGTGTCCCCGCTGCCGAGATTTCTCGGCAGCTGCCGGGAGGCGACGGGTATTTTTTCCCCGTCGCGGGGAAAAAATCCCAACCGTGAATTTTCGATTCGTTTTCTATCCCTTTTCTTTTCATCATATTTTTTTATCGAGTCGTCACCAACGACATACCGTTGACCGGGAGTCGTGAGTCCCGGTCAAAGTCAACCTTTTGACCAAATTACGAAAATACCCCTCTATCTCAAAACACTTCAATTATAGGGTTACTCGTGAATTTTCAATTTATTCACGTTTAACACTATCATTACAGTGTTAAACGTGATTATTCTATACAATCACTATAAAATCGAAATGTATTGCATTCCAAACGTCGATTTTTCCCGTTTAACCATTTCAAACATAAATTCAAGCATATATTCAAACAAATTAACTCTATCAAATGCAAAATTAAACACGTTTAACCATTCCAAACATCAATTCAAGCATATATGAAAACAAATTAAACCTAATTTCTCAAAAAATAGGGTTAAATGAGGATTATTAACTAGTAAACATACCTTTCTTATTTCAACAATAATTTTTCCACTCTTCCAAGAGCCAAAATGTCGGAAAAAATACTCGAATGTTTTGTTGTTCAAAATGTTGTCTGATAATTTCCTACTGAAATTATCAACCTATATAGAAGAACAAACGAAGGAAAATTACATGTGATTTCACAGTATAAAGTGAATTCACACTTAATAATGAGAAGGAAAAAACAAAAAAATTGGTGCACTGTCATGAATCGAATTAATTGACATGCATGGCCAAATTCAGTGAAGACAATAATGAATAATGAGAACAAAACAAAACAAAAAATTTGGTGTAATAGTCACAACCCAATTAATTGTTGCAATTGAAATTACACGTGGATATATTTAAAAAAAATTAAACAATAATTCATGAGTCAATTGAAATTACTACACGTGGAAAATTGATGCAAAATTATACAATAATTAATGACTTTATAAAATTCACAATTGACTAATTAATAAAATATATTAATTGTCCAATCATCAAGTTGACTTTGAAAAAAATGGTGGTAGAAAGTGGCATACTATTATATTTGGTGGTAGAAAGTGGCATACTATTATATTTGGTGATAGAAAGTGGCGTACTATTATATGTTATGGTAATTTGAATATATAATTATATTTTTTATGCTAAAATGAATACTTTCCTCTTTATATAATACATTTATGTTATAAAGTGATATAAGAAATATATTTTAGCAAATCTTTATGTAATTAAATGAAACAATACATTATGTAATATAACTAATGTGTTTTATGTAATACAATAAATAAATTTACTGTTGTATGATTAATAAATTTAATTACATGATACATGTAATGTCCTTTTCCTCTATTTTAGTAAAATAAGATAATATTTTTGTGTAAATAATGTAATATTTTTACTAATACAACAAATATATTTTAATAGAGTAATAATATTATTTTTAAGTAAAATAATGTTATATTTTAAGCATAATAATTGAAAAAATTTCATAACAAGACCCAATTTATAGATTAATTCTCAATTTTAGACCCAAATTTTAAAGTTTCTCAATAAGGGACTCAATTTAATTGTTTTCTCAATTTAAGGCTTGAAAAATAAATTGAGTTCTCAATTCAAGAAAAAATTCAATTTTCTTTTTCGATTTTCTTTTTATTTATATCTATATTTTCTTTATATTTTGATATGTATTTATATTAGGATAATTGCATGAAATTTCTTTGTGGTTTGGAAAATCGGCATGAAACTCCTTTGTGCTTTAAAAATTACACGAAACGCCCTTGTGGTTTTTTAAATACAACCCGAAATTCCCAACTCTGTTAGTGTTAACGAAAGTGCCATGCACGTGCTATTCATGCGGTTTTTTATGTTTTTTTTCATTTTTTTGCTATATAATGACATATTTACTCTTATTTGACTATATTAAATAACTTATTTTGTTGTGGGGGTTTCTTGCAATTGAAAACACTTCATTCAAGCTAATTTTCTACATTAACACTTATTTCTTTATTTATTTTTTTTTCATTTAATTTTTTTTTAATCTTAATTTTATACTTTGTTATTTATTTCATTGTTATTAATGCCAACGGCTGATATATTGTTTCTTTTTTTACTTTTGTATTCTTCAATTCATATTTTTTCAATGTTAATTTTTTATTTTGTAATATATTTTATTATTATAAATGATAATGATTGCTATTTATGCTTCTTTATTTGCTTTAGATTTTTTCAATTGTTTTTTTACAATATTAATTATTTATACAATTTGTTTATTTTATTGTCACTAATGTTGATGATTGATGAGGAAGATATGAAAATATTCGATAGTATACTAGTTTCACCTCAAATTAACCTCAAAGTGTAATTAACGAGGCTGTAAATATAATTTGTATACTATTTTTCCCCAAAAAATATTCGATATTTATACAAAAAAAAAAAAAAAAATCCATTGAATTTTTGGGAGAAATCAAGATGATTAAAGACGTGAACAATGAATAAGTTTTCTATTAAGGTACATTTTATTTTAGAAGGAGAACTTGAAGCGATTATAAGATATGTTTCAAGATTTTCCCTATATTTTTTGTTTGTCTCTTACAAATTGGTATGCTTCAAGTTTTCTTGGAAAACATTTATTATTTTTTGTTTGTTGCTGACAATTTGATATGTTAATTGTTTCTTGGTATGGTTAATTTTGTTTTGTTATACCTAACAATTCTTAAGTAATTAATCATTTAAATTTTTATACATTTTATATTTTCCTTAATATTAGATCTTATTTTTTAATCTTATCTTCATGATCAATAGTTGACATTAATAAAATAAAAAACAATTAATTAAATAAAAAATTAACATTGAAAAAAAATAAACTAAAAAAAACACAAAAGTAATGAAAGAAATATACGTATCTGTTGGACATCCGACCCGAGCTAAGTAAAACATTACACCTGGACGGCTAAATGAAGACCATCACTCCATCAGGCCGGCCAGAACCGATGCAGCCGTCTAGGTAAAAGTCAACCGCCAAGAGATCGTGAGTGATGAAACCGCTCGACGCCGCATAAATAGGCAAAAATTAAGGAGAAAGTGGGCTCAACTTCTACGACCTCCACGATCTCCAATACTTAGGATATTTTTCAACTATAAATAGATATAATTTCAACTTGTAAGTGGATCTGAATTCGTATTCTGTAAACAGCACTAGAGAGCTCATTTCTCTAAGTTAATATTATAAGATCCTGCCCGGTCATTTTACCGTCCAGGATCAGCCGAACTAAATTGCCCGAGTAAGCTCCGGGCCAGTCTTTCTCACATTTTTCATTTTATATTCATTACATTTGGGTGTTAGACTAGGAATTATTCTCTTACAAATTCCGACGTCAATAGTATCCATTGGAAAATTATAAATTTAGGACACTATTTTTAAGTAATTTACCGATGAAGGACACTAACTTTTCGGGTCTTGACATTGAGACTCTAACTTTTTAATATGGATGATTTTAGGAAAAAAAAAACTTGCATTCATGAATTTTGGATCCAATCATATGAGATTTGAATTTTTGTTGAAGTGATTTGTAACAAAATTCCTGTGATTTGACCCGAAATTCATGATTTTAGGTTTTTTATCCTAAAACATCCAAATTGGAAAGTTTGTGTTCAATGTCGGGGCTCGAAAATTTAGTGTATTTTATTGGTGAATGACTTAAAGATGGTGTTCTAAGTTTCCAATTTCCCCATATATCTACCGTATGCATTATAAGCAATAAAATAAATAATTAAAAAAATTAACATTGTAAAAAAAGAATTGAAAAACAAAAACAAAAACCAAAAACAAAAACGAAAATAAAGAAAAAAACATCATTAATGTTATAAATAACTGCATAAAAATTAATTAAAAATTAAAATAAACAAGAGTACAAATAAAAATGTGTACCAATTGTTGGCATTAATCACAATAACATAAATAACCAAATAAAAATTAGCATTTAAAATAATGAATTAATTGAAAAAAAATAAAAGTAAATAAAGAAATATGTGTCAGTGTAGAAAGTAAGTTTGAAGGAAGTATGTACACTTGCAAGAAACCCACATAAAAGAATGAGTCATTTAATATAGTTTAAGAAGGGCAAATGTGTCATTATATAGCAAACAAAGTGAAAAACAAATACTAAAATCACTTGAAGAGCGTGTGCACAACACTTCCATCAATATTAACGAAGTTGGGAATTTCGAGCTATATTTAAGAAACCACAACGAGATTTCGAGCAAATTTTTAAAGCTAAAAGGGGTTTCACGCTGATTTTTCAAAGCACAAGGGGATTTCACGCAATTATCCCTATTTATATATTAGATATATTAAGATAAGTTAGTGAAATTTCGGAACGATCTTCATCCGACTTATCTTAATTTACATAAAGAAAGAAAGAAAGAAAGAAAAATACAATTAATTCGATTTATAAAATATAATTTATATCGAACTGATTGAAATCAATTTTCTATAATTTTATTCATAAAATTAAGAAAATAAATTAATCTTAATTTTACATATTCGATGAAAATCGTTCCAAAATTGCACTAACTTATCTTTATTGATACAAAATATGAATACATATTGAAGGACTAATAAATTTATAAATAAATAAATAAAAAGATTTTTTTTTTTTTTGTCTTAAATTGAGAACTTAATCTAATTTTCAAACCTTAAATTAAAAAAAAATATTAAATTGAGTTCTTAATTGAAAATTTTTAAAATTTGGATGTAAAATTGAGAAATAATTTATAAATTGGATCTTGTTATCAAAATTTACAAGTAATAATTTATGTCGTGTAACGTATATTTACAAGTAATAACATTTTAGGTGGATTGCACGTCTATAGTATTTCATCTTTAAGCCATAGTTTAAGACTACTAGTTTATTGTTGTTTGTTCGATTTGTATATTATTAATGTACATTGTTTCATGGTGTACTCAACCATCCCATTTGATGTATTTCCTTTCTCTATGTATGATAAGGTTAAAAAAATATTGTTGATCTTCCTTGATCTTTTCTTGAACAATATAATAATATATATGGTAAACTATATATCCATAATATATATATATATATATATATATATATTTGTATATTTAATTTTCTTGAATCCTAATATGGTCAAACGACCCATCCAATAAATAAAAAAAAAACAAAAAAAAAGATTACCCATCCACCAAAGTAACGCTAGGGGCCGGGGGGCACTAATGAAGAACTCCTACCTACCAGGCGGCTAACAAATCGTGGCTAAAATCAATATTAGTTTCATATATAACTTTTCCACTTCTTATCAATTTCAAATGTCTGGGTTTTATTTTTCTATGCATTTAATGAAAACATTTGATATCAGTTAGATTTGATACATAAGTGATAACAAGAAACTCGCACGTGACAAGTTCTCGGTGAGTTTTTTAATTTTTGGTAATTGAGCAATTGTATGACTTATGGGACGAAATTGAAAAAAACGGATAGTTATTAAACCATTTTCAATTAAATGAATAGTTATGAAATTATTAATGATTTTAACTACTCGTTTTTCTGAAAAAAATTCTATACAAAAGTGTTTGTGTGAACTAAGTGTATGGATCATAATTCATATAATTGATTGTGCGCGGTTTGGAACGGGTCGAGTCTGGTCCAATCCGAATACGAGCCCAAGTTTTTTATTTTCTTAATGTCATAACTTTTATGTACATATATCATAATTTTTAATTGAATAACTTAGAATTTTTAATATAAAAATTCATGTAATATAACTGAAATCTTTATGTTATAAAAACACAAAGGATTATGTGAACAAAACATAAAGGTTATGCAAACATAACTACAAAATTAGGTTCGTCAAACTAAAAGGTTAGCTGAAAATAACTAAAGTTGGGCGCGAGAGTTAGGGCGCGTTTTCAGCACCTTCCAGGTCATATGACCCGGATTGTATAGGTCATGCACTTGATGCACAAAAATAATTGTGTTTTACTTATTATATATAATGTTGACGTGTAAAAATGGTCTCCCACTTTTATGGTCAAACAATTAATATATCATTAATAATAATCGATATAAAAAATATTTTATGGAGGTAAATCAAGATAATATTGATATAAACTCAATGAAGAATGTATAAATCTTCAGCACCAAGGACTTTTTTCTTTCACAAAAACTTTTGTACACCTTGTGCATGGATCTTAGATCCATGCACAACAATCCGACCCGGTTCACGCGCCCTCCACGCGCCCTTCACGCGCTCCCACGCGCCCCCACGCGCCTGATGGGTGCGCTCAAACCCACCCAAATTCGCTCCAGGTGCTAGACCTTTATGTTATGTTAAGTGTACCTTTATGTTATGTTAAGTATACCTTTATGTTATGTTAAGTGTACCTTTAAGACCTTTTATATTATATGAAGCATACTTTTATGCAAGCCTTTTACATTAGACCTTTATGTTATGTTAAGTATACCTTTATGTTATGTTAAGTATACCTTTATGTTATATTAGTCATACCTTTATAATTTTATGTTATGTTAAACATACCTTTAGAGTTATAATGTTATGTTAAACATACCTTTATATTATGTTAAATATACATTTATGCTATGTTAGTTATACCTTTTAATTATGTTAGTTATACCTTTATATATTATATAAAAGTATGACTAATATTAATTAAAGATATGCGTAATATTTAAATAAAGGTATATATGTACAAATTAGGATTTTTTTGTGTTGAAATTATAATTTTTTCGTCAAAATTAGGATTTTTTTGCCAAAATTAGGGTTTTTTTTAAAAACTAAACTGTTATATAAAGGTATACTTAATATAATATAAAGGTATACTTAACATAATATAAAGGTACCACTAACACAATATAAAGGTCAGGATAAAAAAAAAAATTAAAAAAAGTGCGCGGATCCGGGTCGGATTCAGCCCGACCCGACCCGCATTGCATGGATCTAAGATCCATGTAACACATGCACACAAGCCTTACTCTTTTTCTTTCGAGTAAGACTTGGGTGCAACAGTTGCATGGATCTTAGATCCATGCAACGCGGGTCGGGTCGGGCTGAATCCGACCCGGATCCGCGCATTTCTTTTTTTTTTTAAATTTTTTTTTATCATGACTTTTATGTTGTGTTAGTGATACCTTTATATTATGTTAAGTATACCTTTATATTATGTTAAGTATACCTTTATGTAACAGTTTAGCTTTTAAAAAAAAACCCTAATTTTGGCAAAAAAACCCTAATTTTGGCAAAAAAATCCTAATTTTAACGAAAAATTTATAATTTCAGCATAAAAAAACCTTAATTTGTACATATATACCTTTATATAAATATTACGCATACCTTTAATTAATATTAGTCATACTTTTATATAATACATAAATGTACAACTAATATAATTAAAAGGTATAACTAATATAACATAAAGATATGTTTAACATAATATAAAGGTATGTTTAACATAACATTATAACCCTAAATGTATGCTTAACATAACATAAAATCATAAAGGTATGCTTAACATAACATGAAGGTATGCTTAACGTTGTATAAAGGTATGCTTAACGTTGCATAAAGGTATAATTAATATAATGTAAAAGACTTGCATAAAGGTATGTTTAATATAATATAAAAGGCCCTAAAGGTATGACTAACATAACATAAAGGTACACTTAACATAACATAAAGGTACACTTAACATAACATAAAGGTCAAGCACCTGGAGCGAATTTTGGGTGGGTTTGAGCGCACCCACCCAGGCGCGTGGGGGCGCGTGGAGGCGCGTGGAGGGCGCGTGGAGCGGGTCAAATTGTTGTGTATGGATCTAGGATCCATACACAAGTTGCACAAAAGTTTTTGTGTTTTCTTTCGTGCGATTGACTTTCGATTTGGTTAGTCAAAGCGTATATTGAGCTCGGGATTCGATGAGATCTTATATCTCTTTTTCTTGGTTGGTTCAACTAATTCTTTCACAATAAATCATCTTCCATTTATACTACTGAAGTTTGGGAGGTTTTTTTTATCCATAATTCCTTTATTTTAGGAATTTCATCATATTTTAAGTTATTATCGTATTAATGATGATTGGATAACCAACTTACTGAGGTATGGCCATTGTAGGGAGTGGTTGGTTGATCTTGACGTTAATATGATACCGAGAGTAAAAATTATCTTTTAGTTATGTTACTTATATCTTTTAGTTATTTAGTCATACATTTTAGTTATGTTGGTTATACATTTATATATAATATAAAGGTATGATTATGTTGATATAAATATATAAGTAATATCACAGATAAAAGTATATATGTACAAATTGTTTGTTGAATTTTTTTTTTTTAAGTTAAAATATTACACAAAGATCTCGATATTTGTACATAAAGATCATACTAACTAAATATAAATGCCACACTGATATAATCTAAATGTAATATGAATAAAATAAAAAGAGAGAAAGCAAAAAAAAAAAAAAAAGTATCATATAATTAGTCTTATTATGTATTTGACGTGTATCAAATTATAGCAAATGTCTGTGATATATATATAAGAATGGTAGTTTGTTAAATCTTATAAGCATGAATATTTTTTCTCAAAATTTATAAATGCATATTATCTATAAAGAGAGGACTCGCAACAAATACAAAACCATCGTTTTAGTAAATGCGAAACAAATTTAAATCGAAACCAAATTTAAAAATAACTATGATGGATGATAAAATGTTTACGAAAGCATAGAGATCAAAAATCTTCCAGTATGAACTAAGAGGCTTTGTGTCCAGACCTCTCCTTACTGTATTAACTTTGAAGCAATGAAAGTGCTTCTAGTATATGAATATGTCCATCTATATGAGATGCCTTTTAAATTTTTATTTTTAATTTTATTTTTTATTTTTTGGTTTGAACTACATACGTACCATTACGTATCATCATAAGTAATTTGTTATCTCGACCTCCCACCTACAATTATGTGTTTAATTTGTTCAACAAAAATATTGACATACAAAACAAAAATAAAAAGACAGCCCCATATCAATTAATCGGCATTCACAAATTAACTCAAGATTTAAATCACACTAATTTACTCACTAAATCATGAAATATAAAGCTTAGTTTAGATTGATTTGCATCACTCTCCAACCAATTCAATTATTAGGCACATCACCATTTTCTGATACTGAAAGTAAAATGAAAGAACTTAAATAGTTAAAAGTGGTACGCCTTTTCTAGTTTAACTAAATAATTTGATTCCCTTTTAGCGAGGGGGAAAAAATGCTATTTGAGATCATCTTGACCTCCTTACATAAGACAAAACACTAGGTTACATAGCTTAGTGACTGTTGGTCAACACCATTAATGAATCAGTTTATAGGTTAAAATAATCATAAAAGTATTAATAATATATATCTATAAATATTAGTATTTTAAAAATCAGTTTAGGCAACTGTCTAAGCGCTAGATAATTCTTAATCATAATGATTTTTGCCTACCTATTAGCCTCTTTAGGTGTTAGGTAGCTATAGGAAGGGTTGGCGCAGCTATTCCATCTTAAATGGATCTAGACGCCAAATTTTATATATATATATTTTTTTTTTTTATTTATTTATTTATTATTTTTTTTTTTTCCTTTTAGCAAAACGATAGTGTTATAGTGTTATTAATATATTACAGTCTTTTATAAAATTATTATTATTTAATTAGATATGGATGGTAATTTAATGAATTGAGAAATGCAAATAAAAAATAATTTTATAATCAGTCATGAATAAGTCATACATAAATATAATTTAAAAATGAAATATTAATATTTTACTTGTTTCCAACATTAAAAAATATATATATATAAGAGGGCCAATTTTTTTAAGATAAAAAATTAGATAAATATTTAAAATAACAAAAAATATAATTAATTTAGATACGACACTAGGTGCCAATCAAGCGTCTGTCTAACGCCTAGTGGATTTTAGAACATTGATAAATATTCATTTTATGGTTAAAAATACTATTTTTTTTAAAATATATTTTTAACCATAAACGAGAGTATGTATACATGTATTACCTGTAACGTCCCGATTCTTTTGTAGATAAACCTTAACCGAGACGCTACTTATTTATAAAAACATTACCATTTTTAAGAATAAATAAAGATAATTAAAAATTCAAGGTTTATGTAAAAATATTCGTTCCTAAAAGTTCATAAAATATTATACTTTAAAAAAAATATAAAATCAAATACAACTTTTTTCTATTGGCTACCAGCATCCACCGCTCGCACTCCACGCCTTAAAAATCCCTAAACTGAAAAACATTTTAAAAGAGGGGTGAATGTTTGAAATACACTCAGTGGGGTGGGGAAGCTCGGGATGACATAAAATAATTTTATAAAAGATTTTACATGTACATGCTAAAATCATGAATTTATCACATAAAACAGATTTTCTTAAAATATCTGTCTTTTACTAAAAACCGTAGAAAAATACATCATTTCAAATCATTTGACTTAAATCATTTTAAAAATGTAAGCAGCCATCACAAATCAATCACCCTTCACAATCAACATCATTCATCTTCAAACATGTCACTTTCATTATCACATTTACGGTTTTTAACCGTCTTGCAACATATGCGGTTTTTAGCCGCTATGGAAACATATAATTCATCATTCACATTCAAGCATTACTTTTCACATAGTTACGGTGCTTAGCTGGCATGAAAGCATTTTGGGGTTCTTAGCCGCCGTGAAAGCATTTTACGGTTATTAACCGTCATAATACGGTGATCAGCCGTCATATGCGAGCCCTAGCCGCCTTGCATACGCATGCACAAGCACATATCACTTAATTTTCACATTTACGGTTTTTAGCCGTCTTGTAAACATACAATCAATCATTCACGTTCAAACATCACTTTTCACACAGTTTACGGTGCTTAACCGCCATGAAAGCATTTTGCGGTTCTTAGCCGCCATGAAAACATTTTTTACGGGTCTTAGCCGTCCTGGAAACATATGCAGGTCTTAGCCGCCCTGGAAACATCTTTACGGTTATTAACCGTCATAATACGGTGATCAGCCGTCATCTGCGAGCCCTAGCCGTCTTGCATACGCATGCACATGCGCACATAATTTCATCACATTTTCACATATCAAACATACACATAGAAGCACATGTACTGAACAAAACACCAACTTTCAAGTCACCATACGTCATAACACGTTTATTCATAAGCACTTCAATATGTCACATTTCACATAGAATAAGATTCACCTTCATCATATAACAACATTTCATATATTCAGCACATAAACCCAACACATTTCATATAGCATAATAGAATCCGTAATTTAAATATTTTGAAAGTAATATAAATACCGACTTAGCACTTTTCCCCACCTTTTACTGAGAAAGCTTGCAAAGCGTCTACTTCTATATGAGCTTAGTTCTTTTCTCCCTTCGTATTTCCTACAAAGCGTAATTGCTCGCTTTAGAATTTAATCAAACTATTATTAATTAAAATACATTCTTAATGTAGAACTTTTTCTGTTAACAGACTATCTAACAGGGTTAACCTGAAATGAAATTAAGTATTAAAGTAATATGCTAGGGTGATAACACTCAACCCAAAACCCGACCTGAAACTATGTTTCCTTAATTATTTCAATAAGGATCTAGTATTTTATACCTTAATCAACATATAAAGAGGTTTTGTTGGTCCAAGTGGTGTCCGAGGTTCAGAGGGGGAGGTGAATGAACCTTGGTCGATTTTTCAGAATCTTTAAAACAACTGTTCTGCACTGCAAGTTACTTGAGCTTGCAGCGATAGATGGTTACTGCTTGCAGCGCTAGAATGCAGTGCTGCACGCTGTAACCTGGAGTTTTGTACGCAGCGGAAATATACTTTTAAACAGAAGGCTGTTTTACACAAAAATGCTTCTTTCAAACGTTTTATGATGAGAAGAGATTGATATATGCAGAAAATAAGCACAGATAAATAAAGCGATAAAAACACTTATGGCTTATAGTGGTTCGAAGGTGGTGTAACCCTTCTACGTCCACTCTACTGCTCCTCGAGCAGGAACTTTGTTAAGCAAGATTGATTTACAGGACTCTCCTAACAATCTATCAACTTACAAAACAAACCACCTACTGAAGTCCAGCGTACACACAGCAACTGCAAACTTCAAAGGCTAACCCACACAGGGTTCTATACTCCCACACAGGGAAGCTGCCTAACTCTAGACAACTAAAACAAACAGCAAGGATCTCTCCTATCAATTGCTTGACACCACTAAAACAACCTAAGCACACAGCAACAAGGTTAAAAGGATAAAAAGGTTTTCTTCAACTTGTGCTTCGAAGTGAGCTTCTGAATCCGTAAGGAATCCTTTAGCTTGAACTCTGCTTCACTTCGATAGGTTGAGTGACTGAAACTGTTACCTTGAATGCTTGGAATTTTCGCGTATGAATTTTAGTAATAGTGACAGTATCAGTTTTCAGTAACCAGCTTCAGTTCTCCTCGACCTCTATTTATACTTGTAGGAGAAGATGTCCGTTGAAGGAGACATCCCTCTTTTAAATTTGAAATAGCCTGGCCAAAGTATGGTTCGCATTTAATGCGACTGACCTTTCTTTTCGGAGCATTTAATGCGGCAGTTGCGGCTCGCAGCTTTCTGCGGCGCGTCAGTCCATGTAGCATCTTCTTATTGGCTCCGTGTCTGTTACTTTGACTTTTTCTTGAACGGCTCTTTTGTCCCTGCTTGGATCTCCGTTCCTCGTACTGCATTTATCCTTCCTGGGATTTGCAGGATACTTAGTCTTGTAGTTGGTGCTGTATTTACTTATCTGTTCTGTAAGTCTGCGCTGTATCCTTGGTCTTTGTGCAGCTGGTGCATTCTTTCAGTGCTGCTGTATTTTAGACCTGCTTGCAGTATCATCTGGCAGTGCTGCTGTAATCATCTTTCTAGCAGTACTCCTGTATCCTTTTCATACAGCGATGCTGCACGCCGTTCTTCCTTGCTTTGCTGTATTGAAGTACAGCCTTATATATGCTTTGCTGTTCCTTTCTTCTTCCAGCAATGCTGTATCCTGCCTTCTTGCAGCGATACTGTATCTTCCTTTAAAGCTTAGATGCAGCTTTATCCTCTTTTAACCTCCATTTCAATCCTTGACTCAAGACTCAATTCTAGTCTATTTATTCACTTAAACAATGCGAAAATGGGGTACTCAAAACTTCCTATTACATGGTTGGTTCGTCTCATCAAAATCTAAACAATGAAATCCCAACAATTTCCCCCTTTTTTATGATGACAAAACCTTTACAATATTTCGTTCATGAAGAAGTTTCATTTTACTTTAACTCATATGGTTTATCCAGATTACATGCTTGCACAGCTTGAATAAATAAAACTAATCCTGGATTCATAAGAGATGCATCATGCTATTCCTTTCAACAAACTCAACAGGAAAACACAAACAACATGCATGAGTTCATAAGAGTTGAACTTGGTCAGAGTAGAAAGAAAAATTTCTTCATTTAAGAGATATAAATTTTTACAACATCAAAAATACAACAAGAATCATAAGAGGGTATATGAATACAGCTTAGTAAAACGAAGACCTTTTGCTTGCTGATTCGTCTGATCTTCTTTCAAACCTTTCAAGGCCTTCCCTTCCTCTTAATCCTTTCCACCAGTCCCTGATGGACTCTTGGTAGGACTCTTCCAGCTTGTGTCTGCATAGATCTCTGAAGTGTCTGAGGTACTCTGATCGTTTGAAAATGGTGATCGCCTCAAATGTTGGATTTCGATCAAAAGGCAGTCTGACTTCTTTGAAGATGTCAAATCTCCAAGCCATGTTCTCTCCTTCAGGCCTTTGATCCATCAACATGGACACTTCAGCAGAGATGTTCTCTGTGTCAAGGTGAGGGATTTCTTGAGGAGGGAATTGGTAGAAGTTGTTTGGAAATATTTTTCTTTCACCAATTACACCGAGTCTTTGAATCCAGGCATTAGGATCTGCAGCATCTTCGTATTGGCGCCTATGATTCTCAGACTCGTCCCCGCTCATCCTCTTCCTTGAGCCCTGCTGCTGACTATCATCCCTTCTCTTATGATGATAGTTGGGCGGTGCTGCATCCTTGCTTGCAGCTCTGCTGTGTGCAGAACCTGCAGCAGATCTTCTTCCAGCAGCTGTACCGGCTCCACCAGCTCCATCATCATCTCTTCTCCATCTCTTCGGAGAAGGGATATCAGCAGCGGCAGATGATCCAGACCTCCTTCTCCTCCTGCTGAGAGGTTGCTGGTCATCGTCTTCTTCCTCTTCTTCAGATTCAGCCGCCCCTTTGCTTCTGTAGCGATCTTCAAAGCCTTCAAACCTTTCCCCCTTTTTGGCATCATCAAAAGCCGGGGTCTGAGCAGGGGCAGCTGGGACCGCCCTAGATCGCGGGCGTCGGGTCGGTTCAGGGGTGGGCTCTAGAGCATCGACATGCTGAGGAAAAGCACGAAACATGATATCCCTCAATTCTCCTACAATCAGCTCCAGATTCCCCAACCTGTCGTCCACACTTCTGGTTCTCTGAGATTGATCGAAGACACGATCGAGAAGTGTTTTCAGGACTCTGGAGTGTGAGTTGAGTCTGTTAGAGGCAGTCTCAGCATACAGCTTGCATTGCCTGACCTCTTGGCGCGTCAGAGCAGCTTCGACCTTCAACTCCTTCTCCATCCTTACCCGATCGTAGTACAGCCTGTTTGAATGATCATTGAGAGTTGACTTAATCATATCAGGCAGCACTTCGAGGTCCTTCTTGAAACCCATCATGGTTTCAGCATGGAATTGGGCACTGACCCTGAGACTGTTGCGCATGGTAGACTCATGCTCTTGGAGAGCATGCAGCAGATGTCTAACAGCGGTCTCGACTCTGTTGATGGATTCATCAGGAGTCAGCCCTGAATTCCTTCTTGTTGAGGCAGCAGTGGATGCAGCAAATGGAATAACCTCCTTGCATACTCGTGCTGCATCCTGCCTCGGTACTTCAGAAGCAACCCCATCCTCATCCTTGCTGGTATGAGAGCTTGTAGAGCTTGAGGATGGGTGCTCATCTCCTTCTTCTTCTTCTTCTTCTTCTCCTGCTTCTGCCTCCTTTTCGCTGGATGAGACTGGAACAGGAATTGCTCCGCCAGATTTTGGCCCATGAACAGCAATATTCTGTTCCTTCATCCATCTTGCGAATTCGGCATCCGACATGTTAGCGTCCACAGTATCCTTCGCTGCAGTAACCTTTGACGGTTCTTGAGAGCTAGCAGTGGCTGCAGCATCAACCTCCTCACGAGGTGTCTCTAGCTGCACTGGGGATACCTCGGCTTCAACTCCAGCATCCTCAGTGGGTACTGTCTGAACAGCCTCCCCACCTGAGGTCTTCGCACACTCAGGGAGTGTTGTCAGAACAACATCCTCCACTGAGGTCTTCTCAACGGACCCCGTCTCCTCGGCCGGTCCAGAAACAGCTTCGACAGTCTCTGCTGCAAGAATGGGTTCTTGCAGCTCTGTATGGCTTCCTGCAGCGGTCACAGCTTTCAGCACTGCATCCTCCACTGCTGCAAGAATCTCAGCTTCCACCCTGCTTTTCTCTGCAGCTCCTTCTTCCTATTGAAGGGTGGTTGCTGGCTGCACTGCTGTCGCGTCCAGTGCAGGGAGTACCGCCTCTGCAACTCCCTCCGTAGATGCTTCATCGGCAATCTCAGAAATGTCTGAGATGACATTCCTGATTATGGTAGATGGTTCCCCCTCAGAGTCTGCTTGAGTAGTATCTTCATCTTCGCGTACTGGGGAATCACCATAATCCAGTAGTTGGGCTTCCTCCTCCTCCTCCAAGCGATCCAACGTGACAATGTTGGAGAGGCCTTCAACTACTTGCTCGTATGCAGGGGAGTTCATCTGATTTGAACTTGAACTGCATTCTCCCCGCATTCTCCTTGGAGTATGCTGCATCCTGGTTTCCTTCAGGCTTTGTTACAGCGCTAGATGCAGCATGGCTTCTTCAGCCTGCTCCACTCCCAAGGTGTCGATTTGCTCCTGAGCAAATGCGACATCATCGCCCCTTCTTACCGCCTCTGCAGCCGGGGCTAGGAAGACCTGCACATCTTCCACTGCTGCTTTCATCGGCAGCTCTGCAGAGTCGGATTCTGCAAGAGCCTTGCCCTTTCCCTTGTCCTGTGCTCCCTGTGCAGCGCTGCAGCCATCGAGCTCTTGAACTCTTGCTGCAAAGTCAGGTTGCAGGAGTGCCAGAATATCCTCTGATTTGGCCCACTCCAGGACAGCTTGCTCGACTGTCAGGAAATCCTTCCACTTCAACAAGATTTCCCCCTTAGACAGCCGCATCTCTCTCCAAAGAGAGTAATCTGCAGCCATATTTCTAGCCGCTGGAAAGGTAGGATCGAGCATTGAAGCTTCTGGTTGTAGACGAGCTTCTTCTTCAGTTGGCTCGACCCGGTGCTGATATAGCTCTTGAGGCTGATGTGACTCATCCCCAAGGTCAACTACAACCATATCGGGCTGATGTGACACATCCCCAACAGCAGCAGCAGCTCTCTTGCTGCGTGGAGCCCTTCTCACCAAGGGTGCGTCATCATCCGGGGAAGAGGATTCAAATTCAGGTACAGCCTTCCCTGAACTCCTCTTGATAACAGGAAGAGGACTTGAAGGATCCTCTTCTTCAGCATCTTCCCCGCTGCCTGCAGCTTCATCTTGCAGAGCAAGAGTTGCATTCTTTTTGTCTTTGGTTTTCTTCCTCGCAACTCCTGCTCCTGCAGCTTTCGGCTGGGTCTTGCCCTTCTTCTTCTCCCCGAGATACTTTCCAGGATGAATGGGGGCGGGTGCTGCAAGTTGAAGGCTAAGCTTGCAGAGCAGAGAACAGATGGTGATACCGTAGCTCCGACGCTCCGTTATCTTCTCTGCTTCCTCCCACAGCCTCTTCATGATGAACCTCGCCCAGTTCACCTTCTCTCCGGCCATGATGGCAGACATGATCCGGAACCGAAGATCTGTGCATTTGTCATAACTCCCTGTCCTCCCTTCGATGGAGTATGCACAGATGTCGTGGAGAAGTTCAAACTCCGGTTTGAAGAGCTTCTTGGGGGCACTTCTCTTGATTTCAGCCCCTGCATCCCTTGCTCGAAAGAGATCCCACATCTCTTGAGCCGATGCCTCCCCATATGTCGCCAACTGGCTGGGGGTCAAGCCTGCAGCCGAAATGCTAAAGGTGGTGGAGATATCCCTAACAGTCAGCGACCGTTCCTCTCTATCTGCATCCATCCGGAACAGGATGCAGTTCCTTTCCTCCGCCTGCCTAGCGTAGGCGTAAAACCTCTGTACTGACTCCGTGGAGAAGCCAGCATATACTGTGGTCAACAGCCCTAGGACTTGGGTCTGTTGTAGAGCATCAAAGATCCTCTTGATCAGGGTATTATCATACAACCCTGACTCCAAGATATTCTCCCTGTTGATCATTCTTCCATCAAGAACGATAGTCTTTCTGGCAGCCATTGAAATCTTTGTGAGATAGAGAGAGAAGAGACAAGGGTTTCTTGCGATCACAGCGTTTCTCTCTCTGAAGATGGTGAAAAGTGAATTTCAAATGGCACGTTTTGGTCTTTATGGCGGTTCCCAAGAGACGTGTGAGATTGACGGTTGAGATAAATCAGGGAAATGATCTAGTGGCTCAGGAAAAAGTGGAGATGTCAAATCGTCGCTAATAATTACTTGGCGCGTGAGCTCTGTCAGCGCCCTTTCCACTTCCTGACACCCGCAGTCATGCATTTAATGCTGAAAGACATGCCCTTTGCCGCCTAAATAAATGCCTTTTTAAGGTTGCAGCATCTCTAGTACGAGGTTGCAAAGCAATCAATACTCCTTTTGAAATTAATGTTGTAACCTAGTGCTGCTTGATTTCTTCGATAACTGCTGTACTGTAAGAATGTAGATTGTAGCGCTGTCTGAACCCAGTGCTGTATTGACGCGTAGCTTACAGTACCATTTTTACTGCTTTCTGCAAGCATGCAGAGGTTCCCCCTACGATCTTGCATTTTCTTTTTCTTCACAACTTAAGGATTCCTAACTCGTTTCGAAGCATGGAAAACCTAGATTCACTCAAAGGTTTTGTAAGGATATCTGCAAACTGTAGATCCGTGTGAACCTTTTCAAGCACGACATCTTTCTTCTCAACATGATCTCTTATAAAGTGATGACGAATGTCAATGTGCTTTGTTCTTGAGTGAAAGACAGGATTATGGGTAATTGCAATAGCGCTCGTATTGTCACAGAGAATTGGCGTCTCTTTTTCTTCTATCCCATAATCTTTAAGTTGCTGCTGTATCCAGAGAATCTGCGCACAGCAACTTCCTGCTGCAACATACTCTGCTTCTGCTGTAGAGGTTGCAATTGAGGTTTGCTTCCTGCAGAACCACGAGACAAGTCTATTTCCCAGAAATTGACACGTCCCACTTGTACTCTTTCTATCAATCTTGCAGCCTGCATAATCTGAGTCGGAGTAGCCTTTAAGCTTGAATCCTCCTTCCTTAGGATACCATAGGCCGACTTCCTGAGTTCCTTTCAGATACTTGATCACTCTTTTTACAGCTAAAAGATGTGATTCCTTCGGTGCTGCTTGGAATCTAGCACAGACTCCTACTGTAAACATAATATCAGGCCTGCTTGCTGTGAGATACAGCAATGATCCAATGAGGCGTCTGTACTTGGTAATGTCAACATCTTTACCATCTTCATCTTTGTCAAGACTTATAGATGTGGACATGGGAACGGACGTTGCTGCTCCATTCTCCATGCCAAATTTCTTGATAAGCTCCTTCGTATACTTGACTTGGTTGATGAAGGTTCCTGTAGGAAGCTGTTTTACTTGCAGTCCGAGAAAGAAACTTAATTCTCCCATCATACTCATCTCGAACTTTGACTGCATCAGGTTGGAGAATTTCTCACATAGCTCTTTGTTTGTGGATCCGAAGATAATATCATCCACATAGATTTGTACAAGAAGTACACTCTCTCCGTCCTGTATCCTAAACAGCGTTTTGTCGATCGTTCCTTTCTGAAAACAATTTTCCAGAAGATAGAGAGATAAGGTGTCATACCAAGCTCTTGGTGCTTGCTTCAGTCCATATAGGGCCTTCTGTAAACGAAACACCTTCTCTTCTGCTTGATCCTCGAAACCAGGAGGTTGCTCAACATATACTTCCTCTGTAAGGAGACCATTCAGGAATGCGCTTTTAACATCCATTTGATAGACGTTGAAATTCATATGTGCTGCATAGGCTAAGAAAATTCTTATTGCTTCTAGTCTTGCCACTGGTGCAAAAGTCTCATCAAAATCAATTCCTTCTTCCTGACAGTATCCTTTAGCAACTAATCTTGCTTTGTTTCTTACAACGACTCCTGATTCATCTAGCTTGTTCTTGAACACCAACTTTGTTTCAATTACACCTTGATGGGTTGGTCTAGCGACTGTTTGCCATACTTGATTTCTCTCAAATCCATTTAATTCTTCTTGCATGGCCTGTACCCAGTTGCTATCTTGCAGTGCCTCTTCAACATTCTTAGGCTCTGTTTGTGATATGAAGCATGCAAACATTGCTTCATGTGGGATGGATCTTCTTGTCCTTACACCGATGGATGGATCTCCTAAAATGAGATCTCTTGGATGATTTCTAAGCCATGTCCTGTCTGGCTCAAAAACGTGCGTTGGTGTATTTTGCTCATCATGTTGCTGTATTGCAGGAGGTACTGCTGCTGTAAGAATGTCTGCTGCATCCAAGGTTGCAGCTTCTTCTTCTTTATCTTCTTCTGTAGGCAGAACTCCTTCTATGTATGATACAGCATTCCCTTTTCTAGGAGGAGTTTCTTCTGGTGATTTCTCCAGCTTCTTGGTGTCACAATGTGGTTCATCAAACACCACATGTACAGATTCTTCTACCACCAGGGTTCTCTTATTAAACACTCTGAAGGCTTTACTTACAGCAGAGTATCCTAGAAATACTCCTTCATCTGATTTAGCATCAAAAGTCTTCAGATGTTCCTTTCCATTGTTGAGAACATAACACCTGCATCCAAAGATATACAGATAGGAAATTTTTGGTGTATGACCGTTCCATATTTCATACGGTGTCTTGTCAAGATCCTTGATGATTAAACATCTGTTCTGCGTATAGCATGCAGTGTTGGTTGCCTCAGCCCAAAATCTCTTGGGTATTTCTGCTTCTGCTATCATCGTCCTTGCTGCTTCCTTGAGGGTTCTATTCCTTCTTTCAGCAACCCTGTTTTGTTGAGGTGTTCTTGCAGCAGAGTATTCATGACGAATACCATTGTCAGAACAGAATTTCTCTATGAACTTATTCGTGAACTCGGTTCCTCTATCTGATCTTATCTTCACTATGCTCAAGCTCTTCTCATTCTGAATTTTCTTCATGAGGCCAGGTAGTTTTTCTTGAGTTTCCGACTTCTTCGCTAGAAAGATCGTCCATGTGTATCTAGAGTAGTCATCCACTACTACTAGGGAGTACTTCTTCCCGCTCAAGCTTACTGGTTCTACAGGTCCAAAGAGGTCCATGTGTAGAAGATCTAGAATCCTGTGAGACGATTTTTGAATCTTATCCTTGAAAGAGCTCTTAACTTGCTTCCCTTTTTGACACGCTCCACAGACATTCTCTTTCTTGTAAGCTACATCTGGTAATCCTCTCACGAGGCCTTTTCTTGCTAGCTTGTTGATAGTCTTGAAGTTCAGGTGACTTAATCGTTTGTGCCATAGCCAGCTCAGCTCCGGTGGACTTTTCACTATGAAGCATGTTGATTGAGTGGAGGAATTCCAATCTGCTAGGTAGATATTTCCTCTTCTTGTTCCTGTAAGCTTTACTTCATTTGTGGTGCTGTCCTTGATTAAGCACTTGTTGAGGTTGAATTCCACTGTATATCCTTTGTCACAGAACTGACTAATGCTTAGAAGATTGTATCTAAGCCCCTTTACGTAGGATACATCCTTGATCTTTATGTTCCCCTTGACTAGGCATCCGCTTCCTTTTGTGCTTTCTTTGGAATCATCTCCAAATATGACCTTAGGTCCTTTGCATTCTTGGAAGTCTTTCAGCGTTTCTTTATTGCCTGTCATGTGCCTTGAGCAACCGCTGTCGATATACCATACATCACTGCTGCATCCTGGCACTGTAACCTGTAACAAACTCAAATAGATTTAGGTACCCATTTCCATACGGGTCCTTTGGGGTTAGTTACTTTGGGAACCCAAATTTTCTTAATTGATCTACTGTAAGATTTGTTGGTTCTCGAGCTGTATGCAGTTATCTTGGAAAACTGCTTATGAAAAGTGTGTGCTCGACAAACATGTGTGTTACCAACACCCTTGTAGTGTGGTCTTCCACCATACTTTCCTGGAGTATATCCTCCTTGAGGTTTAGACATGTAGGTCTTACTATTGGTGGGAAAGTTTCTTCTATGCTGCAACTTTGTTGGTTGCTGCATCCTTTTGCTGCATGCAGCAGATGACTTCTGCTGCAGCCAAGTCTTAGATGCAGACTTATTCCCTGCAGTTGAGCATTGGGGTTTCTTCCCTTTATCCGTCATTGCTGTTTTGTTCACTATCTTTTCAGAGTCACAGAGTAACTCTTTCTCCATTGGAGTTTTAGCTTGAACAAAATTCACAGCTTCGGATGTGCTTGCTGTATTCTGAGAGCCTTGATTGCTGTAACCTATGCCTGAAATCACAAAGGGATCTCTGACACTATTTATGCAATCTCTTGTGTCCTTTGAGGATTTGGTGAACGTTCTCATCTTGGACTGCAAGATTTCCTTCTCAGATCTTAGCTCAGTGATCAGCAGATTCAATCTAGAGATCTCTTGTTGCTGCTTACTACACTTTGAGTTATCAGACTCTCGTGCAGCGAGCATTCTGGCAATGTCGATGTTTTTGCTCTTGAGGATCTCATTATCGATTCTAAGGTTCTCATTCTCAACCTTAAGCTCCTCATGAATTGAGTTGATCTGCTCGAAATCACTCATGATCCTTTTCAAGGAGTGGATCATGTTCAGCTCCTCATCAACTTGTATGGACAACGGTTGGTAAATTACCTCATCTTCTTCGCTGTCCTCGCCATCTTTAGCCATCAGGCATATAAGTGCTTCTTCGTCAGAGGATGAGGTTTCAGCGTCGCTGTCAGAGGATTCTGCAGCTTTCAATACTTCCTTCGGAACTACTGCATCCTTGGCATTCTCCATCTCTCCTATGAGAGCTCGAAGCTTGTGCCTTTCCTCTCGTCTTTTATCTCTCATCTGTTCTCTTTCTTCTTCAAGATACTTGTGCACTGTTGGATAAGGACAATTCCTTGCGTAGTGTCCAGGCTTCCTGCAATTATAGCACAAGTCAACATTCCCTGTATTTGACTGAGGAGAAGAAGATACCTGAGGGGTTGAGTGACTTCTTTTGAAGTCATTCTTTTTGTTGAGGTTGGTGTTGCTGCTATTGTTGTTGCTCTTGATGAATCTCCTGAATTTCTTTAGGAGGAGCGCCATATCCTCTTCAGCAACTTCTGCTGTATCCTCATTCTGCTTACTGCAACTGGTGGTTGCTGTATCCTTTGTTCCTCTGGCGGTTAGCGCTGTAACTTTGGAGACTGACTCCTCTGACTCTTTTCTCCTTCTATTGATGTCATACTCGAATGCTTTCAAGTCGGAGAATAAGTCAAATGTGCTCATAGACTTCAGGTCCATAGACACTCTCATGGCAGTGGTCTTGCTATCCCACTCCGCTGGTAGGGCTCTTAACACCTTCATGTTCTTTTCTTTCTGTATGTAGTGTTTGCGCAGAGCTTCTAGTTCATTCACTATGGATGTGAATCTCAGATCTAGTTGCTCAAGAGTCTCTTCATTCTTCATTTCGAAGAGCTCGAATAATTGGGTAGCGTTGGAGATTTTGTTGTCCTTGGTGAGCTCAGTTCCTTCACAAATTTGCTCCAGCTTTTCCCATATTTCTTTGGATGTTGAGCAAGTCTTGACTTTGCTAAAGGTGCCTTTATCCAAAGTAATAAATAGAGTGTTCTTTGCCACGTTATCCAGGTTGGCTCTCTTCCTGTCTTCGTTTCCCCACTCTTGTCGTGGTTTGATCAGGAAGTTTGGTGGTGGCTGCTCTCCTTCTCCATGGTCTCTTCCATACATTGGATTTATCTTCATAGGAACTATCGGTCCTTCAGTTATGACGGTCCACATCTCATCATTCATGGCAGAAAGGTGTGCCTGCATTCTAATCTTCCAGTCGTCATATTCCTCTATGGAAAACATAGGTAGCTTGTGATTGGAGGAATCCATGATATGCTTTAAAAATGATTTTTATGCAAAGAAAACAGCGAGACAAAGGTGGATTTGGGTAGGTGACCAGATAAGTTGGCTTTTAACCCAACTTGCTCTGATACCACTTGTTGGTCCCAAGTGGTGTCCGAGGTTCAAAGGGGGGGTGAATGAACCTTGGTCGATTTTTCAGAATCTTTAAAACAACCATTCTGCACTGCAAGTTACTTGAGCTTGCAGCGATAGATGGTTACTGCTTGCAGCGCTAGAATGCAGTGTTGCACGCTGTAACCTGGAGTTTTGTACGCAGCGGAAATATACTTTTAAACACAAGGCTGTTTTACACAAAAATGCTTCTTTCAAACGTTTTATGATGAGAAGAGATTGATATATGCAGAAAATAAACACAGATAAATAAAACGATAAAAACACTTATGGCTTATAGTGGTTCGAAGGTGGTGTAACCCTTCTACGTCCACTCTACTGCTCCTCGAGCAGGAACTTTGTTAAGCAAGATTGATTTACAGGACTCTCCTAACAATCTATCAACTTACAAAGTAAACCACCTACTGAAGTCCAGCGTACACACAACAACTGCAAACTTCAAAGGCTAACCCACACAGGGTTCTATACTCCCACACAGGGAAGCTGCCTAACTCTTGACAACTAAAACAAACAGCAATGATCTCTCCTATCAACTGCTTGACACCACTAAAACAACCTAAGCACACAGCAACAAGGTTAAAGGATAAAAAGGTTTTCTTCAACTTGTGCTTTGAAGTGAGCTTCTGAATCCGTAAGGAATCCTTTAGCTTGAACTCTGCTTCACTTCGATAGGTTGAGTGATTGAAACTGTTACCTTGAATGCTTGGAATTTTCGCGTATGAATTTTAGTAATAGTGACAATATCAGTTTTCAGTAACCAGCTTCAGTTCTCCTCGACCTCTATTTATACTTGTAGGAGAAGATGTCCATTGAAGGAGACATCCTCTTTTGAATTTGAAATAGCCTGGCCAAAGTATGGTTCGCATTTAATGCGACTGACATTTCTTTTCGGAGCATTTAATGCGGCAGTTGCGGCTCGCAACTTTCTGCGGCGCGTCAGTCCATGTGGCATCTTCTTATTGGCTCCGTGTCTGCTACTTTGACTTTTTCTTGAACGGCTCTTTTGTCCCTGCTTGGATCTCTGTTCCTCGTACTGCATTTATCCTTCCTGGGATTTGCAGGATACTTAGTCTTGTAGTTGGCGCTGTATTTACTTATATGTTCTGTAAGTCTGCGCTGTATCTTTGGTCTTTGTGCAGCTGGTGCATTCTTTCAGTGCTGCTGTATTTTAGACCTGCTTGCAGTATCATCTGGCAGTGCTGCTGTAATCATCTTTCTAGCAGTACTCCTGTATCATTTTCATACAGCGATGTTGCACGCCGTTCTTCCTTGCTTTGCTGTATTGAAGTACAGCCTTATATATGCTTTGCTGTTCCTTTCTTCTTCCAGCAATGCTGTATCCTGCCTTCTTGCAGCGATACTGTATCTTCCTTTAAAGTTTTGATGCAGCTTTATCCTCTTTTAACCTCTATTTCAATCCTTGACTCAAGACTCAATTCTAGTCTATTTATTCACTTAAACAATGCGAAAATGGGGTACTCAAAACTTCCTATTATATGGTTGGTTTGTCTCATCAAAATCTAAATAATGAAATCCCAACAGGTTTAAATAATATAACTTAATTACTATAATTTCTCTTTGTCATTTAATTAAAGCTCGGTTTCTTACAAGGTTGTGGTTCAAAAGTAAAATAAATGATTTTTAAAGTAAATATAGGGTTTAAATGAAATTATAATGAAAACGCGTTTATTACAATATTAGAAAACTTAATTAGACTTTATTTAGATCTTGAAATACTTATCTTAGTTTTCAGGAAAATAAATTATAAAATTATGATTTAGGTTAGATCTTGAAGATTTGATAATAATTCTAAACAAGTAAATTATAAAGCTTTTGGCTTAAATTAATTCTTGAAAACCTTTAAATTAATCATAGAAAATTATGTAATTTATGGTTTAACTTAGATATTAAGAAAATTGAATATATTTATGATTATGACGTATTTAGATTGACTATATAATTTAATTGCTAAATTGAATTCAATTAACTAAAATTATATTTTAATTTAGGAAATATATTTAATTGCATAACATGTTTAATTAATTCTTATTTAAGAGGATTAAATTTGTTATTTACTTTGATATTTAATTGGATCTTAACTTTGAGGTTTAAATTGTAAAGTTCATAATTTAATTTAAGATCATTATATCATTTTTTACAATATGGGGAAATTTATTTAAATGTTTAATATTTATAATTAGGCCTTTGGTTTATTTATTAAAGTATGAAGATAAAAACATAAAGTCCATAATTAATTTAAGGTCATTTAGTCATTTTAACAATATGAGATTTTTAACTAAATGTGTAATATTGATATTTAGGTCATTGATTTTATTAAATTATGAAGATCAAGTTATAACTTCTATAATTATATTTAGGACAAAATGTCATTTAAATCAAGAGAGATTGTAATTTATATTTAGGTCCATATTTATAATTTCCCAAAAATTATGGGATTAACGAGACGTGAATCGAGGGTTTTAAAACCTAAATTTAAGATAATTATTATATTGTACCTTCTTTAATTATTATAATATCTCTAAGGTTAATTTATAACCTAATTCATTAGATTGAATTTAATTCATTTATTCATATATATATTAAATCTCGAAAATAATATCTATAATATTTAGAGTCCGTTTTATAATCTCAATTTATTATGAGTAATTAATTATAACTTCAACAATTTTAAGGGTATTTTTGTATTTCAACATATTTTAGGGGTCATGTTACCATATTTAACAACTCTAAGTGTAATACATAATATCATTAACTTTTAGGATGTATTATGTAATTTCATAAATCTTTTAGAGCATTTTATGTATTTTCAATAAGTTCAAGGTCTTTCATGACATGTTCTATAACTTGAGGGATTTAAATGCTATTTACATAAAAGTTAGGTTTTGCTAATTAGTCCCTAAACTAAATTAAATTCTCAAAATCAAACTTCCCCATTTCATACCTTTCCCAGCCCCCTGCTACTCTATCACCGCCGTTCCAGCACTTCGCCGTTGTCACTGCCGGCGGCTCGCGTCGCCGGCAACACACTCCACCACAGCCCAACACATACGAGGTACAAAACTCAACATACACTCAACTAAAATCCTAGCCACTACCGTCCATCACTGCCGCTGCCCTCCCCCGTTTCCAGCCTCTGCTGCCGGCCGTCACCCATCTCCTCTGCTCAACCCGGGTCACAAAACACAGCACCCACTTCACACATCAATATATATATATCCAACACCTGCCGCCGCTATGCGATGGCCCTGCTCCTCACGCCCATCGGCCAACTCGCCGGTGCGAACCACGCACCGGCTCCAATCACAGCAGCAACGTTAGCAGCAGAAGGAGGGAAAGAAAAATTGTGTAGCAGATGGAAAGATAAAGCTTAAGCAAGAGAGAGAAAAGTTGCAGAGATGAGAGAGAGACGGATGATAGTAAAGAAGAGAGAATAAGCCACCTTTTTTGACTTTTCAGTCCAATTTCTTTTTCATTCATTATATTGTCATATGTGTATATATATATACATATACTAAAGAGAATTGGTGTGTGTAGCATATATATATATATACATATTTAGATTAATTATATAAGTTGTAATTATATATATATATATTGTGTGCGTAGCATATATGTATATACTTATATATATATAAGTAAATTTTATTTTTATTTATTTCTCTTTCATATTTTATTAGAATAATAATAATAATAATTTTTTTTATTATTTATATTTAACCTATACCATTAATATTCTAAAATTTATTTTATAAAATTTTGGGTGTTACATTACCAATACCTTTTTTTAATTTGAGGACTTGTATATTGATTTGTGTTGACTGTAGTTGACTTGATTGACCCATATTAACTTGATTTTGATAGACCTATATAAAAATTTATCTCATGTAAGAAGATCCGTAAAATGATCTTATATAAGATTTATTAAAAAAATTCTAATTGACCACTTTTCATTGATGACCCTTAATCTACCAAGAAATAATAATTAAAAGAGAATCTTCTTTTCCAACAATAAATATAAATAGAAAAATATCACATATAAAACAAACATTTACGTTCTCTCATTCTACACATGCTCAAAGAAAAATTGAACTATATTATGTATAAAAAGAGTGTTCGTTAATAAAAATTGTTTCCACTTTCTTATATTCTAAATCATTTATCTATTTTTAAATATCTGCAGTATACAACTCATTTTTTTTTTATCTTTGAGCAGTTAGCTCTTCTTAAATCTATATATATAAAGAAATGACAGTTTGCAGGTGACGAGGATTTCCACATTTAGTGGAGGGCTGCAAAAAGAAGTAATAAAATTAAGGAGAAATGATCCATAATACCACAAAATATATAAGTATATCTTTTTTTTACCACAAAATATATAAGTTATTCTTTTTTAACCACATTTCAAAAAAAGTACTATTTTAATAAAAAATACTATTTTTTACCCCCATTAATTGTCGTTTACCCCAATTAATTATCGTTTACCCTTCATTAATTGTCGTTTACCCCATTAAATGTCGTTTACCCCTTAATAATGTCGTTTATCTCCATTAATATTGTTTACCCTCATTAATATCGTTTACCCCTCATTAATTATCGTTTACCCAGTTAATGTCGTTTATCCCTCATGAATGTCGTTTAAGGGGTAAACGACATTTAAGGGGTGACAATTAATGGACATTAATGGAGGTAAATGACATTAATTGAGGGTAAACGATAATTAATGATGGGTAAACGACATTAATGAAGGGTAAACGACAATTAATGGGTAAACGTTATTAATGTTTAATGTCATTAATGGTCGTTTACCCCTTAATATGACTTATTTAATCGGGTAAATGATATTAATATTTTAATGTCCTTTTGACCCTAAAATAATTATATATAAATTATTCATAGTATGCAATTTATTGTAAAATTATTTACTTTTCTGAAATGTCCATCAAATCCATTCTTAGTGGGTCCTTTTTTACTAAAATGAATTTTTTTACCCACTTTTTTACTAAAATGAATTTTTTTCTAAAATGTAGTAGAAAAGAGATAAATTATATGTTATGTGATAGAAAAAATATATTTTACATGTTTTATGATATTATGAGTCATCACCCCTAAAATTAAGATGGTATCATTTCTCAAATAAAATATTGGGTATTTCCATTAACCGGGATGCTAGGTTTGACTTCCAGGTTTCTTTATGTCTTTCTTCCTTTATTTTAACTTTCTACAGTTTAGATCAAAAGGCTGAGGGATTATTTATTGATGGGACGATGGTAAGATTTGGTGAATTTTGTCAATTTATTGACTGGATCACACAGGTTAGAGCATGTAATAAATATTTGGATAATGTCTTTCTTAGGAAACTCTAGTTTGATACTTATTGCATAATTAGATTGGCAATACACAAACATATTTTTTAAACGATTGGTGTGGTGGATTGGCGTGGTGGAATGAAATTAAATTAGGTGAAAATTGAATGAACTTAAAAATGAAATAATGATTGAAAATGAATGATATAAAAATATTTATTATTGTGATTTGTATCACAAAAGAATGTAAAACTGAATGAAATGGTCATTATGTTTATATTTCATAAAGATCACTATAAATGAAATATTAAATCAATATTTATTTGATCAAATTATCGTACCCTATAATTTTATTTTAATGTTCTTGTTTCATTTATCACTCAAATTTAAATTATTTAATATATTTACATTAAAATAAATTACGGAAAATTAATCATTACACTAATACAAAGATATATTATATTTAAATATTTCATTTTTAATTTTATTATTAGTTTAAATTTTGAATTATTTACATATTCTTAAAGTAGTTCATTATATAATATTAATCATTATTTTTATTAATTATTTTATTTGATTTTATATTATTTAAAAGATATTTTATATTATCTAAAAAATATTTTTATTAGTTATAATTTTTTTAATAATTTTATATAAACTATTACTTATTATAATATTCATTTATCTTATTTAATATATATATATTAAAAAATAGATAAATCTTATACTAGACTAAATTATTATTATTAATATTATACTCATATCATCTTTATTGTTCAAGATTTTGACATTTATAAATTATTTTTATACTATTTATGTATTTATAAAATTTTATTATTTATTTGATATTTTTATTTTGTATTAATTTTGTAGCGCTCAGGACAAAAATAAAGCATAATGGGTTAATTAAATAAGTAAACCCTTAATTAAAATATCTTATGTGTATTAATTCTTGAGTGTTTAATTTAATTACGTGCGTTTCAGATACGTGTTTAACGACCGGTTTTAGATGGATAAAATTCATATACATGGAACATAGAATATTTTTATATCATTAGATGCGTAACGGAAAAACGAGAAGATAGAAAGGAACTAGAGGTCAATCGGACACCTGTAGCTCAAACGGCGAAGAAAAGGGCAAAATATAGAGTTTCGGAAAAATGAAAAACAGAATCGTGATGAGCATAACCGAAGCTTATCATGAATAGTAACCAAAGCTTATCATAAATAGTAACCTAGTGAATAGTAACTTTCCAAATTCTATAAATAGGCGCTCATTCATTTCATTTTTCACCGTTTCTTCGAACAAGCCGAAAAGCGCCGAACACACGTAAGTCTTTCTCTTCTCTCTCTTTATTTTTTTTAGTCTTGTTTTCTGTCTCCAGCGCGCCGCCGCCGGAGCTCGCCGGAAAATTTCAAAGTTATCGGTTTCGGCTGATTTTCGTACACAACATAGCCCTCGACGAGATGAATCTACGACAACTTTCGGAATTCAATTTCGATTTCTCGTTCGCCGGAAAATGGCGAAAAATCATCTCCAAAACCCTTAACCTTTATTTTCAGCCACCTTTTCTCTCTCCCGTCTTTCTCTCTCTTGCTCTTCTTCTCGTGGTTGCAGGCACCGGGGGGATGCCGAGGTTGTGGGCTAGCTATTGGAGGGGCGGCGCCACCTTGGGTGGCGGTGCCGGTGCCGGAAAATGGGTTGGGAAAGGGGCTGTTGCACATGGGGTTTTGTGTGTGTGCGTAATGTGTGTGTGGTGTATGCATGCTGTTGGGGGTTGTATTGGTGGTTGCCGGCGATTGGAAGTCGCCGGTCGGAGCTGCAAAGGCGGGGTTTGGTTATGTATTTTTGTGTGCGATGAAGGGTTTTTGAGGCTATTTTTATGGCACTATTCATGCTGGAATTCGGCGAGAAATGGCCGAAGGTGGTAGCCGGCGGTGTAGGCTTGCCGGAGGACAATGTGGTGTTGGCATAGGGCGGCGCCGCCGCAGTCGGTGGCTCCGGGAAGGTGGCTGATGAAGCAGGATCGCGCCGGGAGCGTTGCCCTGTTTTTCTCCCGCAGGACGCATCCTGTAAATCTTAAGACACGTCCTGCACGCTAAACTGAACTGGACAGAATTGTAGTCTCTGTTTTGTTCGCAGGACGTGTTTTGGAAATACCAAGACAGGCCTTGGGAGATGCCGGGGAGTTGTTTTTCTCCCGTCGCCGGGAACGCACGTGACGTCGTATTTTCAATTCGAATCTCGTTTTTTTTTTCATCTTTCTTTAACATCGAGTCGTCGCCAACGAGATATCGCGGATCGGGGGTCATGAGTCCCAGTCAAAATCAACCCTTTGATCACATTACCAAAATACCCTTCAATCTTAAAACGCTCTGTTCGAGCTCGTTTCAACTCTGATTGAGCTCATTCTTGTTTTGTTGTGATCCAAAATCCATTCTCTTTTATCTCAGCCTTATAAACTGATATTTTCCTCTTGTTTCTTCAACCTCAATCGTTAGGCCTACCGTTCCAATCCGTCTCATCTCGATCGATAATATCCTATTCGATGTTGTTTTAATATTTAATTATAGATTATAATGAGCTAAGAAAACATCGTAAATTATGTAGGCTACCTGTTGGATTGAAACTCTGGGATACGAGATCCTTGACTTGCTGATCACGTGGTAACCACCGAACAAGGTGGGGGTAAACTCTTATTTATGTTTTAAACTGTACGGTTTTATGGAAAACTATGTGACTAAGTGATCTAAATCCTATTATTATGTGATGTCATTTTCAAGTGAAATGTTTTTACTACGTGAACAAGATTCGAGTAAATTATATGGTTTTAAGAGCTATTGATTTCAAGTGATACAAATGCAAATGGTTTCAAATGATGATAAGACGGGATAATACCCGCTAAAAAGGGGTTTCTTTAGAAACCACATATGTCAAGGGATTTTCTTTACCTATGTGTTATGTGAATTATGTGGCCAACGTGAACGTGACCAATGTGCACTATGTGTTATGTGGAAACTGTTGTATGATAATTTAACTGCGCATGCGTGTGCCACGTCAAGTAGGGTATTCCTCGTCGGAACCCAACAAGGGGGTATTCTACGGAATCCCAACATGAAGGGTGTAACAACCCAAAAATGGGGTCGGCTTGGGGCCTCGATAGGTCTTTTTCGAAAACCTATTCAACGGATTGCATTGGGACTCTTCGGGAGTCTACAACGTGTATTATATGTATAGTATTCAGGAAATATTATGTGTACCCCTTTTACTGTACAAATCAACCCCACTAAGTGTCCTTTTGGCACTGACCCCTTCTATGTTAAAATGTTTTCAGTTTAAAGAATTTAGGGCGTGACGCGCGAGCGGTGGATGTTGGTAGCCGATGATTAAAGGTAGAAGAGGGTTTTATTTTAAGATGTTTTATTTCATGAATTTTGAAAATGTATGTTTTATAATAAATTTTCTGGAATTTATTTATCTTTATTTTTTTTAAAATGCGTAAATTTTATTTGTAAGTAATGCCTCAGTCAAGGTTTATCTTTAAAAAGAAACGGGGCGTTACAAATTTTATATTTGTATTATTTATAAATAAATTAATAGTATTTACATAATTTTTTACAACAATTTATGAAGTTAACTTGTAAAAAAGTAAAATAAATAATGATGAAATAATCAAATTTAATAAAAAAAGTTTGTATTGTGTGTTTGGTTGTTTTAGGTGTTCACAATTGATAGGAAATATATTCTTTGTTGTATTTATTTTGTTATAGTTTTTGACAATAACCCTTTGTTGGTGCAAGTGGTTCGGAGTTTTCGAGGGGATGAATGGACCTCTATCATTTTCTTTCATAAAATTTATCAGAGCTTTCCACACAGGCGTGCAGGAAGAAAAGAGGTAGGAGATGAATAGAAGATATTACATATCAACCATCGGTTTCAACCGATTTAAACATAAAATACACAGCGGAAATATCATAAGGATCTCACATCCCGAATACACATCATCATCAGGATCTCACATCCCGAATACACATCATCTAACCACCAAAAGTGGATTTCTTACAATATTGTCTTATAAAGAGAATGTTTGATAAACATCATATTACAATAATTTACAGATCCAGAAAAAATATCACCTCCTCTCTCCTTCTAGGGTTCATCATGCTTATCACCTCCTGTAACGTGAATTACAGAATAAGGGGTGAGTGCGTTGAATACACTCGTGGGGAATAAAATCCGCATCTAAATCTTTGACAGACATTTAAATTAAAAATATGCATAATCATCACGAAACACAGCACGAAATATGCACAACAGACATTAGAAATGGTAAGGGACGAATAGGTGCGGGCATCGCCCGTCTTATCCCATAAAACGGTCTCAAATACCGCTGGTGCATTTCAAGGACCACCAAACCTTTCATAGAAGAATGGAGGTAAGGGACGAATGCATGAAGGGGTGCCTCAGCGAGCCCACCCCTCACAGTAATAAGTATGTCATAGCAAGTATAATCACAACATTTATTATTCATCAATCATGATTGGAATAGGGAAAACTGTAAACAGATAAAGAGTTAGAAATTACTCCCACCTTGTTCGGTGGTTACCACATGAGTTGCAAGTATCTAAGATCACATATCCCAAGTCTTCAATCCAAGAGGTATCCTACATAATTTACGGTGTTTTCTTAGATCCTTATTAAATATAATTAAAGATTTAACCAATATCGGATCGGATACTATCGATCGAGATGAGACGGATCGCAATGAATGGCCTAACGATTGAGGTTGAAGAAACAAGAGGCAAATATCAGTTTATAAGGCTGAGGAGAAAGATAATGAATTTTGGATCACAACAAAACAAGAATGAGCTTGATCGGAGTTGAAACGAGCTCGAACGGAGCATTTTAAGATTGAAGGGTATTTCCATAATTTGATCAAAGGGTTGACTTTGACCGGGACCCACGACCCCCGGTCAACGATATCTCGTTGGTGATGACTCGATCATAAAGAACGACAAAGAGAAAACGAGATTCGGATCGAAAATACGACGTCATGCGCGTTCCTGACAACGGGAGAAAAACTTGTTGGCATCTCCTGACGGCTGCCGAGAAAACTCAGCAGCGGGGGCAGGTTGGCGCCCAGGCCTCCCGGCGTCGACCTGATCGACTAGCCTACTTCCCAGCGCCACCAGCTGCTGCGGCGCCGTCCTGTGCCGTCGCCACTTAGTTCTCCGGCTAGCCTGAACCACCGGCTACCACCTCCAGCCAACCATCGTCGGATTCCGGCATGAATAGTGCAAGAAAAACAGCCTCAAATACCCTTCATCACACATGCATATACTAACCAAACCCCAACCTTTTCAGCTCCAGCCGGCGACCCTTCCCCGACCACGGTGGACACTGGCCGCGACTTCCAGTCGTCGGTTATCACCAACACCGCCTCACAACATGCATACACAACACACACGCACATACATATACACTACACAACCAATACGCAACAGCCCCTTTCCCAACCCTTTTTCCGGCACCGGCATGTCCACCCACGGCAGCGCCGCCCCTCCAGTAGCTAGCCTACATCCTCGGAAGCCCTTCCGGCGACTGCAACATTAAGAAGAAGAGAGAGAGAGAGAGAGAGAGAACGGGAGAGAGAAAAGGTGGCAAAAAGTAAGGTTTTAGGGTTTGGAGATAGTTTTTCACCGTTTTCCAACGAACGGGAAATCGGAATTGAATTTTGGAAGTTGTCCTAGATTCGTCTCATCGAGGGCTACGTTGTGTGTGAAAATCGGCTGAAACCGACGAATTTGAAATTTTCCAGTGAACTCTGGCGGTGGAGTGGCGGCACTGGCGTCGGCGTGCCGGAGACAGAAAAATAAAACGAGAAATAAAGAGAGAGGAGAGAGAGGCTTACATGTTTTCGGTACTTTTCAGCTCGTTCGAAGAAACGATGAAAAATGAATCGAATGAGCACCTATTTATAGAAAATGAAAAGTACTATTCACTAGGCTAGGTTACTGTTCATCTAAGCTAGGTTACTGTTCACGATAAGATTTCGGTTACTGTTCATCTCGATTCCGTTCCTCATTTTTCTGAAACTCCGTATTATGCCATTTTCTTCACCATTTGAGCTACGGGTGTCCTATTGACTTGTAGTTCGTTTTTATCTTTTCATTTTTCCGTTATGCATCTAATGATGTAAGAATATTCTATGTTCCATGTCTATAAATTTTATCCATCTAAAACCGACCGTTAAACACATATCTGAAACGCACGTAATTAAATTAAACACTCAAGAATTAATACACATAGGATATTTTTATTAAGGGTTTACTTATTTAATTAACCAATTATGCTTCTTTTTTGTCCTGGGTGCTACAATTTCGAACGGGCTTTACTGAAAGTTATAGAAACTTACCGTGGAGCAAGCAATCTAGCTTACATCACTATGCATTAGTATTGTCTGTTGTAACTTAAAGTTATTGCAGTGGAAAATAGTTTTGACAGATGATTTGTTTAAAATCTTTTCTAAGAATACTTTTTATAAAACCTTTTGTACGTAGTATGATAATAAGATATCGATGCATATAAAGCAATAAACACTTATCGTCTTATAGTAGTTCGAAGGTGGTGTAATCCTTCTACGTCCACTCAACTGCTTCCTCGAGTAGGAACTTCGTTAAGCAAGTTTGTTTTATATGATTCGACCTTACAAACTATCATCCTAACAAGTTAACACTTACAGGAACTCAACTTACACACAGTTGCTGCAAGTTCCTAAGTCAAACCCACTTAGGATCTCTAACACTCATACAGATTAATTGCATATAACCTTTAGACAACTGAACACTGAGCGAAGACTAAATCCTGTCAACTGAAGACACTTATTAAAACAACCTAAGCACACACCAACAAGATAAAAATATATATGTTTTCTTTAACTAGTGCAGCGAAACATTGATCCTTTTGTAACATTGAAGTTTAGAACTTGATTTGACTATTCCTTGAGGTTAAGTGACTGAAACTGTATGTCTTTGCAATGCTTGAGAGTTTTGAGCGATTCTTGCCTGAGTTAGAATGTAGAAGTTTCAATTGTCATTCCAGTCAACTTTTCTTCTATTTATAGATCTAGAAAAATATCCATTGAAGGAGACACACTCTCTTGAATATGAATCTCTTTCACATATGCATGACTTGCATTAAATGATCTTTGGTTATGCATTAACTCCTTCGTGTCTTGTATTGTGGATCATTTATTGCAGTTGTACCAAGTTATAGTTTAGATTATCAAACCACGTGTCCACTGTAGGTTGGCTATAAAATCAACAATTTGCAGATTATCTCTACTAACTCTATTTTGACATGTTGAAAAGATTGATCCTCGAATTAGGTTTTGATCTTCCTCATACTGCATCTAGGGTCAACTTTGCTTGTTATATTTAATGTGTCACTGAAACTTATAGCATGTAGGTTCTGGCCTTCTACAACCTAAGTTACTTCTCGTTGTAACTTAAACATACAGAGTTGCAGTATTTATACTTCTTGCAATTGTGTTGTATTTCGTACTTCTTGTTGTGCTTGAATAATATCTTTCTTCCAGAGTGTTTGCTCTTCCATTACTTACAGAACGACTTTTTACTCAGAGTCCTCCATTCTTCCAACTAAACTAAATACTCAAACCTAATCTAAGTTTCACTTAAACACTGTAAACAATTGGGTACTTTAACATCTTATTACAAGGTTATTTTATCTCATAAAAATCTAAACATTGAATTACTCATACCCTGTGTGAGTTGTAGAGATCACGTGTAGGTCTGTCTTTAAAACTTGCAGCAATCTTTGTGAAAGTTGAGTTTTAGTAGGTGTTACTTCGTTGAGTTAGAGTTTGTTAGGAAAAGTGTCCTGTAAATCAAGCGTTCTTAATGAAGTTCTTTCTTGAAAAGAAGTAGAGTAGACGTAGAGGGAATACACCACCCTCGAACCACTATATATCTTGTGTGTCGCTTTTCATACATTATATTTTGTTGCTTATACATTTTCTGCATTTATATCTCATCATTTTACATAAAAGATTTTCAAAGTTTATATTTCAAAAAGCTTTCAAAAGAACCATATCTATCAAAGTTGTTATTTCCATTGTAAGAACTCTGATAGTTCTGTAAGCAGCACCACGCTATAAGTTAGACTATATCTTGTACTAGAAGCTATGATAGGTTATAGTACAGCAAGTTTGACATATTTTAAAAATCGATAGAGGTTCATTTACCCTAAATCTTTGTACCACTTGAAACCAACAATTAGTTTGAGGAATCAAAGTTGGGCAATGGCATACAATATAGAGCGAGAAATTCCTCATTGGAAAGACATATTTCTCATAGCATCTTTGAAAAAAAACCTTGCATTTTTATCATATAAAAGTGTAATTTAGTCCTTCCACCATTTTAGTTCTCTAGAGCTTCTATTTTTGTGGTGTTATTAACTAGAAGACATAAGTCGTTTAACCTTTGAGAATGTCACGTTGTATCGTGAGTACTAGTCGGGATATATTTGTTTTTTAGGGAAAATGTCTCCTTGACTCAACTTTCCAACATTCATTAATAAGCATTTTCATGGCTCTTTTCATAGAAAAGTTATTGATGCTGTTTTCTGGATCTTAAGTAGCGAAAGCTCGAAGACCCTACTGGAATTTAAAGTTCAAAGGCTTTTTGAGTTTTCAGCAAGAATCTATCGTTTGTAATGTTGCCCAATATTATCAGCATCCACTATTAAAATCTATTGTTTGCAATATTGCAACATCGTTAGCAACATTTTTATTATCTTCTGTAAGAATTTTACTTTTCTATTTTATCTTATTATTAATATTTTTGGTCCACTAGAAACCAACATATCATTGTGGACACAAATGTTCAAAGAATGCACAATTTCTTACCCTTTGATGTCATCACTTTGAATCTGATCATGGGTCCCATAACTATGTATGTGGCTTATATCTATGTTTCATGTTTCTCACGTGACTTTCATCTCTGATTTGATAAAATTATGAGGTGTCTAGAAATGAATATATTTTTTTTTAGATTAGTAATAGTAGAAAATTTTAACTTGCTTTGAATTATATTAAATAAATTAATATTTTGATTTACTTGAAACTACCAAACCTTATAAACCTACATATTAAAATTTCATAAAATTATGAGATATAGAGCTATGGTTTTGAATATCAAAATAGTATCAATAAACATATCAATTTTATCGTAAAAAGAATAGAAAATAAATACTAAATAAATAAAAAATAGAAGGGTTGGTGTCACCGTCTTGGAGTACGGATCCTAAGATATGTACGTCCAATCTAACCCGACGCACACACATGTCTTTTTCTTTTTTTTATCCATCTCTAAACTCTAATTCTTTTTTATTTCCCTCCTTCTTCGAATGACATCTTATAATGCTCCATTCCCCTTTTTATTAGAAATAGGTCGTCAACCTTTACTTATTTAGAAATTAAGAGAATTATAATTACTTTCTAATATACAGCGGAAGACATAAAATGAAGACACGAGAGCAATATATATATATATATATATTTTATTTTTAAAAACCGTAACACATATACATATATATATATATATATATATATATATATATATATATTCAAAACTAGATCGTGTCTTACCCACATTTCTAGGTAAAATGTTCATATCAAAAGCCTATCTAAAATTACACGACAGACATATATACTTGACAGGATACAAGTCTAAGCTCATAGTTTATCATACTATACATATTTAACAATTTATTGTTCTCAAAAGGAAACATTTTCTAGTAAAATTTTATAAATACAGTGAGAAGTCGGCCCAGCCTGCTATACGTCCACGTCATCATCTGCCGAGTTTGAAAATATAAAAAGCAACATCATGAGACACCTCCGGAGAAGGATCCCAGTGGGATAACTGTACACTCTAATATATACTGAAGCAATTAAATTAATTAGCACATATTATATGTCCTTCGGGCATGCTCACCCTGGACCATACATAACATAAAGGAATGTGGGAGTCGCTCATCCACTAAACCTTGCTTTCATAGACCAGGCATTTTCGCCCTTATGGTCGTCGCCCGATAGTGAAGCAACTACCGGTTATAGCTACGGAGCTTCAGCCGAAGATTTTCATACATAACTATTTAATTTAATTATCAACACATAGTAAAGTGTAGAAGTTACCTACTTGAAAGCTGAGGGTGCGAGGATTGCTTGTAGATTCACCGACCGTCTCAACTGCACTCGATACACTTAACTGTTTAGACAATTATATTGTATACATTCTCATTTATAACTTATATTTAGGTTATCTTAACCTAAAATATAGTCATTTACTAACTTAAGGAAAATAAATCATTCTACGAGCATATATATTATCATGATTTTATACACTTTATTCAAGCATATAAATATATTAACCATACTTCATTTAATACATACTTGATTCCTATATGAAATTCTAAACATGATCATATCATAACCAAAACATTTAAGTAAAAATAGCATATGAAATAAAATATCATACTTGTGATATAAAATTTTTAGACACTTAAATTAGTGATTCTAGGCATAAAATGACACATAAAACCACAACAATTTTAATAATTCATAAATGATTCCAAAAATGACAAGAATATTTACATAGTCACATAATAGTGTTAGATATCATATTCTGAAAATTGACAATATTTCATCATCTACATATATAAATAAAATTAATTCTATAAACTAGTTTTTCACTTCAATTTCAACTCAAAATCAGTCTATTTTAAAAATTTATCAAATATTATAGTTATCACAAAATAATTTCATATTTTCACAGAATTTAAAAAACATGTTGAAGTATAACATACACAAATATAAACTAAAACTAAGGTTTACATACTTAGTTATGAATTTTCTAATTTGGCTGAAAACAGGGTACTTTATATGGTGAAAACATGTTTTCTTGTAAAAATTCTCATAATTTTTATATCTGTTGAAGGAGATGTCTTCTCTTTTGAATTTGAAGTAGTCTGACCAAAGGCATGGTTCGCATTTAATGCGACTTGACCTTCTCTTTTGGAGCATTTAACGCGGCAGTTGCGGCTAGCAGCTTTCTGCAGCGCGTCAGTCCATGTGGCATCTTTGTATTGGCTTCGTGTCTGCAACTTTGATCTTGTCTCGAACGGCTCTTTTTATTCTTTCTTAGATCTTCGTTCCTCGTACTACATTTATTCTTTCTCGGATTGCAGGATACTTCTTGTTTGTCATTAGCGCTGTTTCTGTTTAGACAATAAGCTCTGCGCTGTATCCTAGGTCTAGTGCAGCTGATGTCTTCTTACAGTGCTGCTGTAACTTGGACCTTCTTGCAGTATCTTCTGGCAGTACTGTTGTATTCTTTTCTTGTAGCACTCCTGTATCTTTTTCTTGCAGCGATGCTGCACGCCGTTCTTTCTTACTTTACTGCGGTGCTGTAACTGCCTTCTTGCAGCAATGTTGTATCTACTTTCTTGCAGCAGCATCTTTTCGATAAGCTCGATGCAGCTAAGTAAGTTATGAAAACCTCCATCTTTCAGCACTTAAAACCAGACTCAAAGCTAGTCTATGATTTCACTTAAACACTGTGAAAAATGGGGTACTCAAAATTTCCTATTACATATATGTTTTGTTTCATCAAAATCTAAACATTGAAATCCTAACAAATATCTTTCAACAAGAAGTAAAACTTTTACATATAACAACTAATACATTTGTTGGGTAAAGAAAGTAATATCCTTTAGATAAATAAATAATATCTTTACACCTTTAAGATAAACAAGTAATATTTTTACATATAACAAATAATACCCTTATTTCAATAAAATAAGTAATATTTTTCAATAAAACAAAGTAAAACAGTAACTAACTAATACCTTATAAGTATGCAACTAATACCTTATGAATATACAATTAATATCTTCACTAACGAATTTATGCAGATTCAGGTGGATGCAGGGAGAATCCACTTATCGAGTCAGGTCGGGGGTATAGATCCTTAGATCCGTACTCGGGTGTATATAAGGTTTTGCCATAGAAAATTTGATTGAGTTATACATTTCCTAAATCTTATAACACAAATATTTTTATATATGCACCTGGTACATAAATCCTAAATCCATGTAATCGGGTCGACCCAATTTAAGGGTGATTTTTATGCGTCCCCACATGCCAATTGTCTGCACTCACACTCTATCCTACATGATCGTACTCTTACAAATATATAATACATTTTAGTTATGATAGTGATATATTTATGTTACTTTAGTTGTACCCATACATTATCTTACATAGACAGGTATTGCATTTAATTATGTAAGTGATGCATTTTGGTTATGTTAGTGCTATATTTATGTTATACACGCTCTCGCATTTTCTTATTCTAAAAAATATATAGTACTTTTTAGTTATGTTAGTAATGCATCTTAGTTATGCTAGCAATACTATTGTGTTATGTGAATAGTACTCTTACATTATATAATTTGAGTAAATTAGACTATACATTTAAGTTGATGCATTAATTGTAACGTCCCGATTCTTTTTGGTAAATAAATCTTAACCGAGACGTTACTCACTCATAAAAATTCACTCTTTCAAAAGAATAAAGATAAATAAAAATCAAGAATAATTTAAAATTCAAGATTTATTATAAAATATACGTTTCCATAATTCATAAAATATCACATTTACAAATAAAAAACTTATGTAACCTTTGCTCATCGGCTACCAGCATCCACCGCTCGCACGCCACGCCCTAAACTCCTCAAACTGAAAACATTTTAAAAGAGGGGTGAGTGACAAAAGTACACTCAATGGGGTGGGGAACTCGGGATGACATAAAATAATTTTGGAAGATTTTACACACATGCCAAAAATACTATTTTATCACATAAAACAGATTTTCTTAAAACATTTGCCTTTTAATGAAAACCGTAGAAAATAGATCATTTCCAATCACGTGACTTAAATCATTTTATAATGTAAGCATCCATCTCAAATCAATAATCCTTCACATTCAAACATATCACTTTCATTATCACATCTACGGTTTTTAACCGTCTTGCAATACAGATACGGGTCTTAGCCGCCCTGGAAACATATAATCCATCATTCACATTCAAACATCACTTTTCACATAATTTACGGTGCTTAGCCGCCATGAAAGCATTTTACGGTTCTTAGCCGTTATAAAAACATTTTTTTACGGGTCTTAGCCGTCTTGAAAACATATGCGGGTCTTAGCCGTCTTGCATAATAATAAAAACATATGCGGGTCTTAACCGCCTTTTTATGACGTACTTAACCGTCTTTTATGGCTTACTTAACCGCCTTTTTTATGACGTACTTAACCGTCTGTTATGGCGTACTTAACCGCCTTTTTCGGTGATCAGCCGTTATTCATACGCATGCACATGCACACATCAACATACACATAAAAGCACATTATTTTAACAAAGCACTTAGTTGCAGTTTTCAACTGCCATGAAAATACATCTTATTTGCACATATGCAAATATCAACTTCCCATCATCCTTCACCTTTGCATTCACAGTAAACATTCACAATCCATCATGTGCTTTGAAACATTCATTAATCATATCCATCATACACATGTCCATAATTACGTATTTCAATTATACAAGCATTCATCAGTCCTTATAATTTCCATCAATCAACTAAAACAATTAATAATCAAGATCCGTCACTTAACCTTAATCATTTAGTAATCACATTCACATTCATCATATCATAACATCTCATGCATTCAGCACATAAACCCAACACATTTCATATAGCATAATAAAATTCGTAATATTTTGAAAGTAATATAAATACCGACTTAGCACTTTTCTCCACATTTAATAATAATCTTAATTTAAAGAATTTACCCCCACTTTGTTCGGTGGTTACCACGTGAGCAGCAAGTGTTAGAGATCACGTATCCCAAGGCTTCACTCCAACATGTAGCCTACATAAAATTACGGTGTTTCCTTAGATTTTTTCTTAAATATAATTTAAGATTTAAATGCTATCGTATCTGAACGGAAGACCTAACGATTGAGATTGAAGAAAGAAGAGGTCAAGATCAGTTTATAAGGTTGAGATGAAAGAGAATGAATTTTGGATCACAACAAAACAAGAATGAGCTCGATCGGAGTTGAAACGAGCTCAAACGAAGCATTTTAAGATTTAGGGGTATTTCGGTAATTTGGGTAAAGGTTTGGAGATCGTTTTTCGCCATTTTCCGGCGAACCGGAGATCGGAATTGAATTCTGGAAGTTGTTCCAGTTTCGTCTCATCGAGGGCTACGTCGTGTACGAAAATCAGCCGAAACGGACAAGGTTGACATTTTCCGGTAGCGGCATCGACGTTTTTCGCCATTTTCCGGCGAACGGGGGATCAGAATTGAATTTCGGATGTTGTCCCAGATTTGTATCGTCGAAGACTACGTCGTGTGCGAAAATCAGCCGAAACGGACAAGTTTAGAATTTTCCGGCAGCGGCAGCGGCGGCTCCGGCGATTCCGGTGGCGACCGGAAACAGAAAAATAAATAAAGAGACGAGAGAGAAAATAGAGAGACTTACGTGTTTTCGTCGCTTTTCGGCTCGTTCGAAGAAAGGTGAAAAAAATGAAATGAATGAGCGCGTATTTATAGAAAAATCTGGAAAATTGCTGTTCATTTACTGTTCACGATAAGGGTCGGTTACTGTTCATCCAGATCCCGTTCCTTGTTTTTCCGAAATTTCGTATTTTGCCCTTTTCTTCACCATTTGAGCTACAAGTGTCCGATTGACCTCTAGTTTGTTTCTATCTTCTCGTTTTTCCATTACGCATCTAATGGTTTAAAAATATTTTATGTTCCATGTTTATAAATTTTATCTCTCTAAAACCGATCGTTACACATGTATCTGAAACGCACTTAATTAAATTAAACAATTAAAAATTAATACACATAAGATATTTTAATTAAGGGTTTACTTATTTAATTAATCAATTATGCTTCGTTTTTTATCTTGGGCATTACATTAATACATTTATGTTATATTATTAATACATTTATATGATACAAGAAATACTCTTACATTATATTTCAATTAAAACAAGCTAATACATTTATATAGATGAAATAATACCTTTATGTACAGCTAGAGATATCTTTATAAAATGTTAGTGATACTTTTTTGTAGCGGGTTTCAGCAAAAAAAAAAAAACTTATATATGTGTTGCGCGGATCCGAGTTTCAATTAAAAAGAACTAATACCTTTATATAGATGAAATAATAGATTTATGTATAACTAGTGATACTGTAACACTCAGGACAAAAACGAATCATAATTGGTTAATTAAATAAGTAAACCTTAATTGAAATATCTTATGTGTATTAATTCTTGAGTGTTTAATTTAATTACGTGCGTTTCAGATATGTGTTTAACGATAGGTTTTAAATGGATAAAATTCATAGACATGGAAAATAGAATATTTTTATATCATTAGATGCGTAACGGAAAAACGAGAAGATAGAAACGAACTAGAGGTCAATCGGACACCCGTAGCTCAAACGGCGAAAAAAAGGGCAAAATACGAAGTTTCGGAAAAACGAGAAACGAAATCTTATCGTGAACAGTAACCTACTCATGAATAGTAACTTTTCAAATTTCTATAAATAGGCCCTCATTCGATTTCATTTTCACCATTTTCTTCGAACGAGCCGAAAAGCGTCGAATACACGTAAGTCTTTCTCTCCTCTCTCTTTCCTTTTAATTTTATATTCCGTCGCCGCCGTCGCCGGAACCGCCGCCGCCGCTGCCGGAGTTCGCCGGAAAAAGTCAAACTCATCCGTTTTGGCTGATTTTCATACACAACGTAGCCCTCGACAAGACGAATTTAGGACAACTTTCGGAATTCAATTCTGATTCTCCGTTCGCCGGAAAATGGCGAAAAACCACCGCTGCCGTCGCCGGAAAAAGTCAATCCCGTCCGTTTCGGCTGATTTTCGTATATAACGTAGCCCTTGACGATACGAGTCTAGGGAAACTTCCAGAATTCAATTCCGATTCTCCGTTCGCGGGAAAACGGCGAAAAACCATCTCCAAAACCCCAACCCTTGTTTCTTGCCACCTTATCTCTCTCCCATTTTTCTCTCTCTCGCTCTTTTTCTCGAGGTTGTAGGTGCCGGAAGGGCTGCCGGAGTGGTGGGCTAGCCACTGGAGGGGTGGCGCCACCATGGGTGATGGCGGCGGTGCCGAAAAATGGATTGGAAAAGTAGTTGTTGCATTGTGTTTGTGTAAATTGTATTTGACGAAGGGTTTTCGTGGCTGTTTTTATGGTACTATTCACACCGGAATCCGGTGAGGGATGGCCGGATCTGGTAGCCGGTGATTCAGGCTAGCCATCGGACTAAGTTTCGATGGCATAGGCCGGCGACGCCGCAGCCGGTGGCGCCGGGAAGGTGGCTGCTCGAGCAGGCCGACGACGGGAGCAACCTGCCCCGCTGCCTAGAAAACTAGGCAGCCGTCGGGAAATTTTCCCGTCGCGGGGAACGCATGCGACGCCGTATTTTCGATTCGTTTTCGATCCGAATCTCGTTTTCTTTTCGTCGTTCTTTAACATCGAGTCGTCGTGTCACGTCCCATTTTCGAAATAGAATAAAATATAAAAATTTAACATTTCGGGCGTCCAGCAATTTAAAACAAACTACATAATTTACATAAAAGTTTTAAAATGATCAGAAATCGCAGCAAAATATAAATACAGACCATCATACTTTTACAATTCTTCAATAACTTGTTTAATTATTACAAAATTATGTACTCGCATCTTTATTCACATTCGGCTCCCAACGTCCGAATCTATAAAAGTAAACACGAAAAAAGGGGGTGAGTGTATATAATACACTCAGTGGGATCACGCTGTATAAGGTATCAATTCATAAAATATACCAAAATAAACACATTCCATTTCATGACATATAATTCATTCAAGTATAACCATTCATCGCAATCAAACTTCATTTAATCAATATCATTCATCTCAATCACCTGTAAACATATCACATTCATTTTCATCTTTACGGTTTTTAACCGTCTTGTAACATATGCGGTTCTCAGCCACCATCATAACATATTACGGTTATTAACCGTCATAAAAGCATATTGCGGTTCTCAGCCGCCATCATAACATATTCTTTACGGGTAATACCCGTCATAATACGGTGATCAGCCGTCATATACGGCCCTAGCCGCCTTGCATACGCATGCACATGCACACATAATTTCATCACAATCACATAATAAAATTCACATAAAAGCACAACTTGATTGCACATACGAAAATATCAAATTCACCTCGTCATATCATCACATTTCATATATCCAGCACATAAGCCCAACACGTTTCATATTGAATGACATTCATAATTTAAATACGTGAAAGAGAATTATAAAATAACAACTTAGCATATTTTTCCCACCTGAAGAGCAGCTGAACAAAAACTTTAAACTTCCAAACTATGTACGGCGTAAAACCCGGAGTGTCTCCTACAACAGAAAGTCTCGACTTAGTCTTTATTCAAATTATGATCGATTTAAAATAAATTTAATATTTTTAAATTAAACCCTAATTTTGGAAATTAATATGATTTATTTTGTAATTAAATGTAAAATTCATAGTCCATATAGATCAAATTAAAATTAATAGCTCGAATTAAAATAGATAAAAAAAAATTAGGGTTATTTAACCTTAATTTTAGAAATAATAATTAAATTGTAACTTAATTCAATTAGCATAATATTTATAAATTTTTAGTCTCAAAAGCAATCTTGCAAAATATAGACATAAATTATAATTCCAATTAAAATCTTTGATTAAAATTTATAATAACAACACAATAATAATTAATTCCTAACTTAAGCTTACATTATAGTTCCTTAATTAATTAAATAAAATTATAACTTTATACCCTTATTTAATCATATAATTTGATTCAAATAATATAAACTATTTTACATAGTTCTCTTTATTAATTTACTCGTCTCATTCATTAAATTTGATTAACTATAAAATAACATTTAAAATTTCATATACATAAATAAATAATAAAAATTAAAGTGTGCTTTATTATAATTCTCACAATTTTTAGGTACAATTTTATGATATCGTCATATTTTAAAGAAGATTGCGTAATATTTTTTATCCGAATTCCATGTTCGAAATTTATATATTAAATTTCTAGTAAGTTTATTATAACTTTTATATTTCCTAATATTTTACAATATTAGATGAAAATATGTATCATTAATATAACATTTAGAAATCTAGGAAAACAATTACATAATAACATCAATAATAATAAAACTATGTAATTTATATAAATTTAAGGGTTCGATTATCCGCATTCGTATTTTCAGGTGGTATTCATACATGTACTTAATTAATTTAGGTTTTATATGCAATTTATAACCTAATTATGCATATAAATAAATTCAGCAACAAGATAAAAATAAAAAGACATTTTTTCCCCCCCATACTTAGCAAATTTGCATAGCATAACCAATCCCACATATCACCTCCCCTGCTGCTGAATCCGTCGCCACCCAGCCTCTCTTCCACCACCAGTTCGCCGCAGCCGGCGACTGGAAGTCGCCGGCGACCAAACCTACTCGAGCTCACCCCAGTTTCCCCCCCCACGAACACAGCCCTACCCACTCCAAGACTGACCAACCACAGCAGCCCCAAACATCATCGCTCATCGCACCAGCGGCGCCGCTGCTCTAGGCGGCGCCTCCCCCTCTTCGCCGGCGCATCTCCGGCACCGGTCACACTTGCCACAATACACACACGACACCCCAGACCAGACCTACACACACACGCATGCACGCACGCATGCAGGCCTTCAGCCGGACGAACCAGTTTCAGTCCAGCGAGACTGCCGCTTCCAGCGGCTGTTCTTACTCCGACGCGCCGGCGCCACCCCGGCGCCAGCTCAGACCAAGACCGCGGCGAACAGCAGCTTCCAATACGGCGGAGGCAGCTTCAAGTATAGCAGGGGTGATGAAGAAAAGACACACACTTAGCAGCGTCTTGGTTCTCCTAACCCGTCCTTGCGACGAGCTTGGCGAAAGCTACTTTTGTGACCATTTACCTTGCCGGAGCTGATGATCGGTGGAGGAAATACGGTGATCTACGTGGCTGCAAGCTTGAGAGGAAGAAGAAAAAAGGAGAAGGCTTGGTTGCTTATGTTTTCGAATGGAAGAGATGGAAAGGAGGAGCTTGCTTTACCACTTAGCTTGCAGTTTCGTACAGAGGAAAAGAAAAGAGCATGGCCTCCCTTCACCTTCAATTAATGCTTCTAGATGGATATTGACCTAAGCCCCTAACCTACATGCCTATGCTTCAATTCTTTAAACTTCTAAGTTGTAATACCTAAACTATGCAACCTATGATATGTATATATATAAGCACGTTACATAATCTACTTTGATGCATAAGCTAAGGTAGTTATTTATATTATAATTATGTCATGCATATTCATATATATTAAGCATGTAGATTTGCTTGAGCTTAGGTTATAAATATATTTTATGAATTTTATATCTTAATGTTATATAATCTATATCATATATAACATATATTAAGAGTTAATACTATATAATTATATATATATATATATATATATTAAGGTAATATATTATATAGTTATATTTTAAAAAAAAAAAAATTTAGGTGCTACACGTCGCCAACAAAATATCGCTAACCGGGGGTCGTGGGTCTCGGTTAAAGTCAACCCTTTGACCGAATTACCGAAATACCCTTCAATTTTAAAATGCTCCGTTCGAGCTCGTTTCAACTCCGATTGAGCTCATTCTTTTTTTGTTGTGATCCAAAATTCATTCTCTTTCATCTCAGCCTCATAAACTGATATTTCTCTCTCATTTTCTTCAACCTCAATCGTTAGGCCTACCGTTCCGATTCGTCTCATCTCGATCGATAATATTCGATTCGATATCGGTTAAATCTTTAATTATAGATTATAATGAACTAAGAAAACATCATAAATTATGTAGGCTACCTGTTGGATTGAAGCCTTGGGATACGTGATCTTGGACACTTGCAACTCACGTGGTAACCACCGAACAATGTGGGGGTAATTTCTAAATCTTTATCCGTTTACAGTTTTCCTTATTCCAAGCATGATTGAGGAATACTAAATGCTGTGATTATATATTTGCTGTGACATATTTATTACTGTGAGGGGTGGGCCCGCTGAGGCGCCCCTTCATGCATTCGTCCCTAACCCCCATTCTTCTATGAAAAGGTTTGGTGGTCCTTGAAATGCACCAGCGGTATTTGAGACCGTTTTATGGGATAAGACGGGCGATGCCCGCACCTATTCGTCCCTTACCATTTCTAATGTCTGTTGTGCATATTTCGTATTGTGATTAGTGATGATTATACGTAATTCTGATTCAAATATATGTGTTAAGATTTAGACGCGGATTTTATTCCCCACGAGTGTATTCAACGCACTCATCCCATATTCTGTAATTCACGTTACAGGAGGTGATAAGCATGACGAACCCTAGAAGGAGAGAGGAGGTGCTATATTTTTGGATCTGTAATTATTTTTAATATGATGTTTCTCAAACTTGTCTTTATAAAACAATGTTGTAAGGAATCCACGTTCGGTGGTTTGATAATGTGTATTCGGGATGTGAGATCCTGATGATGAGGGTTGTTTGGGATGGGAGATCCTGATGTTTTTCCGCTGTAAATATTATGTTAATTCGGTTGAAGCCGATGGTTATTATGTAATATTTTATGTTCGTCTCCTACCTCTTTTCTTCTTCCTGCACGCCCGTGTGAAAAAATTTGATAAATATTTTTATAAGAAAATGGGGCGTGACAGATACTCTTATATAATATTAGTGACACATATATATAACGATGTTTCAACAAAGAAAAAATTCTTATATATAAATTGCACAGAACTAGGTCGGGTACCAATTATTGCATGGATCTACTCATCTTGTACTAGATAACGTATTAAATATTAAAAAACTTGGATGTGTTTAGATATGAGATATAATTTCGAAATGATCTGTAATAGTAAATAGAGCTGGCAATTTGGGTCGTCCAACCCGACTCAACTCCACGGGCCAGATGACAAAGTTAGGTTGGGCTTATAAATTTGGCGCCCAGTCTAGCTATGCTCGGGCCATCGGGCTAAATTGGCCATAATCTCTAATTATTTTTTTAAGATTAAAAATATTATTAATTAATTAAAATTTTTACCAATTTGCATGGGAAAAAACTTCATATAAGATAATTTAACACCTGCTATTTAAATTATAGTAATCTATTTGAAGAAGATAATTTATTTAATATAATCAAATTATTAGTGGGGGCAAAGTCTAATCTTTTTAACTTTTTTTTTTCCATTCATAGATGTTTCAATTCAATTCACATAGCTTGATAAATGATTCAAATTACTTAGAATCTTAATTTAAATTAGTTAATGATGGTTAAAAAAAAGAATAAATAAGGAAAAATATAATTATAAATAAAAACATGAAATATGTAAGTTGCCCGAGCCCATCCGCCCATCGGGCCACTTGGACCGAACCAAAAGGTTTCGACATTTTTCGGATCATAATTATTAGAGCCCAACCAAACTTTATTTATGGACCATTTTGGTCGAACTCAAATTGCCGACTCTAATAATAAACATGTAAAACTCCTTTGTACGAAGAATATAAAATTCATATTAATAAATTAAAACTTTTATTGACTAAATTTTCTACTTGATCTCATTAACCTATCATAACATATTAAAATCTCACAAAATTTGGAGGCGTTTAAATAAGATGAATCTCTGAATAGAAATAATATCAACACCTAAATTTTGAGGATCAAGGTAGTGGTGATATTAACTTTTTCCTTAATTTAGAGCTGAACAGAGGTATGAATTGGAAAGGAGTCCGGATCTATAAAATTGATTTCATGGCTTTTATGACTAGAAAAAAAAAATTCATCGTATGGGCCCTTTTTCCCCCTCAAATTTTAAAATACTATATTAATATTGTGAAATTAGTTATATATAATAAGATAATTTTTAATGTTAAGGTATAATTGAATTAAAATTATTGATGGATTGTAATATTATTTCATATTAAATATATATATATATATATATATATATATATATATATATATATATCTTAATTTTACATAAGTCTCATATCTCACACTTTTCAATCTTTAATTTTTCTTAATTATTTTAGGTATCAAATTTATAATAATAGAATGGTGGTATGAGTTTTCTAGATAACTGAAATGAGTAAATTATATTTATAGCCACTTATATTTGTATTATTCAATTATCCATCATTTGAGTTTTATCATTTTAGTATCTAATCATTAATACGAAACTGTTAAAAGAATATTAAAAATTTGAGGTTAATATATATTCACTGTAAAATAAAAAAGTACTAAATACATATATAATTTATATGCATATCGAATTTTTATATACCGTAAATGGACTCCATAAATAAATGGTGTGTATATATATATATATATATGTGATTATCTAAGTTTAAGAACAGTCCTAATAATATCAGAATCCATCATATCTAATATTATAATGTAAACGAGTATGAAAAAAATTAGGGTCTGGTTATCCACACCCCAAGTTCTTCTAAATACACCCCAAATTCTAAACACACCCCACAAAATTAAAAAATAACACACATAATACTAAATACACCCCATAACATTACCAAAATACGCTCTAATAATAAAACAATTAAATAAAATGTAAAAACAAAATTCTTTTACTAAATGCACACACCCCAAACACAAACCCTAACAAACACCAAGAGCACACCCCCACCCCCAAACTACAAACTCTAAGAATCGAAAATTTAAGGAGTGTTCGACCTTCAATCGAACAAATTTTGGCAAGTTTGGTTTAGCACGAAAAAGTCGACAATGGATCCACACCAAGAAGATGAAATTCAAAGTAAGTGAAGTTATCAATTTTGAGTATGAAATTATCAATTTAATGTGTTACATTTATGTAATATTATTTGAAATATAATGTAAGTGTTTATGATTTATGTTTAGAACGTTTTTTATGGAAAACAATGGTTTATTTGCTGAGAATGCATTTTTTTCATTCGATTGCTGCGTTGGCTTGGTGGTTCTAGAAAGGGTCCCATTCGACCTTAGTTGGTTGAATGGAATGAGATATGTTCGACCAAGGGCCGAATGTAGTATGGTATGTTCAATGAGTGGCAGAACATGAGGCTTTTGGTTTGACCTAAGTTCGAACGAAAGACATTATGTTCGATTGAAGGCCGAATGAAATACAATATATTCGACCCAAGGCTGAATAGAATGCAATATGTTCGATAAGCGGCCTAACATTTGCGTTGTCCTCGACTAGCTACTGCTCGATCAGTGTAGTTTAGGTTAGGTTTGATAATTGTTCGGCCTATATGTTATGTAATCGACCACTGTTCGAACAAGGGTCTAAAGTATAGTCGAATAGAACCATTCGTTGTTAATTTTATCGGTTCTTCCTTATTTTAGATTGATTTGAAAAATATATATAGGTGAATTGATGAAATTGTTCATGAATATTGCAGGTGAGAATACTATTTATATGAGAAGGACACGACCAACTTCTTCAAATCGAAGGCGTCGGGCCGAGAAGGCCTCAACGACCCATCCATTAATTGCTTCAACTTCTGTCCTTTCTATGATTGAATACCAACCACATGTAGAGGAAGAAGAAAGTGATGATGATGAACAAGAAGAGATGCAAGAAGAGGTGCAAAAGGAGACTGATGATGATGATGATATTCTTACTGGCCCTTGTCCTGGTGGACCACTTGATCCCCGACTGATTCCAAGCTTCAAAATGCATGTGACATATGCTATTTGGAACGGTGTGTAAAGGGGCATACTCAAGTGTCGGTGCCACACTACCAAGATGGAGACGTGAACGTTTGATGTTCGCAATCCGGGTTGGATTGAGATGCTTGAGCGCAGTCTCTTTCCAAACTTGAGGTGGATGTCGTATAAGACGCCGAATAAAAACCTCATTTGTGTGTTTGTTGAGCGTTGACAACCAGAGACCAACACGTTCCATATGCCCTGGGGTGAGATATATTTTACGTTGGATGACGTATTTTGTCTCACTAGACTTCCTATTAGTGGAAGCTCAGTAATGGTAGAAGAGGGTAGAAGTAGACCGGAGCCACATTCAGAAACCATTAGTAGGTTAGTGGGGATTACTGAAAAAGTCGCAAAGGAGAGACTCTCTGGTCTTCGAGAAAGTTCAGTCAAATTGGAATGGCTTCGAACTCGATTTGAAGTAGATACGGCATCCAAGAATCTTAGAAAGTTAACGCGTGCAGCTCATGCATATCAATGGTTTATGTTGGGTTGTTCTCTGTTTTCAGATAAGACGGGCACAGGAGCCTCAACCAAGATTCTTAGGAGTTAGAACACGTAAACCTCATCCTTTAATAGGCTTTGGGAACAGCTATTTTAGCATTTCTGTATCGACAGTTGGGATTAGCCTATCGAAGAAGTGTATTTGACACTACTCGAGGTATCACCCTAAAATTGTTATAGGTACGTCGCCTCAAAATGTATTTTGTTTTATTTTCCTAACCTTTAAATTTTAAATTGTGTCAAGCTTGGATATACGAATATTTCCCAATTTTCAGACGAACACATAATGTCAATTTTTGATTGGGAGAGCCACTTGCAAGAAAATGGATGTAACGATCTCATGGAGGTGGAACTATCAACCAATTACTAGCTATTATAGAAGTTCTGGACACCATGTTGCCACACAACATGAGTAATTGTTCAAGTTATCATATTTGTGCTTATGATTTATTGTCTCTCAACTTTATACGTATTCTTCAACTTATATGTGAAGGTGAATTAGACACCATATAGTGAGATTCGAACTCACTATCCACTGGATCCAGTGACTTTTTATTAAGGGTGTGTTCGAGCCTTTGATGTAATAGAGCTGTATCATCCGAACCGTGTTTTTCATCAATTTGGATTTATTCAAAGGGTCCCGGATGAGCCGTTGGTTCCATTCATCTCCCGAAAGGGTAATACGGGAGCTTAATACAAGGTCACGTGGGACGCACTAGGAGCTTATTAAAAGAACCATGTACTGTCTGCCGAAACACGTGAGAGAACTGCCTATACGGCTTGGGAGTGCGCAGAGGATTATGTTGATTGGTATTCCAGAGTTTCACACTCGTTTATCCAGAATCCAAAGAATGTTGCTGCTGATAATGTCCGTACGACGAGACCTAGAGGCCCACAACTATGGGACATGATCTCCAATGCATTGGGCCACGTAGAGCTTGTGTACCAGCAGTGGTCCGAGAATGAGGATGGATTAGATGTTTTGCTCGTGGTTTCAACCTTAGTTGGAGCTTATCAGGCCTTGAAGATTGAGAACGATGATCCTCTCGAGTCGTCTAGACAAGCTTCTAGTAGCAGATCTCATAGACCTCGTCAAGCTTAGACTTGCTGTTATTGATTTCCGAACTTATCGTTATGTGTAATTTGAATATCTGTCTTTTAGAAACAACTTATGTGTGTCATTATCCTGTTTTACGTGAAGTAATTTAGTTATTTCAACTCATTGAATGTTTATTTTTACCTGTTGAATTTTATGGTCGACGAATTATCAAAACCACGACATAGAACATGAGTAATATTGCACATTTGCTCCGTAATCGACTCTATTTGTCCACACAAGACGAACAATGCTCAGCTCGTTTGGCCATATATCGAACATTATGCAATATGTTTGACCTATAGTCGAACATTACTCAATATATTCGATTATGGATCTAATATTACTCAATATGTTCAGCTAAATGTCAAACATTCTGCTTAGTGTTTGAATAGCACGAGGCAAACATAATCGATTTTCCTTGATTTCAGTTCATATCTATTGACAAACAATACCTACATTAATATAAATGGGTCACCATACCAATAAGAGTCAAACTTAACATCAAAATAATCCAATTACAAAAGAAACGATGTACAAAAATACGTAAGACGAGCTATTACTAAAACAGAATGTTTATACTTGGTATAACACATATACTTTCCTATGAATTATCATAAAAAAAACTAATCATCGATCAGAATTGTATCTTGACCCACAGACAAACTTTCACTGTAGGTTGTTCGTAGCAACTCAAGTTCAAGATCAACTCTTCTATCCAGTCTTTGATTCCATATATACATTAGAATACAATCCTTGAAAGTCTTGGAGTTGTTAGATAAGATCACTACGAACTTGCGTCCATAAATTCTCTTCCAACCCAATTACATAGGCAATCGATCGAAAACCACAGTGGCCGTCGCCCAAAAGATTTTTGATACTCACCATATGTGGTTGCAAAAGAGCTGAAAGTTGAACTACAAAAACTTCATTTCCAGCTTTTCAAACTGAACGCCGCCTTAGGGTAGCATCTTCCTCTTCAATGTGGTAGAAATTGGGGTAGACTAGGCAGTCCTGTCTACATGGATAGTTTTCTACTCCTCAAACAAACAACTATCATGGATTGATTGAACGTATTCAAACTTGCTTGGGTTACTTTCGTTGAGATTTCCTTTTTTGCCTTTGTTTTGTTAGGCCTACCACAAGGACGTGTGTTCATGACGGGCTCTTGCAATGAAGAGGTCGAACGTATTGATATCTCGTGGAGTCTTTTTAGCAACAACTTTTAAGCCTCAAAAGCCTCTCCGAACATGTGATTAATATTACTAACGGTTTTGACCCAATGATTACTAACATCAACGTTGATACTATTTTCCGCCATAGATGGTCTGCAATCCAATTTTCTCCAAAAATTGTGGACCATCTCAAGTTGAATAACTTGACTATCCCGTGACAACACAACAAATTCATGTGCACAAGGCAACCCACACGTCTTCCTCAGAACACATCCGCAAATTAAAGGATCTACACAGCAACTATCCATACCACTCATCTCCTCCAAAATCTTACTAAGGGCATGAGAGACACTAATCCTCTAATATTCTTGAACATAGAAGAGGAATACCGATGTAGTGTCACATTCAAGCTTTGTTCAAAAGATGCCAAAACGTGAGTATGTGACGTGATGAGTAGATGATGTATACTTTCCCATGATATCTCAAAATTCGATTGAGTGGAGGCCAACTATTTTTTTAGTTTGGCATGTGCACTCTCGGCCTTATAAGTAAAAAAAATTCGCCAGTAAATAAAATATAAATAATGCATATAAAAATAATTCATTCATGAATTATAATTGTTATTTGCTACTCGTCGTGTTATCAAAATGCATAACATTGTTAGTCCAACACAAGATGAACCTCTCCTTATACGGCTCGATCCAATTTTTTAGGACATAAGCCACAACCCTATGATGCTCTTGGTAGTCAGCCTCAAGTCTTCTTAGCAATTCATTGAATCTAGGTTCATCCTCATTAAAAATCAACATAATCCAAGCATGATTGAATTGTTTCCATTTCTCCATTCTACCGATTAATTCTTGCAATTGCTCAAAATGTTCTTGTTGATATGTCACCGACTAGCAAGTGTGTGGAATTGGGGAATGTAACACTTATAGCATTCATGAGTGTGAGCTTGCGGTGAGTTACAATTACATTTGGTAAGCAAGTGTCAGACATTAATCATTTCAAGGTAGTAAGAGCATCTGTAGTTATCTTCGCACTCTTGGGACATATACACACATGCTATAGAGAAAGTTATATTCGTCGAAGTGACACCAACCACCTCCAAAAGGGGCATCCTATACCTATTAGTTTTATAGGTACAATCCATTAACAGCAAGCTAGGAAATGCACGTAACAAATCTACAAATGTCAGATGGACATAAAAGAGATCCGTAACTCTATCTGTTTGCTCACATCTCCTATCCAGGAAGTAATAGTTCTCCATCTTCAACTTCCCCAACAAAAACTGCAACTGAGTTCGGCCTTCATGCTCGGTAATTCTATGCTTTTGCTGAGCACTGTAAATTGTCTTCAGGGTTGACTCATTCTATGGAAAAGAAAGTTTAATCGTGCTCAAAATATCTTTTGGTTTAGTGTTATTTATGGACAGGTCACGCACAAGCTGATCTTCAGCAACCGTTAGTCAACCTGCAAACGAGTATCCGACCAAATGCAGTCCCATTGGATGATTGTGTGAACCACATACAACCATTAAGATCCATTATCGAGTCTCTTTCATTTCAACTTCTTTTAACATAAAAGGACAATCACTCTTTTTAGTGCCAGTTAGTCGCTCTTTTATAGACTTCTTTTCGTGGTCAGTAGAAGTACCTTCCACAACTTTTATTTTCGGCAGACTATGCTTACCACCACTCTCACAACCTAAAAATATCATAGCTCGTCTACCACTATCTTCATTATTCAATCGTCTAACCAATACAACCATGTTAAGACTAATTCCAACCCTAGTTGCCCAATTCATCAAATCTTCACGATTATCAAATAGTTCATTTATTCGAAACTCCTCCAAAAAATCAATTTGCTTATACATCGGATTGATAACATTAAATTCATCAGGTACGTTCATAATACTCAATTGAGTTTCATTTGAATTGTTTTTCTATCACAATATCAACATGTACAAGTAAATGCATTGACCACAAAAAAACAATATTCATTCGAGTCTTTTCGACCTTAATAGGTCGAACATATAGGGCTCGGTTCGACTAGTATTGGCCAAACATATTGACATATTTTCGACCATAATTGATCGAAAACTCCCTTACATGTTTGACTACAGGTCGAACACCCCATGTAGTGTTTGGTTAGTAAAGATCGAACACCTTTCAATTTGTTCGGCCAATACAGGTCGAACCCATAACTTAGTGTTCGACCTGTATTGGCTGTTTGGGAACTGCGCCGATTTTTTTTTGCACACTATACTGAAAAATAAATCTGTAAAACGAAACTAAATGACTTACATTGTCCATATTATGTGTTCTTTTTTGATTCATGATGTTTTTTGAACTTGAAGATAAGGGTTTTAGGTAGAGTTTGTGGTAGATATGAAGTATTATGTATGTATGTTGTGAGGAAGAAGATGATTGGTAATGTACTCCAATATTGTATTATCAAAAATGACAAATGGATGTGTTTAGAATGAAGAAATTAGGTGGGTATGTTTGCATATTTCTTTTTATTTATTTATTTTTTAATTTTTGAGTAAGGACATTATTAACTTTATAGATTATATATATATTTTTTTAGATATATTTAAAAGAACTTCAAATATGGATAGCCAGATCCCAAAAATTATTAATGGGTTAAAATTCACATATATATTCTTATGAGTCTGATCGTGAACATGCATATAATGGACTTTCGTACTTAAACAGATGCCTAAATTACGGTCAAGTCTTAAAATTAAATCATAAGCTTCCTGTAGTAATTCAGAGGTAATGTGCTTAAGTTCAAATAAAAGGGAAAATGGCCCAAATTACCCATTTTTTTAAATTTTCATTCCATTTTATCCATTGATATAGTAACACACCCCTAAATAACCCTAAATATAGATTTTGAGTCCAAAATATCCATTTTTCCCCAAGTCAATGGATAATTGTGGGGCCATGTCAGAATTTGGTGACTTTAATGTGCAAATACACTATTTTCATTCATTTATTCATTTGGACATTTGATCACTGTTTCGAAATACAGTATTATTATTTAATTGTTAATTTATTCATACTTTGTTATTAATTTATAATACTAATTAATAGTTTATAATAGTAATTAATAGTACTAATTATAGTTCGAAAATAGTGTTTCGAAAATAATATTTACTAATTATTTTCGAACATTATGTATTATAGCAATAATATTGTATAATAATGTTTCGAAAACTATTCACTAAATAATAATATTAATTAATTATTTTACTCATGCTCAAGTGATACCAATTATTATTTATTGATTAATGTAGGCAACAATTGTATAATTTATTTTCGAAAATTACATGAAGATTATATCTTCGAAAACTTTAATTTCTTAATGTTCGAAATTTTTTGACATGCACTGTTAATAATATTTTATTCATTTAAACCTATTATTATTAATTAATTAATTAATTAATGTAGGCATGATTTATTTTCAAAAATTAGCAAAATTGACTTAATTTTCGAAGATTAGTGCAATTGGCTTAATTTTCGAAAACTTGAATTTGTTAATCTTCGAAAATAAAGACATGCACTTGTAATAATATTTTCTTTTATTCATTGACACGATATTAGTAATTATTTATTTATTTATTTATTAATTACTTTTGGCATACTTTGTTTTCGAAAATTAGCAAAATTGACTTAATTTTCGAAAATTTGTGCAATTGATTAATTTTCAAAAACTTGAATTTGTTAATCATCGAAAATAAAGACATGATATTTTATTCATGTACACCTATTAGTAAGTAATTATTTATTTATTAATTAATTTATGCATGAAATTGCATGACTCATTTTCGAACATTTCTGCACTGCACTTAATCTTCGAAAATCCTGTTTTCTTAATGTTCGAAAATTAGGTTCTGTTAATGTTCGAAAACCATGTCTTGCACTTTTAATAATATTTTATTCATGTACACCTATTATTAATTAATTATTAATTAATTAATTAATTAATTAAGGATACTTTGTTTTCGAAAATTAGCAAACTTGACTTAATGTTCGAAAACTCTATTTTGTTAATGTTCGAAAACTATGTCATGCACTTTTAATAATATTTTATTCATTTCCTCCTATTATTAATTAATTAATTATTTATTTATTTATTAATCTAGGCTGGAAATTGCGTGACAAAATTTCAAAAATTAGTAGTTAGAATTAATCTTCGAAAATTGTCATTTGTTATTCTTCCAAAATTTTATTTTGTTAATGTTCGAAAACTATGTCATGCACTTTATTATTTTAATAATATTTTAGTCATTCACTCCTATTATTATTTATTTATTTATTTATTAATTTAGGCTGGATTTATTTTCGAAAATTACTGAATTGACATAATTTTCGAAAACTATGATTTGTTAATCTTCGAAAATAAAGACATGCACTTTTAATAATATTTTATTCATTTTCCCTTATTAATTAATTAATTTAATAATTAATTAATTAATTAATTTAGGCTGGTTTTTTCGAAAATTAGTGAATTGACCTAATTTTCGAAAACTATGATTTTTTAATCTTCGAAAATAAACACATGCACTTTTAATAATATTTTATTCATTTTCCCTTATTAATTAATTACTTATTTATTTATTTATTAATTTAGTCTCGTATGAGCATGACTTATTTTCGAACATTAAAACTGTCTTAATCTTCGAAAATTGACTTGTGTTATTCTTCGAAAATTCTAATTTGTTAATTTTCGAAAACTATGTCATACACTTTATTACTTTAATAATATTTTAGTCATTCTTCCCTATTATTAATTATTTATGTATTTATTTATTTTCGAAAACTGATTGCACTGTACTTATTGTTCGAAAACTCTGTTTTGTTAATGTTCGAAAATTAGATTTTGTTAATGTTCAAAAATATTTCATGCACTTTTAATAATATTTTATTCATTGACACTAATTAATTAATTTATGCATGAAATTGCATGACTTATTTTTGAAAATTAGTGCACTACACTTAATGTTCGAAAATTAGATTGTGTTAATGTTCGAAAACTATGTCATGCACTTTTACTACTATTTTATTCATGTACACCTAATATTAATTAATTATTTAATTATTAATTAATTTAGGCATGAAACTGCACTACACTTAATGTTCGAAAATTCTTCTTTTGCATTGTTTGAAAACTTTAATTTGTTCTTCTTCGAAATTTTGGACATGCACTTTTAATAGTATTTTATTCATTGACAACTATTAATAATTAATTATTTATTTATTAATTTATTTATTTAGGCATACTTTGTTATTTATTTTTAAATAATTCCATTATTAATTTCCGAAAACATAAATAATAAATTGTCGAAAACATTATTAATAAAGTTGGAAGATTAAAATTTTCGAACTTTAACAATAATTTTTGAAAACTTTAACAACAATATTAATAATTTTCCAAAACATTGTTATTAACCGTCCAAAATAATTAGGAATTTAATTTTTGAAAATATAGTGAGTGCATTATAATTTTCAAAAACTAGTACTTTTGTCACGCCCCAATTTCTTACAAAAACATTTATCAGAGTTTTCCACATGGGCGTGCAGGAAGAAAAAAAGAGGTAGGAGACGAACAAAAGATATTACATAATAACCATCGGTTCAACCGACTTAAACATAAAATATACACAGCGGAAAAACATCAGGATCTCCCATCCCAAACACACCTTAGGATCTCACATCCCTGATTACACATCATCATCAGGATCTCACATCCCGAATACACATCCTATAACCACCAAACATAGATTTCTTACAACATTGTTTTATAAAGGGAAAAGTTTGATAAACATCATATTAAAAATAATTAAAGATTCAGAAAAATATAGCACCTCCTCTCTCCTTCTAGGGTTCATCATGCTCATCACCTCCTGTAACGTGAATTACAGAATAAGGGGTGAGTGCGTTGAATACACTCGTGGGGAATAAAATCCGCGTCTAAATCTTAACACATATATATGAAACAGAATTACGTATAATCATCACTAATCACAGTACAAAATATGCACAGCAAACATTAGAAATGGTAAGGGACGAATAGGTGCGGGCATCGCCCGTCTTATCCCATAAAACGGTCTCAATTACCGTTGGTGCATTTCAAGGACCACCAAACCTTTCATAGAAGAATGGGGGTTAGGGACGAATGCATAAAGGGGCGCCTCAGCGGGCCCACCCCTCACAGTTTATGTATGTCACAACAAGTATAATCACAGCATTTAGTATTCCTCAGTCATGCTTAGAATAAGGAAAACTGTAAACAGATAAAGAGTTAGAAATTATCCACATCTTGTTCGGTGGTTACCACGTGAGTTGCAAGTATTGAAGATCACGTATCCCAAAGCTTCAATCCAACTGATAGCCTACATAGTTTACGATGTTTTTAGATATTTATGAAATATAATTAAGGATTTAAATGATATCGAATTGGATACTATCGATCGAAACGAGACGGATCGGAACAGAGGGCCTAACGATTGAAGCTGAAGAAACAAGAGGGAAATATCAGTTTATATATCTTAGGTGAAAGAGAATGAAATTTGGATCACAACGAAACAAGAATGAGCTCAATCGAAGTTGAAACGAGTTCGAACGGAGCGTTTTAAGATTGAAGGGTATTTTGGTAATTTCGTCAAAGGGTTGACTTTGACCGGGACCCACGACCCTCGGTCAATGATATTTTGTTGGCAACGTCTCGATGATAAAGTACGATGAAAAGAAAACGAGATTCGGATCGAAAACGAATCGAAAATACGACGTCGCGCGTGTTCCCGTCGACGGGAAAATTTCTCGACGGCGTCTCCCGTCGGCTGCCTAGTTTTCTAGGCAGCGGGGCAGGTTGCTCCCGTCGTCGGCCTGCTCGAGCAGCCACCTTCCCGGCACCACCGGCGGCAGTGTCGCCGCCCTATGCCGCCGAAACTTAGTCCTATGGCTAACCTGAATCACCGGCTACCAGATCCGGCCATCCCTCGCCGAATTCCGGTGTGAATAGTACCACAAAAACAGCCACGAAAACCCTTCGTCAAACACAATTTACACAAACACAATGCAACAACTACTTTTCCAATCCATTTTCCGGCACCGGCGCCACCACCCATGGCGGAGCCACCCCTCCAGTGGCTAGCCCACCACTCCGGCAGCCCTTTCGGCGCCTGCAACCTCGAGAAAAAGAGCGATAGAGAGAAAAACGGGAGAGAGAAAAGGTGGCAAGAAATAAGGGTTGGGGTTTTGGAGATGGTTTTTCGCCGTTTTCCCGCGAACGGAGAATCGGAATTCAATTCCGAAAGTTGTCCTAGACTCGTATCGTTGAGGGCTACGTTATATATGAAAATCAGCTGAAACAAACGGGTTTGACTTTTTCCGGCGACGGCAGCGGTGGTTTTTCGCCATTTTCCGGCGAACGGAGAATCGGAATTGAATTCCGGAAGTTGTCCTAGATTCGTCTCGTCGAGGGCTACGTTGTGTACAAAAATCAGAAAAAACGGACGAGTTTAGAATTTTCCAGCAGTGGCAGCGGCGATCGGAAACAGAAAAATTGATAGGATGAAATGTAATAGATTTTGATGAGACAAAACGTGTAATAGATTAGAACCTTAGCTATCTGGATGAGTTTTAAATGTAAATATGCTAAGGCAAGGATGCTGGAAGGACTTGAAGATTCTACCAAGCAGCCAGGAAGCCGAAGTCCCTGCTGCCTGCATACTGTATCAAGCAACCAGCAAGCAAAACTCGAAGAGGATGCTACAAGGAACCTGGAGATAATCAAGGAAGCTGACTGACTCGAAGAGGATACTACCAGTTTCATCAGAGTCAATGCAACCTGACTAGCCAGTAGAGTCACTCCAGTTCTAACGAATCAGGATCTGCCATGTGTGATAAAGCAGCAAGGACACAGTACAAGCAGTCTGCAGAATGAAGTTGCGCAGACAAAGGACAAGCAGTTGCAGAACAGAATGAAGGCATTTCAGAACAGGTGTCAGAAGATCGGCAGAACCAATCAGGAAGAGACACCTCATCATGCAAAGGACTGCCTTCCCAACGGGCAGAAAACTATCTGATGCCTATATATATGAGTCTGATTTACAAAAGAAGGAGACACAACGATAATATACAACCAAGAGAGAACTGAGAAGCAAATAGACGCACAAGCTTATACTCTCAAGTTAATCAGACTGAGCAAGCAGTAAGCCAGCTACCTTTGTGATCTTCTGACGTTCAAGGAGCTTGCTGCATTTGATTGTGTTTTAACCTTTTATTTTATTCTAAGTCTGATAGGAGTCGCTTAGGCAGGTGTTGAAACTGCTAAGCTGTAATCTCTCTGAAGAAGAGAAAGGATCCTGTGTGGGTCGGTTAACCTGTGTGGAGATCCTGTGTGGGTCGATAGTTGGTCACTGTGCAGCTACCTGTGTGGATAGAGCTGACAGTTTGTTTAGAGTTTAGTTTGTGTTAGCTGAGTCTATTGTAAATCAAACTAGCTTTAACAAAGTTCCTCCTTGTGAAGGAGTAGAGAGGACGTAGAGGGATTACTCCACCCTTGAACCTCTATAAGCTTGCTTGTGTCTTTTATAGCTTTTTATCTATCTATCTGCATCTGAGCATACTGTATTAAAAGCGTGTTTCGAAAAACATAAGTATTTCCGCTGTGCATTACATTCTCTGACTAAGTCCTGAGGTCACTGCCTGAGCAGGAACCTGTCGAGCAGTAAGCTTACTAGCAACCTGTTCATCAGGGACTTAACATTCTTTGGAGTAAAAGTTGAAAATTTGATAAGATTAATTCACCCCCCCTTCTTAACCTTATACCACTGGGACCAACAAGTGGTATCAAAGCAGGTTGGATTAGAAACCCAATCTGTCTGGTTAAATCTCTGATCCCTGTTTTTCGAAAATCTGCATACATTGCTTTCATCATATCATGGACACGCACAAGCTTCCTATGTTTTCTATTGAAGAGTATGACGATTGGAAGATTAGAATGCAGGCACATCTCTCAGCCATGCATGACGAAATGTGGATGGTTATCACGGATGGACCTCCAAGGATCACCAAACCTAATCCAATATTTGCGAGAGCTGCCGAAGTTGGCGATGCAGGAGCCATTCCCCATCAAGCTGTGATTGACAAACCGAGGGAAGAATGGTCGGCTGATGATAGAAGACGAGCTAACCTGGACAATGTAGCCAAGAACGCCTTATTCGTTACTCTGGATAAAGGAACTTTTAGCAAGGTCAAGACATGCAAGACCGCCATGGATATATGGAACAAACTTGAACAAATCTGCGAAGGAACAGAGCTGATTAAGGAGAACAAGGTGTCTACAGCAACCCAGAAATTCGAGCTGTTCGAGATGCTCCCTGAAGAGACCTTAGAGCAGATGGATCTGAGGTTTACAAACATTGTAAATGAGCTTGAATCCCTGGACAAATTCTACACTCAGAAGGAGAAAAATATGAAAGTGCTAAGAGCACTACCTGCAGAATGGGACAGCAAAACTACTGCAATGAGGGTGTCAATGGATCTAAAGTCAATGAGTACCTTTGACCTCTTCTCTGACTTAAAAGCCTTCGAATATGATATCAACAGAAGGAAGAAGGAAGCTGAAGAAACTAGCACAAAGGTAACTGCCCTGACAGCCAGAAACGCAAAAGACTCTGGAGCTATCTGCAGTAAGCAGGGTGAGCCACCTGCCGAGGGTACTGATGAAGAAATGGCCCTTCTTCTAAGAAATTTCAAGAAATTCATCAGATACAATAGAAAATGTGACTTTAAGAAGTATCAGACACCTCCCCAACAACCCATTGTTCAGCAACCAAACCAGGATATGTCCGATCTCTGCTACAATTGCCGAAAACCAGGACACTATGCCAAAGAGTGTCCTCATCCTAAAGTCAACAGGTACCCCAATGGAGAGTCATCCCAGAAAAGGGAAAAACGAAGAGAGGAACGGAGGAGAATTAAAGCTTTCCTAAGTGAGATGGAAAAGGGCAGGGAACCTTCCAAGGAGGCTCAGCAAGATGCAGACTCCTCTGATGATGACAGTGACTCTTCATCCTCGGAAGATGAAGCACTTATCTACCTGATGGCACAGGAAGCCAAGGACAGCGAGGATGATGAGGTGATATATCCTAACCAGCTCATAATGGAAGAGGAAAAGTCTAAAACAAGCCTCTTCCTTAAACAAATCATGAGCGAATTCGAACAGATAAACTCAATTCATGAGGAGCTAAAACTCGAAAATGAGATGCTCAGGAGGGAAAACAAACAGCTAGCTGAAAAGTTATCTGCATATGAGCTTGATAGCTCAAAGTGCAGTGACCTCCTAGAGCAGGCATCTAAGCTCAATCTGAGAATCGCCAAACTTGAGAATGAGAAGAGTGATCTTCAAGCAGTCATAGGATCCTTTAGCAAGTCAGCTAAAGAAGCCAAGGAATGCATGAATTCGGGCAAAAGTCCATTTGATAGGACAGGCCTAGGATACTGTGCAGGAACCTCTCAAGGAACAGCAAGATCATCTAAAACTATTGTTTTCATTCGAGCTGGAACCCCAAAAGAAAAGGAGTTATCCAATAACTCAACAGCAAGCTTGGAGAACGCAATAGACAAGGGCAAGAGACCCATGTGCACATCCTTAGGGGATAAGCCTATTTTCAAAAGCTGGCTACAGCAGAATCAATCTGCTGATAGAAACAAGAGAAAACAGCAACCTACAAGGATGCTGAACAGAAACCTCTATCCCACTAATACTAAGACCAGAATGTCTAAACCTAAACAAGCTCATGCTCAAGGAAAGTATAGTGGAAGACCTCACTTCAAAAGTGACGAGTATACACAGGTTGCACATACATTTCAGTATCCGAAGGATACCTCTTATAGACGAAACCACCAAGTCTACAACAAAACAATTGTTGTGAGACAAGTTTGGATTCCAAAAGGTACTAACAAAGAAGGACCCGTACATGTATGGGTACCTAAGAACCAGTAATCTCTATTTTACAGGTACCTACAGCAGGAACCAGCAAGGAAGTGTGGTACATTGATAGCGGGTGTTCGAGACACATGACTGGAGACAAAGAAATCCTTAAGAACTTTCAACAGTGCAAAGGACCCAAAGTAATCTTCGGAGACAACTCCAAGGGAAGCACTAGAGGAGTTGGAACTCTCATCAAAGGAAACACTCACATTAAAGAAGTGTCGTATATCAAAGGCCTAAAATACAACTTGCTAAGCATAAGCCAATTTTGTGACAAAGGTTACTCAGTGGAGTTCAATCACAACAAATGCCTGATAAGGGACAGCCAATCCAAGGAAGTAAAGCTATCAGGAACTAGAAAAGGAAACATCTATGTAGCTGACTGGAGCTCAGTAACCACAGCTACCTGCTTCATAGCAAAAGGATCATCAGAAACTAGCTGGCTATGGCATAAACGGATGAGCCATCTGAACTTCAAAACGATCAACAAATTAGCCAGGAAAGGACTGGTCAGAGGGCTACCCGATATGGTGTACAAGAAAGAAAGTCTATGTGAAGCATGCCAAAAGGGAAAGCAAACTAAAAGATCCTTCAAAAATAAGATACAAAGGTCAACTGAAGGAGTGCTAGACTTACTACACATGGATCTATTCGGACCGGTAGAACCAGTAAGCATGAGTGGAAGAAAGTACACACTTGTAGTGGTGGACGACTATTCAAGATTCTCATGGACACTATTCTTGACAAAGAAATCAGACACTCAGCGAAGGTTACCGGAGCTACTGAAGAAGCTGCAAACCGAAAGGAGCCTGAACATTATCAAAATTCGAACAGATAGAGGTACTGAGTTCACAAACAAGTTTATTGAAGAATACTGCTCTAACAATGGAATCAAGCATGAATACTCAACAGCTAGGATGCCGCAACAAAATGGTGTTGCAGAAAGAAAGAACAGAACCTTGAAGGAAGCTGCGAGGACCATGCTAGCTGAAGCACAGCTACCCAAGAGATTTTGGGCAGAAGCAATCAACACAGCATGCTATACCCAGAACAGATGCATTATCAACAAAGATTTGAATAAAACTCCTTATGAGCTATGGTTCGGTTATACTCCAAATATTGAACATTTTCATATTTTTGGATGCAGGTGCTATGTACTCAACAATGGAAAAGATTACCTGAAAGCATTCGACTCAAAGTCAGATGAAGGAGTATTCTTAGGATACTCCTCGGTAAGCAAAGCCTTCAGAATCTTCAACAAGAGAACACTTGTTGTAGAAGAAACAGTACATGTGGATTTTGATGAACCACACTGTTCTAAGGCTGATATAGATGAACTTAATGAAGATCTTGGAAAAACTCACATCACCAACACTCGTGTTGAATATATTGATGTTGAGTTACCAAATCTCCAAAATATTGAATCAACTCAAAATCAGCAACCTGCATCTACACAGCAACATGGAGAACAGGAACCTACTCCAAATCAGCAGGCACCTGTAATACAAGAAGATATACACCACCCTGAAGGAATTCAACTGGAAGTACTATTAGAAATACAGCACGATCCAAATCATCAAGCTGAATAGGACGATCACGAGCAACCTGCTGAAATTCAAAATGAACAACAGGTTGAAGAAATTAGAAGGAAATGGCTAAGGAATCATCCAAGGAATCAGATCATAGGAGATTCCACCTCTGGAGTGAAAACAAGAAGAAGCAACCCCCATGAAGCAATGTTTGCTTACTTTATTTCACAAACAGAACCAAGCTGCATAGAAGATGCTCTAGAAGACACCAACTGGATATAGGCAATGCAAGAAGAGCTTAATGGATTTGAAAGAAACTAAGTGTGGCATCTAGTTCCTAGACCTACTCACCAAGGAGTAATCAGCACAAAATGGGTATTTAAAAACAAACTCGATGAAGAAGGACAAGTAGTCAGAAACAAGGCAAGATTAGTAGCAAAAGGTTACTGCCAGGAGGAAGGAATAGATTTTGAAGAAACTTTTGCACCTGTAGCAAGACTAGAAGCAATCAGGATCTTCCTAGCCTATGTCGCTCACAACAATCTAACAGTCTACCAGATGGATGTCAAAAGCGCTTTTCTCAACGGACTGCTCGCTGAAGAAGTGTATGTGGAGCAACCTCCAGGATTTGAAGAAAATCCAGAAACCATGGTCTTCAGGTTGAAGAAAGCTCTCTATGGGCTAAAGCAGGCACCTAGAGCCTGGTATGATACTCTCTCGAAGTATCTACTTGATAATGGATTCAAGAAAGGCAAGGTGGATAAGACACTCTTCAAAATCCAAGATGGAGATAGCATACTACTCGTTCAGATCTATATCGATGACATTATCTTCGGTTCAACAAACAAAGAATTGTGCCAAAAATTTTCAAGTCTCATGCAATCCAAATTCGAAATGAGCATGATGGGAGAACTAAGCTTCTTCCTCGGTCTACAAGTCAAACAACTGAGCAATGGAACCTTCATCAATCAAGCAAAATACACTAAGGAATTGATAAAGAGATTTGGATTGGAAAATGCAAGCACAGTAAGCATACCGATGATAACATCAGGAAGCCTAGACAAGGACACTGATGGCAAAGCAGTAGACATTACAAAGTACAGAAGACTAATTGGGTCACTGCTCTACCTGACAGCAAGAAGACCAGATATCATGTTCTCAGTGGGAATGTGTGCAAGATATCAAGCAGCTCCAAAAGAGTCACATATGACCGCAGCCAAACGAATCATAAGATACCTCAAAGGAACCCAGGAAGCTGGTCTATGGTACCCGAGAGAAGGAGGACTCAAGCTTATTGGTTATACTGACTCTGATTTTGCAGGTTGCAAAATTGACAGGAAAAGCACCAGTGGTACCTGCCAGCTACTAGGAAACAAACTGATATCATGGTTCTGCAGAAAGCAAACCTCTATAGCAACCTCAACAGCCGAGGCCGAGTATGTTGCTGCAGGAAGCTGCTGTGCACAAATTCTATGGATTCAACAGCAACTAAAGGACTACGAAATTGAAGAGAAGGAAACACCTATCCTATGTGACAATTCAAGCGCAATAACTATCACCCACAATCCAGTTCTACATTCAAGAACTAAACACATTGATATCAGACACCACTTCATCAGAGATCACGTTGAAAAGAAAGATATATCTTTGCAAAAAGTGCATACTGATCTACAGCTAGCTGACATATTCACAAAGCCACTATGCGAATCAAGATTTTCGTTTCTAAGAAACGAGCTGGGAATAATCAATTTATGATAACTTTTCTATATAACCCTATGATTGTCTGTTGAAATGACTATAATATTCAGGGGGAACCATAAGCAGGACGAAGGAAAAACAGCAACCTAAAGGTTACTGCTCAAGGTCCCTGGACAGTTACTGGATACAATGTTACTACTCTGAGCTACCTGCAGGATCCAGTAACTGAAGCGCGTGAAAAGAGGAACAGTTACCCCGCGGTTAGCAGCCGTTTTTGCAGGAAACTCCTCGATATCCATAAAATATCACATCAAGTCCTTACGCACACGTACACCGTGCCAAAAATCTCAACCATTGGATTGAGAGTCTTTTCAAATTCAAGATCAATCAGAACCGTCAGATCATCTCTCACCAAAATTCAAAAATAAGGAAGTCTTTCTTCTCACTCATCTCTTACACTTAAACATTTCCATTCTCTTGCAAACCCTAATCTCTCGTGCTCTCTCTCTCTCAAAGCTTTCCAGTTTTCAGATTTCTCTCTCTCTCTCTGAAATGGCACCAAAAACATCCCAAGTTGTTGATGGAAGGCTAGTGGACCGCAAGATCCTCCTCAAGATGGTGGAGGAAGAAGGGAACTCGAAGGAGGTTATGAAGAATATCCTTCAATGTCTCTATGAGACCGGACTTCTCAGACTCTGCTCCTATCACAAGGCCCCGTACGCAGAGGAGCAGGTGGAGAAATTCTACCGGAGGGCAAAGGTCTCTGCAGATGGGTCAGAGATCACATCAAAAGTTGGTGGAGTGACTGTGGTGGTGGACACCGATCTTCTGGAAGAGGTGTTCGCTCTGCCTACTGCAGGGATGAACGCCAGTGACATCTCCACTTACGGAGAAGACCAGCTGGAGGAGTTCTGGACGACGTTCACCGGGAAGGAGGACACGGCGGGGATGTCCCGGAGTTGCAGCAAGAAGGTCTTCCTTCTGGAGTTTGAGTTGCTGCATGATATCTGCTGCCATATCATAGAGAACCGCTCTGGTTCCTTTGATAAGTGTACCAACTTCCGGTACAGGATGATGATGGCCATTGTGAAGAAGGAGAAGGTGGACTGGGCCAACTACCTGCTTTCCAGGCTGGTGGAGGAAGTGGAGAAGAAGGTAGGTAAGCCTACCTATGGGCTTATTATCAACACCCTCCTGGGTTACTTGAAGGTGGATCTGTCCCAGGGGAAGCCCATCCAGAAAGGGAAATTCATCGGTGCGGGTAGGGTCGTTGCCAAGGAGACCACTGCTCGGTCATCCCCAGTAACCAGAGAGGTCTCTGAGGACCTCAAGGGGGCTCCAAGGACAAGGAAGGCATTCCGCGACACTGCCTCTCCTTCGTCTGAAAACAGCTCGAGGATGGAGGAGCCTGCAGAGCCCTCACCAGCTCCTGCTGTACCAAAGAAGATCAAGCACAAGAAAGATGTGCAGAGGAGACTGGTCATCTCTGATGATGAACCAGAGATCGTCACCACTCGGGCTGTTAAGAAGCCTGCAGTGGAAGTGGAGATTGATTCTCCAAGGGAGGAACTGGAAGGGAATACAGCTGTTGATAATGATGATGATGATGAGGAGGAGGTAGCTGAGTTCGTCATCAGCATACCGAAGCTGGAGGCGGAGTTCGGTAAATTGGTGGAAAGATTCACCACCTGGTGGCAGTACAGGCACCTGCCCAAGGAGGAACTCATCCAGTGGGCAGACTGGAAGACTGAGAAGGAATGGGCGCTGAACTGGGTCGCCATGGATGATTTGGAGGAGATCCTTCAAAAGAAATTTCTGAAGGATCTCAGGAAGCTGAAATGGCCGGAATTTCTTGAAAACGCGGAGATAGCCGCTGAGTTAGAGGCCAGGAAGCAGAAGGAAGCTGCCGCACAGCTGCCTGGCCCCAGGAGCCTGAAGGGAAAGGAAGCTGTCATCCAGCCAGACTTCTATAGGGAGGAGGTGATACTGGATGCTGCTACTGACCAGGTCAGAGCAGGCGATGATGTGGGCTTTGCTGAGGCCCAGATAGCAAAGTACGGGGAGCAGGAAGCCATGGAAAGGATGATGAAGCAGGCTGCTGATATCAGCCTGACAGATACCAGAATGAGAAGGCCAGTAAGGGAACAACAGATAGGTGAAGGATCCTCCTGCTCAGCGTTGATGGTGGAACCTATCAGCAGGCGGTCATCTTCACCAACGGAGAAAAACGGTGAGGAATTCTCATACCTTACTGACCTGATCATTCTTCCTGAAGTACCTGTACAGACGCCGATGAAGGAGAGGAGCTCGACGCCAACTAACTTTCCCAAGGCTAAGGAGTTGGAAACCCTCGCTGCTGTGGCATCTCTCGAGCTGATAGTTCCAACCACAGTAGCAGCCGCCGATGACACCATGAGACTACCATTCCTACACCAATGGAGGTAGAGGTTGAGGGGGAACCTGTGCAGAAGGAGGCACCTGTTCAAGCTGAGGTAGTGGAGGAACTTGCCCCCATGGAGAATGAGCAACCTGATGCAGCTGTTCCAATGGAGGTGGAGGAGATAACACCTGCCAAATCGATGGACCAGGGAGAAACGGTCGTTGAGGGGGAAGTAGCTGCGGGTGAAAAGGTGGTGGAAGTGCAGGAGGCAGGAGGAGACAAAAGTGGAGAAAGGAGCCTGTTGTGCAAGAGGATGCAGTGCAGGAGGTAGTAGCGGAGATAGAGAAGGAGAAGGAGGGCGAAATGGTGTTCAGCAAGGGTAAGGTAGCTGAACAGGACAAGAAGCTGGGAGAACAAGAGAAGGATGATGAGGAGGAAACTCACTCTAAGGATACTGGATCAGGAGGTGAAGGATCCAGTAGCCCTACCAGCATCGATGAAGGGTCACCCAGTGAACAGGGTGATACCGGAGCCGAAAAATCCAAAGAACTAACATCTGTCTCTGATGAACAGGCACCAGCAGGAGAACGCCAGGAACCTGCCAGATCAAATGAAGAGGTGCTGACAACAATTGAACAAATGGGGAAGTCCTTGGTGAAGGCGAGCAGGAAAATCCGTAAGGATACCCGCTCCCACTCTGTGAAGACCTATTCTTTTATGGACTCCCTCAATGTGACATTGTCAAAGCTCACTCAGATGATAGCCGCCTACCGACCCCCTAAGGAGGATGCTGCAGTTGAAGTTGTCAAGAGCGTGATGGAGAAGCTAAACAGGCAAGAGGAGAGGATGATCTCTCTTGAGGCCAGTCAGAAAGCTCTAGTCACTGCAGTAGACCGGATGGACAAGGAGCAGTTCAACCAATCTCAGACCCTGCGGGATCACTCAGGCACCTTGTCTGATATTCACTCCATGGTCAGTTTTGCGGTTGGGCGTGCTGATGATGACAAAAAGGGGGAAGGAATGATTGAAGGCAGACAGAAGGCTGGACAGGACCCTGCTGCCTGCAGACAGATGGTAGTGAGCAGTAGGAGGAGAGATGACTCTGAAGATGACGGACACAAGGGAGCTGGATCTAGGGGCCCTTCAGACAGCAGTGCAAAAAGAAAATCAGATGCTGTTTCTGGGTCTGTTCATCCAGGCTTCAGGAAGGGTGCTGATATGAGAGAAGAGAAAAGGAGGAGGACTGAAGCAGAGCTGAAAAGCAACCTGGATGCTGTTTTTGCAACAGATCCTAGGGTTGTCCTTGACAAGATCTTCCCTTCGCACAAGCTGCCTGACATGGTGGAAATGGAGAAAAATTTGCAAAGTCCAGATGTCACAGCAAGTGCCACTCTCAGAAGCTTCCTGGAAGCAAGCCCAGATCCCAAGAGTGACAGATTCCTAGCCCCAGAAGTCCCGGAGGTCACTCTTCCTACTGAGGTCAACCCATCCTTTTTCCAGATAGAAGCTTTCAAAAGAAAGGAGCTGATGAAGTACTTCACCACCCTCTGCAAGGAATCTGCTCTTTTCAGAGGATTCAAGACGAACAAGGAGGTTTTGTAGAGGTTCCTGGAGCTGACAAAGAAATGTGGACTTCCAATTCAAGTGAAGCTAAAGCAGAAACTTGGAAAGGAGCCCATACCATACAGTGAAGACTTCTGGCTCAGGTTTGAAGAGTCTGAGGAAATGGTGAAAAGGATGGAACCTAGCTATCAAGATTCGATAGCCAACTGGTGGAAAGGCACAAAGTCTGAAAGAAAGAAGAAGGCCAGTTGGTTGAAGACTTGATGTTTTTACCTTTTTGCTTATGTTTATTCTGTTATTTTTGTTTAAGTCTCTGTTTATCTGCATGAGTATGTATATGCCTTGTACTTAATTCTGATCAATGAGATTTTGATTCTTCTGGTTAATGAAAGCTCACATCTTGTGAACTTGATGCATGCTTGAATGATTTTATCTATCTGCATCTTTGTTCCAAGTTAATAATATATGGTTCTTTGATCCTGTTAAGGAGTTTTGTCATCATCAAAAAAGGGGAAATTGATAGGATGAAATGTAATAGATTTTGATGAGACAAAACGTGTAATAGATTAGAACCTTAGCTATCTGGATGAGTTTTAAATGTAAATATGCTAAGGCAAGGATGCTGGAAGGATTTGAAGATTCTGCCAAGCAGCCAGGAAGCCGAAGTCCCTGCTGCCTGCATACTGTATCAAGCAACCAGCAAACAAAACTCGAAGAGGATGCTACAAGGAACCTGGAGATAATCAAGGAAGCTGACTGACTCGAAGAGGATACTACCAGTTTCATCAGAGTCAATGCAACCTGACTAGCCAGTAAAGTCACTCCAGTTCTAACGAATCAGGATCTGCCATGTGTGATAAAGCAGCAAGGGCACAGTACAAGCAGTCTGCAGAATGAAGTTGCGCAGACAAAGGACAAGCAGTTGCAGAACAGAATGAAGGCATTTCAGAACAGGTGTCAGAAGATCGGCAGAACCAATCAGGAAGAGACACCTCATCATGCAAAGGACTGCCTTCCCAACGGGTAGAAAACAATCTGATGCCTATATATATGAGTCTGATTTACAAAAGAAGGTGACACAACGATAATATACAACCAAGAGAGAACTGAGAAGCAAATAGACGCACAAGCTTATACTCTCAAGTTAATCAGACTGAGCATGCAGCAAACCAGCTACCTTTGTGATCTTCTGACGTTCAAGGAGCTTTCTGCATTTGATTGTGTTTTAACCTTTCATTTTATTCTAAGTCTGATAGGAGTCGCTTAGGCAGGTGTTGAAACTGCTAAGCTGTAATCTCTCTGAAGAAGAGAAAGGATCCTGTGTGGGTCGGTTAACCTGTGTGGAGATCCTGTGTGGGTCGATAGTTGGTCACCGTGGAGCTACCTGTGTGGATAGAGCTGACAGTTTGTTTAGAGTTTAGTTTGTGTTAGCTGAGTCTATTGTAAATCAAACTAGCTTTAACAAAGTTCCTCCTTGTGAAGGAGTAGAGAGGACGTAGAGGGATTACTCCACCCTTGAACCTCTATAAGCTTGCTTGTGTCTTTTATAGCTTTCTATCTATCTATCTGCATCTGAGCATACTGCATTAAAAGCGTGTTTCGAAAAACATAAGTATTTCCGTTGTGCATTACATTCTCTGACTAAGTCCTGAGGTCACTGCCTGAGCAGGACCTGTCGAGCAGTAAGCTTACTAGCTACCTGTTCATCAGGGACTTAACATTCTTTGGAGTAAAAGTTGAAAATTTGATAAGGTTAATTCACCCCCTCCCCTCTTAACCTTATACCACTGGGACCAACAAAATAAATAAAGAGACGAGAGAGAAAAGAGAGAGACTTACGTGTTTTCGTCGCTTTTCAGCTCGTTCGAAGAAAGGTGAAAAAATGGAATGAATGAGCGCCTATTTATAGAAAATCTGGAAAATTACTGTTCATTTACTGTTCACGATAAGGGTCGGTTACTGTTCATCCAAATCCCGTTCCTTGTTTTTCCGAAACTTCGTATTTTACCTTTTTCTTCGCCGTTTGAGCTACAGGTGTCCGATTGACCTCTAGTTCATTTCTATCTTCTCGTTTTTCCATTACGCATCTAATGTTATAAAAATATTCTATTTTCCATGTGTATAATTTTTATTCATCTAAAACTGGTCGTTAAACACATATCTGAAACGCATGTAATTAAAACACATAAGATATTTTAATTAAGGTTTACTTATTTAATTAACCAATTATGCTTTGTTTTTATCCTGAGCGTTACAACTTTATTGATCTTAAAATGGACACAACACTTTTACTAATATTTTATTGGTTTTCCAAAAACTATTATTAATTAATTATTAATTTAGCCATACTTTGTGTTTAATTTTTGAATTTTGGTGTGTTATGTTCCAAGATTAATGTTTTTTATAGTTATAATATTAATAATTTTGGAAAACATTCTAATTAATGTTCGAAAAGTACATGATAATGTTCTATTAGATTAATAATAATTTTAGTAATTTTCCAAAAAATTGTATTTCATTTTCGAAAATTTTTATCATTTTCGAAAATTCCTATAAAAATTTTCGAACATATTTTTCTTTACAATTTTAATGTTCGAAAATACCAATAATAATTTTAAAATTAGTGTCATACTTTATTAGTATTTTTAGAAAATTATATATTGTTATATATCATAGTGTTTTCCAACATAATTTAAATTTCGAAAATTAATTGAAGTACTAATCTTCGAAAATTTTGGACATGAGCTTGTAATATTATTTTATTGTTTTTTGAGTAATTTTTCGAGTATTTTGTAAATATTATTATTTAATTATTTATTTTCGAACATTAACATAGCTACAACTTTTTCGACAATTCCCTAGAACTACTAATCTTCGAAACTGACTCCTAATGTTCGAAAATGTGAGACATGACCTTTTAATAATATTTTATTGTTCTTTGTAAAACACTATTATTTTTTAATTATATGATAATGTTCAAAAATTGCATAATGTTCGAAAATTGCATAATGTTCGAAGATTAATATTTTCGAAAACATTAGTGTCAAATTTTTGAAGATTCTTTTTCCGAAAATAATAATCTTCAAAATCATAAATAATAATATTAAAAAATTTCGACAACATTGGCTCCTATTATTAATTAATTATTTATTTATTTATTTATTCATTTTGGCATACTTTATTATTTTGTTTTTAAAACATGATAATTTTGTGCTATGGTCATGATAATTAATTGCACTTATTGCATAATTTTCGAAAACATTAATAATAATATTATAAATTCTCAAAAAAATTGAAGGAATTAATTTTTCAAGATTAATGTTTCGAAAATAATAAAGTTCAAAAACATCAATAATAATTAATAATTTTCGAATAGTAATATTTTAATTTGAGATATTGCTAAGGAAAATTTCGAAAACATTTATTTTCTCAAATTATAATGTTTGAAAACATTAGTAATAATATGTAATAATTTTCGAAAAAATTGTTATTAAATTTGCGAAAATTGCATTATTAATTTTGTAAAACCTTTTTTCAAAAAAAATAATGTTCGATAAATTAATCATAACATTGTTATTAATTTTTCAAATCATTGTTATTAATTTCAGATGAAATTGCATAATTAATTTTCGATAACATTTTCATTAATTTTCGAACATTACTTATAAACTAGTATTAATTTCCTAACATAGTAATTTACGAACATTAGTAATTTTAGAACACTAGAGTAAAATTCTATTACTCTTGAAGTATGCTCGAACACTAATTATGCAATTTTCAAAAATTACTAACAAAGTATGCTCGAATATTAATAATTATTTAATAATAGTGAAGAAATGGTTTTTTTACTCAGTTGTTGAAGCTAAATAAATTGGACATTTTTTTCTTGTATGATTTTCTGACTTGCAAACCGAACATTTCTTTTTCAACCTTCGGATGCCTTCATTGTTGCAGCCACCAATGTGTTCATTAGCAATTTTGTCATCTCTATAGTCATACTACATGGGCACGCGTTCGGTACATCTTGCTCTATTGTGGTCTATACGGCCGCATCGACTACATCTTCCGGATCGGGCAGAAGGAATCTGTTTCCCTGTGGGTCATCCCGCTTGTTTAGGCTTGTCCGGTGCTCTACATAATTGATTTTGAATTTCATCTGATGCCACCCAAGCTTCTGGCTCGAGCACAGGATTAACTTTACCGCTCCACATCTCCCTCAACCATTCAGTGGTGTAATATTAGCCGACATATGATGTAAATGATTCCTTCATAAAACTGTAACAAAAATTGGACGAATGGTCAAGATGTATAGGTACGTATGAATACATTCACTAATCATAATTGTGACCTGAGATGTAAAAATATGGCTTCGTATGACTACCTTATTGCTGCGCATGCATGCGAACACGGTATTAGGTCACTTTGAAAAATTGAACATGTGCACTCGTATTGGGTTAGCTCGACAATAAAAATCTTACTCCCATCTGTGACCTTATATTTGTTTCGGCCCAATTTATCCACTTGCATACGTCGACCAAGCTTGACAGCTTCGACTAGTCTTTCATGCGCTGTCTTCGTCAGAGAATTTTCTCTATCTTCAACAGCAGTCCTCCTTTCATAAAACCATTTTTCGATTATTCGTCGAGCACACTTTAGAAAAGAACATACAGGTAGCTTTCTTGCCCAGACAAGACGACTATTTCATGTCTCAGCCGCGTTTGATGTCATGAAGTTAAATCTTCTAACAGGACATCTCACTCGAGCCCATCGTTGTTCTCCAGCCTTCGTTAAGGTTGCTACTGCACCTTGTATACCAGTTTCTTGTATCATAGAATAGTACCTGTAAGTAGAATTATGGTTACGAAAATACGCAGAACTGAAAAAAATTATAAACTTTCTAATACGATAGATTGATCCGATTCATTGCAAAGATCTAATGAATACCCCAGGCAACATACTTTTCGAAGGTCGTCGACTGATAACAAAATGCAGCTTTGTTGAAAAGTTCCACCAAATGTGTTCCATGTCTGGTCAGATTTTATTGCAAATGAAAACAACATAAATCATGAGTCGCATCAGGGTACACTGCATTGATGCCATTGTTGATACTGACGTGTTGATCGGATACTATTAGTAATTGATCTGGACATCCAAATGCTTCACGAATATGTTTCAGAAACCAGGTCCAAGACTCATCATTCTCAACATTTCCTAGGCCAACTGCCAATGGAAAAATTTGATCGTTCCCATCTTGGGTCACTGCAACAAACCCAACACCTTTATACTGACCCTTTAAGTGACATCCATCCACAACTATAACGGGTCGTGAGTAGTGTATAAATCCATGAATAGATGCTGCCAGTGCATAGAACACATATTTGAATTTTTCATTCCCATGTGTTTCCAAAGCTGTATATGTCCCGGGATTAGATACTTTCAAGGCGTCTAAATATATTGGGAGCAGAGCAAATAACTTTTTTAGATCACCGTATGCAACCCTCATAGCATGACGTTTTGCTTTTAATGCAACCTTGTAAGAAACATGTACACCATGTCGATCCTTCATTTCTGATATGATGCCCCTAGAACCAAGGTTGGAATTTTCGGTCCTAAGTGTATCAACATAGTACTCACCGATCACTGCTGCTGGAAGTCGTCGAGTTGCATTGTTGTTCAAATCATTTGAACATGTAAATTCTAAAACAATCTTCGAAATTTTTCAGATGCTAAATTTTACGTGTGCGTTCACTAAGCATGGGCAATTTTTGTTTGTACACTTCACATACCATCTGGTCTTATCAGAACGATCCATGCGGTACTCAGCGAGATTATCCAAATGGTAAAGACCTACTGGATTTTGCAACTCGGATTTACTACCAAAAGTGCTTCCTTTTCTCAAGGTGGTATGCTCGGTCGGCTCGTTCGCTAGGGTAGGCTCTGACTCATCACAAGGTACATCTGGAATAAACCATTCTGGTCTCCTAATGTAGGTCAAGAATTCCTCGTACGCCTGTCGTTGCTCCTCATCCAAAATATTCTCGACATCTTCATCTAGCTCAAATTCATCATTTTCAATTGTCACTTGTGCCGATTCATCTTCCTCATTTGACGAACCTGAAACATTGATATAGATGATATGTATTAAACTTTGAAAATATTATTCAAGAATTAATGACTCCTACAAAGACTCATTATGTTCGTAAGTGGGAGGAGTGTAACATCCTCGACCAAAACATACACGTCATTAGGCATTCATTTCATACCTCATATGCATTTCATATTGGTTATAGGCTCTTAGGTAATTAGTATTGTGAAACCCCCATTATAATGGATTGAGACTCAAGTAAGTTTCGAGTACATAATATAAATTATTTGATTAATGATGATATAAATTATGTTGAATTTTGCAAAGAAAATAAATCTAAATTATATATATATATATAAACATGATTTATATGTATATATTAGTATATATAATGGCTGCTGTCACAGGTATGTATATATATATAAGAAAGTTAATTAATATATATATATATATATATATATAAACATATACTATATATATATAAATGGCGGTTGCTGCAGGTAACACATATATATAGTTAATTAATATTATAATATATATAAATATCATAAGTATATATATGTACATAGGCATACTTTCAAAGTTAATAATAATAAAATAATAAAAGGAAAGCAAACTTAACTTAGCTAATGAAAAGGCGGTGGATGCAAATGAATTAAATAAAAAGGGGCGCAGCAATAGAAAAGAAAAACAGATAGAAGAAAAGGCAGCGAGAAAACAGAGAGTGAGGAAAGAAAATAAAAACAAAGGGAAAGAAAAGAAAAAAGAAAGGGTTCGTGAATTTTAGTTTCGTTTCTTCACCGATTTTCTTCAGAATTTGAGAGGGAGCTCGTGGGGACGTGTTCTTCGATTTGATCGGAGTAAATTTTCAAGATTTTTCACGAAAGGTACAAAGAAATTAGTGAATTATATATGTCTCTAGTTATTATAATTCATCAGATGTTTTGGCAGCTTGGTAGGCCAAATTAGGAAAAGCTTAAAACATGAAAGTTATAGCCCTATCTGTTAGCTAAACTCAGGAGCAAACCGTGGATGACTCGGTTAAATATCGAGTGAGATAATGTCAAAATTACAGGGCTTGGTCTAGTTCGAAAACGGTTAATTATGCTGTGTTTGTAGTCTAATTTTATACAGGTTGGAGACTGAATTAGGAAAAGTGTTAAATATGAAAGTTGTAGAGCTATATGTTAAGTTTCTACCGAATTTTGCCTTGCTCGACTCGAAATTTTATAATTCAAGTTATAAAGGGAATTTTGAACATAGTTGAATACGTCAAAAGAATAAAAGTTGTTAGAATCTTATATCATATGCATATATGAAATAAATGAAATTAAACATACATGCATTGCATTTCATTGCATAATGGAAATAAATATATTAAGGGGACGATTAGGCTAAATTGCATTGAATCGTATAGGAGCACGGGCTGTAGAACGAGAGGAGGAAGCAGAGTGACGGAACAAATCGTTTATCCTAGCCGGGTGAGTGTAAACCATATATGTGACTTATATGTTATGTGATTTATACGCAATGAGATGCAATTTATATGCAATGTTGTTATGTGAGTTATATAAAGACGTGTATTTATATGGATTTATCATTGGATCAAATGATATATTGGCAAATGTATACGTGATCATACGCTCAGATGATTGATATGTTGCATTACATATGGCATGAAATTAAAAGGCCTGTGAGTGTCTTGCTATGGATCTGTATACACAGTGGAGACCTTCGGGTCATATTCATATTGGAGACCTACGGGTCATATTCACAGTGGAGACCTTCGGGTCAAATCATATTGGAGACCTACGGGTCTATATACACAATGGCATATTGGAAATCCCGGGAATGATCCAAGCTTGAGCAGTTCACAGAATAATAAATTGGACATAGTGGCATTTGCACATGATGATTATATTGTTGATCAATGTTAATGATTGTTATTTGCTTGTTATTTAATTAAAGTAATGGTTTATATTCACTGAGTTGCGACTCATAAAAATCGCATATTTATTTTTAGGTTCAATTGCTTTTTGAAGTGGGTTTGTATATATAGACGCCACTCTATATCAGGTCGGCCGGCTGATGCTTCGGGCAACCTTCTCCTCCTCTGCATTTTGCATTTTGAACACGTGTGTCATAAGTTGTATTTAATATGAATTATGCTGGGATATGAGTTGCGTGTTTTAATCCTATATGATTTTAGTTTTTAAATAATGTTTCTATACTTATATGGATAAATGAAACGTCAGCATGATTTGCCTATATGCTGAATATTTTATTATGAGATATACGTCATAAGGGTATAGGGTGTTACAGTTTGGTTTGGTATCAGAGCGGGGATATGATTCCTCGATGTCAGTATGCATTCATTAGTATTATATGTGATATGTAATTGATATTGAAATTATATTTAAATAAATAGGAAATATGGACATTCATGAGCATGAATCATTGAGGAGAGAAGGTTCAGCCGTGCCACATCAATCGATAGAGGCATCTCATACATTACATGCATCACATGAGCATGCACAACATTCACCTAGACGGGCGGAACAAGAGGTACAGGGGCCAAGTATGGGTTCCAGAAGTAAAAATTTCAAGGAGCTCCGTAAATTAGGAGCAGTTGACTTTTATGGAACTACTGATCCTGCTGAAGCTGAGACATGGCTTAAAAGAGCAGAGAGAGTTTTTGAAATGATGAGATGCACTGTAGAAGAACGGTTTGACTTTGCAGTGTCACTATTACAAGGGGATGCATATGATTGGTGGGAGACAGTTCCACATGCTACAGTACAACCGTCAATCCTTACTTGGGATGATTTTCTCACCGTATTCAGAGATAGATACATGCCAGAGGTATATTGAGATAACAAACAACAAGAATTTCTATCTCTTAAACAGGGAAATATGTCAGTTACTGAGTATGAAGTTAAATTTACTCAATTATCCCATTATGCGGCTGCAATGGTGGCTATTGATCGAGATAGTTGTAGGCGTTTTGAAGAGGGACTTTCATATAATATCCGAAGTAAGATTACGCCTTGGGATCTCCATACTTATACGGATTTGCGTGCTGCAGCAGTTCGGGCTGAGATTTTATTAAAGGAAAAACAAACATATTTTCAAAGACAAAAGAGAGAGTCGATGACTCATATTGGTGAGTCAAGTGAGAAGCCAACTAAACGTCAGAGTTTTTCCTCTCCAGCACAGACATTTAGCAGAGGTGGTCCAGTCAGTCAGAGGGGTGGACGTGTACAATCTTTTAGTCGTGGAGGTGGCCGGGGACCTAGCCCAATAATACAGACACGACCTATGTGTCAGCACTGTGGTCGATATCATACAGGAGAGTGTTGATTGCTTACTGGAGGTTGTTATTACTGTGGAAAACAAGGACATTTTTATAGGGAATGCCCAGCTAGATCTGATAGATCAAACATTGGTAGAGCGGCATCAGAACCGACAGTGCAAAATATTTGACCAGCAGCATCAATGGCAAGTGTTGGTAGAGGTCAGACTTTAAGCTCTACTGCTAGTAGAGGAAGATCGGAGGCACCAGGAACACGATCACAGGGTCGGGCACGAGTTTTTGCTATGTCACAGCGAGAGGCAGCTACAGCACCTGAGGTCATTACTGGTAAACTTTATTTAAATGATTTTGAAATACATGTATTGATAGATCCAGGATCCACTCATTCATTCATATCATCCACCATAGTATCTTATTTGCATAAAGAACCCAAACCATTAGATTACAACTTAGGAGTACATACTCCATTGGGTGAAGTTGTAATGGTGCATACGGTATATCGAAATTGTATAGTGCGGGTTGATACAGTAGTGTTACCAGCTGATTTGATCCTGTTATTTCTACGTGAATTTGATGCTATATTGGGTATGGATTGGTTATCGAGACATCGTGCTAAAGTGGATTGTTATACTAAAGAAGTAGTGATAGATTCTCCTGGACAGACTAAAGTGATTTTCTATGGTGATCGACGGATTGTACCGACATGTTTGATTTCAGCAACAACAGCTTTCTGCATGATCAAAAATGGATGTGAGGCATATCTGGCCCATGTTGTAGATCGTACAACTACACATGATGAGATCAGAGATATTTTAATTGTTAAAGATTTTCCTGATGTTTTCCTAGAGGAGGTACCAGGATTACCGCCAGATAGAGAGACGGAGTTTACCATAGAGTTGATACCGGGTACCGCACCAATCTCTATTCCTCCATATCGGATGGCCCCATTGGAGTTACAGGAATTAAAGAAACAATTGCAGGAGCTGCTAGACAAAGGGTATAAACGGGCTAATGTATCACCTTGGGGTGCGCCAGTGCTTTTCGTGAAAAAGAAAGATGGTACACTACGATTGTGCATAGATTACCGAAAGCTGAATCAAGTGACGGTAAAGAACAAATACCCATTACCACGGATAGATGATTTATTTGATCAGCTACCGGGTGCGCAAGTATTTTCCAAGATAGATCTCCGATCTGGGTACCATCAGTTAAAGATAGCCAAAGATGATATTCCCAAGACGGCATTCAGAACTCGATATGGGCATTATGAATTTTTGGTTATGCCATTCGGGTTGACCAATGCACCAGCAGCATTCATGGCTTTAATGAATAAAGTGTTCCAACCTTTCCTTGATAGATTTGTCATTGTCTTCATTGATGACATACTAGTATATTCACAGAGTAAAGAGGAACACGTGGATCATTTACGGATAGTGTTACAAATCTTGCGAGAAAAACAATTATACGCAAAGTTGAGTAAATGTGAATTTTGGTTGGACCATGTGGTATTTTTGGGACATATAGTATCTGGACAAGGCATAGAGGTCGACTTTAAAAAGATTGAGGCAGTGATAAACTGGGAAGTGCCAACGACAGTTTCGAAGGTTTGAAGTTTTCTCGGTATGGTCGGATACTACCGACGGTTTGTCGAAGGATTTTCCATTATAGCAGCGCCACTCACAAAACTGCTACGAAAGAATGTTCCATTTCAATGGAATGACAGATACCAACAGAGCTTTAATGAATTAAAGCATCGTTTGACTACAGCACCGATACTCACAATTCCTACAGGTACTGAGGGATTTGTCGTTTACAGTGACGCTTCTCATCAAGGACTTGGTTGTGTCCTGATGCAGAATGTGAAAGTAATTGCTTATGCGTCACGACAATTACGACCACATGAAGTTTCCTATTCGGTTCATGATTTAGAATTGGCGACAGTGGTATTTGCTTTAAAAATATGGCGACATTATCTTTATGGGGAGACGTTCCAGATATTTACAGATCATAAAAGCTTGAAGTATTTGATGAGTCAGAGAGAATTGAATATGCGATAGAGACAGTGGATGGAACTATTGAATGATTATGATTGCACGATAGAGTATCATCCGGGAAAGGCTAACGTTGTAGCTGATGCGTTAAGTCAGAAGTCCGATGGTATAGTGGCACATATGCATTTAGCTCCACTTTCAGATTTAATTGCTTTACGAAGTTTGAACACAAGACTACAGTTAGATACAAGTGGAGTGTTGATTGCTACCTTGGAGATTCGTCCGATATTGAAACAACGAATACAAGATGCACAGACCAAAGATGAAAAATTGACAGAAATTATTGAACAGGTGCAACAGGGTAAAGACACCATTTGATTTCCAAGATGGTACATTAATGTTTGGCACCAAGTTGTGTGTACCTGACGTTGATGATTTACGACGAGAAATTTTAGACGAGGCACACAATGCACCATACGCGATGCATCCAGGTACAACAAAGATGTACCACACATTAAGGCAGCATTACTGGTGGCCAAAAATGAAGAAAGATGTTGCTGAATTTACTTCCAGATGTCTTACTTGTGAACAAGTTAAAGCAGAACATCAAGCACCTGCAGGTACAATGAAAGCCTTATCTATTCCGATTTGGAAATGGGAGCGGATTACGATGGACTTTGTTTTGGGATTACCAAGAACGCAACAAGGGAATAATGCTATTTGGGTAATTGTGGATAGATTGACTAAATCGGCACATTTCTTACCTTTACGTTGGGGTTGTTCATTAGATCAATTGGCAGAGAAGTACGTCAGGGAAATTGTACGACTCCATGGTATACCAGTGTCTATTGTTTCCGATAGAGATCCGAGATTTACTTCTCGATTTTGGGAGAGTTTTCAAACAGCTATGGGGACCAAATTACACTTTAGTACAACTTTTCACCCTCAAACAGATGGCCAATCAGAACGGACGATACAGACGTTAGAAGAGATGCTACGCGCTTGCATTATTAAGTTTCAAGGTTCGTGGGATAAATATATTCCATTAATGGAATTTGCTTATAATAACCAGTTTCACAGTAGCATTGGAATGGCACCGTATGAGGCGTTATATGGAAGAAAGTGTCGAAGTCCACTATATTGGGATAAAGAGGGTATAGGAATTCTCGAAGGGCCAGAAATTGTTCAGAATACAATTGACAAAGTCGATATCATTAAAAGCAAATTGAAGGCTGCACAAGACCGACAAAAGAGCTACTTTGATCAACATAGAAAGGAGATGGAATACCAGGTTGATGATAAAGTATTTTTACGAGTATCTCCTTGGAAAGGTGTTATGAGATTCGGTAATAAAGGAAAGTTAAGTCCTCGATATATCGGGCCATATGATATCATCGGAAAAGTGGGACCATTGGCATACGAGTTAGCATTACCTCCAGAATTGGCTCAAATTCATAATGTTTTTCATGTTAGCATGTTACGACGATATCGATCTCATCCTTCACATGTATTACGGGATTCAGAGGTACAGATTGCAGAAAACTTAAGCTATATAGAGGAACCGGTCTCGATAGCAGATTTCAAAATCAAACAATTGCGGAACAGAGAAATTCCAATGGTTAAAGTTATTTGGAGAAACCATGGGGTAGAGGAAGCAACCTGGGAGACAGAAGAAAAGATGAAAAAGTTATATCCGCATTTATTCACTGGTAACTAATCTTCTTATAGATACATTGCATAGAGGAATAACAAATTTTGAGGACAAAATTCTTATAGAGGGGGAGAATTGTAACATCCTCCACCAAAACATACACGTCATTAGGCATTCATTTCATGCCTCATATGCATTTCATATTGGTTATAGGCTCTTAGGTAATTAGTATTGTGAAACCCCCATTATAATGAATTGAGACTCAAGTAAGTTTCAAGTACATAATATAAATTATTTGATTAATGATGAAATAAATTATGTTGAATTTTGTAAAGAAAATAAATCTAAATTATATATATATATATATAAACATGATTTATATGTATATATTAGTATATGTAATGGCTGCTGTCACAGGTATGTATATATATATATAAGAAAGTTAATTAATATATATATATATATATGAACATATACTATATATATAAGTATATAAATGGCGGTTGCTGCACGTAACACATATATATAGTTAATTAATATTATAATATATATAAATATCATAAGTATATATATGTGCATAGGCATACTTTCAAAGTTAATAATAATAAAATAATAAAAGGAAAGCAAACTTAACTTAGCTAATGAAAAGGCGGTGGATGCAAATGAATTAAATAAAAAGGGGCGCAGCAATAGAAAAGAAAAACAGATAGAAGGAAAGGCAGCGAGAAAACAGAGAGTGAGGAAAGAAAATAAAAACAGAGGGAAAGAAAAGAAAAAAGAAAGGGTTTGTGAATTTTAGTTTCTTTTCTTCACTGATTTTCTTCAGAATTTGAGAGGGAGTTCGTGGGTACGTGTTCTTCGATTTGATCGGAGTGAATTTTCAAGATTTTTCACGAAAGGTACAAAGAAATTAGTGAATTATATATGTCTCTAGTTATTATAATTCATCAGATGTTTTGGTAGCTTGGTAGGCCGAATTAGGAAAAGCTTATAACATGAAAGTTATAGCCCTATCTGTTAGCTAAACTCAGGAGCAAACCGTGGATGACTCGGTTAAATATCGAGTGAGATAATGTCAAAATTACAGGGCTTGATCTAGTTCGAAAACGGTTAATTATGCTGTGTTTGTAGTCTAATTTTATACAGGTTGGAGACTGAATTAGGAAAAGTGTTAAATATGAAAGTTGTAGAGCTATATGTTAAGTTTCTACCGAATTTTGCCTTGCTCGACTCGGAATTTTATAATTCAATTTATAAAGGGAATTCTGAACATAGTTGAATACGTCAAAAGAATAAAAGTTGTTAGAATCTTATATCATATGCATATATGAAATAAATGAAATTAAACATACATGCATTGCATTTCATTGCATAATGGAAATAAATATATTAAGGGGACGATTAGGCTAAATTGCATTGAATCATATAGGAGCACGGGCTGTAGAACGAGAGGAGGAAGCAGAGTGACGGAACAAATCGTTTATCCTAGTCGGGTGAGTGTAAACCATATATGTGACTTATATGTTATGTGATTTATACGCAATGAGATGTAATTTATATGCAATGTTGTTATGTGAGTTATATAAAGACGTGTATTTATATGGATTTATCATTGGATCAAATGATATATTGGCAAATGTATACGTGATCATACGCTCAGATGATTGATATGTTGCATTACATATGACATGAAATTAAAAGGCCTGTGAGTGTCTTGCTATGGATCTGTATACACAGTGGAGACCTTCGGGTCATATTCATATTGGAGACCTACGGGTCATATTCACAGTGGAGACCTTCGGGTCAAATCATATTGGAGACCTACGGGTCTATATACACAATGGCATATTGGAAATCCCGGGACAGATCCAAGCTTGAGCAGTTCACAGAATAATAAATTGGACATAGTGGCATTAGCACATGATGATTATATTGTTGATCAATGTTAATGATTGTTATTTGCTTGTTATTTAATTAAAGTAATGATTTATATTCACTGAGTTGCGACTCATAAAAATCGCATATTTATTTTTAGGTTCAATTGCTTTTTGAAGTGGGTTTGTATATATAGACGCCACTCTATATCAGGTCGGCCGGCTGATGCTTCGGGCAACCTTCTCCTCCTCTGCATTTTGCATTTTGAACACGTGTGTCATAAGTTGTATTTAATATGAATTATGCTGGGATATGAGTTGCGTGTTTTAATCCTATATGATTTTAATTTTTAAATAATGTTTTTATACTTATATGGATAGATGAAACGTCAGCATGATTTGCCTATATGCTGAATATTTTATTATGAGATATACGTCATAAGGGTATATGGTGTTACAAGGAGACCTATTCAAATCGATATAATCGACCCCCCAATCTGATGTAAAGTCCGCACGACCACTAGATGAAGGCCAGGATGCCCACTGATCCTGTGACGATGTCGTTGCTTGCCTATCCTCGTCTTCATTTGGTATACCCCATTTCGATAAGAATGTTTCGTCATTTTGTAGACCAAGGGGAACATTTACATGACCTGAGAACTGGTCGGGAATTTGAAATGAAGGATATAAGCATGTGCTACGGTCCAATACTCCTGATGAAGCCCCCACAGGGCTGATATTTTTGATTGGTGATGACCACAAGCATTCTGGTCCCTCGGCATACGTAGGTTTGATTGAAACATAAATGACGAGACATTCATTGCTTACGGACAATAATCGTTCTAGATCCGAATCATTTCTAATTTTTTTCTTTCTCACTATTCCATTTATCACCGCTAAAGAACGGATCACATACCTCCAACTATTGAAATCAGCATATATAACTCCATGGACTGACTCTAAAAGATTAGCAAATGAAATTCTTTGAAGGTGTAGTTGCTCGTGAGAACTGTTTCTGTACTCTAACCCTTTCCAATAACCCCCGAACCAAACCACTACAGGTACGAAACTCATAATTTCCTACGTCTGGACAAAAAATGAATACAATGGCTGAAATCAGAAAATTTATTCTCTTTTTTTGAACAATTTTCAAATGTCATGATGCGAGGAATGTAAATTCTTTGGTTGTAATATTTGAACCGTACAAATATGATCAATCTATTTGCCATATTTATTTTCTATCCTCATTTTAAGCCGTTCATTGTACCGAGATTTTATATAGTCCTATTATCAGAACTACATTTATTAGTGGATTAAGAAAGTACTCTTGGGTCCACCAGGAAATATGAACATGGCAGGTATATTTTTTTGGACATTAGTAAATATATCATCCACTAAAGAAAAATAATTTTATATGTGGAAAATTAATCAATAATTTCATCGTTCTAACAAAGTTGAGATTTAACCACCCATTTGATACATGTACAATTAATCTATGACTTTCTTACATTTTTGTGACAAAGTCTTTTGACATTATTTACTCAATTTTAAATGTCACCACACGACGTTCTTTGATACTTGTTAAGTTGATTACAATGTTTAGTAAATTCATGTCGTACGGACAATTATCACAAGCAATGTAGTACGTTATAAACGCTGAATCATTTAATAAATTATTCAAATTTGCTAAGTTAGACAAAAATCATTCTGATCTCCATGTAATCAATCAAACAAGATACTAAGTGTAGTCAACTTTTCAATGCAATAATTGTCCGTAACAACAAATGTTTTCAGTCAACATACATCAAACTACAAATACTATATCGGATAAATCCAAAAACTGATATTATGTAGAAAATCAACTAACATGAGTGATTTAGTAAACTACATTGCATTAAATAAATATCGAAAATTCAAAATGGCAAAATTATGTGGATAACAACATGTCACATGAGAGTACAGATAATTCTAACAACATACCGTTGAACTTTGTTTACCGAAAATTTGCGTAGGTTTTGCACGGCCTAATCCACACCAAAATATGCGAACAAATTTAAGTTTGTTGAAATTTTACTCACGTCCTTTGTTTATCCTTCATTTGTCCTTATATAGACAGAAGAAGGATATGATACTGTGCATACAGTATTAGGCGTGGATCCTACCTTTTCTCATTCACTTTTTGAAACAATTGGGTTGAAAATTATAGCCTAATATTCTTCATTTTGGGGTTGAAAAAATGAGAGGTGGGGGACAACTACTCATTCACTTTTTGAGGGCGGCCCTCCCGTATTAACCACACCACTAATTTTCTAAGAATCACTTATTGTGTAATATTAATATTTACAGTATTCGGTCATTACATTTCATTATAAACCCTAATTTTGTAACAAAATAAACCCTAATTAATTATGAACTAAACCCACTTTGATAATATTTTTCCCCTATTAACTAAACCCTAATTTTTTAAAAACCATTTAATTCTAATATGTATGTCCTAATTGTAATTTCTACTGTGCCTAATCTATTTGCTAATATTCGAAATTCCTAGTGTGTGTTACTATCACATTAAATTCAATTTGGCCCCAATGAAATTTAATATCATGGATTTGACAAGAGCATGACAAATATAGCCAAGGAGTTTTGTCATTTAGGCAATCAAAACCCAACACCAAGATAAATCCATGACTTTTGTATGCACATGTCACAGGTTGAATGCAACTCATTTAGGGCCCTCCCCAACCACTATCCTTCTTCCCAATTGAATGCAACTTTATACCCCACTCACACAACATTCATCTTCCTCACCATCACTTTCGTAAGTTTTCTCCCCAACCACTATCCAAAGTCAGCAAAAAATCATCTTCATTTCAACTCACAACACTAAGTCTTTCGAAGGTCAAGAAATGGAGGGGCAGGTGTAACGCCCCGTTTCCTTAAAATGGTAATCTTTGATCGAGGCGTTACTTACAAATAAAAATTCACTCATTTAAGAAATTAAAGATAAATAAATTTCAGAAAATTATTATAAAACATACATTTTTGAATTAAAATTTTTCTTCAACTTTTAATCATTGGCTACCAGCATCCATCGCTCCAGCGCCACGCCCTAAATTCTTTAAACTGAAAACATTTTACATAAAATAGGTAAGTGCCAAAAGGACACTTAGTGGGGTTGGGAAAATTATAATAATAAAATACACATACTATTGCTTGCATATTATACATATAATACACGTTGTAGACTCCCGAAGAGCCCCAATGCAACTGTGGATAGGTTTCCGAAGAATACCTATCAGGGCCTCAAGCCGACCCCATTTGGGTTTTTAAACCTCTTCCTGTTGGGATTCCGTAGAATTCCCCATTGTTGGGTTTCCAAAAAGGAATACCCTACTTGGCGTGCAGGCGCATGCGCAGTTAAGTTTCACATAATGGTTCCACATAAACACATAATACACATTGAGCACGTTCACGTTGGCCACATAACTCACATAACACATAAGTACAGAAAAACCTTTGACATGTGTTGGTTTCTAAAGAAACCCCTTTTTAGCGGGTATTATCCCGACTTATCCTCATTTGAAATCCTTTGCATTTACGTAACTTGAAAATCCATAGCTCTCAAATTCATGTAATTTACTTGAAATACTGTTCACGTAATAAAAACATTTCCATTGAAACCAACAGCACATAATGACGGAATTTAAATCACTTAGTCACACAATTTTCCTTAAAACTGTACGATTTAAAACCATAAATAAAGTTTTACCCCCACCTTTTATGGAGATGCTTGCAAAACGTCTACTTTTATCCGAGCTTAATTCTTTCCTCCCTTCATAATTTCCTATAAAGAATAAATGCTCGATTTAGAATTTAATCGAACTATTATTAATTAAAATATATTCTTAATCTAGGCATTTTTCTGTTAACAGACCATCTAACCTGATTTAAATAAAATTATAATGAAAAGGTGTTTATTAGAATATTATAAAACTTAATTAAACTTCAATTAGATCTTAGAAGAATTATCTTAGATTCAGGAAAATTAATTATAAATTTATGATTATGACGTATTTTACTTAACTATATAATTTAAATTATAAACCTAAATTCAATTAACTGAAATTATAAGTTATTTTAGGAAATATATTTAATTGCATAACATGTTTAGTTAATTATTATTTAAGAGGATTAAAATTGATATTTAATTTGATATTTATAATTAAGCATTTGGATTATTTATTAAATTATGAAGATCATAGATAATGTCTATAATTATATTTAGGTCTATATTGTAGTCTCAAAAGCAATCTTGCTAACTATATGATCTAATTTATAATTCCAAATAAAACTTGGTTAAATTACAATAATTAATATAAAATCCCCAAATCCAAAATTGAGTCCAAAACTATATATATTCTTAGTTAATCCGATAAACACCTAGGGCTTTATTCCCTAATCGATCATATAAAGAGATCTAAATAATATGAATTAATTTATATAATCTTTCTTTATTATTTATTTAAAACTCATTTCATTTATTAAATTCTATGTATTTATAAAATAATATCTATAATCCACTACATTCGAAAATCAAAAACGTCATTTTCATAAAATTAATAATTATAATAATAAATTCATAATATCCTCAAATCTTAGGGAAAATCCATATCATTTTATCCAACTCAAAGACCGATATTATCCTACATAATGATGATACTTAAAGCATAATTTATAAAAATTAAGGTTATAATTTATTTTTGTCATTTATCTAGAGTCCGGAATTCATATATTAATTTCTATTAATTATAAAGTAACATATATAATTCCAATATATATATATATATATATATATATATATATATATATATATATATATTCTTATTAAATAAAACATATCATTATCATAATTTTAATAATTCTAGGGAGACATGCATCATATTATCAAATATTAGGGAAAGCTATGTAATTTAAATAATTTCTAAGGGTTCATTTGTCATTTTTTCGAGATCTAAGGGTGAGTCGATAATTTCTATAGGGTTTATGGTTCATATAATAAATTCTAGGTATTCTAGGGGCTAGTCCATAATTTTAGCAAGTCTTTGGGGTTTAAATTGTAAGTTTTCAGAAATTCCAGGCTAATCTATGAGTATCTAATAGTTCAAGGACTTAGGGTTAATTATCTTAAATTTGAAGATTGCAATTAGGTCCTAGGGTTTGCCAAATTCTCAAAATTCACCCCAACCTTCAAAAATCACCCCTGCACCACCGCCCCTGCCCTCCGCCAGCCGCTGCCGTCGCACCACCGCCGCGCCGCCACCTTCATCCAGCTCCAACCAAGACAACTCAACACAAGACATACATATATATATACACTCGATACATACATATATATATAACCCACTGCCCTGCCGCAGCTTCTAGCGGCGGCTCTTCTTTCCCGGCTACGCCGGCACCACACCGGCGCCGGCCTCCTCCCAAACTCCGGCCCCAACAAACTCAAGCACTCACACCATCACTCACACGCACAAAAACAACATATATATATATACATATATATATCCCAACACCACTCAACCCTTGCCGGCGCTACAAGCGCCGGCCACCACCGCATACACCCTTCGCCGGCGCGACCGAGCGCCGGCACAACCACAGCAGCAACACCCAGCGGCAGCAGACGGAGGACAAAAAGCGGCCGATCCTAGTTTAAAGCTCAAATCATATAAAGCCCAACAAGAACTACAAATTAAACGGAATATCATAAATTAAAGCTTGCCGGAACCTGCCGACGGAGAGAGATGAGCTACAATGATAGATGCGAAGAAGGATGTGGAGATGGTGGTATCCTTTGAAGGAGAAGCAACCAGTGGTGGTGGTGGAGGAGAGAGGTCGATGATGATGAGGGAATTGTTTTCAATTTCTTTACAAATTTATTTCTTTACTTTTGTATTACTTAGTCAACCTTTCTATCCTAGGCTAGGTGTATAGGCTAGATTAGGTGTCCAAATTTCTTTGTTGATGTGTAGGGGGAAAACAAAAAGTCTACAAAGCTTATCATAGCCACTACAAGCAAACTAAGCTATTAAATTGATCTTAGCAAATAAATGGGTATTACAGCAGGTATGTTTATTATGAAGGTTTATTAGGTAGAACTTAATATGAATGTTTATTAATAATTATGTTTTCGAAATGATGCAGAACTGATATTTTGTTTATTTCTCTCTCGAAAATTACTCACTGCTCGCATTTAAATATTGAGTATATAAGTGTTTTTGGAATTGGGTTCATTTTCTAACATTATCAATTAACTCATAATTAGGGTCAAGTTAACAATATAAGAAAAAGTATTTGGTCAGGTTTACCACTAATATTAGTTTAGGAGTTGAAAAAACAATGGAATAGCTTGGAGTAATGTTCGAAAATTACTGGTTAGTATTGATACACTAATTGCGTTTGAAAATATTAGCTTTTTCGACACTTCGATAATTTTCGTTAAACTGTGATTTAGTATTACACTTTGAGCCTACAATTTATTAATTAGTGGATTTGGAAATTACCAAAAAAACAAGGGTTAGTATTACACATTTTCGCCAATTAGGGTTATCATTACATTTTCGAAGATTTGCCAAATAGTTGAAAAATTAGTAGTTTTTCTAGAGATGGGACTTTTTAACTTCGAAATTAGGGGTTACTAGTACACCTTTTTCCTCTAGTCTAATAATTGGGAAAAAAAATAGTGATTTAGAAATTTACTAAAAATTAGTATTAGTATTAATACATTAATATAGTTTCAAAAATAGCTCATGTGACAAAGCACTAATCTTCGAAAATGTAGTCAACTTTGCTAATTTTCGAAAACAAAGTATGCCAAAAGTAATTAATTAATAAATAAATAATTAAAATCTAATAGGAGTCAATGAATAAAATAAAATATTATTACAAGTGCATGTCTTCATTTTCGAACATTAAGAATACCATATTTTCGAACATTAAGCAAGTAGAGTTTTCGAACATTAACTAATTTTTGAAAATAAGTCATGCAATTTCCAAAAGTAATTAATTAATAAATAAATAATTAAAACCTAATAGGAGTTAATGAATAAAATAAAATATTATTACAAGTGCATGTCTTCATTTTCGAACATTAAGAATACCATATTTTCGAACATTAAGCAAGTAGAGTTTCGAACATTAACTAATCTTCGAAAATAAGTCATGCAATTTCCAAAGTAATTAATTAATAAATAAATAATTAAAACCTAATAGGAGTCAATGAATAAAATAAAATATTATTACAAGTGCATGTCTTTATTTTCGAACATTAAGAATACCATATTTTCGAACATTAAGCAAGTAGAGTTTTCGAACATTAACTAATTTTCGAAAATAAGTCATGCAATTTGATGCATAAATTAATTAATAAATAATTAATTAATTACTAATAGGAGTCAATGAATAAAAGAAAATATTATTACAAGTGCATGTCTTTATTTTCGAAGATTAACAAATTTAAATTTTCAAAAATTAATCAATTGCACTAATTTTCGAAAATTATTAATACATTAATATAGCTAACCCTAATTATGTCATTTTTTAGGTGGCCCCCTAAATTTCGAAGAAACTGTGAGTTAGTATTAGACTGTGAGACACTTAATTTTAGTACTTGTGTGATTTAGAAATGTTCGAACAAAAAATGTTACTACTAGACATTTTCGACAATTACGATTATCATTATATTTTTGACAATTTGCTATATTCATTGAAGATAGGTATTCTGATGTATTAGGTTGTCACTGCTCGAAGCATTGCTAATTTAAGATCGAAAAATGTACTTAATTTGTACAGTACTTGCAAATGTGTTGTATGGTTTTCTAAATGATAATGACTAATTGCAAATTTTTTATTATCTTGTAGCGCGCTTTGCAGTGGGTTCATCCGGCTTGTCAAGGTCATTTGGCATATATTAACGTGTTGGTCCCAAGTGGTGTCCGAGGTTCAGAGGGGGGGTGAATGAACCTTGGTCGATTTTGCAAACTTTAAACAATCCGTTCTACTCTGCAAGTTACTTGAACTTGCAGCGTCAGATAGTTACTGCTTACAGCACAGGGATACAATGCTGCACGCTGTAACTTGGAGTTTTATGCGCAGCGGAAATAACTTTTAAGACACAAGGCTGATTTTCTCAAAAATGCTTCTATCAGAAAACGTTTTATGCAAATGATACAGATAAGAAACATAAGGTAAAAGCACAGATAAATAAAGCAATAAACACTTATGGTTTATAGTGGTTCGAAGGTGGTGTAATCCTTCTACGTCCACTCTACTGCTCCTCGAGCAGGAACTTTGTTAAGCAAGATTGATTTACAGGACACTCCTAACAATCTATCAACTCTACAAAGTAAGTACCTACTGAAGTCCAGCGTACACACATCAACTGCAAACTTCAAAGGCTCACCCACACAGGGTTCCACACTCCCACATAGGGAAGCTGTCTAACTCTAGACAACTATATAAACAGCAAGGATCTCTCATATCAACTGTTAGACACCACTAAAACAACCTAAGCACACAGCAACAAGGTTAAAAAGATAAAAAGGTTTTTCTTCAACTAGTGCTTCGAAGTGAGCTTTTGAATCCTTGAGGAAACTTTCAGCTAGAACTTGCTTCACTTTGGGAGGTTGAGTGACTGAAACTGATCGTAAACTTGAATACTTGAATCTTGTAATCTTTGCGAATTGTTTGGTTAATCAGTAGTTTCAATAACCAGCTTCAGTGTTTCTCTTCCTCTATTTATACTTGTAGGAAAAGATGTCCGTTGAAGGAGACATCTCTCTTTTGAATTTGAAGTAGTCTGACCAAAGGCATGGTTCGCATTTAATGCGATTTGACTATTTCTTTCGGAGCACTTAATGTGACAGTTGCGGCTCGCAGCTTTCTGCAGCGCGTCAGTCCACGTGGCATCTTCGTATTGGCTCCGTGTCTGCAACTTTGATCTTCTCTGGAACGGCTCTATTTATTCTTGCATAAGTCTTCGTTCCTCGTACTACATTTATCCTTCCTAGGATTGTAGGATACTCCTTGTTGTAAATTGTGCTTATTGACTTGACTGGACTGTAAGCTTAGCGCTGTATCCTAAGTCTTCGTGCAGCTGATACTTTCTTGCAGTGCTGCAGTAACTTAGACCTGGTTGTAGTATCTTCCGGTAGTCCTGCTGTATCCTTTTCTTGCAGCAGTACTCCTGTACTCTTTTCTTATAGCGATGTTGCACGCCGTTCTTTCCTTCTTTGCTGTAGAGATTTTCTGTCTTATTACGGTGTTGCTGTATCTTTCTTCTTGCAGCTGTGCTGTATTCTGCCTTCAGCAGCAATACTGTATCCTGCCTTCTTGCAGCGATACCTTTTCTTAAGAGCATGGATGCAGTTTTATCCTTGTTCAACCTCCATTTTAGCACTTAACACTAGACTCAATTCTAGTCTATTTATTCACTTAAACATCGTGAAAAATGGGGTACTCAAAACTTCCTACTACATATGTGATTTGTCTCATCAAAATCTAAACATTGAAATCCTAACAATTTCCCCTTTTTTGATGATGACAAAACCTTTACATTATTTCGTTTATGAAGAAGTTTTATTTTATATTATCTCATATGGTTTATCAGGATTACATGCTTGAACAGCTTTGATAAGATTAAGTCTAATCCTGAATTCATCAGAGATGCATTATGTTATTCCTTTCATCACATATCATCAAGAAAAGAAAATGTAAACAGCATGCATGAGTTCATAAGGTTTGAACTTGGACAGAACAGAAAGAAACAAAATTTCTTCATTAACAGAGAGAAATTTTACAAGGCATACAATATACAACAGGGATCATAAGAGAGTATAGATTTTACTGAAACAGGGACCTTTTAGATGACGGTTTTTCAGGTCTTCTTTCAGCAAACTTTTCAATGTCTTCTCTTCCTCTTGATCCTTCCACCAGTCCCTGATGGACTCTTGATAGGACTCTTCTAACTTGTGCATAATCACAGGAATTTGGAACCATCTGAGCCAGAAGTCCTCACAGTAGGGTATGATCCCACCGTGCTTCACTAGGTCGATATAATTCTCTGAATCTCCAGATTTCCATTCCTAGCGAGCTGCTCATATCTCTTTAATGCAGTCTTGCAAGTATGATATCTGCTGAATTTACCTTTCCTGCATAATTCTTTGAAGTGTTTGAGGTATTCTGATCGTTTATATATAGGGATGTAAACGAAGCGAATCGAAGCGAATCGAAGCGAATAGTAAGATATTCGATTCGAATTCGTGAAATTTAGGTTCGATTCGAATTCGATTCGATTCGATGATCGAATTTCAAATCCGATTCGAATTCGGTTCGTAACAAAATTTTAGATGTATTCGATTCGATTCAAGATTCGGTTTGTTTTCAAGATGTAAATTTCTATTGATTCGATTCGATCTCAAAATTCGATTCAATCTCAAGATTCGATTCGATTTCAAGATTCGGTTTGATTCGAATGAGAGACTAAAAATTAAAAAATTCATATTTTATCTTCCAATATATTATTATTGTTTTTTCAATTAAATTATTAACAATTTGATACCATTTCAAACCCAGGACACACGAATACTAAAGGCGTAAGGATATCTAATAATTATTCTCAGTATATGGTATTGTTACACCACATCGATCCCCTATACCAAAGTATAGCATTGGATACGCAGGGTTTCCAACCAAAACTTTAAATAATTATATATGATATATTTTTACCAGACATTTAAACTCTTAGGAATATTACTGAGCATTTAAGACTTATATGTATTATCAAATCCCCTTCAACCCACAAATGCCTCAAACGCCTTCCTGGCTAAAACGGCTAACAAGGGTGAACATTAGGATTGTATAATACATCGTAGTACTTAAGCCTCAACCCTGAGTGTCTTAACCTTTCATTAGTATTCATGTTTCCTTAAATCTAAAAACAAACAGACATGTTTAAAAGATCCAGCAGTATATATCTAACACATTAATATCTAGCCTATCATTGATAGGCCTTTCACAAACATAAAAAAAATAAAACTTAAAAACAGAAATTTAAATACTTACAGAGTCTGGAGATCACCAAGAACAAACAGTTTTATATTATACAAGATTATAACTAGGAAAGATTAGAGAGAGAAACTAGAGAGATGGGAGAGAGAATGGGCGAGTACTTTACTCAAGCATGCCCTTACAAATGAAAAACAAGCCCTATAAATAGAGAAAAGAAAAACTATTACAATACTATTACAATAATTGCTTTATAAAAGCAAATAGTAAAAGATTCTTTTCTATTTGGACTTTATTGTCCATTCCACTAATATGAGGGGTCCACTAAGTGGAGAGCATCCTTATCTTCAATCTTCTTTTATCCTGCCAGAATTTTGCTTTGGGTTTTGAACGCCTTGAGTGATTCTTTAAGCCTCCATAGGTTAATTAATAAATCACTATTGTCATCATTCTGAAAATACGGATCAAAAACAAGAAGTTGTTGTACTTCTTTTATTTTGTTTTCGATAATCTTTATTTTTCTTTTGATTGTGGAAACTCTATTCCAGCTTCCTGATCCTTCATAGAATATTGGATTAAAATATGGAAACCATAGTGTATGTGGATAATTCCTCTGGATAAAATATAATTCTTCCACAATAGGTTGATCAGTATTTATCTCTTGCATGTCAATCTTTGAATTTTTGAAACAGAGATTCTCTGAGAATGTCAAATGACACACTTAACTCAGGATTATCTTCTTCTGGGTCTTGGCCTTCTTGTTCAGAAAACAATCTTTCTGTTTCTTCCCGGCTGCTGGAGTCAGAAAGCATTGAAGTATCAGATTTTGAACCTGAACATCCAGTATTTTGTAAATTCTTAAAAAGATCATTTTTCATCTCTTCAAGATATATATCAATCATTTTTTGCTTGGAAAATGTTCCAGCATATTTCTGAGAAATTCTTTTAAAAGGACTATTCAAATCCTTTATTTCTTCTTTTTTCTTTTCTTTTAGTGTTTTATAACACTTTATTTTTTCTTTGATATTATCAATTGTTGATTGAGAATATAATTCTCCTGTTTCGGGATCAATTCTGCTCATTTTATCCCACATCTTGGTATGACCAAGTCTCCATAAGCAAGGAGTACCATTATCAGTATAACCGAACTCTGGTGTCCATTTCCATATCCATGGAATGCCTGATTCTATAAAGAACTGGCAAGGGGTTTGACCCTTTATTGAATTATTTTCAACTATAGGTGCACACATAGTCCATTCTTCCATCAAATTTTTATAATTATCTGGTAAAATGTCTATGGTAGTACCAAATATTTTCCACCAATCATAAAACCAGTTATTAACTGGATGTTTTGAGCAATTGCTACAAATTTTTATCAACCAAGTATGTTTCTTCTTTTTATTTTCAAAGAAGAGGGTTTTATAAAAACCATCAATATAATCCCAAAAGTTAAATTTATAGGAATTTCTTTGACTAGGATGTATTACTTCCTTTTCAACTAAGGGAGATAATCCCCATTCTTCAAGAGATATAATCTTCTTGATAGTGAACTTTGAATAGGCATGTTCATTTGTCTGGTTATTTCCAGAACCAAAATGTTCGATATCAATACTTTCTAATGCTCTAAGCATTTCTTCATAAAATCCTCTTGATTTGTATGAACCACTTATAATGGTTCCACTGGGAACATATCTATCCATAATAGTCCATGGACTATCTTTCCATTGGATATCTTTTTCTTCTATTAGAAGAATTAAATCTTTGTATTCAGATTTTTTAAAGAGTATATTGTTCTTTTCCTCAGAAGTAATACTAGCATAGGAAGATTCTTCCTTTTCTTCAGGACTATGTTCCTGTGATTTCTTTTTTAAGAATTCTTGAAAATCTCCATATAATGGATGATTTTTATCAGGAATTTTTCCTGATTCACTTCCAGAAATATTCTGAGAGATTAGCTTATGTTTGCCATGTTGGGCTAAAATTTGATGGGAACTTCTTCCCCTTCCTCTTCCCCTATTAGGGAAATAGGATCCTCGTCCCTGTTGACTCATATCTGAAATCATAGAAGAAATTCTCTTGTTAAATAATCAGGCAAATTATTATCCTTTCCTTGTTTATAAATAATTTCAAAATCAAAAGGGGCTAAATAAGCTTGCCATCTAGCAAACATTTGTTTTGAAATATCATGTTTAAAATCTTTTTTGAAAAGACCTTTTGCTGCTTGGCAATCTGTTTTTATAATAAATTTTTGATTATATAAATCATCTTGAAATTTTATAACACATTTTACTATAGCTAAAATTTCTTTAGCCACAGTAGCATAATTTTTCTGTGCAGGATTCCATTTTCCTGAATAAAATCTAACAAGAATTTCTTGTTTATCCTTAGGATTTATTTGTTTTAAGATTCCCCCAAACCCTAAATCTGAGGCATCTGTTTCAATAATTTTTTCCCATTGAGGATTAGCAAGCATAAGACAAGGAATATTTTTTACCTTTTCTTTTATAATCTTAACTACCTTGGTATGTTCATCTGTCCAAGGCTTAGGATTTTTCTTCAGTCTATCATATAAAATAGCAGATATTTTCGAAATATTTTCAACAAATGAGGAAACATAATTTAGACTTCCAAGAAATCTTTGTAATTGAGTTTTATCAGTAATTATATCTGGAAATTTATTTCCAAATTCCATACTTCGTTGTATAGGAATTATTTTTCCTTTTTCAATATTATGTCCTAGAAATCTGACATTTGTATAAAATAAATTCATTTTTGGTTTTGATATAACAAGACCATTTTGTATAATTAATTTTCTAAAAATTTCTAAATGTTTAAAATGAGTTTCAATATCTTTAGAAAATACCAGTATATCATCGATATAAACAATTATAAAATTGCTATAAGGAATAAATATATCACTCATGATTTGTTGAAATTCTGAAGGAGCATTTTTTAACCCAAAGGGTAAAACTGTCCATTCATAATGTCCTATCGGAACATTAAAAGCTGTTTTATATCTGTCAGCTTCTTCTATTTGCATCTGCCAATATCCTGATTTTAAATCAAATTTTGAAAATATTAAAGCTCCGAAAAGTCTATCTATAAGATCTTTTTTATTTGGAATAGGATGTCTTATCCATTTTAAAACCTTATTAAGAGGTTTATAATTTATGACAAGTCTTGGTACACCTCTTTCTTGTTCAGAATGTTTATTAACATAGAAAGCCGTGCATGACCATGAAGACTTAGAAGGAGTTATTAACTTCTTATCAAGAAGAGATTTTATCTCTTTTTTACATAATTCTAAATATTCAGAATTCATTTGACAAGGTCTAGATTTTGTAGGAATATCCTTTTCATTAAAGTCTTCTTCATAAGGAAGAGAAATAACATGTTTTTTTCTATCCCAAAAAGCATTTGGGTGATCATCACATATTTCTAAAGAAAACTTATTATAAATAAGTTTTATTTTATCCTTTAATTTAGGATTGTTTAATTTTTCTTCAATAGTAAGGAAATTAATTTCTTCCTTTAAAGAATTTATATGAAATATTTTTCTATCCATTTTTTCTTTTATTTCATTAATAACCTTTTGAATAGGTCTATTTATAAATTCAAAAATAATAGGTTTATTTTTATAAGTACCAATTATTCCTTTTTCATCAATACGTGTTAAAGGATATATACTATGTATAAAAGGTAAGCCAAGAATAAGTTGACTCGAAATATCTTTTGCAAGAAGGAAACTAGTAGGAATACAGCTTCCATTTTTACATATTAAAGTTTCTGGTAGTTTATAACTAATATCCAGAGACCCTCCTCCTGCATGTGAAAGAGAATGAGTTGTTTTATGAAAATATCTTGAAGGAATTAATCCTTCTTGTATAACATTTAAGTCTGCTCCACTATCAATCATAGCAATGAAGCTTTTTTGATAATTATTATCAATTAAAAGGGTTATTTTTGTATACCATTTTTGCGAGGTATACATATTCATAATTTGAATAATTTCTTTTGTAGATTTGTTTTTATCTATAGTTGACAAGAAATTTTCTTGTTGTTCTTCTAATTCAACAAATTCTTCTTTTTCCATGATTCTTTCTTTTTCTATCATGGATAATCTATAATGTATATTTGTATTACATTTTTGAAGATCTTTTACTTCATTTTTTAAATTATTAATTTCTATTAATAATTCTTCTGTAGTTGTTGGCTTTTTATCACCATATTTTTGTTTTAACATTCTATGAATTTCTTTCATAGAGTATGATTGATTTTGAATAGGATTTATTTCCTCTTTTTTATTATTACTTGAAGATGGTGTATTTTCAATTTGATCAATAATTTTTGATCTTAATTCAGAATCTTTTATATTTTTTAATAATTCTATAAAAGAATTATTATCTATAGTGTTTAAACTAAAATCCTGAAATTGAGATAAAAGTTTATAAAACTCATCTCCTTTTTCATCAGTATTACTGATATGATTAATACAAGGTTGACCTTGTATACAATTATTACATTCTTCATTATTTGAAGATAAACTTTCAATATCTGAGTCTTTTAAATCATCTGAATAATATGATTCTTCTTCTGATTCTTTATCTGACTTATTATCAGAATCAGATTCTAACATTATTTGTAATAAAGCATTTTTGATATTATCATCAATTTCTAATTTATTTATTTTGGCCTTAGTCCAACATTCATTAGCATAATGACCTGGTTTATGACATTTATGACATATAATGTTTGTTTTATCTTTATTTCCTTTATTTCTATTAAAGGTTTCTTTTCTTCTTTTCTTTTTCTCTTTAAATTTTTCAGAGAAATGTCTTCTTTTCTTATATTGTTTTTCATTTTTATCTCTAAAATTTTTAGAGTGTTTCTTGTTTTTAGAATAGGTATCATTCCTATCTCTTCTTGACGTTTCCATACCAAATTGGTCACAGAAATGTCCTAATTGTTTTCTTTCTATCATACTTTGATTTTTAATTTGTTTGTTTAATTTAAGTTCATTACAAAGGGATAACCCTTCTTGAATACAAACATTTATTAAATTTCCATATGTATAATTATCATAAGGGATATTTAAATGTTCTTTCCTTAGAATTATTTTAATTCTTTCAGCGAAAAGACTTGGAAGACCATCTATAAATTTGGCTTTCCAATGAATATTATTACAATCAGGTAATTCAAAAACTCTAGATAGATAAGTATCTTTATACCATCTAAAATCTGTTAAAGTTCTACATCTTGTATTACTAAGAAGAGTACGAATATTTTCGCTATTATCAGAAAATCTTCCAGTAAAATGTTCAATTATTGTCATTATTAAAGTATAAACAACATTACTATTTTGATTATTATTTTCTATTTTAACAGCATTTTGAATTGTGTCTTTTGCTGTTTGAGATAAATAGTTATCCCACCAACCTTTAAGTTGTCCCGTAAAACCTGCTATAATCATTTTAGCAATATTTTTATCATTATTTCCTGCTGTCATACAGACAGTACTATACATGAGCATTCTATGGGCCATATTATGAATATGTGTATCTGTGAATCCATCTAGATTCCATTCATAAATACTTTTCCCATTATAACTTGTTTCTGAGAAAAATTCTTTTTCCTCATGTAAAACATCTATGGGAGTTGGTTTAGTTAAATAATATCTTTGCTGAGTAGGCCTATCAGCCCATTTAATTTTATTTATTTTATCTTTTGAAGGTTCAGATGTTCCTTCCTCATTATTTAAAGTAGAAATATTCTGACCTTTAAATTTTTCTGTTAATTCCACAATTAATTCTTCCAGATTATTTTTTGTTGATTTTAATCTAAAATCTTTTATTTCTGGTGGTGGTTGTATAGATGATGAGGCAATAGAAACTATATCTGTTTCTTTCTTTACTTCAATATGAACATCAGGTTTAATAGTTTTTATAATTGAAATAATATTTTCAATTTTACTTTGAAGAGAATTTAAATCTTCAATTTTATTATGAAGAGAATTTAATTCTTCACCTAATATGTTAAGATATAAATTAGTATAATTTTGTTTTTCCATTAAAATATTTATGTGTTTTATGGTTACTTGTAAAGTTTCATTTTCAATTAATTTTGAAAATGCTGTAAAACTCATAATTTTATTATTTTTCTCCATTTGAAATGAAGTACTAGGAGGATACAAAGATTTTTGTTCTTGTCCCGTAGTTAATTTATATGTTCTTTCTAAAACAGAAATTTGATTTATAATATAATTATTTATAAACCAAGGAACAAAATATATTTTTGTATTTTTTTCTTTACAATTTTTGTAAAATTCTTCTTGAATTTGTTCAAGATTATTTGATAGATTTTCAAAAAACCATTTTCTAAAAGGTTTCCATTTGGAATTTTTAAATTCCTTACAAATTTCCTGCCTAGCAGGTGATCCTTTTTCAAAATTGATTGGTGTATCAATCATGAAGACTAAATGGGGCATCTGACATAGTGTCACTATCTTTTTGGATATTTCCATGATTAAAATCTCTAACAATTTTATTTCTGTCAATATAGACTTCTTCTTTATTTTTATTTCTTTCAGATTCTAATTCTTCTCTTATTTGAGAAGTTGAAGCTCTAGATGTTTGTGGTAAATCTACCCAATAATCTAAAGGTGAAATATATGAATCTGTTGTTCTTGTTTTAAACATAGAATTATTTCTAGATATTGAAGATGGAAGTAATAAATTTTTCTGTTCATTTGAAAATTGAATTTGAACAGTTCCTTCTTCTGTTTGAATTATATTTTTCAAATTATTATTTATTAAAGGTTCTTTATAAACCTCTTGTTCTATTATCCATTTTTCTGGAAAATTTATTTCTTCCCATTTAATAGCTCTTCTGGTAGAGATATTTGATCTATTGAAATTTGTTTCAATAAGAATAGTTTCATTAATGCTTTTATCCATTATTTTACATCCTGGATTCATTGTATATAAAGGTTTATAGTAAATTCTATAACATATACAAATTATTTCTGACCCTGGAATATAATCATATCCATGAGTTTTAACATTTAATGTTAAAGCACTTAATATGTTACTATCAGTAAGAGATAAACATAAGTCAGGATAAACATCAAAATATACTGGTCCGTGGGCCAGACTGGATTGAATTATTCCCATAAGGGATTTATTCCATGCTTTGTTTCTACCATCTCTTAAAGCTGCTATAAAGCTTTCTGGTAATCCTTTTAAAGTTAAAGGTCTAAATGCAATTTGCACTAAACCTATATGTAAGTAGTTATGTGTCTTTATAAAAGGTAATATATCCTTTTTATCAAGTAAATTTAATATTATTTCTTGATTATCAAGAGGAATGGATGATTCCGTAGTTTTCACTAATTGTTTAAATCCTAATTTTTCAAAAGTACCTATTTGGTATATTTTATTAGGTTTAACTTTAGGAATAGTCCAATTATTCAATAATTCTAAATTTTGTGGAATATCATATTCCTCTGTCATACTGTTTTTAACAGTATCTTTTACCTTGAAAGGATTCATTTTTAATGAAGATGTGTTAGATAATTACTACTGTTTTCTTTTTAACCTGGCTCTGATACCATTTCATTTATATATATATATATTTATTTATTTATTATTATATTATATTTAATTTAATACATATATATATATATATATATTAATCGAATCGAATTTTTGAATTTAACGAATCGAATATATGCATATTCGAATTTGATTCGATAGTTATACGAACTTAAAAATTGATTCGGATTCGAATTCGAATTCAAATTTTACCGAATCGATCTAAACGAATTCGAATCACGAATCGAATCGTCAGGATTTGATTTGAATTACACCCCTATTTATATATGGTGATCGCCTCAAATGATGGATTCCTGTCAGTAGGCAGTCTGATTTCCTTGAAGATGTCAAACCTCCAAGCTATATTTTCACGTTCAGGCTCTGATCCATCAGAACGGACACTTCAGCAGAGATTTTTTCTGTGTCAAGACGAGGGATCTCTTGAGGAGGAAATTGGTAGAAGTCATCTGGAATAATTCTCTTCTCACCAATTACTCCGAGTCTTTGAATCCAGGCATATAGATCTTGTTCTTCTCTTTGCTGCCTTTGACTCTCAAACTCTTCCCCACTCATCCTCTTCCTTGAGTCTTGATATTGGCTCTCATCCCTTCTCTTGGGCTGATAGGAGGGAGGCGCTGCATCCTTGCTTGCAGCCCTGCTGAATGCAGAACCTGCAGCAGATCTTCCTCCTGCAGCTGTACCAACTCCTCCAACTCCAGCATCATCATCTCTTCTCCATCTTTTCGGAGAGGGGATGTCAGCAGCAGCAGATGACCCAGACCTTCTCCTCCTCCTGCTGAGAGGTTGCTGGTCATCATCTTCATCATCTTCTTCAGCTCCCCTTGAGCTCCTGTATCTATCTTTTTTACTTTCCCCCTTTTTGGCATCATCAAATACCGGGGGCTGAGCAGGAGCAGCTGGGACCACCTTGGAACGTAGGCGACGGGTCGGTTCGGGAGCGGCCGCTGGAGTATCGACAAACTGAGGGAAGGCTCGGAACATGATGTCCCTCAGTTCTCCAACAATGAGCTCCAGGTTTTCCTAACAGTCGTCCACACTTCTGGTTCGCTGAGATTGATCAGATGCGCGATCCAGAAGTATCTGCAGGATGTGGGAATGAGTATTCAGCCTATCAGAGGCACTCTCAGCATGACGCTTGCACTGTCTGATCTCCTGGCATGTCAGCGCAGCTTCAACTTTCAGCTCTCCCTCCATCCTGACCCATTCCATATAAAGCCTGTTGGAGTGATCATTCAGCGTTCTCTTGATCATTCCAGGCAGAGCTACAAGGTCCTTCTTGAACCAATCATGGTTTCAGCGTGGAATTGGGCAGCGACCCTGAGACTATTGAGCATGGTAGACTCGTGCGCCTGGAGGGCGTGCACCAGATGTCTTACCGCGGCTTCAACTCGGTTAATCGATTCATCAAGAGTCAGCCCAGAATTCCGTCTTGTTGAGGCGGCAGAGGATGCAGTGAATGGTATAACAGCTTGAATTTTAGGTGCTGCATCCTGCCTTGGAACCTCAGTGGCAACCTCATCCTCATGGTTGCTGGTTTGAGAGCTTGTAGAGCTTGAGGATGGGTGCTCGTCTTCTTCTTCTTCTTCTTCATCTGCCTCCTCTTTGCCGGATGAGATATGAATAGGATCTGCTCTGCCAGATTTTGGCCCATGAACAGCTATGTTGCGCTCCTTGATCATCCTTGCGAACTCGGCATTAATAACTTTAGCTTCCTCAGTAACCTCTACTGCTGTAACTTTGGAAGGTTCTTGAGAGCATGCAGCAGCTGCAGCATCAACCTCCTCTCAAGGTGTCTCTAGCTGCACTAAGGTTACCTCAGCTATTTCTCCAGCATCCTCTGAGGGTACTGTCTCAACAGCCTCCCCTCCAGAGGTCTTCTTCAAGGACCCTGTCTCCTCGGCCCGTCCTGCAACTTGGACAGCTTCTGCTGCAAGAAAGGGTTCTTGCAGCTCTGGTTGGTTTCCTACAGCATCCACAGTATCCAGCACTGTACGCTCTATTACTGTAAGAATCTCAGCTTCCATCCTTCTTGATTCTCCAGCTGCTTCTTCAAGGATGGTCACCTGCTGTACTACTGTCTCCGGCAGTACAGGGAGTACCGCCTCTGCAACTTCCTCCGTAGATGCTTCATCGGCAATTTCAGCGATGTCTGAGATGATATCTCTGATTATGACTGATGGTTCCCCCTGAGAATCTGCACATGCAGTATCTTCATCTTCACGAACTGGGGAATCACCATAGTCCAATAGTTGGGTCTCTTCCTCTAGAGGATCAAGAGTGACGATCGTGGAGAGACCTTCAACCATTTGCTCGTATGCAGGGGAGTTCATCTGATGAGAACTTGAACTTCCTTCTCCCCGCATTCTCCTTGGAGTGTGCTGCATTCTGGTTTCCTTCATACTTTGTTGCAGCGTCTGTTGCAGCATAGCTTCTTCAGCAAAAGCGACGTCATCGTCCCTTCTTACAGCCTCCGCAGCCGGGGTAAGGAAGACCTGCACATCCTCCACTGCTGCTCTTATCGGCAGCTCTGTAGAGTCGGATTCTGCGAGAGCTTTTTCCTTTTTCTTGTCCTTTGCTCCCTGAGCAGCACTGCTATCATCAAGCTGCTGTATCCTTGCTGCGTACTCAGGTTGCAGGAGTGCCAGAATGTCTTCTAATTTGGCCCACTCCAGGACAGCTTGCTCGACTGTCAGGAAATCCTTCCACTTCAGCAGGATTTCCCCCTTAGCCAGCCTCATCTCTTTCCAGAGAGAGTACTGCTGCTCCATATTTCTAGCAGCCGGAAAGGTGGGATCGAGCACTGAAGCTTTTGTTTGTAGACGAGCTTCTTCTTCAGTTGGCTCGGCTCGGTGCTGATATGGCTCCTGAGGATGATGTGACTCATCCGCAAGGTCAACTACAACCATAGAAGGTGTAGAGAGTTGGGAATAAAGAGATCCTTCTTTATCCCTGGGCTGATGTGACTCATCCGCAACAGCAACTACAGCTAGGCTTACTGTAGAGCGTTGTGAGTCAGCAGCTGCAGCAACCTTCTTCTTGCTGCGTTGGGCCCTTCTCACCAAGGATGCATCGTCATCAGAGGACGAGGATTCAGTTCCAGGTACAACCTTTCCTGAACTCCTTTTGATACAGGAAGAGGACTCGGAGCATCCTCTCCTTCGGCTTCCTCCCCGCTGCCTGCAGCTTCATCTTGCAGAGCAAGAGTTGCATTCTTTTTGTCTTTGGTTTTCTTCCTCGCAACTCTTGCTCCTGCAGCCTTCGGTTGGGTCTTGCCCTTCTTCTTCTCCCCGAGATACTTTCCTATATAAATGGGGGCAGGTGCTGCAAATTGAAGGCCAAGCTTACAGAGCAGAGAACAGATGGTGATACCGTAGCTCCGACGCTCCGTTATCTTCTCTGCTTCCTCCCACAGTCTCTTCATGATGAACCTCGCCCAGTTCACCTTTTCTCCGGCCATGATAGAGGACATGATCCGGAACCGAAGATCTGTGCACTTGTCATAACTCCCGGTTCTGCCTTCAATGGAGTATGCACAGATATCATGAAGCAGTTCAAACTCTAGCTTGAAGAGCTTCTTGGGGGCGTTTCTCTTAATTTCAGCCCTTGCATCCCTTGCTCGAAAGAGATCCCACATCTCTTGAGCAGATGTCTTCCCATAGGATGTCAACTGACTGGGGGTCAAACCTGCAGCCGAGATGCTGAAGGTTGTGGCGATGTCCCTAACGGTTAAGGACCGTTCTTCCTCATCAGCATCCATCCGGAATAGGATGCAGTTCCTTTCCTCCGTCTGTCTGGCGTAGGAGTAGAATCTTTGTACTGAATCCACAGAGAAGCCAGCGTACACCATTGTCAACAGCCCTAGGACTTGGGTCCGCTCAAGGGCGTCAAAAATTCTTTTGATGAGGGCGTTGTCATGTAGCCCTGAAGCGAGAACATGCTCCTGGTTGATTAATCTTCCTTCCAGAATGATGGTGAAAAATCTAGGATTTTGGACTTAGGGATCTTTCGCGAAAATATTTTTCTCTCCTTGAAAGATGGTGAATAATGATTTCAAAAGGTGCGGTTATGGGGGTTATGGCGAAAATCAAGGGACGTGGAGAAGATCGACGGATGAAAATATTCAAAGAGAAATGATCTTACAGTCCACGAAAAAGTGGAAATGTCAAATCGTCGCTTAATAATTACCTGGCGTGTGGGTCTCTGACCGCGCCCTTTCCACATCCTGACACCCGCAGACTTTGCATTTAATGCTGAAAGATATGCTATTTGCTGCCTAAATAAATGCCTTTTTAAGGTTGTAGCATCCTTAGTACGAGGTTGCAGAGTAATCAATACTCTTTTGAAATAAATGCTGTAACCTGGTGCTGCTTGACGTCTCGATTTCTGCTGTACTGTAAGAATATAAGATGCAGTGCTGTTTGAACCCAGCACTGTAAGAAGGCGTAGCTTACAGCACTATACTTACTGCTTCTTGCAAGCATGTATAGGTTCCCCCTTGGTTCTTGCATCTTCCTTTTCTCTTCACAACTTAAGAATTCCTAGCTCGTTTCTAAGCATAGAAAACCTTGATTCACTTAAGGGTTTAGTGAATATATCTGCAAGCTGGAAATCCGTATGAACTTTCTCAAGCACAATGTCCTTCTTTTCCACGTGATCTCTTATAAAATGATGTCGTATATCAATGTGCTTTGTTCTGGAGTGAAATACAGGATTATGGGTAATTGCGATGGCACTCGTATTATCACAGAGAATTGGAGTCTCTTTTTCCTGAATTCCATAATCCCTAAGTTGCTGCTGTATCTAGAGGATTTGCGCACAACAACTTCCTGCTGCAACATGCTCTGCTTCTACTGTAGAGGTTGCAATAAAGGTTTGCTTCCTGCAGAACCATGAAACAAGTCTATTTCCCAGAAACTGACAAGTCCCACTGGTACTTTTCCGATCAATCTTGCAGCCTGCATAATCTGAATCAGAGTAGTCTTTAAGCTTGAATCCTCCTTCTTTGGGATACCATAGGCCTACTTCTTGAGTTCCTTTTAGATACTTGATAATTCTTTTGACTACTGAAAAATGTGATTCATTTGGTGCTGCTTGAAACCTTGCACAGACTCCTACTACAAACATGATGTCTGGCCTGCTTGCTGTAAGGTACAGTAAGGATCCAATTAAGCATCTGTACTTTGTAATATCTACATCTTTACCATCTTCATCTTTGTCAAGGCTTATTGATGTAGACATAGGAACGGCCATTCCTGCTCCATTCTCCATGCCAAACTTTTTGATAAGCTCCTTCGTGTACTTGACTTGACTGATGAAGGTTCCTGTAGGTAGCTGTTTTACTTGCAGTCCAAGAAAGAAACTTAATTCTCCCATCATACTCATCTCGAATTTTGACTGCATCAGGTTGGAGAATTTTTCACATAGTTCTTTGTTGGTGGATCCGAAGATGATGTCGTCCACATATATCTGTACTAACAGTACACTTTCTCCATCATGTATCCTAAACAGCATCTTGTCGATCATTCCTTTCAGGAAGCCATTCTCTAGCAGATAGAGAGATAAGGTGTCATACTAAGCTCTCGGAGCTTGCTTAAGTCCATACAGGGCTTTGTGTAACCGAAACACCTTCTCTTCTACTTGATCTTCGAATCCTGGAGGTAGTTCAACGTAAACTTCCTCTGTAAGAAGACCATTTAGGAATGCACTCTTTACATCCATCTGATAGACATTGAAATTCATGTGAGCTGCATATGCCAGAAAAATTCGTATTGCTTCCAGCCTTGCTACTGGAGCGAATGTCTCATCGAAATCAATTCCTTCTTCCTGGCAATATCCTTTAGCAACTAATCTTGTTTTGTTTCTTACTACAAGTCCAGATTCATCTAACTTGTTCTTCAAAACTCACTTTGTTCCAATTACTCCTTGATGAGTTGGTCTTGCAACTGTCTTCCATACTTGGTTTCTTTCAAAACCATTTAGCTCTTCTTGCATGGCCTGTATCCAGTTGCTATCTTACAATGCCTCTTCAACATTTTGAGGCTCTAACTGGGATATGAAGCACGCAAACATTGCTTCATGAGGGATGAATCTTCTGGTTCTTACACCAATGGATGGATCTCCTATAATAAGATCTCTTGGGTGATTCCTTAACTAGGTCCTGTCAGGCTCGAAGACATGTTCTTGTCTGGGTTGTTCTTCTTGTTACTGTAATGCAGGAGGTTCTGCTGCTGTAAGAATGTCTGCTGTATCTAAAGATGCAGCTTCCTCTTCTTTGTCTTCTTCTGTAGGCAGAACTCTTTCTACATACGGTACAACATTCTCTTTCCTTGGAGCTATCTCTTCAGGTGGCTCTTTCAACTTCCTGGTGTCACAATGTGGTTCGTCAAATACCACATGAATAGATTCTTCAACCACTAAGGTTCTTTTGTTGAAAACCCTGAAGGCTCTGCTTACAGTAGAATAACCTAGAAATACTCCTTCGTCTGATTTAGCATCAAATGTTTTTAGATGCTCATTTCCATTGTTGAGAACATAACACCTGCATCCAAAGATATGCAGATAAGAAATATTTGGTGTATGTCCATTCCAGATTTCATAGGGCGTTTTGTCTAGATCCTTTATGATTAGGCATCTGTTTTGTGTGTAGCAGGCAGTGTTGGTTGCTTCAGCCCAAAATCTCTTGGGTATTTCTGTTTCTGCTATCATCGTCCTTGCTGCTTCCTTGAGGGTTCTATTCCTCCTTTCAGCTATACCGTTCTGCTGAGGGGTTCTTGCAGCAGAGTATTCATGTCGAATACCATTATCAGAACAGAATTTATCAATGAATTTGTTTGTAAACTCAGTTCCTCTATCTGATCTAATCTTCACAATACTCAAGCTCTTTTCATTCTGGATCTTCTTCATGAGATTTGGTAGCTTGTCTTGAGTTTCTGATTTCTTTGCAAGGAAGATCGTCCAGGTGTATCTGGAGTAGTCATCCACAACTACGAGAGAGTACTTCTTCCCGCTCAAGCTTACTGGTTCATATGGTCCAAAAAGGTCCATGTGTAGAAGATCTAAGATCCTGTGAGATGACTTTTGAGACTTGTCTTTGAAAGAGCTCTTAACTTGTTTTCCTTTCTAACAAGCTCCACAAATATTTTTCTTTTTGTATGCTATATCTGGCAATCCTCTCACGAGGTCTTTCCTTGCTAGCTTGTTGATAGTCTTGAAGTTCAGATGGCTTAACCTTTTGTGCCACAGCCAGCTCAGTTCTGGTGGACTCTTCACAATGAAGCATGTAGGTTGAGTAGAGAGGCTCCAATCAGCTAAATAGATGTTTCCTCTCATTGTTCCTGTAAGCTTGACTTCATTTGAGGTATTATCCTTGATTAAGCATTTGTTGAGGTTGAATTTCACTGTGTATCCTTTGTCACAGAATTGACTGATGCTCAGAAGGTTGTATCTGAGTCCTTTTACATAGGATACATCCTTGATTTTTATGTTTCCTTTGACTAGGCATCCACTTCCTTTTGTGCTTCCTTTGGAATCATCTCCAAAGATGACCTTTAGTCCTTTGCATTCTTGGAAGTCTCTCAGAGAGTCTTTGCTGCTTGTCATGTGCCTTGAGCAGCCGCTGTCAATGTACTATACATCACTGCTGCAACCTGACACTGAAACCTGTAACAAATTCAGACAGATTTAAGTACTCATATCTGTACGGGTCCTTTGGGGTTTGTTGCTTTGGGAACCCAAACTTTCTTAACAGTCACTGATTTGCTGTAAGATTTGTTGGTTCTCTGACTATTTGTAGTTGTCTTGAAAAACTGCTTGTTATAAGTGTGTGCATTGACAACATGTGTAATACCAACACCTTTGTAGTGTGGTCTTCCACCATACTTCTCTTGAGTATATCCTCTTTGAGTTTTAAACATGTAAGTCTTAGTATAGGTGGTAAAGTTTCTTCTGTGCTGCAACTTAGTTGGTTCTTGCATTCACTTGCTGCATACAGCAGATGACTTCTGCTGCAGCCAGTTCTTAGATGCAGGCTTACTTCCTGCAGTTGAGCACTGGGGTTTTGGTCCCAAGTGGTGTCTGAGGTTCAGAGGGGGGGGTGAATGAACTTTGGTCGATTTTTCAAAATCTTTAAAACAACCGTTCTGCACTGCAAGTTACTTGAGCTTGCAGCGATAAAGGGTTACTGCTTGCAGCGCTAGAATGCAGTGCTGCACGCTGTAACCTGAAGTTTTGTACGCAGCGGAAATAAACTTTTAAACACAAGGCTGTTTTTCTCAAGAATGCTTCTTTCAAAACGTTTTATGATGAGAGATAGATAAATATACAGAAAATAAGCGCAGATAAATAAAGCGATTAAAACACTTATGGCTTATAGTGGTTCGAAGGTGGTGTAATCCTTCTACGTCCACTCTACTGCTCCTCGAGCAGGAACTTTGTTAAGCAAGATTGATTTACAGGACTCTCCTAACAATCTATCAACTTTACAAAGCAAACCACCTCTTGAAGTCCAGCGTACACACAGCAACTGCAAACTTCAAAGGCTAACCCACACAGAGTTCTACACTCCCACACAGGGAAGCTGCCTAACACTTAGACAACTAAACAAACAGCAAGGATTTCTCTTATCAACTGCTTGACACCACTAAAACAACCTAAGCACACAGCAACAAGGTTAAAAGGATAAAAAAGGTTTTCTTCAACTTGTGCTTCGAAGTGAGCTTATGAATCCGTAGGCAAACTTTCAGCTTGAACTTGCTTCACTTCGATAGGTTGAGTGACTGAAACTGTTGGCTTGAATGCTTGAAATTTGTAAGCTTTAAACTTTCACGTATGGATTTTAGTTCTTAATAACAGAGACAGTATCAGTAACCAGCTTCAGTTCTCCCCGACCTCTATTTATACTTATAGGAGAAGATGTATGTTGAAGGAGACATCCCTCTTTTGAATTTGAAGTAGCCTGGCCAAAGTATGGTTCGCATTTAATGCGACTTGACTTTTCTTTTCGGAGCATTTAATGCGGCAGTTGCGGCTCGCAGCTTTCTGCAGTACGTCAGTCCATGTGGCATCTTCTCATTGGCTCCGTGTCTGCTACTTTGACTTTTTCTTGAACGGCTCTATTATTCTTGCTTGAATCTCCGTTCCTCGTACTGCATTTATCCTTCCTAGAATTTGCAGGATACTTCGTCTTGTAGTTGGCGCTGTATTACTTAACTGACTTGTAAGTCTGCGCTGTATCCTAGGTCCTTGTGCAGCTGATGCTTTCTTTCAGTACTGCTGTATCTTAGACCTGATTGCAGTATCTTCTGGCAGTGCTGCTGTAACTTCGTTCTAGCAGTACTCATGTATCATTTTCTTGTAACGTTGCTGCACGCCGTTCTTCCTTGCTCTGCTATATCGAAGTACAGCCTTATTTATGCTTTGTTGTTCCTTTCTTCTTCCAGCTATGCTGTATCCTGCCTTTATGCAGCAATACTGTATCCTGCCTTCTTGCAGCGATATCTTCCTTTAAAGCTTAGATGCAGTTTTATCCTCTTTTAACCTCCATTTCAATACTTGGCTCAAGACTCAATTCTAGTCTATTTATTCACTTAAACAATGTGAAAATGGGGTACTCAAAACTTCCTATTACATATTTGGTTTGTCTCATCAAAATCTAAACACTGAAATCCCAACAATTTCCCCATTTTTGATGATGACAAAACCTTTACAATATTTCGTTCATGAAGAAGTTTCATTTACATTAACTCATATGGTTTATCCAGATTACATTCTTGCACAGCTCTGAACAATTAAATCTAATCCTGGATTCATCAGTGATGCATCATGCTATTCCTTTTATCATAAATAACAGGAAAACATAAACAGCATGCATGAGTTCATAAGAGTTGAACTTTGATAAAACAGAAGGAAAAATTTCTTCATTTAAGAGATATAAATTTTTACAACTTAGCAAAAATACAATAAGGATCTCAAGAGGGTATATGAATACAGCTTAGTAAAACAAAGACCTTTTGCTTGTTGGTTCGTCTGATCTTCTTCCTGCAAACCTTTCAAGGCCTTCCCTTCCTCTTGATCCTTTCCACCAGTCCCTGATGGACTCTTGGTAGGACTCTTCCAGCTTGTGTCTGATTACGGGGATTTGAATCCATCTCAGCCAGAAGTCCTCGCAGAATGGTACAATCAGCCCTTCCTTCACTCGGTCAATGTATAGCTGTTGGATATCAAGGCTTCCTTCCCGAACAAGCTGTTCATACCTTCTCAATGCAGTCTTGCAGGTATGATACTTGCTGAATTTGCCTTTCCTGCATAGTTCTCTGAAGTGTCTGAGGTACTCTGATTGTTTGAAAATGGTGATCGCCTCAAATGTTGGATTCCGATCAAAAGGCAGTCTGACTTCTTTGAAGATGTCAAATCTCCAAGCCATGTTCTCTCCTTCAGGCCTTTGATCCATCAACACGGACACTTCAGCAGAGATATTTTCAGTGTCAAGGCGAGGAATTTCTTGAGGAGGAAATTGGTAGAAGTTATTTGGAAAGATTTTTCTTTCACCAATTACACCGAGTCTTTGAATCCAGGCGTTAGGATCTATAGCTTCTTCGTTTTGGCGCCTTTGATTCTCAGACTCTTCCCCGCTCATCCTCTTCCTTAAGCCTTGCTGCTGACTATCATCCCTTCTCTTATGATGATAGTTGGGCGGTGCTGCATCCTTGCTTGCAGCTCTGCTGTGTGCAGAACCTGCAGCCGATCTTCTTCCAGCAGCTGCACTGGCTCCACCAGCTCCATCATCATCTCTTCTCCATCTCTTCGGAGAAGGGATATCAGCAGCAGCAGATGATCCAGACCTTCTTCTCCTCCTGCTGAGAGGTTGCTGGTCATCATCTTCTTCCTCTTCAGATTCAGCAGCCCCTTTGCTCCTGTATCTATCTTCAAAATCTTCCTCCTTTTTGGCATCATCAAAAGTCGGGGGCTGAGCAGGGGCAGTTGGGACCGCCCTTGATCGTGGGCGTCGGGTCGGTTCAGGGGCGGGCTCCGGAGTGTCAACATGCTGAGGGAAAGCTCGGAGCATGATGTCCCTCAATTCTCCTACAATTAGCTCCAGATTCCCCAACCGGTCGTCCACACTTCTGGTTTTTTGAGATTGATCATAGACACGATCCAGAAGTGTTTCCAGGACTTTGGAGTGAGAGTTGAGTCTGGTTGAGGCATTCTCAGCATGCTGCTTGCATTGCCTGACCTCCTGGCGCGTCAGAGCAGCTTCGACCTTCAACTCCTTCTCCATCCTGACCCGCTCGTAGTACAGCCTGTTTGAATGTTCAGTGAGAGTTGACTTGATCATATCAGGCAGCACTTCGAGGTCCATCTTGAAACCTGTCATGGTTTCAGCATGGAATTGGGCACTGACCCTGAGACTGTTGCGCATGATAGACTCATGCTCCTGAAGAGCATGCAGCAGGTGTCTAACAGCGGTCTCGACTCTGTTGATAGATTCATCAAGAGTCAGCCCTGAATTCCTTCTCGTCGAGGCAGCAGCAGATGCAGCAAATGGAATAACATCTTGACATACTGGTGCTGCATCCTGCCTCGGAACTTCAGAAGCAACCTCATCCTCATGGTTGTTAGTTTGAGAGCTTGTCGAGCTGGAGGATGGGTGCTCTTCTCCTTCTTCTTCTTCATCTGCCTCCTCTTCGCCGGATGAGACTTGAACAGGAACTGCTCCGCCAGATTTTGGCCCATGAACAGCTATGTTCTGTGCCTTGATCATCCTTGCGAATTCGGCATGTGACATGTTCGCGTCCACAGTAACCTCTGCTGCTGTAACCTTGGAAGGTTCTTGAGAGCGAGCAGCAGCTGCAGCATCAACCTCCTCTCGAGGTGTCTCTAGCTGCACTAGGGTTACCTCGGCTTCAGCTCTAGCATCCTCAGTGGGTACTGTCTGAACAGCCTCCTCACCTGAGGTCTTCTCACCCTCAGGAAGTGTTGTCTGAACAACATCCTCCATAGAGGTCTTCTCAACGGACCCCGTCTCCTCGGCCGGTCCTGAAACAACTTCGACAGCCTCTGCTGCAAGAATGGGTTCTTACAGCTCTGCATGGCTTCCTGCAGCGGTCACAGCTTTCAGCACTGTATCCTCCACTGCTGCAAGAATCTCAGCTTCCACCCTGTTTTTCTCTGCAGCTCCTTCTTCTTATTGAAGGGTGGTTGCCGGCTGCACTGCTGTCGCGTCCAGTGCAGGGAGTACCGCCTCTGCAACTTCCTCCGTAGATGCTTCATCGGTAATTTTGGAGATGTCTGAGATGATATCCCTGATTATGGCTGATGGTTCCCCCTCAGAATCTGCAGCAGCAGCATCTTCATCTTCGCGAACTGGGGAATCGCCATAATCCAGTAGTTGGGCTTCCTCCTCCTCCAAGCGATCCAACGTGACAATGTTGGAGAGGCCCTCAACCACTTGCTCGTATGCAGGGGAGTTCATCTGATGTGAACTTGAACTGTCTTCTCCCCGCATCCTCCTTGGAGTGTGCTGCATCCTGGTTTCCTTCAAGCTTTGCTGTAGCGCAAGATGCAGCATAGCTTCTTCAGCCTGCTCCACTCCCAAGGTGTCGATTTGCTCTTGAGCAAATGCGACATCATCGCCCCTTCTTACAGCCTCCGCAGTCGGGGTAAGGAAGACCTGCGCATCTTCCACTGCTGCTCTCATCGGCAGCTCTGCAGAGTCGGATTCTGCAAGAGCTTTGCCCTTTCCCTTGTCCTGTGCTCCATGTGCAGCACTGCAGCCATCGAGCTCTTGAACTCTTGCTGCAAAGTCAGGTTGCAAGAGTGCCAGAATGTCTTCTGATTTGGCCCACTCTAGGACAGCTTGCTCGACTGTCAGGAAATCATTCCACTTCAACAGGATTTCCCCCTTTGACAGCCGCATCTCTCTCCAAAGAGATACTCCGCAGCCATATTTCTAACAGCCGGAAAGGTAGGATCGAGCACTGAAGCTTCTGTTTGTAGATGAGCTTCTTCTTCAGTGGGCTCGACCCGGTGCTGATGTGGTTCCTGAAGCTGATGTGACACATCCCCAACAGCAGCAGCAGCTCTCTTGCTGCGTGGAGCCCTTCTCATCAAGGGTGCGTCATCATCTGTGGAAGAGGATTCAAGTTCAGGTACAACCTTCCCTGAACTCCTCTTGATAACAGGAAGAGGAATCGAAGGGTCCTCTTCTTCAGCATCTTTCCCGCTGCCTGCAACTTCATCTTGCAGAGCAAGAGTTGCATTCTTTTTATCTTTTGTTTTCTTCCTCGCAACTCCTGCTCCTACAGCCTTCGGCTGGGTCTTGCCCTTCTTCTTCTCCCCGAGATACTTTCCAAGATGAATGGGGGCGGATGCTGCAAGTTGAAGGCCAAGCTTGCAGAACAGAGAGCAGATGGTGATACCGTAGCTCCGACGCTCCGTTATCTTCTCTGCTTCCTCCCACAGCCTCTTCATGATGAACCTCGCCCAGTTCATCTTCTCTCCGGCCATGATTGCAGACATGATCTGGAACCAGAGATCTGTGCATTTGTCGTAACTTCCTGTCCTTCCTTCGATGGAGTATGCACAGATGTCGTGGAGAAGTTCAAACTCCGGTTTGAAGAGCTTCTTGGGGGCGCTTCTTTTAATTTCAGCCCCTGCATCCCTTGCTCGAAAGAGATCCCACATCTCTTGAGTCGATGCTTCCCCATACATCGCCAACTGGCTGGGGGTCAAACCTGCAGCCGAGATGCTGAAGGTGGTGGAGATGTCTCTAACGGTCAGCGACCGTTCTTCTCCATCTGCATCCATCCGAAACAGGATGCAGTTCCTTTCCTCCGCCTGCCTAACGTAGGCATAGAATCTCTGTACTGACTCCGTGAAGAAGCCAGCGTATACGGTGGTCAACAGCCCTAAGACTTGGGTCTGTTGAAGAGCATCAAAAATCCTCTTGATTAGGATATTGTCATACAGTCCTGACTCAAGGATGTGTTCCTGATTGATCATCCTTCCATCAAGAACAATGGTCCTTCTGGCAGCCATTGATGAAATCTTGTGAGAGAGAAAGAGAAAGAACAAGGGTTTGCACTTTGGAGAAATTTTCTGCGATCAAAGTGTTTCTCTCTCTGAAGATGGTGAAAAGTGAATTCAAATGGCACGTTTTGGTTTTTATGGCGGTTCTCAAGAGACGTACGAGAAAAACGATTGAGATAAATCAGGGAAATGATCTAGTGGCTCAGGAAAAAATGGAGATGTCAAATCGACGCTAATAATTACTTGGCGCGTGGGCTCTGTCAGCGCCCTTTCCACTTCCTGACACCCGCAGTCATTCATTTAATGCTGAAAGACATGCCCTTTGCAGCCTAAATAAATGCCTTTTTAAGGTTGCAGCAAACCAAGTACGAGGTTGCAGAGCAATCAATACTCTTTTGAAATAAATGCTGTAACCTGGTGCTGTTTGAATTCTTCGATAACTGCTGTACTGTAAGAATAAAGTTGCAGTGCTGTCTGAATCCAGTGTTGTATTAACGCGTAGCTTACAGTACCATTCTTACTGCTTCCTGCAAGCATACAGAGGTTCTCCCTGCAATCTTGCATCATCTTTTTCTTCACAACTTAAGGATTCCCAGCTCGTTTCGAAGCATGGAAAACCTTGATTCACTCAAAGGTTTTGTAAGGATATCTGCAAGCTGTAGATCCGTGTGAACTTTTTCTAGCACAATATCTTTCTTCTCAACATGATCTCTTATAAAGTAATGACGAATGTCAATGTGCTTTGTTCTTGAGTGAAAGACAGGATTATGGGTAATTGCAATAACGCTCGTATTGTCACAGAGAATTGGAGTCTCTTTTTCTTCTATCCCATAATCTCTAAGTTGCTGCTGTATCCAGAGAATCTGCGCACAGCAACTTCCTGCTGCAACATACTCTACTTCTGCTGTAGAGGTTGCAATTGAGGTCTGCTTCCTGCAGAACCACGAGACAAGTTTATTTCCCAGAAATTGACACGTCCCACTTGTACTCTTTCTATCAATCTTGCAGCCTGTATAATCTGAGTCGGAGTAGCCTTTAAACTTGAATCCTCCTTCCTTAGGATACCATAGGCCAACTTCATGAGTTCCTTTCAGATACTTAATTACCCTTTTTACTGCTAAAAGGTGTGATTCATTCGGTGCTGCTTGGAATCTAGCACAGACTCCTACTGCAAACATAATGTCTGGCCTGCTTGCTGTGAGATACAGCAATGATCCAATGAGGCGTCTGTACTTGGTAATGTCTACATCTTTACCATCTTCATCTTTGTCAAGACTTATGGATATGGACATGGGAACGGACATTGCTGCTACATTCTCCATGCCAAATTTCTTGATAAGCTCCTTCGTATACTTGACTTGGCTGATGAAGGTTCCTGTAGGTAGCTGTTTTACTTGCAGTCCGAGAAAGAAACTTAATTCTCCCATCATACTCATCTCGAACTTTGACTGCATCAGGTTGGAGAATTTTTCACATAGCTCTTTGTTTGTGGATCCGAAGATAATATCATCCACATAAATTTGTACAAGAAGTACACTTTCTCCTTCATGTATCCTAAACAGTGTTTTGTCGATTGTTCCTTTCTGAAAACCATTTTTCAGAAGATAGAGAGATAAGGTGTCATACCAAGCTCTTGGTGCTTGCTTCAGTCCATATAGGGCATTTTGTAACCGAAACACTTTTTCTTCTGCTTGATCCTCGAAACCAGGAGGTTGTTCAACATATACTTCCTCTGTAAAGAGACCATTCAGGAATGCGCTTTTAACATCCATTTGATAGACGTTGAAATTCATATGTGCTGCATAGGCTAAGAAAATTCTTATTGCTTCTAGCCTTGCCACTGGTGCAAAAGTCTCATCAAAATCAATTCTTTCTTCCTGACAATATCCTTTAGCAACTAATCTTGCTTTGTTTCTTACAACGACTCCTGATTCATCTAGCTTGTTCTTGAACACCCATTTTGTTCCAATTACACCTTGATGGGTTGGTCTTGCGACTGTTTGCCATACTTGATTTCTTTCAAATCCATTCAATTCTTTTTGCATGGCCTGCACCCAGTTGCTATCTTGCAGTGCCTCTTCAACATTCATAGGCTCTGATTATGATATAAAGCACGCAAACATCGCTTCATATGGTATGGATCTCCTTGTCCTTACACCGATGGATGGATCTCCTATAATGAGATCTCTTTGATGATTTCTAAGCCACGTCCTATCAGGCTCAAAGACATGAGTTGGTGTATCTTGCTCATCATGTTGCTGTAATGTAGGAGGTTCTGCTGCTGTAAGAATGTCTGCTGCATCCAAGGTTGCAGCTTCTTCATCTTTATCTTCTTCTGTAGGCAGAACTCCTTCTATGTATGGTACAGCATTCTCTTTTCTAGGAGTGGTCTCTTCAGGTAGTTTTTCCAGCTTCTTCGTGTCACAATGTGGTTCATCAAACACCACATGTACAGATTCTTCTACCACCAGGGTTCTCTTATTAAACACTCTGAAAGCTCTACTTACAGCAGAGTATCCTAGAAATACTCCCTCGTCTGGTTTAGCATCAAAAGTTTTCAGATGTTCCTTTCCATTGTTGAGAACATAACACCTGCACCCAAAGATGTATAGATAAGAGATATTCGGTGTATGGCCATTCCATATTTCATAAGGCGTCTTGTCAAGATCCTTGATGATTAGACATCTGTTTTGCGTGTAGCATGCAGTGTTGGTTGCCTCAGCCCAAAACCTCTTGGGTATCTCTGCTTCTGCTATCATTGTCCTTGCTGCTTCCTTGAGGGTTCTATTCCTTCTTTCAACAACCCCGTTTTGTTAAGGTGTTCTTGCAGCAGAGTATTCATGACGAATACCATTGTCAGAACAGAATTTCTCTATAAACGTATTTGTGAACTCGGTTCCTCTGTCTGATCTTATCTTCACTATACTCAAGATCTTTTCATTCTGAATTTTCTTCATGAGGCCAGGTAGCTTTTCTTGAGTTTCTAACTTCTTTGCTAAAAAGATCGTCCATGTGTATCTAGAGTAGTCATCCACTACTACTAGGGAGTACTTCTTCCCGCTCAAGCTTACTGGTTCTACTGGTCCAAAAAGGTCCATGTGTAGAAGATCTAGAATCCTGTGGGATGATTTCTGAATCTTATCCTTGAAAGAGCTCTTAACTTGCTTTCCTTTTTGACACACTCCACAGACATTCTCCTTTTTGTAAGCTACATCTGGTAATCCTCTCACGAGGCCTTTTCTTGCTAGCTTGTTGATAGTCTTGAAGTTCAGGTGGCTTAATCGTTTGTGTCATAGCCAGCTCAGCTCCGGTGGACTTTTCACTATGAAGCATGTTGATTGAGTGGAGGAATTCCAATCTACTAGGTAGATATTTCCTCTTCTTGTTCCTATAAACTTTACTTCATTTGTGGTGCTGTCCTTGATTAAGCATTTGTTGAGGTTGAATTCCACTGTATATCCTTTGTCACAAAATTGACTGATGCTTAAAAGATTGTATCTAAGCCCCTTTACGTAGGATACATCCTTAATCTTTATGTTCCTCTTGACTAGGCATCTGCTTCCTTTTGTGCTTCCTTTGGAATCATCTCCAAATATGACCTTAGGTCCTTTGCATTCTTGGAAGTCTTTCAACGTTTCTTTACTGCCTGTCATGTACCTTGAGCAGCCGCTGTCGATATACCATACATCACTGCTGCATCCTGGCACTGTAACCTGTAACAAATTCAAACAGATTTAGGTACCCATATCCATACGGGTCCTTTGGGGTTAGTACTTTGGGAACCCAAACTTTCTTAACAGTAACTACTTTACTGTAAGATTTGTTGGTTCTCATGCTGTATGCAGTTGTCTTGACAGACTGCTTGTTAAAAGTGTGTGCATAACCATCATGTGTATTACCGACACCCTTGTAGTGTGGTCTTCCACCATACTTCCCTGGAGTATATCTTCCTTGAGGTTTAGACATGTAAGTCTTAGTATAGGTGGGAAAGTTTCTTCTATGCAACAACTTTGTTGGTTGCTGCATCCTTTTGCTGCATGCAGCAGATGGCTTCTGCTGCAGCCAATTCATAGATGTAGGCTTACTCCCTGCAGTTGAGTATTGGGGTCTCTTCCCCTTATCCATCATTGTTGTTTTGTTCATGATCTTTTCAGAGTCACAGAGTAACTCTTTCTCCATTGGAGTTTTAGCTTGAACAAAATTTACAGTTTTGGATGTACTTGCTGTATTCTGAGAGCCTTGATTGCTGTAACCTATGTCTGAAATCTCAAAAGGATCTTTGACACGATTTATGCAATCTCTTGCGTTCTTTGAAGATTTGGTGAACGTACTCATCTTGGACTGCAAGATTTCCTTCTCAGATTTTAGCTCAGTGATCAGCAGATTCAATCTAGAGACCTCTTGTTGCAGCTTACTACACTTTGAGTTATCAGACCTCGTACAGCGAGCATTTTGGCAATGTCGATGTTTTTGCTCTTGAGGATCTCATTATCGATTCTAAGGTTCTCATTCTCAACCTTAAGCTCCACATGAATTGAGTTGATCTGCTCGAAATCACTCATGATCCTTTTCAAGATGTGGATCATGTTCAGCTCCTCATCAACTTGTATGGACAGCGGTTGGTAGATTACCTCATCTTGTTCGCTGTCCTCGCCATCTCTAGCCATCAGGCATATGAGTGCTTCTTCGTCAGATGATGAGGTTTCAGCATCGCTGTCAGAGGATTCTGCAGCTTTCAGTACTTCCTTTGGAACTACTGCATCCTTGACTTTCTTCATCTCTCCTATGAGAGCTCGAAGCTTGTGTCTTTCCTCTCTTCTTTTATCTCTCATCTGTTCTCTTTCTCCTTCAGGATACTTGTGTACGGTTGGATAAGGACAGTTTCTTGCGTAGTGTCCAGGCTTCCTGTAATTATAGCACAAGTCAACATTCCCTGTATTTGACTGTTGAGAAGAAGATACCTGATGGGTTGGATGACTTCTTCTGAAGTCATTCTTTTTGTTGAGATTGATGTTACTGCTATTGTTGTTGCTCTTAATGAATCTCCTGAATTTCTTTAGGAGGAGCGCCATATCCTCTTCAGCAACTTCTGATGTATCCTCACTCTGCTTACTGCAACTGGCGGTTGCTGTATCCTTTGTTCCTCTGGCGGTTAGCGCTGTAACTTTGGAGATCGACTCATCTGACTCATTTCTCCTTCTATTGATGTCATATTCGAATGCTTTCAAGTCGGAGAATAGGTCAAATGTGCTCATAGACTTCAGGTCCATAGATACTCTCATGGCAGTGGTCTTGCTATCCCACTCCGCTGGTAGGGCTCTCAACACCTTCATGTTCTTTTCTTTATGTGTGTAGTGTGTTAGGATGTATACTATAAGCCTAGCTTTTGTATGAACATCTATTTATGATATGAGAATCTTTTATGGTCAAATGTTTGCATTTTATATATTTGTTATATATGTTATTGCAATTGTCCAATTAATTTATATTGTAGATAACATGGTGTGTGGTGCCACACAGAAGATCATGTTATCAGTTCCTTAAAGATTTAAATGGTAGCTCACAGCCGAGATAATTTTGGACAAATTATCGGAATGGTTGTAGTGTAATTTGGTATTAATCTGTCTTGATTATAAAATTACACTAGTACATTTTGTATGTATTGAGCAGGACCAATTGAGGTTGTTTTATTTGTACTGACTACATAAATAAAACAAGACCTCTGTTATTATGGATGTGCGTTCTCTTAATCATTGTATGATAACGGGCATGTATACTCGATATATGTTTCTTTAATTTACCAATGGGTGAGATTTATTTATTAAATCAATAAGCTCGGTAAATTGGGATACAGTGTTGTTTATATGGTGTGATGTTGATTATATAATGAAACCGTGTCCTAATTATTTAGGATGATGATGTCCCCTTGAGGAACTCATAAGGATTATCATGTAAACCCTGCAGGTGGATTTATTCCGGCATGATAATAAAGTTGAATGGTACTACTCTTGGATTAAATATTAATTAATTGAATTGTCAGTAATTCATTTAATTAATGGACATTCGATATCTTAAACACGGGGAGATAAACGTGCACATAATAAATAGGAGCCATATCTAATATGGATAAGGGACGGTAGTTCAATAATATCTTTTTAGTGGATTAAGATATTATTTGATAGGCTTAAGATGTATATTCAGATCGAATTAAGGACTCCTAAGCCTATCAGGAGACCGATTCCTAATCCTCCTCAAGGTCCCTGTTGTAGCCTATAAATAAGCCTCAAGTCAGCCGTTTTCGACACACAGAAATATAGAAACACAGACATAAAAATCTGAGATACGTATTAGTAGAAGACGGCTGAAAGTCTCGATAGCTCGTTGCCCACACAACGATCGAGATAAGGCGAGGAATACAGCAGAAGATCGTGAGGTACAGGCTTCATCGATTCCTCCATCTACAGTTCTGACCTTAGAACTAATTTTGATGTAAAAGGTATGATTCATTTTCCGCTGCGCGTTAATTATATTTGCATGGACCGCGATTCAGATAATCATATAGGGTCGGCGATCCGGCGGTTCCTACATAGTGTTTGCCCAGAGCTTCTAGTTCGTTCACTATGGATGTGAATCTCAAATCTAGTTGCTCAAGAGTCTCTTCATTCTTCATTTCGAAGAGCTCGAATAATTGGGTAGCGTTGGAGATTTTATTATCCTTGGTGAGCTCAGTTCCTTCATAAATTTGCTCCAGCTTTTCCCATATTTCTTTGGATGTTGAGCAGGTTTTAACTTTGCTAAAGGTGCCTTTATCCAAAGTAATAAATAGAGCGTTCTTTGCCACATTATCCAGGTTGGCTCTCTTCCTGTCTTCGTTACCCCACTCTTGACGTGGTTTGGTCAGGAAGTTTGGTGGTGGTTGCTCTCCTTCTGCATGGTCTCTTCCATACATTGGATTTACCTTCATGGGGATTATCGGTCCTTCAGTTATGACCGTCCACATCTCATCATTCATGGCAGAAAGGTGTGCCTGCATTCTTATCTTCCAGTCATCATATTCCTCTATGGAAAACATAGGTAGCTTGTGATTGGAGGAATCCATGATATGCTTTTAAAAATGATTTTAATGCAAAGAAAACAACGAGACAAAGGTGGATTTGGGTAGGTGACCAGATAAGTTGGCTTTTAACCCAACTCGCTCTGATACTACTTGTTGGTCCCAAGTGGTGTCCGAGGTTCAGAGGGGGGGGTGAATGAACCTTGGTCAATTTTTCAGAATCTTTAAAACAACCGTTCTGCACTGCAAGTTACTTGAGCTTGCAGCGATAGGTGGTTACTGCTTGCAGCGCTAGAATGCAGTGCTGCACGCTGTAACCTGAAGTTTTGTACGCAGCGGAAATAAACTTTTAAACACAATGCTGTTTTTCTCAAGAATGCTTCTTTCAAAACGTTTTATGATGAGAGATAGATAGATATACAGAAAATAAGTGCAGATAAATAAAGCGATTAAAACACTTATGGCTTATAGTGGTTCGAAGGTGGTGTAATCCTTCTACGTCCACTCTACTGCTCCTCGAGCAGGAACTTTGTTAAGCAAGATTGATTTACCGGACTCTCCTAACAATCTATCAACTTTACAAAGCAAACCACCTACTGAAGTCCAGCGTACACACAGCAACTGCAAACTTCAAAGGCTAACCCACACAGGGTTCTACACTCCCACACAGGGAAGCTGCCTAATACTTAGACAACTAAACAAATAGCAAGGATTTCTCCTATCAACTGCTTGACACCACTAAAACAACCTAAGCACACAGCAACAAGGTTAAAAGGATAAAAAAGGTTTTCTTCAACTTGTGCTTCGAAGTGAGCTTATGAATCCGTAGGCAAACTTTCAGCTTGAACTTGCTTCACTTCGATAGGTTGAGTGACTGAAACTGTTGGCTTGAATGCTTGAAATTTGTAAGCTTTAAACTTTCGCGTATGGATTTTAGTTCTTAGTAACAGAGACAGTATCAGTAACCAGCTTCAGTTCTCCTCGACCTCTATTTATACTTGTAGGAGAAGATGTCAGTTGAAGGAGACATCCCTCTTTTGAATTTGAAGTAGCCTGGCTAAAGTATGGTTCGCATTTAATGCGACTTGACTTTTCTTTTCGGAGCATTTAATGCGGCAGTTGCGGCTCGCAGCTTTCTGCAGCGCGTCAGTCCATGTGGCATCTTCTCATTGGCTCCGTGTCTACTATTTTGACTTTTTCTTGAACGGCTCTATTATTCTTGCTTGAATCTCCGTTCCTCGTACTGCATTTATCCTTCCTAGGATTTGCAGGATACTTCGTCTTGTAGTTGGCGCTGTATTACTTAACTGACTTGTAAGTCTGCACTGTATCCTAGGTCTTTCTGCAGCTGATGCTTTCTTTCAGTGCTGCTGTATCTTAGACCTGATTGCAGTATCTTCTGGCAGTGCTGATGTAACTTCGTTCTAGCAGTACTCCTGTATCCTGCACGCCGTTCTTCCTTGCTTTGCTGTATTGAAGTACAGCCTTATTTATGCTTTGTTGTTCCTTTCTTCTTCCAGCTATGTTGTATCCTGCCTTTATGCAGCGATACTGTATCCTGCCTTCTTGCAGCGATATCTACCTTTAAAGCTTAAATGCAGCATTATCCTCTTTTAACCTCCATTTCAATACTTGGCTCAAGACTCAATTCTAGTCTATTTATTCACTTAAACAATGTGAAAATGGGGTACTCAAAACTTCCTATTACATATTTGGTTTGTCTCATCAAAATCTAAATACTGAAATCCCAATAGGGGTTTCTTCCCCTTATCCATCATTGCTGTTTTGTTCAAGATCTTCACAGAGTCACTTAGTAACTCCTTCTCCATTGGGGTTTCAGCTTGAACAAACTTTACAGCTTTGGATGTGTTTGCTGTATCCTGAGAGGTGTGATTGCTGTAACCTATACCCGATTTATGTAACCTATACCCGATTGAGTTGATCTGCTCGAAGTCACTCATGATCCTTTTTAAGGAGTGGATCATGTTCAGCTCCTCACTTTCTGGTATGGACAACAGTTGATAGATTACCTCATCTTCTTCGCTGTCCTCGTAGTCTTTAGCCATCAGGCATATCAGCGCTTCTTCATCAGAGGATAAGGTTTCAGTGTCGCTGTCATAGGATTCTGCAGCTTTCAGTACTTCCTTCGGAGCTACTGTATCCTTGCCCTTTTCCATCTCTCCTATGAGAGCTCGAAGTTTATGTCTCTCCTCTCTTCTCTTATCTCTCCTCTGTTCTCTTTCTCCTTCAGGATACTTGTGCACGGTTGGATACGGACAGTTCCTTGCATAGTGTCCCGATTTCCTGCAGTTGTAACACAAGTCAATATTTCCTGTATCTGACTGTGGAGAAGAGGATACCTGAGGAGGTGGATGACTTCTTCTGAAGTCATTCTTTTTGTTGAGGTTGGTGTTGCTGCTATTATTGTTGTTCTTCATGAATCTCCTGAATTTCTTTAGGAGAAGCGTCATGTCCTCTTCAGCAACTTCTGCTGTAACCTCATTCTGCTTACTGCAACTAGCGGTTGCTGTATCCTTGGTGCCTCTGGCAGTGAGCACTGTAACTTTAGAGCTCGACTCTTCGGACTCCTTTCTCCATCTGTTGATGTCATACTCGAATGCTTTGAGGTCGGAGAATAGGTCAAATGTACTCATGGATTTCAGGTCCATGGACACTCTCATGACAGTGGTCTTGCTGTCCCACTCCGCGGGTAGGGCTCTCAACACTTTCATGTTTTTCTCCTTTTGAGTGTAGTGTTTGCCCAAAGCTTCTAGTTCGTTCACTATGGATGTGAACCTCAAGTCTAGTTGCTCAAGAGTCTCTTCATTCTTCATTTCGAAGAGCTCAAATAGTTGGGTAGCATTGGAGATTTTGTTGTCTTTGGTGAGCTCAGTCCCTTCACATATTAGCTCCAGCTTTTCCCATATTTCTTTGGATGTTCTGCAAGTTTTGACCTTGCTGAAGGTGTCTTTATCCAAAGTGATGAATAGAGCATTTTTGGCCACGTTATCCAAGTTGGCTCTCTTCCTATCTTCATTGTTCCATTCAAGTCTTGGTTTGACTAGGAAGTTTGGTGGTGGAGGTGCTCCTTCCTCTAGCTCTCTTCCTAGCATAGGATTTACTTTTGTGGGAAGTATTGGTCCTTCGATGATGACCGTCCACATTTCGTCGTTCATTACTGAAAGATGTGCCTGCATTCTTATCTTCCAATCGTCATATTCTTCTATGGAAAACATAGATAGCTTGTGATTTGAGGAATCCATGATATGCTATAAAAATGAGTTTTGATGCAGAGAAAACAGCGAGATAAATGTGGATCTAGGTAGGTGACATATAAGTTGGCTTTTAACCCAACTCGCTCTGATACCACTTATTGGTCCCAAGTAGTGTCCGAGGTTCAGAGGGGGGGTGAATAAACCTTTGTCGATTTTGCAAACTTTAAATAATCCGTTCTACTCTGCAAGTTACTTGAACTTACAGCGTCAGATAGTTACTGCTTACAGCACAGGGATACAGTGCTGCACGCTGTAACTTGGAGTTTTATGCGCAGCGGAAATAACTTTTAAGACACAAGGCTGATTTTCTCAAAAATGCTTCTATCAGAAAATGTTTTATGCAAATGATACAGATAAAAAACAGAAGGTAAAAGCACAGATAAATAAAGCAATAAACACTTATGGTTTATAGTGGTTCGAAGGTGATGTAATCCTTTTACGTCCACTCCACTGCTCCTCGAACAGGAATTTTGTTAAGCAAGATTGATTTACAGGACACTCCTAACAATCTATCAACTCTACAAAGTAACCACCTACTGAAGTCCAGCGTACACACAGCAACTGCAAACTTCAAAGGCTCACCCACACAGAGTTCCACACTCCCACACAGGGAAGCTGCCTAACTCTAGACAACTATACAAACAGCAAGGATCTCTCCTATCAACTGTTCGACACCACTAAAACAACCTAAGCACACAGCAATAAGGTTAAAAAGATAAACATGTTTTTCTTCAACTGGTACTTCGAAGTGAGCTTCTGAATCCTTGAGAAAACTTTCAGCTTGAACTTGCTTCACTTCGGGAGGTTGAGTGACTGAAACTGATCGTAGACTTGAATACTTGAATCTTGTAAGCTTTGCGAATTGTTTGGTTAATCAGTAGTTTCAGTAACCAGCTTCAGTGTTTCTCTTTCTCTATTTATACTTGTAGGAGAAGATGTCCGTTGAAGGAGACATCTCTCTTTTGAATTTGAAGTAGTCTAACCAAAGGTATGGTTCGCATTTAATGTGGCAGTTACGGCTCGCAGCTTTCTACAGCGCATCAGTCCACGTGGCATCTTCGTATTGGCTCCGTGTCTGCAACTTTGATCTTCTCTGGAACGGCTCTATTTATTCTTACATGAGTCTTCGTTCCTCGTACTGCATTTATCCTTCCTAGGATTGTAGGATACTTCTTGTTGTAAATTACGCTTATTGACTTGACTGGACTGTAAGCTTAGCGCTGTATCCTAGGTCTTCGTGCAGCTGATACTTTCTTGCAGTGTTGCGGTAACTTAGACCTGGTTGCAGTATCTTTCGGTAGTCCTGCTGTATCATTTTCTTACAGCAGTACTCATGTACTCTTTTCTTGCAGCGATGCTGCACGCTGTTCTTTCCTTCTTTGCTGTAGAGATTTTCTGTCTTATTAGGCGTTGCTGTATCTTTCTTCTTGCAGCTGTGCTGTATTCTGCCTTCAGCAGCAATACTGTATCCTGCCTTCTTGCAGCGATACATTTTCTTAAGGGCATGGATGCAGCTTTATCCTTGTTCAACCTCCATTTTAGCACTTAACACTAGACTCAATTCTAGTCTATTTATTCACTTAAACATCGTGAAAAATTGGGTACTCAAAACTTCCTACTACATATGTGATTTGTCTCATCAAAATCTAAACATTGAAATCCTAACAATCGGCTATTGTCGTTTGTGTGTGCTTGAGGATATCAAGAACCAGTTGCTTGCGCACGGTCGAGAATGCGTACTCAATTTTCTTGCGACTAGTTTTGGATATTTTCTAAGGTGGGAAAGCTCCACCGAAATATGTAAGTCGATGTTGCATGTTCTCATGTCCTTAGAAGTGTCGAATGATAATAGGCCGGCCCACGAGAGATGGTTCCTCATTGGTCGAGAACGAAGATTGTGTCGTTTCTCGAGGAGAGAGTTCACTTTGATCACCGGGCTTAGATTTGGTGATTCCGAATTCAGCCCTTCAGGGGTCCAACATCCACCTGAAGGAGGAATGTACTATAGAGTTCACGCCGAATCCATCGATGTCACTATTAAGGACCTTCGTAAAAAATTTCAAGAAGGATATTTTCATCAGAGTGAAGAAGACGAGGTCAAGATTTCGAAGATTCTAATTTTATACTATATCATAATCGGTGTCGATCCACGCAAGAATAATGTGGAACCGTGGGTGTGGGTCTTAGTTGAGCAGCCCGAGAGATGGGACTCATTTTCGTGGGGGAAATTATCGTTTCTTACGTTGCTGAAGTCGATGGATAGGGTTCCCCATGAGATTGCAGACCGAAGTGTGACAAACAAGACGCCCATTTACCACTTCTACGGATTTACAGTTGCTCTACTGGTTAGTAATATTTTATATATGATTATTACTGTTGAATACATTTTCTAGACTTATGTATGTAACGGTTGTTCACCTTGCATTGCCTAGGTTTGGGCGTACGAGGCGATTCTCATCGTTGGTACCATAGCTGGATGTCGATTAGACACTCGACTTCACCTGCCTAGAATGTTGAAGTAGCCGACTGAAAAATCCACTACAGATATTACAAATGCACTGTCTGGAGAGGTAATATGAATTTATTTACTTAGTGATACATTTCGAAATGAGGTTATCACAAATTTTATACTACGATTGTTGTGACTTTATAGTAACTGCAAGATATATGGTTGAACCAGGTGCACTATTTGGAGTCACTCATTCCGAGTTTTGAAGAGGAGTGTCAGCCATTTTAGCGTGGAATTGAGCAAGACTTGACCGAGGGGGTCCAATTTGAGGAGAGAAGACGTGGTCGGAGACCGGCTGATGCGACTAGACGCCCTCGTAGGTCGAGACCTCAACCTGCTGAAGCGGGTCCATCGTCCTCAGATCCTGAGTCAGCGAGGAGGACCTCAACCGCCACATTCGATGGTGGGGTGCAATCGACCCGACAAGCCACTGATACACCTGAACTTCCTGATGTAGAACCGTATGGGTACGAGTATCCTTATTTTGAGACGCAGCCCACTGAAGTACTACAGATCATGGGAACTTCGGATGCTGGACCGAGTAGTTTCATGTCATCTCCCTCCGAGCCGCCTCCCTTCTGCCCATTTTCAGAATTTGGTACTACGCATGACGACACGTCACAGACGCAGTGGACAGAGATGAGGACTTATATTGGACAGCAATTCGATGACCTTCGTGGCTATTTGGATGATCGCGTTCGGGAGGAGTCACAACGCTTGGAGCTAGCGATTCCGTCAATGATTGATGATCAACTGAGGTCATTCTTCAACTCTCGTCCCTCATTCCATAAGTCTTATTATCCCCCGACATCTGAGTATTATCCGCAAGAACAGGTGACAAATGAGTGGTATACTCCTGTAGCACCCCCGACTACTATGTGGGGACAGTATGGACCTTCTGCCGTGCCTTTTGAGAGGGGAACCGAAATGCCCACCATTCTTGAACCAAGATTTACTTATGAGACTTTTGTACCTGAATCGTCATCGTCGATTGGAGGGTCACCGATGTCGAATTTCCCTGAAACGAGTGCCGGCATACGAGTGGTTTGAGAGAGGGCACCATCTCGATGGGTCCGAAGTCCATTTCTTCGAGATGATGTGAAGAGACCGGGCCTTCAAATGGCTGATCTAGAGGCGTTCATTCAGGACGGGATAGCTGCAAAGCTCTTGAACAAAGAGCTTGAAATGTAAGTTCGTGCTATAAATACCTTTTTATTTCAAACCATTGGTACGTGATAATGTTTACAATTCCTGACTTTTTAATTTTGCAGGCGCAACGTTGGAGTAGGTTACGGCGTAGGTCCAGAATTCTTCAACACATTCTTGGATCCACTGGAGGACATGCCGATTGAGGTTAGAGATTACTTAATTTTATATTTTCATGATTTGCATTTTCCTCACCATATATAATATACTCGAAATTCAGTGGCCATGATCTAATGGAAATTGTGCTCCTCATCAGGCAATTAATGCGTACCTAGGCATTCTACAGAGCGACCACGCATTTGCTGGTATTCGGGACATCGATCCTGTGCTGAAGATGAAGTTTCAGATAATAGATGCTGATTTCTTTGTACGACTCCAACTCAATTCAATTGTACTAGTCTTTTTTATCCAAAGTGTTGTTTGATTTCTCCCCATTTTTTATGCAGACAAGATGTGAGGTAATATGGAATGAAGCCCACTGCAATGAAGACGACAATGCCAAATATGCAGGACCATTAAAGGAGAGTTTTCCAGCGGACAAACTAGAGGTACTTATTCCATATGTCGTAGGAAAGAGGCCGAAATGGTGGGACATGAAGCCGTGGTGGAAAGATATTGACTCCGTAAGTTTTTGTCTAATTTTGCTACAGATATAAATCAGCATTGTATGCCCTATTTTGAATTCAGTAGGTCAAAGTTTTTTTCCATTAAAATGCAGCTTTTGACGGTCATCAACTTGGAAGGACATTGGGTGGCCTGTGAAATTGAAATTCCCAAAATGCGGATCATTCTTTTCGATAACATAAGATGGACTTGGAATAATTCAAAATGGTAAAAACGATTGAGACAGACCTTGTGCATCCGACGCGTATTTCCGGCACTCTTAGAAAACACTGGATACTACGAATGGGCGGCACAAGAGGGAAGGCAGATCAAAGTTTGTCCACATGAGCTGAAAATGTGTACTGCAAAAGAGTCCAAATGTTACGTCCAGAAAGGTAATCATACGTGCGGTGTTTTTGCCTTGCTTGCTATTGAGAGTGCGTTGACTGGGAAATAGCCTAGACCTCAACTGAAACAAGAGGGACTGAAAAATGTTAGGCGCAATATGGCTTTGACGGTTTACAGGTACTCTAGTGATGCAAGCACTATAAAGCCTGATGAGTTGGAATGACGATTTGGAATGGTGACCTATTCCTGCATGTTGTATAATGACCAGATTATCGAATGTTATGATTCATTAATTTATCGAACATTATTATTTTGTCTACAAAAGGTTGTCGAAAATTAATTACAGATTTACGCAAATTTATAACAAGGTTTTCGAAAATTAATTCATATTATTACTAATGTTTTCAAACATTATAATTTCAGAAATTAAATGTTTTCGAAATTTGCCTAAGCAATATCTCAAATTAAAATATTAGTGATAAAAAATTATTAATATTATTATTCATGTTTTTGAGCTTTATTAATTTCGAAACATTAATCATCAAAAATTAATTCCCCTAAATTTTTCGAGAATTTATAATATTATTATTAATGTTTTCGAAAATTAATATTGTCGAAAAATTATTCTTCGAAACTTAATTATGCAATATCAACAATTAATTACAATGTTGTCGAAATTTTTTAATATTATTATTCATGATTTCGAAGATTATTATTTTCGGAAAAAGAATCTTCAAAAATTGGACACTAATGTTTTCGAAAATATTAATCTTCGAACATTATGCAATTTTTGAACATTATCATATAGTTCTAAAAAATAATAGTGTTTTACATTGAACAATAAAATATTATTAAAAGGTCATGCCTCACATTTTCGAACATTAGGAGTCAGTTTCGAAGATTAGTAGTTCTAGGGAATCGTCGAAAAAGTTGTAGCTATGTTAATGTTCGAAAATAAATATTTAAATAATAATATTTAAAAAAATTTGAAAAATTACTCCAAAAAACAATAAAATAATATTACAAGCTCATGTCCAAAATTTTCGAAGATTAGTACTTCAATTAATTTTGGAAATTTATATTATGTTGGAAAACACTATGATATATAACAATATATAATTTTGAAAAAACACTAATAAAGTATGACACTAATTTTAAAATTATTATTAGTATTTTCGAACATTATAAGTTTAAAGAAAAAATGTTCGAAAAATTTTATAGGAATTTTCGAAAATGAAATACAATTTTTTGGAAAATTACTAAAATTATTATTAATCTTTTAGAAAATTATCATGTACTTTTCGAACATTAATTAGAATGATTTCCAAAATTATTAATATTATAACTATGAAAAAAATTAATCTTGGAACATAACACACCAAAATTCGAAAATTAAACACAAAGTATGGCTAAATTAATAATTAATTAATAATAGTTTTTGGGAAACAAATAAAATATTAGTAAAAGTGTTGTGTCCATTTTAAGATCAATAAAGTACTAGTTTTTGAAAATTATAATGCACTCACTATATTTTCGAAAATTAAATTCCTAATTATTTTGGACAGTTAATAACAATGTTTTGGAAAATTATTAATATTGTTGTTAAAGTTTTCGAACATTATTGTTAAAGTTCGAAAATTTTAATCTTCCAACTTTATTAACAATGTTTTCGACAATTTATTATTAATGTTTTCGGAAATTAATAATAGAATTATGTAAAAATAAATAACAAAGTATGCCTAAATAAATTAATTAATAAATAATTAATTAATTAATATTAGGTGTACATGAATAAAATACTATTAAAAGTGCATGTCCAAAATTTCGAAGATTAACACAACCAAGTTTTCGAACATTAAGAAAAGTTGAATTTTCGAAGATTAAGTGTAGTGCACTAATTTTCGAAAATAAGTTCATGCCTAAATTAATTAATTAATTAATTAATATTAGGTTTACATGAATAAAATATTAATAAAAGTTCATGGCATGTTTTCGAAGATTAACACAACCAAATTTTCGAACATTAAGAAAACAAAGTTTTCGAAGATTCAGTGTAGTGCGATAATGTTCGAAAATAAGTCATGCAATTCCATGCATAAATTAATTAATAAATAATTAATTAATTAGTGTCAATTAAGAAAATATCTTTAAAAGTGCATGAAATATTTTCGAACATTAACAAAACCTAATTGTCGAACATTAACGCAATTGAGTTTTCGAACAATAAGTACAGTGACTAATTTTTCGAAAATAAGTCACTGTTGCTTGCATAAATTAATTAATTCATAAATAAATAATTTATAATAGTTTTCGAACATTATTAATTATTTATGACTAAAATATGATTAAAAGTGCATGACATAGTTTTCGAACATTAACAAAAATGAATTGTCTGGAATAACAAAAGTCAATTTTCGAAGATTAAGTCATTGGATAATTTTCGAAAATAAGTCCAGCCTATACTAATTAATAAATAAATAAATAATAATAGAAGTGAATGCCTAAAATATTATTAAAGTAATAAAGTGCATGACATACTTTTCGAAAATTAACAAAATAGAATTTTTGAAGAATAACAAATGTCAATTTTCGAAGATTAAGTCACTTTTAATTTTCGAAAATAAGTATTCATACGTGACTAAATTAATAAATAAATAAATAAATAATAAGGGAAAATGAATAAAATATTATTAAAAGTGCATGTGTTTATTTTCGAAGATTAAAAAATCATAGTTTTCGAAAATTAGGTCAATTCACTAATTTTCGAAAAAAAACCAGCCTAAATTAATTAATTAATTAATAAATACATAAATAAATAATTAATTAATAAGGGAAAATGAATAAAATATTATTAAAAGTGCATGTCTTTATTTTCGAAGATTAACAAATCATAGTTTTCGAAAATTATGTCAATTCACTAATTTTTGAAAATAAATCCAGCCTAAATTAATTAATTAATTAATAATTAATTAATTAATTAATAATAGGAGTGAATGACTAAAATATTATTAAACTAATAAATTTCGAACATTAAGAAAATAAAATTTTCGAAGATTAACAAATGACAATTTTCGAAGATTAATTCTAACTACTAATTTTCAAAAATTTGTCACGCAATTTCTAGCCTAGATTAATAAATAAATAAATAAATAAATAATTAATAATAGGAGGAAATGAATAAAATATTATTAAAAGTGCATGACATAGTTTTCGAACATTAACAAAATAGAGTTTTTGAACATTAAGTCAAGTTTGCTAATTTTCGAAAACAAAGTATGCCTTAAGTAATTAATAAATAAATAAATAATTAATAATAGGTGTACATGAATAAAATATTATTAAAAGTGCAAGACATGGTTTTCGAACATTAACAGAACCTAATTTTCGAACATTAAGAAAACAGGATTTTCGAACATTAAGTGCAGTGCAGAAATGTTCGAAATTAAGTCATGCAATTTCATGCATAAATTAATAAATAAATAAATAAATAAATAAATAAATAAATAATAATAGGTGTACATGAATAAAATAGTATTAAAAGTGCATGACATAGTTTTCGAACATTACCAGAACCTAATTTTCGAACATTAAGAAAACAGGATTTTCGAATATTAAGTGCAGTGCAGAAATGTTCGAAAATGAGTCATGCAATTGCATGCATAAATTAATAAATAAATAAAATATCATGTCTTTATTTTTGAAGATTAACAAATTCAAGTTTTCGAAAATTAATCAATTGCACAAATTTTCAAAAATTAAGTCAATTTTGCTAATTTTCGAAAAAAAAGTATGCCAAAAGTAATTAATAAATAAATAAATAATTACTAATAGGTGTCAATGAATAAAATATTATTACAAGTGCATGTCTTTATTTTCGAAGATTAACATATTCAAGTTTTTGAAGATTAAGCCAATTGCATTAATTTTCGAAAATTAAGTCAATTTTGCTAATTTTTCAAAATAAATCATGCCTAAATTAATTAATAAATAATTAATAATAGGATTACATGATAAAATATTATTAATAGTGCATATCCAAATTTTCGAACATTAACAAATTAAAGTTTTCGAAAATTAAGTCAATTGCACTAATTTTCGAAAATAAACTATGCCTAAATTAATGAAAATATAAATAATTAATTAATAGTTGGTAATGCTTTAACATGAATAAAATATTATTAAAAGTGCATGTCAAAATTTTCGAACATTAAGAAATCAAAATTTTCGAAGATTATTCTATCATGTAATTTTCGAAAATAAATTATACAATTGTTGCCTAAATTAATCAATAAGTAATAATTGGTATCACTTGAGCATGAGTAAAATAATTAATTAATATTATTATTTAGTGAATAGTTTTCGAAAATAATGTTCCAAACATTATTATACAATATTATTGCTATAATACATAATGTTCAAAAATAATTAGTAAATATTATTTTCGAAACACTATTTTCGAACTATAATTAGTACTATTAATTAGTATTGTAAACTATTAATTAGTATTACAAATTAATAACAAACTATGAATAAGTTAACAATTAATTCATAATACTGTATTTCGAAATAGTGATCAAATGTCCAAATTAATAAATGAATGAAAACAGTGTATTTGCACATTAAAGTCACCAAAGTCTGACATGGCCCCACAATTATCCATTGACTTGGAGAAAAATGGATATTTTGGACTCAAAATCTATATTTAGGATTATTTAGAAGTGTGTTACTATATCAATAGATAAAATGAGATGAAAATTTTAAAAAATGGGTAATTTGAGCCATTTTCCCCCAAATAAAATTAGAACTAATAAATTACAGTATTTAGTGACATTTGACATACTCATCACTTCTACAACTTACGTGGGGCCAATTGGTCGAGCAATAATTCCTCCGCAATTACCATTTCTGACCCTGACTAGATTTCACTTAGGATGCACTTTTTTAAGTATGCTGAATGTCAACATCCGCCTGTTCTGATAGTTATTCATGTACCCTCTCCTAAACTAGCGTAGGGAGAAGAATCTTCGCTTAACTCTGCCGACATCAAGGAAGATTTTTCATTTGATAAAATGGTTACATTTGTCATTTTTCTCTATTTTTATGCTCTATATATTCTTAAATATAGATTTTAATCTTCAATTGTTTATGGGAAAATAATTCTTTATACTCATTTTTATAAAAGTTGATTCCTTTTTATCCATTAATATAATAATTGATCCTTAAATACCCCTAAATATAATAATTGATCCCAAAATCTCCATTTTGAGTCAAGTTAACTTTTAAATGGACCTCACAAGTCCAATCAAACCCATGATTTAGTTATTGAGAGAATGACCTCATTTACCATTTTTTTCCTATTTTGTGGTCTATATACCATCAAATATAAAAGTTATGATTTGTGTTCAAACCCATGATTTAGTTATTGAGAGAATGATCCCATTTATCATTTTTTTTCCTATTTTGTGGTCCCATATACCATCAAATATAAAAGTTATGATTTGTGTTCACGTATTAAACTTGTACGTGTACATGTATTATATTAATACGTGTACACGTATAAGTTTAATACGTGAAGACAAATCCTAATACGTGTACACGTAATAATATTCCACCAGAATGTATTTCTACACATGTACACGTATTAACCATATACGTGTACACGTATATGAGTAATATGTGTACATTCGTATATTATTAATAATAATTAAAAACAGTATATTCGAAAACAGTTACCAAATGACAATGTCTCAGTCTGACATGGCCCACATATATCAGTTGACTTGGGGAAAAATGGGTATTTTGGGATCAAAAACTATATTTAAGGTCATTTAGGGGTGTACTATTATATTAATGGGTAAAATGGGATCAAAGTTTAAAAAAATGGGTATTTTGGGCCATTTTTCCATTGTTTATTCTCTTATAATTTGAATCCCAAATACCTTTTTTTTTGTCCTGACCAACTTTTTTAATATTAGTCAACCGCAGTCCTGACAAGTACAGTGTAAAGCAGCGACCACTTCTGAAAAAGAGAGCCCCCACATTGCATGAAATTCGTGTATATATATGATTGTATTAACTTAAATTTTGTGTAATTTTTTTTTTTTTTTGCCTAACACGAAATTTAATTTCGTGTAGTAAATTTTTTTTTTTTTTGCCTTACACGAAATTAAATTTCATGTAAGGCAAAGGCAGAAAAAAAAAAAACTTACACGAAATTTAAGTTAATGCAAACATATATATACACAAATTTGCAGCAATGTGGGGATCTTTTTTTTTCAGAAGTGGTCGCTGTTTTACACTGTACTTGTCAGGGCTGTGGTTGACTAATATTAAAAAAAGTTGGTCAGGATAAAAAAAAAAAAAGCATTTGGGGCTCAAATTATAAGAAAATGGACAATTGGGGACTAAAATCTATATTTAAGGATATATGAGATATAAAAATAGGAAAAAATGACAAATGGGATTATTTTCTCTTTTTTATTTTATATTAATTTTTTATGAATATTTCAAAATAATTTCTATATTCTAAGTATAAAAAATAATATATATAATAGAAATTAAAAATAATAAAATATCAAATGAAATATTAATTTGAAATAGACAACGAGTTCCCATCATTACCATGTGAGGAGCTAGCACATGGAATTAATATTTGGATTCATTTAATAAATATACATGGACCCCCCACTATATTCCTATTTTTTGTGCATAAATAATTCAAACACCCTCCAAATGAAGAATATAACAACAAATAGTACTCGCTTCGAATCTTCAACTATTTTAATCATGTCACGTAGTATATCATATAGTTAACATAAATGTCTTATAAGCTCCGATAAAAAAGATGTTAAGATTTTTAATAAAATATTAAAATATTATTCACCGAAAAACATTATGATTATCATTAAAACATTTTCTTTATATAATTCAATATTATTCTCCAAAGCAATTAATATATTTCTTGTCCGAAATTTATTACATTTTTATATTAGTTTCTTAAAAATATTTATTTTGATAAATATCATGTATGGTCATACTAACTAAAAAATATAAATTGCAGACAAAGTTGAGTTCGGATCTTATATTATATTTGATCTTGCATGTTCTATCATTTAAGAATGTGTCGACTGTGCAATTGATGAACATGCAATCCAGATTGACCCGTATCAATCTAGATCTGCTTGTTTTTTTTTTCTTCAGATCAAAACCTTTATGTACAAATTTGGTAATCTTTATGTATAAATTTTGTGATATTTATGTACAATAACTTAGAAAATAAATTTAGCAAAATTTGTACATATATAGATATCTTTATGTGATATTCATATAACCTTTATATATATTCATGTGACCTTTATGTACAAATATTCATATATTTAGGTAATATTCATACATTTATCTATATATAAAGGTATGAATATTTGTATATAAAAGTTACATAAATATATATAAGGGTCACATGAATATCACATAAAGGTAGATATATATAAATTTTGTTGAAATTCTTCCTTTTTTTTTAAGTTACAATACATAAAAGTCACAATATTTGTACATAAAAATCATAAAATTTGTACATAAATGTCATCGAATTTATACATAAAAGTCAACACATAAAATCAAAAAATAAAGGTAAAACTCGCGAATTTGGGCCGAATTGACTTGGATTGCCCGAATCTTAAATTTATTCACCTGGTACACATGAGAATTTGTGATCATTTAATACACATCACCTATCAATTATTGATATTATTTAATATATGTGATGTATGATAATTAATTTAAAATAAAAAATATATATCATAATAAAAAAATTAATATATCATATCGCAACAAAGTTATTGTTGCCCAACAACCAAGGAAGATGACTATTAGGTGAATAGTTTGATCATGTTTGTTTTGTTTGATATAGTAAATGTGTATGCATTAATAATCAAAAGTCAAGTATCCTTTTAAGAAAACATTAAGTAGCTGCATATAATATTGATAATGTTGACACTACCTACTTATTAGCCACGTGGACCTCACGACCTCAATCGTTGGCACCTTTTAAGGGTTATTTTCTTTGCTATGGGTGATTGTATCCTTTACATATACTTTTCTTTTCTGTTTTGAATCTATATATATATAAAATAGCTCAAAATAAAAAGACCAATTTTTTCGTCCAAAATCTATTTCAATTTTTGGTAACAAGGTTATTTTATGCATTTAATTGTATTTACATTTTTTATGGTCAAATTTACTTAATATCTAATTTAATTATGAAATACTAATTAATGTTGTTTCATTTTAATCTAATACCTTATGATTTATGAATTTTAAATTTCGTCTATTCATCATATGATGTCTAACTACTTCACTAATTTTCTAATTGCCATAATTGATCTGGAAAAATATATTCAATCATATGCTCAATAGCAAATGGTGATGTTTTCGTATATTCCAAAAGTAATTTTCTAAGTTTAACACTCCATTAAAAAAATGTACACTTTTTTTTTCCAAATGTCTTAAAATCATAATTTGTCTTTTACAAAAGTTTTTAAAACAAAGTTATAGAAATATGTTTTATGTAATATGTATGTAATACTTGGGAAATAAAACATAAAAATGTGCTCATACAAGTTTGAATTCACCATTATTATTTTTTAGATTATATATATATTTATATATATATATATATATATAACCAAATCTTACATGAAACAAAAATGATTTAATAATTTTCAATATAATAAACAAAACATTGAATTTAGAAAACTCCCTATAATTATGTTATTTTTAAAAAGGTGTCCCTGTCTTAAGAGATTTCCTAAACTTACAATAATAAGATATGAATATTAGATAGAGGAAACACCGATAATAATGTAATTTTTATGATATATCTTGTTGTTTGTGGTTTTTAGGGTAAAATAATTAATGATTTGAAAAATATAAATAAATAAATATAATATATTAATTTTTTATAAAAATATTATGCACAAAAATTGATAACATCATATTTAAGGACTAATTTCATTTTCCCTTGACTATGCTCAATTTTTTAATTTTACAAACTAAACCAATTTTTGTCCGCGGATCACAACCTATACTAATGGGTTACCTCTAGATTTTTTTTCTTCTTTTTTGTTTATCCCTGTTAAAACAGAAACTAAGTATTTATTAGTTAAACTGGGAAAAGGTGTCTATTTTTTTTTTTCTTCTTTTTGTTTAAACCTGTTAAAACAGAAACTACTTTATTAAGGTGTCTCGACAGCTACCAATCATATATTAATAGATAATCATGAGTGGAGAGGTTTGACTGGTGAGTAGAAGTACATTTAACCAAAAAAAGAAAACCTAAAAACTGCGAATCGAGTACAATATCATGAAGCTATAAACATGGATGCATCGCCACATATATAGATCAAAGAACACCTGGCAACTATATTCTCATTAGCCATGGACCTCACTACTGCCGTCATCGGCGCCATTGCCATCTTCTTTCTTTTCTACTACTACTCATCGTCTGCTAAGCCTAATGCTGGTGCACAGAAAGCACCACCGCAAGCAGGTGGCGCTCGGCCATTCACCGGCCATCTCCACCTCATGAGCAGTGGAATTGCTCACAAAAATTTAGGCTCTGCAACCGATAAGTGTGGGCCCATTTTCACCATCAAGATCGGCGCACAGCCGGTCGTGGTGGTGAGCAGCTGGGAGATGGCCAAAGAACTGTTCACCACCTGCGACACTGCTGTGTCGTCCCGCCCACGACTGAGAGCCGGACAACACTTGACCTACAACTTCGCCATGTTCGGCTTCTCCCCCTACGGACCATACTGGCGTGAAATCCGGAAGCTTGTCACTCTCGAGATGCTGTCCAACCGCAGAATCGAGATGCAGAGAAACGTGCGTGTGTCTGAAACAGAGCAGTTTATTAAGGAGGTTTATGAGGTGTGGGAGAAGAAGAAGGATGCAACTGGCAGGGCATTGGTGGACCTGAAGAAGTGCTTCGGAAACATGAGTTTGAATATGTTCCTGAGGCTGGTGGTGGGGAAGAGATTTGACGGCGGAGATAACTCGGAGGAGACGAGGCGGTTGCAGAAGGTGATGGGGGATTTCTTCCACATGGCGGGGCTGTTTGTTCCGGCGGATACCTTTCCGTTTCTTGGGTGGCTTGATTTGGGTGGTTTTGAGAAGAAAATGAAGGAAACTGCAAAGGAGATGGACAGGGTTTTTAATGGGTGGTTGAAGGAGCATCGCGAAAAGGAATATTCCGGCGACGATAAGCCGCGCGATTTCATGGATGTGCTGATGTCGGTTGTACAAGGTGTAAATTTTCAAGGCCAACATGATGTTGATACCATCATCAAGGCTACATGCGGGGTACGTTTTATTTGTTTATGGATAACAGAAATGTTTTAAATATTTTTATGTAAATAATGTTTTACATTTGATGAGCTGCAGGTTTTGATTTCTGGAGGGAGTGACACAACAACAGTAGTGTCAGTATGGGTGATTTCGCTCTTGTTGAACAATCCAAATGTTCTTAAGAAGGCTCAAGAAGAATTGGACAAACATGTGGGAAGGGAAAGGCGAGTGAAGGAATCAGATCTCAACAACTTAGTGTATCTGCAAGCTATTGTTAAAGAGACTTTAAGATTGTACCCTCCTCTCCCACTTGGCCCGATGCGAGAGTTCACCGAGGATTGCATTGTGGGAGGGTACCATGTTTCCAAGGGCACTTGGCTGATCGTAAACTTGTGGAAGTTGCACCGAGATCCAAAGGTGTGGTCGGAGGACCCGATGGAGTTTAGGCCTGAGAGGTTTCTGAATAGTAACCAATACGTCGACTTTAGGGTTCAGGATTTCGAGTTGATTCCATTTGGTGCTGGTCGAAGGAGTTGCCCTGGAACCAACTTCGGATTGCAAGTACTGTATTTGATATTGGCTGACTTTTTGCAGGCATTTGAGCTCAGCACTGAGTCTCACAAAAAGGTTGATATGACTGAGAGCGGTGGATTGTCCAACAGCAAAATCACACCACTTGATGTTGTTATTTCCCCAAGGCTATCTCCTGCTCTTTATTAATTTAGTGTTCCATGTTCCATCTTAAGAGCTTTCTTGTCGTATTACAAAAATAAATCAATTAATAAATGACATCACCATCATATGATACCAGTTTGTTGCTCATTCCACCTGCTACATAGATAACACCCCTTCAACCAACCAGTGACGGACTCAGGATTTTAGTTCAGGGGATGCAAGTTGATTAATAAAAAATATAGATATATAAATTCTAAATCAATAACATAAATATATTATACGATAAAATTAGTGTATTACAACATTTTTCTTCTATTTTTCATATTCTGAAACCGATGCATAATTGTTTCATTGCTAACATTTTTAAATACATTATTTTCAATATATACAACAAGACAATCATTCAATAGCGTATCATTCATTCGATTGCGAAGAGAATTCTTGATCATCTTCATTGCCGAAAAAGCTCTTTCTACTGTGGTAATGACAACCGATAATATCAATGACAATTTAATCAATAAGTAAACCAATGAAAAAACAATGTGTTTTCTTGTAGAAACCATCTTCTGAGCAAGTCCTCCTACTCCATTTACTTCTAAGAAGTTTTTATCAACACGCACATAAAAAATAAAGTTCTCAAGTTGACTCTCAAGTTCATATAGAACAATTGTAGAAAATTCGGATGGATAAAATTTTTCTAGGTGAAGTAGCTTGTTTTTTGTCAAATGCTGCAAATGAGTCTTTAGAATCAAAATATGTCATACATAGAAGTAACTCAATGTTCACTTCATCAAAATGGTGATTAAGCTCCTAAAAAAAGTAGAAGTATTGGAAAATGAATTAAATGTGCAAGAACTTCCTAAATAAAAATGGAATTGATAAAATAAGTTTTCTCATCTCCTACAATAATGAAAATTTTCCATAATTTCAAGCATAGAAGAATTTTAAACGAAATTCAAAAGAAAAAATTATCCTTTTTGATTAATCAATAAATCACATATACAATTTAAAGCACCATAAATTAACAATTATGATAAAGTATAATGTAAATAAAAGTAAATAATAATAAAATATTACCTTGAAATTAGATGGAAAATCAATTAAGAGAAAGAGAAATTAGGATTTAATTGGGAGATAGATAAGATGATGAAAAAATCATCTCTTTTATTGTCTTGAAAACTCACGCATAAAAGGGTTGTAAATGTATAATTTTTTTATTTTTTTAATTAAAATAATAAAAAAACTAAAATATCCCTACTTTTTTAAAAAAAAATTAGTAGGGCCAATGCCCCCCTTAACCCCGACATGGGTCCATCTCTGCAACCAACCATGGCCCTCTCTACAAGACTTGATTGTGAGTCACCTGTAGTTTGTAGTAAAAGTAACTTACCCAAAAGAAAGACACACCAAAACTCACCAAGAGAAGGTTCTCTCTCTCTACACTCTTTCACTGCCGCCGTTTTCTTAATAAGGAGAAGAGGTCACAATTCTTTTTTTACCATCTTCCCCAAAGAGCAAAACTTAGGTTAAGGCTAAAATGGGCTAATGGGCTTAGTCAAAGCAGGCTGCCTAGTGGGCTTCAATTGTGGGTCAATAAACCCAACATATATGCTGTGTGTATACAAAATATTAGTTGAGAAAAAATCCTTGATTTCATCATCGAATTGATTGAAAGCAATAGTAAAACTCTAATTTGTTTCATTGCTCTAATTCTAAATCCCAACACAATATGAAGTTGCTACCTAATTATCATTCCATACATTCTTCATGAAATATTGTTTACACTATTTCTTCTTATATTGATGATTTGAATTTGAAGGTATTTTCTATTTTGACTATGTAATAATTCTTAAATTTCAATAAAATTGTAGTTCAATCAATTGAAAAGCTGGTCAAAAGATCTTGCTCGAAAGTTGCAAATGAAGGGTGGTTTTTGAACTTCATGTTGCAAAAGGAAAATAGGGGGCACTATTATATATATATTTATTTTTTCTTTTTTTTTTATTAATTTTTTTAGGGCAAACATATATGATGCTCTTCTTCCTCCTCTTCTTTTCTTCTTGTTGATCTTTCCATCGTATTTTCACCGCCGTTGCTGTCGTCGTTGCTACTACTTCTACTACAATGTCCATTTTTGGAATCATGCCCTCCAATTCTATTATGGAGAGTCTCCACAAGTTTTATATTCTCTTTGTGATGTTGAAATTGTATGTAGTTAATGAGTTCTTGTATCATATGTGGTTTTTAAAACTCCAGTTTAATGATTATTGATTGAGAAATAAGAATTTATTTGCAGAAATTTGAGGAAAAAGATGATGAAAATCGCACATTTGAAATTTTAAGATTTTAAACTTACACTCAATACACTGATACGTTAAAGAGTATAGAACTAATATCATTCATTGAATGAACAACTAATAGCTTATGATTATACAACTAATACCTTAAGAGTACAAAACTAATAATTTAAGAGAATACAACTAATACCTTTTATTGAATGAGCAACTAATACTCATAGCTAATACCTTATGAGTATGCAATAAATATCTTAAGAGTATAAAACTTACCTTATGAGTATGCAACAAATATCTTAAGAGTATAAAACTAATAATTTAAGAGTATACAACTAATATCTTTCATTGAATGAACAACTAATATCTTATGAGTATATAGCTAATACCTTAAGGCTGCGTTTACTTGGAGGGATAAAGTGGGATAGGACTAAATTATCCCGCTTATCCCATGTTTACTTTGTTGTATGCAAAAAATGAGGCTCATCCCTTGGCCCGGGATAATGAAGAAAAAATGGATAAATTGTGGGATACTAATCCCACCTTCCCACTAGGGATAAAATTTATCCCTCAATATTTTTTTTTGTAAATATTTAAATAAATATAAAAATTATAAAATCTGAAAAGTATTTGAAAGTAAATAATAGATAATATATTTTGAAAATTATTCTAATAAATAAAAATATATAATTATTATTTTTGTTAAATAAATTTTAAGTTAACTGAAAGTTTTATTAATTAATTTATAGATTTTAAGATAATTTTTTATTTAATTGTATATTTTTTAAAATTTTATTAATTAATTTGTACACTTAAAAAAACTTTCCATGTCATTTAATTTCTAATTTTAGTTTTGTTTGAATAATTTTCAATTTCAATTATAATTCTTTATATTTTTTTGATCTTTTATTTTATTTTAATTATAATTCTTTATATTTTTTTGATATTTTATTTTAATTATAATTCTTTACATTTTTTTGATATTTTATTTTATTTCAATAATAATTCTTTATAATTTTCATTAATTGAATCATTCAATATATTTTAATCATTTTGAAATAAACAATTAAGATTGATAAATGCTATTCGTTTTTAATCATACAAAGTAAATAATTGAGAATTTTTTCAAACTTATCCTTATCCTATTCTCATCCTATCATCATCCCAATAACTATCCTATCCTGGTTAATCTCATACATCCCAAGTAAACGCAGCCTAAGAGTATAAACTAATAATTTTCACTGAATGAACAACTAATACCTTATTAGTATACAACTAATACCTTTCACAAGATGAACAACTAATACCTTGTGAGTATGCATTCAATACCTTAAAAATATACAACTAATATCTTTCATTGAATGAACAACTAATACCTTAAGGGTCCATTTGGATAGGTGAATTTGAGGAGAGATTTGAAATCCATAATAGCAAATTTATCGATGGTGTTTGGATGGACGTGAATTTCAAATCCACCACTTTCATTTTAAACTAATTTTGGAGTCATTTTGATGGATTTCAAATCCACTCCAACTTAAGTAGATTTGAAATCCATTCATTTGAAATCTTGAATTTCAAATCAGTCTATCCAAACACAACCTAAGAGTATACATACAACTATTACCTTTTGCAGAATGAATTATATGAAATTAAATGATGCGTGATGCGCACCAACTATGATGTGGCTGTACGTGGAGCTGTATGAGAACAATTCACACATCGGGTCAAGTGGGGGTATGAATCTCAAATCTGTATCCCAATGAACATAAGCTTTTGCATATATATATATATATATATATATATATATATATATATATATATATAAAATTCAAGTGACAAATTGAAATTAACTTATAAGAAATTCAAATCAGAGACAATAAAATTCTCTCTAATAATAAATTATTCATCTCTAAATATATTACTGATGAAGTAATATACCGACGAAGTGGACATTGAGACGTAATAATAAGTCACTAAAATGCTAATTGATAAAATTAAAAGAAGGAAAAAATTACATATCTAGATCTATCGACCGAATCTTGGTCTCTAATATAAATTACATCTATTACTTATAAATTGAAGAACATGCAAAAAGTTTTCACAAACTCTCATATGAGATTGTTTTACAAACGTAATATCATAAAAAAGCTACATTATTACTACAAATCAAGCTCAATTCACAAATTTATATATTGATTGCCTATTATATAAATTGTAGGTTGATATACCTTATATTCTAAAGACGGATAGTTAATAAATTACTAATTGCATTTCTAATTGCAGTGGTATTTATATTACATATATATCTTTAATTCTTTGATATATACTTGGGATTTTTGACACATGAACTTTGTGTTTGTTTCGTATGTATTTGTAAATACTCCAAGCTTTGAAAAAAAATTCCAGAATAATATTACGTGATATTTTGAGTGAATTTGATTAATTTATTTTGATATGCATTAAGATGAATTTTATTTATATTTGAATTAATTTCATTTTTAAAAATGTACTATATATGTTTTTCAATTTTACATCTTGAAATATTTTTTTTCAATCACAACCTATATTATATATTTTGTTACTTTTGCAATCTCCAACAATATTTTCCTGCAAAAAAGGTCATGTGATTTTTGCATGCCAACTAAGGTTATTTTCATCATTTGCACTTTTATGACATGTGTAAATTTGATTCTTCAGTTATTTATTTTTAACTATAAAGAAATCTTATTGGTCTTTCAATCTCACTATCACCACCATTCTTCATTGCCTCACATAATTCGCAAAAGAAATGCAAAAAAATAATGTTGTTGAAACAACATTATTTTTAGGGCCAAGTCCAAAACTATCCCTTTTTATAATGCAAAGAACTTTTCTACCCCTTGTTTATAAAAATAACTTTTTTACCCATTTTTAAGGTATTTTGTTAAATACATTCAAATACTACCCTTTAACTATATTTAAATTTTAATATTTCAAAATACATAAAATTCTATAACCCAAAATTTTGAAAATTGAAAATTCATTCCCCCTAACCCAAGCTCCACCGAAACTCAATCTCCACCACTTCAACATCAATGGTCGAATCTGAGATGAGAATGAGGTTATAGAGAGATGAGAGAAACAGAGATGAGAATGGGTTAGGAAGATGAGAGAAATGACGGTGATTCTTGTCGGAGATGGTAGATGTCAGATTTGCGCCTATGGTGGAAGCACGACGTCACTCGCACTCGGAGATGATAGCATGGAGATAAGCTAAGAAGGTTAGAGAAGGTGAATGAGAGTTGATTTGAGTTGATTTGCATAATCTGAACTTGAAAATGGAACATCGAACTGTTCGAAGAGAGAGACAAGAGTTTTGGTTACAATTTTTTTTATTATTTATTTATTTTATTTTTGATTTTGATGATTTGAATGTTCAGTGAATAATTGTGAAATTTCTTGAATTTTTTGATTTTGTATATAATTACCATTACAATCGAGTATGTACATACACGAGTAGGAGAAAATCGTCAAAATTATGCGACATTTAATATTCTGATATGTGTACACGATAAATCGTGTACACGCATAATATATGTGTACACGATATGTATCTTAATACGTGTATATGATTATAATATGTATACGATATATGTGTACACGATATTCGTGTACAAAATATGTATCTTAATACGTGTACACGATTATACTATGTATACGATATACGTGTACATGATACTCGTGTACAAGATATGTATCTTAATACATGTACACGATTATAATATATATACGATATATGTGTACACGATATGTATTTTACAACGTGTACTCGATAATTATAATCCATATTATAATCGTGTACACGTTATGAATCGTGTATACGATACGTACATTGTGTACACGAGATAATCATGTACTTCATAAAATATACTTGTGTACAAAAAAATAAAAATCTCAGATGGGTGTGGTTGAAGCGCAATACACAGATAAACATATCGTATAAACAAATCTCAGATGATTTTCCCAAATTTTCCCAAAAAAATAAAAATTCCAGATGGATTTGGTTGAAGCGCAATACACAGATAAACATATCGTATAAATAAATCTCAGATGATTTTTTCAGATTTTCCCAAAAAAAATAAAAATCCCAAATGGGTTTGGTTGAAACGCAATACACAGATAAACATATCGTATAAACAAATCCCAAATTATAATCGAGTACACGTTGAAGCGCATCAGATATTCAAAATCTTTTTTCCTAAATAAACATATCTTCTACGGATAAATAAATTTCAGATGATTTTCCCAAATACAGGGTTTTGGTTGGAGTGTGGTGTTCATATTTTCAAAATCTTTTTTCCCAAATAAACATATCTTCACCGGATAAACAAAATTTTGAAATCTTTTTCCTAAATAAACAGATATTTAAAAAAAATTACATGTTGTATTTGAAGAGTGATTGTTAGAAACTTGTCTATCAAAGACATTTGTAGAAAAAATGGATATATAATATAATATAGTGTATTTAGATTTAAATTTTAAATACATAGATATGAAATACATTATAGGTGAAGTTGAGGGCAAATTGGACTTTTTGCACATAAAATGGGTAAAAAAGTTATTGTTATAAAAAAAGGGTATAAAAGTTCCTTGTCCTATCAAAATGAGTAATGAGAGGCATTTACACTTATTTTTATACTGTAATCACAGATAGCAAGGGTTTAATTCATCACTTTTCTCCTTTTCTAATGTTTAAACTCATTCCTTTAGAGAACTCATTCTGACCGAAAGAATCTTAAGAGAAAATACTTAAAACTTTTGGTAATCTTGTGGTTTGGGGTAGGGTTTTGATCTACTCTAGTGAGAATCCTCGGTGGATTCAGTTTGTGGGAGTCTAGATGATGCAAGATGATCTCCTATTCATAAAACAACAACGAAGTAGGTGGTCGATTTTGATTTTGGCAATAAGGAAAAACAATAGCGCTAAATTTGATTTTGGAGGGAGGGAAAATAGTTAATGGTCTATAAAATAACGAAAATAACCCTTATTTAGCACATCAAAATCATATGTGTACTTTCTCGTTAGAAAATAGGGTAGTGTTTGTGTGCACCAAGTGCATGGGTCATGATCCATGCAACTAGGCGCGCAGGTCGGGTCGGGTCCTGTTTAACCCGGATCCACGCCAGTTTTTTTTTTAATTTATGTAATAATCTTTATGTTGTAGTAATATAATGTTTATTTTATAATAGTATAACCTTTATGTACAAATTTCATAACATTTTCAGTGCATAACTTATACTTTTTTCACTATAAAAATTCATGTTATATAGTCGAAACCTTTATATTGTAATGATATAATCTTTATATTGTAATATTATAACTTTTATGTATAGATTTCATAACCTTTTCCGTGAATAACTTAATATTTTTTTACTATAAAAGTTCATGTAATATAGTCAAAACCTTTATGTTGTAATAATATAACTTTTATGTTGTAATAGTATAACATTTATGTACAGATTTCATAACATTTTTCAATAAATAACTTATATTTTTTTCACTACATGCACCGCAAAAAGGTTATATGCATATAACTAAAAGGTTATGAAGACAGAATTAAAATGTTAAGTTCGCTAAAGTAAAAGGTTATGCCAATATAATAACAGAATTATGGTTTGGGCTAGAATTTGAGCGCGTGTGCGTGCGTGTAGGTGCGTGAGGTGCGCGTGGAATGCGTGAAATACACTCTCGGGTCAGATCGACCAAATTGCACAAATCTAGGATCCATATACTTGATATATAAAAATAATTGTATAGAAAATATTATTGGAGGATATAAAAACGAATAAAACGTATAGTATATAAATTGTGATCGAGAAAAAAATTAGGATGCAAAACTTTAATTTGTATGATTTTATTTCTATTTTTTATTTTGTAATTTTCCTTGTTAATATAGATGGAAAATAAAAGTAAGAAAAGTACTATTTCTGATTAAGGTTATTTTGGATAGATGGAAATTGATTTTATTTCTATTTTTTATTTTGTAATTTTCCTTGTTAATATAGATGGAAAATAAGAGTAAGAAAAGTACTATTTCTGATTAAGGTTATTTTGGATAGATGGAAATTGATAAATGGGTATGGCTTCTATATTCTCTCTTTTTCAATATTCATTCATGTATGATTGTTAAAATAATTTCTCATTTGTTCATTTAAGTTTTATATTTATTTTATATTTTAAGTATCAATATAATGTTTTTTTCTGTATTATTCTGTGAATATTTTATTTCAAAATTTTATTGATAAAATAATTTATTGATTTGTTAATTTAAGTTTTTTATTGTAATTTATATTTTTTTTTGAAGAATTTTTAAATTATATTTCTAATATCATTGAATAATGCATTTTTTTTATTTAGATTTTGATGAGATAAAATATAAGTGTAATAGGAAATTAGAGTACTCTATTTTTCTTAGTGTTTAAGTGAAACTAGACTAGGTTTTGAGTGTATAGAATAAAGACATTGCTGCAAGCTGGAAAGAAAAAGACACTGCAAGCTGCAAGTAAGAAGGAAACACAATATGCTAAAACCAAAAAGTTTCAGCAGTAAAGTTGCAAGAATACTTACTATAAATGGACCAAAGTTGCATGGACTGAAAGATTGCATTTTGTAAGCTAAAGAGACAAGCCAACAAATAACATGTAAACTGATATATGGGGAAGATCATTCTTAGTCAAAGGTTCAATCACTTCAACGGATCAAAAAAATAGTCGGTAGAGATAAACTGAAGGATGCAGCATAGAGATCCAATGAACAAGGAACATGTTAGGTTATCAATGTTTAGATTTTGATGAGACAAACCAGACTTGTAATAGGAAGTAAGAATACCCCATGTTTCATATTATTTAAGTGAAACTTACTAGAATTAAGTTTTGTAATCTTTAAGATTGAAGAATAAAGGACTTCGAAGGAAAGCTTGTATGTAGCAATCAAGGAAGAATTGAAGACTCTAGAAGAACAGATTGAAAAGCTACAGCTGCAAGAAGAACATACAGTTTAGTTGTAACTAAGAGGAGAATACAACAATACTGTAAGTTAAAGATACAACAAGAAATGTCGCATGATGCAGAACAGTAGTAAACTTATTGCATGCTAGGAAGAGACATTAAATGCAGTAATAGAACCAACTCAAGTTGCAATACAAGGAAGATTAATTACATACGAGGAACTAAAACCTCAATGGATCGAAATGAAACCAGTAGAGACAAACTGAAGTTGCAGGTTCAGACTCAATCAGAAGAAGGCATGTGGCCTGACAAGTTGCAAAAAGCTATAAGCCACAACTGCCGCATAAATGATCCGCAATACAAAGACAAACAACATTTAATGCAAGTCACACCAAGAAGAAATACATCGATTTCAAATGAAGAATGTCTTCTTTAATGGATATTTTTCTACAACTATAAATAGAGGAGGAGTAGCACTTGAACTGGTTACTGAAACTCTTAAGTAAAATAAGACCTAGTTTCAGTCACTCAACCTCGTGAAGTAGCCAAGTCAAGCTCAGAAGCTCAAAGTACAAAGAGACTAATTCACAACACCTGTTGAAGAAACTTAATATACTTTTACCTATGTGTTGTGTGCTAGGTTGTTTTATAGGTGTCAATAGTTGATAGAATTGTATCCTTATTGTTTGTTATAGTTGTCTAGGTTAAGACAATTACCCTGTGTGGGCATTTTGAATCCTATGTGGATTAGCCTTTGGAACTTGCAGCTGTTGTGTGTAAGCTGAGTTCCAGTAGGTGGATAATTTGTTACGTTGTTAGTTTGTTAGTGGTACACTATAAATCAAACTTACTTAACGAAATTCCTGTGTGAGAAAGCAGTAGAGTGGATGTAAAAGGATTACACCACCTTCGAACCACTATAAGACCATAAGTGCTTTTATTGCTTTATATATGTTTATATGTTGCATGCTTATATCTTATCATTCTGCATAAATGATTTTTGAAAGAAAGCATATTTGAAGAAAACGTTCTATAACAAACCATCTGTAAAAAAGATATTTTTGCTGTAAGAACTCTTAGATACAGCAGACAGTACTACTCTACAGTGTTGTAAGCTTATCTTGTTGTTGTGTTGTAGTAATTTACAGTACAACCTATCTAAAAGATTTTGTAAAATCGTCCAAGGTTCATTAATCTTCCCCCAAACCTTCGAGACCACTTGGGGACCAACAAGTGGTATCAGAGCAAGTTGAGTTAAGAATTAACGTATCTGGTCACCTACCCAGATCCAATCTTGTGTTTGTTGCTTTCTCTTTACGTTTCTTAAAACCTCATCTTACAGCATATCATGGATTCATCTAACCATAAGCTCCCAATATTTTTCATAGAAGAGTATGATGATTGGAAAATTAGAATGCAGGAACATCTCTTTACGATAAATGATGAGATATGGACAGTAATCACTGAAGGATCAATCATACTAACAAGGATTAATCCAATGCTGGGAAGAAAAATAGAGGAAGGAGTACCTCCACCATCCAACTTTCTGTTCAAGCCAAGACAGGAATGGAACAATGAAGATAGGAAAATAGCCAACCTGGACAACGTAGCTAAAAACACCTTATTCATCACCTTAAATAAATAAACCTACAGCAAAATCAAAACTTACAGGACATCCAAAGAGATATGAGAAAAGTTGGAGCAAATCTTTAAAGGAACATAATTGACAAATGACAAGAAGATCTCCAATGCTACCCAAATGTTTGAGCTTTTTGAAATGAAAGCTGAAGAAACTCTTGAACAATTGGACTTGAGATTTACATCTATTGTAAATGAGCTAGAAGCTCTTGACAAGCACTATACTTAGAAGGAAAAGAACATGAAAGTGTTTAGACCAGCCGAATAAGACATCAAGACCACTACAATGAGAGTCTTAATGAATTTAAAATCTATGGGCACATTTGACTTATTCTCAGACCTCAAAACTTTCAAATTTAACATCAACAGAAGAAAGAAAGAGGCTGAAGAATCAAGCTCGAAAGTTACTGCATTGACAACAAGAACTTCCAAAGATACAACAACTATTAGTTGCAGTAAATAGTTAAAGTTGTCAACAAAAAATGCAAAAGAGGACATAACCTTACTTCTGAAGAAATTCAAAAGATTCATGAAGAACAATAAAAGTGACTACAGAAGAAATCAGTCTACACCTTAGGTATCATCCAATCCTCAATCAAATACAATTATTTCTGATCTATGTCACAACTATAAAAAACCTGGACACTAAGAGAAGGATTGATAAATAAAAGCTCAGAGCACTCCTTGAACAAGTCGAAAAAGTTAAGAATACGATAGTATTCAAAGAGCCACTAAGGGACCAAGAGTCAACTGAAAGTGACACAGACACTTCCACTTCAGATAAACATACACCAATATATCTGATGGCCAAAAACTATAAAGATAGTGAAGATGAAGAGGTAATCTACCAACCTCAATCCACTCCTGAAGAGGAAAAAATGAACATGATTCAATCTCTTAAACAAATCATGAGTGACTTTGAGTAGATAAACTCAGCTTATAAGGAGCTTAAAGCTAAAAACATGATACTGAGGAGTAAGCACAATGATATAGCAGAAATGTTATTCGCATATGAGTTCAGTAACTCCAAATTCAGCAAACTCCAGCAAGAAGTATTAAGACTCAATCTACAAGTCACCAAGCTAGAAAGTAAGAAGGAAAAACTTCAAGCAATAATAAGAATCTTTAATAAGTCAGCTAAAGATACAAGAGACTGTTTGTTGATGGCTAGAATTCCTTTTGAGAAATACAACAGTCAAACTCTCACAATACAACAAGTACATCCAAAACTGTTAAATTTGTTCAAGCTGAAACATCAATGGCTAATGAGTTAACTACTCTAAAAAGAACCTTAATAAACTAACTACAATGGATAAGAGTAAGAAACCCATGTGCGTGTCTACAAGAAGTAAGCCTGTATATAAAAGTTGGCTGCAACAAAGTCAATCTATTGTAAGCTATAAGAAGATACAACAACCTACGAAGTTACAACACAAAAATGTCTATCCCACTAATACAATGACTCTTATTTCTAAACCAAAAGGAGCATATACTCCAGGAATGTATGTGAAGGGCCTCAAATACAACCTCTTAAGTATCAGTCAATTTTGTGACAAAGGATACCCAGTAGAATTCAACATCAACAAATGCCTGATCAAAGATAACAAATCCAATGAAACCAAACTTACAGGAACAAGAAGAGGAAACTTCTATATAGCAGACTAGAACTCCTCTTCACAACCAACATATTTTATTGTTTAAAGTCCACCAGAGTTAAGCTGGTTGTGACACAAAAGACTAAGTCATTTGAACTTCAAAATAATCAGCAAATTAGTAAGGAAAAGTCTAGTAAGAGGACTACCAGACCTAGCCTTCAACAAAGAAAGTGTTTGCAGAGCATGTTAACATAATATAAATGTATGTTTAACGTTACATAAAGGTATGTTTAATATAACATAAAAGCCCTAAATATTTGACATAATATAAAAGTATGTTTAACTAACATAAAGGTATAACACCTGCAGCGAATTTGGGTGGATTTGAACGCACCCACTCAGGCGTGTGGGGGAGCATGTGTGCGTATGGAGGATGCGTGGAGCGGTGCGTGGATCGAGTCGGATCAGTTGCATGGAACCTAGATCCGTACACCAGTTCCATAATTTTTTTATCTAAGAGCATTTACAATGCACCAAAAAAAACCCAGTTATAGTTAACTTTCTTTCCTCCATCTATCCCTCGACATCATCATTCCATTAACTATAACTTACATTTTTTAACTCCTCCAACCATATCTAAAAAATGAATTATAGTTAACTCTCTCTCCTTCATCTAATATTTAATTTGAGAATTTTTATCATCTAAAATAATTTTATATTTACGATAATATGAATAAATATCAATTTTTTAAAATATATTGTAGAAAAAAATTTATAAACTTTTTTCTTCATATTTGAACGAATTATAAAAAATTCAATTTATTTTTCATTTGGGAAAATATTTAGTTGTAAACAATTATTATAAATTTAAAGAAGTAGTACATCAAATTAACAAAAACTTAATAAAGTATTACATAAGATTGAACAAAAATTTAAAGACAATTAATTGAAAATTACAATTACAATTGATGTAAGATTTAATGCCACTTTGATTTAATCCTAGCATACATTTGTTGATGCATAATCAATTGCTCTAGAGTCATAGTAGATGTGTCCCATGATATAATTTGAAACTCCATCAACTCGAGTTCACGTTCTTTGAGAATATTTTGTTCTTTAAATCGCATGTTTTATTCTCTTACTGCTTCGACCATATTTTACTTATGAACCGAATACTCCTTAAATTGCTTGATAACTTTTTGAACACCCTCATCATTATTTTGGTTTGCTGTTTTCCCCTTGCCTCTAGTTTATCTCTGAGCAGTCTTCTGTCCGATTGGACGTATTTCATCAATATTTAGATCAAATTCTAAATGTTTATCTCGTGGAGTTGATGAGTTGCTTGTATCTGAATTCGATGTCCTTGCCTTTTTCGAGGACTCTTGATGAACACCATATTGTGGAGCACAAAGTGCTCGACCTTTTGTAATTCTCCATACATGCTCAAAATTAAAAGCAACATTTTTATTTTCAGAACGATATTTGACATAGGTCATTCTCAGTAAATCGTCACACTATGCCCGCTTCTATGAGAACTTTCAATGATGTTATAGCAAGCATTGAAATGATTTACCTTCTTCTGAACAGTGTTATACCAGTGTGATTTCATCGAAGAGCAAATTCTTTCTAACATACCGGCCTTATGATTAACATTGTAGTATGCTGCAATTCTTCTCCAAAAGGCATCCCTTTTTTTATCATTGTCGATTATAGGATCTTCACTTACCATGACGAATGAGTATGCTAGCAATTCGTCTTCCTCAACCCCCCATTTCATCGGACGTCTACCTTCAATGGCGACAAATTCTTGTTCGGAACTTTCCAAATCAATTGAAATTGAATATTGTAATGGTTGTGTTTCTGGCACGAAAGATGGTATTTTAGAATGTTGCCAATAATTGGGTAAATTTGAGTTTGGTGGATTTTGTGTAAGTGAAGAAAATTGCGAATAATCAAAATTTTTGAAGAAATCTCGATAATTTTTGGCCATTGGGAGAAGTGGATTCAAAAGGATAATGAAAAATATAAAACCAACAAAAAAATTTGGATAATTATAGATAAAAAAATGATTTTGTGATATGAATAAATGAAACTTAACTTGGTATATTTATAGAAAAAAATAGAGCCGTTTAATAACAGCCATAAACGAATCTATTTTGACAACGGTCATAAACGACTCTATTTTAGCAACGGCCATAAACAACTCTATTTTAATTTTTATCACATCAAATATTTATCATCTTTTTTAATTTTATGAAACCAAACAAAAAAATATTGCACATAGGATTCAACTCTAATTAATTATAAAATAATTAAGAAAAAAATTAATATAAAATACAAAGTAATTAATAATAATTAAGAAAAAAAAACACAAACAATTGGTAATGATTAAGATAAAAAAAAAAAAAAAAGCAACGGCTGGAATCCGTGTGTACATGGGTTCTGCTACTCTCACGCGCCTATGTGGCGCATGCATTGCACGGGTCAATCCTGAAACGCGTACAGTATACACGGTTTTTTTTTTTTTTCCGATTTATCATGATAAACCAGCTCATCACATCATAATTATAAACTACTAAGTTTTTCTTCTACAATGTAACATGGCTTATATAACTAACTATAACCCAATATTTTTGAACATTGTAAATGTTCAAATCCTTTGCATTGTATAAGCCTACTACTAGAAGTTAAAATGAACGAAATAAAAATAAAAAGAGTTGAATTGTTTAAAATATAAAGATACAACTAAAAAATTTAAATGAAATTTATTGCTAATTTGCTATTAGTATTTGTCTCGGGGTAGGGAGAGTACAGTGTTCATTGAATCTCACGTATTTGGCGCATATTTCTTTCAAAATTAAAAACACCAGAATTTCATATGAGAAGGGTTTTTGGCGCATTTTGCCCTCGTATATTTTGAGACAAACTTTCTCATAGCAAGGGTTCAGCTTTTCATTTGTGTCAAATTTCAAAAGCAACAGGGGAGAGGGTGGAGTTCTAGTAGATCACTTGAAGATTTAAATCAATGGGGAAAGATTTTTAACCCATATTTCATGATCCCATCACTGGATTCTGAAATGCTGTTAATCTGTTATAGTGCATCACCCTCCTAGCAAGGTACGATCAAGAGATCTTTTGGGAATTGCGCGGTGCAGGAGACTGGGGAATGTCAGACGAAGCTTTACTTAGATGGGGCTTTGATTGGATTATTTCTTAGTGATTGGAAAGGAGGGCTCCTGGGCATGTTATAGAAGGCGGAGGCATCAAATAGCGAAGAGAAGCCACTTGGCAGGGTTCGCATTCAAAGTCTGCACGTTAAGTGTTTGATAAATTGCCTGAGCCAATGTTTTTTTCTCTATTCTGACTTTTTATGATCGTTAGTAGAATTGGTTTGCTCAAAGATGGAAGTTTCAGAAAATTTGATCAATAGAATCCACAATTCCTTCACTGAGGGCGGAATACATTTTGCTACTCCAGTTTCATCTTTGAGGACCAATGAAATCGACCTGGTACTGGTAGCATCATCTGATACTTTTAAATTATGTGCTTATTTTTGTATAACTGTAACTTTCTATTTGATTGAGTGATTTCTGTTCTTTTCTTCTTTTCCTTATTTTAGGTCCGAGGAGTGTTGCAGATGCTTCAAGGTTTATCGAGTTCCCTGTTCTATTGGGATGGTACTGGGCAGTGTTTTCACTTCAAAAGTGGGGTTTATGTGACTCATCTTTCGCAGACAAGTTTGTATGGCATTCTTGATCAGTTTTCATATGCTGGGACATGTTTACAATTGGTTTATATTGTGGTGAACAAAATTGAGAAAGCTAGGAGCTTGCCTCCACCGACTTTAAGAGCATTTGCTTGCTCTGTTAACACATGGCTTAGAGTATGTCTCTTCACATTACACAAACATTTCAGTTTGATTCGACCTCTGCTTTTGATTTCTAAGTTGTTCCAGTTCGATTTGCTCTCTGCCTTTTTTTTACAGAGGATACGTGATGTTGCTTTGAAAGAAGAGGTGAAAATAAATAACAAAAATGTTAGTACTGCTGTGACCATCTTGGGGTTGTCCAGTTCTTTATCAAGGTTTGCCTGCATATTACTTGGTTTTTGGAACTGGAATTATGTACATTTAATTTTTTATCCTCAAACAGATAGTAAAACATAAAAACTTTTTCTGACAATATAAACGACAATTGATACTCGTACTTATATCTTTCTAATCTATTTGTTTCTGCTCCTGGGATTAATAAACTGATTGCTGATGTTGCATTTCTCATTATTGGTCTCAGAATTGCCAATGGTGGGTAGTTTAAATTATTATTTACTCTAATCTGTAGGGAAAAAAAAAGAACACACATACGTAACACACACGCACGTGAACATGCAACCATAAAACATCTTGTATGATCTGCTCTCCAGTTTTTGCAATTCCTTGATTATTATTTGAATAAGCCTAGCAATCTTAAACAGGATGGTGTTTTATACAACTGATGGTCTCCCTCCTTCACCCACTTTTATTCTGAATAGCTTTTAATTTTAGTTTCATTAGCATTCTTTTCGAAGGTCTTGTTTAGTAGCTTGCCTTCCTTTCATGACTTCCTAACTGTTTCATCTGTGTAGTCTTTGTTCAGGAGCTGAATATTTGTTTCAAATAGTGGAGGGAGCCATTCCGCAGTCCTATTTTGAACTTGACCCATATGTTCCAGCTGCGGATATTGTTGTACACATTCTAAACTATCTTTATGTGAAGCTCAATGAAGTTTGTCTTGTGCAAGGGGGAGAGGTTGTCTAATATCTTTGCTAATGAGATTTTGTACTCCTTAGATACACATCCTAAATCTGGAGATCTGATCAGGAAATATGCTGGTTGCAGGATGATGCATACTGGATGCTACTTTATATACTTGTGGGAAGTTTGTTGCCATATGTTGAGAGCCTTGATTCTTGGCTTTTCCAAGGAACTCTTGATGATCCTTTTGATGAGGTATTTTCTTTTGTTATTCATTGATGATTATTTGTATTATCTTTTATGGAACACTCGATGTTGATGATCCATTTTGTAATACAACATCTACTTTTCTGTTTTGAATTAAGATTTATTTGCATTCTCTTGTATGGATCATTTGCAAACTGAAAATAGGATGTAAGCATTCATTTATGAAATCTAATCAAGGTAATTGTATCTCTTTTTCTTGCACATCCATAACATATAGGTGCAAAAATTCTGTAATTGTCTTGCATAAAAGATTTCTAGGTTTATAAGATTCATTAAAAATTTCTGTGCAACAATTTTTTTTTACATTTGCTTCCAATAAATGGAATTCTTAGGATTTAGAGGGTGCTGGTAGAAAGAAATGAGGAGTGACGAATGTGGAATGGGAAAGGAGTGAAAATTGGTGTCTAGTGTTGGTGAATGATTCCCCATTGATTTTGATTCTCCACTTTGGGGTGGGGGTGGGGGTCCTTCCCCTTTCAATAGGAGGTATAAAAGCTATTCCACACAACCACTATACCACTTCCTAGACCCATTCGGCCATTCCCCTTTAACTTATCAAGCACCCCCTTGGTAACCAATTCATCTGCCTTTGTTCTCTCTATTTGAACATAAATATTGCTTGTGTTCGCTGCCTGGACTTCAATCTCATCATATCATGGCCACCTTTACCAAGTACCATCAAGATTTATTCTACACATCTAAAGATCTCTCACCTTGGAAAATCTTGAACTTTTGAATTCCCATTATGCATAATGGGTGCAACATCTTCAGTTTTGTTTGTATAGCATTGTAATCCGTTCCAGCTCCTATCTGTAATGTGTTCATTATCTCTGACTTTTTAACCTTTTCTTCCCCTACTATTTTCTTACTTCCACTCTGATGGGACATGTCTCTGGTGTTACGTATTTATCTGAGTCTTAAAGATTATATTAGTGTGTTAGTTTCATGACAACATAGGATTCGCATCACTATCAATTGTACCCCACTTCGAACCTGAGAATGTTACTCATTGGATAACTTTTGTAATGAATATAAACAACATATAAGATAAGATAAATAAAATCTGTAGAAGATGTTATCTTGCTTGAAGAAAGACAGGAAAAAGTAGGTTGTCAAGTCGAAGTTATTATCAGCTACTATTATGACGCCATCTATATATTGAATTTTTACTGTTTGGACTCAATGAAGTTAAATGCCCTTTCCCTGTTTGCTTTAACTACTAGATATAGGTGTAAATAAACTCCTTGTGCATATATATAGTTGTGTGCAAATAAAACTATTGGATGTATGTTCTTTATGAATATTTTCAAGTTTCTACTAGTATTTTAATCTCTAATTCAAGTTTTGGTTAGATTGTGAAACTAACAAGCTTTATACTGACCTTGTAAGCCTCTAATGTCTCCTCCCATCCCTCATTATTCATTTTCTTTCTTTGTATGTATTCACTTTTATTTGTAAATCTCCATATCCCTATAGATCCTAGAACCTTCTCCGTAGTTTTCTCGTTTTCCTAGTCTTGTCTCTTATTTTCTGCACCTGGACATCCTATATTGCCTTACTTTCCTGTCTGAATTTATCTCTTTGATTTGTTGCTAATGGTAAGTATGTTTTGCTTATGTGCTTGGGTAGTGTCGTTTGTACATCTTTTGTTTATGGTGCTTGAAATCTCCCTGAACTCATTTATTTGTTTTTAGGTAATGAAAATTCTGATGTTATAATCTAGTTTTTTAAGCATGAATTGCTAACTTTAGGCTATTTATTGTCCACAGCTTGTTCATTCTTTATCAATGTTCTGTATGATTGTGTTTCCTACCTCGATTTTTCCTTCTGCAGATGTTTTTTGTGGCAAACAAAAAAATTGCAATAGAGGAGGCTGAATTTTGGGAGAAAAGCTATCTGCTGAGATCAGCTATGTCAGAAAAATCAAATTTGGCAGGTTTTGCTTCAGATTTACTATCTTTAGCTAAAGTGAAAAAAGAGATGACTGGTAGAGCATCTATATCTTTGTCAAGTGTGTCCATTGGAAAAGAAGATAACAAAAATGACTTTCAAGCTTGTCCATTCTTTATCAAGGACATTGCAAAGGCAATCATTTCTGCTGGAAAATCATTGCAGCTGATCCGGCATGCTCCTATTCCATCTCTTCTTGCAGTTTCTGCAGATGATATTGAGAGTGGGTATAGCATTGCTGGGTTGACCTTGTCTGAGGTCTTTTGCTTGTCACTAACAGCTCTTGTTGGTAATGGTGATCACATCACTAAATATTTATGGAAAGATGACAAAGATTTACTTAGGTCCATTGACAACAGTCTGGAGTTAGAGGAGATTGATAGGATCTCAATGGCAAAAACTCAGTATAAAGAATTATGGCAGAAGTTATTGGCTGATACATTAGCCCATAAAAGATATAATGGCTTGGTTTCTTCTTCACAAAAAGGTGCAGTTAGTTGCAAGAATCTGAAGGGAAATGAAATTTATTCAAAGGAAAGCGACATACTTCCCCACACATATTATCCACAAAACCCAGCTATTACTGTTTGTCATGGGATTCTTCAAGAGAATAAGGATGCTTGGAGCTCATTGAATATCTCTCAAGCATTTCACCTACCCCCTTTAAATGATCAGTCCCTAAGGCTGGCTGTATTTAATGATAATCCTGAATATGTTTTGACAGTCAAGAACATGGACTATACTTTTGGTTTTCAGTTTGGTAAATTAGAACGTTTGAGGTTCCTGGAAGATGCAAAAATGCTTGAAGTTTTGCTTCCCTTTCCAACACTTCTTCCATCTTTCCAGGTATTCTGTTCTCTATTTGCTTTACTGAAGAATGATTGTATTGAATATTACTTTTTGCTGGGATTCAAAACTTCTTTTAATTATGCAACAGGAGGACCATAAGATGTCTGAGCTCTTACCCTTTCAGAACAATTGTACTCTTCCTTTAAGAATCCTCAGCTGGATTCAGAATGTTGAGCCTAAAAGTACTCCACTTCCTGCATTGATTCTTCAAGAATGCCTTATCTTCTATGTTAAGAAGCAGGTACATATTGATTATTTATTTAATTTTCTGGGTAAAATATTATTGATGTACAATGCTACAAATTTTAGATTCCACATGCAGGCTGATTATATTGGCAGGACTATACTGTCAAAGTTACTGAATGACTGGAGATTGCTAGATGAGTTGGGTGTGTTGCGTGGCATTTATTTATTAGGATCAGGTATCAGTGTTTGGCTATTCAAAATTTTCTAGCATGCCGACATATTTATTATCTCTTATTGGACTGTAATCTTGCTCTATATAGGTGATTTACTGCAGCACTTCTTGTCAGTTATCTTCAATAAGCTGGACAAAGGAGAATCATTAGATGATGATTTTGAGTTGAACACAATATTGCAGGTGCAGTTCCTAGACTCAAATTGTAACTGAGGATAGTAATTTTACTATCTTTAAATGCAGGTCCCTGCCTCTGTGATTGTCAAATGGATCATTATGCTGATAAGTGATAACCTACATTAGTCTATGACTTAATTCAATGTTTTTGTGTCACATCAGTTATGGAAACTCAGTTATTTCAGTTGGTTGATCCCCATGGAATTCTAATATATAGTCTCCTGTGAGCCAAATTGCCTTTTCCCGCGCATGGCAGGAATCTCCCTTTCTGATAGTTTCTTTGATCTTGGGTAGACTTTAATGATCTAGAATTGGATGGCTTTGGTATTAACTGAAATTAGCACCATGGTTTGTTCTGCATAGTAACCCAGCTGCTGGCATCCTCGTTTGCTTCTCCTAGAATGCATGATAGTAACTTAAACAATCTAATGAACTCTTAAAACTGTCTAACTCTTTGCTATGTTTTACTTGTGGAGAATGTTCCTTTATCTTGTATTATTGTCCTTAATTGCCAGGAAATTAATAAGATCTCTGCATAGCGAATTTACCAGATTGTGGCAATCCTATTTATTCATAAATGCTGAAAGCAAATGGCATTTGATTCTAAACATCAGCACAAAGTGTATTAATGTTTGAATTTAGTTTGCTTCAGGAGTCAATTAGGAATTCTGCTGATAATGTGCTGCTAAGTACACCTGATTCGCTGGTTGTATCAGTAGCCAAAACATCGGGTGAAGAAGAACAAAACAACCCATCTATTTTTCTTTCATCTCCTCGTAAAGGTGGAGGACAGAGCTCTGGAATGGATACCCTTGACTCTCTGAAGTTCACATATAAGGCATGCACTTTGGACCGTGTCACTATTTTCTTCAGCCTTTTATTAGTTAAAACCACAATTTGAATCAACTTTATTTTGAATCCAACACAATAGGTCTCTTGGCCACTTGAACTTATTGCCAACCTGGAAGCAATGAAAAAGTATAATCAGGTAGCATTTCAACATTTCCATATGAGTAGAAAGTGTTTGTGTGATACTTGATGATTCCATCTCTATATTTTCTGCAGGTCATGATTTTCTTATTGAAAGTCAAACGTGCAAAATTGGTGCTTGATAAGGCTCGGAAATGGATGTGGAAGGTACTTCTTGCTAGCAGGAGCCTGTATTTTGTTTCAAATAGCTCTCAGTCCTGCTTTTCAGAAACTATTTCTGCAAATACAGTTGATCCACTGTGTCAACTGTGACTTCTATCCTCTAGTAATATTATTGGACCCTTGATGTTGTGACTTTGCATATTTCAGGATAGAGGCTCTGCAACCACAAAACACAAGCGCCTCTGGTTGTTAGAGCAAAAACTACTCCATTTTGTTGATGCCTTTCACCAATATGTTATGGACAGGGTAATATAATTTATAATTCCTTCACTTGATAGATTTTTGGTATCTTTGTTGTACTCTGTTATAATATACTAGATACTGAGGTTTGTACATAAGCAATAAGGTTGTATCCCCCCCCCCCCCCAACACACAGATCAAGGTGGATTTTTGAGATGGGTTGTCGCTCTTATCTTTTTGCATTATTGTACTCTGTCTGGCATAAATGTTTAGGATAGTTGAGACTGTTTCCTAGATTTGAAGGAAATTGGTCTTATTGCTGTTTGAATTTATGAAGAAATAACAAAACCTAAGTTGAGATTATAGAAGATAATGATACTGGTGCGTGTTTTGAAATATCTTTTTGTCTGTACTTGTTCTATTCAATTATTTAAGTCACTGTTCACCTAACTAGATTCCTTGGAAGATGTCACTATTCACCATAAGGTCGTAGAATATGAAGCTTACCACCGAACTTTAGATGTGCTCATGTCACCACTCTTGAGTATCATCTTAGTTGTTGAGCTCCTTTTGTCAGAGTTAACACCAAAAGACAACCGACAATTTGAAGAACCGCTATACAAACTATTGCTCCTTGGACCACTGTTTCTCCCATTCACTGTAAATTATTAGCACCACAACTAGACTTGTCCATAAAATGCCTACAAAGTGTCATAATTTCAATGTTAAAGGTCATAAAATGTCATGTTGTATGCACTTGATAACAATATTAATTTAGTATCTTTACTTTCCATGAAGAACCATGATCACGAGGACCTGATGCATGTGACCCGAATCTTAGCTGCCACCAATTAGGGATACTATGTGTTTCCATCCACTCCAGCCCATTCTGACACTTGGAGCGTATTAGCATCCTTCATACTATTGTTTCATTTATGAAAAAACATGTAACTGATAAGATGGTTAGCAACTGGGTGAGTACCATTAACAATCTCCACAGTGAGTTGCTTGGGTAGATAAAGCTTCTTGATTTATTGAGGAATGATGTCCTACCAGCCCAAAAAGGTGACCAGACTTTGAGGATTCTAGATGTTGCAGACATCTTTTTAGGTAGCTCTTGGCTGTATTATTATGATATTAAGTACTATTTGGCCACAACATCACTTACACATATGCCCATGGTACTAGGATGGCCATGTAGCACCCTGCCAAACCTTACCAAAGGACATCCCTATACCTCCTCTAGCAAGATTTTTTGTTAGAGGCTTTATTTTCTGTCCTGTAAGTAATTTGAGCATGAAGGTGAGTATCATTTAGTATTTGCTCTTGTAAATAGGGATGAATCATTATGGCTGCTTTTATAAATTAGAATAGTAATGAATTGTTATTCTGTTTAATTATGTTAATTATCCTAATTCCATGTAATTATTTACTTTCATTTGTTACGTTATTAAGCTTTTGAGTTGGCTGCTCTATGAAGCAGAGGCACAAACTGTTATTCAGAATTAAAATTATCCATCTTTTGTCTGCCTCTTCCCCAATTCTTATCAGTTTCTTTCCCCTTCTCTCATTGGCTAAGTCCTATTATCTGGCTTGGGTTTGGTTTAGTTAAGAGCTCTAACTTATGATCATTAAGTGTCACGTATTTTTAGTAATATGTGGATTCTTTAGTTGATGTTTGATATTCCATGTTCCTTCTCAGATCATGTTGTGCACTGCTTAACCCTGCCCTTGTGTGATTGTATATAGTGAAACATTGTGAATAAGATTTGTCCTGCATGTGTCCTCATACTGTAACCTGAATATAATGAGCAGGTATATCATAATGCATGGCGTGACCTTTGCGAAGGTGTGGCAGCAGCTGGAACTCTGGATGAAGCCATTGAAGTACATGAAGCTTATTTGTTGTCAATCCAGCGACAGTGTTTTGTTGTTCCAGACAAGCTGGTCTCTTCCATGTTCTTAAGCTCTTTTAATACTAGCTATTAGATATTCAAACTTCATAGCACAAACCTGAAAGCTGCAAATGTCTAATGATAGTCCCTTTAAAATGCAGTGGGGATTAATTGCTTGCCGTATAAACTGTATCCTTGGGCTAACTCTGGACTTCTATTCTGTAAGACAAACTATAAATAGCATTGGAGCAGTTTCTCCCATCAAAGCAAGATGTGAAAAGGAAGTTGAGCGAATAGAGAAACAGTTTGATGACTGCATGGCATTTCTTCTCAGGGTATTCCTTTCTCAATATCCTTGTTCTGTCTAATAACATACTTCAAGCTTTTCCTATTTTGTTTCACTTCTGCATATTTGTTGAGTTTTTTTCGATTCTTTGACTTCACTAATCCAAACAGAATCCAAATTTAATTGAAGGTTTTTGAGTGGTTAATTACAAAAAAATTGAAGGTGGACACCACCTTTCGTAATTTTGACTAGTTGACTACATTACCTGGCAACCTAGGCAACAAACGCCCAGTCTCATTTTCTTCCACGTGTTTTTCCGGAATGACGTCATTCGATTCTTTTTAATTTTTTTCCTTTCATCATCAAGATGTTGCCATTTTCTTCTTTAATTTAAATGGTACGATTACCCAGCTCTGATATAATTTTTATAATGATCGAAATATCAAAGGTAAAAGTCCATTATTAGTTGTAAATTATAACCTAATGGTCATGGTTTGCGCACATACGCACTCACATCTATGTATTGTTTGTTTGAGCATTTCGTTATTTTATTGGGTTGTTGATAAATCACTTTAAATTTCATGTAATAGTATGTTATCATTGTGAATATGTATTAAATATGTATATTTCAAGCCTCTGCCTAGGCCCTTCTAAGGTTCCAGCCTATTACCGGCCTAGCGCCTAGTGCCTTTTCCTTTCTCAAGATCCTCTTCTAAACTTCAAGCTTTGTCCTATTTTGTTTTACTTCGACATATTTATTGAATCCAACTTCTTCTAATCAAAGCAATATTAATGTGCAATCATTTAAGATATGGTTTTTTTTTCTTATTTCTGTTATATTTGACATTTCAGATTCTGTCTGTGAAGCTCAATGTGGGCCAGTTTCCTCATTTAGCAGCTCTAGTTACTCGTATTAACTATAACTGTTTCTACATGTCCGATGGCGGAATCTTGACAAAGGCTCCTGGTTCTGCCACTCTGCGTCCACCATAATTATCTCTTCTCAAGTGAGTAAATATCTTCATTTGTTAATGATGCACTTTCTCAGGATGATGTTTGTATGTATACAATTCCTTGTTTGCTTTAGGAAACAATTGTTAGTTGTTTTATTTAATGGAAATGTGAATTCATCTATCAATGTAAATTCGTTGCAGTACTGCAGCTTGATACTCTCAGCGTTTGAGGATATGCTTAGCAAGACTTTTGACTGTTGATCTTGTGAATCAAATTTGTTGTGCAGCTGAGAGCACACAATTTATTGAACTCTATTGAGTACACTATTATTGTAATAGCAAAAGTGGTTGATTACTCTATTTGATCAAATACTCTATATTTGATGTATTGAACTATACAGTTTTGTAGAACTCTATTCGATCTTGCTTAGCAAGAGTGTTGATCTTGTCCTAAATTATTGAACTCTGGTGAGTCCCATTCTATTCTGTATCATTATGATGGAGCTGTGCATGAATGGAAATTTTACTATGAATTTCAAAAATAATTCCAAGATTTGATTATCTTTTATTAATAATTATTTGCAATGGTGATTATGAAGGTGACTTGATGACATTTAAATTCCTTTTAGTTTCTTATACAAAGAATGCCTTTTATCTTTCCTTTTTTCCTGGTTCTACAGAAGTTGTTTCAGGAAAAATAGCAGATTAACACTTGAAAGAATCAGCGGTAATAGGAAACGAGCCTATGCTGTAACAGTGATGAATAATATAGTATGGTATGTTCTTTATCTGTGTACACTATGTACATTTATTATGTCTGTTGCTGTTTATTTCTTGATTGTCCCATGCCTAAGGCATTTAGGACCAGCTCCGCCACCGATTTCGTCCTGCCGATGTTGAAGAATTATTTGCAGTCTCTCTATTTTTTGATGTTTTGTGGTGGTTGGATCCAACATTATTTAAATATAATTTAATTTACGGTTTTTATTTTTATAATAGTTTTGATGCGGTGCAATAGTTGGAACATTTACGGGTTTTTCTCTTAATATATTATATTATCATTTTAATATTAATTACATACAATATGTAAAATTATGGGATAGAGAGATTTTTGTATATGATCTATTTACAGTACTTTTTAATTTTTTTTAATGGAGTTTACCTTTTTCTGTTTTTCCTACTTGGATTTTTATTTTGCCTTGCATCCATCGTATGAACAACCATTTCTACAAGATCTCTTTTGCCGGCAAATATTGTACTTGTTATTTTCTGGAGTTAGAACTTGTGTGCAATCATACACACGGGTTGGGTCAAATTGGGTTGGGCCAAATCCGACCTGAATTTTTGAAATTTTTTTTCTTAATTTTTATGTTGATTTAATCATACTTTTATACTATATTAGTCATACATATTTTTATATAATATTTTAATTTTAAAAAAAAATTTAATTTGAGCACAATTTGTATATATACCTTTAAGTGATATTAGTCATACATTTATATAATACACAACGGTACAACTAACATAATTAAAATGTATGATTAATATAATTAAAATGTATGAAAGATATTAATAGATGTTTAAAAATATGTTTAAGATGTAATTAAATTCTAAAAGGTATGATTAACGTAACATAAATGTATGACTAATATAATATAAATGTATGACTTGAGAGAAAGCGGGTCAGGTTTGTTGTATGAATCCTAGATCCATACATAAGTTAAACAAAAGTTTTTGCCTAATGTAGTAATTCTATTTATACATATATAGGCGTACATATATATACACGAAAGACAAAAATTTATATGTAATTAATGGGGTAAAATGTGCGAAACTCCTTCGTGTTATGAAAATTTCGCATCGGCCCCCTTCTGTCAAAAAAATGGTACTAGTTATACATGGGATATCAAAAATCTGATACACGTTCCATTTATTTGAACTGAATCAGACGCCAATAGTTTTTAGCATATATTTCCCGTCATGCCCTTAAAACATAATTATATTTTAATCAAATAAATTATCTAAAAAAAGAAGAAAGAAATTATAGCAACCTGTGCAAGAATCACAACAACGCTTCATTTTTCTTCCCAGCGCTGAAATAAATTCTCTACTCTTTCAAAATTTTGAATGAAAATAAAAAATAAAAAATATAAGTAAACGGATATTATGGGGATTAAAATCCCTAAATCAATTTGTAAATTCATAAGCAAAAACAAGATTCAAGAAAATGGGTTTTGTTTTGAAATTTTGATCAATTTGACTCATAATGGAATGGTTTTCTGTAAATTGACATGAGGTTATATTTTGGTTTGAGTAGATGATCATTTTAATACTAATTTTATGTATTTTGATTGAAAAATGAGAAAAATCAAATTTTAGAGCTTGACAAATAAAAATGAAGTTTTCCGGCAACCCCACTTTCTATCTTCGGCTCCCCTCTCCAGCTTCTCTGTTTCTTTCTTTTCCAACAACTCCCTGCTCTCTCTCTCCTATTTTGCTTTGTCCTTCTCCATAGCTCACTTTCTTGATCTTTTCAAAAAAGAAAAAGTACGTCGGGAAAAAGGAATCCAATGACGGTAAGATTTATTTTTTGATTTTTTTCAATAATGTTTTTCTGAAAATTTGCAAGGAAAAATGATTGTTGATATATTTGGGTTCATTTTGTGAAGTTTGACAAGAAAAGTGAAAACTTTTAATATTTTGTCGGTGGACCACCAGTGGTCGGACGAAGATGAAGATCAATACATATCATATTATTACAAAATAAAGGGTATAACAGTCAATATACAACTACAAAATAGTTAAAATTCACCATAATTGACATATTAGGTCAATGCATTACACGTTAAATTTGACGATTTTGGAAATTTTGTGCCTATTTTTTGTTATCACACGTGTAAACGTTGCCATTTTGATAATAGAGAGGGGACAGACACAAGATTTCCAAAATAGGAGGGGGTTCAATGCATTTTACCTATAACTAGTGTAAGGATTTAGAATTCGTACAACTTGACCCAACATATTTTTACGCTCCCAACGTCACTCACAAAACCCAATGCACGGTTGTGTTTGAGCCCCACTTCCACTTATGTCTCATTTCTATCAAATATGTAAAAAAAATTAGTTATGCAAGTGATATCTTTTAGTTAGACTGCTCATACCTTTTAGTTGTATGACTAATACCTTTATGAAAGTTTTATCAAACATGTAATGCATTTTAATTATATATGTTATACTTTTTAGTTATATTAGTAATACTTTTTAATTATGCGAGTATTACATTTACATTATATTTTAATAAAGTAAGGCAATACCTTTACTCAAGATAATTAATACCTTTATATAATACAACTATTACATTTATGTTATACAACTAATATTATTATGTGATACAATTAATATATTTCAATAAAATAATAAAATCAATTTTAAGTAAAATAAGATAAACATTTAAGTAAATGTAGTAATACATTTATATTATATGATTAATACTTTTATGTTATATAGTTAATATTTTTACGTGATACATGTAATACTCTTATGCTATATTTATAGTAAAATGGGGTATACCTTTATGTAAGTGAAGTAGTATGTTCATGTGATATAACTAATAATACAATTAATGCCTTTATGTCATATAATTTATATTTTTCTCCATTTTTTCTGCAAATGTTAATTATGTTTTATCTTGCACGATGACGTGATTTAATGTATGAAATCATCAACATACTATCAGGAAGAAGATGGAGAAGAAGAGAAGAAAAAAGAAATAATTGCATAGTGGGTAAGAGAGATGAAATAAAAATAGCCTTGTTGATTAAATGCTCAGTACACACGAGAAGAGGAAGATAATGATAAGACTAGCCTTGTGAAGAAGAAGAAATCCTGTGATGAAGGAGAAGAGAAAGTGTTGTGAAGGAGTTTTATATAAATACGAGTTTTAAATCATGTGCATTGTATGTGGAGATCAATTCAAATTAATACAAATATCTTATTTATAACACTTCTATATTAGAGTTTAATTATAATAGAATTTTATAGGATTTTGAATTAGTTATAATTCTAATATAAAATTATTTAAGTATGAAAATCCTAAATTACTATTTTAACCTTAAATAATAATCATTAATAGGGATATATTCAGCAATTCATATTATGTAAGAAATATCCACATTTTTATGTAAGTAATATATATATATATATATATATATATATATTATGGTGGGAGTGGATCGGGTACTCATCTAAAAATAAGGAGTATTTGAACATAATAAATATAAATAGTTTTGATCAGGTACGCACCTAAAGAATGTGCACCGTGCGCACTTTTTTAAGATTCCTTTTTTTAATTTTTTATATTTTATATTATACACAGAATCATTTTTTCACATTATGTTGGTCCCAAGTGGTGTTCGAGGTTTAGAGGAGGGTGAATGAATCTTGGTCGATTTTGCAAATCTTTCAAAACCCTTTATGTTTTGCAAGTTACTTGAACTTGCAGCGCCAGACAGTTACTGCCTACAGCACTAGGATGCAGTGCTGCACGCTATAACTAGAGTTTATACGCAGCGGAAAAATATGATTTAAAACACAAGGCTGGTTTTCTCAAATATGATCCTTTTCAAAACGTTTTATGCTTATGTTAGAGATAGATATATAAAATAAAACACAGATAAGAAAGCAATAAAACACTTATGACTTATAGTGGTTCGAAGGTGGTATAATCCTTCTACGTCCACTCTGCCGCTACCTCGAGCAGCAACTTTGCTAAGCAAGATTGATTTACAAGACTTTCCTAACAATCTATCAACTTTACAAAATAACAACTTACTAGAGTCCAGCGTACACACAACAACTGCAAACTCTAAAGGCTAACCCACACAGAATTCTAAACTCCCATATAAGGAAGCTGCCTAACACTAGACAACTATACAAACACCAAAGATTTCTCCTATCAACTGTTCGACACCTAAAACAACCTAAACACACAGCAACAAGGTTAAAATATATATGGTTTGTTCTTCAACTATTTCGGTGAAGTGAGCTTCTGAATCATTCGAAGGATCTTTCAGCTTTGAACTTGCTTCACTTCACAGAGGTTGAGTGACTGAAATTGAGAGTAGACTTGAATAGTTGTAATTTGAAAGCTTGAGATTTTTTGCGCAAATGTTTCAGTAACCAGCTTCAGTGTTGCCCATCCTCTATTTATACTTGTATGAGAAGATATCCGTTGAAGAAGACATCTCTATTTTGAATTTGAAGTATTTGATCAAAGGTATGACTCGCATTTAATGCGACTTGACTTTTTCTTTCGGAGCATTTAATGTGGCAGTTGCGGCTAGCAGCTTTCTACTGCGCGTCAGTCCACGTGGCATTTTCGTATTAGCTCTGTGTTTGCAACTTTGATCTTCTCTAGAACAACCCTATTTAAACTTGCTTGAAACTTTGTTCCTCGTACTGCATTTATCCTTTCTCGAATTGTAGGATACTTCTTTGTTTGTCATTGGCGCTGTTTGATTGTTTGAGCAGTAATCTTTGCGCTGTATCCTAGGTCTGCTTTGCAGCTGTTACTTTCTCACAATGCTGCTGTAGCTTAGACCTGCTTGCAGTATTTTTGTGCAGTATTGCTGTATCTTTTACTTGTAGTACTCCTGTATCCTTTTCTTGCAGCGATGCTGCACGCCGTTCTTTCTTACTTCGCTGCAGTACTGTATCTGCTTCCTTGCAGCGATGATGTATCTGCTTTCTTGCAGCAATGTTGTATCTGCTTCCTTGCAGCGATGTTGTATCTGCTTTCTTGCAGCAGCTTCTTTCCGGCATACAGAATACAGCTACGTAATTTATAGAAACCACCATCTTTCAATACCTATAACTAGACTCAAATCTAGTCTATGTTTTCACTTAAACAATGTGAAAATGGGGTACACAAAACTTCCTATTACATATGTATTTTGTCTCATCAAAATCTAAACACTGAAATCCCAACACACTACCACTTCACTTATAACCTGTCGTCAACATAGACATTTTTAACAATTTGCATCTTACACATCAATCATACACCTTCTTCCCAATTCTCATCCACACAGATACTATCATGAAAAATATTGAATTAATCAATATTCTTCCAATACTCATCCACACAGAAGCTATCATGAAAAATATTGAAAATCAATTAAATGAAACAATCAAAAATATTCAATTAATTAATTCTCAAGAAATCATAAATCCTAATCCATATTCGACATAAAAATTAAATACGAATTGAGCAACAAAGAGAATAAATTTTCAATATATTTTCAAAATCAACAAATCATATCCTCCAACTCAATCATCAATTACCAAGAAAATCAACAAATCATATCCTCCAACTCAATCATCAATTACCAAGAAGTTTTCAATCAATCGTCAACAAATCTTCAAAATTAACAAATCATATCCTCCACCTCAATCATCAATTACTAAGAAGTTTTTAATCAATCATCAAAATCTCAATTCATCAATTATGAAGAAGTCTTCAATTAATCCTCAAAACCCCCAAAAAAATTTCAAGCAATCCTCAAAATCCCCAAATCTTTTTTGTATGGTCAAATATAATGAATCTACACATGTGATTTTTTTAAAACAAAATTAGTACTATAATTTTCTAAATGAAAAATTTTTTCAGAAAAGAAAAAAAATAAGAAAATATTATACAATTCCAATAATGTGGAACAATTTCTCCTGTCATGCCCACTAATGCCACAACCACGACAAAGAATTACCATTTTCTTTGATGATTTATACCTTCTACCACATCCTTTTGTTTTCACAAGTGAAGATCATTAATCTCAATCATATTCTTTTCTGCCACAGAAGATCGTTGCACACCAATATTCATATTTTTTATATCATTGCACACATGTTATAATTGTTGCATTAGCAAGTTAGAACCATCTGACACATGCATCATCTACTACAATAGAAGTCATTTGTGACAATTTTGAATGTTTTGTCAGAAGAGATTTATTATGAACATCACAAATGTCAGCGCCATGATTATCGTTCACCCTTCCACTCTTTTTACTTATTATTCATCTTGGTTGAATATATTTAGATGGAAGTTTAAAGATCTGTTTCACACGAAAATAAGGCAAAATGTGTTTACAAACAATTCATTTGAACTCAAATTGTAAACAACTACATGTTAACGCATCAAAACTATATAAGCTCCCGTTGTCTTAATGTTGAACTTGTATCAGTCCTGAATATAGTATAGATTGTTTGCAACTCATCATTACATTTCAAATTCACAAAATAAGCATGACTTTGACACATTTCTTCCTGGAAAAAGTTGAAAATTTTCCTTGTGTATATCTTTGCCATTTGTGATTCCATTTGCCAAAGTGTCTTCAGTGTTGGTTGCTCATTAATATCAACGTGACCAGCTTTCAATTCTTTGTGTCGTTGATGTCTAAGAGCTCTATTAAATCGTGTGATAAAATCCATCAATGAATTTTTGACTGAAATATATCTTTTAAAAAAAGAATGACAACTCTCAACTCTTTGACTACTAAAAACTCCATCACTAAATGCATGCTTAACATAAGTAGGAACCCATTTACTACGCAACTCATATATGTGGTTGAGCCATTCATTATTTTTCAGCTTGGAATATATCATGATCTCCATCCAATGTTCTTCAAATTCTCTAGTAGATTCGGAGTTCATAACTACATCATTCAAACAGTAATAATCATCTCGATTTGTCACCACATTAATCTTTTTTGAGAATTTATTAAGAATGTGCCAAATACAATACCGATGCAGGATTGTTGGAAACACTTGTGCAATAACTTTGGTCATTGCAGGATCTTTGTCTGTAACAATAACAGAAGGATGACTACCTGATATAGCCTGAAACCACTTATTAAATAACCAAATAAATGAATCTACTTTCTTATCACTTAAAAATCCACATCCAAGTATGATTATTTTGCCATGATGGTTGATCCCGGTTATTGGAGCAAAAATCATGCTATACTTATTTGTGTTATATGTTGTATCAAATACTATAACATCACCAAAATAATTGTAAGACCTTCTCGCTATAGCATCGGCCCAAAAATATTTTATGAGTTTGTTCTCCATATCTAGTTCAAAGTTGAAGAAAAATGAAAATTTTCTTTCTCTAACCAGATGTTTCGGTGTCCATTCCTTTTTGTTCCTCCTATAAATTTCTTCTATAATTTCTAATGTCCCGTTCAGTACATCCAATATGTTCTGGACCACCAGATTCAATTTTCATCAATCTCAATTGTTGGCGTGTTGGTAAATTTCTTCAGATAATTGTTCAGTTAATACTTTCTTTGCCATCGATACATGATGATACGACCTCAACATATGTACCTTTCTTGGAGTTGTAAGTCCATGATTGTGATTCTCAATAAATATGCTCACGGCCCAATTTTATCTAATTTCTGTCTTTGCAATTGTTAACTTAGCTTTGCAACCAACTCGAACTATTCCCCAATTCCTTTCACACTTTTGTTTATTTGATTCATTTTTTTGTCCTTCCTTATAGCATACAAATGATTTCCATATTATTTCACTTGTCTTCTTTTTTCTTTTATTGTTGTGCAATCTTGTACTAAATCCTGCCTCCTTTGCATAAGCATATAAAATTCAAACGCGTCTTTGATTGTGAGAAATTGCTGCATGATTTTAGGTTAATGTTCCTCAGAAACTTGCACGATAAACAGATTATTTGGAGAATCTTCTTCCATCTACAAAAAAAAAATTAGTTAATGTTGAAAATCTTAAAATTTCAACTAATTGCTCACCCAAATTAATGGATAACATAAAAAAATGATAATGAAATTTAGAAAAAATATTGATGAAAATTTTCAGCGACGATGAGAGAGAAAGTCCCATCTTTAAAATTTGATTCGATGAGAGGTGTAGATGGTGGAGTGGATGAGAATTGGGAAGGTGTATGATTGATATGTGAGATGCGAATTGTTAAAAAGGTTTATATTGATAAAGGGTTAGGTATATATGTTTGAGATGATAATTGATAAGAGAGTCCGTATATGAAGATGTTGATAGCGATTAGATGTTTGAGATAAGAATTGATAAGAAAATCCATATGTGAAGTGGTAGCGTGAAAAAATGATTCTATGTATAAGATAAAATATAAAAAAGAAATCTTAAAAAAGTGCGTACGATGGACATTTTTCTAGTGCGTGTCTGATCAAAACTGTAAATATAAATATCGGAGTTTACACTATATATTGTAAATCCCGTGCGGTTCTATTGTTGAGTAAATGAAAACAAAAATAAGGCAAAAACTTAGCCCAATACACTCTGCTTGGTTTTTAACCTACCAGAGGATCCCAACATATCATCACCACTCTCATAATAAGATGATAAATATCATCAAGAAAAAAAAAATCACAAAGCCTGTGGAAATAATTTCACATACAATTTCATCATATATATTGACATATGAATTTGAATGAACCTAGTCAGCAATCAAATAAAACAAATAAAAAGAAATGTGAATAAGAGCAAAATTAATGAGCTCGGTCAACTCTGATATACCAAATCAGGCCGGATAGAGAGTTATGACAATTCATTGTTTAGTATTAAATGTTTAGATACAACAACGTGTTAACTATTTCTTCGCCTTTAGTAAGATGTTATTTATATACTATATTGAGATTACACTTTTCACTTTTGGCCAGTCATTAATTGTGAGCATGTTTTCAGCTCATTTAAATCCATAGTTTATGTATATTTATTGTTTATTTGTAATTGAAAATTTGACTATTCCTTGGTGCTCTCTTGAACATGACCTTTGCTTCGGATATTGTTCTTGATTTGTGGGTTAGATCATTTATTACATTAGATGTTATTTTCATATTTCATGAAATATATTACACATGTGTTAAATAATGATATTATCGAATACAAATGATGTATGGTGATTATTTTAAAATAAAAAATATAACATCAAGTATAATAAAAGATCGTGTGTATTTGAATTTTAGGTGGTTCATAATGAAGAAGGTGTTTCAACACATAGACCTAGCCGGCTTAGGTGGGTTTACTACCTAAGTCATAGATGTTAGAAAATGTTTCTTGTTTAATTAGTCAACTCTCTCATCTTTGGTTGGTGAATAATATTCTGATTGATCAAGGGTTCTTTTTAATTAAGTTGGTGGCACAATGATATCCTAAATTTATTTGACCTACATGCAAATCAAAATACCAAAACATAACGTCATAATTTTATTCGTACTTAATAGTCATTGTAGATGAACTATATTAATCATGAATTTACCTCTAATCATGATATCGTTTTATAGATTTAATTTAAAAGAGAAGTGTTCAAAATATCACAATTGATATAATAAAATACACTTTTCTATCATAATAGATATAAATTGTATGTTTTTTTTTTTTAATTAATGATGAAAATATTATTAAAAAAGAAAAAGATAAAGCGTACAAGAGAGAAAGCGAAAAGGAAGAAAAGGAGCGTGCATCGGTCTCGTTAAAACCCTACCATAGCAAAACCCAGTGGAAAAAAACTATGGCAGGGAAAAAGAGTACCGATCACGATACATCGAAAACGAAAGCGAACAAAACAAAATCTAGTGAAAACGGTAGTGAGGCAGATCAGTGATATCTCTCGCGATGACGTTGCCGAGGTGGGTAGGGGCAGTGTCCCACCACTGAAAATCCACAGTAAGCCTGGTTATCATGTCCGCCGCCTGGTTCCCTTCACGATAAATGTGACTGACGTGGAACTGGAATTTATCCAAGTTGTGCAAAGCTCCCATCCACCTGTTTCTGATATACCAAGGAACAACACAGGAACGATTATGCAAAAGGGCAACCACATAGGAAGAATCCGACTCAAGCCAAAGATGGGTCCAATTTTTTGCAACTGCAACTTCAATGGCAAAGATTGCAGCAATAATCTCTGCATCGAAAGCGAATCGATCCCACAGGAGGGCGTTTCCAGCAAACAGGAGAAATACAAGGCGCCTTACCAGGTCTACCAGAAACTCCAAGCCGAGCCAGCAGCAATAGCTCGCTTTGCGAATTAAACATAGACCCATGCCCAACTTTGCCAGCTTCTCGGATCAAGGAAAGGACAACGCTTTGAAGACCCTTAAATGAAGGAATTTTGTCTTCGAAAACAAAGCAGTTTCTGGCCGTCCAAATAGCCCAGATGCCCGTGATAACAGCAGCGCGCCATAGCTCCCCCACCTGCGAACTGAACCTGATATCCATACAACGAATGATGGAGCTCAAGATACCATCCTCCCAGCGAACAGTAACTCCGAACAGCCAATCAACCCATCTCCAAAGCTGAGCAGAGATAGGACATGAAGTAAATAAATGGTCCAAGGTTTCTGCTGCACCACGGCACAGACCACAGGCAGATGGCCCCGTCAGCCCCCGCCTATCCAGAACATCACCAATGGCAAGACGATTATGAATGAGTTTCCAAACCACAAGAGATCGTCTCTCCGGGATGGCCGAGTTCCATATCCACTTCCCCCACCTGACCGATGGAAACACTTCTCTGAATTTCTGATAAGCAATCGCTGGAGTAACATCACCTTTCGCCGTAACTGGCCATACCCGAAGATCCGAGATATTATCAGCCATAGAATAATTCAAGATATCCTGCACAATATTATCGAAGCCAGCAACAAAATTATCAGTGAAATGCCAGATACCCTCAAAGAAATAGTCAGAAATATGGTGCTTGAAATGATGACGAAGCTCCTCCGGAATTCCCATCCGATCGGCAATCGTGTAACCCAACCAGTTATCAAGCCAGAAATGCACACGGGATTGCTTGCCAGGAACCCAGCAAGAGTCTTTCAGGAAGGTCGCCATTTGTTCTTTAATACCAGGCCAAACTGAAGAGATTGCCACAGAATGCCTGATATTGCAATCTCTGGTTAAAAATCTACTTTGCAAAACCTTGTAGACTAAGTCATCAGAAGAAATGATATTCCAAGTCAGACGAGCAAGAAGAGCCTTATTCATAATATGTATGGAGCGAATCCCCAACCCACCTTCCTCTTTTGGGGCACAACATCTAGCCCAGGCCACACAGACACTTCTCCGCTTGGCCGTCGAACCCGTCCAAACAAAATTGCCAATAGCCGAGTCAATAGCTCTCAGCAATCCACTAGGCCACCTGTAGATCATCATAGAATAGATAAGAGAGCTAATAAGGACAGAGTTAACCAGGCAAATTCTTCCTGCCATAGAGAGAGAAAGGCCTTTCCAAGTTGCAAACTTTGCCAAAATTCTGTCCGCTATCATGCCCAAGTCTGCTCTCTTAGGACGACCCTTAAAGATAGGAACTCCAAGGTAGATAAAAGGGGCTGAGCCGACACAGACCCCAAGTCGCCGAAGCATAGAGCCGAAGTAAACACGGGATTTAGCCGCACTAAAAATCTGACCGGAAAGATTCCCATAGAGGTCAAGGACATCACGGACTGCCCTGGCATCTGCGGATTTCGCTCTACAAAAGAGGAGGATATCATCGGCATAAAATAAACCGCAAGGAAAATTGGTGCCACGAGGCGAATTGAATTGAGCAAGCTTGCCATCCCTGACAGCACTATTCAGCATACGCACCAAAACCTCTTCCCCAAGAGCAAATAAAAGGGGAGATAATGGATCACCTTGCCTAACTCCCCTTGAGCAGCCGAAGTAGCCAAAAGGAGAGCCGTTAAAGAGGATAGAGATACGAGCAGAGGCAAGGATAGTCCGAATCCAGGAGATAAAAGTGGAAGAGAACCCGAAAGCCTGAAGAGTAGCCAAGAGGAACTCCCATCTCATAGTGTCAAAAGCCTTGCGGATGTCAATTTTGAGAATCATGTTCTGCCCATATTGTCGTCTCTGGAGACAATTAAAACCTTCTGAAGCAAGGGCAATGCAATCATGGATGTGCTTATTAGGGATGAAACCGAACTGCATTTCTGAAATCAGGCGGCCAATAATTAAAGCAAGGCGAGACGAGATAATTTTAGTAATGATTTTGAAGATAAAATTGCTCATCACAATTGGACGATAGTCCTCAATTAAATGAGCAGATTGAACTTTAGGAACAAGAACCATAAAGCTGGCATTCAGACCACAAATCAGTTCCCCAGTGCGAAAGAAATGGGAGACAGCAGAGCACACGTCATGTTGAATGATAAGCCAACATTTTTGGAAAAAGAAGCCGGAGAAGCCGTCTGGTCCTGGCGCGCTGTCCGCCCCTAAATCAAAAACCGCCCTTTTAATCTCACAAGGGGCAGGAAGAGAAATAAGAGACAAGTTATCCTGATCTGTAACGGAGCTATCAAGGATGGTGTTCAAGCAGTCAAGTTCCGCAGCATTTGAGTCGTTGTCTGAAAATAAGTCGGAAAAGTAGGTGACAAAGGCTGATTTAACCTCTGTTGGCTCAGAAATAACAGCACCGTTGACCTGAACAGAGGAGATAGGGGGCCTTTGTTTACCCGATTTCAGAGATCTATGAAAAAACTTAGTATTGCGATCACCATCCGAAAGCCACATAGCTCTGCATTTTTGACGAAGCATGCATGATTGTTTATCAAGCCAGGCATTAGCCTCCAACTGCGCATCAATCTCACTAAGAAGCAATTCCTCATTATAGCCATCCTGCGAAATCTGATATTGGATTTTCTCCAGCTTAGCCATGGAATCACTGAGCCTCTTGTTAATATCGCCAAAAACCTCCCAATTCCACCTTTTCAAAACACGTTTTAAAGATCTCAACTTTGACATAATAAGAACCATAGGATGCGTGACGGCCCTATGTTTATTCCAATCATCACTAACCACTTGCATAAACCCATCATGCAAGGTCCACAAATTGTATGTTAAATGCTCTAAAGTACAATTCAAATATTGATTGGAATTGCACGTACAAAAAAGTCAAAAGCATGCATGACACATATGACACAATTGCATGCATGACACAAAGTTTTGGCATTTTATATCACATGTGATATGTATTAACTTTTTTTTCTTTCCCTTTTGCATTATTGCCGTGTACAACCTTGGCATTCAACTTTTTTCTTTCCCTTTTCTATTGTCGTGTACAACCTTTGCAAGAATTTTTTTTTCATTTCTTCCGCTTCCTCCCTCAACATAAACGGCCATTGAAGAAGCTTGGAGAGGTTTTGAGTTCAAAAATCGTCCAAATTTCGTGAAGATTAGCACACATTGTACGGGTTAGTAAACGACAATTATTTCTATCTAATTTTTTTGACCAAAGTTTTGCAATTTATTCATTAAATTAGGGCTGCAATTGTGAGGTATTTTTCTGCAATTTTTGTGAAGAATTAGTGCTACAAGTTTATGAATGAAAATGTAGTTTATAGTTTATGGTTTTGTTGCAATGTAGTTTAGGGTTTTGTGAAGAATTAGGGTTTCAATGTACAACACAATTATGCTGAAAAAATCATTGTTGTACCCCTAACCCGAGTCGAACAAAATCAAATATAAGAAGGCCAGAAGTGGTGGGGAGGCCGGCCAAAAATGGACGAGCCGACCAGAAAAGCTCGATCTAAGAAGGCCGGCTAGAAATGAATGAGTCGACCAGAAGAACTCGATCTAAGAAGGCCAGCCAGAAGTGGACGAGCTGACCAGAAGAGCTCGATCTAAGGAGGCCGGCCAGAAATGAACGAGCCGACCAGAAGAGTTCGATCTAAGGAGGCCGGCTAGAAATGGCAATTACCGAGACCCGATCAGGATTTGGCAAGAAAGCCCAGAAAAAATCAGATGAGCAGGATTTTGAGAAGACCACTTCAACTATCCTACAAAAAGGGAAGTGGATGATTAAGTCAACTTCCCACTTCCTTAAAAATAGGGAGCGGTTGAGGAGGAGATCGTGGAGAGGTGGATGTAACCTCCCACTACTTGTATTTTTTGTCTATAAATAGATGTAATTTTAACTTGTAAAGGGATCTGAATTCCTACTCTGTAAACAGCATTAGAGAGCTCATTTCTCTAAGTTAATAGTATAAGATCCTGCCCGGTCATTTTACCGTCCAGGATCAGCCGAACTAAATTGCCCGAGTAGACTCCGGGCCAGTCTTTCTCACATTTTTCACTTTATATCTATTACATTTGGGGTGTTAGACTAGAAATTATTCTCTTACAAATTTCGACGTCAACAATCATAATTAGCCCTAGAATGTGAAATAATATGGTTGAAAATGAGAAATAGTGGTTACACGGCAATTTTTGGAAAAAAATAGGGGCTGTACGACAATTTTTCAAATTTTTTTTGGTAAATTGCCGTGTAACCCTAAAACTTCGATTTTTTGCAAAAACACCCCGTTTTAGGGTTACACGGCAGTTTAACAAAATAAAGGGGCTACACAGCAATTATTGTAAATTGCCGTTTACCCTTTAATATTTTTTAAAAATTGCCTTTAATCCTTACATTTCAATTTTCAACCTATTTTGCACCTATATAGGGGTAAACGACAATTTTAATAAAATTTTAGGGGTAAACGACAATTATTGTGAAATTGCCGTTTACCCCTAAGAATCAGTCAATCGGTCAATGATTACTAAATTCAAGTCATCAATCATTTGTGGTCCACATCCACTATTCATTTAACCAAAAGTCAAAAAAAGCGTAAAAAACAACCAAAGTTATAATTTTGTAGTAGAAAAGTTCCACTTTATATCAATTGTGGTAGAAAATAGTCAACACTATATAAGTTAGAATATTTTGGGCCCTTGACCCTTTAATTTAATGAAAGATCAATCCACAATTCACATTCGACATGTGCGTTTGTGAAAATAAATTTAATTGTACATGTAGTGAATTAATTTTATTTCAAGAATTTATATCCCTAAAATCATCAACTACCCATATGTATACTTAATCTACAGTTACAAGAACCAATTATTAAAAACAATTTGTATTTTTATTAAAATAAAAATTAAATCATTTTCTCAGTTGATGTACAAGAATACAAATTAGATTATCTATATATCTATCGATTGATGGGATAAGCCGTACGCAGTCCTCGCTCTCCACAAATAAATACTGATGTTAGTTTTTTTTTTCTTTCTTTTTAAATAAAGAAAACTAATAAAGCAATCATAAATTGATGGACAGGACATGATATCCTCTTCTTCGACAAGTTAATGATCAGAACCATTGTAGAAAATAAAACAAACTCCGAAACTAGACTTGATAGTTTGGCAAAACTACTTGTTGTGCCTCTCAATTGTAGGCCTTATGTGTTTTGTAAACTTAAGCTATCATTAATTGATTGATAAGACATGATATCATGTTCCCCACATAAATATTATAACAAAATTCAATTTATAAATTAATTTTCAATCTAGATTATAAAGTTTCTTAATATATAAGAAATTCAATTTAACATTTTTTCTTAATTTAAAACTTAAAATTTAGATTGAGTACTCAATCTAAGATAAAATTTCATTTTTTTCTTTTTTATTTATATTTATAGATTTATTTATATGAGATAGCAACCCAAAATACCACAAAATATATAAAAATTACCCTTTTCTACCACATTTATATTAGGGTAACCTTTTTTATCACAAAATTTAAATTTGAGTACTTTTTTATCATTTTTTTTTACTAGTATTGATGTGAATGGTAGATGGAGACCGTGTTTGATTGATAATTTGTACTTGTAACATAAATGGTCGAACTGACAAATGAATAGTGCATGTTTTTTTTATTTAACCACTATAATGCATGGTAATTTTCCTTATTTTTCATTTTTCATTTTTCATCTCCACACATTAGTGGAATTCTCTTGGTGTGAAATTTTTTTTTGCCGTGAATATAATTATAGCTTATATGCTAGAAACATTTTCATTTTTTCATATCCACAGAAATACTATAAGGTATAGCCATGAAGAAATTTTAGGTAATATTTTTTTCCCTCATAATTATTTAGTAAATTCTATTTTTTTTTAAAATCATCGTTTGCGGATAATAGCTGATTTATACTTGTGCATATTTTTGGTAAACATTTTCGTTTAGCCTTAAATTTATAAGATAATTTTGTTGAAATTGCCGTGTAGCCCTAATAAGTGGAAAAAAGGTTTAAAATTCAAATGTAGGGCTAAATGACATTTTAACCAAAAATTGAGGAGTAAATGGTAATTTTACAATAAATGTTGTTTACCCCTAATTTTTTTGTTAAAATTTCCGTTTAGCCCTAATTAGTGGAAAAAAGGTTTGAAATTCAAATGTATAGCTAAACGGTAATTTTTACCAAACATGTAGGGGTAAACGGTAATTTTACAATAAATGTTGTTTACCCCTAATTTTTTTGTTAAATTGTCGTTTAGCTTTAATTAGTGGAAAAAATGGTTTAAAATTCAAAATTAGGGCTAAACGATAATTTTTACCGAAATTGTAGGGGTAAACGATAATTTTACAATAAATGTCGTTTACACCTAATTTTTTTGTTAAAATTATCGTTTAGCCCTAATTAGTGGAAAAAAGGTTTAAAATTAAAATGTAGGGCTAAACAATAATTTTTTCCAAAAATGTAGGGGTAAATGGAAATTTCAGAATAAAATCGTTTACCCTATTTTTTGTTCTTAAAATTACTGTTTAACCGATGTAAACTACATTTGTTTTTCTTGAAGCTGATATTAAATTGTAATTATTTAATAAATGTACGATGATATGTATTGAAACAATTCTAGTACATTTAATAATTTCTTTAAGCGGATTTATTATTTTAATAGGACCTAACGATATTTTTTTAAGAGTTGCTAAATATATAATTAAGCAATTTATATCTCATATTGCATTTCCTTGTTTAAAATTATTTTTGTACCGAATACTGGCGATTTTATTTTTCTCAACTCGACAGTGAAGAAAAAGATGAGTTTGATACTTGTTAATGTTTGATTTGGAAGTTATTGGCAAGGTTTAGAGTATATAAACGGTTATTGAGAGATGATTTATCTTCAAAAAATCACATATTGTGATTTACTAGACTCAATTCATGGATTTGTACGAGCAGACATGAATTCATAGGGATATGTGATCCACCCATTAGTTGAGATGAAGGAAAGAGTGAAGAGGATCAAAATAAAGAATGATTATGATTTGGAATGAATATTATCCATGTCTGATGATGTTCTCGATGTTTTCATCTCCCTTCAAAGGATGGATGTTGGAATATCCGATCATATGGTGTCAACTAGAACTGATAATAGCAGTCCTGGAGGTTTTTCGACCGAGCACCATAATGTTGGATCCTCTTATTCGAAATAAAATAATATGGTTGATGAAGTATATGAATTGGGTCGTCAAAGTTTTTGTTGGGACACATATGATGCGAATGTGCCAAAATCGGATGTCGATACCAAAGTCAATTTAGAGAATTCAAATGTTCCCGTTGGACTTCAAAATGATAAGGCATTTTATGCAAAATGGGGTATATCGAATCAGAATGAGAAGACCTATGTTCAATCTATGTTAGATGAGAATTGGATGGGAGAGCCATCAAAAGGTACAACTTCAGCTGAGCCTTGGAGACCTTGGGCGTCGGAAAGTGGTTGTATAAACTATGATGGATTCAACTTTCTTGATTTAAATGTGCCTCCGAAGTGTATCAAGAAAACGATAAAGGTTCTTATGAAGAAGGTGCATATCCGGCAGAACATAAAGGAGGACAAGAATGACTAGATTATCGACATGAAAGGGGTAGGTAATTTTAAATATAAATATTTTTAACAAAATAAATACATGTGCATTAGAGCTGCTGTACAATTGTTTAATTCTACCTTTTTGTAGATTCGAATAACAATGACGAACATGAAATGGCACAATCGAGGGAGATAATCAGTGACTTCGAGTTAGACGAAGAAGATGAGAATGTGTTGGATGAGAAGCAACGAGAGGCCTATCAACAATTTTTGACATACATATTAAGATCTGAATGGAATATCCCGAGATTCCACCATTCGAACTGCTCTATTCATCAGATTTGGACCATAACAACTCAGTGCAATGCGGTTTGCATAAAGGTTCCACTTTTTCAACTAAAGCTGAACTGAAGAATGCAATTGGATTTTACCATATGGACAATCAAGTTGAATACAAAGTGGACCATTCGGACAAACACAAATGGTTTATGAAACACAAGCAAAAAAGCTGTCCATTCAAGCTCTATGCTTAGGAAAAATATGGAATTTGGAAAATCTCCAAAATTCAATTACTTCATAGTTGTTCATATGATCTGAACAAATGTCATCCTCGTCGACTTCCATCTATTTTGATCGGTGAATACTACACCGATAGGCTATGAAAAGAGAATTTAAATATCAATACTAGGGGCATCAATAAGAAAATGAACCATCGAGATGGTTTGTATCTTACTTATAAGTTCTCATTAAAGGCAAAACATCACGCAATGCAGCTTGTTGGTCCCAAGTGGTGTCTGAGGTTTAGAGGGGGGAGGAGGTGAATGAACCTTGGTCGGTTTTGCAAATCTTTGAAAAACCTTTATGTTCTGTAAGTTACTTGAACTTGCAGCGTCAGACCGTTACTGCTTACAGTACTAGGATGCAGTGCTGCACGCTGTAACTTGGATTTTTATGCACAGTGGAAAAATATAATTTATAACACAAGGCTGATTTTCTCAAATATGCTTCTTTCAATAACATTTTATGCTTATGAGATATACTAGAAACAGAAGGTAAAAAGCATAGATAAATAAAGCAATAAACACGTATGACTTATAGTGGTTCGAAGGTGGTGTAATCCTTCTACGTCCACTCTACTGCTCCTTGAGCAGGAACTTTGTTAAGCAAGATTGAATTACAGAACCCTCCTAACAATCAATCAACTTTACAAAATAACAACCTACTGAAGTTCAGTGTACACACAGCAACTACGTGCACATTCTGCTGCAAAAACAGTAAAAACCCATTCAATTTGGATAATTTGGACTGGGTCAGTGGGTCCTCAAAGGCTGACCTACACAGGGTTCTACACTCCCACACAAGGAAGCTGCCTAACTCTAGACAACTATACAAACAACAAGGATCTCTCCTATCAACTGTTCGACACCTCTAAAACAACCTAAGCACACAACAACAAGGTTAAAAGTATATAAACGAGTTCTTCAACTGGTGCGGTGAAGTGAACTTCTAAATCCGTTAATAGATCTTTCAGCACTGAGCTTGCTTCACTTCACAGAGGTTGAGTGACTGAAACTGTTGGAAACTTTGATTGTTTGAATCCTGTAAACTTGAGAGTTTTAGCGTAGATGCTTCAGTTAATCAGTAGTCAGCTCTAGTGTTGCTCATCCTCTATTTATACTTGTAGGAGAAGATATCCATTGAAGGAGATATCTCTCTTTTGAATTTGAAGTAGTCTGATCAAAGGCATGACTCGCATTTAATGTGACTTGACTTTCTCTTTTGGAGCATTTAATGCGGCAGTTGCGGCTAGCAGCTTTCTGCAGCACGTCAGTCCACGTGACATCTTCGTATTGGCTCCGTGTCTGCAACTTTGACCTTCTCTGGAATGGCTCTATTTATTTTTGCTTGGATCTTCGTTCCTCGTATTACTTTTATCCTTCTTAGGATTGCAGGATACTTCTTGTTGTAAATGGTGCTGTTTAACTTATCTGTACTGTAAGCTTTGCGTTGTATCCTAGGTCTTCATGCACCTATGCTTTCTTGCAGTGCTGCTGTAACTAAGACCTGGTTGCAGTATCTTTGAGTAGAGCTGCTGTATTTTTTTTCTTGCAGTACTCCTGTACACTATTCCTTCTTACTTAGCTGCAGTGATATTCTATCTTCTTGCAGCGATGTTGTATCTGCCTTCTTGCTGCAGCTTCTTTCCTGAAAGGCTTAGATGCAGTTTAATCCTTGAAAAACCTCCATCTTTCAGCACTTAAAACTAGACTCAAACCTAGTCTATATATTCACTTAAACATTGTGAAAAATAGGGTACTTAACACTTCCTATTACAAATACGTTTTGTCTCATCAAAATCTAAACATTGAAATCCTAACAATTTCCCCCTTTTTGATGATGACAAAACCTTTACATTATTTCATTTATGAAGAAAGATTTTACTTTACAGAATATCGTAAGTTTCAGGGTTACATGCTTGAATAGCTTTCATAGAACAAATATAAACCCTGGATTCATTAGAAATGCATCATGCTATTCCTTTATCACTAAACATCAGGAAAATTAAGCAGCATGCAAAAGTTCAAAAGGATTGAACTTGATCAGGAATAGAAAGAAAAATTTCTTCATTAAAGAGAGAGAAATTTTTCAAAAGGAAAGATAGAGAGGGATAATACAAGAGAGAATATTGTTTACTGAAACAGGGACCTCTTTGTAGACGTTTCTTCTGGTCTTCTTTCAGCAAACTTTTCAAGGCCTTCTCTTCCCCTTGATCCCTTCCACCAGTCCCTGATGGACTCTTGATAGGACTCATCTAGCTTCTGCATAAATACTGGAATTTGAATCTACCTAAGCCATAAGTCCTCACTATAGGGTACGATCCTGCCATGCTTCACTAGGTCGATATAGAATCTCTGAACTTCAAGTTCTCATTCCGTAACGAGTTGCTCATATCTCTTCAGTGCAGTCTTGCAAGTATGGTATCTGCTGAATTTGCCTTTTCTGCATAGAGTTCTGAAGTTCCTGAGGTATTCTGATCGTTTGTAGCACCTGCTGCTAATCTGCTTCCAGCAGCTGCACCAGCTCCTCCTACTCTAGTATCATCATCTCTTTTCCATCGCTTTGGAGAGGGGATGTCAGCAGCAGCAGATGACCCAGATTTCTTCCTCCTCCTATTGAGAGGTTGCTGGTCGTTATCTTCATTTTCAGCTTCAGCAGCTCCCCCTGAGCTCCTGTATCTATTTTCAAATCCTTTCTCCTTTTTGGCATCATCAAAAGTCGGGGGCTGAGCAGAAGCAGCTGGGACCACCTTGGAATGTGGTCTTCAGGTCGGTTCGGGGGCGTCTTTGGGGGCTTCAGTATACTGAGGGAATGCATGGTACATGATGTCCCTCAATTCTCTGACGATTAACTCCAGCTTCCCAAACGATCGTCCATACTTCTGGTTCGCTTGGATTGATCAGATGTGTGATCCAAAAGTGTTTCAAGGACGAAGGAGTGAGTGTTCAGCCTGTCAGAGGCATTCCCAGCATGGTGCTTGCACAGCCTGATCTCCTGGCGAGTCTGTGCAGCTTCAATCTTCAACTCTCCCTCCATCCTGACCCGTTCCATGTAGAGCCTGTGGGAGTGATTATTGAGCGTCCTCTTGATCATCCCAGACAGGGCTTCAAGGTCCTTCTTAAAACCAGTCATGGTTTCAGCGTGGAATTGGGCATCGACCCTGAGATTGTTGCACATGGTAGACTCATGCTCCTCGAGAGCGAGCACCAGATGTCTAACAACGGCTTCGACTTTGTTGATTGATTCGTCAGGTGTAACACCCCGAAACAAAATTCAATTACATAAAATATAACGAGAATTTTCTACATTGAAATGAGATTTAAACAATAATAATAATTATTATTATCATATTAATCAAAATGAAAAAGAAATAAAAATAAAGTTTATTTATATATATATAGTAAATATATACACATGCACACAACGTATATATATATATAAGTAAAATAGATCTTTTATATATATATATAATATGTTAGAAGCTATCAGCAATTATAATTATAATAATATAATAATATTAATCAAGAAGGAAAAGAAACGAAGGCGGTGGTGGATGGATAAACAGTTACTCTTCCATCATTTGCAGAATTCTTTCTTCTCTTTTCCTTATAAACATTCCTGCCTATGTCGTTGCCGCTACTGCCCATATCTTCCCATCGACATTTGTCCGATAAAATAATCAGACCCGTTCATGTGTAGTACTCATCGAGCTCATCTCAACTACGGTCTCAAAATGTGAATTGACCGCTTTCTCCACCGCGTACGGTCGTGGGAAGAGACGACAATCCCGTCGACGTTTGTCCGATAAAGTAATCGGACCCATCCATATGTAGTACTCACCGAGCTTATCTCAAGTACGACCTCGGTTTTTGACCTGGTCGCCGTCTTCGCCACGAATAGCCACGGGAAGGGGTAGCCTTTCATTCTTTTTTTATTCTCTACTACTATGCATATATATATATTTTTTGTATTTTGCGTGTGTTTGAGTTGGCTGTGTGTTGGGTTTGTACCCTAGGGATTGTTTGTGAGAATTTGATTAAGTATAGGGACCAAATTGCAAACCCTAGACTTAGGATAAATAGCAATTAGGTCCCTGAACTCATGAATAATTATAGATTAATCCCTGAACTTATGGATAATTACAGATTAGTCCCTGAACTTTATAAGATATGCAAAAAGATTCCAAAACTTCTCTGAAATAGCAGAGAGACCCCCAGAATTTTCTGAAAATTATAAAATTGATCCTAAACTTTGTAGAAATTACAAAATCACCCCTAGACTTTGATAAAATGACAGAACGACCCTTGGAACTTGCAGAAGTTATATTATGGTCCCAGAATTTGATGATTATTGTATTTTATGCCCTACAACAGTATAAAATAGAAGTTTGACCGCAGTTTGACTTTAAACGTGACAAAGTAATCTTTAAACAAGAAAACCCTAACTTTAGGGGTGTGATCCACAAACCCTAATTTCCAGTAAGCCCTAAATTTAGAACCCTTGTCTATTGACCTTCTCAAGAGTTATTCATTTATAAATTTTATTGGTTTTAAGCAATTAAAATAGAGGATAAGTCACGTTTTTATACCGTGTACGAAATACAAGCAAAAGGCAGAAATAAGGGAAAATAGAATCGAGAGCTTTTGATCAGTTCTATCGAGTAATCCAAGGTGGGGGTAAAATCTTATTTTTATTTTAAATTGTATAGTTTTATAGAAAGTTACGTGACTATGTGATTTGAATTCCGTCATTATGTGGCGTCGATTTAAAGTGAAATGTTTTCACTACATGAACAGTAATCGAGTAAATTATATGATTTTGAAAGCTATTGATTTCAAGAGACATAAATGAGACTGGTTTCATGAGATGAAAAGACGGGAAATTCCCGCATCAAAAGGGTTTCTTTAAAAACTAACATATGTTAAAGGTTTTCTGTATCTATGTGTTATGTGAATTATGTGGCCAGCGTGAATGTGATTAATGTACACTGTGTGTTATGTGAGAACTATTATGTGACAATTTAACTGCGCATGCGCCTTCATGCCAAGTAGGGTATTCCTTATTGGAAACCCATCAAAAGGGGATATTCTTCGGAATCCCAACACGAAGGGGTGTAACAACCCAAATGGGGTCGGCTTGGGGCCCTGATAGGTCTTCTTCGAAAACCTATCCACAGTTTCATTGGGACTAGTTGGGAGTCCACAACGTGTTATATGTTTATGAAAAGTAAATGTTTTCACGGTGATTAAGATCCGCATTTTCATGACGGCTAAAAACCGTAAACAAAAAGATATTATTGAATGACGTTATTATGAGTACTCTCATAGATCAACCCCACTGAGTGTCTTTGTACGCTCACCCCTTTTATGTAAAATATTTTCAGTTTAAAGAGTTTAGGGCGTGGCGCGCGAGCGGTGGATGCTGGTAGCCGATGATTAAAGGTCGAAAAAGGTTTTAATTTAAGATGATTTATTTCAGGAATTTTGAAAATGTATATATTTCACAACAAAATTTCCTTGAATTTATCTATCTTTATTTTCTTGAAAGAGTGAATTTCATACGTAAGTAACGCCTCGGAAAAGCTTACCTTAAAAAGAAACGGGGCGTTACATCAGGAGTCAGCCCCAAATTCCTTCTTGTTGAGCAGCAGTGGATACAGCATAAGACATGACAGCTTGAGGGTTATGTGCTGCATCCTGCCTCGGTGTCGCTGTAGCAACCTCATCCTCATTGTTGCTGGGTTGAGAACTGGTTGAACTTGAGGATGGGTGCTCGTCGTCTTCAGCCTCCTCTTTGCTGGATGAAACATCAATAGGTTCTGGTCCGTCAGATTTCGGCCCATGAACAGCTATGTTGCGCCTTCTCATCATCCTGACAAATTCGCTGTCAGAGACTTCAGCGTCCTCAGTAACTTCTGCTGCTGTAACCTTGGAAGGTTCTTGAGAGCATGCAGCAGCTGCAGCGTCAACCTCCTCTCGAGGTTCTTGGAAGGAGTTACCTCTGCTCTTTCTTCAGTATCCTATGTGGGTACTGTCTCAACAGCCTCCCCAACGGAGGTCTTCTCTCCCTCAGGGAGTGATGTCAACATCCTCGCCTGAGGTTTTCGATAAGGACCCCGTCTCCTCGGTCGGTCCTGTAGTTTGGACAGGTTTAGCTGCAAGAATGGGTTCTTGCAGTGCTTCTTTGGTTTTTGCAGCGTCCATAGCATTCAGCACTGTAAGCTCCAATGTTGCAAGAATTTCAGCTTCCACCCTCCTTGATTCTTCAGCTGCTTCGACAAGGGTGGTTGTTTGCTATACTGCTGTCTCCACCAGTACAGGGAGTTCAGCCTTTGCAATTTCCTCCATGGTTGCGTCATTGGTGACATCAGCAAGATCAGAGATTACTCCCTGAATGATGGCTGACGGTTCCCTCCTAGAGTCTGCTTCAGCAGTATCCATGCGAACAGGGGAACCGCCATAGTCCAACAGTTGAGATTCCTCCTCCTCTAAAGGATCCAGCGTAACAATGTTGGAGAGGCCCTCAACTACTTGCTCGTATGCAGGGGAGTTTGAGTTGTGATGACTTGAGCTTCCTTCTCCCCGATCCTCCTAGGAGTGTGCTGCATCCTGATTTCTGTTACACTTCGTTGCAACATAGCTTCCTCAGCTTGCTCCACTCCTAGAGTGTCAATTTGCTCTTGGGCAAAAGCAACGTCATTGCCCCTTCTAACAGCCTCCGCAGCCGGGGCAAGAAAAACCTGGACGTTTTCCAATGTTGCTCTCATCGGCAGCTCTACAGAGTCGGATTCTGTAAGATCTTTTCCTTTCCCTTTGTCCTTTGTTCCCTGAGCAGCACTACTTTCACCAAGCTCTTGTACTCTTGCTGCATACTCAGGTTGCAGGAGTGCCAGAATATCTTCTGATTTGGCCCACTCCAGGACTGCTTGTTCGATTGTGAGGAAATCCTTTCAGTTTAACAAGATTTCCCCCTTAGCTAGCCACATCTCTCTTCAGAGATTGTATTGCAGCTCCATATTTCTAGCTGCTGGGAGGGTTGGATCCAGTACTGAAGCTTTTGTTTGTAGATGAGCTTCTTCAGTTGGCTCAGCCCGGAACTGATGTGGCTCCTGAAGTAGATGTGACTCATCCCTAAGGTTTTCTACCACCTCAGAAGGTGTAGAGAGTTGGGCATCAAGAGCTCCTTCTTGAACCCGGGGTTGATGAGACTCATCCTTAACATCTACTATCACCATAGAAGATATAGATAGTTGGGAATAAACAGCTATAGGCTTGTGGCAGCCTTCTTCTTGCTGCGTAGGGCCCTTCTAACCAAGGGTGCATCATCATCTGAGGAAGAGGATTCAGGTTCAGGTACAGCCTTTCCTAAGCTCCTTTTGATGATAGGAAGAGGACTCTGAACGTCCTCTTCTTCGGCTTCTCCCCCGTTGCTCATAACTTCATCTTGCAGGGCCAGGGTAGCATTTTTTTTGTCTTTGATTTTCTTCCTTGCTACCCCAGCTTCTAATGTCTTCGGTTGGGTCTTACCCTTCTTCTTCTCCCAGAGATACTTTTCGATGGGGATGGGTACTACAAGTTGAAGACCAAGCTTGCAGAGTAGAGAGAGCAGATGGTGATGCCATAGCTCATCCTTACCGTTATCTTCTCTACTTCCTCCCACAGCCTCTTCATGATGAACCTCACCCAATTCACCTTTTCTCCGGCTATGATGGCAGACATGATCCGAAACTGGAGATCCGTGCACTTGTCATAACTCCCTGTTCGGCCTTCAATGGAGTATGCACAGATATCATGATGGAGTTCAAACTCCGACTTGAAGAGCTTCTTTGGGGCGCTTCTCTTGATTTCAGCCCCAGCATCCCTAGTTCGAAAGAGATCCCACATCTCTTGAGCAGTTCCCTCCCCATAGTTCATCAGCTGACTGGGGTCAAACCTCCGGCGGAAATGCTGAAGGTGGTAGTGATGTCTTTAACGGTTAGAGACCGCTCTTCCTCGCCTGTATCCATCCCGAACAGGATGCGGTTCCTATCCTCCGCCTACCTAGCGTAGGAGTAGAATCTCTGTACTGACTCCATGGAGAAGCCAGCGTAAACAGTAGTTAGAAGCCTTAGGACTTGGGTCTGCTGAAGGGCATTAAAGATTCTCTTTACGAGGGCATTATCATACAGCCCAGAAGCATAGACGTGCTCCTGGTTGATCAAGCATCCTTCCAAGATGATGGTTTGTCTGGCTGCCCTGTATTTCTTAGAGAGAAAGGATGAAAAACTTCGAAGATTGGGACTTAGAAAATTTTTCGCGAAAAAAAGTTTCTCTCTTTGGGTGATGATGAAAAGAAATGAATTCGAAAGATGCGGTTATGGGGGTTATGACGGATCTCAAGGGACGTGTAGTAAGATCAACGGTTGGGATAAATCAAAAGGAATTGATCTTACGGTCTAGAAAAAGACTGAGACGTCAAATCGTCAATAATCATTAAAAAGCGCGTGGGCTTCTGAACGTGACCCTTCCACTTCTGACACGCGCAAACTTTGCATTTAACGCTGAATGACATGCACTTTGCCGCCCAAATAAATGCCTTTTTAAGGTTTTAGTAACCTTTGGTACGAGGTTACAAAGTAATCAATACTCTTTTGAAATAAATGCTGTAATCTGGTGTTGCTTACACTCCCGATTTCTGCTGTACTGTAAGTGTAGGAACCGCCAGATCGCCGACCCTATACAATTATCCGAATCGGGGTCCATACAAATATGATTAACGTGCAGTGGATAAACGAATCATATCTTTTACACCGATATTAGTTCTAAGGTCAGAACTGTAGATCGAGGAATCGATGGAGCCTGGACCTCACGATCTTCTGCTGTATTCCTCGTCTTTTTTTCGAACGTTGTATGGGCAACGAACTATCGAGGCTTTCAGCCGTCATCTACTAAAACGTATCTCAGATTTTTTGTGTGTATAAAAAACGACTGACTTGAGGCTTATTTATAGGCTACAACAGGGAACTTGAGGAGGATTAGAAATCAGTCTCCTGATAGGCTTAGGAGTCCTAAATTCAATCTGAATATACTTCTTAAGCTTATCAATAATATCTCAATCCACTAAAAAGATATTATTGAACTATTGTTCCTTATCCATATTAAATATGGGCTTCTATTTATTATGTACGCGTTTATCTCCCAGTGTTTAAGATATCGAATGTCCGTTAATTAAATGAATTACTGACAATTCAATTAATTTACATTTAATTCCAAGAGTAGTACGACTCAACTTTATTATCATGCCGGAATAAATCCACCTGCAGGGTTTACATGATAATCCTTATGAGCTCCTCAAGGAGACATCATCATCCTAAATAATTAGGACACAGTTTCATTATATAATCAACAGCACACCATATAAACAACATTGTATCCCAATTTATCGAGCTTATTAATTTAATAAATAAATCTCACCCATTGGTAAATTAAAGAAATATATATCAAGTATACATGCTCGTTATCATACAATGATTAAGAGGATGCACATCCATAATAACAGATGTCTTGTTCTATTTATGTAGTCAGTATAAATAAAACAATCTCAATTTGTCCTGCTCAATACATATAAAATGTACTAGTGTAATTTTATAATTAAGATAGATTAATACCAGATTACACTACAACCATTCCGATAATTTGTCCAAAATTATCTCGGTTGTGAGCTACCATTTATAATCTATAAGGAACTGATAACATGATCTTTTGTGTGGCACTACACACCATGTTATCTACAATATAAATTAATTGGACAATTGCAATAACATATATAACAAATATAAAATGCAAAACGTTTGACCATAAAAGATTCTCATATCATAAATAGATATTTATACAAAAGCTAGACTTATAGTATACATCCTAACAGTAAGAATATATAATGGAGCGCTGTTTGAACCCAGCGCTGTATGAAAGCGTAGCTTACAGCACTATACTTACTACTTCTCACAAGCATGCAGAGGTTTCCCCTTAGATTTTACACCTTCGTTTTCTCCTCATAACTTAAGAATTCCCAGCTCGTTTCTAAGCATAACAAACCTTGATTCACTCAAAGGTTTAGTGAATATATCTGCAAGCTGGAGATCCGTATGAACTTTCTCAAGCACAATATCTTTCTTTTCCACGTGATCTCTTATAAAATGATGACGAATGTCGATGTGCTTTGTTTTTGAGTGAAAGACAGGATTATGGGTAATTGCTATAGCACTAGTATTATCACAGAGAATTGGAGTCTCTTTTTCTTCAATCCCATAATCTCTTAGTTGCTGCTGTATCCAGAGAATTTACGCATAACAACTTCCTGCTGCAACATACTCTGCTTCTGCTGTAGAGGTTGCAATCGAAGTTTGCTTCCTGCAGAACCATAAGACAAGTCTATTTCCCAGAAACTGATAAGTCCCACTGGTACTTTTTCGATCAATCTTGCAGCCTGCATAATCTGAGTCAGAGTATCCTTTAAGCTTGAATCCTTCTTCATTTGGATACCATAGGCCTACTTCATGAGTTTCTTTTAGATACTTGATGATTCTCTTGACAACAGAAAGATGTGATTCTTTTCGAGCCGCTTGAAATCTTGCACAAAGTCCAACTGCAAACATAATGTCTGGCCTGCTTGCTGTAAGATATAGCAAGAATCCTATTAAGCACCTGTACTTCGTGATATCAACATCTTTACCATATTCATCTTTGTCAAGGCTTATTGATGTTGACATAGGAACAGATGTTGCTGCACCATTCTCCATGCCAAATTTCTTGATAAGCTCCTTCGTATACTTGACTGATGAAGGTTCCTATAGACAGCTGTTTTACTTGCAGCCTGAGAAAGAAAATTAATTCTCCCATCATACTCATCTCGAACTTTGACTGCATCAGGTTGGAGAACTTCTCACATAATTCTTTGTTGGTGGATCCGAAGATGATATCGTCCATATATATCTGTACCAGCATTACACTTTCTCCATCCTGTATTCTAAACAACGTCTTATCGATTGTTCCTTTTTGGAAATCATTCTTTAGCAGATAGAGAGATAAGGTGTCATACCAAGCTCTTGGTGCTTGCTTAAGTCCATATAGGGCCTTGTGTAGCCTAAACACCTTCTCTTCTGCTTGATCTTCAAAACCTGGAGGTTGTTCAACATACACTTCTTCTGTAAGGAGACCATTCAGGAATGCTCTCTTAACGTCCATTTGATAGACATTGAAATTCATATGAGCTACATATGCCAGAAAAATCCTTATTGCTTCAAATCTTACTACTGGAGCAAAAGTCTCATTAAAATCAATTCCTTCTTCCTAGCAATATCCTTGACAACTAATCTTGCTTTGTTCCTTACAACGAGTCCAGATTTGTCTAACTTGTTCTTGAAAACCCACTTTGTTCCTATTACTCCTTGATGAGTTGGTCTTGCAACTGTCTGCCATACTTGGTTTCTTTCAAAACCATTCAGCCCTACTTGCGTAGCCTGTACCCAGTTGTTATCTTGTAGTGCTTCTTCAACATACTTGGGCTCTGTCTGAGATATGAAGCATGCAAACATTGCTTCATGTGGGATTGACCTTCTTGTTCTTACTCCTATGGATGGATCTCCTATGATAAGATCCCTTGGATGATTCCTTAGTCATGTCCTGTCAGGCTCAAAGACATGTGCTTATGTAGCTTGCTCCTCTTGTTGCTGTAATGTAGGAGGTTCTGCTGCTGTAAGAATATCTGCTGCATCCATAGTTGCAGCTTCATCTTCTTTGTCTTCTCCTGTAGGCAGAACTTGTCTTGAGTTTCTGATTTCTTTGCAAGGAAGATAGTCCATGTGTATCTGGAGTAGTCATCTACAACTACAAGAGAATACTTCTTCCCACTCAAGCTTACTGGTTCTACTGGTCCAAATAGGTCCATATGTAGAAGATATAGAATCTTGTGAGATGACTTTTGAATCTTGTCTTTGAATGAGCTCTTAAATTGCTTTCCTTTCTGACAAGCTCCACAGATATTCTCCTTCTTGTATGCCATATCTGGCAATCCTCTCACAAGACCTTTTCTTACTAGCTTGTTGATAGTCTTAAAATTCAGATGGCTTAACCTCTTGTGCCACAGCCAGCTGAGCTCTGGTGGACTTTTCACAATGAAGCATGTTGGTTGAATAGAAGAGTTCCAATCGGCTAGATAGATGTTTTCTCTTCTTGTTCCTGTAAGCTTGACTTCATTTGAGGTGTTGTCATTGATTAAGCATTTGTTGAGGTTGAATTCCACTGTGTATCCTTTGTCACAGAATTGACTAATGCTCAGAATGTTGTATCTGAGTCCTTTTACATAGGATACATTTTTGATCTTTATGTTTCCTTTGACTAGGCATCCACTTCCTTTTGTGCTTCATTTGGAATCATCTCCAAAGATGACCTTTGGTCCTTTGCATTTTTAGAAGTCTTTTAGAGTTTCTTTACTGCCTGTTATGTGTCTTGAACAGCCGCTGTCAATGTACCATACATCATTGCTACAATTTGGCACTGAAACCTACAACAATTTCGAACAGAATTAGGTACCCACTTCTGTACGGGTCCTTTGGGGTTAGTTTCTTTAGGAACCCAAACTTTCTTAACATTCACTGTTTTGCTGTAAGAATTATTGGTTCTCTAATTATATGCAGTTCTGCTTTTGAACTGCCTGTTAAAGATGTGTGTAGAGATAACATATGTGTTACCAACACTTTTGTAGTGTGGTCTTCCACCATACTTCCCTTGAGTATATCTTCTTTGAGGTTTAGACATATGAGTCTCAGTATAGGTTGGAAAATTTCTTCTTTGCTGCAACTTTGTTGGTTGCTGCATCATTTTGCTGTAAACAGCAGATGACTTCTGTTGCAGCCAGTTTTTCGATGCAGTCTTACTCCCTTCAGTTGAGCATAGAGGTTTCTTCCCCTTATCTATCATTGCTGTTTTGTTCAAGATCTTCACGAGTTACATAGTAACTTTTTCTCCATTGAGGTTTCAGCCTGAACAAAATTTATAGCTTTGGATGTACTTGCTGTAGTCTGAGAGATGTGATTGCTGTAACCTATGCTCAATTTTTCAAAAGGACTTCTATTTTGGTTTATGCAATCCCTTGCATCCTTTGGTGATTTGCTGAATGTCTTATCGTGGACTACAAGCTTTCCTTCTTAGTTTCTAGCTTAATGATCAGCAGATTTAATCTAGAGACCTCCTTTAATCTAGCTTAGTGTCTTTCCTCTCTTTTTTTATCTCTCATCTGCTCTCTCTCCTTCAGGATACTTGTGCACCGTTGGGTATGGATAATTTCTTGCATAGTGTCCTGGTTTCCTGTAGTTATAACACAAGTCAATATTACCTGTATTTGACTGTGGAGAAGAGGATACCTGAGGAGGTGGATGGCTTCTTCTGAAATCATTCTTTTTGTTGAGGTTTGTGTTGCTGCTATTGTTGTTGCTCTTCATGAATTTTCTAAATTTCTTTAGAAGTAGAGCCATGTCCTCTTCAGCAACTTCTGCTGTAACCTCAGTCTGCTTACTGCAACTTGTGGTTGCTGTATCCTTGGAGCCTCTGGTAGTTAGCGCTGTAACTTTGAAGCTCGATTCTTCGGACTCCTTTCTTTATCTATTGATGTCATACTCAAATGCTTTGAAATTGGAGAATAGGTCGAATGTACTCATGGATTTCAAGTTCATAGACACTCTCATGGTAGTGGTTTTGCTATCCCACTCCGCGGGCAGGGCTCTAAGTACTTTCGTATTCTTCTCCTTCTGAGTATAGTGCTTGCCCAGAGCTTCTAGTTCGTTCACTATGGATGTGAATCTTAAGTCTAGTTGCTCAAGAGTCTCTTCATTCTTCATTTCGAAGAGCTTGAATAGTTGGGTAGCGTTGGAGATCTTGTTGTCTTTAGTGAGCTCAGTCCTCTCACATATTTACTCCACCTTTTCCCATATTTCTTTGGATGTTGAACAGGATTTGACTTTGCTAAACGTGCCTTTATCCAAAGATTTGAATAGAGCATTCTTTGCCACATTATCTAAGTTGGCTCTCTTTCTGTCTTCATTATTCCACTCTTGTCATGGTTTGGGCAGGAAGTTCAGTGGTGGCTGCTCTCCTTCTGCTAAGTCTCTTCCAAACATTGGATTCACCTTTGTGGGTATAATTGGTCCTTCAGTGATGACCGTCCATATTTCATCATTTATTGCTGAAAGATGTGCCTGCATTCTTATCTTCCAATCGTCATATTTCTCTATGGAAAACATAGGTAACTTGTGATTAGAGGAATCCATGATATGCTGTAAGAATGAGTTTTTGAATGTAGAGAAAACAGCGAGTCTAAGACGGATCTGGGTAGGTGACCAGATAAGTTGGCTTTTAACCCAACTCACTCTGATAACACTTGTTGGTCCCAAGTGGTGTCTAAGGTTCAGACGAGGGGGGGTGAATGAACCTTGGTCGGTTTTGCGAATCTTTGAAAAATCTTTCTGTTCTGCAAGTTACTTGAACTTACAGCGTCAGACCGTTACTGCTTACAGCACTAGGATATAGTGCTGCACGCTGTAACTTGGAGTTTTATGCACAGCGAAAAAATATAATTTATAACACAAGGCTGATTTTCTCAAATATGCTTCTTTCAAAAACATTTTATGCTTATGAGATATACTAGAAACAGAAGGTAAAAAACACAGATAAATAAAACAATGAACACGTATGGCTTATAGTGGTTCGAAGATGGTGTAATCCTTCTACGTCCACTCTACTGCTCCACGAGCAGGAACTTTGTTAAGCAAGATTGAATTACAGGACCCTCCTAAGAATCTATCAACATTACAAAGCAACAACCTACTGAAGTCCAGCGTACACATAACAACTGCAAACTTCAAAGGCTAACCCACACAGGGAAGCTGCCTAACTCTAGACAACTATACAGACAGCAAGAATCTCTCCTATCAACTGTTCGACACCTCTAAAACAACCTAAGCACACATCAATAAGGTTTAAAGTATATAAACGAGTTCTTCAACTGGTGCGGTAAAGTGAGCTTCTGAATCCGTTGATGGATCTTTCAGCACTGAGCTTGCTTCACTTCACAGAGGTTGAGTGACCGAAACTGTTGGAAACTTTGATTGTTTAAATCCTGTAAACTTGAGAGTTTTAGCGTAGATGCTTCAGTTAATCAGTAGTCAGCTCCAGTGTTGCTCATCCTCTATTTATACTTGTAGGAGAAGATATCCGTTGAAGGAGATATCTCTCTTTTGAATTTGAAGTAGTCTGATCAAAGACATGGCTCGCATTTAATGCGACTTGACTTTCTCTTTTGGAGCATTTAATGCGGCAGATGGATTTATTCCTGCATGATAATAAAGTTGAGTGGTACTACTCTTGGAATTAAATGTTAATTAATTGAATTTTCAGTAATTCATTTAATTAACGGACATTCGATATCTTAAACACGGGGAGATAAACATGCACATAATAAATAGGAGCCCATATTTTATATGGATTTGGGACGGTAGTTCAATAATATCTCTTTAGTGGATTGAGATATTATTGATTGGCTTAAGAAGTATATTTAGATCGAATTTAGGACTCTTAAGCCTATCAGGAGACCGATTCTTAATCTTCCTCAAGGTCCCTGTTGTAGCCTATAAATAAGCCTCAAGTTAGCCATTTTTATACACACGAAATCTGAGATACGATTTAGTAAAAGGTGGCTGAAAGTCTCGATAGCTCGTTGCCCACACAACGTTCGAGAAAAAAATGAGGAATACAGTAGAAGATCGTGAGGTCCAGGCTCCATCGATTCCTCGATCTACAGTTCTGACCTTAGAACTAATATTGGTGCAAAAGGTATGATTCGTTTATCCGCTGCGTGTTAATCATATTTGCATGGACCCCGATTCGCATAATCGTATAGGATCGGTGATCCGTGGTTCTAACAGTCGAGACGTAAATTCTCGACTCATTTGGGTAAGAAATCTACTAGTTTGTTCGTTTTTGAAGTGTGCTCAACAAATTCAAGAAAAATGATTTTATGAGAGGAGGACGTGCACTGAAGAAAGAGAAAACACCCTCACAAAAGCCGTACATTTTAGATTACTCGACACCGTGAGACGTAGATGACAAATGTTGGTTGATAAACTTGCATTATACAAATTTAAAATCATGGATGAGAGGAAAATTTATGTGGTCGAACTCAATCATCAAGTGTGCACGTGTTTAATTTTTCAAAGTGAGTTGATCCCGTGCGCGTATGCATGTGCAGCAATCAGGTAACATAAAATTGGACCTTGGCCATGTCTGTATTGATTTGAAAAAAATCGTTAAAATTGTGTACATGTTTATTTTTTCATATCCTGCAGTTTTGCAAAGGAACTAGTGACTTTAAACGTTGGCCCTTATTAAACCGCAGAGTCGTTGAGAGGGATGTGGACTGATAGGTTAGCCCTGTACCCGACCCCCAAGATTGGGTCGTATTTGACAAGGCTCAAAATTGGGTTTGCCTTGCGCCTGATTGACCAAAACAAGTAGGACTACTAAGAGGCAAATAGATACCTAGATATGGAAACCACGAGTGAGTTGAACATGTAGTCGTTGTGATGACAATGGCCACAATAGAGCAACATATGTACCGAATACATACCCCCTATTGAGAGAAATGACTTTGAGGACGAATACCCTGATGGAGACACGTGCCTGCCTAAGCAAAGAGCCAAGAGTAGGAAAAAAAATAATGCTCATTGCGTAGTTCAAAAAGTCATACCAAAAGAAGGTGCCCTCTATATGCCAATTGAGTTAAATTGTAATAGATTTCAATAATATGTAACACAATTACTTGAATCTTAGTGTACTCAAGGCAAAAGGGATCCCGTGCTTATTCTAAATATGAATTGATAACGCATCAAGATGTGAAACAAATATATGATCTATCTATCTCTCTAGTGATCAAAAAATAAATGCAATTTTGGGCATAAAGGCAAGATGTAAAACGATTCCAAAGTCTCCAATTAGAATTCAATCATATAATAATATATAATATTCTACATCATAGAATTCAATCATATAATAATACTATAAAAAAACAATATCATAGAATTCAAATCGTATAATAATATTAGTTGTCTATGTCTTCAGGCTTGATGTTGTTCGCATCACTGGAATACTTGTAGACAATCAAAGCCATCATACGTCTTGCGTTAGTAAGCCTTCTCGATAGCTGAGGTGTAGGCCATGTGGAACTCAGTGCACTCTCGATAGCCATTAAGGCAAATACACCGTAGGTATGGTCCTTGCGTTATTTGTAACATATCGCCTCTTTTGCACTACACATCTCCAATTCACTCTTACAAGGTTCCATCACTACTCCTTCCTGCGCCAGGTGGTCATAATATCCAGTGTACCCTAGTAGGGCAGGTACTACGTGATGAATAGGCATCGTCTATTTCAAATGATGTTCATATTTGTGTTTGTTTCTAGTCCATCTCATGCTGTCGAAAAGAACAATCCTCTTTTCATGTAAACCAATTTCACAAGTGGCCCAGTGTCTGTTCAAGTTAATGATGGTCAATAATTGCATGTAATATAAAAATACGAGAACACCAGTAAAAAACAAAGTTGAAACGGCTAACTGCCGCTGATGAATAAATATCTGATGAAATATAACAACTTACGGAATCAAACCTTTTCCACTAGGGCTTCACATGTCGCCATTTAAGCCTCTTCCTTAACATATAGGGGACAAGACGATCTAGTTGATGAGATGCAAAAGTCTCCTTTCTAGGACTTGCGTATTTGGTATCCTCCGACTCATCTCGGTGGGCATTATTTCATATTTGCTCACAGGTGGTCTGCATTAAACAGTTTGTAAATTAGCATATGATCAAACATAATAAATAAGACGTATATCATTACATTCGTAATATTAGAAGATTCTTACAAAGAAGTGGACATCAATATCAGGAACTTTTTTTCTAGACGTGGATCGAAGAGAACCCTTGCAAACCTTGGATTGCTCTGGAGAATACCCATGCAGGCGTCAAGTGCCTGATAGAATAAAAAGTTCAAATTAGGGCCTCTGTTTATAATAAATAATAAATAAATAAAGGGTGATCAGGATAATATATATAATGGGGGTCCTGTACCTCATAGGACATGTCCTCTAAGGGATCCATAAACGTGCTAAATAATTCTGGTCCAATGATGAAACCTACTCCAATATTATGTCTGCAAAGAGAAATAAATAGTGATCAGAATACAATCATGGTTCACTTATAATAATATAACGCTGAATTCATAAAGTTACTCCTACTCGTCATGCTCTTCTGCAACCATCTCTTCTTTAATAAAAGCCTTCAGGTCAGCTATCTTCAGACTTGGTCTCCTTATCAAACCATGTATGAAAGGACTTCGTACATATCGAGAAGGTGATCTCTGTCGTACGATTATAATGTCAGCACTCATCTCGAGAATATCGGGCATAAAGGAACATTCGATGTCGCTTGTCGATGCAGGTGACTTGTGTTCAAATTACATATCTTGGTCCTATCTGTCCCAACAAATACACGGTGCCCATATCGAAAGATACTGGAGAAGGCCCGAAATGTGCCTGATCACTAGACAGGAGAACATCAGGAGTAAATCACTGACTCACTTCCTGGTCTCTCTACCAATACCCAGACTTTGTAGAATAGTAGGAGTCATGAAAGGATGGACGAGAGCTGTAGAATGCTCTCAGCTCATCAACAACGATCGATAGAATCAACAACTCCAATCGTTGTGTCTTATCCCTGACTATGTCATGCACTAAGTCTTCAACATGGCCTCGAAGGTCAGCAAACTTCAGATCAACATAAGTCCTCATCTCGGTGAAGTGAGTCTCAAACATTCTTGAGATGTACTACATTAGGTCATCATGCTCGCTCGTATAATCTGGATATGTCAAATTCAGGGACGAACAATCGGGAGACAGCATGTAGCTAATCGGCATGGCATCCTGAACTAACTCATATCCATGATAGTCGGCACATAACTTTGTGTAAACATGTTGCTAGTAACCATGCGGAACCTCATCAAAAGGCTCACTTGTAGAGGTGGACTGTCGTCTCGAACCTCTAGATATCAGACGTGTAGTCCTGGTGCTCCTCCTTGTTGAACTAGGACATATGGTTGGATCCGCTGCATCAGGTGCAGGTCTAGGATCACGTGTTGGAGCGACCGTTGCAGTAGGTGGACGACCACGTCTTCTTAGAGTAAGTTGTTCACCGTCGTCCAGGTCGACATCGATAAACTACGAAACGGTTGACAAGTCTCCTCAAAAGTCGGAATGAGAGACTCTAAGCAGTGAACCTAATAACAACTCTCAAATATCAAATAATACAACGTGAAAACAGATGTGAAATAAGTACAATGAACCTATGTTTATGAAGCATGATTGAAATTAAAAATACTTCGCCGGACAGTGCATATGTAACATCCATAGTGGATTTCTCCATGGACCACTTCAAATATCTAGGCATGTGATGTTGAGTATCCAATTAACGGCCAGCCAATGTGGCAGAGACGGGAATCACTTCGTAAGCCCATATCTAGACAAAGTACAAGTCAGATAAATGTGTGAGCAAAATTATTATAACATATTTAAAATATTTGAGGATAAAATGTAGATACATTAATTATACTTACCAGTAGAGCTACTGAGAATTCGTAGAAGTGGTACGCAATGGCTCTATCATCGTCATTCTACGGTGGAATAGTAAGTGGCAGCTTGTCCATGTACTTCAACAGTGTGAGAAAAGATATCTTGTCCTATGGAAATGACTCTTATTGATCTTCCTGCTCCACTAATGCCCATACCCACGTATCCACCGTGCTTTTTCTAGGGTCGACTCCGATCAAGATATAGTACAAAAGGAGAATCTTCGAAATCTTGACCGTATCATCTTCACTCCTGTGAAAGTCCCCATTAATCTACGTAGGAGTTGTTGAAGAGTCATGTGTGTAGTATCGGCATGGACTCTATAGTACACTCCACCTTTAGGTGGATGGTAAACCCCAGCCCAACTGAAATCAGAGTCGTCAAATCTCAAACCAATGATGAGAGCGAACTCTCTCCTCAAGAATCAACAAAGATGATGCTCTTAGTTGATTACAAACCTTCTCTCGTGCATAGGGATGTTGGTACTACTCACCTCATGTGACATAAGAACATGCAGAACGACTTGCATGTCTCAGTCGAAGTCTCCCATTATAGACAATGACCGAAATATGTCCTACAGAAATGCACAACATAGTCTCTCCCGTGCTCTCGTAAAGCTACCATGATGTCCTCTAGTATACTTGACTGCGCATCTCAATGTGAGAAAATTATTTCTTTCCTAACCTAACTAATTAGCAGCTAGGGCAAGTTAGAGTCAATCCCACGAAGGGTGAAGAATAAATTATATCACCTATATTCAGTTCAAGAGAAATAAAAAGTAGGAGGATTAATGATTGATAACCACTAACTAATTATGAATTTATAAAACAAATTAAACAGGAAATTAATATACAAAAAGCATCCCAATTAACCGTTCAGTTATCCCCAAATTTCAATTATATCTTAATTAATGTAACACCCCTATCTTAGATTATCATGGAATTATCACCCCTAGTCTAACAATAAGCTCGGTTAAACTAAATCGTCTCTTAAGATTAGTTAAATTAGGATAAGATCACTACTTAACCCTATTTAATTGAATAACCTAGAACAAGCTCTCTAGATTTCATTCATTAAATACATTGATTGTAGGAACCACCGGATCGCCGACCCTATACGATTATTCGATTCGGGGTCCATGCAAATATGATTAATGCACAACGGATAAATGAATCATACATTTTGCACCGATATTAGTTCTAAGGTCAAAACTGTAAATCGAGGAATCGATGGAGCCTGGACCTCACGATCTTCTGCTGTATTCCTCGCCTTTATCTCGAACGTTGTGTGGGAACGAACTATCGAGACTTTCAGCCACCTTCTACTAATACGTATCTCAGATTTTTATGTCTGTGTATCTGTGTTTCTGTATATAGAAACGGCTGACTTGAGGCTTATTTATAGGCTACAACAGGGACCTTGAGGAGGATTAGGAATCGGTCTCCTGATAGGCTTAGGAGTCCTAAATTCAATCTGAATATAATTCTTAAGCCTATCAATAATATCTCAATCCACTAAAAAGATATTATTGAACTATCGTCCCTTATTCATATTAGATATGGCTCATATTTATTATGTGCGCGTTTATCTCCCCGTATTTAAGATATCGAATGTCCATTAATTAAATGAATTACTGACAATTCAATTAATTAATATTTAATTTCAAGAGTAGTACCACTCAACTTTATTATCATGCCGGAATAAATCCACCTGCAGGGTTTACATGATAATCCTTATGAGCTCCTCAAGGGGACATCATCATTCTAAATAATTAGGACACAGTTTCATTATATAATCAACAGCACACCATATAAACAACATTGTATCCCAATTTACCGAGCTTATTGATTTAATAAATAAATCTCACCCATTGGTAAATTAAAGAAACATATATCGAGTATACATGCCCGTTATCATACAATGATTAAGAAGACGCACATCCATAATAACAAAGGTCTTGTTCTATTTATGTAGTCAGTACAAATAAAACAACCTCAATTGGTCCTGCTCAATACATACAAAATGTACTAGTGTAATTTTATAATCAAGATAGATTAATACCAAATTACACTACAACCATTTCGATAATTTGTCCAAAATTATCTCGGCTGTGAGCTACCATTTATAATCTATAAGGAACTGATAACATGATCTTCTGTGTGGCACCACACACCATGTTATCTACAATATAAATTAATTGGATAATTGCAATAACACATATAACAAATATATAAAATGCAAACATTTGACCATAAAAGATTCTCATATCATAAATAGATGTTTACACAAAAACTAGGCTTATAGTATACATCCTAACATTGATCACCAAGATGAACTAGACTTCGAATACACAAGCTCGACTCGATAATCTAGGGTTATGCTATTCTAGAGATGCACGACCTCTAGTTTACTACTTATCAAAATTAAATCACAACAATTAGGATTCATGATCTAAAATTCCAGCAATCAATTATCAATTACTTAACCTAGGTGACTAATTCAAATTAAACATCAACAATTGAAAATAATATTCACATATAGCATAATCAATTCCATTCAAACATCAAGAAGGGGAGACAAGATTAATTAAAATATAAAAAAAATATGGGTTCAAACATTCCTGCTAACCGAAATTGAAAGATTAGCCGATCATCCTTGTAATTGAATACATCAAAGCAATTAAAGAATTCATTCTCTCTCTCTACCCTCCTGCTAATCTCTTCTGCGTGAATAGTATGGCTATTGTAACTTGGTGGCTAAGGAAGTGATCAAAGCCTTTCTTCCTGTTCTCTTAAAGCCAGATTTAATCTTCTTTAATTCTCTTGGGCTTTGAAAATTAATTTAGGCCCAATTGATTTCTCCTCACCCCATTATCCTCTTCCTCGACTCCAAAATATTTCAAAAAATCCTAAAATAATCAAGAAAATAATGTATAAAATATTTGGAGACGTAAAACACATATTGGTACAGAAACAGTACATTCAATCATATAAAAGTTTATAAAATCACAAATATATTCTCGATAAAATACACCTATTTCTTACTTATCAAATCTCTCCACACTTAAATCTTTGTTTGTCCTTAAGCAGCAAAAGAATCAAAGCACATCAGGGATCAAATAAAAAATAGTATCGTTTGCTTTGATCCATACTAGCACTAATAGGAATCCAATTCATGTCAATACAAGACATATGCAAGCAAAAACACGTTGGACTAAATATAACTGTCTCAAGAAATCACAAGTGTCAACAGGGCATCAGATATCAAAATTTTCATAGACAAATCATTAACCCATTCTACCACCTACATTGATCAATATACTCTAAGTGTCCCACAATATCCTTCATCTAGATCAAAATTTTATCAAGACTTCTCACATAATAAATCACTCTCTTTTCTCCATTTTTTTTATTTGGATGAAGTTGACAGCTCCACACCACTCTTAGGTAAGTCCATACTATGTATTTTATTTGATTTTGTTTTGACTTTTCACACGGGACCCCTAAGAGTAGACAACTGATTCCACACCCATCATCTTTTCACTTCTCAAATCTTTTTCTACTCAACACCTTTCTCCAACCACATCAAATTTTTTTTTATTTTTTATTTTTCAATCAAAGAGGTTCAGCAGAAGTGATCAATCCTTCAAAAATTTCAATCAAGACTACTTCCACTGAGGACTCAAAAATACATTTCAAGACATAGATAAGCAGAACAAATCAACTCAACGTCACCGATCAATTCTCAGAAAAATGTTATTCTATTTAACATATAACAACAATTTCCCAAAACACCATTTAGCAATTTTAACCAATAGAAAGCAATGCTTAACAACACCTCATTCAACATAAACGGATTCCCCAATACATAATTAAACAACACTCGAATTATTATTACAAACTCATTTACTCAACTATATAGACCTAAATGCAACTATATGCAGCAAACGTGAAATCTTTCACCTCACTACAAAGAACATATAAACCGCCTACCTCCCCACACTTGAATTGTTACTTGTCCTCAAGCAATCATAACACCATCATGAAGTAGAACAAACACAGGAACAAGAATGCAAGAAAGTAGAAATAAAAGAGGTAGTGAAGAGAATAATTCATCGGGTCATCGGCGGGATGATCGAGCACCATTCGACTCCGTAATTGGTCTTCCAACTCAACAACTCGAGCATGTAGATCCTCTTGATGCTGCTCCAACTCATCCACACGATGCTCCAAGTTGGATCAGGGACTGGGGTGGTGAGTTGGTGGAGTTAAGCCGGATGATAGTCGGCGGGCTGATGTTTGTGGAAATTCAGTGTATGACATGGAGACATTCTGATCCACTCTTAGGGTCGTGAAAGTAGGGTGTGGCAGTGCTAGAGTCTCAAAATCGAACATGAGCCATAGAAGGTTGTCGTCATTCCGAATTAAAACTCCCATCTTAATCAGTAAAGCCTTGTCAAGTTGGCCGGGGGTAATGGGAATGTGATCCTCTAAATCAATTCCAAGGGCCTTTGCTATAACTGTCATGTATCCACCCAACATAAATGGCTCCCTCGTGTGAAAGACTCCTAGAAAATGTTCGAAAAAATCATGAATGGTCGGTACGTACTACCCATGTAGTATAGCATGGATCATCCTGAGCTCAAATATCTCTGGCACATTCCTGTGCAAGTAGCGACAAGTAATAGTATATGCCATGATATGTTGGAGATAACGAAGTGAAGGGTTTTGAATCGCGTTGGCCTTGTTTTTCCCTACCCTAAATGGTCCACCATGATGGGTGATTAAATCCTAATAGGCTGTGGCATCTAATAGCATCTCATGATTGTTGTCAGCATTCATCCTAAAAACCACAACAAAATCCTCTAAACCCTATTCATAAGTACGTCCACCCAATCGAAATGAAATCCTGTCCTCCACCAACTTGTTACTCAAAAGAGAACTATAAAACTCGTAAACCAAATCCTCATAAACCGGCCATCCTCCAGTCATTACTTTCCCCCATCGCATAAACTCAACAAATGTCATAACCTCATCATACATACCCAATTCCCTCAAGATAGAATCATCAAGAAAAATTGAAGGGTGTACCTTTCTGTTTTGGAGAACTAAATATCGCTGATAATGCCTAGAGCCGACGAATAAGATGTTGTGAGGATTGAGGATTTGAATGTAAGCGTGGCCCAGAGTTCACCGTGGAAGGGGCTACTCCGGTGGTGGAGGCATCTCCACTAGTAGCAGTGAGGTACCAACGGTTGAGCGATGAGTCAAACGGCGAGATATGATGGTGGCTTAATGGAAGTTGGAGTTTGTTGGTTGGTACGCGGCGGCTGGGCAATGTTTCTGCAATGAAATTGGGAATTTGTCAATTGGGGGGGGGGGGGGTTATTTAGGGCACAATCAATTTAAAAGAATTAAGGTATTGGAAGTCAAATTGGGACTAAAGAATTTGAAAATATGTAATTAAACCCAAAACTTCCAATTTTTATCAAAAACAACCCCATAGAATGTAAAGTCAAAATACAAACCACTTATCAGCATAATTGGAGTAGTACCAAATTTCTACTGACTCCAACAGCAAAATGAGAATTTTTTTATCCTTTTTTATTATTTTTTATTTTATTAATTTTTTAATTTTTTTTATTTTTGAAAAATAAAAACTCGACACTCAAACAGAACAAATGAAATAAAATGAAAACAAAATGGGTTGCCTTTCACAAAGTGCTTTTGTTTAACGTCGTTGGCTTGGCGAAACTCCCTCATTAGTGCGATGGTGGGTCCTCAAGTGTAGTTTTGTCAACCTCAATGTCACAAAAACCTTCAAAATATGGCTTGAGCTGGTGTGCATTGACTTTGAAAAATTTTCCTACTTGAGGACTTTTAATCATTATTGTACCATGAGGAAATATATCAATAACAACAAATGGTCCTAACCAACGAGAACACAGCTTACTGGGAAATAGCTTGAGATGAGAATGATAAAACAAAACTTTTTCCCCTACTACAAACTGTTTCCTTGTAATGTGCGTGTCATGTAGGACTTTTATTTTTTCTTTGTAGATTAGCGCATTCTACAAAGAAATTCATATTTCCTCAAGTTCCCTCAACTGAAGTTTTCTATGGATCCCTGCTTCGTCGAAATCCATGTTGCATTTATTTATTACCCAGAAAGCTTGATGCTCGCTTTCTATAGGAAGGTGACATGCTTTCTCAAAAATAAGTCAATACGGTGACATTCCAATCTGAGTCTCGTATGTCATTCTATATACCCAAAGAGCATCTTTAAGTTTGAGACTCCAATCCTTGCGATTAAGCTTGATCGTCTTCTCCAGAATCAATTTGATCTCTCGATTAGAGGTCTCTGCTAGGCCATTCATCTGGGGGTGATAGGCCGTGGAAATCTTATGGGTGATAGCATATTTCTTTAGCAAAGCCTCAATCGTACGATTGCAATAGTGTGTGCCTCGATCACTGATGATGGCTTTTAAAATCCTAAACTTGTAAAAGATATTAGATTTCACAAAAGAAACTACAACTCTAGAATCGTTAGTACGCGAAGCTTTGGCTTCAACCCATTTGGAGACATAATCAACTGCAAGCAAAATATATGAGTTGCCAAAAGAAGAGGGAAATGATCTATGAAATCCATTCCCTATACATCAAAAATTTCACAAACCACTATAGGATTTTGGGGCATTTGGTTTCGATGAGAAATGTTACCTGTTCGTTGGCAATTATCACATGACTTACAAAATTCGAATACATCTCCAAAAAGGGTTGGTCAGAAAAATCCATACTCCAAGATCTTGTGAGCGGTAAGTTTGGCTCCAAAATGTCCTCCACATGCATGAACATGGCAAAAGTCAAGTATGGAGTGAAACTCAGTGTTTGGACTGCATCATCGTATGATTTGATCTGGACAATGCTTCCACACATATGGGTCATCCCATACTTAGTATTTAGCGTCACTCCTTAGTTTATCTCATCGAGCTTTCGTCATGCCTACAGGATAAACCTTAGTAATAAGAAAATTTAGGATATCAGCATACCAGGATTCAGAATCGGGATGTAACACTAGATGATCCAATATCGTCTACTTTTACCAGTATGACAACACGGCAAACAACTGTTCATCTGGAAAGCTGTCGGTGAGTGGAGGATTGCTCTCTGGAAGTACCAGCCGACTGAGATAATCTGCAACGAAATTTTCAAACCCCTTTTTATCTCTGATCTCGAGATAAAATTCTTGGAGAAGTAAAATCTATCGGATTAGTCTAGGCATGGCCTTCTTTTTGGTAAGAAGAAACTTTAAAGCTGTATGATCAGAAAATACGACCACTTTAGTGCCTAATAAATAGGATTGAAACTTCTCCAAAGTAAAAACTACAGCTAAAAGTTCTTTTTTGGTGGTGGTGTAGTTTGCTTGCATCGAATTCAAAGTTTTCGATGTATAATAAATCACATGGGCAGCTTTTCCCACTTTCTATCCTAGAATAGCCCTAGCAGCGTATTCCAAGACATCACACATTACTTCAAATGACAATTCCTAGTTCGGAGGTTGGATGATTGGTGGTGTTATCAATCGCTCCTTCAATTTATCAAAAGCGGCCTTGCATTAATCATCAAACAGAAACTTCACATCATTTTGCAGCAACTTGCACATTGAAGCTAACATCTTGGAGAAGTCTTTGATAAATCATTGAGAAAAACCTACATAGCCAAGGAAAGAATGCACTTTCCGTGCATTCGTAGGGTAAGATAATGCCAAAATAAGGTTTATATTAGATTTATCAACTTCTATGCCTTTCAGAGAAATAATATGACCCAAAACTATACCTTGCTCAACCATAAAATGACATTTTTTCCAATTCAAGACAACCAAGTGGTGTCCGAGGTTCAGAGAGGGGGACTGAATGAACCTTGGTCGATTTTGTAAATCTTTTATAAACTTATTATTCTGTAAGTTATTTGAACTTGCAGCGCCAGTCAGTTACTGCTTACCGCACTAGGATATAGTATTGTATGCTGTAACTTAGAGTTTTTATACGCAGTGGAAAATATGATTTTGACACAAGATTGGTTTTCTCAAATATGATCATTTTCAAGATGTTTTATGCTTATGCCAAATAGATATATAAGATAAAGCACAGATATAAAAAGTAATAAAACACTTATGGTTTAGAGTGGTTCGAAGGTGGTACAATCCTTTTACGTCCACTCTACTGCTACCTCGAGCAGAAACTTTGTTAAGCAAGATTGAATTACAGAACACTCCTAACAATCTATCAACTTACAGAGCAAAAACATCGACATTGCCAGAATGCTCGCTGCACGAGAGTTTGATAACTCAAAGTGTAGTAAGCAGCAACAAGAGATCTCTAGATTGAATCTGCTGATCACTGAGCTAAGATCTGAGAAGGAAATCTTGCAGTCCAAGATGAGAACGTTCACCAAATCCTCAAAGGACGCAAGAGATTGCATAAATAGTGTCAGAGATCCCTTTGTGATTTCAGGCATAGGTTACAGCAATCGAGGCTCTCAGAATACAGCAAGCACATCCGAAGCTGTGAATTTTGTTCAAGCTAAAACTCCAATGGAGAAAGAGTTACTTTGTGACTCTGAAAAGATACTGAACAAAACAGCAATGACGGATAAAGGGAAGAAACCCCAATGCTCAACTGCAGGGAATAAGTCTGCATCTAAGACTTGGCTGCAGCAGAAGTCATCTGCTGCATGCAGCAAAAGGATGCAGCAACCAACAAAGTTGCAGCATAGAAGAAACTTTCCCACCAATACTAAGACCTATATGTTTAAACCTCAAGGAGGATATACTCCAGGGAAGTATGGTGGAAGACCACACTACAAGGGTGCTGGTAACACACATGTTTGCCGAGCACACACTTTTAACAAGCAGTTTTCCAAGATAACTGCATACAGCTCGAGAACCAACAAATCTTACAGTAGATCAGTTACTGTTAAGAAAGTTTGGGTTCCCAAAGTAACTAACCCCAAAGGACCCGTATGGAAATGGGTACCTAAATCTGTTTGAGTTTGTTACAGGTTACAGTGCCAGGATGCAGCAATGATGTATGGTATATCGACAGCGGCTGCTCAAGGCACATGACAGGCAATAAAGAAACGCTGAAAGACTTCCAAGAATGCAAAGGACCTAAGGTCATATTTGGAGATGATTCCAAAGGAAGCGGATGCCTAGTCAAGGGGAACATAAAGATCAAGGATGTATCCTACGTAAAGGGGCTTAGATACAATCTTCTAAGCATCAGTCAGTTCTGTGACAAAGGATATACAGTGGAATTCAACCTCAACAAGTGCTTAATCAAGGACAGCACCACAAATGAAGTAAAGCTTACAGGAACAAGAAGAGGAAATATCTACCTAGCAGATTGGAATTCCTCCACTCAATCAACATGCTTCATAGTGAAAAGTCCACCGGAGCTGAGCTGGCTATGGCACAAACGATTAAGTCACCTGAACTTCAAGACTATCAACAAGCTAGCAAGAAAAGGCCTCGTGAGAGGATTACCAGATGTAGCTTACAAGAAAGAGAATGTCTGTGGAGCGTGTCAAAAAGGGAAGCAAGTTAAGAGCTCTTTCAAGGATAAGATTTAGAAATCGTCTCACAGAATTCTAGACCTTCTACACATGGACCTCTTTAGACCAGTAGAACCAGTAAGCTTGAGCGGAAAGAAGTACTCTCTAGTAGTAGTGGATGACTACTCCAGATACACATGGACGATCTTTCTAGAAAAGAAGTCGGAAACTCAAGAAAAGCTACCTGGCCTCATGAAGAAAATTCAGAATGAAAAGAGCTTGAGCATAGTGAAGATAAGATCAGACAGAGGAACCGAGTTCACGAATAAATTTATAGAGAAATTCTGTTCTGACAATGGTATTCGTCATGAATACTCTGCTGCAAGAACACCTCAACAAAACGGGGTTGCTGAAAGAAGAAATAGAACCCTCAAAGAAGCAGCAAGGACGATGATAGTAGAAGCAGAAATACCCAAGAGATTTTGGGCTGAGGCAACCAACACTGCATGCTATACGCAGAACAGATGTTTAATCATCAAGGATCTTGACAAGACACCGTATGAAATATGGAATGGTCATACACCAAACATTTCATATCTACATATCTTTGGATGCAGGTGTTATGTTCTCAACAATGAAAAGGAACATATGAAGACTTTTGATGCTAAATCAGACGAAGGAGTATTTCTAGGATACTCTGCTGTAAGTAAAGCCTTCAGAGTGTTTAATAAGAGAACCCTGGTGGTAGAAGAATCTGTACATGTGGTGTTTGATGAACCACATTGTGACACAAAGAAGCTGGAAAAACCACCTGAAGAAACCTCTCCCAGAAAAGAGAATGTTGTACCATACATAGAAGGAGTTTTGCCTACAGAAGAAGATAAAGATGAAGAAGCTGCAACCTTGGATACAGCAGACATTCTTACAGCAGCAGAACCTCCTGCATTACAGCAACATGATGAGCAAAATACACCAACGCACGTTTTTGAGCCAGATAGGACATGGCTCAGAAATCATCCAAGAAATCTCATTATAGGAGATCCAGCCATCGGTGTAAGGACAAGAAGATCCATCCCACATGAAGCAATGTTTGCATGCTTCATATCACAATCAGAGCCTAAGAATGTTGAAGAGGCACTGCAAGATAGCAACTGGGTACAGGCCATGCAGGAAGAATTGAATGGGTTTGAGAGAAATCAAGTATGGCAAACAGTCGCTAGACCGACCCATCAAGGTGTAATTGGAACAAAGTGGGTATTCAAGAACAAGCTAGATGAATCAGGAGTCGTTGTAAGAAACAAAGCAAGATTAGTTGCTAAAGGATACTGTCAGGAAGAAGGAATTGATTTTGATGAGACTTTTGCACCTGTGGCAAGGCTAGAAGCAATAAGAATCTTCTTAGCCTATGCAGCACATATGAATTTCAACGTCTATCAAATGGATGTTAAAAGCGCATTCCTGAATGGTCTCCTTACAGAGGAAGTATATGTTGAGCAACCTCCTGGTTTCGAGGATCAAGCAGAAGAGAAGGTGTACCGTTTACAAAAGGCTCTATATGGACTGAAGCAAGCACCAAGAGCTTGGTATGACACCTTATCTCTCTATCTTCTGGAAAATGGTTTTCAGAAAGGAACGATCGATAAAACGCTGTTTAGGATACAGGACGGAGAGAGTGTACTTCTTGTACAAATTAATGTGGATGATATTATCTTCGGATCCACAAACAAAGAGCTATGTGAGAAATTCTCCAACCTGATGCAGTCAAAGTTCGAGATGAGTATGATGGGAGAATTAAGTTTCTTTCTCGGACTGCAAGTAAAACAGCTTCCTACAGGAACCTTCATCAATCAAGTCAAGTATACGAAGGAGCTTATCAAGAAATTTGGCATGGAGAATGGAGCCGCAACATCCGTAAAGATGTAGACATCACGAAGTACAGACGCCTCATTGGATCATTGCTGTATCTCACAGCAAGCAGGCCTGATATTATGTTTGCAGTAGGAGTCTGTGCTAGATTCCAAGCAGCACCGAAGGAATCACATCTTTTAGCTGTAAAAAGAGTGATCAAGTATCTGAAAGGAACTCAGGAAGTAGGCCTATGGTATCCTAAGGAAGGAGGATTCAAGCTCAAAGGCTACTCCGATTCAGATTATGCAGGCTGCAAGATTGATAGGAAGAGTACAAGTGGGACTTGTCAATTTCTGGGAAATAGACTTGTCTCGTGGTTCTGCAGAAAGCAGACCTCAATTGCAACCTCTACAGCAGAAGCAGAGTATGTTGCAGCAGGAAGTTACCGTGCGCAGATTCTCTGGATACAGCAGCAACTTAGAGATTATGGGATATAAGAAAAAGAGATGCCAATTCTCTGTGACAATACGAGCACTATTGCAATTACCCATAATCCTGTCTTTCACTCAAGAACAAAGCACATTGACATTCGTCATCACTTTATAAGAGATCATGTTGAGAAGAAAGATGTCGTGCTTGAGAAGGTTCACACGGATCTACAGCTGGCAGATATCCTTACAAAACCTTTGAGTGAATCTAGGTTTTCTATGCTTCGTAACGAGCTAGGAATCCTTAAGCTGTGAAGAAAAAGAAAATGCAAGATCGCAGGGGGAACCTCTTCATGCTTGCAGAAAGCAGTAAAAATGGTACTGTAAGCTACGCGTCAATACATCACTGGGTTCAGACAGCGCTGCAACCTACATTCTTACAGTACAGCAGCTATCGAAGAAATCTAGCAGCATCAGGTTACAGCATTAATTTCAAAAGGAGTATTGATTGCTCTGCAACCTCGTACTAGAGATGCTGCAACCTTAAAAGACATTTATTTGGGCGGCAAAGGGCATGTCTTTCAGTATTAAATGCATGACTGCGGGTGTAGGGAAGTGGAAAGGGCGCTGACAGAGCCCACGCGCCAAGTAATTATTAGCGATGATTTGACATCTTCGCTTTTTCCTGAGCCACTAGATCATTTCCCTGATTTATCTCAACCGTCTATCTCGCACGTCTCTTGGGAACCGCCATATAGACCAAATCGTGCTATTTGAAATTCACTTTTCATCTTCAGAGAGAGAAACGCTGTGATCGCAAGAAAAATTTTCTAAGTGCAAAACCCTTGTCTCTCTCTCTCTATCTCACAAAGATTTCAATGGCTGCCAGAAAGACCATCGTTCTTGATGGAAGAATGATCAACAAGGAGAACATCTTGGAGTCAGGGTTGTATGATAATACCCTGATCAAGAGAATCTTTGACGCTCTACAACAGACCCAAGTCCTAGGGTTGTTGACCACGGTATATGCTGGCTTCTCCACGGAGTCAGTACAGAAGTTTTACGCCTACGCTAGGCAGGCGGAGGAAAAGAACTGCATCCTGTTCCGGATGGATGCAGATGGAGAGGAACGGTCGCTGACCGTTAGGGATATCTCCACCACCTTTAGCATTTCGGCTGCAGGATTGACCCCCAGCCAGTTGGCGACATATGGGGAGGCATCGGCTCAAGAGATATGGAATCTCTTTCGAGCAAGGGATGCAGGGGATGAAATCAAGAGAAGCGCCCCCAAGAAGCTCTTCAAACCGGAGTTTGAACTTCTCCACGACATCTGTGCGTACTCCATCGAAGGGAGGACAGGGAGTTACGACAAGTGCACAGATCTCCGGTTCCGGATCATGTCTGCCATCATGGCCGGAGAAAAGGTGAACTGGGCGAGGTTCATAATGAAGAGGCTGTGGGAGGAAGCAGAGAAGATAACGGAGCGTCAGAGCTACGGTATCACCATCTGTTCTCTGCTCTGCAAGCTTGGCCTTCAACTTGCAGCACCCGCCCCCATTCATCCTGGAAAGTATCTCGGGGAGAAGAAGAAGGGCAAGACCCAGCCGAAGGCTGCAGGAGCAGGAGTTGCGAGGAAGAAAACCAAAGACAAAAAGAATGCAACTCTTGCCTTGCAAGATGAAGCTGCTATCAGCGGGGAAGATGCTGAAGAAGAGGAACCTTCGAGTCCTCTTCCTGTTATCAAGAGGAGGTCAGGGAAGGCTGTACCTGAACTTGAATCCTCTTCCCCAGATGATGACGCACTTTTGGTGAGAAGGGCTCCACGCAGCAAGAGAGCTGCTGCTGCTGCTGTTGGGGATGTGTCACATCAGTCCTCTATGGTTGTAGTTGACCTTGGGGATGTGTCACATCAGCTTCGAGAGCCACATCAGCACGGGGTCGAGCCAACTGAAGAAGAAGCTCGTCTACAAACAGATGCTTCAGTGCTCGATCCCACCTTTCCAGCGGCTAGAAATATGCCGGCTGAGTACTCTCTTTGGAGAGAGATGCGGCTGTCTAAGGGGGAAATCCTGTTGAAGTGGAAGGATTTCCTGACAGTCGAGCAAGCTGTCCTGGAGTGGGCCAAATCAGAGGATATTCTGGCACTCCTGCAACCTGACTTTGCAGCAAGAGTTCAAGAGCTCGATGGCTGCAGCGCTGCACAGGGAGCACAGGACAAGGGAAAGGGCAAAGCTCTTGCAGAATCCGACTCTGCAGAGCTGCCGATGAAAGCAGCAGTGGAAGATGTGCAGGTCTTCCTAGCCCCGACTGTAGAGGCGGTAAGAAGGGGCGATGATGTCGCATTTGCTCAGGAGCAAATCAACACCTTGGGAGTGGAGCAGGCTGAACAAGCCATGCTGCATCTAGCACTGCAACAGAGCCTGAAGGAAACCAGGATACAGCACACTCCAAGAAGGATGCAGGGAGAAGGCAGTTCAAGTTCAAATCAGATGAACTCCCCTACATACGAGCAAGTAGTTGAGGGCCTCTCCAACATTGTCACGCTGGATCGCTTGGAGGAGGAGGAAGCCCAACTACTGGATTATGGTGACTCCCCAGTGCGCGAAGATGAAGATGCTGCTCAAGCAGACTCTGAGGGGGAACCATCCACCATAATCAGGAATGTCATCTCAGACATCTCTGAGATTGCCGATGAAGCATCTACGGAGGGAGTTGCAGAGGCGGTACTCCCTGCACTGGATGCGACAGCAGTGCAGTCAGCAACCACCCTTCAACAGGAAGAAGTAGCTGCAGAAAAGAGCAGGGTGGAAGCTGAGATCCTAGCAGCAATAGAGGATACAGTGCTGGATACTGTGATCGCTGTAGGAAGCCATGCAGAGCTGCAAGAACCGACTCTTGCAGCAAAGACTGTCGAAGCTGTTTCTGGACCGGCCGAAGAGACGGGGTCCGTTGAGAAGACCTCAGTGGAGGATGTTGTTCTGACAACACTCCCTGAGTGTGAGAAGACCTCAGGTGGGGAGGCTGTTCAGACAGTACCCACTGAGGATGCTGGAGTTGAGGCCGAAGTATCCCCAGTGCAGCTAGAGACACCTCGTAAGGAGGTTGATGCTGCAGCCGCTGCTAACTCTCAAGTACCTTCAAAGGTCACTGCAGCAAAGGATACTGTGGACGCCAATATGTCGGATGCCGAATTCGCAAGATGGATGAAGGAACGGAACATTGCTGTTCATGGGTCAAAATCTGGAGGAGCCGTTCCTGTTCCAGTCTTATCCAGCAAAGAGGAGGCAGAAGAAGAAGAAGGAGATGAGCACCCATCCTCAAGCTCTACAAGCTCTCATACCAGCAAGGATGAGGATGAGGTTGCTGCTGAAGTACCGAGGCAGGATGCAGCACCAGTATGCCAAGAGGTGATCCCATTTGCTGCATCCACTACTGCCTCAACAAGAAGGAATTCAGGACTGACTCCTGATGAATCAATCAACAGAGTCGAGACCGCTGTTAGACATCTGCTGCATGCTCTCCAAGAGCATGAGTCTACCATGCGCAACAGTCTCAGGGTCAGTGCCCAATTCCATGCTGAAACCATGACGGGTTTCAAGAAGGACCTCGAAGTGCTGCCTGACATGATCAAATCAACTCTCACTAAACATTCGAACAGGCTGTACTACGATCGGGTCAGGATGGAGAAGGACTTGAAGGTTGAAGCTGCTCTGACACGCCAAGAGATCAGACAGTGTAAGCAGCATGCTGAAAATGCCTCAACCAGACTCAACCATCACTCCCAAGTCCTCGAATCACTTCTGGATCGCGTCTATGATCAATCCCAAAGAACCAGAAGTGTGGACGACAGGTTGGGGAATCTGGAGCTGATTGTAGGAGAGTTGAGGGACATCATGGTCCGAACTTTCCCTCAGCATGTCGATGCTCCAGAGCCAGCCCCCGAACCGACCCGACGCCCGTGATCTAGGGCGGTCCCAGCAGCCCCTGCTCAGCCCCCGGCTTTTGATGATGCCAAAAAGGGGGAAAGGTTTGAAGAGAAATACAGGAGCAAAGAGGCGGCTGAACCTGAAGAAGAGGAAGAAGATGATGACCAGCAACCTCTCAGCAGGAGGAGAAGGAGGTCTGGATCATCTGCTGCTGCTGATATCCCTTCTCCGAAGAGATGGAGAAGAGATGATGATGGAGCTGGTGGAGCCAGTGCAGCTGCTGGAAGAAGATCTGCTGCAGGTTCTGCACACAGCAGAGCTGCAAGCAAGGATGCAGCACCGCCCAGCTATCATCATAAGAGAAGGGATGATAGCCAGCAGCAAGGCTCAAGGAAGAGGATGAGCGGGGACGAGTCTGAGAATCAAAGGCGCCAGTACGAAGAAGCTGCAGATCCTAACGCCTGGATTCAAAGACTCGGTGTAATTGGTGAAAGAAAAATATTCCCAAACAACTACTACCAATTCCCTCCTCAAGAGATCCCTCGCCTTGACACAGAGAACATCTCTGCTGAAGTGTCCGTGTTGATGGATCAAAGGCCTGAAGGAGAAAACATGGCTTGGAGATTCGACATCTTCAAAGAAATCAGACTGCCTTATGATCAAAATCCAACATTTGAGGCGATCACCATTTTCAAACGATCAGAGTACCTCAGACACTTCAGAGATCTATGCAGGCAAGGCAAATTCAACAAGTATCATACCTGCAAGACTGCATTGAGAAGGTATGAACAGCTCGTTCGCGAAGGAGGCCTTGACATTCAACAGCTGTACATCGATAGAGTTAAGGAAGGGCTGATTGTACCATTCTGCGAGGACTTCTGGCTGAGATGGATTCAGATTCCTATGATCAGACACAAGCTGGAAGAGTCCTACCAAGAGTCCATCAGGGACTGGTGGAAAGGATCAAGAGGAAGAGAAGGCCTTGAAAGGTTTGAAAGAAGAGCAGACGAATCTGCAAACAAAAGGTCTTCGTTTTACTAAGCTGTATTCATATACCCCCTTATGATCCTTGTTGTATTTTTGATGTTGTAAAATTTCTATCTCTTAAATGAAGAAATTTTTCTTTCTGCTCTGACCAAGTTCAATTCTTATGAACTCATGCATGCTGTTTGTGTTTTCCTGTTGAGTTTGTTGAAAGGAATAGCATGATGCATCTCTGATGAATCCAGGATTAGATTTATTTATTCAAAGCTGTGCAAGCATGTAATCTGGATAAACCATATGAGTTAAAGTAAAATGAAACTTCTTCATGAATGAAATATTGTAAAGGTTTTGTCATCATCAAAAAGGGGGAAATTGTTGGGATTTCATTGTTTAGATTTTGATGAGACAAACCAACCATGTAATAGGAAGTTTTGAGTACCCCATTTTCACATTGTTTAAGTGAATAAATAGACTAGAATTGAGTCTTGAGTCAAGGATTGAAATAGAGGTTAAAAGAGGATAAAGCTGCATCTAAGCTTTAAAGGAAGATATCGCTGCAAGAAGGCAGGATACAGTATCGCTGTATGAAGGCAGGATACAGCAAAGCAAGGAAGAATGGCGTGCAGCATCGCTGCATAAAAAGGATACAGGAGTACTGCTAGAACGAAGTTACAGCAGCACTGCCAGATGATACTGCAAGCAGGTCTAAAATACAGCAGCACTGAAAGTATACATCAGCTGCACAGAGACCAAGGATACAGCGCAGACTTACAGTACAGTTAAGTAAATACAGCGCCAACTACAAGATGAAGTATCCTGCAAATCCCAGGAAGGATAAATGCAGTACGAGGAACGGAGATCCAAGTAGGGACAAAAGAGCCGTTCAAGAAAAAGTCAAAGTAGCAGACACGGAGCCAATAAGAAGATGCCACATGGACTGACGCGCCGCAGAAAGCTGCGAGCCGCAACTGCCGCATTAAATGCTCCGAAAAGAAAGGTCAGTCACATTAAATGCGAACCATACTTTGGCTAGACTATTTCAAATTCAAAAGAGGGATGTCTCCTTCAACGGACATCTTCTCCTACAAGTATAAATAGAGGTCGAGGAGTACTGAAGCTGACTACTGTTACTGAGATCTAATTTCTATACGCGAAAGTTTCGAGCTTACAAATTTAAAGTATTCAAGCCAACAGTTTCAGTCACTCAACCTATCGAAGTGAAGCAGAGTTCAAGCTGAAAGATTCCTTACGGATTCAGAAGCTCACTTCGAAGCACAAGTTGAAGAAAACCTTTTTTTATCCTTTTAACCTTGTTGCTGTGTGCTTAGGTTGTTTTAGTGGTGTCAAGCAGTTGATAGGAGAGATCCTTGCTGTTTGTTTTAGTTGTCTAGTGTTAGGCAGCTTCCCTGTGTGGGAGTATAGAACCCTGTGTGGGTTAGCCTTTGAAGTTTGCAGTTGTTGTGTGTACGCTGGACTTCAGTAGGTGGTTTGCTTTGTAAAGTTGATAGATTGTTAGGAGAGTCCTGTAATTCAATCTTGCTTAACAAAGTTCCTGCTCGAGGAGTAGTAGAGTGGACGTAGAAGGATTACACCACCTTCGAACCACTATAAGCCATAAGTATTTTTATCGTTTTATTTATCTGTGATTATTTTCTGCATATATCTATCTCTTCTCATCATAAAACGTTTGAAAGAAGCATTTTTGTGCAAAACAGCCTTGTGTTTAAAAGTATATTTCCGCTGCGTACAAAACTCCAGGTTACAGCGTGCAGCACTGCATTCTAGCGCTGCAAGCAGTAACCATCTATCACTGCAAGCTCAAGTAACTTGCAGTGCAGAACGGTTGTTTTAAAGATTTTGAAAAATCGACCAAGGTTCATTCACCCCCCCCTCTGAACCTCAGACACCACTTGGGACCAACAAAATGATATATGAGTACTGTAAGAAAAAGATACAACAGTACTGCCCGAAGATACTGCAAGAAGGTCCAAGTTATAGCAGCACTCTAAGAAGACATCAGCTGCACCCAGACCTAGGATACAGCGTAGAGCTTACTGTCCAAAAAGTCAACAGCGCCTATCACAAACAAAGAAGTATCCTGCAATCCGAGGAAGGATAAATACAGTACGATGAATGAAGATCTAAGCAAGAATAAATAAAGCCGTTCGAGACAAGATCAAAGTTGCAGACACGGAGCCAATACAAAGATGTCATGTGGGCTGACGTGCTGCAGAAAGCTGCTAGCCGCAACTGCCGCATAAAATGCTCCGAAAGAAAAAGTCAAGTCGCATTAAATGCGAGTCATGCCTTTGATCAAGTACTTCAAATTTAAAAGAGAGATATCTCCTTCAACGGATATCTTCTCATACAAGTATAAATAGAGGATGAGAAAAACTGAAGCTGGTTACTGAAACATTTGCACAAGAACTCACAAGCTTTCAAGTTATAAACATTCAAGTCTACTATCAGTTTCAGTCACTCAACCTCTGTGAAGTGAAGCATGCTCAAAGTTGAAAGATCCTTTGAAGGATTCAGAAGCTCACTTCACCGCACCAGTTAAAGAACAAATCTTATATACTTTTAACCTTGTTGCTGTGTGCTTAGGTTGTTTTAGAGGTGTCGAACAGTTGATAGGAGAGATCTTTGCTGTTTGTATAGTTGTCTAAGTGTTAGGCAGCTTCCCTATGTGGGAGTGTAGAATCCTGTGTGGGTTAGCCTTTGGAGTTTGCAGCTGCTGTGTGTAACACCCATTTTCAAGAAAACCCTACATTGCATATTTTATAAAATATTTTTTATCGTTCAAGTATACTTTTCTTATATTATTTAGTTTATGATTTAAAAATCATATTATGATCGATAATTTTAAAATCTTTATGATCTAATATCTCTTTCGATATTTTAAGGATTTTGCAGGATAACTTTTGGAAGAAACCGAGCTCGATCTCCACTCACTTGACACATATGAACGGAAGTAAAAGATAAGATGTTAGTTAATTTTAAATGAATTATATGATATTAAGCTCATATGCTAATTTTATTCGTTACCGCTTTCGAATGCTTTCTTTTATGAAGTTTTACTTATAATCTTTATATGTTAGTTTATGTGATGAAACATAGATTTCTTGAACATGAATTTATGCATCATAATGTAGATAAAAAATATGTTCTTTTACATAAGTAAATTATATAAGTAAATGATATGTTTTGTATAAGTTATGCTAATATAACACTATTGTTATATTAAATTTTTATCTCTTTATGTAAGCAAGTATACATGCATCTATATATATATATTATATATATAAGGAAAAAAAACAAAGAATAAAAAGGAAAAAGGAAATAAATATCTTTGCATTATTATATTGTATAAAATAGATATTACATCCATTATTGATCTACATAGTGGAACCTTCTACTACTTCACCTTCTATATATATCCTACTTCATATCATGCTACTTCTCCATACATCAAATTGAAATAGGCATAAGGAAACGTGCAACTCTCTTAGAAGAAAAGAGAAACAACAACAAAAAAAATATTTGATCTTTTAGAGGTATATAGCTAAAATTCTCTTTACTCTTTTGTTAAATTATGATATTTCATGAGTTATGCCATATATTAGAAGATCCAAAGATGTTCTTTGGCATTAGGTTTAGAATTTTATGTATTTAAAAATCTTGAATATGCAAAAATAATGCATGTGTAGGAGATGAAAACTGCAGGTATGTTCTGAGGAATTCGTAGGTTTATAGAAATTGGTTTTGCCTAAACCCTTTGGTCTAGTTTTAATATATGAAGTGAAGAACATGTGTGTAAAATTTCAGAAGATTTGGAGTTAAACTCGATTTTATATGATTTTTCTAAGATATGCTGTTCAGAGAGACAGTTTTTGTCTTTTTTTTGGGTCTGAATCAAACAATTTTATTGAATTGTACCCTTTGATTTTATGTATGATATTTTACTATCATTTAGAAACAGTTCTTAAGAATGCTTAGAATTTTAGTATGTAATTGTTTGAGTTCTGTACGATTTATGCCAAATTTTACAACGTAGTCGGTTTTCTGGGTAGGTAATGTCCTATTTTTGGTCTTGTTATAAAATTCATAACTAATTATTGAAAACATATATATATTCTATATTTCACTATGTTGTAGTAAAAGTTCTTATAGAGATGTAGAAATTTACCATGTAATTTTTAAAACCTTGTACAATTTATGATGAATTTTGCAAGAAAACATGTTTTCAGCCCTATTTGTAGAATATACGTTCTGTTTTTAGGTCCCAATAAAATTATTGTTTTGAACTGTATCCTTCGAATTTATGTATGATCTTTTATTATGTTTTAGATCCAATTCTTAGGTACGTATAAAAAATTTGTATGTAATTGTTGGAGTTTTATATGATTTATGCTGAATTTTTCAACACATGCTGTTTTCTGCATAGATCATGTCGTATTTTTGGTCTAGTTCTAAAATTTATAACTATTTATTTAAATCATATTCATAAGCCATATTTTAATAAGTTATATTATTTGTTCTTAAGAACAAGAGAAAATTTACCTTGGGAATTTTCAAGTAAAACTGAAATTATGAGAAGTTTTACAAGAAAACATGTTTTCACCATATAAAGTACCCTGTTTTCAGCCAACTTAGAAAATTCATAACTAATTATGCAAACCTTAGTTTTAGTTGATATTTTTATATGTTATACTTCAACATGTTTTTTAAATTCTGTGAAAATATGAAATTATTTTATGAATTCTATAATATTTGATAGATTTATCAAAATAGACTGATTTTGAGTTGAAATTGAGGTCAAAAACTAGTTTATAGAATTAATTTTATTTATATATGTAGATGATGAAAAATTGTGAATTTATAGAATATGATATCTAACACTATTATGTGACTATGTAAATATTCTTGTTATTTTTGGAATCACCTATGAATTATTAAAATTATTGTGGCTTTATGTGTCATTTTATGCCTAGAATCACTAATTTAAGTGTCTAAATTTTTAATATCACAAGTATGTATTAAATGAAGTATAATTATGCTTTAGATTAAAGAAATGTAATATAAAATAAAAAAGATTGTGTTATGACATAAGAGGCTAATCAATTAAGTGTGTCGAGCACAATCGAGACGATTGGTGTATCCAAAAGGAACCCTCAAACCCTCAGCTTTCAAGTGGGTAACTTTTACACTTTACTATATGTTGCTGATTAAATTAATATGTTATGTATGAAAATCTACGGCTGAAGCTCCATAGCTATAACCGATAGTTGCTTCACTATCGGGCGACGACCTTAAGGGCGAGAGTACCTGGTCTATGAAAGCAAGGTTTAGTGGGCGAGCGACTCCCACATTCCTTTATGTTATGTATGGTCCAGGGTGAGCGTGCCCGAAGGACATGTAATATGTGCTAATTAATTTGATTGTTTCAGTATATATTAGAGAGTACAGTTATCCCACTGGGATCCCTCTCCGAAGGTGTCTCATGATGTTGTTTTTCATTTTTTTCTGGTCCAATGGATGATGACGTGGACGTGTAGCAAGCTGGACTGAATTTTCATCACCCCTTTAATGTTCAAGTACTAAAATAATGTTTACTTTTGAGAACAGTATTATATTTTGGATATGTAAATTATGATACATAATGAACCTAGATTGATACTCCGGTATAATATGTTTGTTTTATCATGTTATCTCATATAAGTATATGTCCGTAGATTTAACCTAGAAATGTGGGTGAAACACGAGTCAAAATAAGTTATGTCATGTTTTAAAAAAAAATCTCGTGTTTTCGTTTTAGACTCCCGCTATAATATATCTCATGAATTCTTTAGTTTTATGAATGTAAAGGGTGATGGTCTTTTTCTAATTAATGGAACTAGGGTGTTACAGTGTGTACGCTGAACTCTAGTAGGTTGTTACTTTGTAAAGTTGATAGATTGTTAGGAAGGTCCTGTAATTCAATCTTCCTTAACGAAGTTCCTGCTCGAGAAGCAGTAGAGTGGATGTAGAAGGATTACACCACCTTCGAACCACTGTGTTTTATTGCTTTCTTATTTGTGCTTATTTCATTCTTATATATATCTATCTCATAAGCATAAAACGTTTTGAAAAGGAGCATATTTAAGAAAACCAGCCTTGTGTTATAAATCATATTTTTCACTATGTATAAACTCTAGTTACAGCGTGCAACACTGCATCCTAGTGCTGTAAGCAGTATCTATCTGGCGCTGCAAGTTCAAGTAACTCACAGAGCAGAAAGGTTTTTTTGAATGATTTGCAGAATTGACTGTTGTGACCGAACTAAATGCTGATACCTTTGAACTGGTTTTTGAGCGAACTGATTTGGACCGGGTTTCTTTACCTCGCTATAATTGTTATATGCGAACTACTCTGATAGGTGAACTATGTTTGTCCCGGCGAACTATGTTAGCTCGAAATGTGGCAACGAACTGAATGATTAGATAAGAACCAACTAATCCTAACAAACTAATCCTAACTGCCCGCTACTTTCGCGGGTCTGTTATTCATATCCCTTATTTCTAGGGTAATATCGAGCTAATCCTTGACTTCCTGAGAACTTCTACTTCAACTACAACTAGGACTCCTATTCCTACTGCAACAAGTATTAGAGAGTATATATATCCTTGCTTTGTTCACTTTTTACACACACAATTCATAAAATATGCATACTTATTACTTGAGAGAATTCAGAGCAATTCGACTGACTTGAGTGTCGGAGTCCCATCGCCGGGAACCTCTTCTGGTGTTTATTTTGTAGGTTTTTGGATTCGAGTGTTCAAGTTTTTGAGTTTTGGTTTCGAGGAAGCGCACATCAGACTGGAACAACATCAATTGGCGCCGTTTGTGGGAACATATTGAGCTTTAAGATGTTGAGTAGGCAAGTATGGTAAATACCAGATCACAAAGAACGGAAATTGGTGGGCCTTCCAGAAATCGGGAGGATGAGGTAGAGAGCCAGAATACCATCCCAGTTGATCCTCCTCATCCTGTTCCTTCACACCATTACCTTAACACCTGGAGAACTTTCCGATTTGATATCGGCGGTAGTTCAGAGAACTTTGAGTGCACAACGAGTTAAGGGGCAACCAGAAAACATCGAGGGTAAGACAGAGAAAAACCAACCGGTGGACAAGTCACAAACTAATGAAAGAGAGAGTCGTTTCGATCATCCTAGGGGTCAAAAACGAGAACATGCCGAGCTATCAGAGGAAGTTGTGGAATTACGAAGGGAGCTGAGGGAAGCCCATCAAAATGCTCGCCGAGCTCCACGAAACTCAAAGGAAAACCCTTTTTCTGACCTGGTTATGAAAGATGAGCTACCCGTCTCTTTTCGGCCGGTGAATTTCGAGTACGATGGCACTGTTGACCCATGGGAACATTTGTGCCGATTCGAAAACACCATCCTTTTACACCGGTATTCTGATGGTATTAAGTGTAGGGTGTTCGCCACCACCCTCACCAAAGCCGCGCAAACTTGGTTCAGTCAGCTAAACGACGGAGTGATTAACAATTTCGAACAATTATCCGATCTGTTCTTGCAGCAGTTCGCCAGTGTTCGGAAGCAAAAACGATCTGCTCAAACGCTATTCGGAGTCAGGCAAAAGATGGAGGAAACATTGAGAGAGTATGTCAAAAGATTCACCGCTGCAACCCTGGAGGCTCCTGAGGCATCGGGCGATTTGGTTGTTAGTGCCTTCATTCAAGGGTTGAAAGAAGGTGATCTTCATACTTCTCTGGTGAAGAAGACACCCCTTGATTTTGATGATTTATTACAAAGAGCTACCAAGTATATCAATCTAGAAGAAGCAGTTCGGATTAAGAAGGGAGAGGCTTCTAACCGAGTGAACAAACCACGTGAGCAGGAAAGCATGAGAAAACGAAACTTAGACGAACCCCGAACAAAATTTGCACTTCCACAATTAAGAGATAGTAGGGGAGGCCGAAGATATGAACGATAGACGCCATTGACGATTCCTCCTAAGCAAGTGTTAATGGAAATCTGGAATTTGCCCCAGTTAAAATGGCCGACGACCTGGAGCCCAAATCCCAAAAAACCATCCACCTTCGGCAATGGAAAATTGTGTCGGTTCCATAATGAATATGGCCATAGTACTGATGAATGTTGGCATTTGCAAGACGAACTGGAGAGGTTGATTAGAGAAAACAGATTGGCTCGATATATTCAACAGCATCCGCAGGAACGCAAAGATCAGCGAGATGGTCAGCGAGGACCAAGAAGGAACAGAAGATAAGAATGGCTTGAACTACCTTCACCTCCACCAAATCCACAGCACAATGAGCCCGGAAGAGAAGAAAGACCTACCATACACATGATCATCGGAGGCCTTACTGATGGAGATTCAAATAGAGCTCGTAAAGCAAGATTAAATTCAGTTCGACAAGGATGTGTTGAAATTCAAACCATTTTTGACGATGTAGTAATAGAGTTTGGAGCTTGCGATAAGGTGGCAATCCAAAGTCCCCAATTTGACGCTTTGGTAATTTCTGCAGAAATCGGAGGTTTTGAGATTAAGAGAATATTCGTAGATACGGGGAGTTCGAGAGACATCATGTTCATGGATTGTTTCAGGAAGATGAGGTCCACGGTGGAAGTAAAATCAGTAAAAACTTCTCTTTATGGTTTCTCGGGAGAAGCAGTGGCTGTTCTTGGAAAAGTCCAATTACCTATGGTATTAGGAGAAGGAGAATGGAGACATAATAAGACACTAACTTTCCTGTTAGTGGACGCGCCTTCTCAGTATAATGTGATTCTCGGTCACCCATCGTTGGGTACCTTTGTAGCAGTTATCTCGCCGGCACATCTGATGATGAAGTTCCCCATCGAAAATGATCAGGGCCGAATTCTTGGGGTATGAGTAGTTCATGGTGACCAACAGACAGCTCGTCGATGTTACGTCACTGCAGTTCGTCAATTAGAGTTCAGAAAGCGAAGTTTTGAACAAAGAGACGATTTTGATCGAGAAAGAGACGTTAGTCACAAAAAGGGACGAGAAGCGAACACGGCTGAGTTCGAAGAAGGAGAATTGATGACCGTCGAACTAATTCCGGAACAATCTGGTCACATCGTCCGTCTCGGTAGTGACTTAACCGAGCAAACTGAAAAGGAAATAATAGAAGTATTAAGAGAAAATGTGGACTTGTTCGCATGGAAGCCGGAAGACATGAGAGGAATAAATCCGGATGTGGCTGTTCACAAATTGAATGTCAAACCCGAAGCTCGACCCATCAAACAAAAGTTAAGACATTTCAGAGAACAGCAGAATGAGATTATTGAGAAAGAAGTCAGGAAGTTATTGGAGATAGGACATATTGAAAAAATTCAGTATCCCCGGTGGTTAGCCAATGTCGTTCTGGTGCCTAAGTCGGAAAACAAGTGGCGCATGTGCATCGACTTCCGTGATCTCAATAATGCTTGCCCCAAGGATTATTATCCGCTTCCCCGAATTGATAAGCTGGTTGATTCAACGGAAGGGTGCGAACTTCTTAGTATGATGGATGCAGCCCAAGGGTATCATCAGATCCTGCTACACCCAGAAAACAAACCCAATGTTGTTTTTATCACCTCGTCGGGAACATATTGCTATACGGTGATGCCATTCAAATTGAAGAATGCGGGGGCTACTTATCAAAGGATGGTGGACAAGATGTTTGCCTATCAGTTAGGGCGAAATATGGAAGCTTATGTGGATGATATGTTAGTAAAAAGTGCTAAAGCGAACACTCATCCTTTGGATTTAAGAGAAACCATGACGACCATTCGGAGGAGCGGAATGTGTTTGAACCCTGCAAAGTGTTCTTTCGGAGTAAAGGAGGGGAGGTTTTTGGGATACATGGTTACTGAAAGAGGAATTGAGGTCAATCCCAATAAAATCCAGGCTATACAAAACATGACCGCTCCTCGAACTATGAAAGAAGTACAAATCCTAACTGGTCGGGTAGTTGCTTTAAGCCGATTCATCTCCAGGTTGGCGGACAAAGGGCTACCTTTCTTTAAAGTTCTCAGAAAAAGTAGCCAGTTCGGCTGGAACGAACAGTGTCAGAAGGCGTTCGACGATCTGAAGGTTTTCCTTGTTACGCTTCCCCTATTAAAACAACCAATCCAAGGGAAACCGTTGATAGTATACCTGGCAATTGGAGAAGAGTCGGTCAGTTCGGTTCTTGTGAGGGAAGTAGGCAAAGACTAGTTCCCGATATACTTCGTCAGTAAAGTCCTTCAAGATGCAGAAATACGCTACTCAGAGATTGAGAAAGTAGCATATGTGTTGGTGACCACGGCCAGAAGATTACGACCACATTTTTTGGGCCATACGATCATAGTACGAACTGACCACCCATTGAGCATCATCTTAGGGAAGCCCGACGCATCAGGACGATTAGTTAAATGGGTTGTCGAGTTAGGCCAATTTGACATTAGGTATGAGCCACGAATAACGATTAAAGGTCAAACTTTGGCAGATTTCATACAAGAGACGACTCGGTTCCAAGAAAAGAAAGAATGAGAACTCTTTGTAGACAGATCCTTATCCCGTCATGGAGCTAGAGCTGGTATCTTGTTAATTAGTCCAGAAAAAGATGAGCTACAGTTTGCTATTAAGTTCTTGTTCAAAGCCTCTAACAATGAAGCAGAATATGAAGCCTTCCTGCAGGGTTTAAGAATAGCCGAACAAGTTGGTGCTCGTCATGTAATAATTAAATCCGATTCACAACTAGTAACTCAGCAGTTGCAAAATCGATGCGAAGTCAAAGAGGACAGGATGAATTCTTATGTAAAGAAAATCAGGGAGATGGAGAGCAGATTCGAGAAACTTCAAATTGAACAGATCCCTAGAGGCGAGAACCAAACGACGGATTTGCTGTCTAAAATAGGTAGTTCGCTTCAAGACTGTTCCCAAAAAACTATCACAGTAATGGGAGTGGAAAGAGAAAGGGAAGTAATGAACATCGATGACACAATGAAGTTCGATTGGAGAACTCCTTTCATACATTTTCTAGAAGGAAAAAGAGAAGAGACCGAAAAAGAAATAAAGGAGTTGGTAAGACATGTTTGATTCTATTATCTTCTTAATGGGATCCTATACAGAAAAACCTTACTGGTAACAGATGCTCGGTGTTTATCAAAAGAAGAAGGGATCAAGGTATTAAGAGAAGCCCATGAAGGAGGATGTGCCGAACACGTGGGAGCTAGAGCTTTAGCTCGTAAAGTAATGCGAGCAGGATTCTACTGGCCTATATTAAAAAGTGACGCAAATGAAATAGTCAAAAAATACGAGACTTGCCAGAAGCATGGATGGTGAATTCATACACCGGCCACGGATATGCTATTTGTCTATTCACCGTGCCCTTTTGCTAGATGGGGTATTGACATTGTAGGCCTGTTTGTGAAAACTCGGGGAAGTAAACAGTTCGTAGTAGTAGCAGTGGACTATTTTACTAAATGGGTCGAAGCCGAACCCTTAGCTAAAATTACTGAAGCCGAAATGATCCATTTTATTTGGAAGAACATCTGTTGCAGATTCGATTTACCCAGGATCTTGGTATCAGATAATGGAACTCAGTTCCGAGGGAAACAGATTGTCGAGTGGTGCAAAGAGTTGAAGATCTTATAAATATTTACGGTAGTTGCTCATCCTCAAGCAAATGGACAAGTCGAAGTGGTGAACAGAATTATACTGGACGGGCTGAAAAAGCGACTAGAGTCTGAGAAGTCTAATTGGGTAGACGAATTACTGTCGGTTCTGTGGGCATATCGAACTGCACCACGGTCGACGACGGGAGAAAGCCCCTTTAGTCTAGCCTTCGAAATAGAAGAAGTGGTGCCCGCAGAAATCCAGGGAGAGGCATTGAGAATCACAAATTTCGAACCCCTGAAGAATGAAGAACTAATTAAGATCGATTCAATATTCTTGGACGAACTATGAAATTAAGCTAGAATTCGGAATGAGTTATACAAGATGCGTGTTCAGGCGGCATTTAACAGGAAGGTTCATAAAAGGTAGTTCTAGATCGGTGATATGGTTCTAAGGCAATCAGATGCCTTGGTTAACATTGGAAAATTGGAGGCTACTTGGGAAAGAGCGTATATAGTATCGAAGATTCTTGTAGGGGGTCTTACGAACTGACTGATAGAGAAGGCAAATTGTTACCAAGACCCTGGCATGTGAGCCATTTGAAGAAATTCTATGCGTAATACGCCATTCATGTATGATTACTTTCTAAAATATCTGTTATTTTAATAAAATAAGTCGATATTCGACCCGTGGATGTAGGCTAATTTGGCCAAACCACGTTAAAATGGATGTGTCTTTACGATTCTGTTCAAGATCCGTATTATTGTTAGTTTGAAGGATTGAAATTAAATGATTTCTCCTTGGAAGCTTTGATCGACCGAACTGATCAAAAAGTCTTCCCTTGGAACGAACTGATTGATTTCTCCTTGGAAGTTTTGATCGACCGAACTAATCAAAAAACCTTCCCTTGGAACGAACTGATTGATTTCTCCTTGGAAGTTTTGATCGACCGAACTGATCAAAAAACCTTCCCTTGGAATGAACTGATTGATTTCTCCTTGAAAGCTTTGATCGACCGAACTGATAAAAAACCTTCCCTTGGAATGAACTGATTGATTTCTCCTTGGAAGCTTTGATCGACCGAACTGATCAAAAGTCTTCCATTAGAATGAACTGATTGGTTTCTCCTTGGAAGTTTTGATCGACCGAACTGATCAAAAACCTTCCCTTGGAATGAACTGATTGATTTCTCCTTGGAAGTTTTGATCGACCGAACTGATCAAAAACCTTTCCTTGGAATGAACTGATTGACTTCTCCTCGGAAGCTTTGATCGACCGAACTGATCAAAAGTCTTCCCTTGGAATGAACTGATTGATTTTTTCTAGGAACGTTTTGATCGAGCGAACTGATCAAAAACCTTCCCTTGGAACGAACTGATTGATTGCGAAACAGATTGATTATTTTCTGGGATGTTTTGATCGAATGAGCTGATCAATAACCTTCTCTTGAAGCAAGCTGATTAATTATGAGACAAACTGATCAATTATTTTCTCTCGGAATTTTCTTGATCGAACGAACTGATTAATATGTTTCTTAGGAATATCTCAAGTTCCTTTGGGAACCATTGGTTAAACTAATACATTGAGGCTTGTATTTCAAAACATCAAAACATTTGAAATATTTCAAAGTTTCAATTTCAGAAAAGTTATACGAAGTACTCCTAAAACAAAAATAAGATAAAAAATACATCTAAGTCTCAGAAGGGCCTTCCGGAGGCGAACATCTCCTCCAGCAAATCGGAGATTAAGTTCGAAGTCGCCTCGCCGGACTGCAGAAGAGACAAACCAGTACTTGAGCGGGAGGGGAGAATTTCTGAGATGGATTGCTCTAGAAACCCGGACCACCACTCGGCATCAATGCCCTCGTTCGGATCCCCTCTCCAACCCGGAGGAATAGGAAAGGTTTCAGCCAACTTTCCACCCAGAACGGGAATATCGTATTCGAACAAGGATTCCGGCAAAATTTGACCGGTCTCCCGTTGAAAACGTTCAGCAATCTTAGTCACTTCTTCCTGGCGCAGGCGAACTCCTTCCTTGAAGTATGCTTCGACCATCGGAGCAGCTTTGGACAGAAAGAGAACGGAGTCCCAGAGACGATGAATGATTTTTTCACGATACTCTGCGGCTATCAACTCCATCTCCGAGCTCCGGACAAACTGATGAAAACCTTCAGCAACCCTAGTTTTGAACATACTTGCCCCGAACTGAGCTCGCGCGGCTCTCTCCCGTTCTAACTCCTCCTCCAACCTTCGATTCTCAGCCTCCACCAAAAGAAGAGCATTTTGCTTCTCCATCGCAAATTTCTCTTTAGCCAAAAGCAGCTCTTCTTTCTGAGCTGCCTCCGAACGGGCCAGTCCCAGGTCTAGATCGCTCTACTCCAGTTGAGCTGATAGTTTCTTGGACTTCTCGAACTGAAGGGCCAGATCACTCTCCGACGTCTTTTTCTCGTCCAGCATCTCCGTCAACTTTTGACGAGCTTTTTGGAGCTGGGCTCGACGACGGAGAGCTGTCTTAGCTAAACCATCGAAAAAAAGTTTCGCCTTCCTTATCTCCCTCTCCTTGGCATCTTCCTCTTCCCCCTCGGTCGCTTTTCCTGATGGCATCTCTGAACCACCGGTCTTTTCGGAAGTTCACGACTTCTTGACTCGAGGTCCCCACAAACTAGAAGACCCTCTTTTCTTAGCAGAAAAAGTCTCCGCCGTCGGAAGATCACTGGCTTCCCCGGTCAGATCGATCGGTTCCGAAGTCAAGCTGGCGATAGGGCGCGAACGAGATGGACTTCGCGGGGAAGAAGCGGGGGCACCAGCTGGATTAGCGGTTAGCTCGAGATCAGTAGGAAGCGCATTCTCTTCCTCAACAATATCAGCGGCTGACTGGGGTGTTCGGTTGGCGAGTTCAACAAGACGGTTCTCTTCTGCCTGTTTACAGCTCGCCGCCAGGTCAGTATTCACCGTATGCTGGGAGGTCGAATTGGGAGTCTGTTCCGCTTTAGGAACCTCGCTCGTAAAACTAAAAAATTTGTTCATGGCGTGATCTGTAAAAGAAATAATTTGTAGGTGAGTAAGCAATTCGGAACAATAAACTCATGGTTAAGAAAGAATAAAGTCAGGAGCAAAGGTAACCTAAGTTGAATCTGGGGGGAACTTGACTGTTCGGATAGAATCCCCAGAAAGACAATAGAGATACATCCGAACTCAGCTGCACTATATCGAACCACCCCTTCTCAAAAATCTCATTTAAAAGAGAGATTATGTTATCTGTGGGAGGAGCATGATCGAGCTGAGGAGAGCTTTGAGTCCAGGGAAGAGAAACAAATGGTTGGTTCGCTGGTTCGCTAATAAAACAATAATGACTCTCCCAGGAGCTAATCTTATCATCCCCAGGAAAGAGAAAGGCAGCTCGCCTCGCACCACTACGAGGACTTAAATAAAAATGAAAGGGATTGGTATTTTTTAGAACAAAACAAGATCGAAAACAGGTCACGGAGGGTTCGACCCCCATCCATTTACAAACCATATAGAAAGAGACTATGTAGCTGATGGAGTTCGGGTGGAGTTGGTTCGGACATATCCCGAATGCCGAACCAATTTCTAAAAAAGAAAAGATGGATGGGGGAAACTAAGCCTAAGGTAACGTGTTTTAGAAACCAGGTCTGATGCCCCGGAGGAGCTCGGTGAGGTCGATCCTCGGGAGTCGGAATGACTACGGCGTAACCTCCTACGGTAAAAGAGCTAAGTAGAACGGTATGGGTAGGGGTGATTTTGGTTGCAGAAAAGACCTCTTCTACAGATTTCTTCCTAGGTTTTTTTAGAGAGATAAGATTAGAAAGAAGGAAAGAAGGGTACCTGAAGTTACGAGGAGAAAGCTAAAGATTTGAAGAAGAAAGCTCTGCTGATAAACGTCTACAGTAAAATCTCGCAGAAAAGTTGTGTGAAGATAATGGAAGGAATATATATAGAGGTAGGGTTCCTCGATTTCGGGGGAAAAAATGAAAAGACGCGAACTATTCACCGTTGGATACGAGAAGATCTGACAGAGGAAAACGAAAAGGCATTAGGCGGGAATTGCTTTTCACCACATGTCACACGTACGGAGTGATTGCAGCTGAAAAGACGTCTCACCTCGGAAAAAAGCGCCAAGTATGTTCGATCACCGCCTTAGCGAACTCCCTTAGTGTATGATGACATACACTCCGAAAGGGGGGAGTACTGTTATGACCGAACTAAATGCTGATACCTTTGAACTGGTTTTTAAGCGAACTGATTTAGACCGGGTTTCTTTACCTCGCTATAATTGTTATATGCGAACTACTTTGATAGGCGAACTATGTCTGTCCCGGCGAACTATGTTAGCTCGGAATGTGGCAACGAACTGAATGATTGGATAAGAACGAACTAATCCTAACTGCCCGCTACTTTCGCGGGTCTGTTATTCATATCCCTTATTTCTAGGGTAATATCGAGCTAATCCTTGACTTCCTGAGAACTTCTACTTCAACTACAACTAGGACTCATATTCCTACTGCAACAAGTATCAGGGAGTATATATATCCTTGCTTTGTTCACTTTTTACACACACAATTCATAAAATACGCATACTTATTACTTGAGAGAATTCAGAGCAATTCGACTGACTTGAGCGTCGGAGTCCCATCGCCGAGAACCTCTCCCGATGTCTATTTTACATGTTTTCGGATCCGAGTGTTCGAGTTTTTGAGTTTTGGTTTCGAGAAAGCGCACGTCAGACCAAAACCACATCATTGACCAAGGTTCATTCACCCCCCTCTGAACCTTGGACACCACTTGGGACCAACAAGTGGTATCAAAGCGAGTTGGGTTAAAAGCCAACTTATCTGGTCACCTACCCAGATCCGCCTTACACTTGTTGTTTTCTCTGCATCCAAAATCTCATTCTTACAGCATATCATGGATTCTTTTAATCACAAGCTACCCATGTTTTCCATAGAGGAATATGACGATTGGAAGATAAGAATGTAGACACATCTATCAGCAATGAACGATGAAATATGGACGGCCAACACCGAAGGACTAATCATCCCTATATAGGTAAATCCAGTGCTCGGTAGAGAGTTAGAAGAAGGAGCACAGCCGCCACCAAACATCCTGGTCAAGCCAAGACAGGAATGGAACAATGAAGACAGGAAGAGAGCCAACCTAGACAATGTGGCTAAGAATGCTCTATTCATCACTTTGGATAAAGGCACGTTCATCAAAAGTTGGAGCAAAGAGATATGGGAAAAGCTGAAGCAAATATGGAAGGAGACAGAGCTCACCAAAGATAACAAGATCTCCAATGCTACCTAACTATTCGAGCTCTTCGAAATGAAGAATAAAGAAACTCTTGAGCAACTAGACCTGAGATTCACATCTATTGTGAATGAACTAGAAGCTCTGGGCAAGCACTACACTCAAAAAGAAAAGAACATGAAGGTGCTTAGAGCCCTGCCCGCGGAATGGGATAGCAAGACCACTACCATGAGAGCAACAACAACAATAGCGGCAACACCAACCTTAATAAGAGGAATGACTTTAGAAGAAGTCATCCACCTCCTCAGGTATCCTCCTCTCCACAGCCAAATACAAGCAATGTTGACTTGTGTTATAATTGCAGGAAATCGAGACACTATGCAAGAAATTGTCCATATCCAACGGCGCTAAGTATCCAGAAGAAGAGAGATAAAAGAAGAGAGATAAAAAAAAAGAGGAAAGACATAAGCTTCGAGCTCTCATAGGAGAAATGGAGAAGGTCAAGGATACAGCAATTTCGAAGGAGATGCTGAAAGCTGCAGAATCCTCTGACAACGACACTGAAACCTCATCCTCTAATGAAGAAGTGCTGGCAAAAGATTGCGAGGACAGTGAAGAAGATGAGGTAATCTATTAACCACTGTCCATACCTGAAAATGAGGAGTTGAATATGATCCACTCCCTAAAGAGGATCATGAGTGACTTTGAGCAGATCAACTCAATCCATGAGGATCTAAAGGTTGAAAATGAGAACCTAAGAATCAACAATGAGATCCTTAAGTGCAAGAACATTGATATTGCTAAAATGCTAACTGCATGTGAGCCTGATAACTCAAGGTGCAGTAAGCTGCAAAAGGAGGTCTCAAGATTAAATCTGCTGGTCACTAAGCTAGAAGCTGAGAAGGAAAGCTTGCAGTTCACGATAAGCACATTCAGTAAATAATTTAAAGATGCAAGAGATTGCATAAATCAAAACAGAAATCCTTTTGAAAAATCGAGTTTAGGTTACAGCAATCACACCTCTCAGAATACAGCAAGTACATCCAAAGCAGTTAATTTTGTTCAAACTGAAACCCCAAAGGAGAAAGAGTTACTCTATAACTCTGTAAAGAACTTGAACAAAACAGCAATGATGGATAAGGGGAAGAAACCCCATTGCTCAGCTACAGGGAGTAAGCTTGCATTTAAGAACTGGCTACAGCAGAAGTCATCTACTGTATACAGCAACCCACAAAGTTGCAACATAAAAGAAAATTTCCCACCAATACTGAGACTCATATGCCTAAACCTCATAGAGGATATACCAAAGGGAAGTATGGTGGAAGACCACACTACAAAGGTGTTGGTAACACATATGTTGTCTCTGCACACACTTTTAACAAGCAGTTTGTAAGATCAACTGCATACAGTCAGAGAACCAATAAATCTTACAGTAAAACAGTGACTGTTAAGAAAGTTTGGGTTCCAAAAGTAGCTAACACCAATGGACCCTTACAAAAGTGGGTATCTAAATCTATTTAAAATTGTTACAGGTTTCAGTGGCAGGTTGCAGTGGTGATGTATGGTACATTGACAGTAGCTGTTCAAGGCACATGACAGGTAGTAAAGAATCTCTCAAAGACTTCCAAGAATGCAAAGGACCTAAAGTCATCTTTGGAGATGATTCCAAAGGAAATACAAAAGGAAGTGGATGCCTAGTCAAGAGGAATATAAAGATCAAGGATGTATCCTATGTGAAAGGACTCAGATACAACCTTCTAAGCATCAGTCAGTTTTATGACAAGAGATACACAGTTGAATTCAATCTCAACAAATGCTTAATCAATGACAGTACATCAAATGAAGTCAAGCTTACAGGAACAAGAAGAGGAACATCTGTCTAGCTGATTGGAACTCCTCTATTCATCCAACATATTTTATTGTGAAAGGTCCACCAGAGCTTAGCTGGTTATGGCACAAGAGATTAAGCCACCTGAACTTCAAGACTATCAACAAGCTAGCAAGGAAAGGTCTTGTAAGGGGATTGCTAGATGTGGCATACAAGAAAGAGAATGTTTGTGGAGCTTGTCAGAAAGGAAAGCGAGTAAAGAGTTCATTCAAAGACAAGTTACAGAAGTCATCTCACAGGATTCTAGACCTTCTACATATGGACCTGTTTGGACCAGTAGAACTAGTAAGCATAAGGGGGAAAAAATACTCACTTGTAGTAGTAGATGACTACTCTAGATATACATGGACAATCTTCCTTGCTAAAAAATCAAAAACTCAAGATAAGCTACCTGACCTCATAAAGAAAATCCAGAATGAAAAGAGCTTGAGCATAGCGAAGATAAGATCAGACAGAGGAACTGAGTTCACAAACAAATTCATTGAGAAATTCTATTCTGATAATGGTATTCGACATTAATAATCTGCTGCAAGAACACCCCAATAGAATGATGTTGCTGAAAGGAGTAATAGAACCCTTAAGGAAGCAGCAAAGACAATGATAGCAGAGGCAGAAATACCCAAGAGATTTTGGGCTGAAGCAACCAACACTGCATGCTACACACAGAACAGATGTTTGATCATCAAGGATCTAGACAAAACTTCTTATGAAGTCTGGAATGGATATACACCAAATGTATCATATCTGTATATCTTTGGATGCAAGTGTTATATCCTCAACAATGGAAAAAAACATCTAAAAACCTTTGATACAAAATCAGATGAAGGAGTATTCTTAGGATACTCTGCTGTAAGTAGAGCTTTCAGAGTTTCTAACAAGAGAACCTTGGTGGTTAAAGAATCTATTCATATGGTGTTTGATGAACCACACTGTGACACCAAGAAGCTGGAACAACCTGCTGAAGACATAATTCGAAGGAAAGAGAATGTTGTTCCATATGTTGAAGGAGTTCTGCATACAGGAGAAGACAAAGAAGAAGAAGCTGCATCTTTGGATACAGTAGATATTCTTACAGCAGCAGAACCCCCAGTCATACAGCAACAAGAGGAGCAACCTAGACCAACATATATTTTTGAGCCTGACAGGACATGGCTAAGGAATCATCCTAAGGATCTTATAATAAGAGATCCATCCATAGGAGTAAGGACAAAAAGGTCCATCCCTCATGAAGCAATGTTTGCATGCTTCATATCTCAAATAGAGCCCAAGAATGTTGAAGAAGCCCTACAAAATAGCAACTGGGTACAGGCTATGCAAGAAGAGTTGAATGGTTTTGAAAGAAACCAAGTATGGCAAACAGTTGCAAGACCAACTCATCAAGGAGTTATAGGAACAAAGTGGGTTTTCAAAAACAAGTTAGATGAATCTGGAATTGTTGTGAGAAACAAAGCAAGATTGGTTGCTAAAGGATATTGCCAGGAAGAAGGAATTGATTTTGATGAGACTTTTGCTCTAGTAGCAAGGCTGGAAGCAATAAGGATTTTTTTGGCTTATGCAGCTCATATGGATTTCAATGTCTATCAAATGGACGTAAAAAATGCATTCTTGAATGGTCTTCTTACGGAGGAAGTATATGTTGAACGACCTCCAGGTTTTTAAGATCAAGCAGAAGAGAAGGTGTTTAGATTACACAAGGCCCTTTATGGACTTAAGCAAGCACCAAGAGCTTGGTATGACACCTTATCTCCTACCTGCTGGAGAATGGTTTCCAGAAAGAAACAGTCGACAAGACATTGTTCAGGATACAAGATGGAGATAGTGTACTGCTGGTATAGATATATGTGGATGATATCATCTTCGGATCCACCAACAAAGAGTTATGTGAGAAGTTCTCCAACTTGATGCAGTCAAAATTTGAGATGAGTATGATGGGAGAATTAAGTTTCTTTCTCGGGCTGCAAGTAAAGCAGCTGTCTGCAGGAACCTTCATCAGCCAAGTCAAGTACACAAAAAAGCTTATCAAGAAATTTGGCATGGAGAATGGTGCAGCAACATTGGTTCCTATGTCTACATCCATAAGCCTTGACAAAGATGAAGATGGTAAAGATGTTGATATCACAAAATACAGATAGTTAATCGGATCCTTACTGTATCTAGCAGCAAGCAGGCCAGACATCATGTTTGCAGTAGGAGTTTGTGCAAGATTCCAAGCAGTACTAAAGGAGTCATACCTTTTAGCTGTTAAGAGGATTATCAAGTATCTGAAAGGAACTCAGGAAGTAGGCCTATGGTATCCCAAGGAAGGAGGATTCAAGCTTAAAGGCTACTCTGACTCAGATTATGCAGGCTGTAAGATTGATCGGAAGAGTACCAGTGGGACTTGTCAATTTCTGGGAAATAAACTTGTTTCATGGTTTTGTAGGAAACAATCTTCAATTGCAACATCTACAGCAGAAACAGAGTATGTTGCAGCAGGAAGTTGCTATGTGCAGATTCTCTGGATACAGCAGCAATTTAGAGATTATGAGATTGAAGAAAAAGAGACTCCAATTCTCTGTGATAATACAAGTGCGATATCAATTACCCATAATCCTGTTTTTCACTCAAGAACGAAGCACATCGACATACGACATCACTTTATAAGAGATCACGTGGAAAAGAAAGATGTTGTGCTTGAGAAAGTTCATACGGATCTCCAGCTTGTAGATATATTCACTAAACCATTGAGTGAATCGAGATTTTCTATGCTTAGAAACGAGTTGGGAATTCTTTAGTTATGAGGTGAAAAAGATGGTGCAGAAGCCAGGGGGAATCTCTGCATGTTTGTGAGAAGCAGTAAGTATAGTGCTGTAAGCTACGCCTTCATGCAGCACTGGGTTCGAACAACACTGCATTCTTTATTCTTACAGTACAGCAGTCAACGAGAGTATAAGCAGAACTTGGTTACAGCATTTATTTCAAAAGAGTATTGATTACTCTGTAAACTCGTACCAAGAATGTTGCAATCTTAAAAAGTCATTTATTTAGGTGGCAAATCGCATGTCTTTCAGTATTTAATGCATGTCTGCGTGTGTTAGAAGTGGAAAGGGCACGGTCAGAAGCCACGTGCCTAGTAATGATTATTGACGATTTGACCCCTCCGTCTTTTTCTAAGGACTGTAAAATCAATTCCCTCTGATTTATCTCAACCGTCGATCTTACTACACGTCCCTTGAGATCCACCATAACCCCCATAACCGCCCTAATTCGAAATCATTTTTCACCATCACCCTAGGAGAGAAGTTTCTTTTTCGCAAAAATTTTCCTAAGTCCAAATTCTTTGAAACTCTTCATTTTCTCTCAGAAAAATCTATGGCTGCCAGACAATCCATTATTTTGGAAGATCATCTGATCAACCAGGAGCACGTCTATGCTTCTGGGTTGTATAATAATGGCTTGATACATAGGATTTTTTATGCCCTTCAGAGGACTCAAGTCATGGGGCTACTGGCCACAGTTTACGCTGGCTTCTCAGTGGAGTCAGTTCAACATTTTTACTCCTATGCTTGGATGGTAGAGGAGAGGAATTGCATCCTGTTCAGGATGGATGCAGATGGAGAAGAGCGATCTCTCACCATCAGAGATATCGCTGCCACCTTCAGCATTTTCGCCGGAGGTTTGTCCCCCAGTCAGCTTGTGACGTATGGGGACAACAATGCTCAAGAGATATGGGATCTCTTTCGAGCAAGGGACGCCGAGACCGAGATCAAGAGAAGCGCCCTGAAGAAGCTCTTCAAACCGAAGTTTGAACTCCTACATGACATCTGTACGTACTCCATCGATGGTAGGACGGAGAGCTATGAGAAGTGCACAGATATTCGGTTTCGGATCATGTCTGCCATCATGGTCGGAGATAAGGTGAACTGGGCGAGGTTCATCATGAAGAGGCTTTGGGAGGTTGACCCTAAATCTGAAACCAGTTCCTCGGATGACGCCGTACTCTTGGTCAGAAGGGCCCCACACAGCAAGAAGAAGGCTGCTGCAGCTATTGATTCCCAACTCTCTATAGCAAGCTTGGTTGTAGTTACTGTTGAGGATGAGGCACATCAGCCAGGATGTGACAAAGAGACTGGTGTGGAGGCTGGTCTACAAGGAGCTGACTCAGCTTCTTCACACGATCATGGAGCTCACACATCAGTACTTGATCCAACCTTCCAGCGGCTAGAAATATGGAGCTGCAATACAATCTCTAGAGGGAGATACGACTGTCTAAGGGGGAAATCTTGTTGAAGTGGAAGGATTTCCTGATAGTCGAGCAAGCTGTCCTGGAGTGGGCCAAATCAGAAGACATTCTAGCTCTCCTGCAACCTGAGTATGCAGCAATAGTGCAAGATCAATTAGCAAGCAGTGCTGCTCAGGGAGCGAAGGACAAGAAAAGAAGAAAAGCTCTTGCAGAATCTGACTCTGCAGAGCTGTCGATGAGAGCAGCTTTGAAAGACGTCCAGGTTTTCCTTACCCCGGCTATGGAGGCTGTAAGAAGGGGTAATGACGTCGTTTTTGCTCAAGAGCAAATCGACATCTTGAGAGTGGAGCAAGCTGAGGAAGCTATGCTGCAATAGACACTGCAACAAAGTGTTAAAGAGATCAGAATACAGCACACTCCTAGGAGGATGCGGGGAGAAGAAAGTTCAAGCCAACATCACGCAAACTTCTCTGCATACGAGCAAATGGTTGAAGGCCTCTCCAATATTGTCACGCTTGATTCTTTGGAGAAGGAGAAGCCTCAACTGATGGACTATGGCGATTTCTCTGTACGCATGGATGTTGCTGCTGCAGATTCTCAAAGGGAACCGACCACTATCATCAGAGATGTAATCTCTGACATTGCCGAGATCGATAATAACGCAACCATAGAGGAAGTTACAGAGGCTAGACTCCCTGTACTAGCCAAGACAGCAGTACAGCAGACAGTCACCCTTGAAGAAGCTGCTGAGGAAGCAAGGGTGGAAGCTGAGATTCTTGCAGCAGTGGAGCTTACAATGCTGGATGCTGCGGACGCTGTAAGAAACCAACCAGAGCTGCAAGAACCCATTCTTGCAGCAGAAGCTGTCCAAGTTACAGGACCGATCGAGGAGATGGGGTCCTTATAGAAGACCTCAGGGGAGGCTGTTGTTATGACAACACTCCCTGAGGGAGAGAAGACCTCTGCTGGGGAGGCTGTTGAGACAGTACCCACAGAGGATACTGGAATAGAAGCAGATGTAACCCCTGTGCAACTAGAGACACCTCAAGAGGAGATTGATGCTGCAGCTACTGCATGCTCTCAAGAACCTTCACAAGTTACAGCAGCAGAGGTTATTGAGGACGCTGAAGTGGATGACGCCGAATTCGCCAAGATGATGAGACCACGAAACATAGCTACTTACGGGCCAAAAGCTGGCGGAGCAGAAACTGTTACAATCTCATCCGATGAAAAGGAGGCAGAAGATGACGAGCAAGAAGGAATTTGGGGCTCATTCCTGAAGAGTCAATCGACAAGGTGGAAGCCGCTATTAGACATCTGGTGCATGCTCTCCAGGAGCACGAGTCTACCATACGGAACAGCCTCAGGGTTGCCGCCCAATTCCATACTGAAACCATGACTGGTTTCAAGAAAGACCTTGAAGCCCTACCTGGGATGATCGAAAGAACGCTCAATGATCACTCCCACAGGCTGTACATGGAACGGGTAAGGATGGAGGGAGAGCTGAAGATTGAAGCTGCACAAACTCGCCAAGAAATAAGGTTGTGCAAGCGCCATACTGAGAATGCCTCTGATAGGCTACAGACCCACTCCCTTGTCCTTGACATACTTCTAGAACCTTCTATAGACCTTCTCTTCAATGCTAACTTCACTTGGTTCTTTCCCTTCCTTGGGACATCTTTCCTTTCTAGTCGAATTTCCTACTTAGAGTAAGTTAGAGTAATAGGTTTATTATCGTTGGACTTGCTAAAGGAAGGCATGTCCCCTTATACCTAGTACCCTTAACGGAGCTTTGTCACAGTAAAAGCTTATTCATTTAGATACCCTACAATAAGGACAAGTAGATTAATAGCTTACCTATGATCTTTCTATTACTTTCGGCTAATTGGCCGTGCATTTGAGCATGGGGTAATAGGATCTCTTGGTTCTGGATTCGCTTACTGCGAGACTGACTCCTCTATCTCTGAGATACCACATGCATTTGACACCTCTGATAGGCTGCAGACTCACTCTCTCGTCCTTGACATTCTTCTAGACCGCACAACAGAACAAACCAGAAGAACCAGAAGTATGGACAACCGTTTGGGGAACCTGGAGTTGATCGTTGGAGAACTGAGGGATATCATATACTGTGCATTCCCTCAGTATACAGAAGCCTCCAAGAAAGCCCCAGAACCAACCCGAAGACCACATTCCAAGGTGATCCCAACTGCCCCTACTCAGCCCCCGGCTTTTGATGATGCCAAAATGGGGGAAGGATTTACTGAAAGAAGAAGAAGATGATGATGACCAGGCTTTCAACAAGAGGATAGGAGGTCTGGATCATCTGCTGCTACTGACATCCCCTCTCCAAAGCGCTGGAGAAGAGATGATGAAGGAGGAGCTGGTGCAGCTGTTGGAAACAGATCAGCAGCAGGTGCTGTATAAAACAGAGCTGCAGGCAAAGATGCAGCGCCCCCCTCTTATCATCATTCTAAGAGAGGGAATGAAAGCCAGCAACAAGGCTCAAGGAAGAGGATGAGCAGGGCCGAGACTGAAGGGCATCAGAGAGCATAAGAAGATCAGTATGCCTGGATACAAAGGCTCCGAGTAATTGGTGAGAGGAGAATTTTTGCCAGAGACCTCTACCAATATCCCCCTCAAGAAATCCCACGCCTTGAAACAGAAAACATATCTGCTGAAGTATCAGTATTGATGGATCAAAGGCCTGAAGGAGAAAACATGGCCTAGAGCTTTAACATCCTCAAAGCAGTCAAGTTGCCTACTGACAGAAATCCATCATTTGAGGAGATCACCTTGTTCAAACGATCAGAATACCTCAGGAACTTCAAACTTCTGTATAGAAAGGGTAAATTCAAAAGATACCACTCATGCCAATCTGTATTGAAGAGATATGAGCAACTTACTAGGGAAGGAGAACTAGAAATTCAAAATTTCTATATAGACTTAGTAAAGTAAGGCAGGATTGTGTCTTACTGTGAGGACTTCTGGCTGACATGGATTCAAGAAGAAGCTAGATCAGTCCTATCAGGAGTCCATCAGAGACTAGTGGAAGGGATCAAGAAAAGAGAAAGTCTGGAAAGATTTGCTGAAAGAAGACTCGAACATTCGTCTACTAAGCGGTCCTTGTTTCAGTAATATATCTACTCTCTTCTGATCTCTTTATGTAAATATATGTCTTGTAAAATTTCTCTCAGTTAATGAAGAAATTTTCTTTTTGTTCCTGATCAAAGTTCAAACCTTATGGACTTATGCATGTTTTTTACGTTTTCCTAATGTTATGTGTGGAAGGAATAGCATGATGCATCTCTGATGAATCCAGGATTAGTTTTTATCTGTTCAGAGTTTATCAAGTATGTAACCTGATGAAAAATGAGATAATGTAAGAGTAAAATCTTCTTAATAAACAAAATAATGTAAAGGTTTTGTCATCATCAAAAATGGGGAAATTGTTGGGATTTCGACGTTTAGATTTTGATGAGACAAAACATATATGTAATAGGAAGTATTGAGTACCCCATTTTTCACAATGTTTAAGTGAAGACATAGACTAGTTTTGAGTCTAGATATAAGTGCTGAAGATGGAGATTTTCATAAGTTACTTAGCTGCATCGAGCATATCGGAAAGATGTTGCCGCAAGAAAGCAAATACAGCATCACTGCAAGAAAGCAGTTATAGCACCGCAGCAAAGTAAGAAAGAACGGCGTGCAGCATCGCTGTAAGAAAAGGATACAGAAGTACTGTAAGAAAAAGATACAACAGTACTGCCCGAAGATACTATAAGAAGGTCCAAGTTATAGCAGCACTCTAAGAAGACATCAGCTGCACCCAGACCTAGGATATAGCGCAGAGTCAATAGTGCCTATCATAAACAAAGAAGTATCCTGCGATCTGAGGAAGGATAAATACAGCATAAGGAACGAAGATCCAAACAAGAATACATAGAGCCATTCGAGACAAGATCAAAGTTGCAGACACGGAACCAATACAAAGATGCCACGTGGATTGACGTTCTGCAGAAAGCTGCTAGCCGTAACTGCCGTATTAAATGCTCCGAAAGAGAAAATCAAGTCGCATTAAATGCGAACCATACCTTTGATCAAGTACTTTAAATTCAAAAGAGAGATATCTTCTTCAACGGATATCTTCTCATACAAGTATAAATAGAGGATGAGAAACACTGAAACTGGTTACTGAAACATTTGCGCAAAAACTCACAAGCTTTCAAGTTATAAACATTCAAGTCTACCATCAGTTTCAGTCACTCAACCTCTATGAAGTGAAGCAAGCTCAAAGTTGAAAGATCCTTTGAAGGATTCAGAAGCTCACTTCACCGCACCAGTTGAAGAACAAATCTTATATACTTTTAACCTTGTTGATGTGTGCTTAGGTTGTTTTAGAGATGTCAAACAGTTGATAGGAGAGATCCTTGCTATTTGTATAGTAGTCTAAGTATAAGGCAGCTTCCCTGTATAGGAGTGTAGAACCCTGTGTGGGTTAGTCTTTGGAGTTTGCAGTTGTTGTGTGTACGCTGGACTCTAGTAGGTTGTTACTTTGTAAAGTTGGTAGATTGTTAGGAAGGTCCTGTAATTCATTCTTGCTTAACGAAGTTCCTGCTCGAAGAGCAGTAGAGTGGATGTGGAAGGATTACACCACCTTCGAACCACTATAAACCATAAGTGTTTTATTGCTTTCTTATCCGTGCTTATTTCATTCTTATATATATATCTATCTCATAAGCATAAAATATTTTGAAAATGAGCATAATTGAGAAAATCAGCCTTGTGTTATAAATCATATTTGCCGCTACGTATAAACTTTAGTTACTGCGTGCAGCACTGCATCCTAGTGCTGTAAGCAGTAATTGTCTGGCGCTGTAAGTTCAAATAACTTGCTTAGCAAAATGGTTTTTTGAAAGATTTGCAAAATCGACCAAGGTTCATTCAGCCCTACCTCTGAACCTCGGACACCACTTGGGACCAACAGAGATATCTCTCATTTGAATTTAAGAGTACTTGATCAAAGATATGGCGCGTATTTAATACGACTTGACTTTTTCTTTTGGAGCATTTAATGTTGTGGTTGCGGCTCGCAGCTTTTTACAGCATGTCAGTCCACGTGTTGTCTTGGTATTAGCTCCATGTCTGTAACTTTGATCTTCTGTGGAATAGCTATATTTATTCTTGTTTGGTTCTCCATTTCTCGTACTACATTTATCATTTCTCAGATTTCAAGATACTTATTCTGTTTATCATAAACACTGTTGGCTGATTATCCAGTAAGCTTCGCGTTGTATCCTAGGTCTGTTTGCAGCTGTTTGTTCTTTACAGTGCTGCTGTAACTTGACCTTCTTGCAGTAGCTTCATACAGTACTGCTATATCTTTTCTGGCAGTATTTCTGTAACTTTTTCTTGCAGCGTCACTGCTTGTCCTTTTTACTTACTGCTTCTTGCAGTATTGTTGTATCTGCTTTCTTATAGCAGCTTCATTTTTAATTTCTCGATGCAACATTATTCATTTGAATTCCTCCATCTTTCAGCACCTATAACTAGACTCAATCCTAGTCTATGTTTTCACTTAAACATTGTGAAAAATGGGGTACTCAAACTTTCAATATTACATATATGATTTATCTCATCAAAATCTAAACATTGAAATCCCAACAATTTCTTCCTTTGTGATGATGACAAAACCTTTTACATTATTTCGTTCATGAAGGAAGTTTTTACTTTGCACTATATCATATTTCATCAGGATTACATACTTGATATGTTGAGAAAGAAAATCTAATCCGGGATTCATCAAAGATATATCTTATCTAATCCTTTATCACATAGCATCAAGATAAGCAAATAGCATGCAAAAGTTCATAAGAAATGAACTTGATCAAATGCAGAAAATAAAATTTCTTGATTATCAGAAAGAAATTTACACAGCATACAAAGAGATATATACAAATATGTACAACATCATAGATTGATTACTGCTGAAACAGGGACCTCCTTGTAGACGATTATTCTGGTCTTCTTTCAGCAGTCCTTTTTTCTTGCTCCATCCTCTCTCTAGATCCTTTCCACCTGTCTCGAATGGACTCTTGATAGGATTCATCCAGTTTCTCCTTGATCTTTGGAATCTAAATCCATCTCAGCCAAAAGTCCTCACAGTAAGACACAATCCTGCCTTGCTTCACCTGGGTTATGTACTTATTCTGAATCTCTAGTTCTCCATCCCTGACAAGCTGCTCATATCTCCTCAATGCAGATTGGCAAGTCTGAAACCTTTTGAAGTAGCCATTCCTACAGAGGTACCTGAAGTATCTGAGGTACTCTGATCTCTTGAATAAGGTGATCGCCTCAAATGATGGATTCCTATCAGTAGGCAGAACAACTGCCTTAAAGATGCTCATGCTCCAGAGCTCCTGTATCTATCTTGGAACCCTTCTCCTTTTTGACATCATCAAAAGCCGGGGGTGGAGCTGGGGCATCTTGAACTACTGCAGAGCGTGGTCTTCTTACAGGTGCTAGGGCTTGCCTGGATCCTTGGACATACTGAGGGAATACATTGACCATCATATCCCTCAGTTCTCATACGATCATCTCCAGGTTCATCAACCTATCATCAACACTTCTGGTTCTTCTGGATTGATCCATCATATGGTTCAAAAGTGTCTCCAGCAGCATGGAGTGAGATTGAACTTTTCTCCAGTAAAATCAACCGAGTTTTTGATCTCAACACGGTTGATTGTAGCTTCTCTCTTGAGCTCTCCCTCCGTTCTGATCTTGTCCCTGTATAGCCTGTTTGTATTTTCGTTCAGAGAATGTTTGATCATATCAGGTAGTGCTTCAATGTCTTGCTTGAAGCCGGACATGGTTGCTGCGTGGAATTTGGCGTTGACCCTCATGCTGTTCTGCATGTTAGACTCATGCTCTTGAAGAGCATACAACAAGTATCTAACAGCAATAACTACCCTGTCAATCGATTCATCAGGGGTCAGGCCTGTTGTTCTCTATGGACAGTAGCCGTACAGCATATGGGATCAAGGCTTGTGGTCATTATGCTACATCCTGCTCTCTAGCTACAGACTCTCCTTCAGCATCCGCATCCTCATCCTCGTTCAGGCTTGACAAGGGGCTTGAGAAACCCGAGGTGGGATCTTTATTTGTTTCTTCCTCACTAACCTCCTCAGTAATCTCTACTGCTGTATCCATGGTGGATCCTGGTAAGCTTGCAGCAGCAGCATCAACCTCCTCTTGAGGTGTCTCTAGCTGCTCAGGGATTACTTCGGCCTCTACTTTAACATCCTCTAAGGGTGCTATCTCAACAACCGTCCCTTCAGAGGTCTTCTCCCCCTCAGGGAGTGTTGTCTCAACAACAACCTCATCTGAGGTCTTCAACACGGACCTGTCTCCTCGGCCTGTCCTGTAACCTCGAGAGCTTCTACTGCAAGAATGGGTTCTTGCAGCTCTGGTTGGTTTCTTGCAGCTTCCAATGTATACAGCACTGAAAGCTCGATCGTTGCAAGAATCTCAGCATCCATCCTTCGTGTTTCCTCATTAGCTTCTGTAAGGGTGGCTGCTTGCTGTACTGCTGTCTCTGCTAGTACAGGGGGTCCAACCTCTGCAACTTCCTCTGTAGTCATGTCATCGGCAATTTCAACCATATCAGAGAGCACATCTCTGATAATGGCGGTCGGCTCCCCCTGAGTGTCTGCAGCAGCATCAGGAACATTACAAATTGGGGAATTGTCGTATTCAATGAGTTAAGGCTCTTCTTCTTCCAAAGGATCAAGAGTGACAAGCATCGAGAGGCCTTCAACCATTTGTTCATATGTAGGGGAGCTTAAGTTATGACTTGAGCATCGTTCTCCCAGCATTCTCCTAGGAGTGTGCTGTATCCTCATCTTTTTTACGCTTGCTTGTAGCACTTGTTGTAGCATGGCTTCTTCAGCCAAATCCACTCCTAGTGTGTTGATTTGCTCTTGGGAAAATGCAACATCATCGCTCCTTCTTACAGGCTCTACAGCCGGGGCTAGGAAGACTTGGACATCCTCTGTTGCTGTTTTCATCGGCAGCTCTGCAGAGTGAGATTCTACAACAACTTTACCCTTTCATTTGTCCAGTGCTCCCTAAGCAGTAGTGCATCTAGATCTTTCTTACACCAACGCTGCATACTCGGGTTGTAGGAGTTCCAGAATGTCTTCTAAGTTGGCCCACTCCAGGACAACTTGCTCCACAGTGAGAAATTATTTCCATTTCAACAAAATTTCCCCCTTAGCCAGTCTCATGCTCCTCCAGAGACTGTACTGCTGTTCCATATTTCTAGCAGCTGGGAAGGTGGGATCAAGCACTTGTTGAACATCCGCTCCATGATCGCGTGAAGAGGCTAAGTCAGTAACCCTTTGTAGACGAGCTTGTTCAACTGGCTCATCCCTTTTCTCCTCATCTGCTGCAACTATCACCAAACTTGCAGCAGAGAGTTGGGGATTGTCTCGCAAGGTCTGTTATTCAAATCTTACAACAGCCTTCTTTTTCCTACATGGGGAAACAACCTTGTTTGTCTCCTTCCTCGCCAGGGGTGCGTCATCATCTGAGGACGAGGATTTAGGTTCAGGTTCAGTCGTCCTTAGTGCCCTCTTGATGACAGGAAGATGACTCTCAACATCCTCATCTTCCTCTTCACCTCCGCTGTCTACAACTTCATCTTGCAGGGCCAGTATTGTAGATTTTTTATCTTTGGTTTTCTTCTATGCAATACCAGCACCCGCCATCTTCTTTTGGGTCTTACCCTTTTTTTTCTCTCCGAGATACCTAGCTTGTAGAGTAGAGAGCAGAAGGTGATGTCATAGCTCCTCCTTACAGTGCTCTTCTCTGCCTCCTCCCAAATCCTCTTCAAGATGAACCTAGCTCAATTCACCTTCTCTTCGGCCATGATGGCAGACATGATCCAGAAGCGGAGATTGGTGCATTTTTCATAACTCCCAGTCCGCCCTTCAATGGAGTATGTACAAATGTCGTGAAGAAACTTAAACTCTAGTTTGAAGAGTTTCTTCGGTGTGCTTCTCTTTATTTCAGCCCCAACATTTCTTACTCTTAAGGGATCCCACATCTCCTGAGAGCTGTCTTTCTCATACGTCGTAAGCTGACTTGGGGTCAAACCTTCAGAGGAGATACTGAAGGCAGTGGCGATGTCACTGAAGGACACTGTCGTTTCTTCTCCATCTGCATCCATCTAGAACAGGATGCAGTTTCTCCTCTCCTTCAGTGAAATAAAGAGAAGGACACTGAAGGACACTATCATTTCTTCTCCATCTGCATCAATCCTCCATCTTTTTCTTCGACACCGATTCTATGGAATATCCGGCATAGACGGTGGTCAGGAGCCCTAGAACATGGGTCCTTCGAAGATTCTTCTGATGAGCATGTTATCGTATAACCCAAAGTCATAAACGTGCTCTTGGTCCACTAATATTCTTTCCAAAATGATGGTCTGACAGGCCACCATTGATGTTGTGTGAGAGAGATGAGTTTTTGAGACTTAGGGAATTTTTGTGAAGGAAAAGAAACTTCTCTCTAGGGTTATGGTGAAATAAATTTGAAATGAGATGGTTATAGAATCATGGAGAATATCAAGGGACGTGTAGTAAGATCGACGGTTGAGATTAAATAGAGGGAATTGATCTTATGGTCCCTAGAAAAAAGATGGAGGGGTCAAATCGTAATTAATCATGACTGAGCACAGACGTGGGCTCTGACTGTGCCTTTTCGACTTCTAATAGGCATAGACTTACATTAAATGCTGAAAGACATGTGATTTGCCGCTTAATTTATTGTCTTTTTAAGGTGCAACATTTTGGGTACAAGGTTGCAGAGTATTAAATACTCTTTGAAATAAATGTTGTAACCACGTGCTGCTTACTTTCCTTTTAGTTGTCTGTGCTGTAAGAATTAAAGATGCAGCGTTGTATGAAGATGCAACTTACAGTACGATTCTTACAGTTTCTCACAAGCATACAGAGATTCCCCTAGGCTTCTGCAACTTCTTTTTCGACTCACAAGTTCAGAATTCCCAACTCGTTTCTAAGTATATAAATTCTTTATCCACTCAATGATATAGTGAATATATCTGCAAGCTGGAGATCTGTATGAGCTTTCTTAAGCACGACATTTTTCTTCTCCACGTGATCTCTTATAAAATGATGTCGTATATCAATGTGTTTTGTTCTTGAGTAAAACACCAGATTATGGGTGATTGCAATAACACTCGTATTATCACGGAGAATTGGAGTCTCATTTTCTTTAATCCCATAATCTCTTAGTTGTTGCTTATCCAGATGATTTGAGCACATCAACTTCCTGCTGCAATATATTCTGTTTCCGCTGTAGATGTTGCAATCGATGTTTGCTTCCTATAGAACCATGAAATAAGTCTATTTCCTAGAAATTGACAAGTCCCACTAGTGCTTTTTTTATCAATATTATAGCCTGCATAATCTGAGTCAGAGTAGCCTTTAAGCTTGAATTCTCATTCCTTGGGATACCATAGGCCTACTTCTTGAGTTCCTTTCAGAAACTTGATAATCTTTTTGACTGTTGAAAGATGCGACTCCTTTGGTGCTGCTTGAAATCTTGCACAGACTCCAACTGTAAACATTATGTCTGGCCTGCTTGCTGTAAGATATAGTAAGGATCCGATGAGCCATCTATACTTTATGATATCCACATCTTTTCCATCTTCATCTTTGTCAAGGCTTATGGATGTGGACATAGGGACAGATGTTGCTGAACCATTCTCCATGCCAAACTTCTTGATAAGCTCTTTTATATACTTAACCTGGCTGATATAGGTCCTTGCAACCAGCTGCTTTACTTGCAGCCCTAGAAAGAAACTTAATTCTCCCATCATACTTATCTCGAACTTTGATTGCATCAGGTTGGAGAACTTTTCACATAGATCTTTATTGGTGGATCCGAAGATGATATCGTTTACATATATCTGTACTATGAGAATACTATCTCCATCTTGTATCCTGAACAGAGTCTTGTCGACTATTTCTTTCTTGAAACCATTTTCCAGTAGATAGAGGGATAAGGTGTCATACCAAGCTCTTGGTACTTGCTTGAGTCCATACAGGGCCTTATGTAATCTGAACGCCTTCTCTTTTACTTGATCCTCAAAACCTGGAGGTTGTTCTACATAAACTTCTTCTGTAAGAAGACTATTGAGAAATGCACTCTTCACATCCATCTGATATACATTGAAATTCATGTGAGCTGCATATGCTAAAAAATCCTTATAGTTTCCAGCCTTGCTACTGGAGCAAAAGTCTCATCAAAATCAATTCATTTTTCCTGGCAATATCCTTTAGCAACTAATCTTACTTTGTTTGTAACAAGAAGTCCAGATTCATCCAGCTTGTTCTTGAAGACCCATTTTGTTCCAATAACTCCTTGATGAGTTGGTCTTGCAACTGTTTGCCGCACTAGATTTCTTTCAAATCCATTTAGCTCTTTTTACATGGCTTGTACCTAATTGCTATCTTGCAGGGCTTCTACAACATTCTTGGGCTCTGTTTGGGATGCAAACATTGCTTCATGAGGAATGAACTTTCTTATCCTTACTTCTATGGATGGATCTCCAATGATGAGATCTCTAGGATGATTTCTTAGCCATGTTCTGTCAGGTTAAAAAACATGTACAGGTTTAGGTTGCTCCTCATGTTACTGTAAGATTGGAGGTTCTACTGCTGTAAGAATATCTACTGCATCCAGAGGTGCAGCTTCTTCTTCTTTATCTTCTGCTGTGGGTAGAAGTCCTTCAATATAGGGAACATCATTCTCTTTCCTTGGAGCTATTCATTTAGCAAGTTCTTTTATCCTTTTGGTGTCACAATGTGGTTCATCAAACACCACATGAATTAATTCTTCAACTACTAAGGTTTTTTTGTTGAAGACTCTAAAGGCTCTACTTACAGTAAAGTATCCTAAGAATACTCCCTCGTCTGATTTTGCATCAAAATTTTTTAGATGCTCATTTCTATTGTTGAGGATATAACACCTGCATCCAAAGATAGGCAGATATGAAACATTTGGTGTATATGGAGTTTTGTCTAGATTCTTGTTGATCAGACATCTGTCCTGTGTGTAGCATGCAGTGTTGGTAGCCTCAGCCTAAAACCTCTTAGGTATCTCTGTCTCTGCTATTATTGTCCTTATTGCTTCTTTGAGGGTTCTATTCCTCCTTTTAACTACACCATTCTGTTGTGGTGTTCTTGCAGTGGAGTATTCATGACGAATACCATTGTCAGAATAGAATTTCTCAATAAATTTGTTTGTGAACTCAGTTCCTCTGTCTGATCTGATCTTCATAATACTCAAGCTCTTTTCATTTTAAATCTTCTTCATAAGATCAGGTAGCTTGTTCTGAGTCTCTGATTTTTTAGCAAGAAATATAGTCCAGGTGTATCTAGAATAGTCATCTACTACCACAAATGAGTACTTCTTCCCACTATGCTTACTGGTTCTACTGGTCCAAAGAGGTCCATATGTAGAATATCTAGAATCCTATGAGATGACTTCTGCAACTTGTCTTTGAATGACCTTTTTACTTGTTTTCCTTTCTGACAAGCTCCACATATATTCTTCTTCTTGTAAGTCACATCTGGTAGTCCTCTTATAAGGCCTTTTCTTGCTAGCTTGTTGATTGTCTTGAAGTTCAGGTGACTCAGCCTCTTGTGCCATAGCTAGCTCAGCTCTGGTGGACTCCTTAAAATGAAGCATGTTGGTTGAATAGAACAGTTCCAGTCTGCAAGATATATGTTTCCTCTTCTTGTTCCTATAAACTTGATTTCATTTGATGTACTATCCTTGATTAGACACTTGTTGAGGTTGAACTCCATAGTGTATCATTTGTCATAAAACTGAATCATGCTCAGAAGATTGTATTTGAGGCCTTTCACATGGGATACATCTTTGATCTTTATATTTCCTTTGATTAGGCTTCCACTTCCTTTTGTGGTTCCTTTGAAATCATCTCCAAAGATGACCTTCGGTCCTTTGCATTCTTGGAAGTCTTTTAAGGCATCTTTACTATCTGTCATGTGCCTTAAGCAACCACTGTCTATGTACCATACATCACCGCTGCAACTTGGCACTAAAACCTGCAGCAAAATCAAGCAGACTTAGGTACGCATTTCCGTAAGGGTCCTTTTGGGATAGTTTCTTTTGGAACCCATACTTTCTTAACAGTTAATATCTTATCGTAAGATTTGTTGGTTTCTGCTCTGTATGTTGTTTTATTTTTAAACTGCTTGTTAACTGTGTATGCAGAAACTAAATATGTGTTACCAACACTTTTGTGGTGTGGTCTTCCACCATACTTCCTTGGAGTATATCATTTTTTAGGTTAAGACATGTAAGACTTCGTATTGGTGGGGAGATATCTTCTGTGCTGCAACTTTGTGGGTTGCTGCATCTTCTTACTGCTTACAGCAGATAGCGTCTGCTGCAGCTAGTTCTTCGATGCAGGCTTACTTCCTGCAGTTGAGCATAGGGGTTTCTTACCCTTATCCATCAATGCTGGTTTGTTCAAGATCTTTTCTAAGTTATAGAGTAACTCATTCTCCATTGAAGTTTCAGCTTGAACAAACTTAACAACCTTAGATGTACTTGCTTTATCCTGAGAGGTGTGAGTGTCGTAACCTAAGCCCGATTTTTTAAATGGACTTCTGCTTTGAGTCAAGCACTCACTTGCGTCCTTAGCTGACTTGCTAAATACTTTGATCGTGGACAGCTTCTAGCTTAGTGACTAGCAGACTTAGCCTTGAGACCTCTTTTTGTAGCTTGTTGCACCTTGAGTTATCAGACTTATATGCAGCTAGCATTTTAGCAATGTCAATGTTCTTGCTTCTAAGAATCTCATTGTCGATTCTTCGATTTTTATACTTAACCTTCAGCTCCTCATGGGTTGAGTTAATTTGCTCAAAATCACTCATGATCCTCTTTAAAGAGTGGATCATGTTCAACTCCTCTTTTCCTGGTATGGACAGCGGTTGGTAGGTTACCTCATCTTTTGCCATCAGGCAGATCAATACTTCTTCATCGGATGATGAGGTTTCAGTGTCGCTGTCAGAGGATTCTGCATCTTTCAGCATCTCTTTTGAGACTGTTGTATCCTTGGCTTTCTCTATCTCTCCAATGAGAGCTCGAAGCTTGTGCCTATCCTCTCTTCTCTTTTCTCTCATCTGTTCTCTCTCTTTTTTGTGCACCATTGGATGTGGATAGCTTCTTACGTAATGTCCGGGTCTCCTACAATTATAACACAAGTTAAGATTATTTGTATTTGATTGTGGAGAGGAGGATACCTGAGGAGGTGGATGACTTCTTTTGAAGTCATTCCTCTTGTTGAGGTTGTTGTTGTTGATACTGTTATTGCTCTTCATGAATCTTCTAAATTTCTTTATAAGAAGAGCCATATCTTTTTCAGCGTCCTCTGCTGTAACCTCAGACTGCTTACTGCAGCCAGCAATTGCTATATCCTTGGAGCCTCTGGCCGTCAGTGCAGTAACTTTGGAGCTCGATTCTTCAAACTCCTTTCTCCATCTATTGATGTCATATTCGAATGTTTTAAAGTTGGAGAAAAGGTCAAATGTACTCATGGATTTCAAATCCATGGATACTCTCATGACGGTGGTCTTGCTATCCCATTCTGCAGGTAGGGCTCTAAGCACTTTCATGTTTTTCTCTTTTTGGGTGTAGTGCTTGCTCAGAACTTCTAGTTTATTCACGATAGACGTGAATCTTAAATCTAGTTACTCAAGAGTCTTTTCATTTTTCATCTCAAAGAGTTTGAATAGTTGAGTGGCATTGGAGATCTTGTTATCCTTAGTGAGTTCTGTACCCTCACATATCTGTTCCAACTTTTCCCAAATTTCCTTGGACGTCTTGCAAGTTTTGACTTTACTGAACGTGTCTTTGTCCAAGATGATGAACAGAGCATTCTTGTCCATGTTGTCTAAGTTGGCTCTCTTCATGTCCTTATTATTCCATTCTTATCTCGGCTTGATCAGGAAGTTAGGTGGTGGTGATGCTCCTTCCTCCATGTCTCTTCCAAGCATGGGGTTCACCTTTGATGACCGGTCCTTCAGTGATGAACGTCCATATTTCATCATTCACTGCATTCTTATCTTGCAATCATCGTATTCCTCTATGGAAAACATGGGTAACTTATGATTAGAGGAATCCATTGTATGCTATAAGAATGAGATTTTCAGGATGCAAAGAAAACAACGAGTCTAACCACTTATTGGCTCTTAACCCAACTTGCTTTGATACCACTTGTTTGTCCTAAGTGGTGTCCAAGGTTCAGAGGGGGGGAGTGAATGAACCTTGGTCGATTTTGCAAATCTTTTACAAACTTACTGTTTTGCAAGTTACTTGAACTTGCAGCGCCAGTTAGTTACTGCTTACAACACTAGAATGCAATGCTGCACGTTGTAACTTAGAGTTTTTATATGCAACGGAAAATATGATTTTGACACAAGGTTGGTTTTCTCAAATATGATCATTTTCAAGATGTTTTATGTGTAAATGTTTCAGTAGTTAGCTTCAGGGTTGCTCGTCCTCTATTTATACTTGTAGAAAGATATCTGTTGAAGAAGATATCTCTCATTTGAATTTAAGAGTACTTGATCAAAGGTATGACGTGCATTTAATGCGACATGACTTTTCCTTTTGGAGCATTTAATGAAGTGGTTGTGGCTCACAACTTTCTGCAGTGCGTCAGTCCACACGTCGTCTTGGCATTGGCTCCGTATCTGTAATTTTAATCTTCTCTATAACAACTTTATTTATTCTTGCTTGGTTCTTCATTCCTCGTACTGCATTTATCCTTTCTCGAATTACAGGATACTTATTCTATTTGTTATAAACGCTGTTTGCTAATTATCCAATAAGCTTCACACTGTATCCTAGGTCTGCGTGTAGCTGTTCGTTCTTTACAATGTTGCTGTAACTTGACCTTCTTGCAGTAGCTTCATACAATACTGCTGTATCTTTTATTGCAGTATTCCTGTAACCTTTTCTTGCAGCGTCACTGCTTGCCATTCTTACTTACTTGCTACATTTCTGTATCTATTTTTTGTAGTATTGCTCTATCTGCTTTCTTACAGTAGCTTCATTCTTAATTTCTCGATGCAGCATTATTCATTTGAATTCCTTCATCCTTCAGCACCTATAACTAGACTCAATCATAGTCTATATTTTCACTTAAACATTGTGAAAAATGGGGTACTTAAACTTCCTATTACAAATATGATTTGTCTTATCAAAATCTAAACATTGAAATCCCAACAGTTAGTTTCTACACATCGTTTCAAAATTAATTCCAGGTCTTTCAAACAATTTTCAAAAGAATCACCATAAACACTAAAATCATCCATAAAGACTTCAATTATACTCCCTATATATTCTAAAAATATGCTTACCATACACCTTTGAAAAGTAGTTGGAGCATTACAAAGAGGAAAGAGCATTCATCGATAAGTAAACGTTCCGAATGGGCAGGTGAACGTGGCTTTCTCCTAATCCTCGGGTGCTATGACGACCTAAAAATATCCTGAGAAACCATCTAGAAAGCAAAAATGAGAGTGTCCAGCTAGTCTTTCAAGCATCTGATTAATGAAAGGTAAAGGAAAATGATCCTTTCGAGTCAAGAAATTCAACTTGCCGTAATCAACACAAACTCTACACCCTGTTTGTACTCGAGTGGGAACCAACTCACCTTCCTTATTTTCTACTACCGTAACTCTAGATTTTTTGGGCACAACTTGCGTAAGACTTACCCATCGACTATTAGAAATCGGATAGATGATTCACATATCTAAGAGTTTCAATACCTTATTCTTGACTATCTCCATCATCTGGGGGTTTAATCTCCTTTGCGCCTCTCTAGTAAGTTTGGCATCATCTTCAAGGAGAATTCGATGCATGTATAAGGCTGGACTAATTCCCTTAATATCCACAATTGTCCACCCAATGGCTTCCCTTTGTATTCCTTTAGAACATGAAGAAATGTCTCTTCTTGAGTGGGGTCCAATTATACTGAAATTATCATAGGCAATGTGGTTTTCTCCTAGATAGGCATACTTCAAATGGTGTGGCAATGACTTCAATTCAAGTTTCGGTGCCTGCAAAATAGATGAAAAAACTTTTCGGCGAGACTCAGGTAGACTAATGAAATGTAGATCATACCTTGGTAGTAAGGAAGGTTGACACTGAAGTGCAGTCACTATTTTGATTATATCCTGGTGTCCCTATGCAGCCAATTGACTTATATCATCCCTTAAATTCTTGGTTAGTGCGAGTTCCAACTAATCCCTGAAGTGCATCTCAAAAACTTCCTTGACAAGAGGGTTAATAATACTCAAAGTAAAAACATCATTCTCATCATCAGAATACTTTATGACATCAAAAATATTGAATTTAATTATTTGCCCATAGAATTCCATCATGAGAGTTCCCTCACGAATATCTATTTTTGTCTGAGAGGTGTTTAAAAACGATCTCACTAACAAAATAGGTGATGAAATCGACCAATCGCTATTCATATCCAACACATAAAAATCCAAGGGGAAAATAAGCTCATTAACTTCAACAAAAACATCCTCAATGACCCCATCAGAATATGCATTACTACAATCAGCTAATTGAATTATAACACCTGTTTTTTTCAATGGCCCTAAATTCAAAGATGTATAGATAGAACGTGGTATAACATTAATTCAAGCTTCTAGATCTAGCATAGCACGCTCAATTCTAACATCTCCTATGCGACATGGAATAACAAACATACTCGGGTCCTTTTGCTTTTTAGGAAACTTCTTTTGAAAAATTACAGACACATTTTCCCCCATCAAAATCTTCTCATCCCCCCTAAGTTTTTGCTTATTTGTGCACAAGTCTTTCAGGAGTTTTGCATATCTTGAACCTGTTTGATTGCATCAATCAAAGTGATGTTGATCTCAACCTTGCAAAAAATATCAAATAGTTGTTTCTCTTTATCTTCCTTCACTGCTCTCGTCAACTTGGAAGGAAAATGAACCTTATTAGCTTGGATTGAATGGGAAAAATCATGTTTTACCTGTGCAGATTTCGAATTTTTCACACTGGATGATGGTTCGGCACGAGGCAGTTCAGTGTTAGGCTGTTCGGCAGAATTCTCTCCCTCCTCATTTTTTAAATTTTCTAAGGCTTTTTGGTTTCTTCCATCTACTTCCCACTCTTTAGAGTTATTACACTAACATTTCTTAGATTTATCTCTGGTTAACACTGTAATTTTTCTCCATTCTGAACCTCAAGACAATTCATAGCCATCACTAGTTGGCTCACTTGTGTCTCAAGATTTCTGATACTTGACTGGGTATCCTTTTGGAATTGAGAAGTGTCCTTTTGGAGTTGCATTGCATTTGAAGCCAATGTCTTTATCATTTCCTCCAATGATGAGTTTGGACTGTGTCCGGATGCTTGCTTCCTGGATTCTTCAAGATTTGAGGAGGCTGATTATTTCTCTCCATTTGAAATTCCTTGTTGATTTCCCCATCTCAAATTTGGATGATCCCTCCAACCTGGATTGTACGTGTCGGAGTAAGGGTCATACTTCATTCCTTGGTAGTTTGAATTTCCTCCTTGGTAGTTTCCACTTCCCATAGCGTTAGCATGAGCTTCGATTTCGTCAAGCAGAATTCAGCATGAATCTGTGGTGTGGTCAGTGATATTGTAAAGATGACATGGCTTCACCTGAGAAAGTACCTGCAACAGCTTGACGAATAAAAGAAGTTAATTCAGTTAATCTATCCTCGATGGTAGAGCTATTACCTCATTTACGGATTGTAGTGAAGAATCACGGGTGTCAAATTGTTGTGAGGTAGCAGCCATGCTCGTGATAAGGAGTTCTGTTGATGGTGTTTTGTCCAACAATGATCCTCCACTAGCCGCAGCGATATGGTGTCGATTTATCGAGGACAATCCTTCATAAAAATATTGAATCATAAGTTGATCAGCCTGCTTTCAACTTCGTGAAACGCTCCCAATACTCATGCAATATTTCCCTATATTGTTGTCGAATTCCAAGTAACTCCCTTCAAATATTAGCTGCTCGAGATGCATAGAAGTACCTAGCCAAGAAGAGACTTTCCATTCGCTACCATTTTGTGATAGAACCCGAGGGAAAATAGTATAACCAATCTTTTGCAGCATCCTTCAAAGGAAATGAAAATGCTCTGAGTTTAATTTGTTCCTCAGTTATATCCTTAAGCTTTAGGCGTGAACAGACAGTGTAGAATTCCTTGAAATATTTATGGGGATCATCACCTGCATGTCCATGAAATGATGGGAATAAGTGGATTAATCCAGATCTTAACTCAAAGTTATTATCTTCATTAAAATTTGGAAATGTGATGCAAAAAGGTTGTAGAGTAAGTGTAGGATTTGCCAGCTCCCTCAATGTTCGTTCCTCTGCCATTTCTTCGTCATTTTCAGATTTGCTAGAACCGAAGTTGGAAAAAGATAGTGTAAACTCCAAATTTTGCTTGGCTTGTCTCCTTAAGATTACATCTCTTCGGGTTATCTCAGGATAAAATTTCAAGTCCTTATTTCCCAAAGATCGAGTACGCATCCACCACCTAAAATTGTGAAATTCAAGTGAGAAAAATTCAAATCTCAGTGAAATTTCCAGAAAACTCGTTGAAACACTTTGCAGAAGCTGATACTGGAAAACTCGAATCACATTGGGATTGATAGTGTGAAAAACAGAACAGAGCAGCATAGTAAAACAAGACAGAACATAGCAGAACTCTCAAACAACAGATTTTTTTTTCAATTTTTACTTTTTTTTAATAAACAAGAAAAACACAAGATGACATAATAAATTCAAATCACTCCCCAGCAACGATGCCAAAGTTTGACCACGCATTGCAACATGATAAAATTATTTATTTTCTTTCCTAACTTAATCAACTAGCAAGTCAGAGTCGATCCCACGAAGAGTGAAAAATAAATTATATCACCTATATTCAATTCAAGAGACAAAAAAATAATGGGAAGGGGGGTTATGATTGATAATCACTAACTAATTGTAAATCCATAAGACTGGATTACTTCATCAAAACGGATGTTCCAAGATCTCGAAGCTTGTTTCAGTCCATAAATAGACCGATTGAGCTTACACATGAGATGCTCTTTGCCCTTTGCAATGAATCCCTCAGGTTGCTTCATATCGATGTTTTCTTTAAGACTTCCATTAAGGAAAGCTGTCTTGATATCCATCAGCCAAACTTCATAATCCATATGAGCAGCAATAGACAAAAGAATCCGAATAGACTTCAGCATGGCTATCGGTGAAAAGGTTTCCTCATAATCGATCCCTTCTTTTTGAGTATACCCTTTCGCAACAAGCCTTGCTTTAAAGGTCTCTACCTTTCCGTCTGATCCTCTTTTCCTTTTGTAGACCCATTTACATCCAATGGCTCTTACACCATTTGGTGGTTCTACAAGCTCCCAGACTTGATTAGAATCCATAGATTTTATCTCAGAGAGCATTGCCTTTTGCCAAGATATCACATCTTTATCTTGGAGTGCTTCGTCATAAGTCCAGGGATCTATTTCATGTTTTCCAGGGACCAAGTCTGAAGACTCTCCCAAAAACATGAAACTATCAGGTTGTCTAACAACCCTCCGACTACGACGAGGCACTATCAGTATTTTTGTATCATTAGTGACACGCGGTGCAGTCACTTGTGGTATCTCATCTTGTACCGTCGGTATATTAGAATTATCCCCTCTCATTTCCTCAAGAACAATTTTACTCATAGGCTTGTGGTTCATTACATAGTCTTCTTCTCAAAATCGGGCATTCGTACTAACAGTGACCTTCTGATCTTTAGGACTATAAAATAAACCACCTTTCGTTCCTTTAGGATAGCCCACAAACAAGTTTACTTCTGTACGAGATTCCAACTTATCAGCATCTCCCTTCAGCACATGTGCTGGACTACCCCAAATCCGAATGTATTTCAGACTAGGCTTGCGTCCAGTCCACAATTCTGTGGGAGTAGAGGGTACTGACTTAGAAGATACCAAGTTTAGAATGTACATTGTTGTTTCCAGAGCATACCCCCAAAATGAATTTGGTAATTCTGAATAACTCATCATCGATCTAACCATTTCTATAAGAGTCCTATTCCTTCGTTCTGCCACACCATTCTGTTGGGGTGTACCCGGTGCAGACAATTGGGATTGAATCCCAGCCTCTGATAAGCAACTCCTAAACTCTCCTAAGAGGTACTCACCACCACGATCAGATCGTAGTGTCTTGATACATTTACCATAACGTTTCTCCACATCAGCCTTATATTCTTTGAACTTGTCAAAGCACTCAGACTTGTGGCCATCAAGTAAATGTATCCATATCTCGAACAATCGTCTATAAAAAAGACAAAATATTCGAAACCACCTCTTGCCTGAATAGTAATAGGGCCACACAAATCAGAATGAATCAATTCCAACACTTCTTTGGCTCTATACCCCTTTGCCTTAAAAGGCCTTTTGGTCATTTTTCCTTCCAAACAGGATTCGCAGGTTGGATAGTTTTCCACTTCCAAGAAACCCAAAGGTCCATCGGCTATCAACCTTTGGATCCTCCTTAAGTTAATATGACCCAACCTTAGATGCCAAAGATATGTTTGATTCATTTTGGAAGGTTCTTTTCTCTTATTAGTTTTAGAAGATGTGTTATTAATTTCCATTTGTTGCATTGTAGGAGTTATTGGATTAAGAGTATACAAATTGTCAACCAACATACCAAAACAGATAATAACTCTATTCTTCTTGACCACAACATTGTTATCAAAAGAAACAGAATATCCATCCTTAAAAAGTTTAGAAACTGAAATCAAATTCTTTTTAAAACAAGGTACGTAAAGATAATCTCTCAAAATCAAAGACTTATTCCTATGAAAAGATAAATAAACATCTCCCACTGCAAGGCCGCCACTTTCGCAGCGGTACCCATGTATATAGTAATCTCTCCATCACTTAGTCGTCTGGTTTCCTGGAATCCCTGCAATGAATTGCAGACATGATTAGTGGCTCCCGTATCTACACACCAGGTACCGGTAGATAACACCGCTAAACATGTTTCAACAACTAATAAAAAAGATATACCTGAATTGTTCTTCTTTTTACGGGGACAATCGACTTTCCAATGTCCAGCTTGCTTGCAATGGAAGCACTTGCCTTTCGGCTTTTTCACACCACCTTGTGGTTTAGCCACTTGAGGTCCGACCGTCTTCTTTGCTGAAGAATTCTATTTCTTCTTCTTCTTTTCGCCTTGCGGTTTAGAAGCAGAAACATTTTCAGCAACGTAAGCCTGAGAATTTTGATGAAACAGTCCCTCTGCTGATTGGAGTTCTGTCAGAAGTTCCGCCAATGAATAAACCTCTTGTTCATGTTGTAGTTCAAACAGAACTGCTTAAAACTCTTAGGCAGCGTTTGGAGAACGATATCGACCTGGGTTTCCCCATCGATTTCAGCTCCAAGGATCACCATCTCAGTCAGATGAGCCATCATCTTGAGGATATGATCACTCACAGGTGTCCCCTCAGCCATGGTGGTAATCATCAAGTTTCTCATAGCCTCCTGTCTGGCAGCCCGACTCTGGTGTCCGAAGAGTTTTTTGAGATTATGCATCATATCAAAGGCAGTGGGTATGGCCTGATGCTGATGTTGCAGCACATTTGACATGGAAGCCAAAATGTAACACAGCGCCATCTTATCTGCCTTGACTCACTTTCTATAAAGCAATTTCTCCTCTTCAGTAGAGTTTTCATCAGGCATGTCAGGACAGTGCTCAGTGAGTACAAACTTGTACTCTTCAGCAGTCAGGACAATATCCAGGTTTCGTTTCCAATCAATATAATTAGGACCAATAAGTTTGTTTTCTTTAAGTATAACAGCAAGAAGATTGAAAATCATAATGAAAATCCTGAGAATCACATAAATAAACACATAGGTCAAATCATTTGAATTGACAAATCATATTGTTCCCTCAAACAACACAATCTAAATTCACCAACACCTCAATACACCGTGAACTTTGTATGCCACGATAGTGTGGACGTATACTAATTCAAACATTTGTTAGAGGAGGTTTTACCCATTAATTTTATTATCTTGTCAACTTAACTTTATGACAAATAAAATTAATAGTTGGTATCGCTTTGGCCATACAAATAACAGTAGTGACTCCGATGCGGAGGATACTTATCAAAAGCATCTAAGTGTACACCATTACTTGATACTAAGTCCATTATCTAGAATTATGCCCCTTCAGATGGAGAAGATGACATGCTCCTAGACAACTTTCTATAATCATCGATAAATGAAGTTTGATCTAGTGATCCGCAAATAAACTCATCCGATATGGAGGAAGGCACTTAAAACCAACGCGCAAGTTCAAATGCATCACTTACAAACCAGTAATAGAGGCCATGGGATTTATTTTAAAATTTAATTAATCTCTCTCCCACTTAGTTATTTAACATGAGGGATTTTAACATGCATATCATATAAAACACATACAAGCATGCTTGATAAAACACATATAAGGCAATAAATATGAAAAACATAATTTCCAACTATTATGGCCTCGTTTTATCCTCGTGTTCTTGAATGTTTGTCGTTAAACGGTTGACCGTGCCGTACAGCACGATCGTGTCCTGTTGTCCAGTTTCGATCTTTAGTTGGCACGGTCTGACCGTGTCATATAGCACGATCGTACCATATTGTCTAGCTTCAATTTTCCGCCGGCACGGTCTGACCGTGCTCCACAGCACGGTCGTGCCCGGTTGCGCCACCCTAACCTTGTATCTAATTACATCCATCGATCCTATACTCCACGAAGGAGTTTACATATAATCTAGATCGAACAGAAAATTAAAACCTAACACGATAAACCGTCGTGATTTTACTATTACAATCATACATTCAAAAACAACCTTGACATGTCCGAGGGTTTAATTCATACATAAACATACATTCAGACCATAATAGTTGGATTTAAGGTTCTTGCAGAAAATCATAATTTCACAAATCCTATTATTATCCGATCTAAATACGCATACTTCAATATACGATTCATAATAGAATTAACCGATTCAATCGCATAGAGTCAATAAACCACGGCTCTGATACCAATTGTAGGAATCGCCGGATCGCCGATCCTATACGATTATCTGATTCGGGATCCATACAAATATGATTAACGTGCAGTGGATAAACGAATCATACCTTTTGCACCGATATTAGTTCTAAGGTCAGAACTGTAGATCGAGCAATCAATGGAGCCTGGACCTCACGATCTTCTGCTGTATTCCTTGTCTTTTTCTCAAACGTTGTGTGGGCAACGAACTATTGAGACTTTCAGCCATCTTCTACTAAATCGTATCTCAGATTTTATGTCTGTGTATGTAGAAACGGCTGACTTGAGGCTTATTTATAGGCTACAATAGGGACCTTGAGGAGGATTAGGAATTGGTCTCCTGATAGGCTTAGGAGTCCCAAATTCAATCTGAATATACTTCTTAAGCCTATCAATAATATCTCAATCCACTAAAAAGATATTATTGAACTACCGTCCCTTATCCATATTAGATATGGGCTCCTATTTATTATGTGCGCGTTTATCTCCCCACGTTTAAGATATCTAATGTCTGTTAATTAAATGAATTACTGACAATTCAATTAATTTACATTTAATTCCAACAGTAGTACCACTCAACTTTATTATCATGCCGGAATAAATCCACCTACAGGGTTTACATGATAATTCTTATGAGTTCCTCAAGGGGACATCATCATCCTAAATAATTAGGACACGGTTTCATTATATAATCAATAGCACACCATATAAACAACATTGTATCCTAATTTACTGAGCTTATTGATTTAATAAATAAATCTCACCCATTGGTAAATTAAAGAAATATATATCGAGTATACATGTCCGTTATCATACAATGATTAAGAGGACGCACATCCATAATAACAGAGGTCTTGTTCTATTTATGTAGTCAGTACAAATAAAACAACCTCAATTGGTCCTGCTCAATACATACAAAATATACTAGTGTAATTTTATAATCAAGATAGATTAATACCAAATTACACTACAACCATTCCTATAATTTGTCTAAAATTATCTCAACTGTGAGCTACCATTTATAATCTATAAGGAACTGATAACATGATCTTCTGTGTGGCACCACACACCATGTTATCTACAATATAAATTAATTGGACAATTGCAATAACACATATAACAAATATATAATATGCAAACATTTGACCATAAAAGATTCTCATATCATAAATAGATGTTTATACAAAAGCTAGGCTTATAGTATACATCCTAACAGTTGTATCAAGAAAATGAAAGTATGAAGAAACTGCAAGAAGTAGATGTAGCATTGCAGCAAGTAAGAAAAAAAGTCAAGCATCGCTGTAGGAAGAAGATGCTAAATGTAGGAAAAAGTTACTGTACAGCAGTTGTAAGAAGAAAGTCAACCATGTTGCAGGAAGTAGTTGCAGTAATGCTACAATAAAAAGATACACCTCTACTGCAAGTAAAAGATACAGTAGTATTGTATGACAAAAGTTACTACAAGTAGATCAAGAATACAGAGCGTAAGCCAAGACTTACTACATACTCAACAAACCTCATCTTTGTCGAATAGAAATAACATCCTGTAATCCAAGAAAGGATAAATACAGTACGAGGAATGAAGAGCGAAACAAGTATAATTAGACTCGTTCAATAGAAGATCAAAGTTACAGATAAGGAGTCAATACAAAGACGACACATAGCCTGATAGGCTGCAGAAAGCTACGAGCTGCAACCACCGCATTAAATGCTCTGAAAAGAGAAGACAATGTGCATTAAATGCAAGTCATACCTTTGATCAGAAGCTAAAAATTCAAGTGAGAGATATCTCCTTCAACGGATATCTTTCTACAAGTATAAATAGAGGTCGATCAACACTGAAGCTGACTACTGAAATATTGAACAATAAAACATTCAACGCTCAAACAAGTTTAAGCATTCAAAGCTATATTCTCAAGCATTCTACAGTTTCAGTCACTCGACCTAAAGTGAAGTGAACGAGTTCAACCTGAAGGATTCAGAAGCTCATTTTACCTCACCAGTTGAAGAATAAACAATATATACTTTAACCTTGTTGTTTGTGTTAGGTTGTTTTAGGTGTCGAATAATTGAGAGGATTTATCATTGTTGTTTGTATAGTTGTCTAGATGATAGACAACTTCCTTATGTGGGAGTATAGAAATCTTGTGTAGGTTTGCCTTTAGAACTTGCAGTTGCTGTGTGTACGCTGGGTTCTAGTCGGTATTATTTCACTAGGTTGATAGATTGTTAGGTGTTTCCCTGTAATTCGATATTGCAATGAAGTTCCTGCTCGAGGTAGCAGTAGAGTTGACGTAGAAGGATTACACCACCTTCGAACCACTCTAAACCATAAGTATTTTTACTACTTTATATATATGTGCTATATCTTGTTATATCCTTTCCTAAGAATAAAAACGTGTTTAAAAAAAGCATTCCTGAGAAAATAAGTCTTGTGTAAAAAAATAATTTATGTTGCGTGAAACTCTAAGTTACAGCGTGCAGCACTGCATTATAGTGTTGTAAGCAATAACTGCTGGTATTGTAAGTGTAGGAATCGAGGGATCACTGACCCTATGTAATTATATGATTTGGGATCTATATAAGATATGATTAACATGCAGTGGAAAATGAATCATACCTTTCACCGTAATAGGTGAAGACAAACCAGTTATAAGGTCAGAACTACTGAACAATCCATAGAGCCAAAACCCCACGATCTTCTATCGTATTCCTCGTATTTTCTCAAACATTGTGTGGGCAACGATCCTTCTACTAAAATCATTTTATAAGATTTTTATGTGTTTAGAAGCAGCTGACTTAAGGCTTATTTATAGGCTATAACAGGGACCTTGAGGAGGATCAGGATTCGGTCTCCTGATAGCATTACGAGTCCTAGTTCGGCCTGAACACACCTCTTAATCCTATTAATAATAACTCGATCCACTAAGAGATACTATTGAACTACCGTCCCAAATCCATATTAAATATGGGCTCCTATTTATTATTTGCACGTTTATCTCTCCGTCTTTAAGATATCGAATGTCCGTTAATTAAATGAATTATTAAAAATTCAATTAATTAACATCTAATTCCAAGAGTAGTACCACTCAACTTTATTATCATGCTGAAATAAATTCACGTGCAGGGTTTATAGGATAATCCTTATGAGCTCCTCAAGGAGACATCATTATCCTAAATAATTAGGACATAGTTTCATTCTATAATCAATAGCACACCATATAAACAATATTGTATCCCAATTTACTGAGCTTATTGATTTAATAAATAAATCTCACTCATTGGTAAATTAAAGAAACATATATTGAGTATACATGCCTGATATCATATAATGATTAAGAGGACGGACATCCATAATAACAGAAGTCTTGCTCCATTTCATATTCAGTATAAATAGAACAACTTCAATTGGTCATCCTCAATACATACAAAATGTACTAGTGTAATTTTATAATCAAGATAGATTAATACCAAATTACACTACAACCATTCCAAAATTATCTTAGTTGTGAGCTACCATTTATAATTTATAAGGAACTGATAACATGATCTTCTGTGTGGCACTACACACCATGTTATCTACAATATAAATTAATTAGACAATTACAATAATATATATGATAAATATAAAATGTAAACATTTGACCATAAAATATTCTCATATCAAAATAGATGTTCATACAAAAGTTATGCTTATAATATACATCCTAAAAATCTCCTACTTATACTAAAAGACTATGCTTTCGTATACGCTGCCATACATATTATTCTCATCCTCTCAACATGTTCATCAAAAGCTTTCACCGGAAGGGCCTTTCTGAAGGGATCTGCTAGGTTATCGGCTAATGCAATCTTTGTGACAATAACTTCCCCTCATTTTATGATATCTCATATCAAGTGGTACTTGCGCTCAATGTGTTTACTTACCTTATGGGCTCGTGGTTCTTTCGAGTTTTCTACTGCACCATTATTGTCACAATAAATTGTGATAGCTTTGGGTAAACCAGGAATCACTTCTAAGTCCATCAAGAAGTTTCTGAGCCATACTGCTTCTTTGGCTGCCTCAGAGGCTGCCACATACGCAGCTTCCATGGTGGAGTCCGAAACGTATTTCTGCTTTACCCTCCTCCACACTATGGCTCCACCTCCCAAGATAAACACATATCCTGAGGTAGATTTACTGTTGTCCCTATCTGACTGGAAATCAGAATCTGTGTAACCCACAGGTAATAAATCATTTACCTGGTAAACTAGCATATAATCTCTAGTCCTTTTCAGGTACTTTAGAATATGTTTTACGGCAGTACAATAACCTTATCCTGGGTTACTTTGATATCCATTAACCATGCCCACGGCAAAGCAAATATCCGATCTCGTAAAAAGCATCGCATACATTAAGCTTCCTATAACCGAAGCATAAGGAGCTGCTTTCATTTCCTCTATCTTCTTTGGTGTCTTAGGACACATTTTCTTAGATAGAGGCACTCCATGTCTAAAAGGTAGAAAACTTTTCTTCGACTTTTACATGCTAAAACGAGCTAGGATAGTGTCAATGTATGAAGTATGAGATAGGCACAACATTCTTTTCTTGCGATCTCTTATTACTTTGATCCCAAGAATATATCCAACTTCACCCAAGTCCTTCATAGGAAACTGCTTGGACAGCCATACTCTTACGTCTGATAACAACCTGACATTGTTTCCAATTAACTAGATGTCATCTACATATAGTACCAGAAATACCACCACATTTCCGTCACTCTTCTTATATACACAACATTCATTCGGACATTGAATAAATTCATAAGACTGGATTACTTCATCAAAGTGGATGTTCCAAGATCTCGAAGCTTGTTTCAGACATAAATGGACCGATTGAGCTTAAACACCACAATGAATCCCCCAGGTTGCTTCATATAGATGTTTTCTTCAAGACTTCCATTAAGGAAAGCTGTCTTGACATCCATCTGCCAAACCTCATAACCCATATGAGCAGCAATAGACAAAAGAATTCGGATAGACTTAAGCATTGGTACCGGCGAAAAGGTTTCCTCATAATCAATACCTTCTTTTTGAGTATACTCCTTCACAACAAGCCTTATTTTAAAGGTTTCTACCTTTTCATCTGATCCTCTTTTTCTTTTGTAGACTCATTTACATTCAATGACTTTTACACCGTTTGGTGATTCTACAAGCTCCCAGACTTGATTGGAATCTATAGATTCTATCTTAGAGTGCTTCATCATAAGTCTAAGACTCCATTTCATGTTCACTTGGGACCAAGTCCGAAGACTCTCCCAAAAACATGAATCTATCAGGTTGTCTAACAACCCTCCCACTACGATGAGACACTACTGGTAATTATGTATCGTTTGTGACATGCGGTGCCGTCACTTATGATATCTCATCATTTATCCCCTCTCATTTCCTTAGGAATAATTTTACTCATGGGCATGTAGTTCATTACATAGTCCACTTCTAAAAATCAAGCATTCGTGCTAACAATAACCTTTTGATCTTTAGGACTATAAAATAAACCACCTTTTATTCCTCTAGAATAGCACTCAAACAAGCGTACTTCCATACGAGATTCCAATTTATTAGCATCTCCCTTCAGCACATGTGCTGGACTACCCCAAATCCGAATGTGTTTTAATAATAACTCTATTCTTCTTGACCACAACTTTCTTATCAAAAGAAACAGAATATCCATCCTTAAAAAGTTTAGAAACTGAAATCAAATTCTTTCTAAAACAAGGTACGTAAAGACAGTCTCTCAAAATCAAAGACTTATTCTTATGAAAAGATAAATAAACGTCTCCCACTGTAACGGCCGCTACTTTCACAGCGGTGCCCATGTATATGGTAATCTCTCTATCACTGAGTCGTCTGGTTTCCTAAAACCCCTGCAATAAATTACAGACATGATCAGTGACTCTCGTATCTACACACCAGGTACCTGTAAATAACACCGATAAACATATTTCAACAACTAATAAAAAAGTTGTACCTCAATTATTCTTCTTTTTACGGGGACAATCCACTTTCCAATGTCTAGGCTACTTGTAATTAAAACACTTGCCCTTCGGCTTTTTCACACCACCTTGTGGCTTAGCCACTTGAGGTCTAGCCATTTTTTTTTCTGAAGAATTTTTTTGCTTCTTCTTTATGCCTTGCGGTTTAAAAGTAGAAATATTTTCAGCAACGTAAGTTTGATAATTTTGATGAAAAAATCCCTCTACTGATTGAATTTCTATCAGATATTCCACCAATAAATACAACCTCTTGTTCATGTTGTAGTTCAGGTGGAACTACTCAAAACTTTTAGGCAACATTTAGAGAACGATACCAACCTGGGTTTCCCCATTGATTTCAACTCCAAGGGCCTCCATCTCATTCAGATGAGCCATCATCTTGAGGACATGATAACTCACAGGTGTCCCCTCAGCTATGATGGTGGTCATCAAGTTTCTCATAACTTCCTACCTGACAGCCCGACTATGGTGTCTGAAGAGTTCTTTGAAATTATGCATCATATCATAGGCAGTAGGCATGACCTGATGCTGATGTTGCAGCACATTTGACATGGAAGCCAAAATGTAAGGCATTTTCTCCTCTTCACTAGAGTTTTCATCAGGCATGTCAGGATAGTGCTCAGTGAGTACAAATTTGTACTCTTCAGCAGTCAGAACAATATCAAAGTTTTATTTCCAATCAATATAATTAGGACCAGTAAGTTTGTTTTCTTTAAGTATAATAGCAAGAGGATTGTAAGCTATAATGAAAATCCTGAGAATCACATAAATAAACACATAGGTCAAAATATTTGAATTAACAAATCATATTATTCCCTCAAATAATATAATTTAAATTCACCAACACCTCAACACACCGTGAACTTATAAAGAAACTTATAAAGAAGTTTGGTATGGAAAATAGATCTACTAGCATTCTTTAGTTGATCAAATGAATCTTTAATACTTGGTAGAGGATATTTATTCTTGATCGGCAATCATTTAAGCTCCTGATAATCAATACACATTCTTAATGAACCATCATTTTTACTTACAAGCAATACTGGTGCTCCCTACGGAGAGGCACTTGGTCTGATGAACTTCTTATCCATCAAATCTTGTATTTGAATTTTAAGTTCGTGTAACTCCTTTGAGGCAATTTTGTATGGGGCTTTTGACACTGGTGCAACTCCAAATATTAGATCAAGGGCCCGGTTATCCACACCCCGGGCCCTTCTAAACACACCCCACAAAAAAAAGGAAAAAAAATATAAGGCGAAATGTCCAAAATGACCTTAACATATAAAAAACATAATCAACTAATTATCTAAATACACCCACTCCAACCAATTGCTAAACACACCCCACTATCTAGGTTAACATTACACACACCCCACTTCCTTCCGTCTTATTCCTCACAAATCCAAACTAAAAAAAGTGCAAAAACCCTACCAAAAACCCTACTACATTTGTGCGAAAAAGATCATGGATCAAGATAGAGCATAGGAAATGGACAATGTAAGTGATTTTACATAGTTTAATCGATTTATTTTTTAGTATTGTTCGGAAAAAAAAAATTGCGTAGTTCCCGATCGGCCATTACAGGCCGAACATTTTGCAGTGTATTCGACTTGTATTGGCCGAACATACATAGAAATGTTCGCTCAGTATGCGTCAAACATTTGGAGGATGTTCGACCAGGACTGGTCGAACGTTATACACTGAGTTCGGCTGTTTCTGTTCGAATATATGCAATGTGTTCGTTTAGTAATGGTCGAACATATTGCATATGTTTTACATAGTTGAATGAATTTAGGTTTTTTTTTTGGATCAATGTATTTACACATGCTCTTTTTTATAGGAATATGGCTCCAATTAATCGCGATTGAGTGTTGTGAACGTTGAAGACCCGATGTATGAGCAAATAGATTTTTCAGAGGATTTTCGAACAAACGAGCTATGGTAAATTAGGCCAGTACTGTTGGGAATCGTCTTAACATGGTTGTTTTGGTTAGACGATCTGATAGTGGAGACATTAGAAGACGAGCACGGGTATTTTTAGGATGTGAGCGTGGTGGTAAGTATCGTCCTCCGAAAGCAAAGGTTGTGGGAGGTACCTTTGCTGACCCGGAAAAGAAGCATGCTAAAGGACGCCGGAGTGGAACAAAAAAGTGTGATTGTCCTTTTATGCTAAAAGGAGTTGAGGTGAAAGAGACTGGACAATGGTGTTTAATGGTTGTATGTGGGTCCCATAATCATCCAATGGGGCTGCATTTGGTGGGACATTCCTTCGCCGGTCGACTAACGACTGATGAAGATCGGCTAGTGTGAGACCTGCTTATGAATAACACGAAGTCGAAGGATATTTTGAGCACTGTTAAACTTTCTTTTCCCGACAATGAGTCCACCCTGAAGACTATTTATAATGCTCGGTGAAAGCATCGAGTGGTCGAGCATGGAGGCCGAACCCAAATACAATTTTTGTTGGGAAAGTTGAAGTTGGAGAGCTACTACTTCTTGGACCGGAGAGATGAGCAAACAGATCGAGTCACAGATCTGTTTTATCCCCATCCGAGATCCGTTGACCTGTTACGTGCATTTCCGAGCGTGCTCCTAATGGATTGTACCTATAAGACTAATAGGTACAGGATGCCACTTTTGGAGGTGGTTGGTGTGACATCGACCAACATCACTTTTTCTGTTGCCTGCGTGTACATGTCCCAAGAGCGTGAAGATAATTACAGGTGGGCTCTGACCACCTTGAAAGGGTTAATGTCCGACAACCGGCTTCCTTCGGTGATTGTAACTGACCGTGAGTTGGCCTTGATGAATGCCATCAGTATTACATTTCCCAACTGTAAGCACTTACTGTGCCGGTGGCATATCAATAAGAACATCTTGAGCAACTGCAAGAATTTGTTTGGACGAGCGGAGAAATGGGAACAGTTCAATCATGCATAGAATATGCTGATTTTTACTGAGGATGAACCGAGGTTCAATGAATTGCTGAGGAGGTTAGAGGATGACTACCAAGATCATCCTAGGGCTGTGGCTTATGCCTTTAAAAACTGGATTGCGCCATATAAGGAGAGATTCATCTCGTGCTGGACTAACAATGTCATGCACTTCGACAACACTACGAGCAGCAGGTAACATTGTTTTTTTGAAAATTATGTCAACATTATTTCCGTTCGAATAGGGTATTAATTTCCACTACTGACATACATGCTTGACTTGTAGGGCTGAGAGTGCACATGCCAAGTTGAAAAAGCAGTTGGCATCCTCTCAATCAAATTTCGAGACATCATGGGAACGAATACACCATCTCCTCATCACGTCGCATACCCACATTTTGGCCTCCTTCGAACAAAGCTTGAATGTCACACCTCACCGGTTTGTGATTCCTTTGTTCAAGAATATTCAAGGTTTAGTCTCTCATCAGGCCCTGAGTAAGATTTTCGAGGAGATGAGTGGTGTTGCCAGCTGTGGTGTTGATCCTCTGCTTTGTGGATGTGTTTTGAGACGCACGTGTGGGTTACCTTGTACGCACGAGCTGGCCGAGCTGGAACGAGATGGTCAAGTTATCCAGCTTGAGATGATCCACCCATTTTGGAGGAAGTTTGTTGGTCCCAAGTGGTGTCCGAGGTTCAGAGGGGGGGTGAATGAACCTTGGTCGATTTTCAGAATCTTTTAAAACAATCGTTCTGCACTGCAAGTTACTTAATCTTGCAGCGATAGATGGTTACTGCTTGCAGCACTACGATGCAGTGCTGCACGCTGTAACCTGGAGTTTTATATGCAGCGGAAATTAACTTTAAAACACAAGGCTGTTCAACTTCATGATGAACCTCGCTCAGTTCACCTTTTCTCCGGTCATGATCGCAGACATGATCCGGAATCGAAGATCTGTGCATTTGTCATAACTCCCGGTCCTTCCTTCGATGGAGTATGCACGGATGTCGTGGAGAAGTTCAAACTCCGGTTTGAAGAGCTTCTTGGGGGCGCTTCTCTTGATTTCAGCCCCTGTATCCCTTGCTCGAAAGACATCTCACATCTCTTGAGCCGATGCCTCCCCATATGTTGTCAACTGGCTGGGGGTAAGACCTGCAGCGGAGATGCTGAAGGTGGTGGAGATGTCCCTAACGGTCAAAGACCGTTCTTCTCCATCTGCATCCATCCGGAACAGGATGCAGTTCCTGTCCTCCGCCTGCCTGTCGTAGGCGTAAAATCTCTGTATTGACTCCATAGAGAAGCCAACGTAGACAGTGGTCAACAACCCTAGGACTTAGGTCCGTTGAAGAGCATCAAAAATCCTTTTTAGAAGGGCGTTATCGTACAACCCTGAATCATAGATGTGTTCTTGGTTGATCAGCCTTCTATCTAGAACAATAGTGCGTCGGGTAGCCATTGAAGATTTTTGATGGAGAGAGAGAGAGAAAATTCAAAGATTTGCACTTGGAAGGTTTTTCGCACAGAGCGTTTTCTCTCCTTGGAAGATGATGAATAATGAATTCAAAAGACACGGTTATGGAGTTTATGGCGGTTGTCAAGGGACGTGTGTAAGATCAACGGTTGAGATAGATCATGGAGTTGATCTTGTAGTTCAGGAAAAAGCGAGATGTCAAATCGCCGCAATAATTACCTGGCGCCTGGGTTTCTGACCGCGCCCTTTCCACTTCCTGACACACGCAGACATGCATTAAATGCTGAAAGACATGCCATTTACCGACTAAATAAATATCTTTTTAAGGTTGCAGCACCTCTAGTATGAGGTTGCAGAGTAATCAATACTCTTTTGAAATAAATGCTGTAATATGGTGCTGCTTGAATTCTCGATCACTGCTGTACTGTAAGAATATAAGTTGCAGCGCTGTCTGAGCCCAGTGCTGTATTAACGCGTAGCTTACAGTACCATTCTTACTGCTTTTCACAAGCATGCAGAGGTTCCCCCTGCGTTTCTGCATCTTCCTTTCTTTTCACAACTTAAGAATTCCCAGCTCGTTTCGAAGCATAGAAAATCTAGACTCACTCAAAGGCTTGGTGAGGATGTCTGCAAGCTGGAGATCTGTATGAACTTTTTCAAGCACGACGTCTTTCTTTTCAACATGGTCTCTTATAAAGTGATGATGTATATCGATGTGCTTAGTTCATGAGTGAAATACAAGATTATGGGTAATTGCAATAGCACTCGTATTATCACAGAGAATTGGAGTCTCTTTTTCTTCTATCCCATAATCTCTAAGTTGCTGCTGTATCCAGAGAATCTACGCACAACAACTTCCTGCTGCAACATACTCTACTTCTTCTGTAGAGGTTGCGATAGAAGTTTGCTTCCTGCAGAACCATGAGACTAGTCTATTTCCCAGAAATTGTCATGTCTCACTGGTGCTTTTTCGATCAATTTTGCAGCCAGCATAATCTGAATCGGAGTAGCCTTTAAGCTTGAATCCTCCTTCCTTAGGATACCATAGGCCGACTTCCTGAGTTCCTTTTAGATATTTGATCACTCTTTTTACTACTGACAGATGTGATTCCTTTGGTGCTGCTTCGAACCTAGCACAGACTCCTACTGCAAACATAATGTCTGGCCTGCTTGCTGTGAGATACAGAAATGATCCAATGAGTCGTCTGTACTTGGTTATGTCAACATCTTTGCCTTCCTCATCTTTGTCAAGACTTATGGATGTGGACATGGGAACGGACATTGCTACACCATTCTCCATACCAAATTTCTTGATGAGTTCCTTTGTATACTTGACTTGACTGATGAAGGTCCCTGTAGGTAGCTGTTTTACTTGCAGTTCGAGAAAGAAACTTAATTCTCCCATCATACTCATCTCGAACTTTGACTGCATCAGGTTGGAGAATTTCTCATATAGCTATTTGTTTAAGGATCCGAAGATAATGTCATCCACATATATTTGTACTAATAGTACACTTTCTTCGTCCTGTATTCTAAACAGCATTTTGTCGATTGTTCCTTTCTGGAAGCCATTTTCCAGAAGATAAAGAGATAAGGTATCATACCAAGCTCTTGGTGCTTGCTTCAGTCCATATAAAGCTTTTTATAACCGAAACACCTTCTCTTCTGCTTGATCTTCGAAGCCCGGAGGTTGTTCAACATACACTTCCTCTGTAAGGAGACCATTCAGGAATGCGCTTTTGACGTCCATTTGATAGACATTGAAATTCATGTGCGCTGCATAGGCTAGGAAAATCCTTATTGCTTCCAGCCTTGCTACTGGAGCAAAAGTCTCATCAAAATCAATTCCTTCTTCCTGACAGTATCCTTTAACAACTAATCTTGATTTATTTCTTACAACGATTCCAGACTCGTCTAACTTGTTCTTGAATACCCACTTTGTTCTAATTACTCCTTGATGAGTTGGTCTTGCAACTATTTGCCATACTTGATTTCTCTCAAATCCGTTCAACTCTTCTTGCATGGCCTGCACCCAGTTGCTATGTTGTAGTGCCTCTTCAACATTCTTAGGTTCTGACTGAGATATGAAGCATGCAAACATTGCTTCATGTGGGATGGATCTCCTTGTTCTTACACCAATGGATGGATCTCCTATAATGAGATCTCTTGGATGATTCCTTAGCCATGTCCTATCTGGTTCAAAGACATGTGTTGGTGTAGTTTGCTCATTTTGTTACTGTAAAGCAGGAGGTTCTGCTACTGTAAGAATATCTGCTGCATCCAGAGTTGCAGCTTCTTCTTCTTTATCTTCTTCTGTAGGCAGAACTCCTTCTATATAAGGTACATCATTCTCTTTCTTTGAAGCGGTTTCTTCAGGTGGTTCTTCCAACTTCTTTGTATCACAATGTGGTTCATCAAACACCACATGTATCGATTCTTCTACCACCAAGGTTCTCTTATTAAAAACTCTGAAAGCTCTACTTACAGCAGAGTATCCTAGAAATGCTTCTTCATCTGATTTTGCATCAAAAGTTTTCAAATGTTCCTTTCCATTGTTGAGAATATAACACCTGCATCCAAAGATATGCAGATAAGAGATATTTGGCGTATGACCATTCCATATTTCATAAAGTGTTTTGTCAAGATCCTTGATGATTAGACATCTGTTCTGCGTGTAGCATGCAGTGTTGGTTGCTTCAGCCCAAAATCTCTTGGGTACTTCTGCTTCTGCTATCATTGTTCTTGCTGCTTCTTTGAGGGTTCTATTCCTTCGTTCAGCGACACCGTTCTGTTGCGGTGTTCTTGCAGCAGAGTGTTCATGACGAATACCATTATCATAACAGAATTTCTCAATAAATTTATTTGTGAACTCAGTTCCTCTGTCTGATCTTATCTTCACTGTGCTCAAGCTCTTTTCATTCTGAATCTTCTTCATGAGACAAGGTAGCTTCTCTTGAGTTTCTGACTTCTTTGCAAGAAAGATCGTCCATGTGTATCTGGAGTAGTCATCTACTACTACTAGGGAGTACTTCTTCCCACTCAAGCTTACTGGTTCTACTGGTCCAAAAAGGTCCATGTGTAGAAGATCTAGAATTATGTGAGATGATTTCTGAATCTTATCTTTGAATGAGCTCTTAACTTGCTTTCCTTTTTGACAAGCTCCACAAACATTCTTTTTCTTGTATACTACGTCTGGTAATCCTCTCACGAGGCCTTTTCTTGCTAGCTTGTTGATAGTTTTGAAGTTCAGATGGCTTAACCTCTTGTGCCATAGCCAGCTCAGCTCTGGTGGACTTTTCACAATGAAGCATGTTGATTGAGTAGTGGAGTTCCAATCTGCTAGGTAGATATTTTCTCTCCTTGTTCCTGTAAGCTTTACTTCATTCGTGGTGCTGTTCTTGATTAAGCATTTGTTGAGGTTGAATTCCACCGTGTATCATTTGTCGCAGAATTGACTGATGCTTAGAAGATTGTATCTAAGTCCTTTCACATAGGATACTTTTTTGATCTTTATGTTCCCTTTAACTAGGCATCCACTTCCTTTTGTGCTTTCTTTGGAATCATCTCCAAATATGACTTTAGGTCCTTTGCCTATCATGTGCCTTGGGCAGCCGCTGTCGATATACCATACATCACTGCTGCAACCTGGCACTGTAACCTGTAACAATTTCGAACCGATTTAGGTACCCATATTTGTACGGGTCCTTTGGGGTTAGTTACTTTGGGAACCCAAACTTTCTTAACAGTAACAGATTTACTGTAAGATTTGTTGGTTCTCTAGCTGTATGCAGTTGTCTTGGAAAACTGCTTATAAGAAGTGTGTGCATTAAGAACGTGTGTGACACCAGCACTTCTGTAGTGCGGTCTTCCACCATACTTCCCTAGAGTATATCCTCTTTGAGGTTTAGACATACAGGTCTCAGTATAGATGGGAAATTTTCTTCTATGCTTCAACTTTGTTGGTTGCTGCGTCCTCTTGCTGCATGCAGCAGATGGCTTCTGCTGCAGCCAATTCTTAGATGCAGGCTTACTTCCTGCAGTTGAGTATTGGGGTTTCTTCCCCTTATTCGTCATTGCTGTTTTGTTCACTATCTTTACAGAGTCACAGAGTAACTCTTTCTCCATTGGAGTTTCAGCTTGGACAAAGTTTACAGCTTTGGATGTACTTGCTGTATTCTGAGAGGTATGATTGCTGTATCCTATACCCGATTTTTCAAAAGGATTTCTGTTTTGATTTATGCAATCTCTTGCGTCCTTTGATGATTTAGAGAAAGTACTTATCGTGGATTGCAAGCTTTCCTTCTCAGACTTTAGCTCAGTGACTAGCAGATTCAATCTAGAGACCTCTTGTTACAGCTTGCTACACTTTAAGTTATCAGACTCTCATGCAGCGAGCATCTTGGCAATGTCAATGTTCTTGCTCTTGAGGATCTCATTATCGATTCTTAGGTTTTCATTTTCAACCTTCAGTTCCTCATGAATTGAGTTGATCTGCTCAAAGTCACTCATAATCCTTTTCAAGGAGTGGATCATGTTCAGCTCCTCACTTTCTGGTATGGACAACGGTTGGTAGATTACCTCATCTTCTTCGCTGTCCTCGTCATCTCTAGTCATCAGGCATATCAGCACTTCTTCATCAGAGGATGAGGTTTCAGTGTCGCTGTCAGAGGATTCTGCAGCTGTCAGTACTTCCTTCGGAACTACTGCATCCTTGGCTTTCTTCATCTCTCCAATGAGAGCTCTAAGCTTGTGCCTTTCCTCTCTTCTTTTATCTCTCCTCTGCTCTCTTTCTCCTTCAGGATATTTGTGCACTGTTGGATAAGGACAATTCCTTGCATAGTGTCCCGGTTTCCTACAATTATAGCACAAGTCAATGTTTCCTGTATTTGACTGTGGAGAAGAGGATACCTGAGGAGGTGGATGACTTCTTCTGAAGTCATTTTTCTTATTGAGGTTGATGTTGCTGCTATTGTTGTTGCTTTTTATAAATCTCCTGAATTTCTTTAGGAGAAGCGTCATATCCTCTTCAGCAACTTCTGTTGTATCCTCACTCTGTTTACTACAACTAGCGGTTGCTGTATCCTTGGTTCCTCTGGCCGTCAGCGCTGTAACTTTGGAGTTTGACTCATCTGACTCCTTTCTCCTTCTGTTGATGTCATACTCGAATGCTTTCAAGTCGAAGAATAGGTCGAATGTGCTCATGGACTTCAGGTCCATAGACACTCTCATGACAGTGGTCTTACTATCCCACTCCGCTGGTAGGGCTCTCAACACCTTCATGTTTTTCTCTTTCTGTGTAGTGTTTACCCAGAGCTTCTAGTTCATTCACTATTGATGTGAATCTCAAATCTAGTTGCTCAAGAGTCTCTTCATTCTTCATCTCGAAGAGCTCGAATAGTTGGGTCGCGTTGGAGATTTTGTTGTCTTTTGTGAGCTCAGTTCCTTCACAGATTTGCTCCAACTTTTCCCATATTTCTTTGGATGTAGAGTAGGTTTTAACTTTGCTAAATGTGCCTTTATCCAAAGTAATAAATAGAGCATTCTTTGCCACATTATCCAGGTTGGCTCTCTTCCTATCTTCGTTTCCCCACTCCTGTCATGGTTTGATCAGGAAGTTCGATGGTGGCTGCTCTCCTTCCGCATGGTCTCTTCCATACATTGGGTTTACTTTCATAGGGATTATTGGTCCTTTAGTTATGACCGTCCACATTTCATCGTTCATGGCTGAAAGGTGTGCCTGCATTCTTATCTTCCAGTCGTCATACTCCTCTATAGAAAACATGGGTAGTTTGTGATTGGAGGAATCCATGATATGCTTTAAAAATGAGTTTTATGCAGAGAAAACAGCGAGACAAAGGTGGATCTGCGTAGGTGACCAGATAAGTTGGCTTTTAACCCAACTCGCTCTGATACCACTTGTTGGTCCCAAGTGGTGTCCGAGGTTCAGAGGGGGGGTGAATGAACCTTGGTCGATTTTCAGAATCTTTTAAAACAACCGTTCTGCACTGCAAGTTACTTGAACTTGCAGCGATAGATGGTTACTGCTTGCAGCGCTACGATGCAGTGATGCACGCTGTAACCTGGAGTTTTATACGCAGCGGAAATTAACTTTAAAACACAAGGCTGTTTTTCTCAAGAATGCTTCTTTCAAAATGTTTTATGCACCGAGATAAGAGAAATGCAGAATATAAGCGCACAGATTAAGAAAGCAAATAAACACTTATGGCTTATAGTGGTTCGAAGGTGGTATAATCCTTCTACGTCCACTCTACTACTCCTCGAGCAGGAACTTTGTTAAGCAAGATTGATTTACAGGATTCTCCTAACAATCTATCAACTTTACAAAGAAACCACCTACTGAAGTCCAGCATACACACAGGAACTGCAAACTTCAAAGGCTAACCCACACAGGGTTCCACACTCCCACACAGGGAAACTGCCTAACTCTAGACAACTAAACAAACAGCAAGGATCTCTCCTATCAACTGCTTGACACCACTAAAACAACCTAAGCACACAGCAACAAGGTTAAAAGGATAAAAGGTTTTTCTTCAACTTGTGCTTCAAAGTGAGCTTCTGAATCCGTAAGGAATCCTTTAGCTTGAACTTGCTCCACTTCGGTAGGTTGAGTGACTGAAACTGATTGTGGGTTTGAATGCTTCAATCTTGTAAGCTTTCAGTATTTTAGAACAGTGACAGATTTCAGTTTTCAGTAACTAGCTTTGAGCATTTAATGCGACTTGACTTTTTCTTTCGGAGCATTTAATACGACAGTTGCGACTCGCAGCTTTCTGCAGCGCGTCAGTCTATGTGGCATCTTCTTATTGGCTCCGTGTCTGCTACTTTGACTTTTTCTTGAACGGCTCTTTTATTCTTGCTTGAATCTCCGTTCCTCGTACTGCATTTATCCTTCCTAGGATTTACAGGATACTTCGTTTGTAGTTGGCGCTGTATAACTTAACTAACTGTAAGTCTGCACTGTATCCTAAGTTCTTGTGCAGCTGATGCTTTCTTTCAGTGCTGCTGTAACTTAGACCTGGTTGCAGTATCTTCTGACAGTGCTGTTGTAACTTCTTTCTAGCAGCTACTCCTGTATCCTTTTCTTGCAGCGTTGCTGTACGCCGTCCTTTCTTACTTTGCTGTAGAAGATTTAACTCATTGAAGTGATGCTGTATCTTCTCTGAACCAGCTATGCTGTATCTTTATCTTCTTGCAGCGATGTTGTATCCTACCTTCTTGCAGCGATAACTTAGTTTAAGGCTTAGATGCAGCTTTATCATTTTTCATCATCCATTTTGACACTTAACACAAGACTCAATTCTAGTCTATTTATTCACTTAAACAATGTGAAAAATGGGGTACTTAAAACTTCCTATTATATATTTGGTTTGTCTCATCAAAATCTAATCATTGAAAACCCAACAAAGTTGGACTGCGAACCAGTTGTGGATGAGGGTACCATCAATGTGGACGTTGGTAACCGTTGGGAAGAAACAGTCGGGGATATTAACAACATGTTCGAATCGGCTTCGGAGGCTCAGAAACTGTTGTTGCTGAAGCGGTTGCGTGAGATATCTATACCTTCGACCTCTCAGTTGCAGGAGCCCGTAGCCACCACACGTACTCGTGGTAGGCCTGGCAAAGTAAAGGTGAAAAATGATACATCGACCAAACGCAACCCAAGCAAGTTCGAGTATGTGCAATCATTCCACGATAGTTGTTTGTTCGAGGAGGATCAAACAACCCCATACAAACGGTGGCCAAGTCCACCCCTATCTTTACCACACTTAAGCACAAGATGATGCCGATCAAGCGACGATCAGTTCGGAAGGCAGGGGATGAGGTGTTTGTAGGTTTGCTACCTGCTCTATTGCAGCCGCATGTTTTAAGTATCAAAAATCCATTGGGAGACGGCCACTGCGATTTTCGATCGATTGCCCACGTAATCGGGTTGGGGAGAATTCATGGGGCCAAGTCCATAGCGATCTTATCCAGGAGCTCAAAGACTTCCAAGATTTGTATTCCAATATATATAGCATGAAGGATCGTCACAATGTGTTGGTCTCCAATTTGAGCGGCTACGAACGACCTACGCCAAATATGAATTACTGATGGACTTTCCCTGAAATGACCTATCTGGCCGCTAATGCCTATAACATGGCCATCGTCCATCTCTCCCCTCAGATATGCGTTACGGTGCTACCTTTGCGGGCTCAAGTTCCCACGAAGCCTAGGCTTGTTTGCATGGCGTTCGTTCACGGAAACAATTACATTCTGGTATAGTCGAGTTTGTCTTATTGAATGATACCCATCCAAATTTATATACTTACTGATTTTGCCTTGTTGTAGGTCAAACTGGGAGACGAAGCGCCGTTACCGCCCATCATAGACCGGTGGTTTGAACATCATCTTCCTTGTCCAAGTGGATGGTCCGAGGTGTATAGGAGACGCATCATGCAGTACGCGACCGACAGTCGTAGTGAAAGTTCTTCTGTTGGGCAAGAAACGATCCAGATCGTCAATGATTGATTTGTTTGGATGTATAATTCAGACGATTTTAGTAACTTTTAATGTTTGTATGAATTTTGAATTCATTACATCGTCGATGAGTATGAATATTTGTCGGAATTCGTAACGGTATGAATTAACTTGTACGGTTGAGTATGTGAATTATTCGACTTCTTTGCACAGGCCATGTAAACGAACGTAGGGGAAAATGAGTCTGTTCAACCAACTGTGGCCGAACAATATGACGGAGTTCAACCTATGACCGAACACATCGTCAACGTTCGACCACGCGCTGAACAAGTATGAAATGTTCAACTATAGGTCGAACGGTGTGAAGGATGTTCGGCCAATGTCATTCGAACAGGCTTGTTTTGCACTGTTGAGATGTGTTCGACACATAATCGAACATTGTAGGAGTGTTCGACATATGGTCGAACATAGGCTGATTGTTCGACCAATATCAGTCGAACCTGATGCATCTTGTTCGGCTTGTGTTAGGCGAACATTCTATGATTCCCACAATCGGAGTTCGTACGATCCCAACCTACTACCAATTCGACATTTAACCATTCCAGATATCAAAGACACATAAAATACAAGGTAGCATGTTTAAATTCATCAAAAACATCAATTACAAAGTCGGGATAGGAGCAAGTGTTACATCAAAAATTGTCCGAATACGTAATGGAAAATACATAAAGGAATTCTTCGAAATTAAACACAAGGAGAGTAGACTAAGATCTCCGAGGCCTACGCTGCCGGCTGCTGGAAGCTCGTCTCGACGACTCGGCCGGATTCTCGATGTCAATCTTCAGGGCCCTATATGCTCCAACTAGGGCTGGAACCACCATGGATGCGTCCAAGCCTTGTTCGTCAGTTTGCCACTGCTGGTACACGGGCTCGAGGTGACCAAGAGCCGAAGTGATCATATCCCATGGTTGGGGGCCTCTGTGTCTGCTCTAAGGGACGTGTCCAGCATGAAGTTCATCCAGATTCTGGATGAATGGATGTGAAACCCAGAGTACCAGTCCAGGTAGTCCTCGGAGCACTCCCAGGCAGGGTATGCACGTCTCCCAAGTGTTTCGCCTGACAGAACATGGTTCTGCCAGACTCTAAAGTATGCACCTAGTGCATCCTAAGTCACCTTGTATGTGGCCCCCTGTTTGCCCCTCCGGGCGAGAATGGGAATCAACGGCTCATTCGGAATCCTCTAAACAAATCTGAACTGCCTTAAAACACGGTCCGGATGATATGGCTCCACTATATCGAACGCTCGAATGCATCCCTGGTAGAAAGCCACTGGCTTCAGGGGATAATGATCACGAACCTCGGAGTACGGATTCCAATTCACCTGTAAAAAAACCAGTAGGAGTACACGACACATCTGTGATGAGAGATGAAATATCATAAGATCGAAAAGAATTGGACAAGTGTTACTCACGTCGTGTGGAGACATCGTATCCAAACTCTCTCTGATGGTAAGTAATCGGGCCTGTGTTCCTCCGTCATGAGAGCGTTGCACCCATTTCCGTGCAAGCGGCTCACCCATTCGAAAACCAACATTATATGTTGGTCGGAATGTAGGGAAATATTCGTATATCCAAGCCTACGAAAATTGAAAACGCAACGGTTAGAAAAATAAAACAAAGTACATTTAGAGCAAGTAATAGACAATATGAATGTTATACACATACCTTGAGTAATGTCAGATATCCACACATCTGCTGAACACTAACTCGAGAGGCCAACCCCAACTGTCGGTACAAGAAGGCCAAAGCCGTTGTGCCCCAAGCGTATTCATGGACATGGTTCAAGTGCTCCAATAATCAAATGATTTTGGACGATGCCCTAGTGCCGGTCTTGTCCGCGAACAGTGTACACCCCAACATAAAAAGCTGGTATGCACGGGCAGCACACTCCAACACGAGGAGGTTCTGAGAACTCGTATCAGCTTCAAATTGCCTTCGAAGCCACTCCATTTTAACGGATCCTCCTCGAAGGCCTTCGAGTCCTTCCTTTGCAGCCTTTACCGAAACACCCAACAACCGACTAAGGAGATCGGACACGGGCTCCGGCCTTGTTCTACTGTCCGGAATCATGACCGATCGGCCACTAACCGGCAAACCAGTCAAACATACTACGTCATCCAGGGTGATAGTTATCTCACCCCAGGGTATGTGAAATGTGTTGGTCTCCGGTTGCCAGCGCTCGACAAATGCACATATGAGGTTTTTATTGGGCGTCTTATAAGACACCCACCTCAAATCTAGGATGAGACTGCGCTGTAGCAACTGCTCCCAAGCCGGATTCTGTCCCTCGAATTGCCACATCTCCATCTTTGTGGTGTGGCACCAACACTTCAGGATAGGTCGTTCCTCACCGTTCCAGATGGTATAGGCGATGTGTGATTTGAAGCTCGGAATCAGCTGTGGATCGATCGGTCCACCAGGACAACGGTCTCTCAAGATATCATCTTCATCGGCCTCTCCTTCGGCTTCCTCAGGCACCGCTTCCTCATCAGGAGCATCGTCACTTTCTACTTCCTCTGCCGGTGCTTCGTATTCGATCAGAGGAAGAGCAGATGTAGAAGCCATCGGTGGATCGATCGTGGTGGCCTCTTCGACCCGATGCCTTCTGTTCGAGGTCGTAGGTCGTGTCCTCCTCCTCGTATAAAGAATTGGGCCACCTGCAATATTCATCAACAATTAAGATCAATTAACGTATACATATCTCCTCAAATTCATATACATTACACGTACGCCAAACATTCATCAAACCTAGCCTAACAATACACTACGAGCAGCCGAGCAACAATGTAATCAATTAACCCAAATGCAATTTCTACTCTCAATCTACTTCAATCACCGAAAAATTGACCAATCCCTAAATAAATGGACTACAATGTTGCAACATAAAATCTACCAATTACAAACTTACAAACCGACTATGTTCGACCACAATCAACCAAACACATCCACACATGTTCGACCGGAACACACTGAACAAGGTTAGAATGTTCGACCTAGAAGAGACGAACATATTAAGCATGTTCGACACTCATTGATCAAACATCCAGCATTACGTTCGACCACCATTGGTCGAACAACCCCTCCATGTTCGAACTACCAGGATCGAACACCCTCAAGCTCGTTCGACCACCGATGGTGGAACATTCCCCGACCCAGAACGTCTAATTCATGCTATAACCACACGGATTTCATGCATTCTCCACAAATAAACGAATCCTAAACACTCATATTGTGTTTTAAACTACATTACACACAATTAACCCACTAAAAATACAACTTCAATCTACCAATTCATAAGGTCACTTACATGGCATTTCTTCTTCTCTTTGATGCTCCATTGTAGTGTTTGAGCTATGAAATTCACCTTGCTACACCTTGTTTGATTAATGGTCGAACAAACACTCAAATTTCAGCTTCAAAAATAGGGCTTTTGTGGGAAGGGGGCGACGGTTCTTGCTTGTAAGTATGAGTTTGTGTGGGAAGATGGGGTGTGTGAGTTTGTATGGGTGTGTTTAGATTAGGGTTTTGGTTTTTTAATTTTTTAAATTCATGAGGGTAATTTGGTAATCTTGTGGGGTGTGTTTAGTATTATGTGAGTTGTTTTTTAATTTAATGGGGTGTGTTTAGATTTTGGGGTGTGTTTAGAAGGTCATGGGGTATGGATTGCCGGGCCCTTAGATCAATTGCAAACTCTACTGATCGATCGGGTGGAATTCCTGAGAGATCTTCTAGAAATTAGGGAACTCTTTCACAACTAGCACATCTGCTAGTGTTAACTTCTCATCTCCCTTTTTCGTAATGTTCACTAGATATGCCCCACATTCACCTTTCTTTATTAAGTTGATGAAATAATTGGAACATATTCTCATGTCCTACCTCCAAAGAATGTGAATCGTTGACCATTTGGAGTTGCTAAATCTATCTTTCTGTCTTTATATTGAATCACAACTCGGTGTTTACTTAACCAATCCATTCCTAAAATAACATCGAATCCCTTCATTACCACTTCTAGCCTAACACTCCCTACCCGAAGTGAGATTCTGGCAGCTCTTGCCCTCTCCAATATATTATGACTGTGTGTAGACAGCCTCTCATTCTCGGTGTCAGCATATGCTAAAATCTCTTCATAGTCTATAGGTGCATGGCCACTTCATGGCTCGTAGTGAATACTGATGGGCCTTATTATCCATTTGTGCTATGTCGGCCAAATGCTGTTGGAACTACGGATCGCCGACCCTATACGATTATCTGATTTGGGATATATGCAAATAAGATTAACACGCAGCAGATAAACGAATCATACATTTTACACCGATAATAGTTCTAAGGTCAGAACTGTAGATTGAGGAATCGATAGAGCCTGGACCTCATGATCTTCTGCTGTATTCCTCATCTTTCTCATCTTTTCCCGAACGTTGTGTGGGCAACGAGCTATCGAGACTTTCAGCCACCTTCTACTAAATCGCATCTAAGATTTTGAGAGTTTAGAAACGGCTGACTTGAAGCTTATTTATAGGCTACAATAGGGACCTTGAGAAGGATTAGAAATAGGTCTCCTAATAGGATTAAGAATCTCACTTCGGCCTGAACACACTTCTTAATCTTATCAATAATAACTCGATCCACTAAAGAGATATTATTGAACTACCGTCTCAAATCCATATTAAATATGGGCTCCTATTTATTATGTGTGTGTTTATCTCCCCGTGTTTAAGATATCAAACGTCCATTAATTAAATGAATTACCGACAATTCAATTAATTAACATTTAATTCCAAGAGTAGTACCACTCAACTTTATTATCATGCCGGAATAAATCCACCTGTAGGGTTTACATGATAATCCTTATGAGCTCCTCAAGGGGACATCATCATCCTAAATAATTAGGACACAGATTCATTATATAATCAACATCACACCATATAAACAACATTGTATCCAAATTTATCGAGCTTATTGATTTAATAAATAAATCTCACCCATTAGTAAATTATAGAAACATATATTGAGTATACATGCTCGTTATCATATAATAATTAAGAAGACGCACATCCATAATAACAGAGGTCTTGTTCTATTTATGTAGTCAGTATAAATAAAACAACCTCAATTGGTCCTGTTTAATACATACAAAATGTACTAGTGTAATTTTATAATCAAGATAGATTAATACGAAATTAAACTACAGCCATTCCGATAATTTGTCCCAAATTATCTGGGTTGTGAGCTACCATTTATAATCTATAAGGAACTGATAACATGATTTTCTGTGTGGCACCACACAACATTTTATCTACAATATAAATTAATTGGACAATTGCAATAACATATATAACAAATATAAAATGCAAAACATTTGACCATAAAAGATTCTCATATCATAAATAGATATTTATACAAAAGTTAGGCTTATAGTATACATCCTAACAATCTCCCACTTATACTAAAAGACTATGTTGTCATATATGCTGCCATACATCTGATTCCCATCCCATCAATATGCTCATCGAAGGCTTTCGCCGGAAGGGCCTTTGTGAAAGGATCTGTTAGGTTATCGGCTGATGCAATCTGAGCGGCAACAACTTCCCCTCGCTTTACAATATCTCGTATTAGGTGGTACTTGCGCTTAATATGTTTACTTATCTTATGGGCTCGTAGTTCCTTCGAGTTTGCTACTGTACCACTATTATCACAATAGATTGTAATAGCTTTGGGCAAACCAGGAATCATTTCTAAGTCCATCAAGAAGTTTCTGAGCCATACAGCTTCTTTGGATGCCTCAGACACTGCCACATATTCAGCTTCCATGATGGAGTCCGAAACGCATTTCTGCTTCACACTTCTCCATACTATGGCTCCACCTCCCAAGGTAAATACATACCCCGAGATTGATTTACTGTTGTCCCTATCTGACTGGAAATCTGAATCCGTGTAACCCACAGGAAATAAATCATTTGCCTGGTAAACTAGCATATAATCTCTAGTCCTTTTTAGGTACTTTAAAATATACTTTACGGCAGTCCAATGACCTTGTCCTGGGTTACTTTGATATCTGCTAACAATGCCCACGACAAAGCAAATATCCGATCTCGTACATAGTATCGCATACATCAAGCTTCCTACAGCTGAAACATAAGGAACTGCTTTCATTTTCTCTATCTCCTTTGGTGCTTTAGGACACATTTTCTTAGATAAAGACACTCCATGTCTAAAAGGTAGAAAACCTTTCTTGGAGTTCTGCATGCTAAAACGAGCTAGGATAGTGTCAATGTATGAAGCTTGTGATAAGCACAACATCCTTTCTCTTGCGATCCCTTATAACTTTGATCCCAAGAATATGTCAAGCTTCTCCCAAGTTCTTCATAGAAAATTGCTTGGACAGCCATAACCGTACGTCTAATAACACCTTGACATTGTTTCCAATTAACAAGATATCATCTTCGTATAGTATAAGAAATACCACCACATTTCCGTCACTCTTCTTATATACACAAGACTTATCCGAACATTGAATAAATCTACAAGATTGGATTACCTCATCAAAACAGATGTTTCAAGATCTCGAAGCTTGTTTCAGTCCATAAATGGACTAATTGAGCTTACACATAAGATGATTTTTGCCCTTTTCAATGAATCCCCCTGGTTGCTTCATATATATGTTTTCTTCAAGACTTCAATTAAGAAAAGTTGTCTTAACATCCATCTATCAAACCTCATAATCCATATGAGCATTAATAGACAAAAGAATCCAGATAGACTTAAGCATGGCTACCGGTGAAAAGGTTTTCTCATAATCGATCCCTTCTTTTTAAGTATACCCTTTCGCAACAAGCCTTGCTATAAAGGTCTCTACCTTTCCATCTCATCTTCTTTTCCTTTTGTAGACCCATTTACATCCAATGGTTCTTACACCATTTGGTGGTTCTACAAGCTCCCAAACTTAATTAGAATTCATAGATTCTATCTCAAAGAGCATTACCTTTTGCCAAGATATCGCATCTTTATCTTAGAGTGCTTCGTCATAAGTCCAATGATCTATTTTAGGTTGTCCAGGGACCAAGTCTGAAGACTCTCCCAAAAACATGAATCTATCAGGTTATCTAACAACCCTCCCACTACAACGAGACACAATCGGTATTTGTGTATCATTTGTGACACGCGGTGCAGTCACTTGCGGTATCTCATCTTGTACCATCTGTACATAAGAATTATCCCCTCTCATTTCCTCAAGAACAATTTTACTCATGGGCTTGTGGTTCATTACATAGTCCTCGTCTAAAAATCGGGCATTCGTGCTAACAATGACCTTCTGATCTTTTGGACTATAAAATAAACCACCTTTCGTTCCTCTAGGATAGCCCACAAACAAGTGTACTTCCGTACGAGATTCCAACTTATTAGCATCTCCCTTCAGCACATGTGCTGGACTACCCCAAATCCGAATGTGTTTCAGACTAGGCTTGCGCCTAGTCCACAATTCTGTGGGAGTAGAGGGTACTGACTTAGAAGGTACCATGTTTAGAATGTACGTCGCTGTTTTCAGAGCATACCCCCAAAATGAAGAATTTTGAATAACTCATCATTGATCTAACCATTTTCATAAGTGTCTTATTCATTCGTTCTGTCACACCATTCTGTTGGGGTGTACCTGGTGCAGACAATTGGGATTGAATCCCAGCCTCTGATAAGTAACTCTTAAACCCTCCTAAGAGGTACTCACCACCACGATCAGATCATAGTGTCTTGATACATTTACCATGACGTTTCTCCACATCAGCCTTGTATTCTTTGAACTTATCAAAGCACTCAGACTTGCGGAGTATCAAGTAAATGTACTCATATCTCCAATAATCATCTATGAAAGATACAAAATATTTGAAACCCCCTCTTGCCTGAATAGTCATAGGGCCACACAAATCAGAATGAACCAATTCTAACACTTCTTTGGCTCTATACCCATTTTCCTTAAAAGGCCTTTTGATAATTTTTCCTTCCAAGCAGGACTCACAGGTTGGATAGTTTTCCACTTCCAAAGAACCCAAGGGTTCATTGACTATCAACCTTTGAATCCTACTTAAGTTAATATGACCTAACCTTAGATGCAAAAAATATGTTTGATTCATTTTCGAAGGTTCTTTTCTCTTATTAGATTTAGAAGATGTGTTATTAATTTTCATTTGTTGCATCGTAGGAGTTATTGGATGAAGAGTATATAAATTGTCAACCAACGTACCAGAATAGATAATAACTTTATTCTTCTTGACCACAACTTTGTTATCAAAAGAATCAGAATATCCATCCTTAAAAAGTTTAGAAACTGAAATCAAATTATTTTTAAAACAAGGTACGTAAAGACAATCTCTCAAAATCAAAGACTTATTCTTATGAAAAGATAAATAAACATCTCCCACTGTAGCGGCCGCCACTTTCGCAGCGGTGCCTATGTATATAGTAATCTCTCCATCACTTAGTCGTCTGGTTTCCTGGAACCCCTGCAATAAATTGCAGACATGATTAGTCGCTCTCGTATCTACACACCAAGTATCCGTAGATAACACCGCTAAACATGTTTCAACAACTAATGAAAAAGATGTACCTGAATTGTTCTCTTTTTTATGGGGACAATCGACTTTTCAATGTCTAGCCTGCTTGCAATGGAAGCACTTACCTTTCGGCTTTTTCACACCACCTTGTGGCTTAGCCACTTGAGGTCCAGCCGTCTTCTTTGCTGAAGAATTCTATTTCTTCTTCTTCTTTCCGTCTTGCGGTTTAGAAGCAGAAACATTTTCAGCAACGTAAGCCTGAGAATTTTGACGAAACAGTCCCTCTGCTGATTGGAGTTCTGTCAGAAGTTCCGCCAATGAATACAACCTCTTGTTCATGTTGTAGTTCAGATGGAACTGCTCAAAACTCTTAGGCAGCGTTTGGAGAACGATATCAACCTGGGTTTCCCCATCGATTTCAGCTCCAACGACCTCCATCTCATTCAGATGAGCCATCATCTTGAGGACATGATCAATCACAGGTGTCCCCTCAACCATAGTGGTAGTCATCAAATTTATCATAGCCTCCTGTCTGGCAGCCCGACTCTGGTGTTCGAAGAGTTCTTTGAGATTATGCATCATATCATAGGCAGTAGGCATGGCCTGATGCTGATGTTGTAGCACATTTGACATGGAAGCCAAAATGTAACATCGCGTCATCTCATCTGCCTTGACCCACTTCATATAAAGCATTTTCTCCTCTTCAGTAGAGTTTTCATCAGGCATGTCAGGACAGTGCTCAGTGAGTACAAACTTGTACTCTTCAGCAGTCAGGACAATATCCAAGTTTTGTTTCCAATTAATATAATTAGGACCAGTAAGTTTGTTTTCTTTAAGTATAACAGCAAGAGGATTGAAAGCCATAATGAAAATCTTGAGAATCACATAAATAAACACATAGGTCAAAATATTTGAATTGACAAATCATATTACTCCCTCAAACAACATATTTTAAATTCACCAACACCTCAATACACCGTGAACTTTGTATGCCATGATAGTATGGACGTATACTAATTCAAACATTTGTTAGATGAGGTTTTACCCATTAATTTTATTATCTTGTCAACTTAACTTTATGACAAATAAAATTAATAGTTGGTAGCGCTTTGGTCATACAAATAACAGCGGTGATTCTGATGGGGAGGATACTTATCAAATGCATCGAAGTGTATACCATTACTTGATACTAAGTCCATTATCTAGGATTATGCCCCTTCAGATGGAGAAGATGACATACTCCTAGACAACTTTCTATAATCATCCATAAATATGGAGGAAGGCACTTAAAACCAACACGCAAGTTCAAAAGCATCACTTACAAACTAGTACTGGTGGCCATGGGATTTATTTTAAAAATTAATTAATCTATTTCCCACTTAGTTATTTAACATGAGGGATTTTAACATGCATATCATATGAAACACATAAAAGCATGCTTGATAAAACAACACATATAAGGCAATAAATATGAAAATTATAATTTCCAACTATTATGGCCTCGTTATATCGTCGTGTTCTTGAATGTTTGCCGTCAAAAGGGGATCGAACTAGGGTTTTGCTCTCTCGTTTCTCTTGAAGGAGTTTACAATAATCTAGATCGAACAGAAAATTAAAACCTAACACGACAAACCACCTTGATTTTACTATTACAATCATACATTCAAAAAACAACCTCGACATGTCCGAAGCTTTAATTCATACATAAATATACATTCAGACACTAATAGTTGGATTTAGGGTTCCTTTTGAAAATCATAATCTATCGCATATCCTACTATTATTCGATCTAAAATACACATGCTTCAAGATACGATTCATAATAGAATTAACCGATTCAATCACGTAGAGTCAGAAAACCATGGCTCTGATACCAATTTTCGGAACCACGGATCGCTGACCCTATACGATTATCCGATTTAGGATCCATGTAAATAAGATTAATGGGCAGTGGACAAACGAATCATACCTTTGCACCGATATTAGTTCTAAGGTCAGAACTGTAGATCGAGGAATCGATAGAGCCTGGACCTCACAATTTTATAGATTGTGAGATGCGTTTGTTAGGATGTATACTATAAGCCTAACTTTTGTATAAACATCTATTTATGATATGAGAATCTTTTATGGTCAAATGTTTTGCATTTTATATTTGTTATATATGTTATTGCAATTGTCTAATTAATTTATATTGTAGATAACATGGAGTATGGTGCCACACAGAAGATCATGTTATCAGTTCCTTATAGATTATAAATGGTAGCTCACAACCAAGATAATTTTGGATAAATTATCGGAATGGTTGTAGTGTAATTTGGTATTAATCTATCTTGATTATAGAATTACACTAGTACATTTTGTATATATATTAAGTAGGACCAATTGAGGTTGTTAATCATATCGGTGAAAGGTATGATTCACTTTCCGCTGTATGTTAATCATATCTTGTATGGATCCCGAATCGGAATTGCATAGGGTTGGCGATCCATCGGTTCCAACAATTGGTATCAGAGCCGTGGTTTTCTGACTCTATGCGATTGATTCGGTTTATGATATTGTGATGCATACTTAGATCAGATAATAGTAAGATATGCGAGATATTATCATGTTTTGTAGGAACCCTAAATCCAACTATTATGGTCTGTATGTATGTTGATGTATGAATTAAACCCTCGGACATGTCGAGGTTGTTTTTGATGATGTATGTTTGTAATAGTAAAATCATGGCGGTTTATCGTGTTAGGTTTAAATTTTCTGTTCGATCTAGATCATGTATAAACTCCTTCGTGGAGTATAGGATCGATGAATGTAATAGTATTATAGAGTTAGGGTTGCAATCAAGATTTCTTGACCTGGAGAAGGATTCTGATGTCCAAAAGCCACGACGGAAAGAGAATCGAGAGGTCGATCCCCGTATGACGTCAAACATTCAAGAACGCGATGATATACCGAGATCATAATAGTTGGAATTTATGTTTTCCATATTTATTGTCATTATTGTGTGTTATCAAGCATGCTATTATGTGGTTTATATTATATGCATGTTAAAATCCCTCATGATTAAATAACTAAGTGGAAGAGAGATTAATTTTTAATAAACCTCGTGGCCTCCATTATTGGTTTGTAAGTGATACATTTAAACTTTCGTGTTGGCTTTAAGTGCCTTCCTCCATATTGAATGAGTTTATTTGTAGATCACTAGATCAAACTTTCTTTATGGATGATTATAGAAAATTGTTTAGGAGTATGTCATCTTCTCCATCTGAAGGGGCATAGATTAATGGTTTGTTTGGCAGCCATTGATGTTTGAGAGAAAAAAGGGTTTTGGGAGACTTGGAGAATTTGAAAGTTTGGAAACTTCTCTTCTGTGAATGATACTCAGCGAAATGATTTCTAATGAAGGTTATGCTATCATGGGAAATTTTAAGGAACGTGTAGTAAGATCAATGATTGAGATTAAAAGATGGGAATTGATCTTACGGTCCTTATAATAGGACAGAGGGGTCAAATCATAATTAAACAAGACAAGCAATCGTGGGCTCTAACCGTGTCTCTTCCAATTCTGACAGGAGCAGACTTACATTAAATATGATGAAAGACATGTAATTTACCGCCTAATTATTAGCTTTTTAAGTTTGCAGCGTCCATGTACGAGGTTGCAGAGTATTAAATACTCTTAGAAATAAATATTGTATCCTTACGCTGCTTTCTTCCCTTTTTGCTGCTAGTGCTGTAAGAATTAAAGATATAACGCTGTTTGATCCCAGTGCTGTATGAAGTCGCAACTTATAGCATGATTCTTACAGCTTCTCGCAAGGTTGCAGAGATCCCGCTTGAGCTTCTGCAACTTCTTTTTCCACTCATAATTTTAGAATTCCCAGCTCATTCGTTGAAGGCTATATCTCTCATTTTATACTTGTAGAAACATATTCGTTGAAGGCTATATCTCTCATTTGAAATATGTGTACTTGATCAAAGGTATGACTTGCATTTAATGCGTCTTAACTTTTCTTCTCAGAGCATTTAATGCGGTGGTTGTGGCTCGCAGCTTTGTGCAACCCGTCAGTCCATGTGTCGTCTTTATATTGGCTTCGTGTCTGCAACTTTGATCTTCTCTTGAACGGCTCTAATTATACTTGTTTCATTCTTCATTCCTCGTACTACATTTATCTTTCCACGAATTGTAGGATACTTATTCTATTTGTCATAGACGAGGTTGGTTGATTATACAGCAAGTTGTGATCCTTACTCTATATCCTTGACCTTCTTGCAGCTATTCGTTCTTTACAGTGCTGCTGTAACTTGACCATCTTGCAGCACTATTTTATACAGCACTGTTGTATTTGTTCTTACAGTATTCCTATAGTCACTTCTTGCAGTGGTGCTGCTTGTCATTCTTTCTTACTTGTTGCATTGCTGCATTCACTTCTTGCAGCATCTTCATTCTTTCATTTTCTCGATACAGAACGATCATATAGTGCTCCTCCATCTTTCAGCACCTATAACTATAGATTCAATCCTAGTCTATGTTTTACTTAAATATTGTGAAAAATGGGGTACTCAAACTTTCTATTACAAGAGTGGTTTGTCTCATTAAATTTTATAAACTGAAATCCCAACAGATGGGTTAAGTTGAGTGCATGGATCATAGTTCCATACAAGTGGTACACAAAAGTGTTTCACATTCACTTAATGCACATATAACTCACGAGTCGGGTCCTTGTCCGAGTCAACTCGGATCCATATATTTTTTATTTTATTTTTTTACCCTAACTTTTATATTATGTTAGTCATACATTTATATTATATTAGTCATATTTTTATGTCCAAATATCATAACCTTAGTATAATACTTTAACTTTAAAAGAAAATGCTGATCTTTATATTGTGTTAGTCATATCATTATGTTATATTAGTCATATTTTTATGTAAAAATATCATATTTTTATATAATACTTTTAACTCTAAAAACCTAACTAAGAACTCTAAAGGTATGACTAACATAACATAAATATAGGACTAACATAAAATAAAGGTACAACACCTGAGAGTGAACTTGAGTGAGTTTTGATGCACCCACATAGACACATGAGGGTGAGTGCAGGTGCATAGAAGCGCATATGAGCGGGTTTGAGTCGGGTGGGTGAATGTAAAATTATGGCTGCGTATTGTGTAGTATAATAGCAATTATGTAGTAATATGATATTTATAATAGCAATTGTGTAGTAATATGATATTTAAATCAAGACAGAAATAATGCACCTTCTTACTCTTCCATAAAATAAACACGATTGCTTATGTTAGTCCCAAAGGTTCAGAAGAGGGGGTGAATAAATCTCCATCGATTTTCTGAAAATCTTTCGAATTAACAACACTGCAGGTTATTTAAACTTACACTACAATAAATATAAAGCAATAAAACACTTATGGTCTTATAGTGGTTCAAAAGTGGTGTAATCCTTCTATATCCAATCTACTGTTTTTCTGAGCAACAACTTTGTTAAGTAAGTTTAAATTACAGGTTACATTCTATCAAACTATCAACTTAACAAGCTAACACCTACAAGAACTTAGCTTACACACAGCTACTGCAAGTTCCTAAGGCACACCCACGAATAATCTTTAACACTAACACGGATTAATTGTCTGTAACAAGACAAATATAACACTCAATAAGAAATAAATCCTATCAATTGAAGACACCTAATAAAATAACATAAGCACACAAAAATAAAGCAAAAGTATATAAATGTTTCTTCAACTGGTGCGATGACGTAGTCTTTTGTAACTTTAAGCCTTGGAGCATAGCTTGACTACTTTTCGAGATTGAGTTACTGAACTGGTTGTCTTTTGAAAGCTTGAGAATTTTGAGCGATTCTTTCATTCAGGTTTGAATGTAATAGTTTCGGTAGTCGTTCCAATCTTCTCTTCTTCTATTAAAGATATAGAGATATGCCCATTGAAGAAGACACTCTCCTTTGAATTTGAATCTCTTTCACGTATGCATGCTTGCACTAAATGATCTCTGGTCTTGTATTAAATTCTTCTTATCTTGCATTGTGGATCATTAAATGCAGCTGTATCTGGTTACAAGTTTTCTGCAGACTGTCAAGCCACTTGTCCAATATAGGTTGGCTTTGAGCTCAACAAGTTGCAGATTGTCTCTACTAACTCTATTTCGATCAGTTGAAGAGGCTGATCCTTATATTGACTTTGATCTTTCTTGTATTTCAACTTGAGTTGATTCTGCTGTTGTAAGATATGTGTCTTTGAAACTTACAGCATGCAGAGTCTGATCTTCTGCAACCTAAATTACTTCTTGCTGTAACTTTACTTACAACGATGTTGTATTCTACTCTTACTTGCAGCTGTATTATATATTACACTTCTTTCAGCTACGCTGTTCTGAGCCATTCTTGAGTCTTCTATTCTTCTTTTACTTGCAGAATAGCTACTTTCTTGAAGTCATCCATTCTGCAGAAAAAAAAAGACTCAAATGTAGTATAAGTTTCACTTAAACATTCTAAAAAATGGGGTACTCTAACTTCCTATTATAAAATTGTTTTATTTTATCAAAATCTAAATATTAATATACTAACAACTTATATCTAAATACTTTAAGAATATTCAAACCATGAATTGAATACATGACAACAATTAATTTTTTCATGATTCGAAGAGGTTAATTGTGAACAATTACATATGTATCACGTAATCCTTTTCTAAGTTATTCTATATATGTTAGTTTCATGGAATTATTCTATATTATTGGATACACATTAATAAAACAAAATATAATGAATTTTATTTATCTTTTAAATTTCAATATCATGGCTTTTTTTCATTTTAAAAAAAGATAATTACAAATTTACATATATGATTAGAATAAATTGGTGTATTATATAAAAACATAATCATCAATTATTTTTACTATTAAATAATAGATATTAATATGCACTTAGTATGAAATGTCATTTATAAAATCTAAGAAAATCCGACAATCAAGATAAATATAATTCATTAAAATCTATACCTATAAAAGAAAGTTTTGGCTCTCTCACAGTTGGACACATCAGCATTTTCAAGAAATGTAGAACTGACAAGTGGCACTCTCATGTTTCTCTTCTATTTTTCTCTCCCACAATAAAAAGCCCTTTTCACAACTCTCTTCTACCCTTCCAACAGCAAGAAACGGTAGAAAACGCTTACAAAATTAAGAGCCCTCCTTAAATACTGACTCTTGATCGATCCCATCATCCTTAATTTCTCCAAACATTGAAATCATGGAATCGGATTTCAACCCCAGCCGAAAATCCCTGATCAAGAACAAATGGGTGGCAACAACCGCCAGCATATGGATCCAATGCATCAGCGGCTCTTTGTAGCTTCAGTATCTACTCCCAAACCCTCAAATCAAGCCAGGGCTACGACCAATCAATGCTCGACTCGATTTCTGTGTTCAAAGACCTCGGCGGCAATGTCGGAATCCTCTCCGGCCTCCTCTACTTTTCCATCGCCGGCTGTTGTGGGCCCTTGATTGTGCTCCTCGCCGGGGCTAATTAGTGTTTCGCTGGTTATTTTCTGATTTGGATTAATTCAGTTAGGGATTAAAGCTTTGAAATTCAAATCTGAAATGTTGCTCTTCAAATTGAATTTTTTTTCCACATAATGATTGATTTTTTAGAGGGTTTTAGATTTTCTTGATTAGATATGCTAAATTTTCAGTGATAATAATCATGTTCGACTTATATGCCTATTGGTTCTTTCCATTTGCTTCTGTTTAAGAGTTCATTGATAGATATGTTTTATCTATTTGAGAACTTTCTTTGGGTTAAAGCTCGAAAATTTAATAACTTGGACTTGACTTTGAACATGGAAAATGATTATTCAAATTGTTAGCTATCTATTTAAATTTGGACTAATTAAATATATATTATGTTTCAGCAAGTTCTGCATTGAACTATGATATTGTAGTCTTCCAACAAGCCTATTGTGGAAGTTTCTGGACTTCTGGTTGTTTGATTATTTAACTTCAAAATAAGGTAGACAAATACGTCTAAACCTTACCTTGATGTGAATCATGTGATTGGTGTCAAGGTGGTGGTGTATCAAGGGACTATTAGTGAAAAGCCATCAAGTGAGGAAGAGGCACGATAGTTCATTAAAGGTTGTTCTACTATATCTTTCATCACCATTTTCTGCTATATATGTTAGTTAATACTGAGAGTCACATTACTTTGCAGACTATCCTGGTGGTTCGGCCGAAGTTGTGGGATCAGTAGTTGTAACCAACTTGGTGATAGATAGTAGAAAAGGAGGGTGGGAGAGTGCAGAGGTACTACTAAATCGTACTTAATGTGTTAAATAGAAAGGAAAAAATATAGATACAAATATTCATATTATGTACAAATATAGATACATAATCAGCTTAATTTTTCCACTTCATATAAAGTTGATTGGGAAAATTCATAAGTTGAATGCAGTTCCTTTAGGCCCTTGTCCTATTCACTTGGGTAAAACTGACTGGCTAAATTTGAATTTAAATTCTACTGCAGGTTTATTTCCTAGACACACCAGATGAAGTCATTGACTGCCTGGTAAATTCTATTCATAATAGAGCTAAGTAGTTCTATCCTTTTAGACCAAAGTGGGCATTATCTGAACCCCCAATTTTTCATTTACACCTCTCAATTTTATCCTGTAGTAGTACAAGCATGCATATAATTTATTCCCTGGTTTGAGGCGTTTAAATGATTTTTAATGAGAGCTCTTACACACCTACATTCTGACGATTCATTTTAAAAATTAGTGTGAATAGATGAATGGAACTTGAAGGTGACCCATAGAATTGGGGGAATTTTGAAGGGTCAAGTGAATTTTTGACGGAATGTATGAAATGTGCTATTATTTCAAACAAAGAATATCAGCTTTGTAAGTTGTAAAACGTGATGCATCAAAGGTGAAAAATGAGTATATTTTGAGTATCAAAATTGAAATTAATTTTTTTAGTATCTATAATTAATAAAAACTTATTTCTTGACGGTGAATAGTGTGAGCTTATGCTAGATTTTCTGTATTTTGTTTGGTGTGTGACGAGTACTATGCTTTCTTTGTCATGTGCTTTATGCCTTCACCATAATTCTTTAGTTGATATTCCATATCAACAGGAGTTATTGAAATAACAAGTTATCATTTACTAAGATTAGATTTTAGTGCAAAATCATTATTTATAATCGAATATCACATATTATCTACGGTGGAATCATGATAATGACTATATCTGAATTGGAGAGCATAACTATTAGTCTATTATAGCTGACATAATTATAATATAACCTGACATTGCACTATTATATGTATTTTTTTTTTGTTATAAGCTACTATTGTAGCTTCTCAATAGTTGGATTTTCTCATACAAGATCTTAGAGGATGTCTAACATACATGTTTATAATTCTTCTAAATAAATTGAAGGTTTGTACTTGTGCTTAAAGTGTAAGATATTTTATGATTTATTATTCCACACTTTAACAATTGTAACGTGAAATACTGGATTATTAACAACTATTTAATTTAATTCTTGATTTTATCTTCATGTCTCTATCTATTGTAGGTTGTGACAGAGGATAAGAGACCAATGAACCTTGGAGGTATGCAAACTTAATTCTGGATTTTGGTTATTCTATTTGGTTGTTGGATTTTTTTTTTCACATTATGATTGATTTCTCAACTTCGAGCAAATGGGATGCTTGTTGTTTTAGATTTTCTTAATTAGATGTGCTAAATTTTCAGTGACAATAATCATGTTCGACATATATGCCTATTGGTGTTTAAGGGCTGAACCTTGGAGCTATGCAAACTCAATTCTGGATTTTGGTTATTCTATTTGGTTGTGCGTAGATGCATCATGATTTTGGTTATGCTTAAATTCTTCGAAGTATGTCCCTTCATTTTGTATACAAAGATATTGTGTTGTATTGCTTTGGTTAGATAGAAAGTACAAATGAATGAGTCTACATAAGATGCAGGTCAATATTTTGATCCATTGACTTAGCTACATTCACTCACTATAATGTGTTACAATCCTTTTTATATGATCTTCGAGGAATTTGACACTTTTAAGTATTCATTATATTGGAACTTTTAAACATGTAAACCTTCAAAATTTGGTAAAAAACTTCCAAATTGAAAAAATTATCTGAAATTTGGTTGATAATCTTTATAAGCACTGATGAATAAAACGATTAGCACTCGCAGCCATTAAAGGAAAACCAAACCAAGCCTCTCCAACTCTCGATTTCAATGCATTTACACTATGATAGTGGGAATTTCAAGACAAACTAATTTTTTTATCATATTAAGATTAAACAATAGAATTGATTATTATTAAAGTGTATTAATTAATTACATTCAAATTCAAAATTCAAAATTGTAACAACAATATTAAATTTAAAGATGAGACAAAAATCTCCAAATAATAATTGGGGATTTGAAAATAATACTTAACTACTACATTATTACATTCAAATTTAAAAATCAAAATTGAAAATTGTAACAACAATATTCAATACATAATAATAAACACCTTTGAATGTATATATGAAAAAAATTCTTTAAATACTCATTAGTTCTCAACCAACCTCTTTCATCTAACTTCTTACAAAACCAATTGAAATAGGTAATCAAAACAGTCTTTTCTTCACCAATAATCATACCTATTGATAAGATTATTGTCAATTTCACTTTCATATCTAATCGTTCTGCAGGTGATATAAGCAATTATGGAAAAAGATTCTTTCGAAGATAATCTAATTATGCCTACATACAAACCGTTAGCTGAGGTCAATTGAAAAAGTGCTTCGTGCTATGTTAGGGTGCGTTTGCTACGTTCATGGGAAGCACGAAACTTCAAACAAGATCGACAATTAATGATTGTTGATTTCCTACTACTAGATGAGAAGGTATATTAATATTTGTTTTATACTTCAAATTATTATCATGAAATTATTGTTGATTTCTACTGATTTGGTTTTGAAAAAAATTGTTTAAGCTTATATACAAATATTTTCATTTATTTAAATATCAGGACACACTTATACAAGGATCTATCCACCATCAACGAGTACATCACTTTAAAGATTCTATAATCGAGGGAAGGGTGTTTGACATTAGTCGATTTGATGTAGTTAAAAGTAGCAATTGATTCAAGTTAACAAATCACATGTTCATGATCCGCTTCACAGATAAAACCACAATGGTCCCGGTTGAAGATGCTGACAATTCTATTTCTCACCAGAAATTCCAAATACAAAATTACAAGAAATTCTTGAGTCTTGTGGATAGGAATGAAGAGTTACCAGGTTTCACTTCCATGAGTTTTAATAGACATTTTTTTTAATGTTTTCTAAAATACATGACTTCTTATTTATATGACATATTGCTATGAAACAAAGTGCAAAAATAAAAATTGTAAAAGTGGAGTGCAAAAAATCATAAAATTCAGATAACAAATTGCAATTGTTGGTAAAATTAATATGTTATGATTCATTCTATCCGTTCCCAAAAAAATATATAATCATATTTAAGTGCATAATTTAAATTTAAAATTTTTAATTTACAACATTTTGTAATGTATTATTATAATTATAGGGATAATTATTTGTCTTTACCACAGAGTCATAGCATAGCATAAGATAACAAACGTTGAAAAAGATGGCAATAAATGCATCGTTGTTTGCTTACATTTGCAGTTTTAAGAGGATCCATCTTCGCCTAATACTAGAAGAGGAAGTGTTCCACATAACTATAGTTTCATTTAACAATTTTTGTTTCTTTTCAGTCACTAAAATCATGTGAACATCACAAAAAATTTACCACATTTGTGTCTTATATGTAGGGGTGAAGAAGTAAAGGTAACTGTTTGGGATGATTTAGCCGACACTTTCTGTAAAGAATACGCGAATGCGAAGTCCAAAAATATTATTGTGATTCTAACAAGTCTTAATCCAAGGATATTTGGAAGTAAGCTCTCAAAAGTTTAAATATAGATATATATATATATATACTTTGATTTCGATTACTACTAGAAGAAATAAACTTGATATTATGCTGCATTATGTTATTTTAATTTGCAGGAAACCTCTTTCTTAGCACAACATCAACAAGTAAGTTCTATCTAAATCCTGCATTTGATATTGTTCAAGAATTTCGAAACAGGTATGAGTATCTACGTAAGATATGCATCTAATATTAAATATGTTAATCATTTTTTGGCTGATATTCAAATAATCACAGGATGAAGTTTGAAAAAGAAGTGAAAGAGATAAACGTGGCCTCAAATGAGAACATTGAACACCAGAAATGCCATGGAATTTTGGAAATCAAACAATTCATATCTAACAATGAAGAGCAGGTTCACAATTTTGCAATCATACATATGTTAATCCAGTAATGTTTATAATTTTATCCTCAACATGTGTAATTTTTTTAGGAAAAGGACTTCAACTGCACAGTTAAAGTAACTGACATTGTGCTTCAAAGAGGATGGAGCTATATATCATGTTCAAAATGTGCAAAGAAATTGTCCAAGACCGATACTTTTCTCTCCTGCAACAATTGCAATGACCCCAAAGCTATTGGGATCCTCAAGTAAACAAATCCAATATTTATCATAAGCCTTGACAAAGGAAGTTCTATATATATATATATATAAAGATTTGTTTAATTATCCCATTTTGCAGATTTCTAATAGAAGTTATTGGGAACGATGGAGAGGATTCTACCACATTTGTGATCTTTGATAGAGAAGGCAAAAAATTGATGAACATGACTGCATCAGAATTAACCTCTGAGAGTGTAAGTATTCAAATCATTAAATTTCACTTGGTATAGTTTGAAGAAGGAAATAAATTCATTAAAATTTTTGAAGCCCTTGAAAACCAAAGATCAGCCAACTTGCAACTTTCAATTACAAAATAATACAACTACACAAAAATAACTAATCTCTTTTCATGTTTTAGAAACAAATACACACAACCACAGACTAATGCCATCAAAAATAACACCTTGGTAAAATGCATTCGTTTTCCTCACTATATGCATCTTTTTTAATATATATATATAAATAAATATATATATATATATATATTTGAATAAATAAATATATTTATACAAGTTTTTTTGTAGAAATACATTGTCTGAACATATAAACTACAATATATATACATAAAATAACAAATACATAAAACATAAATAAACAACATATATAAATTATACGAGTTAGGAAGCCCGTGCAACGCACGGGTTCAAACCTAGTTATTTTAATAATGTGTATCCTTCACCCAATCACAAATATTCAGAAGGGATACGAATCGATGTGATGAGCCCTAAAAATTCCTTCTCTATAAAAATTCCTTCTCTATAAAAGCGCACCCACTACACACAATGAATTATATGCATAAATCAATATCTATAAAAATTCCTTTTGTGCGTAAAAGACTTCATCATAGAGAAAAACTTGAAAATAAAGATCTTGTGTTATTTCGATTGTTCTCTTCATTTCTAAGATAGTCCAGTGATCTAAATCTATTTGTTCAAATTCGTTATAGACTTAACATGTCTCTCTGAAAGTATTCAAAAATTCACAACCTATATGACAAAGACTCGATATAGCTTGATGAAAATTACAGTATAATTAGAATTTATTTACATCTAAAACTACAATTTTCTTGATAATTTAACGTTGCCCTATAAGATTCAGTTCTAATGGATACACAAAATACAAGTTAGGTATGTTCAGCTACATACTTTTCCATCACTTGTTTATAATTAAGTATTTTCTAAAACCTAAATTTACTGGATACATCTTGAACAACTAAGATATAAAGCTCAAACTCTTTCAACATTTGTTCACGCAACTTTGTGGCCTCAAAAAATTGATAAGGGATTACTTATCCTTATGATACCAAATCGGATTTCTCATAAATTCTTGAATGCATTTGTAGATCCACATTGCACATCTTAATATGTCAAGCCTCTTATCCGACATCTGTTTACTATAAATAATAAAATACAATTCTTCAAGATGATCGTATTTAATTTCATCGCCTCCTTCATTAGATGAACAATAATAATCATGTTTCTTTACAAAATCTTCATCTTGTATCAGTTAATTATAGAAAAGTCATGCATGCATCGGATGATATAGGAGCATAAATGTAAGTAGACTAAAAAATGTTTGTACTGTTGTTGTATCTGACCTAAAATCAAGAATATAATACTCTTACCCTGTGCTTTATGGCCAAAATCGAAAGACACCTTCTGTTTCAGTTCATGACGCTAATGATGCTTTCCTGTATAAAATGGACTTGTAGTTAGCAAGTGCACTATGAATAGCAAGAATTTTACATGAAAGGGTATCTTATTTGTAAGTATTGAACCCAATTCTCAGAAATAAATCAACAAAGACAGCAAGAACTCAGCAAACATACATGCATGCATGCATACAGCTTCGAACTATGCCAAAAAAGGAATAAGAAAAATGCAAGAATGACACTAGAATTATAGTGGTTCGGTCTAAGATCGACCTACATCCACTCTACAAACAAGAACAACTCTATTCCACTCAGAAAAGATGAAGAAAACGAGATTACAAGCTATTGACGCTGTTTAGGGTTTTCTCTTTCTCAAGAACCCTAAACTTCCACACAATTGCTCTCTCTACTTGATGATTGTTAAGATCGACTACTGATATAATTACCCCAATATATAAGGAGTAATAGCCCCAAACTAATTGTGAAAAACGGTTATAACTTAGCTGTCAATTTTTCTAACAAACCTGCGCAGACCTAATTCCCAATTCAGAACCCTAACCAACTAAACTAACTTGATCCGGTTCGGAACTAGCCAATCCAAGCTCCAGTTCTCAGCCATAGACTTCGGTTCTTCAGGACTAAGTTCCGATTCCTTACTTAGGGAATTTTTCTCTGTTAATCAGCCACATCACCATCTTCAAATCTCCACCTTCACTGAGAAAACATCACTGTTCTTGATCAAGTTACATCTTTATGCTTCCTTCTCCAAACTGATGAGATTGATTAGTCTTTTGCAATGGTTGAACTTCGAACCAGGCAACCCTTTGGTGAGCATATTAGACAGATTGTCCTCAGTACTTATCTTTCTCACTTCAACTTCTCCTTTATCAATGAGATCCCTTACAAAGTGAAACTTCACATCTATATGCTTGCAGCGATTGTGAAACGTCTGATGTTTAGATAGATGCAACACGCTCTGATTGTCACAAAATATTGTGACTCTCTTTTGCTTGATATCCATCTAGTTGAGAATGCCCTTAAGCCAAATGGCTTCCTTAATTGCTTCTTCCATGGCTAGAAATTCAGCCTCCGTAGTAGATAAAGCCACTACACTTTATTGCAATGCCTTCCAACATATTGCTGATCCATATAGAGTAAATACATAACCTGTTGTTGACTTCCTTGAATCCGGATTACCAGCAAAGTCACTATCAACATAGCCTTGTAGTATCTCTTGTGAATCCTGCTGTTTCTTGAACTATAGACCAACCTTTTCAGAACCTTGCAGATACCTCAATAATCATTTAACAGCTTCCCAGTGTGTTCTTCCTGGATTGGACATGAAACGACTAACTTTACTAACTGAGAAAGCTATATCAGGCCTACTGCAGATCATCAAGTACATTATGCTCCCAATAGCATTAGCATATGGCACCTTATCCATGTACTCCTTGTCTTCCTTTGTCTCAGGCTTCTACTTTTCACTTAGCTAGAATTGGACTCCAAGTGGTGTGGAAACTGGTCTGGACTCATGCATGAAGAATCTTTTTAATACCTTGGATATATAATCTAATTGAGAAAGATGTAGTCTGCTCCTGTCTCTATCTCTAATGATGTCCATACCCAGCATTCTTTCAGCACACCCCAAGTCTTTCATTTCAAACTATGTTGACAACTTCCTTTTGAGCATATTGACCCTGACCAAACTCTTACTTGCCACTAACATATCATCTACATATAGAAGAAGCAAGGTAAGAACCTTCCTGTCCTCCTTCTCCATGTAAACACAGCAGTCATAACTGTATTTTTCCAGGCCTATACTTTGCATAAAACTATCGAATCTCTTATACCATTGCCGTGGACTTTGCTTGAGTCCATACAATGACCTCTTAAGCAAGCAAACTTTTCCCTCATTTCCAGGTTGGATGAAACCTTCGGGCTGCTGCATATATATTGTTTCATTCAAGTTTCCATGCAAAAAGCCTGTCTTAACATCAAGTTGGTGGAGTTCCATGTCTTCTTGAACAACCAAGGCCAGCAATATCCTTATTGAAACATGTTTAACAATCGGGGAGAATACCTCATTGTAGTCGATTCTTTCCCTTTATGTGAACCCCTTGGCCACAAGTCTTGCTTTATATCTCACTTGCTCAGTTCCAATCACTTCAATCTTTCTCTTAAAGATCCACTTACTTCCTATGAGTTTCTGAGTTTTAGGGTTATTTACTAATTCCCATGTGTGATTCTTTTCCAGAGATAGCAACTCCTCATTCATAGCTTCTAACCATTTTTGATTGTCTTTTGACCTTATGACAGCTTGGTAAGTGTTAGGTTATTCATACTCCAGTTCTTGTGCTACACTTAGTGCATAAAATGTTGTATCATCATGACCATATCTAGCTGGTGGAGTTATTTGACTTCTAGGCCGATTCCTTGCCAAGTTGTAGTCTCCTAGTGACTGGTTTTCTTGCCCATCATCACTGCTGGAATGATCAGTGGTTGCTTCATTCAATTCCTGAGTTTGCTCCTGATTCTGATCTGTTTGTGGCTCCACCTGAAACCTTACATCATCGACTGATATTTCCAGTTCCTGATTCTGTAAACCTGAGAATGATCCATACTTTTCTTTATATGTCATTACTTCCTCTTTGAAGATCACATTCCTACTGATGAAGCATCTTTGGTATCCATTCTCTAAACTCCATAATTTGTAATCTTTCACACCATAGGGATACCCTATAAAAACACACTTGACAGTCCTGGCCTCTAACTTGTCCTGATTCACATGTGTATAGGCAAGACAGCCAAATACTTTGAGGAAGCTATAGTTTATAGGCTTTCCAAACCATCTCTCATTAGGTGTTTTGAAGCCCACAGCTGAACTTGGACTTCTATTAATTAGAAATGCTAATGTTGAGACTGCTTCACCCCAAAAAGCCTTTGGTAAACCTGCATCCAACAACAAACATCTAACCTTTTCCAGTAGAGTCCTATTCATTCTTTCAGCCACTCCATTTTGTTGTGGAGTGGCCACCACTGTCCGGTGTCTCATAATACCTTTTGTTTTACAAAATTCTTGGAACTCATCTGATAAGAACTCCAGGCCATTATCTGTTCTCAACACCTTGAGGGATTTGCCGGTTTGATTTTCTTGTAGTTTAAGCCATTCTTGAAACTTTGCAAAGGTCTCTGACTTGTGCTTCATAACATAAACCCAAACCTTCCTTGAAAAATCATCAATAAAGGACACAAAGTATCTTCCACCTCCATGTGTTTCAGTTCTAGATGGACCCCAAACATCCGAGTGCACATAGTCAAGAGGGTGAGAGGATGTATGAATACCTGACTGGAAGCTTTGTCTTGTGGTCTTTCCTAGTATGCAGATCTCACAGCTGTCTTTCTGCTGCTCACCAACTCCTTGAATGGCTTGCTGCTTGATCAGTTCATGGAGTCCTCTTTGGTTGATATGGCCGAGCCTTTTGTGCCAAATATTTAACTGAGAAGCTTTAGTTATAACTGAAACTTGACCAGCTAATGTTGAGCCTTCCAGGACATAGAGACCATTAGTTTTCCTCCCTCTCAGCACCAGTTCAGCTCCCTTGAACACCAGAATTTGGCCTTGTCTTGTGCAAAATTCATATCCCTTTGCATTTAACCAACCTAAAGATATTAGATTCCTTTTGAGCTTGGGAATATACCTGACTTGTTGTAGTGTCTTAGTCCTGCCATCATGGAGTCTTAAGCTAATTTCTCCCACTCCTTTTACCTTGCAAGAATGGTCATTACCCAGCAGCACAGTGTCTCCTTCTTCAAGCTTCAAGTTAGTAAACCACTCCTTGTTGGGGCACATATGAAATGAGCATCCAGAGTCCAGTATCCAAGCATTATCCATGGCTGAATCACTGATACAAAGTATGTCGCTGAAGCATAATCTTCTTGAGCCACAGCAGCTTGTTGAGGTTGAGGATTTATCTTTGGCTTCCTCTCAAGGTAATTTTTCTTTAGATGACCAGGTTTGTGACAATGATAGCATTTTCTTGTCTCAGCTCCATCTCCAGGTCCTCTAGGGTTATTATTGAAAACTCATTTTCCTGGGCCATTTCTGGACTGCTGCCCTTTCTTCTTGAACTTCACATTCAAGCTTTCACCAGAAGTTTGGGTCCTCATTTCACTCACTTCTGAGAGGAATCTGGACTTGATCGCCATCTGAACTTCTTCCAATGTTAGTGGATTTACCCTACCATACACTAGTGCATCTTTGAAGGATAGCAACGACTTGGGCAATGCATTTAACAGCAGTAACGCCTTGTCTTCATCCTTTTGTTTTTCATCGACACTTTCCAAGCCATTGAGTAACTTGTTGAATTCATCAAATATTTCAAGGATCTTTCTCTCATCTATAATCTTGAACGAGATGAGTTTTTGCTTCAAAAATAAGTGATTTGCGAGCGATTTTGTCTGGTAGATTGATTCAAGCCTTTTCCACATCTCCCAAGCAGTAGGTTCTTGGTACACTTCTCGCAATGCTTTCCCTGATAAGCAAAGGATGATGGCGCTCCTCGCCTTCTTGTCTACCTTCTTTGCTTCAAGGTTTTCTTTCTCAAGCATTTCCCTTTCTGCAGAAGATGAAGAAGAGGTTACTTCTGCAGGAGGTAGAATCGCATCTTCCCATCCGTTTTGAACCAAGACAGCCTTCATCTTCACCTTCCAAAGAGTGAAGTCTCCTTCTCCGGTAAACTTTTCCATGTCTAGCTTCATCGTGCTCATTGTTGATTGAATGGTGTTCCCACAGACGGCGCCACATGTAAGTATTGAACCCAATTCTCAGAAATCAATCAACAAAGACAACAAGAACTCAGTAAACATGCATGCATGCACACAGCTTCGAACTATGCCAAAAACGAATAAGAAAAATGCAAGAATGACACTAGAATTATAGTGGTTCGGTCTAAGATCAACCTACATCCACTCTACAAACAAGAACAACTCTATTCCACTCAGAAAAGATGAAGAAAACGAGATTACAAGCTATTGACGCAGTTTAGGGTCTTCCCTTTCTCAAGAACCCTAAACTTCCACACAATTGCTCTCTCTACTTGATGATTGTTATGATCGACTACTGATATAACTACCCCAATATATAAGGAGTAATAGCCCCAAACTAATTGTGAGAAACAGTTAAAACTCAGTTGTCAATTTTGCTAACAAACCTGCGCAGACCTAATTCCCAATTCAGAACCCTAACCAACTAAACTAACTTGATCCGGTTCGGAACTAGCCAATCCAAGCTCTGGTTCTCAGCCATAGGCTTCGGTTCTTCAGGACTTAGTTCCGGTTCCTTACTCAGGGAATTTTTCTCTGTTAATTAGCCACATCACCATGTTCATTATTAGTGGAGTTGAGGTCACCATTTTCAATCACTGAAATAAAAAACAAAATAGTGGAAAAAAAAATATTGGGAAGGAAACTGCAGAGATCGATTGGTGTGGCATTATGGTTTTGGACTCCAAATTACCAACTTTAACTAGCCATCATGCTCATAAATTTATAATGACTCTTCTCCTCCTTTCATAATACCCACTACTTTTTTCTATCATATCCCTAGTCTTTCTAAATTCCAAGAATATTAAATAATTCGCTCAAACCTTTCATTAAAAAATTAATACACAATCAACAAAAAATATAAGGACATTAAAAAATAGACCTGTTGAAATGCAAATATTGATAATCATTTATTTAATAATTTTACATATTAGTATGTCGTTAATGATTTTCCAAAACATTGCAGTATATACAAATCTTTTAGAAACGTACAATCATAAGTTCATGTTGGTGGTTGAGTGTTCATTTGGCAATCCAATTATAATGGAGGATTAATGAAAGGTCTCTTCTTGCATGGATATTTTGCTTAGTGGAGGATTCAAATCTATATACGTAATGTAGTTGGGATAAAACTATAATATCTAATGTTTGGCCAAGTATTGATTGGCATAAAATTTATGTTTTATATTGTAATATGTTATATAATTTTGTAATAATACTCTAACACCTAGAGAATTTTTTTTATATATAACCATATAGTATATATATATATAGGTATGTACATATATTTGTTGCATTAATGTATACATAGTTATATGAAATAATTTACAATATATGTTATATAGTATTATGTTATATAGTATTAATATATATATAATTCATAAAATAAGCTACATGATATAATTATATAGCATAAGTCATAGTACATGAAGTGTATGGTAACATAATTATTATATAAGTTATTATGATATAACAATATAACAATATAACATAAGTATGGCATGAGATGGTAGGGTAGCCTAGGCATGTAGGTAGGAGGCAAGTCAAATTACTTCTAGAAGTGTTAATTAATTTGATAAGTAAGGTCCTCCATCACCATCTTCTCCATACGTACTACACTACACTGAAGCAAAGCTAGCCACATTTTCTTTTTCCATCCTTTTCTCCTTCCAACAGCCACGGTGACCACCGATTTTCATCGCCGAACCTCAGCTCTTCCGACAAGGTAATCGGTCACAAAGATAGCTCTTGCCAAGCTCGTCCCAAGGATGGGTTAGGAACTTGAACCAAGGAGCTGCTGTGTAATTTTTCTTCCTTCTCCCTGCTGTGCCTGAAGCTGCCTCCACCACATCTGAAGCTGACGTTCGCCGCTTGTTTGGGTCGGAGCTGGCGTTGGGGTTGCGCCGGCGCGTCAGGGTGAGAACTGCCGCTGGGAGCGGCGGCTGTGTGGGGCTGAGCGGCGCGGCGCTGTTGTGTCCTGTGGTGTGTGCGTGTGTCATGTCGTGTGTGCTGTGGTGAGGGTGACCGGCGCCTGAGTTGCACCGACGTTGAGGGGGAGGCACCGCCGTGAACAGCGGCGCCGCTGGAGTATGGTGTGCTTGTGTTTGTCTGCTGTGTTTGTTGTGTCATGGGGTGTGTGGTGTGTCAGTAGAGTCGGGGTTGGGTTGGGAGAGATCGCCGGCGACTGGAAGTCGCCGGCTGCGGCGAACTGGTGGCGGAAGGAGTGGCAAGAGGTGGTGACGAGCTGCGGGGGCTGGGGAAGGGGAAAGTTGGGCTGAGGTTTTCATTTGAAAATTCAATGAATTCAACGGGCAAAAACGTAAATAGGCTTAGCTGAAATTTTGAATTAAAACCTAAGTATTTTATGAAATTGCATATTAACCTATATGTATTTAAAAACATGCATGAAGACCACCAAAATATGAATAATGATAAACGAACCCTTAAATTTATCGAAATTACATAGCTTTCCCTATTGATTGATGATATTATGTATTTTTCTTCCTAGATTTTTTTGAGGTTATGAAAATGATAGGTTTTATTTAAATATGAACTTATATATATGAATTATGGATGTTATATAATTAATAGAAAATTTACCTATAAAAAATCAAGCTTTAATTATGGATAAAGATAATGTGCGTTAATTAAATTACGCTTTAAGTATCATAATTAGGTAGATAAATGTCGGACTTTAAGTTGAATAAATTGATATAGATTTTCCATAGGATTTGAGATAAATGTCGGAATTTAAGTTGAATAATTTGATATAGAATTTTTTTTCCTTAAGATTTGTTGATATTATAAATTTCTTATTATAATTATTGAATTCATAAAAATAACGTTTTTGATTTTCGAATATATTGAAATTATAACTATTATTTCATAGGTAAATAAAATTTGATAAATAAGCCGAGTTTTAATTAAATGATAAGGAAAGATTATATAAATTAATGTATGTTAAATTGGATCCATTTATATAATAAATTAGGGAATAAAGCCCTAAATTTTATCTAATTCATTAAGAAAATATAGTTTAAGCTCGATTTTGGAATTAGGTATTATTGCATTATTTATTATATTTTTAACCGAAGATTTATTTGGAATTATCAGTTAAACCTATGTTTCGCGAGATTGCTTTTGAGACTAAAAATTATAAACATATAAATATTATGCTAATTAAATTGATTTTACGATTTAATTATTATTTCTAAATTAAAGATAAATAACCCTAAATGCATATCTCTTTTAATCCGAATTATTAATTTCGAATCAAACTTTATAGATTATAAATGATATATTTAATTACAAAATAGGTTATAATTAATTACAAATTAGGGTTTTCCTTAAAAACATTATTTTATTTATTCGATAGTAATTTTATTAGAGTTTAAGTCGAACCCTTATGTTGTAGGCGATACGTCGGAGTTTGCGCCGTAGATAGTTTGGGAATATATAAAGCTTTTGATCAGCTGCTCTTCAGGTGGGGAAAAAGTGCTAAGTCGGTATTTATATTACTTTCAAAATATTTAAATTACGAATTTTATTCGATATGAAATGAGTTTGGTTTATGTGCTGAACGCATGAAATGTTATGATATGATGAGGAGAATTTGATATTTTCCTATGTGCAATTAAGATGTGTTTTTATGTGGATATTTGATATGTGAATGTGTGAAGAAATTATATGTGTATGTGCATGCGTATGCAAGACGGCTAAGACCCGTATATGATGGCTGATCACCGTACCAGGGCGGCTAAGACCCGCATATGTTTTTAGGGCGGCTAAGACCTGCATATGTTTCTAGGACGGCTAAGACCCGTAAAAATATTTTTATGGTGGCTAAGAATCGTAAAATGCTTTCATGACGGTTAAGCACCGTAAATATGTGAAAAGTTATGGTTAAATGTGAATTATGTTTGATTTATGATGAATGCATACATTCAAAAATGACTATGAATCATGTGATTGAAGGTGAATATGAGTGTGATTGAATGTGAACCCTATTTTTTTTAATGTGATCCCACTGAGTGTATTTTATACGCTCACCCCCTTTATATGTTTTTCTTTTATAGATTCGTATGTTGGGAGCCGAATGTGAAGAAAGATGCAAGTTTTTTTTGTTGAAATTAAACATGTTATTTTGGAAAGATTTAAAATGGAAGCTTGATGGCCTGTAAATATATTTTCTGCTGCGGTCTCTGATCATTTAAAATTTTTATGTAAATTATGTAGTTTGTATGGATGTTTTATCATCCTGTTTTAGTTTGTTTTGTATTGCTGGATGCCCAAAATGTTAAAATTTTTATATTTTATTTTATTTCGAATGGGCGTGACAATTTTGGTATCAAAGCCTAGCTCTATTTATAGGGCTTTGCTCAATTTTAAAAGTTTATAGAATTTTTAATTTTCTAAAAAACGGGCTTAATATTTAAATTTTTGAGTTAAATACGCATCTTTCTCCACTTCTTCTCCAATATGCATGAAAATGAGTTGATTTTATATGTTTAACTTACATAATGTGAAAAAAAAATTGTATTATTATGAAATGTTATGTTTAAATTATTATTGAATTGTAAATACGTGTTTTGAGGTTTATTTACGGGGGTTGTTAGACAGGCTTCCTTAAGTAAAGCTTATTTAGATTTATGCATACAGATGGCTCGAAAGAAGTATACGGCTAGGACGTCGATTCCCAGGAGGAGACTTAGAGATGTCTTCTTTAATAGTCGAGTATATACAGACTTTTCGGTAGGAGAGCACATCGCTCGAATGCTGCATATCTGGAGATGGGCTGGTGGGGCAGGAGGCTTGATAGGTGGTGTGGAGGGCTGTCGTCAGCTGATCCGGACCTTGCCCGACGTGTGAGCAGCACGAGCCCACAGTATTTACCGTAGAGAGGTAGTATATTCAGGGGTAGAGCGCTTTCCCGTTATAGATTTTGGGAGGTTTGTAGGACAGCTACTAGAGACCTGGGGTAGGAACGAGTATCCATCCACCCTTGAGCCAGGGCCTTATGATCCACCTAGTGATGACTCCGAGGAGGACCCGGAGGAAGATCCGGAGGAAGACCCGGAGGAGGATCCGGAAGAGGATCCTGATGATTACCTCGATGAGGGTGATCCAGGTACCTCGACTTCTGGAGTAGTTAGGCCCCCATCGTCCCCAGCTGCGGTAGTGTAGACGATAGGAATATGTGTTATATTTTGGGATGTATCTCGGCTAAAACAATATATATGTATGTTTTAAATAGTTGTGTGGTAGTGTATGTATATAGATGGATATGATGTATATGTAGCCAAAATTTTGTTAGATGTATATAAGATTATGGCTTATAAAAGGTGTTGTTTTTATAAAATATTATGTATATATATATATATATCCTATTGAAGCTGGTAAATTTCACATAACTTGCATTATTATTTTTCAATAATAACGTTGTAATATTTAACTATCGGATATTGCATGTATCGTAGCAGAATCATGCCTCCGAGAGGTAGACCACGCAAACAAACAACAACAACTGAGGAGTCGTCTGCGCCATCGGAAGAAGGAGTGCTGGGAAATTTAGTAACTGTACTAAAGGGATTAGTTGAGAAGTTCAAGGTTAACAGAGAAGTACCCAATCAGGCACCAAGAAGTGATGTGAATAGTATAATCGAACAATTTCGACGTTTCAATCCCCCAACGTTCAATGGTAAAGGAGAACCTGCGAACGCAAAGGAATGGCTAAGAAATTTAGATAGACTCTTTGCTCATCTAACTTGTTCAGAGGAGCAGAAAGTCTCTTGTGCGGTGTTTCAACTAATAGAGGAAGCGAGCTTCTGGTGGGAGTCTTATGAGAGATCGCTATCCATGGGAGTGAGGAATACGATGACCTGGGTGGATTTCAAGGAGGTAGTTATGCACAATTATCTACCTCAAAGTTATCGAGACAAGAAAGAGATAGAATTCTTGTATTTAAGACAAGGATCCTTGACTGTTGGTGAATACGAGAGAAAATTCAACCAGTTGTGCCGATACGCGATCCATTTAGTAGATACGGATATGAAGAAGGCCAGATGTTTCAACAGGGGCCTACGACGAGAAATTGGCACCATTTTGGCAGGGCAAGGAGGGATGACATATGCAGAAACTGTTGAAAGAGCACAAGAGATTGCAGCGCGTATGGTTTTGGATAATGTTCCACTTAGAAAACCTCCAGATGTGCTTGGAAAGAGAAAGTGGAACGATACGAATCAAAATCCGAACCAGACCTTCAACAGGAACCAATGTCCAGGAATGGGTAACGGACCAAATGCCTCTACACCAAGTCAAAGGCCAGTCTGCCCCAAATGTGGAAGAACTCACGACGGGCAATGCCTATGGGGGACAAGACGTTGTTTTCGATGTCAAGAATTTGGACATAGCTCCAATGTTTGTCCTAATTACAAAGTTACACAAGATTCCAAGTCAAGACCCGAGGTAAGGAGAGCTCGAGCTTTTGCTCTCACGAGAAACGAGGTGGCAGAAGAGCCTGAGACCATGCCAGGTATGCTATCAGTATGTGATATGCCTGCGCTTGTATTATTTGATATCGGGGCAACCCATTCGTTTATATCTGTTATCTTTTACGAACTCTTGGGATATAAGAACGATAGGGTAGATGCTGAAATCCTAGAAGTTAGTATATCTTCCGGGAAAACGATAAAAACCCAAAATACGCGTCGAAATATAAAAATTTCTTTTGAAGAGAAAATCATTCCAGCCACGTTGCATATATTGGAGATGAAAGATTTTAATGTTATTTTGGGCATGGATTGGCTTAAGGCTAATAATGCGGTGATTCGATGTCGAGAAAAAGAGATTTTGATACGATCGCCCGGAGAAGAAGAGTTCACATTTTTTGGAACTCGAGTCGGCATAAATCCACGTGTTATATCGGTTCTGCAGGCTACCAAGATGATTAATAAGGGAGATTGTGAGGTATTCCCGGTGAATATCGTAAATCCCGAGCAGAAGACAGATTCGATTGAAAGGGTGCCGATAGTAAATGAATATGCCAACATTTTTCCAGAAGAATTACCTGGTCTACCGCCTGATAGGCAAGTTGAATTCAGCATGGATTTAGTACCAGGAGTGGCACCAGTATCGAAGGCTCCATATCGAATGACACCGAAAGAGTTGGAGGAGCTGAAAGTGCAGTTGCAAGAACTATTGGAAAAGGGTTTCATACGTCCTAGTGTATTACCCTGGGGAGCTCCAGTGCAATTTGTGAAGAAAAAGGATGGAACATTTCGGATGTGCATAGATTACCGAGAGCTCAATAAAAGAACAATCAACAATAAGTATCCGTTACCTCGGATTGAAGATTTGTTCTATCAATTAAGAGGTGCAAGCATATTTTCGAAGATTGATTTAAGATCCGGATATCATCAAGTGAAGATTAAGAAAGAAGATATATCTAAAACGACTTTCAAGATAAGGTATGGCCATTACGAGTTTGTGGTAATGTCTTTTGGACTTAGTAATGCACCGGCCATTTTTATGGATATGATGAATCGAGTTTTCCATCCATATCTTGATCGTTTTGTGATAGTCTTCATCGATGATATTTTGGTGTATTCACACGATAAGAACCAACATGAAGAACACCTGAGGATTACCCTAGAAACTTTGAGAAAAGAAAAATTATATGCCAAGTTTAAAAAGTGTGAATTCTGGTTGGATAAAATTTCTTTTCTTGGGCATATCGTCTCTTCAAAAGGAATAGAAGTGGATCCGGCCAAGGTGGAAGCGGTCAGTAATTGGAAGGCACCGACCAATGTAAATGAAGTGCGAAGTTTCCTGGGTTTAGCTGGATATTACAGAAGGTTCATTGAAGGATTTTCCAAGATCTCTATTCCTCTTACGTGTCTGACTCGTAAGGAGGTAAAGTTTCAGTGGACGAATCAATGCGAAGACAGTTTCCAAGAATTGAAGAGAAGATTGACGTCTGCACCATTCTAATAGTTCCAGACGGAATGAAGGAGTTTGTTGTTTATAGCAACGCCTCCAAACAAGGTTTGGGATGTGTACTGATGCAAAGAGGAAAAGTGGTAGCTTACGCTTCGAGACAATTAAAGGCGCATGAGCAAAACTGTCGTACTCATGATCTGGAATTAGCTGTTGTAGTGTACGCTCTCAAGATATGGTGGCACTATTTGTATGGAGGAAAGTGTGAGATTTATACTGATCATAAGAGCTTGAAGTACTTTTTCGAACAAAAAGAGCTCAACATGAGACAAAGAAGATGGCTCGAGTTAATGAAAGATTATGATTGCTCAATCTTATACCATCCTGGAAAGGCAAATGTGGTGGCAGATGCACTGAGTAGGAAGGATAAAGCTACAACGGCGTACATGATAACTGCTCAGACGGAGTTAATTGAAGAATTTGGAAGGCTAAGTATGGAGTTGGTGATATCTCCAAGCAGTATAAGAGCAAGAATAAGTGCTTTGATAATCAAACCCACGCTTCAGGATAGAATACTGCAGGCTCAACATGATGATAGGTTCACTCAAATCATGAAAGAGCAGGTGGAGAAGGGTTTAGCAAAGAACTTCGAAGTAAGCAAAGATGGGGTGCTTAAGTTCAAGAATAGACTATGTATGCCACATAAGGAAGATCTTCTAACTGAAATCATGGAAGAAGCTCACGTTACTCCATATACAGCTCATCCAGGAAGTACAAAGATGTATCAAGATTTGAAAAAGAGCTTTTGGTGGAGAAACATGAAGAACAGCATAGGACTTTTTGTGAAGAAATGCATTATTTGCCAGCAAGTGAAGGTGGAACATCAAAGGCCGGCAGGAATGCTCACACCTCTAAAGATACCTGAATGGAAATGGGAACATATCACCATGGACTTTGTGGTGGGACTACCTCGAACCAATCATGAGAATCATGCAATATGGGTCATTGTGGATAGACTAACCAAGTCTGCCACTTTTTGCCGATCAAAATGACGTTTAGTTTGGAAAGACTAGCACAGATCTACATAAAAGAGATTGTTAGATTGCATGGGATACCCATCTCTATTGTGTCAGATAAAGACCCTCGATTCATATCCAGGTTTTGGCAGAGTTTACAAAAGGAATTGGGTACCAAGCTAGCTTTCAGCACTGCTTTTCATCCTCAAATTGATGGACAAACTGAACGAACAATACAAATTCTAGAGGATATGCTGAGAGCAAATATTTTGGATCTACACGGGAGCTGGGAAGACCATCTATATTTGGTGGAGTTCGCGTACAATAACAGCTGTCAGGAAACTATTGGGATGGCGCCGTACGAGGTGCTATATGGAAGAAAATGTCGTTCGCCTCTTTATTGGGATGAAGTAGGTGAAAAACAAATTTTGGGACCCGAGCAAGTTGAGCAAGCAGTGGAGAAGATACGAAAAGTTCGAGAAAGAATCAAGACTGCTCAAGATCGACAAAAATCATATGCGGATAAAAGACGCCGAGAACTACAATTCACCGTGGGGGACAAAGTTTTTCTCAAAGTATCGCCTACAAAAGGAGTATATCATTTTGGGAAGCGAGGAAAGTTGAAGCCAAGGTATATAGGTCCGTTCGAGATTTTGGATCGAGTCGGAGAAGTGGCGTACCGACTAGCTTTACCGCCTGATTATGCCGGCATACACAACGTTTTTCACGTTTCCATGCTAAGAAAATATGTTTTCGATCCAAATCACATCATCGATCAACAACATATAGGATTGGAGAAGGACGTAACCTGTGAAGAGGTTCCAGTGGCTATTTTGGACAAAAAGATTCATAAACTAAGAAATCGAGATATTGTCTTAGTCAAGGTCCAATGGAATCATCATGATATCAATGAAGCCACATGGGAAGAAGAAGAGGAAATTTTAGCAAAATATCCGAATTTGCCGATTCTAGGTACGTTTCTAAATTTCGAGGACGAAATTTAATTGAAGGAGGGAAGGATGTAACACCTAGAGAAATTTTTTTTTATATATAACCATATAGTATATATATATAGGTATGTACATATATTTGTTGCATTAATGTATACATAGTTATATGAAATAATTTACAATATATGTTATATAGTATTATGTTATATAGTATTAATATATATATATAATTCATAAAATAAGCTACATGATATAATTATATAGCATAAGTCATAGTACATGAAGTGCATGGTAACATAATTATTATATAAGTTATTATGATATAACAATATAACATAAGTAATATGGCATGAGATGGTAGGGTAGCCTAGGCATGTAGGTAGGAGGCAAGTCAAATTACTTCTAGAAGTGTTAATTAATTTGATAAGTAAGGTCCTCCATCACCATCTTTTCCATACGTACTACACTACACTGAAGCAAAGCAAGCCACATTTTCTTTTTCCATCTTTTTCTCCTTCCAACAGCCACGGTGACCACCAATTTTCATCGCCGAACCTCAACTCTTCCGGCAAGGTAATCGGTTACAAAGATAACTCTTGCCAAGCTCGTCGCAAGGACGGGTTAGGAACTTGAACCAAGGAGCTGCTGTGTAATTTTTCTTCCTTCTCCCTGCTGTGCCTGAAGCTGCCTCCGCCACATCTGAAGCTGCCGTTCGCCGCTTGTTTGGGTCGGAGCTGGCGCCGGGGTTGCGCCGGTGCGTCAGGGTGAGAACCGCCGCTGGGAGCGGCGGCTGTGCGGGGCTGAGCAGCGCGGCGCAGCTGTGTCCTGTGGTGTGTGCGTGTGTCGTGTTGTGTGTGCTGTGGCGAGGGTTACCGGCGCCTGAGTTGCACCGACGTTGAGGGGGAGGCGCCGCCGTGAATAGCGGCGCCGCTAGAGTGTGGTGTGCTTGTGTTTGTCTGCTGTGTTTGTTGTGTCATGGGGTGTGTGGTGCGTCGATGGAGTCGGGGTTGGGTTGGGAGAGGTTGCCGGCGACTGGAAGTCGCCGGCTGCGGCGAACTGATGGCGGAAGGAGTGGCAAGAGGTGGTGATGGGCTGCGGGGGCTGGGGAAGGGGGAAGTTGGGCTGAGGTTTTCATTTGAAAATTCAATGAATTCAACGAGCAAAAACGTAAATAGGCTAGCTGAAATTTTGAATTAAAACTTAAGTATTTTATGAAATTGCATATTAACCTATAAGTATTTAAAAACATGCATGAAGACCACCAAAATATGAATAATGATAAACGAACCCTTAAATTTATCGAAATTACATAGCTTTCCCTATTGATTGATGATATTACGCATTTTTCTTCCTAGATTTTTTTGAGGTTATGAAAATGATAGGTTTTATTTAAATATAAACTTATATATATGAATTATGGATGTTATATAATTAATAGAAATTTTACCTATGAAAAATCGAGCTTTAATTATGGATAAAGATAATGTGCGTTAATCAAATTACACTTTAAGTATCATAATTAGGTAGATAAATGTCGGACTTTAAGTTGAATAAATTGATATAGATTTTCCTTAGGATTTGAGATAAATGTCAGAATTTAAGTTGAATAATTTGATATAGAATTTTTTTTTCTTATGATTTGTTGATATTATAAATATCTTATTATAATTATTGAATTCATAAAAATAACGTTTTTGATTTTCAAATATATTGGAATTATAACTATTATTTCATAGGTAAATAAAATTTGATAAATAAGCCGAGTTTTAATTAAATGATAAGGAAAGATTATATAAATTAATGTATGTTAAATTGGATCCATTTATATAATTAATTAGGGAATAAAGCCCTAAATTTTATCTAATTGATTAAGAAAATATAGCTTAAGCTCGATTTTGGAATTAGGTATTATTGCATTATTTATTATATTTTTAACCAAAGATTTATTTGAAATTATTAGTTAAACCTATGTTTCGCGAGATTGCTTTTGATACTTAAAATTATAAACTTATAAATATTATGCTAATTAAATTGATTTTACGATTTAATTATTATTTCTAAATTAAAGATAAATAACCCTAAATGCATATCTCTTTTAATCCGAATTATTAATTTCGAATCAAACTTTATAGATTATAAATGATATATTTAATTACAAAATAGGTTATAATTAATTACAAATTAGGGTTTACCTTATAAACATTATTTTATTTATTCGATAGTAATTCGATTAGAGTTTAAGTCGAACCCTTATGTTGTAGGCGATACGTCGGAGTTTGCACCGTAGATAGTTTGGAAATCTATAAAGCTTTTGATCAGCTGCTCTTCAGGTAGGGAAAAAGTGCTAAGTCGGTATTTATATTACTTTCAAAATATTTAAATTACGAATTTTATTCGATATGAAATGAGTTTGGTTTATGTGCTGAACGCATGAAATGTTATGATATGATGAGGAGAATTTGATATTTTCGTATGTGCAATTAAGATGTGTTTTTATGTGGATATTTGATATGTGAATGTGCATGCGTATGCAAGATGGCTAAGACCCGTATATGACGGCTGATCTCCGTACCAGGGCGGTTAAGATCCGCATATGTTTTCAGGACGGCTAAGACCCGCATATGTTTTCAGGATGGCTAAGACCCGTAAAAATATTTTCATGGCGGCTAAGAACCGTAAAATGCTTTCATGACGGCTAAGCACCGTAAATATGTGAAAAGTTATGGTTAAATGTGAATTATGTTTGATTTATGATGAATGCATATATTCAAAAATGACTATGAATCATGTGATTGAAGGTGAATATGAGTGTGATTGAATGTGAACCCTATTTTTTTTAATGTGATCCCACTGAGTGTATTTTATACGCTCACCCCCTTTATATGTGTTTCTTTTATAGATTCGGATGTTGGGAGCCGAATGTGAAGAAAGATGCAAGTTTTTTTTGTTGAAATTAAACATGTTATTTTGGAAAGATGTAAAATGGAAGCTTGATGGCCTGTAAATATATTTTCTGTTGCGGCCTCTGATCATATTGAAGTTTCAGCTTTTTCTTTAGAGTTTCTATTCTATTTCTACACTTGCTTGCAATCAACATATCATCAACATATAATAACAAATATGTAAAGACAATATTACCTTCTTTTTCTAGATAAACACAGCTGTCATACTTGCATTTACACAACCCAATACAAAGCATGAAATTATTAAAATGTTTGTACCATTGCCTAGGACTTTATTTCAAACCATATAAGGATCTTTGCAATAAACAAACCTTACCCTCATTACCTGGCTTGATAAATCCCTCAAGTTGCTGCATGTATACAGTTTCTTCTAAATTTCCATGTAGAAAAGTTGTCTTTACATCCATTTGTTGCAGCTCCATGTTGAAATGTGTGACCAGTGCTAATAGAATTCTGATAGATGTGTGCTTCACCACTGGAGAAAATATTTCATTGAAGTTTATCCCTTCTCTTTGAGTGAATCCTCTTGCTACTAGCCTTGCCTAAAACCTGATTTTTTCAGTCTCATGAACTTCTAGTTTTCTCTTAAAAATCCAGTTGCTTCCAATCACCTTTTGATTCTTTGGTTTGTCCACTAGAATTCAAGTGTTGTTCTTCTCAAGGGACTTTAGCTCTTCATTCATGGCAATCATCCATTGTACTCTATCGTTAGACCTTATTGCAGATCTGAAGCTCTCAGGTTTTTCATATTCCATATCTTAAGCCACTGCTAGAGCATATGAAATGATATCAGCTTGTCCAAATCTATTTGGAGGCTGAATTTTCCTCCTTTCTCCATCTCTAGCAAGGTTGTAATTTCTAAGGTCTAATTGATCTTCAGTTGGTTCTTCCTCATCAGATAAAGACTGAATAGTATTATCTTCAGCTGATGCACCACTAACTTCATTTGAATCATCTCCAACATGCTGCTGGATTTGCTCTTCCTCATTTTGTGTAACACCCCATTTTCAGAAAAACGTGCATTCCATATTTTTATAAATAAATTTAAATTTCATTTTTTAAATAATTTCTTTGTTAATGACCTTTATGACAAGCGTTATAATTTATTAAGAAGAAACGAGCTAATGTTTCTTTAAGTTAAAGTCTTGTAGGATAGCTACCCGATAAGATCGAGTTCGATCGTAATGCACTAGAAATGCACGAGCAATGTACAGGAAAAAAAAAGATAAGTTACACATAAAATAATTTTAGCAATTAATATTAAAAAAATGACTTATGTGTTTAATTATAGTTAGGTAGATTTTTACTATATAGTCTATGTGCAATAAAGTATATGTATATTATGATATGTTAAATTAAATATATTTTTAAATGTACTTATATGACTTATATGATATATTAAGTTGAACATACCTACATACATAATTATGAGATCACAATATTATCAAGACTCTAATTTAAAGATGTGCAAATTAATTTCAAGTCATGTCATCTTATTTATGTGTGACACCAATTTGATTAAATTTATATGAATTTAATATGATGTGTAATAAATTACACCAATAACAAATTAATTATCATAATCATGAATCACATTAGATAAGCTAAGCTACAACTCTCAATGTCACTACATAATACTATATCTTAAATTATATATCATTATATATGTGTTCTACATGTATTAATTAAATTATAATTTGTACCATATATGCTACATATAAAAGAGAGAGACTCCACCATTTAGCCTTTCATTTCTCTTTTGACATAATACTATATCTTAAATTATATATCATTATATATGTGTTCTACATGTATTAATTAAATTATGATTTGTACCTATATGCTACATATAAAAGAGAGAGACTCCACCATTTAGTCTTTCATTTCTCTTTTGACAAGATGCACTCTCTCTCTCTAGCTATTTTGCTCCTCTTTCTCTCTAAACTTTTGATCCTCTCAAAAACCTTCATCCCCATCTTCAACCAAGCTGTCATTTCAAGATTTAAGTGAAGAATTAATATCCTTCCAAGCCAAGATAAGAAATCAAGCTCAAATTAAAAGCTTCCTCCAAGCAAGTTTCAAGAATACATAGTTTGTGCAATCAAGAGGTAATTTTTGCAAATCCTCACCATTCTTCTTCCTTAGGAGCATGATTAAGTTCTACTTTTAAGTTGTATGTAAGATCCAAGTGAGATTTTGTTGGTTCCAGTGGTATAAGGTTAAGAGGGGGGTGAATTAACCTTATCAAATTTTCAACTTTTTACTCCAAAATGTTAAGTCCCTGATGAACAGGTAGCTAGTAAGCTTACTGCTCGATACGTTACTGCTCAGGCAGTGACCTCAGGACTTAGACAGAGAATATAATGCGTAGCGGAAATACTTATGATTTTCGAAACACGCTTTTAATGCAGTATGCTCAGATGCAGATAGATGAATATAAAGTTGTAAATAACACAAACAAGCTTATAGAGGTTCAAGGGTGGAGTAATCCCTCTACGTCCTCTCTACTCCTTCATAAGGAGGAACTTTGTTAAAGCAAGTTTGATTTAGAATAGACTCCGCTAATACAAACTATACTCTAGACAAAACTGTCAGCTCTATCCACACAGGTAGCTGCACAGTGACCAACTATCGACCCACATAGGATCTCCACACAGGTTATCCGACCCACACAGGATCCTTTCTCTTCTTTAGAGAGATTACAACTTAGCAGGGTAAACTCCTGCCTAAGTGACTCCTATCAGACTTAGAGTAAAATGAGAGTTTTCAAACTATCGAATGCAGCAAGCTCTTTGAACTTCTGAAGATCACAAAGGTAGCTGGCTTGCTGCTGCTAAGACTGATTATCTTGGATATGATTTCTTGAGCTTGGAACAACTTGCTTTTAGTTCTTTGTTAGGTTCTCTGGGTCGTCTCTATTTTTTTTTGCATTCAGTCTCAGTGTTCTATTTATAGGCATTAGATAGTTTTCTGCCCGTTGGAGAGCAGTCCTTTGCTTGATGAGGTGTCTCTTCCTGATTGGTTCTTCCGATCTTCTGACACCTGTTCTGAAATGCCTTCATTCTATTCTGCCACAGCCTTGTCCTTTATCTGCGCAACTTCATTCTGCAGTCTGTTTGTACTGTGTCCTTGCTGTTTTTTCACACATGGCAGACTCTGATTCGTTGGAACTGGGATGACTCTACTGGCTAGTCAGGTTGCATTGATTTTAATGTCTCTGGAAGTATCCTCTTCGAGTAAGTTAGCTTCCTTGACCAACTCCAGGTTCCTTGTAGCATCCTTTGAAGCTTGGTTACAGGTTGCTTGATACAGTATGCAGGTAGCAGGGACTTGGCTCTAAGGTTCCTTAGCAGAATCTTCGTATCTTCTTCAGCATCCTTACCTTAGCTATTTTACATATGAAAGCTTATCCAGATAGCTAATGTTCTAATCTATTACACGTTTTGTCTCATCAAAATCTATTACATTTTATCCTATCAATTTCCCCCTTTTTGATGATGACAAAACTCCTTAACAGGATCAAAGAACCATATTTTGTTAACTTTGAAACAGTAATGCAGAAGAGTATAATCATTCATAATCATGCATTAAGTTCACAAGATGTGAGCTTTCAACAAACAGAAATATCGAGTTTCTCATTAATCAGAATCGAGTACAAGGTATAGTCATACTAAGCAGATAGCTAAACAAAAAGAATCTTAACAGATAGGTAAAGACAGAAACAGAGAGCAGAGAGCAAAACACTACGTTTTCAACCAGCTGACTTTCTTCTTCCTTTCGAACCTTGTACCTTACCACCAGTTGGCTATGGAGTCTTGGTAGCTGGGTTCCATCCTCTTCACCATCTCCTCAGATTCCTCAAACCTGAGCCAGAAGTCTTCACTGTATGGTATGAACTCCTTTCCTAATTTCTACCTTAGCTTCACTTGGATTGGAAGTCCACCTTTCTTTTCAGCTCCAGGAACCTCTGCAAGGCCTCCTTGTTTGTTCGGAATCCTCTGAAAAAAGCAGATTCCTTACAGATTGTGGTGAAGTACTTCATCAGCTCCATTCTCTTGAAAGCTTCAATCTGGAAGAAGGATGGATTGGCCTCAGTGGGGAGAGTGACCTTCGGAATCTCTGGGGCTACGAACTTGTCGCTCCTAGGATCCGGGCTGGCTTCCAGGAAGTTTCTGAGAGAAGCACTTGCTGTGACATCAGGGCTCTGCATATTTTTCTCCATTTCAGCCATGTCAGGCAGCTTGTGCGGTGGGAAGATCTTGTCAAGGACAACCCTTGGATCTGATGAAAAGACAGCATCCAGGTTACTCTTCAGTCCTCCTCCTCTTCTCTTCCCTTATCTCAGCACCCTTCCTAAAACCTGGGTGAACTGACCCCGAGACAGCTTCTGATTTTCTTTTTGAACTGCTATCTGAGTGGCCTCTTGGTCCAGCTCCCCTTTGTCCTCCATCTCCAGAGTCGTCTCTCCTCCTACTGCTTACTACCATCTGCCTGCAGACAGTAGGATCCTGTCCAGTCTTCTACCGGCCTTCTATCCTCCCTTCCCCCTTTTTGTCATCATCAGCTCGTCCAACCGCAAAACTGACCATGGAGTGAATTTGAGACAGGGTGCCTGAGTGATCCCTAAGGGTCTGTGATTGGTTGAACTGCTCCTTGTCCATCCGGTCTACTGCAGTGACTAGAGCTCTCTGGCTGGTTTCAAGAAAGATCATCTTCTCCTCTTGTCTATTCAACTTTTCCATTACGCTCTTGACAACTTCCACTGCAGCATCCTCCTTGGGGGGTCGGTAGGCAGTGATCATCTGAGTAAGATTTGACAGGGTGATGTTGAGGGAGTCCATGAAAGAGTAGGTCTTGACAGAATGGGAGCGGGTTTCCTTGCAGAGTTTCCTGCTCGCTTTCACCAAGGACTTCCCCATCTGTTCAATAGCTGTCAGCACTTCTTCATTTGATCTGGCAGGTTCCTGGCTTTCTCCTGCTGGTGTCTGTTCAGAAGAAGCAGATGTTAGTGTTTTGGATTTTTCGGCTCCGGTGTCACCCTGTTCACTGGGTGACCCATCATCGCTGTTGGAAGGGCTACTGGATCCTCCATCTCCAGATCCAGAGTCCTTGGCAGGTGTTTCTCCTCCAGCATCCTCCTCATCTCCCTTATGTTCCTTGTCCTGTTCAGCCATCTTTCCCTTGCTGAACACCATTTCAGCCTCCTTATCCTGTTCTACCTCCTCTACAACCTCCTGTACTGCATCCTCCTGTACTTCGGCTTCCTTCTCCTTTTCTATCTCCTGCACCTCAGACTCCTTTTCTCCACTTTTGTCTCCTCCTGCCTCCTGCACTTCCATCACCTGTTCCACTGCAGCAACTTCTCCCTCACTGACCATCTCTCCATGGTCCACTGGCTTGACAGGTACTATCTCCTCCACTTCCATCGGAACAGCTGCTACAGGTAGATCCTTCTCCATCGGGACAGGTTCCTCCAACACTTCAATCAGAACAGGTGCCTCCATCTCCTGCACTTGTTCCCCCTCAGCCTCTACCTCCATTGGTGTGGGAATGGATGTCTCTGTGGTGTCATCGGCGGCTGCTACTGTGGATGGGACAATCAGCTCAAGAGATGCCACAGCAGCGAGGGTTTCCAACTCATTTGCCTTGGGAAAGTCAGTTGGTGTCGAGCTCCTCTCCTTCATCGGCATCTACACAGGGACTTCAGGCAGAATAATCAGGTCAGTAAGATACGAGAATTCCTAACCATTTTTCTCCGTTGGTGAAGGTGACCGCCTGCTGATAGGTTCAACTATCAAAGCTGAGCAGCAGGATCCTTCATCCATCTGTGGTTCTCTTACTGGTCTTCTCATCCTGGTCTCTGTCAGGCTGATGTCAGCAGCCTGCTTTAGCATCCTCTCCAAGGCTTCATCCTCTCCGAATCTTTCTATCTGTGCTGCAGCAAAGGCTACGTCATCACCTGCTCTGACCTGGTCAGCAGCAACATCCAGGATCACCTCCTTCCTGTAGAAGTTTGGCTGGACGACAGCTGCTTTTCCCTTCAGGCTCCTGGGGCCAGGTAGATGTGAGGCAGCTTCCTTCTGCTTCTTGGCCTCACATTCAGCGGCGATCTCCGCATTTTCAAGAAATTCAGGCCACTTCAACTTCCTGAGATCCTTCAGAAATTTCTTTTGAAGGATCTCCTTCAGATCATCCATGGCAGCCTAATTCAACGCCCATTCCTCATCTGTCTTCCAGTCAGCCCACTGGATGAGCTCCTCTCTGGGTAGGTGCCTGTACTGCCACCAGGTAGTGAATCTTTCCATCATTTTACCGAATTCTTCCTCCAGCATCGGTATGCTGATTACATACTCCATCACATCCTCCTCATCCTCTTCCTCCTCAACATCATCATGAACAGCAACATTTCCTACCTGTTCATCCCTTAGTGGAGAGTCAATCTCCACTTCCATTGCAGGCTTCTTAACAGCCCGAGTGGTGATGCTTTCTGGTTCATCATCAGAAATGACCAGTCTCCTCTGCACATCCTTCTTGTGCTTGATCTTCTTTGGCACTTCAGGAGCTGGTGAGGGTTCCTCCATCCTCGAGCTGCTTTCCGATGAAGATGAGGCGTTGCTGGTCCGGCGGAATGCCTTCCTTATCCTTGGAGCACCCTTGGAACCCTCAGAGATTTCCCTGGTTACTGGGGATGACCGAGTAGTGGTCTTCTTGGCAAACACCCTGCCCGCACCTATGAACTTCCCCTTCTGAATAGGCTTCCCCTGGGACAGGTCCACCTTCAGATGACCCAGGAGGGTGTTCACAATCAGCCCGTAGGTAGGCTTTCCAACCTTCTTCTCCACCTCCTCCACCAGCCTGGAAAGCAGATAGCTGGCCCAGTCCACATTCTCCTTCTTCAGAATGGCCATCATCATCCTGTACCTGAAGTTGGTACACTTATCAAAGGAACCAGAGCGGTTCTCTATGATATGGCAGCAGATGTTATGCAGCATCTCATACTCCAGAAGGAAGACCTTCTTGCTGCAACTCCGGGACATCCCCACCGTGTCCTCCTTGTCGGTGAAGGTTGTCCAGAACTCCTCCAACTCATCTTCTCCGTAGGTGAAGAGGTCACTGGCGTCCATACCTTCGGTGGGGAGAGAGAACACCTCTTCCAGCAGACTGGTGTCCACGATCACTGTTACTCCGCCAACCTTCGAAATGATCTCTGATCGATCCTCAGAGACCTTCGCCCTCCGGTAAAATTTCTCCACCTGCTCCTCTACGTAGGGGGCTTTGTGATAGGAGCAGAGTCTCAGAAGTCCGGTATCACGGAGACATTGAAGGATATTTTTCATGACATCCTTCTTGTTTCCTTTCTCTTCCACCATCTTGAGGAGAATTTCACGGTCCACCAACCTTCCATCAACCACCTGAGACTGCTTTGGTGGCATTTCTGAGAGAGTGAAAGAGGTCTGAAAGTAAAGAGCTTCGAGAGAGAGAAAGAGAGAGATTAGGGTTTGCAGAAAATGAGAACGTTTAAGTATGAGAGAAGAATGAAGAGAGACTCCCTTATATTTGAATTTTGATGAGAGTTAATCGAACGGTCCAGATTGGTCTTGAATTTGAAAAGACCCTTGATCCACTGGCTGAGATTTTTGGCGCGGCGTACGTGTGCTCAAGTACTTGATGTGATATTTTATGGATATCGAGCGGTTTCCTGCAAAAACGGCTGCTAGACGCGGGGTAACTGTTCCTCTTTTCACACGCTTCGGTTACTGGTTCCTGCAAGTAGCTTAGAGAGCAGTATCATTATATCTAGTAACTGTACAGGGACCTTGAGCAGTAACCTCTAGGTTGCTGTTTTACTCTTGCCCTGCCTATAGTTCCCCCTGAGCTTCATAGCCATTTTAAACAGAAATGACAGAATTATATAGAAAATTATCACAGATTAATTATTTCCAGCTTGTTTCTTAGAAAAGAAAATCTTGATTCACAAAGGGGCTTCGTGAATATGTCAGCTAGCTGTAGATCAGTATGCACTTTTTCCAAAGATATATCTTTCTTTTCAACATGATCTCTGATGAAGTGGTGTCCAATATCAATGTGTTTGGTTCTCGAATGAAGAACTGGATTATGAGTGATAGCTATTGCGCTTGTATTGTCACATAGGATAGGTGTTTCTTTTTCTTCAATTCCATAATCCTTCAGTTGCTGTTGTATCCATAAAATTTGTGCACAGCAGCTTCCTGCAGCAACATATTCGGCCTCGGTTGTTGAGGTTGCTATTGAGGTTTGCTTTCTGCAGAACTATGATACTAGTTTGTTTCCTAGTAGCTGACAGGTACCACTGGTGCTTTTCCTGTCTATTTTGCAACCTGCAAAATCAGAGTCAATGTAACCAATTAGTTTAATTCATCCTTCTTTTGGGTACCATAGGCCAGCTTCCTGGGTTCTTTTGAGGTATCTGATGATTCGTTTGGCTGCTGTCATGTGTGATTCTTTCGGGGCTGCTTGGTATCTTACACACATTCCTACTGAAAATATGATATCTGGCCTACTGGCTATCAGGTAGAGCAGTGACCCAATGAATCTTCTGTATTTTGTGATGTCTACTGTTTTACCATCACTATCCTTGTCTAGGCTTCTTGAGGTTATCATCGGTATGCTCACTATGCTTGCATTTTCCAATCCAAATCTCTTTATCAATTCCTTGGTGTATTTTACTTGATTGATGAAGGTTTCATTGCTTAGTTGCTTGACTTGAAGACCGAGGAAGAAGCTTAGTTCTCCCATCATGCTCATTTCAAATTTGGATTGCATGAGATTTGAAAATTTTTGACACAATTCTTTGTTTGTTGAGCCGAAGATAATATCATCGACATAGATCTGAACGAGCAGTATGCTATCTCCATCTTGGATTCTGAAGAGTGTCTTATCCACCTTGCCTTTCTTGAATCCATTGTCCAGTAGATATTTGGAGAGAGTATCATACCAGGCTCTAGGTGTCTGCTTAAGTCCATAGAGAGCTTTCTTCAATCTGAAGACCATGGTTTCTGGATTTTCTTCGAATCCTGGAGGTTGCTCCACATAGACTTCTTCAGCGAGCAGTCCATTGAGAAATGCACTCTTAACATCCATTTGGTAAACGGTGAGATTGTTGTGAGCAGCGTAGGCTAGGAAGATTCTGATTGCTTCTAGTCTTGCTACAGGTGCAAATGTTTCTTCAAAATCTATTCCTTCCTCGTGACAGTAACCTTTTGCCACTAATCTAGCATTGTTTCTGACTACTTGTCCTTCTTCATCGAGCTTGTTTTTAAACACCCATTTTGTACCGATTACTCATTGGTGAGTAGGTCTAGGAACTAGATGCCACACTTGATTTCTTTCAAATCCATTAAGCTCTTCCTGCATAGCTTGAATCCAGTTGGTGTCTGCTAGAGCATCCTCTATGCAGCTTGGTTCTATTTGAGAAATAAAGCAAGCAAACATTGCTTCATGGGGGTTGTTTCTTCTTGTTCTTACTCCAGAGGTGGAATCTCCTATAATCTGATTTCTTGGATGATTCCTTAGCCATTTCCTTCTAGCTTCTTCAGCTTGTTGTTCATTTTGAATTTCGGCAGGTTGCTCTTGATCATCCTGTGCAGCTTGCTGTTCTGGGTCAGGCTGTATTTCAAGGCGCACTTCCAGTTGAATTACTTCAGGATGGTGTATTTCTTCTTGAATGACTGGTGCCTGCTGGTTTGGAGTAGGTTCCTGTTCTCCAGGTTGCTGAGTTGGTATAGGTTGCTGATTCTGAGTTGATTCAATATTTTGGAGGCTTGGTAACTCAGCATCAACATATTCAACACGAGTGTTAGTGATGTGAGTTTTCCCAAAGTCTTCATTAAATTCATCTATATCAGCCTTAGAGCAATGTGGTTCATCAAAATCCACATGTACTATTTCTTCTACAACAAGTCTTCTCTTGTTGAAGATTCTGAAGGTTTTGCTTACCGAGGAGTATCCTAAGAATACTCCTTCATCTGACTTTGAGTCAAATGCCTTCAGGTAGTCCTTTCCATTGTTGAGCACATAGCACCTGCATCCAAAAATATGGAAATGTTCAATATTTGGAGTATAATCGAACCATAGTTCATAAGGAGTTTTATTCAAATCCTTGTTGATAATACATCGGTTCTGGGTATAGCATGCTGTATTGATTACTTCCACCCAAAATCTCTTGGGTAACTGTGCTTCAGCTAGCATGGTCCTCGCAGCTTCCTTCAGGGTCCTGTTTTTTCCTTTCTGCGACACCATTCTATTGTGGTGTCCTAGCTGCTGAGTATTCATGCTTAATTCCATTGTCAGAGCAGTATGCTTCAATAAACTTGTTGGTAAACTCAGTGCCTCTGTCTGTTCGAATTTTGATAATGTTCAGACTCCTTTCGATCTGCAGTTTTTTCAGTAGCTCCGGTAACCTTCGCTGAGTGTCTGACTTCTTTGTTAGGAACAGTGTCCATACGAATCTTGAATAGTCATCCACCACTACAAGTGTGTACTTTCTTCCATTCATGCTTACTGGTTCCACTGGTCAGAATAGATCCATGTGTAGTAGATCTAGCACCCTTTCAGTTGACCTTTGAACTTTGTTTTTGAAGGAGCTTTTAGTTTGTTTTCCCTTTTAGCATGCTTCACATAGACTCTCTTTCTTATACACCATATCAGGTAGCCCTCTGACCAGTCCTTTTCTGGCTAGCTTGTTGATCGTTTTGAAGTTCAGGTGGCTCATCCGTTTATGCCATAACCAGCTAGCTTCTGCTGATCATTTTGCAATGAAGCAGGTAGCTGTGGTCACTGAGCTCCAGTCAGCTACATAGATGTTTCCTTTTCTAGTTCCTGATAGTTTCATTTCCTTGGATTGGCTGTCTCTTATCAGACACTTGTTGTGATTGAACTCTACTGAGTAACCTTTGTCACAAAATTGGCTTATACTTAGCAAGTTGTACTTCAGGCCTTTTACATACGACACTTCCTTTATGTGAGTGTTTCCTTTGATGAGAGTTCCAATTCCTCTAGTGCTTCCCTTGGAGTTATCTCCGAAGATTACTTTAGGTCTCTTGCATTGCTGGAAGTCTTTAAGAATTTCTTTATCTCCAGTCATGTGTCTCGAACACCCGCTATCTATGTACCACACTTTCTTGCTGGTTCCTGCTGCAGGTACCTGTAAAATCGAGATTACTTGTTCTTAGGTACCCATACTCGCACGGGTCCTTCTTTGTTAGTACATTTTGGAATCCAAACTTGTCTCACAACAATTGTTTTGTTGTAGACTCGGTGGTTTCGTCTATAAGAGGTATCCTTAGAATATTATTTTGTGTGTGCAAGCTGTATATACCCATCACTTTTGAAGTGAGATCCTCCACCATACTTCATTTGGGCATGAGCTCTTTTAGGTTTAGACATTCTAGTCTTAGTATTGGTGGAGTAGAGATTTCTGTTCAGCATCCTTGTAGGTTGCTATTTTCTTTTGTGTCTACCAGCAGATTGATTCCGCTGTAGCCAGCTTTCGAAAACAGGCTTATTCCCTGTGGATGTGTACATGGGTCTCTTACCCTTGTCTATTCCTTTCTCCAAGCTTTCTATTGAGTTAATAGATAACTCTCTTGCCATTGAGATTTCCGCTTGAACGAAAGCAATAGTTCTGGATGAGCTTGTTGTGTCTTGAGAGGTTTCTACACAGTATCCTAGGCCTGTCCTATCAAAAGGACTTTTGCCCGACTTAATGCATTCCTTGGCTTCTTTAGTTGATTTGCTAAAGGCTCCCACAATTGCTTGAAGGTCATTTTTCTCACTCTCAAGTTTGGCGATTCTCAGATTGAGCTTAGATGCCTGTTTTTGGAGGTCACTGCACTTTGAGCTACTGAGCTCATATGCAGATAGATTTTCAGCTAACTGTTTGTTTTCTCTCCTTAGCATCTCATTTTCAAGTTTCAGCTCCTCATGAATTGAGTTTATCTGTTCGAAGTCGCTCATGATTTGTTTCAGGGAGAGGCTTTTGTTTATCTTTTCCTCTTCCAATAAGGGTTGGACAGAATACATTACCTCATCATCCTCGCTATCCTCTGCTTCCTGTGCCATTAGGCAGATAAGTGCTTCATCCTCTGAAGAAGATGAATCACTGTCATTATCAGAGGAGTCCACATCTTGCTGGGCTTCCTTGGAAGGTTCCTTGCCTTTTTCCATTTCACTGAGGAAGGCTTTAATTCTTCTTCTTTCCTCTCTTCGTTTCTCCCTCTTCTGGGATGATTCTCCATCTGGATATCGATTGACTTTTGGATGAGGACATTCTCTGGCATAGTGTCCTGGCTTTCGACAGTTATAGCATAGGTCGGAAGTATCCTGGTTAGGTTGCTGAGGACTGGACTGCTGGGGAGGTGCCTGGTTTTTCTTGAAATCACCTCTCCTGTTATACCTGATGAACTTCTTGAAATTCCTCAGAAGGAGGGCCATTTCTTCATCAGTACCCTCAACAGGTAGCTCTCTTTGCTTACTGCAGGTAGCTCCAGTATCTTTTGCATTTCTGGCTGTTATGGCAGTTATCTTCGTGCTGGATTCCTCTGCCTCTTTCTTCCTTCTGTTGATATCATATTCGAAGGCTTTCAAGTCAGAAAAGAGATCAAAAGTGCTCATCGACTTTAAATCCATGGAGACCCTCATTGCAGTAGTCTTGCTATCCCATTCTGCAGGTAGTGCTCTTAGCACTTTCATATTTTTCTCCTTCTGAGTATAGAATTTGTCCAGAGACTCAAGCTCATTCACAATGCTTGTGAACCTTAGATCCATCTGCTCCAAGGTCTCTTTAGGGAGCATCTCGAACAACTCAAATTTCTGGGTTGCTGTAGATACCTTGTTCTCCTTTGTAAGCTCTGTTCCCTCACAGATTTGTTCGAGCTTGTTCCATATGTCCATTGCTGTTTGCACGTTTTGACCTTACAGAAGGTTCTTTTGTCCAGAGTGACGAATAAGGTGTTCTTGGCTACATTATCCAGATTAGTTCGTCTTCTATCATCAGCAGACCATTCTTCCCTAGATTTGTCAATAACAGTTTGGTGGGGAATGGCTCCTGCATCACCAGCATCAGCAGCTCTTGCGAATATTGGATTGGGCTTGGTGATCCTTGGGGGTCCATCAGTGATAACCATCCACATTTCATCGTGCATGGCTGAGAGATGTGCCTGCATTCTAATCTTCCAGTCGTCATACTATTCAATAGAAAACATAGGAAGCTTATGCGTATCCATGATATGATAAAGGCAGTGTATGCAGATTTTCGAAAATTAGGGATCAGGGATTTGACCAGACAAGTTGGGTTTTTAATCCAACCTGCTCTGATACCACTTGTTGGTCCCAGTGGTATAAGGTTAAGAGGGGGGTGAATTAACCTTATCAAATTTTCAACTTTTTACTCCAAAATGTTAAGTCCTTGATGAACAGGTAGCTAGTAAGCTTACTGCTCGATACGTTACTGCTCACGCAGTGACCTCAGGACTTAGACAGAGAATATAATGCGCAGCGGAAATACTTATGATTTTCGAAACACGCTTTTAATGCAGTATGCTCAGATGTAGATAGATGAATATAAAGTTGTAAATAACACAAGCAAGCTTATAGAGGTTCAAGGGTGGAGTAATTCCTCTACGTCCTCTCTACTCCTTCACAAGGAGGAACTTTGTTAAAGCAAGTTTGATTTACAATAGACTCCGCTAATACAAACTATACTCTAGACAAAACTGTCAGCTCTATCCACACAGGTAGCTGCACAGTGACCAACTATCGACCCACACAGGATCTCCACACAGGTTATCCGACCCACACAGGATCCTTTCTCTTTTTCAGAGAGATTACAACTTAGCAGGGTAAACTCCTGCCTAAGTGACTCCTATCAGACTTAGAGAAATTATTATAAATTTATGAATTATTATGATTTTTCAAAGATAGTCCAGTTTGAGTTGGAATTATGCAGTTTTAGACCTTAGAAAAATAATTTTATAAATTCAGTAAATTACAATTTTTGAAAACTGTTTTGTTATGTTATACTACATGAAGTTTTGAATTTATGGTTAAAATTTAATAATTTTTGGAATAGTTTATGAATAATTATGATCTTTCAAAGATAATCCAGTTTGAGTTGAAATTATGCAATTTCAGACCTTAGAAAAATAATTTTATAAATTCGGTTAATTACAATTTTTCAAAACTGTTTTGGTATGTTATACTGCATGACATTTTGAGTCTATGGTTAAAGTTTGGTAATATTTGGAGTAGTGTATGAATTATTATGAGTTTTCAAAGATAGTCCAGTTCAAGTTGAAATTATTCAGTTTCGGACCTTAGAAACATAATATTATAAATTCAGCCAATTACAATATTTCGAAACTGTAACGTCCCGATTCTTTTGTAAATAAACTTTAATCGAGACGTTACTCACTTATAAAATTCACACTTTCAATAATAATAATAAAAAATCAAGAATAATTCTGAAATCTACAATTCTTAAATTTATGAAATTAAGTAATTTAAACAAAAAGTTCTGCAACCTTTGATCATCGGCTACCAGCATCCACCGCTCGCATTCCACGCCATAAAATCTTAAACTGAAAATATTTTAAAGAGAGGGGTGAGTGTCAAAAGTACACTCAGTGGGGGGGGAAAACTCGGGATGACATAAATAATTTTTGAAAGATTTTACATGTACATGTCAAACCATGATTTTATCACATAAAAACAGATTTTCATAAAACGTTTGTCTTTTAATAAAAACCAGCATGAAATAGATAGCTTCAAATACGTGCCTTTAATCATTTAAAACTACAAGTAATCATCTCAATCACATATAAATATATCACTTTCATAATCATTCATATCACTTTTCACATTATTTACGGTGCTTAGCCGCCATGAAAGCATTTTACGGTTCTTAGCCGCCATAGATGTGGTTCTTAGCCACCATAGATACGATTCTTAGCCGCCATAGATGTGGTTCTTAGCCACTATAGATACGATTCTTAGCCGCCATAGATGCAGTTCTTAGGCACCATAGATACAGTTCTTAGCCGCCATAGATGCAGTTCTTAGCTGCCATAGATACGAGTCTTAGCCGCCTTGCATGCACATGCACACATATTGATATCACACATACACATATCCAACATACACATGGAAGCACATTATTTTAATGTAACCCTTAGTTGCAGTTCGGAATCACATCTCATTGTTCATATTCATACATTAACATCACATCATTCTTCACATTTGCATTCATAGTAAACATTCACAATCCAGCATATGCTTCGAAACATTCATTAATCATATTCTCATTCATAATATCATAACATTATCACACATAACATCTCATGCATTCAGCACGTATACCCAACTCATTTTATATAGTATAATAGTTTGTAATTTAAATACTTCGTAAATTAAATATTTTGAAAGAGGTATAAATACCGACATAACAATGTTTCCCACATTTAATAATAATCTTAAAAGATTCCATAAACTTTATAATATCTTAATTTAAAGAATTTACCCCCACCTTGTTCGGTGGTTACCACGTGAGCAGCAAGTGTCAAAGATCACGTATCCCAAGGCTTCAAATCAACAGGTAGCCTACATAATTTATAGTGTTTCTTAGATCTTTATTAAATAAAATTAACGATTTAAGCGATATAGAATCGGATACTATCTATCGAGATGAGACGGATCGGAACGGAAGGCTTAACGATTGAGGTTGAAGAAACAAGATGGAAAGATCAGTTTGTACAGTTGAGGTGAAAGAGAATGAATTTTGGATCACAACAAAACAAGAATGAGCTTAATCAGAGTTGAAACGAGCTCGAACGGAGCGTTTTAAGATTTAGGGGTATTTTGGTAATTTGGTCAATGGGTTGACTTTGACCGGGATCCATGACCTCCAGTTATTGATATCTTGTTGGCGACGACTCGATGATAAGGTACGATGAAAAAAAAACGAGATTCGGATCAAAAATGAATCGAAAATACGACGTCGCATGCGTTCCCCGCGACGGGAAAATTTCCCGACGGTGTCTCCCGTCGGCTGCCTATTTTTCTAGGCAGCGGGGCAGGTTGGTGCCCAGACCTCCCGTCGTCGGCCTGCTCGAGCAGCCACTTTCCCGACGCCACCGGCCGCGGTGGCACCACCCTATGCCATCGACCCTTAGTCCTCCGGCTAGCCCGTACCACCGATCCGGCCATTCCTCGCCGGATTCCGGCATGAATAGTTCCTGAAAAACAGCCTCAAAAACCCTTCAACACACACATTTCACAAACTCCTTGCATAAGCCCTCATTTCTAGGCCATTTTCCGGCACCGGCACCGCCACCCATGGCAGCGCCACCCCTCCAATGGCTAGCCCACAACTCCGGCAGCCCCTCCGGCGTCTGCAACGGCGAGAAAAAGGCGACAGAGAGAAAAACAGGAGAGAGAAAAGGTGGCAGGAAGCAAGGGTTGGGGTTTTGGAGAAGGTTTTTCACCGTTTTCCGGCGAACAGGAAATCGGAATTGAATTCCGGAAGATGCCCTAGACTCGTATCGTCGAGGGCTACGTTGTATACGAAAATCAGCCGAAACGGATGAGTTTGACATTTTCCGGTGACGGCAGCGGCGGTTTTTCGCCATTTTCCCATGAACGGAGAATCGGAATTGAATTCCAGAAGTTGTCTTAGATTCGTCTCGTCGAGGACTTCGTTGTGTACGAAAATCAGCTGAAACGGACGTGTTTGAAGTTTTCCAGTCAACTTCGGCGGCAGCTGCGGCGACGGCGGTGGCGATGGAATATAAAATTAAAAGGAAAGAGAGAGGAGAGAGAGACTTACGTGTGTTCGGCACTTTTTGGCTCGTTCGAAGAAACGGTGAAAATGAAATCGAATGAGGCCCTATTTATAGAATTTGGAAATGTTACTATTCATGAGTAGGTTACTATTCATGGGGATAGGTTACTGTTCACGATAAGATTTCGTTTCTCGTTTTTCCGAAACTTCGTATTTTGTCCTTTTCTTCGCCGTTTGAGCTACGGGTGTCCGATTGACCTCTAGTTCGTTTCTATCTTCTCATTTTTCCATTAAGCATCTAATGGTTTAGAAATATTTTATGTTCCATGTTTATAAATTTTATCCATTTAAAACCGATCGTTAAACACATATTTGAAACGCACGTAATTAAATTAAACAATTAAAAATTAATACACATAAGATATTTTAATTAAGGGTTTGCTTATTTAATTAATCAATTATGCTTTGTTTTTGTTCTGGGTGCTACAGAAACTGTTTTAGTATGTTATACTACATGAAGTTTTAAGTCTATGGTTAACATTTGGTAATGTTTGGAGTAAGTTATGAATTATTATGATTTTTCAAAAATAGTCCAGTTTGAGTTGGAATTATCCAGATTCGAACCTTAGAAAAATAATTTTATAAATCTAGCCAATTACAATTTTTCAAAACTATTTTGCTATGTTATACTACATGAAATTTTGAGTTTATGGTTGAAATTTGGTAATTTTTTTAGTAATGTACGAATTATAATGATTTCTAAAAATAAGTCCAGTTTCGAATTTAAGATTTTGCAGTTTTGGACCTTAGAAAATTAATTATATAAAATCGTTCCATTATATGTTTTCAAAACTGTTTTACTTTGATTGAGTACATGATGTTATGAGTCTAAATTATTAATTTCAGAAGGTTTCAGTAAATATACAATTTACAGTGAATTTTATAACACGGACTGATTTTAGAGCAACTTCGAACAATTTTTTATTATAGTAAATGATTTATTAAAGCTTTTGTGATATGAATTTATCCCTAATATTTTTGCATGGATGACTGAAGGTTGTTATGTAAATGTATACTTCATTTAATGAATTTTGGATGATCATTTAAATTATGAAAATTGTTGTAGTAAAGAGTGTCTTTTCTTCATATATATTACTAACTTCAAGATCAAATTTTATCTATGATTTAAGAATGCAATTTGATCATATTTTGAAACTGAAATTATGTCAATAAATGTGTGCTTATGTGTGAAGGGTTAAATAATTTAAGTCTTTAGCATACGAATTAGAGTTTTATGAGTTAAGATGTAAAATACGATTTGTATTCCCTTCAAGGTACAATTGATGCTTGTTTTAAAGTATGCTTTAAAAAAATTCTTCTAAATTATAGTTATGTGTTTATGATATACAATGTGTGACATGTACGATAAGCACGTTAGGTTAAATGATTACGATATGATTTAGTGATCTAATTAATTGAAGCACATCATCAAACACCGAATAACATGTTAAATAAGTAGTCGGTGAAGATGAATATATATGTATGTTTATGATATAAATGAGATGTGATTGGAAGACTAAAAGTTAATGAATGTGACGAGTGCAGTACGAGACAACCGGATACTTTAGTAGATATCCCTGCTTCAAGTCGAATCTCAAAAGTGGGTAACTTCTACTCTCTAGCTACCTGTTGTTAATTGAATTAGTAAGTTATGTATGAAAATCTACAGATAAAAGCACCGTAGCTATAACCGGTATGCAGCTTCCCTACCGAGCATCGACCTTAAAGATGAAAATGTCTGATCTACGATGCGAGATTTAGTGAATGAGCAATCACACTACCCTCGAAGTTATGTTATGGTCCAAGGGTGAGCGTACCCAAGTATAATGTTATGGTCCAAGGGTCAGCGTACCCAAGGATAATGTTGTAGTTGTTCTTAATGGTTTAATTGCTTCAATGTATTAGAGAAGTACGGTTATCCCACTAGGCTTCCTCTCCGGAGGAGTCTCATGATGCTATCTAAAATGTTTTTCAGGTCCAGCTTACGATGTAACGGATGTGTAGCTGGCTGTACGGACTTCTTCACAAAAGCTTATGTTTTAATTTATTTTAATGTGTATGAATTTTGATATTACATAAAGTCTTTGAAAACTTCTATGTTGGTTTAACCATTCAAGTAAAATTTTCATGTATTTTAAATATGTCATGGTTTTGATTTACAAATGTGGGTAAGACACGAGTTAGTTACTTGCAGCTAAGCTTTTTGATTTAAAATAGAAAGAAAAAAAATACTCGTGTTTTTATTAAAGTCTTCCGCTGAGTTTCTCTATGAAAATGATTTTAAATTATTATTATATATTCTTACAAATATTTTAAGTATATAAAGCCAAGGTGGCGTCTTAATCCTTCTAAGTTGGGTTGGGGGTCTTACATTCTAGTACTGAGCTTCAATGTTTAAATCCTCCATCTCAGCTTGATGTTGACTTCCAATTTGCTGATTTTGTATGGCTTCATCTTGGTGTTGCACCCCATATCCCATTTCAGCTTCTTTAAAAGTCACATCCCTACTCACAAAACACTTTTGATGGCCTGATTCTAGACACCACAATTTGTAGTCTTTTGTATCAGATGGATAACCAATAAAAATGCATCTGACAGCCCTTGCATCTAGTTTGTCTTGCTTGATGTGTGAGAAAGCCATACAACCAAATACTCTTAGGTGACTATAGCTAGGTGGTTTTCCATACCACAGCTCATCAGGAACTTTGAATTCAATTGCAGATGATGGGGATTTATTGATCAAGTAAGCTGCAGTATTGACAGCTTTTCCCCAAAAACTTTTAGGTAGATTAGCATCTAGCAACATACACCTTACCCTCTCTAAAAGAGTCTTATTAATCCTCTCCGCAACCCCATTTTGTTGGGGATTTGCAACAACTGATCTATGCCTAGATATACCTCTATTTCTGCAAAAATTCTGAAATTCCTCTGAAAGGTATTCCAAGCCATTGTCAGTCCTTAGGTGTTTAATCTTCCTTCCAGTTTTATTCTCTTCTAGGATCACCCATTGCTTGAACATGATAAAGACCTCACTCTTGTGTTTTAGTACAAACACCCATACCTTTCTTGAATAGTCATCTATTACTGTCATGAAATATCTCCCTCCTCTATGAGTTGCAACCCTTGATGGTCCCCATATATCAGAGTGGATGTAATCCATGCAGGCAGTAGTAGTATGCTTTCCCTTGTTAAAACTTTGTTTCTTAGCTTTTCCCAATATGCAGTGATCACAAGGCTTTAGCCTTGAGATAGAGTTCTCTCCTAGGAGCTTCTGTTTTGTCAACTCCATGAGCCCTTTTTCACCCAAATAAGCCAGCCTTTTATGCCATAACTCAGTCTTATCAGAGCTTATTACATTTGAAGCCTCTGCAGTGACAGCCTCACCTTTAAGAATGTACAAACCATTTGATTTCTTTCCCTTAAGGACAATCTTCTCATTCTTAGTGATGTTGATCTCTCCTTGTCTAGTATTAAATTTAAAACCTGCAGAGGTTAGAGTTCCAAGTGAAATTAAATTTCTTTTCAGATTAGGATGTACCTCACATTTGTTAAGAACTTAATTCTTCCTTCATGAGTTTTGATCTTGATTGTCCCTTTTCCCTTCACCTTGCATCATTGATTGTTCCCTAGGAGTATCATGTCTTCATCCCTAAGCTTGAGATCTTGAAACCAAGACTTCTCCGAACACATATGAAATGTGCAACCTGTGTCAAGGACCCATTCACCTGAGAATTTTTCCTTCGTAATACACAGCGCATACTTGCACTCTCATATCTAGCTTCAGCAACAGTTGCTTCTTGCTTAATCTTCTTGATCTGATTTCTCTCTAGACAATTCCTCTTGAAATGACTACGCTTGTGACAGTGGAAACACTTCCTATTTGTCACATCATCTTCAATTTTTCCCTCTTAGTTTGCTGGTTTATCAGACTTCTTCTTAGGTTGGGGTTGCTTCTTCTTGAAAACCTTATTTTTGACTGATAAACCTTCTCCCAAAACTTGAGTTTTTTTATCCGTATGATTCTGAAGAACCTTTGTCTTGATGGCCATTACTACTTCATCCATGGTTAGGGAGATTTGCCTTCCATAAATGATAGCATCCTTAAAGGCATCCAATGATTTTGGCAAAGAATTCAGGAGCATTAATGTCTTATCTTCATCACGAATTTGTTCATCTATATTCTGAAGATCGTCCACAATCTTGTTAAACTCATCCAACTTTTCTACAACCTTTTTCTCATCTGGAATCCTGAAGTTGAGTAGCTTTTGTTTCAAATATAATCTGTTGGCAAGAGACTTAATAAAGTACAATGCATCCAACTTCTTCCAAATCTTGGCAGCGGTGTCTTCTTTGCACACCTCACGCAAAGCTTTCTCAGCCAAACACAAAAGAATCAGACTTCTGGCCTTCTTGCAGGTTTCCTTTCTCTTCTCAACCTCTCCTGAACTCGAAGCACTCATGTCTCTATCCACAAGTGCACCCTCCAAGTTATTCTGGATTAGCAAAGCTTTCATGTGCACTTTCCAAATGTTGTAGTCTCTCTTGCCCGTAAATTTCCATATACCCATCTTTAAACTCATCTTGTTGAGATCGATTTCCCACAAACGGCACCAATTGTTAGTATTCCTATCCAAGAATTCACCTCCAACAACCAGGAATTGACGTTGATGTGTTTTGATGAAATGTATAAACAACAACGGTTTTTTAAGAGAAAGACAACGCTTTTGCAGAGAAAGACAACAGTTTAGAGAAGAAATGGAATTGCAAAGAAGATGACACCGAATTACGTGGTTCGGTCAATTAACCTGACCTACATCCACGGGAAAACAATGCTGAATCTTATTGAACAAAAATCGAACAAGAAATTACATGAATCGAAGACTAATTCAAGAAAACCTATTTCACTCAAACCCTAGCAATTTGGGAACATTTGATTGTCGCTGAATTATTACTCTATATCACAACAGAATGTGCGCAATGATATTTATAACCAAAGCCCTTGCTCAATTTCGCATAACAACCTCCAGAAACGCGCAACATCTAGCAACAAGAAATTGAAACTGTTTACAAAACCCTAACAAACTCCAATTTCAAATCATAACTACCGGTCCGAGGTTGTTAGCTCCGGTTTGAGGCCTTCATGGCCGGTTCTTGACAAACCGGTTCCGATTCCTGAATCCACTTGATTTTCTGAGTCAAACCCTGATTAACATTCACGATGACATTACTGTATATCTATAACTTAAACCACTGGTGTATCACAAAACGATATATATATATATGTATGTATTATAACAAGATGCGACAATAGAATAAAATTTCAAATTCCCATAACATAACAATTATTCATTAAGCAAGAAAAAAAAAAAAAAGAATGCGAATCCACAAAGAGAATACCGTCGGGTCTTATTAAAAGATAGTGGACTCACAACAAAGATGATACTGAAAAATACGAAATGTGATTTAATAAGAGCTAAATAAAATTATTTGCTATCTGAAGTAGACAGTTGCAAACTTGACGGGGCTTAGTGAGCATAGCCATGTGATCAACATTCTCAATTTCCATGACATGGTCCACTCCAACATTTTTTATTTGCCAACGCTGGAAATTTTCTGGAATAGCCTTGTCCTCTCTGCACACTATATACACCTTCCTCACCGACCCAAAACCTTGTTTTGAGAATGGACTCTTCTTTGACAAATCTTCAATAAATAGAGAGCTTGGCCTTAGCAACATCTTTGCTAATGCAACATCCTGCCAAAAACCATGTACAATTCAAATCTTCTAGATCATGAGCAAGAGGGCGCCACAATTATATAAATTTGGAGGTAAGAATTAGAATGATATTTTTAACTACAATTATTAAAATACCTATATATATATATATATATATATATATATATATATCCATTACAATGATATTCATCAATATAAATAAATTTACAAATAATTTGATCTGACAATAAAAAGTGAACGAAGCCCACACACTTTGTGGGACTTGGATTTGGGTGGGACCTCAAGTTCCAATTATATATTTCCTACAACATTAAGTTAAGATTCATTGATATAATATATATTTTTAATCATATAACATATACTTTTATTACATTTTTTTAATAATGCAAAACACGGGTCACACATACTTTTTTAATATTATTACAAGTTTTAAAATGTGTTATCTTCTAAATAATTAGAAACTCTAAGTATTCATTAATCTTAACAATGATTTTTTATTTTAATTTGAACCAAAGAAATTTTTTTTGTCATTGAAAATTTCTTCCAAATATGAGGATTGGTAATTAATACTCCATCCAAAAAAAATTAAAAGGTCCTTTTTTTTTGTCAATGTACAATGTTTTGTTTTTTGGTCATTTGAGTGCAGATATAACATATTAAAAGCCATCCAAAAAAATCTCACTATATCCCTCCGTTTATTCATAAAATTTATCACAAAGTAAAACAAATACTCTTAAGCATCTTTTTTCTTCCCATAAGAGCATTACATTAACTTGAATTAAAAATAAACTTAATTTGACGTTAGAAAACAACTCTAACAAAAAATAAAATGATAAAACTTCTGAAAACACTTTTGTTTTTTGGAATAGATGAGGAATTATTTACCCAAATGTAATAGAAGTTAGTGCCTATCAACTCGAGATGATATTATAAGTAGCCCACTATAAAATGAAATATTTTTTTTAACCAAATATTTGAAATCATTCTATTTTAGTCAAGGGACTATTTTTTTGGATCATTGCATCTATAATGGAATTAACCCAATAATACCTTGTTTCATCCCGTATCATCATAGTACACTTTTGTATCATAAGGATGGTAGTTTATATCATCATATTACACTTCGATATCATTATTAATGTAGTCTGCACTACCATACTACACTTGCATACCATCATTAATGAGTCTGTACCATCATACAACACTTCTAATGTTAGAAAGGCAAAAATCATTTCTTTTGGCTAAAATAAAATAAAAAATTTAATAATCTGACAAAAAAAGGCTTATAAATATAAATGGTTAAGACTGAAGGTTTTCACACTCTTTTATGATTTAGTTTATTATATTGACAAAGTCTTGGGTGCTAACGTCACACGAATCTCATTTTGTGAGACAGGTTGAATTCGTGAGATGGTCTTATCCAAAACTCACTCCATCATATTAATTAATAGTTCATATATAATTAATTATAAACTGATTATTATTAAATATTTTTCAATGTAGGATCATGATACGTGGTTAATTACATAAGTATATGCTATAAGATTCATAAACATTATATAATCTTGAATTCATTTTTCTATTGTTATATTCTAATTTTAGCTGTAGCAAATTTTAAAATAAATTGAGATACGCAGCATTTTTTTAAATGTAATTTGAAAGAGAAAAAAAAATTGAAAAGCAAAAAATTTGTTGTTCTTAGAATTAACGAACCTCAGGTGAAGATAGTTGATAAAGTTTGGAGGAGACGAAGTCGGGGCCGAAGAACATTGAAGTTAGATTCTCACGTGGGCCGCCATAGGGTAAGAACTCCGTGTCCAACCATTCTTCTGCTGAAGTTCTTTCATTGTACTTCATATTAAACCACAAAATTAACAAATATCAAGTTATATATAATATTAAAATCAAAATATAATGATGCTCAATAACTAATATTATTTTTATACTTAAATGTACCTGTAGAATAACTATTATAACCGGGCCCAATTTTGGTTGACGAAAAGATATAAAAATGAAATATGGATAGGATCTATTTAAGATCTTCACGGTTGGAAAAAGGTTGCTTAATTTTATTAAAAAGCTTTTTTCTAAAATAAAAACAAAATTTATTATTCATACAAATTCTTAATATGTGGGAGGGGTGTATGAGAATTTGAAAAATTCAGAATTTTGTTGTGAGTATGAATAGTATAACACAGTTATTTTTGTGTACCAAGTATATGGTTCATGACTCATGTAATCCAGGTCATATGACTCGAAAGGTATTGAAAACACGTCTATGCATGCTCACGCGCTCTAGGGTTTGCACTCAAACCCTAGCTCTCACCCCAAACTTTAGTTATTTTCACCTAACCTTTTAGTTTGGCGAACCCAACCTTTTAGTTATGTTCGCATAACTTTTATATTTTGTTCGCATAACTTTTTATGTTATGTATATTGAAAAAAAGTCCCAGTAATATATCACTTAAAAATTATGAAATCTATACATAAAAATTATATTAATATAACATAAAGGTCATAATCGTATAACATAAAAGTTATGTAACTTTTATGTTATTTATACTGAAAAACGTCTAAGTAATTTTTTTTAAAGGTTAATAATATTTGTACATATAACATAAAGGTTACATAACTTTTAATTATACTATTTGTATTGAATAAAAAATGAAAAAAGTGAAAAAAATTTACAGCAATTGTTTTCATGTAAAATAGTTTATTGTATTATAAATATTTTAATATGTAATATATAAGTATATAAAATATATATATATATATATATATTAAAAATATCATTTTCGTGTAACTAAATTTATAATTCATTTTAAATAGTTTTGTTATTTATTTAAATATTTTTCATTTTATACTTACATAATATATCATTTCTCAACATATACATATGCATACATATACATTATATAAAAAAAATTATTTACAATAAAAAATAGAATATTTAAATAATAAAAACTTAAATATTGAAAAGTTTGTAAATATTCTTGATTGGTCTAGTGGTTAACAGTATGATCATTAGTTTCAAGGTTATGGGGTTTCAATTCTAAATGTTGTTTTCTATTTTGTTTATAAATAAAAGTATTACACAAATATTTATATATAATATTTTTAAATTGTAACTATAAAGTGTTACATTAACGTGTAACATATTTAAAGTGTTATATAAAAATTATTTGTAACATTTTTAAAGTGCTACTATAAAGTGTTACAATCTATATCCTAATGTAATACTTTTTAAAAGTATTACCAAAGTTCAACAAAGTGTTACATAAAATTTTATGTAACGACGATAATATAATAACATCCATAAAAGTGTTACATAATGGCTATTGAAACATTTTTTAATTATTAAGTAACATTTTTAGGTGTTACATAAAGTCAATTATGTTGTAGTGGGTTATGATATTTGTACATAAATATTTTAATATAACATAAATGTTATATTCGTATAACATAAAGGTTATGACATTAAAAAAAGAACGTTCTTCCGAGTAGGATCCGACCCGACCAAATCCTCACTCACCCAATTGCATGGATCATGATTCATGCACTTCGTTAACACAAACACTACTCATAGTATAAATGCAATTATGTTCTAAGTTAGTACATGAAAAATTGATAAAGGTAATATTCTCTTGTGTTCGTTGTCATTGAATGACATAATATTATTTAGGGTTATAACATTTTTCTATCAGAACTATATGTGATTTTACATTTTCTTGTATGAACTTTGAAATATTGCACTTTGTCTTATGAACTTTAAATTTGAATGATTTTACGGTATTGAACAAATCATAGTCATACACGTGTCCTCAATCAACGACTAGGATTTATCTAATACTATAAAATACATCAAATTTAAAGTTTATATGACAAAATGTAATATTTAAAAGTTTATACCAAAAAGTTAAAATCACGAATAGTTTGGATGAAAATATGATTTTAACTTTATTATTTATCACAATTATTTTTGTACACCAATTGAAGGGATCATGACTCATGCAATCTGGATCATATGACCCTGAAGGCGCTGAAAAAGCACCCCACATGCGCTTACCTTAAGAGTTGCGCTCAAACCTTAGTTCTTCGCTAAAATGTAGTTATTTTTGTCTACCCCTTTAGTTTGGTAAACCTAACCGTTTAAATATGTTAGCATAAGCTTTATGTTCTGTTTGTATAATCTTTTGTGTTATGCATATTGGAAAAGTCTAACTAATAATATCAATTAAAGATTATACTCGTATAACGTAAAGACTACATAACGTTTACTTATACTGAAAAAGTCTAAGTAATTTATGTAAAGATTATGATATATGTACATAAAAGTTATACTAATTTAACGTAAAAATTACTTAATTTTTATTTATTTTATTTGTATGGAAAAAAAATTTAAATAATTTTACGAGAAGGTTATGATATATGTATATAAAAGTTATACTAATATAATATAAAATTATACTTGTATAATATAAAGGTTATGATTTTAAAATAAAAAAAATATGGGCGCGGATCGAAACCCAACCCAATCCGACCCAACCTATGTGCACTCAATTGTATGAATCATGATCCATGTATTTAGTTTAAACAACAAGTTATTTATATATTATGTAAGTAGGTTATTACTTATTATAGGTGTAGGTATTAATAATTTCAATATCGAATTTCTAAATCTAATTAACGGTCCTAATTATTGAGATCGCAACCAAACGCACACGGGTGTTGTTAGGTCACGTTTCATTATGGATCTACATCAATCAAATAGGACATGCACATGGACAACCGAGTATGTCAAACCAATTCATTGCTCAATAAAACTAAAGAGGTGAAAGTTTAAAATAACTAAGTTTGTGTTCAATAAAACTAAAGAGGTGAAAGTTGAAAATAACTAAGTTTGTGTTTGATATAGTGATTTGAAATTTATGATTTAAAATGAATAGATTTTAAATTCATTTATGTTAGTGTGGATTTAAAATTCATCAAAATGACTAAAAAATTAATTCAGGATAAAAATAATGAATTTCAAATTTGTATTTATCTAAACATTATCAATGAATTTACTATCATAAATTTTAAATCTCTAATCAATTCCACCAAACTAAATTAAAGAAATGCATTTCTATCACTTTCTTCCCAAAATGTTGTATCACTATTACTAGTATTACTATCATCATCACCATCACCATCACCATCAGGGTAGTGTTTGGCTACCACGAGAAAGATGTTTGAAAGAAAGAGTTGGTTAAAGAATTTTTTTATTAAGGTGTTATTTCATTGGTTATCAAATGATCGAAATGTTTTATTTATCACATATTTTATTTTCTACTTTATAATGCTCATCATACACAACATGTATCAAATAATATATTAATAACACATTATGATATATAATAAATGCAAATTATGTAATGAAGATTGTAACCAAATTTTTTTTATTTCAAACCTTAACTTTCATCTACCGATTGGAGAGAGGGAGGGAGGAAGCGGGGGTTGACTTTTCAAAGTTAGAGCATTTCTATAAAAGCGGTAGAATTGACACATTTCTTGACCTTATTTAGTAATTGAGTAATATAAAGCTTGGAAAGAGAGTATTAAGTAGTGGTGCTGGCCACATATATAATTGCGTGAAACAGGATTTTGTTATCCACAATTAGATTTCCTTTTATGAATTTATATATAAATTATGAATTGTATACCGTGGATCAAAGTCAACTGACCTTATTCACATATTTAAATTTGTGGGACGATAAGAATTATACATATAAAAAACATAAAAACCATTTAATAAGTCATTTGTAATACGCAATTACTTTCACGGCAGATTAATCTAGCTTCTGGTAAATACGAAAAGAGAGTATTCATAGCGGTCCTCCTTTATTGTTTTCTCTTGTTTTAAAGTCTTATGGTCCTTAAATTGTATGTAAATTACATTTATAAATACGAAAAAGAGAATTAATAGCGGTCCTTCAATTGATATTGAAATGTGGTCCTTCAATTGATATTAATTGTGTTGTTATAAATACAAAAGAGAGAATTAATAGCGGTCCTTTAGTTGACATTCAATTTGTGTTGCCACTTATTTTTTGAGCAATTATCTCGACCTGTTGTTTAGAATTAATTCAAGCATTCAATCATTAACATTATGTTTATGGATGACAACTACTAGGCCACGTTCCAAAAGCTTTAACATTTTTTTAGTCTAATAAAATAAAATAATGAATAACAAAAGGGTTAAGTGGAATATATTTTGGATGTACTATTAATGTAAGTTAAAGTCATAAAGCATGGTAGTAGAAAAATGAAAAATTAGTCTTCTCTTTTTTGGCGTGTAGTAAAATTAGTCTTTTATTTTTTTAAGTGGCAAATTAGTCACAATCATTTTAAATGATCGCATATTTTGTCCCAAGTTTAATCAAAATTTTAGTGGAGGTTAGGACTAGATTTAACTCATTGGAAGATTCAGTTCAATCCATGTTTTGATAATTCTTAAAAACTATTTATTTTTCTACAAATCTTAACAAATAATATTCATTTTTTTTTTTGTAATTTTCAATATGAAAATAATATTTTAATTATAATTGTATCCTATATATTCTCAAAACAAACATAAAATTTTCAAAATATATACTTAAATCATCTTTATCAGGAGGTCACATGCCCCGTGCGTGAATATTTTAATATTTAAAAAAAATTAAAAGATAGAGAAGGTTGTACAATCGGAGTGATTGACCACCCGGTTTGTGCACCAATTTTAAGGCCAATTTTCATCCAAAATATTGCCACATGACATTAATATTGCCACATGACATTTTATAATTTGTTCATCTAATTTTATTTATATCTTTTACACACTCAATTATCTATAAAAAAAAAACCAAAATTCATGAAAAATATTTCTCTATAAATAGAGACTAATATTGATGCATTTTGAATCACAATCTCAAATTATCTCTTTTGTGTACTATATTTCCTAATCTTTTATAATTCATATCATATTCTACTATTTCTCCTAATTTCTATTATGATCCAAGTAATTCAAATTTTTTTTCAAACAATTCGGATTATCCAAACTTCCAAAACTATTTAAATTTCCAACCCTTTTTTATTCTTGTATTTCAATTCTTGTAATTTTATTTTTGTTATTGAGATTGTAACTTATATTTTAAGTTGGTCATATATATTTTTTTGGAATATCATATAATTTAATATATTTCGTACATAATTCAAATAATAAAAAATTGATTATAAAATATATATGTAATTATTAAATTATTAAATTAACAATTATTATAGGTTGGGTTGATGTTATTGATAAAATGTGAAAATTGTAGAAATGAATTTTTTATTAAGAGGTTGGGTTGTGGGAGTTTGTTGATAAAAATGGTCTTATAAAATCCTCCTAGATCTTAGATCTTAATCAAGATTTACAAACACCGATTTCAGTCCAAACAAACATAGCCTTAGAAGACATTAACTTGATGTAACACCACACAATTTTTATGTCATTTTGTTAATTGTCATTTACGAGTGTCACATCAAATTCATAACTCTTTGAGATCAGTGAGCCCTCAAAAATTGATCCGATGATCAAAATTACTCATCTAAATTGAGATATGACATCCAAAGCACAATAATTTAAAATGATTAGTCTGAGTCTGTACTAGTTTTATCTCTTAAGACATGATTTCAATATTTAGGAAACTAATTTTGCATTTTTCCTTAAGACATAGCTGGTATGTGTTTACCTGGTCAAGAACATAGGAGGGTGCATGAGTAGAATCAGGAATGAAAGCTGCGAGGAAAACAGCAACACAAATCTTGTAAGGGTACAGCTCCATTGCAAGGGCAATATTCAATCCACCAAGACTGTGTCCCACCAGAACCACCTTCTCCTCCGCCGGAACTGAGGCCATCACTTCCAGTAGCGGCTGTGTGTAGGCGGCAATACTGCGCAGCTCCAGCAGACTTCTGCGGTCGATTCCGGAGGCAGCCATGTCGAGGGCCGTCACGCGGTGGCCCGCTGCCTCCAACAGCGGCTTCACCTTGTACCAGCACCATGCTCCGTGGCAGGCGCCATGTACTAGAATAATATGCACCATGCCTTAATCCCCTCTCTAATATTTTGTATTGCTCTGTGATTACTTATGCGGAAAATGTAATGCTGCATTTATAGAGAATTGTCCAAGAGAAAATAATACTATGTAGTATAGTGTTAGACTATTCCTCATTTAATTAATGGGTAAATAACTCCAAATACCCCAATTAATATAACACCTACTCTTTTATATCCCAAAACATATAACATTGCACTTTTCTACCATTTTTGGTAAAAAGATCAAAAAACCCTTTGACATCACATGGGCAAGGCTATTTCCACTCCAATTTTATTGTTTCCAAACCAATTGTGCTAAGCTATATGTTTAAAAAACCGGATATAATTATCTTGGTATTTTGGTTGGAAACCTTTCTCGTGCCCCAAAAAACACGAGTATTTATACTTGTGATTTGGTCTGAAAGGTATAACAATGTCATATATGGGGTGATTATTATTTGGGAGAACAAGATTAACCATGTTGGAATCTTGGAAATATAGGAAAAAATATCCAGAATATTTTGAATAACGAGTATTTTCTCCATATATATATCTATTGGGATATTATATGATCAATATAAGACAGAGTATTTTGCAGCTTATATTGACTCAGGTTCAGGCATTTGCATAGCAAAGCCCGGAGTTTTTCCTAGCGAAGCAATGGAAAAATTACCTCTTATTGCAGGGAGGGATTTCTCTCAGAAGATCCTAATACTCAATAAAGGTATTCGGGAATCAAGAATAATGATTGGAGACGCATTCGATACCCCTTGATATAAAGTAAGAATGCCACCTATCTATATTCATGATACAGGTGCTGATATTTTGTTGGGTAATAATTTTATCCAAACATTTGCAAAATATGAGCAGGATAATCACAAGAACCTGTTAACCTTTACTACTAACTGTGGTAGTTTGATACAGGTTTTGCGGCGAGAGAAAGCATTTAATCGGATAATGTCTATTAATTTTCGCAGCAAACGTGGTGATAATGATGCCAAGTTAACTCATCCTAAAATGCAGGATAAGAGGAAATTTGGAGAAGTTCTTTTGTCCTATAGACAACAGGGATTGGAGGAGGCACCTGAAGAAGCAATTCAGCTTCTAAAAAATGCCTTGCAAGCACTACAAGAAATCACACTATTTGTGACGATTTTTTTTGCAACGCATGAAATTTTGTCACAATTTATTATTTAATAGTGACAAATTCAATTTTTGTCACTAATATATGTATTTTTATGACATTATTTATCTTTGTCATTATTAAGTATTTTTATCGTCGCTAATTTACATATTTTATGACGATTAAAAATTATTTGTCACCATATGCTTTTAATGTAGACTTTCCCACCAAAATTTTAGAGGGAAATCTTTCAATGACAAATTTATTGTAATTGGTGACGATAATTGACGTCACAAATTGTTTAATTTTCATGACAATGACAAGTTTTGTCATGAATTTTTTGAAACAAATATTGACATCATTAGTTCATCACCAATGTTCATACTTCATGACGATTAAAAAATGTTCCTCACAATACTCTTTTAAGATAAAATTTCCCACCAAAATTTTGGAGAAGAACCTTTCAACGACAATTTTATTGCAAATGGTGACGATATTTGACGTCACAAATTGTTTAATTTTCTTGACAATACTATATTTTGTCTTGAATTATTGGAAATAAATATTGACACCATTAGTTCGTGACAATTAAAATATATTCATCATAATATCCTTTTAAGGTATAAATTTCCACTAATTTTTTCACCATTTCTTAACTACTAATGACGAATTATATTTTCATCATCGATATATGTACTTTTGTGGCACTATTTATTTTTAACATCATTAGATTTTTTTCCTCCACTAATTTAGATATTTAATTATGAATAAAAAAATCATGACAATATTCTTCTAAAGCAAAACATTATTCCAAAATTTTAGTGGCAAATATATTTCAACGACAAATTGATTATAAGCGTCACAATTTGTTTATTTTATTGACAATAAATTATTTTGTCATGATTTCTTAGTAAGAATTATTGACAATAATAATTCGTCAGAAGTGTTCATATTTGGTGACGATAAATGTCAATTTGACATTATATCATTTGGAGTGAGAATGTTTCGTTGTAAATGGGTTTTCAAAGAAAAATAGTTATTAAATTAAAACTATTTAAGATTTTAAAATAACAAAATATTACTTCGTCACTAATCATTAATTTGATGAAAAAATTACGAAACTATTTCGTTATATATTAATGTTAAATTTAGTGACAATTTGTATTAATTCGTAACAATTGAATTAGAAAGGCAACATTTTATGTTAATAATTATGACTACTCATATTTGTTACATATTTCAATTATGCATCATTATATAATATTTGTCATTCTATAATTTATATTTTAATCATATATGATGAGGTAATAATTCTTTATTAATAAATTATTTCAAATAAGTGAGAAAAAAAATCAAAAAACACATCTAACAAAATTCGATCACTTAACCTGTAAATTTGAGAGAATACTCTCAACCAACTATGCTGACCTTCTTGCTTTGTACTTGTTGCTATATTATATTTATCTCTATTTAATTATCTACTAACTTAAAAAAAGAAACCTCTTTAAGAAATAATTTAGAGGACAACATATGACCTTTTCAGTTTTCACATTCCTTAGCATCGTCTATCTCCACCTATCACAACTATTCACATCTCGACATCTCCCACCTCTCGTACGTGTTAAAGGTTTTTTGAATTTGTGAGTTTTCTAAAACTTATCCTCTTGTTTATTGATGTTTCAAGATAATATGAGTATTGATAAAGAGAAGAACAAATGAGAAACCCACAAAATAATGAAATATGTAGAATCTATTTTTCTGTTTAAGTTTATATTGGTGTATTCTTATGCGATATTTTTTTATTATTAAAATGGATTTGAATGACTTGCTAGTAAAATTCTCATTCATCAGCTTAAGTGTTTGATAAAAAATATATTTTAATATAACATATCAATAATACAAATATCAAAAATTAGAATATTTCAAAATTGCAATAAGATCTCCATCAAATTACATTTAGAAAAAAAAACTTGTTAGACAACTAATTGTATTGGATGTATCTCTATTGAAACCCTTGCCTTCAAGAGAATATCGTGGATGATGAAGCGGCGCCTACAATGAAAAAAAAACAATTTAAATTTAAAATCATTTAAACAATTAAATACAAAAATATTCAAACAATACAAACAACATATTTCAAAAGAATAAAAAAAGAAAATGGGAAAAACCATATTGTTAGTTGATCGAGAAGAAATGTTTTGAGAGATTGAATAACCCTCTATTGCCCAAATCCTAATACATGATTATCCTCTAGATAGCATGATGGGAGAGATTAATAAAATAATAATAAATAATATAAATGAAATGGGAAACAGGAGAGAGATTAAGAAATGGTAAATAAAATAAAATGAATGAATTGATTAAAACGACAGCGTTTGTATAATCTATATATATATATATATGAATGTTTGTATTAATTAATTCTTAATTTATTCACATTTGTATAATCTATATATATATATATATATATATATATATCTTTTTATAGAAAATATTCAATATTTATGTTCTAATATTTTATTTTTCTGAATTAGAATAAAGCTTGGTTCCTATATACAATATAGAAATTTAATATATTCAATTATATTTATAGAAAATATATATTTGACCAAAAAATCATTTCTTATTTCTCAATTCGTATACTCTTATGAGAAATTGTTGTTTCTTTCTAATCAATTAAATAAAAATTACATTTTTAAATATTCAACATCGACAACAGGATACTCAAATTGATTGTCCTTTACACAAATCAACTAAATCTAATATAATACACTACACAACATTATATTATAATTATTACTATGTTAAAAATATATGTACTATTGTATTATATGTATATTAAGATAAAAAAGAAATTTGATTTAGTGATTTCTGTAATTATCTCATAGACACACTTATATTTAAAAACATTTTAATGATAAAACTCGTGTCATCAACGAGAATTATACTAGTTAAATTATATATCAACTAACAAAAAATTACATTATTAAGAACTTTCATCTAGATGTATAAATATATTTCTTTTATAATATGAATTTACTAGTTTTTCTATAAGTAGATACATTGGCATCATGCTATTTATTGGTGGTTTGACATTTATGGACATCTCAATTAAATTATTGAAATGATGTCTTAGTATGAAATTTAATAAATTTCAAAATATACATAATTTAAATGTCTAAGAGATTTTTGTTACTTTTAATAACTTGAATTTTCAAACACAATTTAATTTTTTTAATAACAAATGTTATCTATATTTTAACATCTTAGTAACACGATCCATACTTTATAATTTTGTACTTTATAGAATTTGTACTTTATAATTCACTATTGTTATAAATATTTTTTATATAATTATGGCTTATTATCATTTATCATGTATTAATAAATACTAATATATTTTCACAAGTCATTTAAATTTGAGAGCATTTTCTTTTCATGTCATGGTGATACAAAATTTTTGGTGTTCGTGTACTTCGTTAGTATAATTTTTTTCATTTCGTATTTATGTTTATAGTTATACAATTGACATAAAAAGACGATATATTTGTACAAATTATCATCATATATATGTTAGATTGTGAATTGTTTTTAAAACTTGTAAACGATTCTTTTGTGAAAAATAAAAAAAAATTCTTCAATTAGTTATATTAAAATATATTGCAGATTAAAATTATATATATAGATAGTCTTATTGTTAAGGAAATTATACAAAGGTGATAATTAAAGTATCATATCTTATTGAGTAGCCCGATCAAGTCTTATCACATGTCTTGTAAGTAGTTTTTTCAAATCATCTATTAAGAACATTAACTAATATATATTAATAAGAAATAAAATATTATTAAGATCTATTTATTATAATTTTTTTATTTTATATAAATTTGTGAGAATTTTTTTTTATTAACTTATAAATGATATATTTTATAGTTAAAATAGATAATATAATGTATAAATAATATAATATTAATATTTGAATTTGTTTAAAAAATTTAAGTGAAATTTGTAATACAAGGAGAAGTTGTTGCATAGCTAAACACTATATTACTTTATTAAAGTGTATCTAAATTATCTAATTAAAAGTGGTCATTGAATATTGATTTGGTTACATAAAAAAGTAGTAGAAAATAACTAATTGAAAGTTTATCGAAATATGCACTTCTCTACAACTCATGACCTCACCGCCAGACTCTCTCTCCCTCTCAATCTCTCATTCTAGAATTCATTCTCGGCAGCTAATCTGCCATTTTCCTATTGATTATTTAACATGTTTATCCTAACTTTAATTTTCAATACCAATTTTCAATACAAATTTTAACAATCGTCAGCTTGATTTTAATAATCGACAACCCCAATATAAAATATGTGTTTTAGGTTTGAAATGGGTTTACTCAATCATCAATGGAAGAGTTGTACAAATGTTATGCTCCAGGAGTTCCTCCGTGGTAATTTCTTTCTTATTTATCCATATCTTTATTTTTGTTTTTCCATATCTTTCCCGGATTTATACTAGAATTCAGCTTTATTTATTTCTGATTTTGGTAAGGTAGAGATATTTTTTTGAAGCTTTATATCAATTTATTGATCATTATAGCCATGAATTTGTGTAATATCTATGGATTCACATTGAGCTTGATCACAGGGATGAACTTGGAAGGATTTTTTGTGGGTATGCAACATATCTATGGATTCACATTGAGCTTGATCACAAGGATGAATTTGGAAGGATTTTTTGTGGGTATGCAATTCTTGTAAGGCATTTGCAGTAATATAATTAAGTACTTCTATTTTACTACATTTTTCGTTTGTATTTATGGTGTTGCACCATGTGTGGTACATGTACATAAATAATCTAAGCGTTTGATCTTCATATTAATTCAAACTATGAATTAATCTGAGTATATATTGAGATTGAGATCTGCATGGAAGAATATTTATCGATATTTTCCTTTGATTTGTTTTCTTGTATTTGTCGATATTTTCCAATATCTTTTCTATAGTTGGCTTTCTTGTTTCTAAATTAAAGGATCCGATCCAATATTGAAGGGATCCTCCTTCTTTATAGTTGTTCATATATGGAGTATTGAATCGTATCCTTTAATTTAAGAATAAGAAACAATCTTGCCAACTATATAAAAAGATATTGGAAACTATCGACAAATACAAGGAAACAAATATTGACAAATATTCTTCCATGTATATCTCAATCTCAATAATATATATTAGATGACACATAACTTTGTGGTCAAAGATATAAAATAGACGTGGTCAAAGATATAAAATAGACTAACTTTATATTATGCTCATAAAATTTAATCTCATGCAAAGTTCACTTCATATGAAATTAGAAATAAATTATGCATTGATTATTTAATTATAGTTGAATGAAAAATAAATTATGTATTTATTAATATTTAATTATAGTTGAATGAAAATGAAATGATTAAAAGATAAAAATAATAAATGAAGGGTATAATAGGAAAATAAAGTCATTCTTAATTTGTGTGTAAAGTTGGAGGACGACACTTATTTTGAATCGGAGGAAGTATTATAAATTCTTAATTTTAGTGTTTGTTATTATTTTTTTATCAATTCTTAATTTTAGTGTTTGTTATTGTTTTATAATTCACTACATTAATGTTATTTTTCATTTTAAAATATCATATTACAACTAATTGAATTTAATTTACTTGTAGGTTTAAGAAATGGCTCCTGGAGGATTACGTAGACTAAAGTCAAAAATGTAGAATGGTTCCTCGAATGGAAGTCAACGTAGTGCAGCAAAACACATTTATGTAAATGACAACATACCAGAAAACTCAACAGTTTCACCTACCCAAAATCAGAACTCTAATGGATATCAACCTATGACAACAAATGAAACATGTGAAAGTGGTAACACAACACAAATTATTGGAACACCAGCAAGTCAGACTCCTGTAATTCCATGAGCTGAAACCTCTACAAATGGTAGCCTTCAAGATCCTCACCTAGAGCTGGTGATACAACAGGTATAGATTATTCATTTTAGTCACTTGTACAAGTTATATATTGTGAGTAAATGAAATTTCCTAATTGTTACATAAGAGATATGCTATCATGTTTGTTATTTCATTTTCATATGCAGCTGTTGGATCTAAGAAAAGAGACACATGAACAACTACAATAGTCTGAAACACAAGTGAACGAATTGAAGACACAAGTGGTTGAATTTGAGAACGAAGTGACTGGTTTGAAAAACCAACTATCTAAGAAAAGAGACACATGAACAACTACAATAGTCTGAAACACAAGTGAACGAATTGAAGACACAAGTGGTTGAATTTGAGAACGAAGTGACTGGTTTGAAAAACCAACTATCTCAACAAGGTGCAAATATCAACTACAATAGTCTGAAACACAAGTGAACGAATTGAAGACACAAGTGGTTGAATTTGAGAACGAAGTGACTGGTTTGAAGAACCAACTATCTCAACAAGGTGCAAATATCAATAAGCTTATGGAATTTCTTGCTGCTAAAGGAATTGAGCTCTGAAATATTTTCAAGGTTAGTTTAAATTGTTTTCTATTTGTATATTATTTGTTAGTTTATTATGTGTTTCTTTAATTTAATTTTGTTTACGTGTATGATTTAAATGGTTCACGTATTTATTCATTTTCTAGCTTTTTTTTCTTAAAGTTTGCTTTTGTAGTTGTGTTTTTCGACCATTGTTATGTGTCATTGAGGAATAAAAAATTTCATATACATTGTGTAGCATCCAAGAATTTTTTTTTTAACTATATAATATATTACCTTAATATATATATATATAATTATATAGTATGAACTTGAAATATATATTATATATGATATAGATTATATAATATTAAGATATAAAATTAATAAATTATAATTGTAACCTAAGTATTATTTAAGCTGTTAAATTTATAACCTAAGCTAAAGCAAATTTACATAATTAATATATATATATGCATGATTTACTTAGAATATAATTTGCTATCTTAGTTATGCATCAAGTAGGCCACGTACAGTGCTTATATATATATATATATATCATAAGTTGCATAGTATGTAAGGTGGCGTGAGATTACAAGACTATCTTAGATATGTAGGTTAGGGCTTAGGTCAATGATATTCTAGAAGCATTAAATGAATGTTAAGGGAAGCCATGCTCCTTCACTCTTCTTGTACGAAAGTTGCAGCCCAAGCAAGTAACCAAGTTCCATTTTTCTTCCATTTTTTTCTTCCATCTTCTTCCGTTTTTCTTCCTTTTGTATTCTCTCCTTCTAACAGCCGAGTGACTGCTGCGTTCTCCATCCGCCGATCATCAGTTCCGGAGAGGTAATAGGACCGAAGAGTTGTAAACGCCGAGCTCGTCTCAAGGACGGTTCGGAACTTCAAGCTGCGGCCTCTTTCTTTCTCTCTCGAGGCTGCTAACTCTCTGATTTTTCTTTCCTCACTCTCTCGTTGCTGAAGCAGTTCCAAGCCGTTGCTAAAGTCGCCGTCCACCACTAAGTCAAGTTGGGGCTGGACGAACCTCGAGCTGGTGTGTTGGGCTGTGACCGCCGCTGTGAGCGGCAGTTGTGCTGGCTTTTGCTGGCTATCTTGTGTCTGTATGTTGGGGGGTGTCGGGTTATGGAGTGATGGTTGTGGCTGTTGGTGGGTTGTTCTTGTGGGCTGAGTCGAATGGGTTGGGGTCGGGTTGTTGGTGGTCGCCGGCGACTGAAAGTCGCCGACAGTGGTGGACCGACGGCGGCAGACACGGCTGGGGCAGTAACGGCAGCAGGGGAAGGTTGGAAAGGGTAGTGTTGGGGGGATTCTTGCATTTTGAAAATTTAATGTCTAGGGGGGGCATAAAAGTAATTTTTGATGTTGCTGAAATTTAATTTAAAGCCTAATTAACCTATGGAATGTTGCTGAAATTTAATTAAAGCCCAACTAGCTTATGGAATGGCTTATGAAACCACAAATGTTTAAAAACATGCATGGAGACCATCAAATATGAATAATGATAAACAAATTCTTAGATTTATCGAAATTACATAGTTTTCTATATTGATTGATGATATCATGCATATTATTTCTAGAATTTTTGAAGTTATGATAATGATATGTTGTATTTAAACATGAATTTATATATATGAATTATAGATGTTATCATAGACTTAATAGAAATTTTAACTATAGAAAAATCAAGCTTTAATTAATAAATAAAGATAATGCACATTAATTCGATTATGCTTTAAGTATCATAATTGGGTAGACTTTCTATGATTTGAGAATATTATAAAATTCTTACTATAATTATTGAATTCATGAAAATAACGTTGTAAATTCTCGAAAATATTGAATTTATAGCTATTATTCATAGGTAAATGAAATTTGATAAATAAGATGAATTAAAATTTTTAAGTGATGAAGAAAGATTATATAAAATAATTTATGTTACTTGAATCTAATTATAGGATTAAATAATGTATAACATTATAAATTTTATTAAACTAATTAAGAAACTATAATGTAAGCTTGAGTTGGGAATTAAGTAATATTGTGATATTATTATAAATTTTAACCAAAGATTTTATTTGGAATTATAATTTAAATCTATGTTTTGCAAGATTACTTTTGAGACTAAAAATTTTAAACTTATAAATATTATGCTAATTGAATTAATTCACAATTTAATTATTAGTTCTAAATTAAGGATAATTAACCCTAATTTTTTTATATCTATTTTAATCCGAACTATTAAATTCAGGTTGATCTATATAGATTATGAATTTTACTTTTAAATTACAAAATAAGTTATATTAATTTCCAAAAATTAGGGTTTAGTTTAAAAATATTAAATTTATCTTAAATAGATCATAATTTGAGTAAAGGCTAAGTCGAAACATTATGTTTGTAGGAAATACGTCGGGTTTTACGCCGTAGATAGTCTGGAAGCCTACAGCTTTTGTTTAGCTGCTCTTCAGGTGGGGAAAATGTGCTAAGTTGTTATTTTATATTCTCTTTCAAGTATTTAAATTATGAATTTTATTCAATATGAAATGTGTTGGGCTTATGTGCTGAATATATGAAATGTGATGATATGACGAGGTGAATTGAATATTTTCGTATGTGCAATCAAGCTATGCTTTTATGTGAATTTTATTATGTGATTGTGGTGAAATTATGTGTGCATGTGCATGCGTATGCAAGGCGGCTAGGGTCGTATATGACGGTTGATCACCATATTATGACGGGTAATACCCGTAAGGAATATGTTTTCATGGCGGCTGAGAACCGCAATATGCTTTTATGACGGTTAATAACCGTAATATGTTATTATGGCGGTTGAGAACCGCATATGTTACAAGACGGTTAAAAACCGTAAAGATGGAAATGAATGTGATATGTTTACAGGTGATTGAGATGAATGATATTGATTAAATGAAGCTTGATTGCGATGAATGATTATTTTTGAATAAATTATATGTCCTGTAATGGAATGTGATTATTTTGGTATATTTTATGAAATGAAAACTTATACAGCGTGATCCCACTGAGTGTATTATATACGCTCACCCCCTTTTTCATGTTTTCTTTTATAGATTCGGATGTTGGGAGCCGAATGTGAAGAAAGATGCGAGTATATAATTTTGTAATAATTAAACAAGTTATTGAAGAATTGTACAAGTATGATGGCCTGTATTTATATTTTGCTGCGATCTCTGATCATTTTAAAACTTTTATGTAAATTATGTAGGTTGTTTTAAATTGCTGGACGCCCAAAATGTTAAATTTTTATATTTTATTTTATTTCGAAAATGGGGCGTGACACATTGTTTCGAGTATATTTACTTTTAATATACTAATATTGATTTGGAATATACAAGTGAATCTTTTTATATTCAGATGGTTGTGGATCTCCTCACGAGAAGTTTTCGTTCTTGGCACTTTGAAGTTTTGAAAGAAGCAAGAAAGGAAATAAGATTTAGGATTATAGTCCTAATATTTATCTAGATAGTTTGGTCCCTTTTAAGTGATGATCATCCTTGTTTCATTTTCTTATATTAACTAAGATTGTTAATTTCATTGGTCAAACTTGGATATTTGCCACTGTCTTTTAGTATTTTTAAATATTTGCATTCATTCTGGTACTTGAATAAGTATATTCTTTTAGTTTTGTGCATAATTTGGTTTTGGAATAAATTTGTGATCTTATAATGAAAAACAAATTTGGTATACTAATAATTATTATTAAATAATAAATATTTAAAATATTTTGTCACCAAATATTGTTTGTCACCGTACGTGTATATCTTGTGACGGATAAAAATCGTCATATAATTTTTTGATGAAAACAATATGTTGTCATAATATTTCTATTTTCGGTGACAATTAATATTTGTCATCAAATGCTAATTTATCACGACAACATGATATATTTATTAAATGATGACTAAAATTTTGTCATCATCTAGTAACTCTTTCATGACGAATTATTGAAAGATGACGAAATAATTAATATTCTAATGACAATAAAGTCGTCACCAAATAACAATGAGTTCAGTAAAATATTTGATTTTGTCACTGAAATTCAATGTTTTCATGACAATAAAACATTTGTCATTTAAAGTTAACCATTTAGATGACGAAATAACATAATAGGTGACAAAAATTTTAAGGAAAAAATGACGAGTTAAATGTCACTATTAATGATAAAATATGGTGATGATGCCTTTAGCGTCATTAAAAGTTCACTATTTAATGACAAATTTTAAAAATTGTCACATTTTTCTTTTGTGACGCACCTACAACGACGATCATTGCGACACTAAGATTTCGTCACCAAATACTTTTAGTGACGAAAAATAGCATTTAAATGACAAATTTTCTCGTCACTATTTCTCAAATTTCTTGTAGTGAAGAAGGACCACCTCAGATTGACATTGATGAGGAAAGTTTACTTTCTCTTTAAAATGTTAAAAGGCTGATCCAAAGGAATTTCAATGAGAATCCTTTAGCCTGGTGGGACAAAAACCAGATCGAAGCAACCCTAAAGGTAAAAGAACAATACCGATACGAGTTGGTTCGATATAAGCAGATTCAGATGAATATCGAAGATCGAAAGGATATGCAAAAGATTATTAAAGAGCATATCGATCTCAATCTGATCGAAGCAGGTATTTCTCCTTATAGTAGCCCTGGGTTTTTGGTAAGAAACCATGGGAAAATAAAGAGAGGAAAAGTAAGGTTAGTAATTAACTATCAAGGTATTAATAAGATTACTGAATTTGATGGTTATTACATTCCAAGTAGAGAACACTTAATTCATTGCATTAAAGGATCAAAAGTGTTTTCAAAATTTGATTGTAAGTCTGGATTCTACCAGATCAAGTTAGAAAAAGGCTCAAATAAATTAACGACTTTTTCTACTCCACATGGTCAGTATATCTGGAATGTACTTCCTATGGGAGTGCAAATGCACCCCACATATACTAACGAAAGATGGATAATCTTTTCAAGAATTATTTTGAGTTTATATTTGTTTACATAGACGATATTTTGATTGCCTCTAAAAATATGAAAGATCATTTAAAGTATCTTAAAATATTTTCAGAAGCATGTCATAAAGAAGGATTAGTGCTTTCTGAAAAGAAGGCAATAATTGCGGTCAATAGAATCGAGTTTCTCGGTGTTAATATTGATCATACAGGTATGGAACTACAGGAATACATTGTGGAGAAGATCCGCAATTTTCCAGATGTTCTTAAAGATAAGAAGCATCTTCAAATCTTCTTAGGAGTGATTAATTTTGCAGGTTCATTTATAAAGGACTTATCAAAATATCGCAAGGATTTCCTTCCTTTATTACAAAAGGATGAGAAGACCAAATGAACATGGGAAGACATCCATTCCCAACGGGTTAGAGAGTTAAAACAGGTTTGCAGTAATTTGTCGAAACTCGCGATTCCTCAAGATGAGGATCAGTTAGTAGTCTACACAGACACTAACGACTTTCGATGGGCAGCAGTGCTCATGAGAAAGATATCTACCGGTGAAGAGCTATGTAGATACACAAGAGGGTTGTTTACAGAGTTCGGCATATTAACGAGAAAGAATTCTTTGCGGTTTGGAAGACATTTAAAAAATGGCCTTTATTTTTATTAGCAAAAGAATTTATTTTAAAAGTGAATAATACAAATGTCAAAGCATTTTTGAAAAATAAACTTGAATCAAAAATCGAAAAAGCTCGTATTATCAGATGGCAAGCAGAATGTCAATATTATTTATTTGATATTGTCATTGTGAAATCTAATAAGAATGTTCTTGCAGATTTCTTAACAAGGGATGAATATCCTTGAAGCGGATTTCATCACGATTCGAGCAAGACACCTCAGGAAAAACCTTGAGGAACTTTACAAGGCATTTGAGTTGCTTAGGACACGAGCTGAAGCAGCTGCATATGTACAAAAGGCAGATTTGGACAAAGTCCAAAAAACCCTACACATGGCCATAACCTCTAACTGTCACTTGTGGAATGCATTAGAGGGACCGCTACACAAGGCATGTTCACCATTGGTGATACATAAAGAAATACAAGAGAAATGTTCATCATCGATGAACAAGCAGGGTAATTTTATACCCGAAGCAGGATATCCTCTAACTGTCACGCCCCATTTTCGAAATAAAATAAAAATATACATTTTTAACATTTTGGGCGTCCAGCAATTTAAAACAACTCAAAACCGAAGGTTAAAAAAAATATAAATCCAAAACACATAATTTACATAAAATAATTTTTAAATGATCAGAGATAGCAGCAAAATATATTTACAGGCCATCATTCTTCCATTTTACATTTTTCCAAAATAACATGTTTAATTACAACAAAATATTTACATCTTTCTCACATTCGGCTCCCAATATCCGAATCTATAAAAGAAAACATATAAAGGGGGTGAGCGTATAAAATACACTCAGTGGGATCACATAAAAAAATAATAGGGTTCACATTCAATCACACCCATATTCACCTTCAATCACATGATTCATAGTCATTTTTTGAATGTATGCATTCATCATAAAATCAAACATAATTCACATTCAACCATAACTTTTCACATAATTACGGTGCTTAGCCGTCATGAAAGCATTTTACGGTTCTTAGCCGCCATGAAAACATTTTTACGGGTCTTAGCCGTCCTGGAAACATATGCGGGTCTTAGCCGTCCTGGAAACATATGCGGGTCTTAGCCGCCCTGGTACGGTGATCAGCCGTCATATACGGGTCTTAGTCGTCTTGCATACGCATGCACATGCACATATAATTTCTCCACACATTCACATCTCAAATATCCACATAAAAACACATTTTAATTGCACATACGAAAATATCAAATTCACCTCATCATATCATCACATTTCATGCGTTCAGCACATAAACCCAACTCATTTCATATCAAATGAGAATTCATAATTTAAATATTTTGAAAATAATATAAATACCGAATTAACACTTTTTTTCCCCACCTGAAGAGCAGCTGATCAAAAGCTTTAGATTTTCAAACTATCTACGGCACAAACTCCGACGTATCGCCTACAAACATAAGGGTTTGACTTAGACTCTAATCGAATTACTATCGAATAACTAAAATAAAATAATATTTTTAAGGTAAACCCTAATTTTTAATTAATTATAACCTATTTTGTAATTAAATATATCATTTATAATCTATAAAGTCGATTCGAAATTAATAATTCGGATTAAAATAGATATGAATTTAGGGTTATTTATCCTTAATTTAGAAATAATAATTAAATCGTAAAATCAATTTAATTAGCATAATATTTATAAGTTTATAATTTTTAGTCTCAAAAGCAATCTCGCGAAACATAGGTTTAACTGATAATTCCAAATAAATCTTTGGTTAAAAATTATAATAAATAATGCAATAATACTTAATTCCCAACTCGAGCTTAAATTATATTTTCTTAATTAATTGAATAAAATCTATGACTTTATACTTTATTTAATCATATAATTAGATCCAAGTAACATAAATTAATTTACATAATCTTTTTTTATCATTTAATTAAACTCGTCTCATTTATCAAATTCTATTAATTATAAGATATCATCTATACTTTCCATATACATTAAATTAAATAAATAATAAATAATAAAAATGTTATTTATCATAATTTTCACAAATTTTAAGGACAATTTTATAATATCGCCATATTTTAAAGAAGACCACGTAATTTTATCCGAATTCAATATCCGATATTTATATCTACATAATTATGATACTTAAAGCATAGTTTATAAAATTAAGGTTATAATTTATCTTTGCCATTTAACAAGAGTCCGAATTTTATATGTTAAATTTTAGTAATCATATGGTAACATTCATAATTCCAATATATTCTAAATCCAAAATATCCTTCTTATATATTTCATAATTCTAAAAGAAATGTATCATATTATCAATTATCAAGGAAAACCATGTAATTTCAATAATTTTCAAGGTTTCATTTATCATTATATAACAATTAGGGCCTTAAAGCATGCATTATGTACTTAGAGGAGCAATCTATAATTTCCTAAAAGCTAAGGATTTATTTACAATTTTAGCATAATAGATAATTGCTACTTAGCCCTCAACTCTATTTAATTTACAAAGGAGAACCCCCAGCCCTCCGCTTCCCCTGCTGCCGCCACCGCCACCCACCATCCCTGCTGCCACCGGTTCACCCCCTATCGGCGACTCCCAGTCGCCGGCGACTCCAACCCCAACAACCCCCGACTCAACCTACCCATCTTATAACACAAACAACCAACAAAACCCATCACACACGCCCATAACCTTTGCTGACACCGCTGCTCATTGCAGCGTCGCTGACCACCTGCCGGCGCGACTCCGGCGCCGGCCACCCTCAACAGACCCTCTCCGACCAAAATCCATCACAGAAAACACCTCCACCTATCTATACACACTCACACACACGGTTGGAACACAGCAGAACCGAGTCCATCTCAGTCCCACACAGCCGCCGCTTCCAGCGGCGACCCTCCAACCTGACTCGCCGGCGCAAGCATCTCGCCGGACACACCACGACCCGACGGCGAAATAGTGGCTACGTGGACGGCAGGGCAGCTTCAGCAAGAAGAGGGAAAGAAAACAGAGATAAAGAGGACAGCCGCGAGAGAAAACGGCTGTGGTTCGAAGTTCCGAAACCGTCTTTGAGACGAGCTCGGCGTTTACTATACTTCGGTCCGATTACCTCACTGAAAAAACGATGACTGGCGATGGATAAATGGCGGTCAACTCGGCTGCAAGGTTGAGGGAAAAGTGAAGAGAAGAATTGGCTTGGCTGCTTGTTTCCGTAAATGAAGAAGAGAGGGAAATAAGATGACTTTATCCCATACCTTTCCAACATCTTTCCATGATTCAAGGCTTCTAGAAGATTTGACCTAACAATTACCTACATGCCTATGCTACAAAGTAATCCCATGCCATATAACTTAAGCTATATAGTTATATCATGTATATATGTACTTCATGTAATAGCTTAGGTTATATACATAAGTTAATATAATAACCTATGTTATAGTCATATCTATATAACTTATGAATTATATATATTAATATCTATAATTTATGTTATAACCACATCTTATCTTATGATTTATCTATCTTAATATTATAAAATCTATTACTATATAACATATATTGTAAGCTTATATCATATAGTTATGTATACATTAAGGTAATATATATTATATAGTTATATGCATGCATTAGGGCAATGTATATATTATATAATTATTAAAAAAAAAATTCTTAGGTGCTACATCATCCAACTGATTCACCATGAATTGGATAGTGTATACTAATCCAATCATATTCTTAATATTCATTTTAGCCTCCATAGGATATTTGAGGATGTGGGTGATCAACAACATCTCGAGTAGTTCAACCAAATTGTGAACTTTCATAGGTATTAGGAACATATGAATTTTGAGACATATCACTATGATCATTATTACTCATATTCATTGAATCAATGGGACAAAAATACATACTTCGAATTAGGAAAATAATTACAAAATCAATTTTTTTTAATCAAAATCGCGATTTTTGGTGTTGTTGCCACAATTCGCGATATATCTGCGATATTTTCTGATTTTCATCCAATTTTATTCTACCTTGAACCGATATCGATAGCGAGATATATTTGCGATATATCCGTGATACCCAGGAAAAAAAACATTACCCCCCAATATCGATATCGTAATATCCATATCTGTGATATATCCGTAATATATCCCGATATTTTCATCATTGGGTGCAACACGTGTTATGTGTATAAAAACTCTTTTTAAAAACCTCGTTATTTCAGTCATTTCATTGAAATTTGAGATAATTAAAATTTCAGGATAATATATATTGCATCATTTACGTCAGTGAAAACTCATAGAAACGGAACCACACGTTTTATAATTCAAAGCTCATTTTTATAAAAATGTAAATTATAATGATCCAAATTCAAATTCATAATACATAAATTTTTTAATTTTTATTATATCCCTCAGTTCCACTCCCCAGATAAAAAAGAACTTAGAAGCCCGAAGTCATTTGAAAAAACAAAAAAAGAAACTCAAAAGAACGAAGAACCTTGCTTAAAATCTGCAAATTAGTTGGGAGGGGGGCCTCTTTCCAATTTTGGGTTATTAATTGGTTTAGACTATTTGAAAGATCAATATATTCAATTGAAAATTCAACTGCCAATCGCAAATCATTAAAACTCCAACTAATTCTTAAAAACTTAAAAATAAACATTATATTATAAAATCAAGAATTAAAACGATATTAAAAACTTAAGAAATTACAAACTAATTTAAATAAATCTGAAATTTTAAAAAACAAAACAATTTTAATTATTAATATAATCAAGAAAATCAAACTAAAATGTGAAAAAATTATACTACCTCCGCCCCACAACACTTTGCACACCTTTAGTGTAATTTACACTAAGGTGTGTAAAGTGTTATGAGACAGATGGAGTAATTTTTTTTCTTTCTAAAAATTCAAAAAAAAAAAAAACAAAATAAAGATTGTCAAATTAATCAAAACATAATCCAACAAAAGATGGAAACTAAAAATCAAAAAAATATTTCAAGATTATAAAATAAATATACAAAGTTACAAAATAAATTTTAAAAATATAAAGAGTGCAAGAATAAAAACAAGAATGCAGTTTCAGACAACAATGACCTCTGTTTGTTTAGAGAACCTGTGATGCCTCATTTGGCACTGTAGATACATTTTAGATACTAGCAGAATAAACATGCGATGCACGTCAAATTTTAGGGGTGTATTGGTTTAGGATTTTAAAAAACTTTTTTTTTGTAAAAAAATTCACTGCTATTTAATCAGGATTTTGTCACTTAAAAACAATCCATTGGTATTCAATCTGGATTTTCAAGATTTTTTAAAGAGTCCATTCAAATCCATTGGTATTCATGCAAGACTTTTTACTATTTAAAAATAATCCATTGGTATTAAAAAATATAAGGATTTAATGGGATTGTTGTGTTAGATGGATTTTGAATGACTTTTTTAGTGGTATCTATAAATACCAGCAATCTCATCCAAACCCATCAGATTTTAGAGGACTCTTGATCAAGTGACTGTTGAAGTGCTTCCTCCGGTAATGTCTCTTCATCTTTGTCTCTTCACCTTTATCCTTATACTGCAATTCTATGAAAAAATTCGTGATATGTATAATGTGTGTATATACTGTATCTCTTTGTTTGTATTGGTGATACTATTGACGTTTTCATGTATGAATATGTGAGCTATATTGGATTAGGAGATGCTATTGGTTTTTTCATGTATATACTGTATGTCTTTGTTTGTATTAGGTAATACTTGTTAATGGTTTCATTCATATCTTTTTATGTGTATATAAAAATCAATCACTCTCATGTCTTTAAGCTACAACAGGGACATAGAGGAGGATTAGGATTCGGTCTCCTGATGGGATTAAGAGTCTTAGATCAACCTAAACACACTTCTTAATCCCATCAATAATAACTCGATCCACTAAAGAGTTATTATTGAACACCATTCCAAATCCATATTAAATATGGGCTCCTATTTGTTATGTGTGTGTTTATCTCCCCGTGTTTAAGATATCGAATGTTCGTTAATTAAATGAATTACTGATAATTCAATTAATTAACATCTAATTCTAAGAGTAGTACCACTCAACTTTATTATCATGTCGGAAGAAATCCACCTGCAGGGTTTACATGATAATCCTTATGAGCTTCTCAATGAGACATCATCATCCTAAATAATTAACACACAATTTCATTCTATAATCAACAACACACCATATAAACAACATTATATCCCGATTTACCGAGCTTATTGATTTAATGAATAAATCTCCCCTACTGGTAAATTAAAGAAACATATATCGAGTATATGTGGCGTTATTAAATAATGATTAAGACGACGTACATCCATAATAACAGAGGTTTTGTTCTATTACATAGTCAGTATAAATCGAACAATCTCAATTGATCCTGCTCAATACATACAAAATGTACTAGTGTAATTTTATAATCAGGATAGATTAATACCAAATTACACTACAACCATTCCGATAATTTGTCCAAAATTATCTTGGTTGTGAGCTACCATTTATAATTTATAAGGAACTGATAACATGATCTTTTGTGTGGCACCACACACCATGTTATCTACAATATAAATTAATTGGACAATTGCAATAACATATATAACAAATATAAAATACAAACATTTGACCATAAAAGATTCTCATATCGAAATAGATGTTCATATAACAGTTAGGCTTATAGTATACATCATACCAATGCTATTGGTAACTTGAGTCTCTTCTTTTGTCTTTAGATTTGATGCTGGTTTTGATCAATTTCAAACTAGTCTTTTTAGGTTGACTTGATTATTGATGGCAGACTTGATGGAGAGTGTTTGATTCCTTAAATACTTTTGCTTCAATGATTGAGACTATAAATATGCTCTAATGATTGTTGAAGTCTTCACGTCTCTATTCCAAAGAGAAACTCTTTTGGAGTTGTTTCTTTTTTTTAGATGAGTTTTTAGAGACTTGTGTAGATTCATTTTTTTGTTAGAGATGTGTGTATGTCTTGGAGGTAATATATTTTTTTCTTCTGATATCACGTTCACTTAGATGGTCTTCAAGATAAGTATTATTGAGAGTCTTTTGATATGTGCTCCCCTTTGAAATATGCTTCTCTAAGCATTTTCCTTCGGTTGGCCTTCTACCTATTCAGATGGTCTTCTAATAGATCATATAGATAAGCCTAGGGAAACTATACAAGAGACTTAATCTATACATAGGAGAACACATCCTAAAGAGGATGAGTTTTGTCATTATTAAAATTACAACGAAAATTTATAAGAACTTTAAACTTAACTTGTTAGGTCTCTTCTCATTGGTAACTCTCATTGGCGTCAGTGACAAATTTTCATCTCAATTTTGAAAGTTCATCACAATTTTTCATTTTCTCACCTGCTCACCATGTATAACTTTTGTATAACATTCACCACCACCATTCGTCAATAAGTAAATGTTTGTGTGAGCTAGTTAAATTCTATATGAGTTTGTGTTTAAGTGAGTTGAGTATCATGTGTGCAAACAAACTTACTTGAGCTTATTAGGCATTTTGGTTTGTGTATTTTAACCATAAATAAATTTAACAAAATTCCCCCTTAAGAGGAGTCAAGTGGATTAGAGAAATTTCTCTACTCTTCAACCACAATAACCTATTTATATTTACTTATTTCATCTCTACATACACAAACTCATATGTGGGTGTACAACACACATTTGATTCATCTTTATCTTGGAGTCTATCCATCTTACCAAAGACAACTTTATTGTTTCCTGATTCATGTTTTCATTTCGATTTTTTTTTATTTTTTTATAGTTAATGTTTTTTTATTAATAAGACATAATGTAACAATTAAATTAATTTTAATAAATGAACAATGCAATATCATTTATGATTATATATATAAGAGCTTATTATTCAATTGCCAACTTAGAGGGTTTGGTATTTTCAGACAGTAACTTTTAGGACCATCAGTTTAGTACAATAACATTTGAAAATTCGGAATTGTTGTCATATTTTAGCCCAAATGACCTAATTAGTCTCAAATTGCATGTGAAATGCAAATGGGACCTTAATTTTAGATTTTTTTGACTCGATTTGCTAATAATCTTACAAGTTGTGGTCACATATAAATTTCATATGCATCTATTGTCTTTAAAACAAAATAAAAAATACGTTTACATCACTAAAATAAATAAAAAATATATAATAAAAAAATTGTGTTTTTTCATAAGAATTTAAACATATATTCCAAATAATAATTTTAAAATCATAAAAATTAATAAATCAAATTTAATTTAAATGATAATTAAATTAAAATTTAATTGAAAAGTTATTTCAAATACAAGAATTATGACATAATTTATATTTCAATCATTAAATCATATATTAAAATACAAGAAATCTTAAAATTACATCAAAATTCAAAAAATTAACAAATGAAGTGGAAAACTTAATAAAACATTAAAGTTAAAAATACATACGTTAAATAATAAATATTATATTTCTATCGTTTTGTCAAATTTCATAATTTTACTTTAAAAACAAAATAACTCAATTTAATATAATTAATGAGAAATTTCCAATTGTGAACTGGAGACATTGGATCTAGTCCCCAACGATGCCAACTCGGCGTTCACTGGTGGTTTGGAAAGCTATTTATAATCAGGTGAAAGTTTTAGTCTCTTTTAAGAGATTTTGGTTTTGTCTGCCCTCTTATTGTTATTTATGTTGTTCAACTGCAAATAAAATAGGCAGTGGCATAGGAATTCCTCGTTCTCCACAAGGATCAGCACCAATCGGGGTGGGGATTCATCAAAATATAACCCCATGGGGATGGGGACAGGGGCCATTTTCTCCTCGATTGGTGAGGCGGGGCCATGTATCATGTTCTCTATCTCATGGGTACCTGAAATATATATATATATATATATATATATATATATATATATATATATATAAGTATATAAATTTATTACTAAAATTATCCCGTAATTTAAGAGGTCTGCTAGTTTAGGACTTTAACTCTTCGAATTGGTAATTAAAGACTTTATGTTGTCAAGTTTTGTGAATTTTGCCCAATTTGAGCCTGAATTGCTTAATTGGGATCAAATTGCATGTGAGATCATGAATTTCGGCATTTCGAGCTAATTTTGCTGACATGTCGTTTATACATCATATGTGGCATTTCCAATTTAAAAAAAAACTGTCCACGTGGATTATTTGATATATATCAGAACTCCAAAATCAAGAATAAGGCAAAATATACTAGTTGAAGATGGTGAAAAAATGCGATAGAAGATTTTCCAACTTCCCACCACCCCGATATGGTAAGCTCATCTTGCTTATCTTCTTGATTTTTAATTGTATGTGTACTTTTTTTATTCTATAACAATCCCCATGAAATGCACTCAATTTATACTCGAATCTCTCATACGGTCCATTCTATTATTTTTTGTCATCTTTTCCTTTTCTAATTGTTGTTGAAAATTGAAATATGGGGTATTCATTTATGTTCTTCTTTAAACAGATATGTCGGGTATGTTATATTCTTGTTTATTATGTTAGTGAGTTTTTGTGGTGTGGTCCACTTTAGGGTTTATGTAATTGGATGTTTTATCTATTTAGGGTTTTTAATTCATTTTTTATTTATTTTTCCATGATGAACACATTCAACAACACCATTTATTACACTTGTCATTCCATATAGAGGTGAGTTCATTACTTATCCTTCGCTTGAATATAAGGGTGGGTGGGTGATTATATATGACTTTGTAGAACCTAGATTGCTTATCCTTGAAGACTTACAGAGGTTTACTGAAAGTGATTTCAATAGGAGGTTCTTCTTTAAGCACAATAATAGGTTTATACTTCTATATAGTGATAAATTATTTAGAGAATGGGTAGTCATGCATTTGCTGAAAAACTAGACAAAATTGATGATGATTGTAGCAAATGATATGATTGCTAATGACTTTCCTAAGTTAATGGCGAATGAAAATCCTAAAAATTATAAAAGTGGAGATGATAATGTTGATATAAAGAAAAACTTTGATGGTATATGTTAAGTGTGATTATAACATGTGCTCTTAAAATGAAAATGAACGAAATGAGTATATGGATAAAGGTGGGACAGAGGGTGAGATGGAGACAAAGACCAATGATGGTGTAGGGGAGTGATCAGGGATTGGAATGGTGTAGAGGGGGTAGAAAGTGGAGATGATTCTTCTGATGGTGATGTAAATGTGGATAGGGTTAACTTTGATGAATACAAGGACTTTGATAGTGAGGATAGGTCTCCTAATTTCCCAATTTTCAATTCTAAATGTGTGTATGATCCTGTTTTTTTTGTTCGTTTAACTTTTAGTGATAGGTAAGACTTTAAGAATGTTGTTAATTCTTATGTTGTTAAAACACATAGATATTTCAAACTTACTCAGAGTGATCGTTCTAAGTGTTATGCAATATGTGATGTGAATACATGCAAATGGAGGGTGAATTTGATTAAGGTTGCCGGTGAGAATACTCTTAAGGTGAAATTATGTAATGATAAGCACACTTGTGCCACCACTGGGAATGTGAAAAATATTAAAACAAAATAGTTGAATGAGAGATACATGAAACAATTTATAAGTGATCTAAAAAGTAGAGTGTAGGGGTTTAGGCAAGATATTATTGAGGAGATAGGTGTAGTGTGTCTAAGGATATAATTTATAGAGTTAAGAGAAGGACTCTAAATATGATTGAGGGTAATCCAGATGCCCAATATGGTAAACTATGGGATTATGCTGAAGAGTTGAGAAGAAGCAATCCTAGGTCTACAATCATTTTAAGGATTGAAACTGATGATGATAGATGTAATAGATTTGATAGATTTTATATGTGTCTTCATACTAGCAAGAAGGGGTTTAATGTAGGGTGTAGGCCAATTATAGGGGTGGATGAATGTTTACTAAAAGCCAAGCACAAGGGGATGCTTTTAAGAACTGTAGGTGTGGGGATGACAACAACAACATATATCCCCTAGCTTATGTTGTGTACAAAGAAAATAGTGAGATGTGGGAGTGGTTTTTGAAAATTTGAAGGCAGACTTAGGCATCTAAAAAGAATATGAGATGACTTTAGTTAGTGATAAGTAGTAGAGGCTTATATAAGCATTTGGAGAGGTATTTTTAGGTTCTTCCCATAGATTCTGTGTGAGGCATTTGATTGCTAATTTTAAGGTAGCAGGCTACAGAGGTTTAGCCCTGAAAAATGCTTTGTAGAGGGTGCATATGCCAGTACTGTGGGAGAATTAAAGCAGACAATGATGTGTCTAAAAGTCATGAATGAAGTTGTTTGGCAGTGGTTGAATGACAAGCCAGCTGAACTGTCACGCCCTATTTTTGAAACGAGTTAAAATATTAAATTTTCACTTTAGGCGTCCAGCAACACATAATAAGCTTAAATTTAAAAATCGATCGACTGGTTAGAATAAAAAGTCTTCACGAGCATTTTATATAAAACGTTGAGAGTTTAACAAAAACAATGGAAATTTACATCAGTGTATAGCCCCATGAGCTTTAACTTTACAAATATTAAAATTTTTGTTTTCAAAGCATCGAAAGAACATACTATTGACGACCAAAAGATATGACATCTTCCTTCAACTTCTCTTGTCAAAACCTGTATCTATAAAAGAAAACTTAAAAAAAGGGTGAGTGCACAAAGGCTACCCAGTGCAGTCGAACTATAGAAAAAAACAAAAAAAACGTAACATTCAAATAAATAAATAATTCACATTCAATCACATCACTTTCTTTTACGGTTCTCAGCCGCCATAAATACAATTTTCACTGTCATTATACGATTTTTAACCGCCATAGATACAATTTTCACCGCCATAAAATACAATTCTTAGCTGCCATAGATACGATTTCCACCGCTATACACACATTTCAAAGAGTTCACATATTTCACACTTGCTTTGTATAAAATAATCATTTAATCACTTCATATAACACATCATTTGTTCAATACAATAAACATACTTCACTTCATACAAAGATAAGATTACATGATTTTGAAATAATCAGGAACAAGCGTATTTGTAAAAAAAAATTATTTACCCCCATCTTTATCACGACGTTCAGAGAGCTTCAAAAGTACTAGGCAGACTTATTTCAGTTTCCTTCTACGTACCTACAAAGTATAAAAGTTTCTCCAAGAAACTAATCGAGTTATACGTAAAAAGAAGTACATTCTTGTAATGCCCAATTCTCTAATCATTTGCATCCTGCATTAAAATGCATTCATAAGCATGTCTAATATACGCTTTTAAGTTCTTTTATAGTGGAAAGGTTTGGCTTATAAAGAGAAGATGGATGTGCTGAAAATTGTTATAAATATACTAAATGCATAATATCTCTAAAATGGCATTCCTAAATTAACTCGTTCACACTTCTAAGTTATGAATTTCATTTCATTTATTTATAATTCTAAAGTAAGAAAAATTATGCAATTTGATTGGTTAGTAAACTAGGTTACACCAAAAACATTTGTACGGTGTTGCACTTGATTTTTTTGATTTGTATCAACTTCTTAAACCTTCCTAAGGTTAAAACGTGGCATGCTACCCATTTCACACCTAAATAAGTCCAGCCAATTAGAACAAGGTAAGTGCTTCATTTTTGCAAAGTCAAAAGTGGTAGCAAATGAATTTTATGTTCTCATTTGATCACTTTCTCCCCAAAAACGTCCAGCCCTCTTCTCCTCTCCCTCTCTTCATTCTTAGAACCCCAAATCCCATACAAAGTTGAAATCAATCATGGAGGTTGCATATGAGATGAATTGAAGCTAGTTTGGTGCTTATTTTACTTAAACCGCTGCATAGTTAAGCTATATTCCAGGTCTGATCCTATCCCTATGTTTTATGCTTAAAATTATGTTTATTTGATAGGTCATATGATCTGAATTATATGTGTTATTATGAAGAGAATTTGAAGACAACTTAGTTAGTTAAAGTAGTTTAATTGAACTTGTAAATCTTGTAAGTTGTTGTACATATATTTTATTGATGTTTGGTATAGTTATAATGTTTGGAAGTGTGCTTGAAGAGTTAGAGGATAGATAACTTAATTGGTTATTTATGTTAATTAAGTAAAAGCATAGGCCGTTTCGATTCATTTGAGTTCTTAGTGTCTCATTGCAAGGTTAGGGGATGCAAGTTTAAGAATGATATTAAGATGTATGATCATGAGACTTAATATGTGTAATTGAATGATATTGTATCTTCATTGAATGCGTATTTAAAGGTATATATGCATGCTTGATTCTTTTAGGTTAATAAGCACATCACATCTTCTCCAAAGACAAGCACTTCCACTATTGCGATCGCATTAGAATTGAGGTAAGTTGAAACTTTCAATTGCTGCATTGTAAGAATTAATTGATTCATGTGATTTAAATGATATTTGTACTATTCTATGTTTACAATCGAATTGTATGTGTGATTCTCATGATTCATAATGTATATAAAAGGTGTTTTGCAAGAGGAAGTATGGTGTTTGGTTAATTGAGAGTAGGCTACATGATTATACGGTCTACTGATGATAGTTGAGTACCAGAAGGAATAAGTTGAATGGTGCTTGGCTATCAGAGAATAGACAATATGTGTATGGTCTACTGATGTTGGTTGAGTACTAATGATAGTGCTTAACTAAAGATAGTAGATATTTTGATATAATGATTGACCAATCTTAATGAAATGTTATACGGACTACGGATATTGAATGAGTACCAGCCTTTCGGGTATCCTACAAAGGATATTTTCAGAATAAATGAATATGTAAAAGCATATTGCATGATATGATTCATCATAAGTGATTGCTTGCATAAGTTTCAACTTACTGAGCTTATTGTTCATTATTAAGTTTTTGTAACGTAGATAATCACGTGCAAAGATATCCATCTCCTTAATGTAGTTTGTTCATATGCAATGCTCGAGATGATCTTTTAAAACTTATGTTCAAATACTCATCTTTGGGACAATTAAACCGTTGATAAGTTTTTTGTTGTAAATATATATTTTAGATCATATGTATCAATGTTGGAATATTTCAATTGACAAAGTCCTTTCAAGAATTATGGAGTCTTGCTGCGTTTGAATATAAGTTAGGAACCTAACATTCTCATATATGTGTTTCTTAAATTATTTCAAATCACCAAAGTTTGGGAGTGTTACAATAGGTATCGGAGCAATAGTTTAATTATCCATAAAGACAAAGGCTGATATATGAACATATGTTGCGCCCTGGGATCTCGGTTTCTATTAACTTGTTTATTTTCATATTTTAAGTAATGTATTGCGTATATCATGTATGTTGAGCATGTCTTTTATCTGCATCATTAAACATTCATTATTTTACATATGCATCTTATAAGATTGGGCATTACATGAGAAATCATGGCATCGAGAAGAAGGAAATAACAGATGATGAGACAAGTCACTTAGTTGATAACTTGATCAATTTGATTCAGCAACAAACTAGAACACGTGGTGAACAGATACAACAATTGTTGGTTATGCAACAAAGAGCACAGGAACTAAACCATCAACCTCCTCCACCACCGAATAGATCAGATATAGTATTGTCTGTTTATGAAAGATTCTGAAAGTTGAACCCCTCTGATTTTGATGGTGGGCTTGATCCTTTAGTGGCAGACGAATGGGTGAAATCATTGGAAATTATCTTTGATTACATGCAAGTTGATGATGCAAAGAAAGTGACTTGTGCAATTTTCTTATTAAAGAATGATGCTAGAACTTGGTGGGAAGGAGCCAAACTTGCTATCAATATGGAAGAGCTAACATAGGAAAGATTCAAAACCCTTTTCTTTGATAAATATTTCACCAGAGATGCATGATCACTTAAGGTAAAAGAGTTCTTGGAGTTGAGATAGGGAGGTATGTCTGTATGTGAATATGTCCGCAAGTTTGAGGATAGCTGCAAATATGTGCATATATTGCTAGAGAAAATAATGAGAAGATTGACCACTTTCTCAGGGGCCTTAATCTAGAAATAAGAAGAGATTTTCAAATTTCTTCAGCTACTAAGTTCAGAGAGATAGTAGAAAAGGCTTTAATGATAGACTGTTGGTCCCAAGTGGTGTCCGAGGTTCAGAGGGGGGGTGAATGAACCTTGGTCGATTTTCAGAATCTTTTAAAACAACCGTTCTGTACAGCAAGTTACTTGAGCTTGCAGCGATAGATGGTTACTGCTTGCAGCGCTACGATGCAGTGCTGTACACTGTAACTTGGAGTCTTATACGCAGCGAAAATTAACTTTAAAACACAAGGCTCTTTTTCTCAAAAATGCTTCTTTCAAAATGTTTTATGCACGGAGATAAGAGAAATACAGAAAATAAGCGCACAGATAAATAAAGCAAATAAACACTTATGACTTATAGTGGTTTGAAGGTGGTGTAATCCTTCTACGTCCACTCTACTGCTCCTCGAGTAGGAACTTTGTTAAGAAAGATTGATTTACAGGACTCTCCTAACAATCTATCAACTTTACAAAGATATCACCTACTGAAGTCCAGCGTACACACAGCAACTGCAAACTTCAAAGGCTAACCCACACAGGGTTCCACACTCCCACACAGGAAAGCTGCCTAACTCTAGACAACTAAACAAACAGCAAGGATCTCTCTTATCAACTGCTTGACACCACTAAAACAACCTAAACACACAGCAACAAGGTTAAAAGGATAAGAGGTTTTTCTTCAACTTGTGCTTCGAAGTGAGCTTCTGAATTCGTAAGGAATCCTTTAGCTTGAACTTGCTTCACTTCGATAGGTTGAGTGACTGAAACTGATTGTAGGCTTGAATGCTTGAATCTTGTAAGCTTTGAATTTTTCACAAATGATTTTCAGATCTCAGTAACAGTAACCAGCTTTAGTGCTCCTCAACCTCTATTTATACTTGTAGGAGAAGATGTCCGTTGAAGGAGACATCCCTCTTTTGAATTTGAAGTAGCCTGGCCAAAGCATGGTTCGCATTTAATGCGACTTGACTTTTTCTTTCGGAGCATTTAATGCGGCAGTTGCGGCTAGCAGCTTTCTGCAGCACGTCAGTCCATGTGGCATCTTTTTATTGGCTCCGTGTCTGCTACTTTGACTTTTTCTTGAACGACTCTTTTATTCTTGCTTGAATCTCCGTTCCTCGTACTGCATTTATCCTTCCTAAGATTTGCAGGATACTTCGTTTTGTAGTTGGCGCTGTATAACTTAACTGACTTGTAAGTCTACGCTGTATCCTAGGTCCTTGTGCAGCGATGCTTTCTTTCAGTGCTGCTGTAACTTAGACCTGGTTGCAGTATCTTCTGGCAGTGCTGCTGTAACTTCTTTCTAGCAGTACTCCTGTATCCTTTTCTTGCAGCGTTGCTGTACGTCGTCCTTTCTTACTTTGCTGTAGAAGATTTAACTCATTGAAGTGTTGTTGTATCTTATTTCAACCAGCTATGCTGTATCTTCTTTCAACCAGCTATGCTGTATCCTTATCTTCTCGCAGCGATACTGTATCCTTCCTTCTTGCAGCGATAACTTCGTTTAAGGCTTAGATGCAGCTTTATCCTTTTTCATTCTCCATTTGATACTTAACACAAGACTCAATTCTAGTCTATTCATTCACTTAAACAATGTGAAAAATGGGGTACTTAAAACTTCCTATTACATATTTGGTTTGTCTCACCAATACAGACCTTAATGAGAAAGAGATCGACAAATCGAGATAGCAAATAAGGTAAGTATACACTTAAAGAAACTCAAATAAATGGAGGAACATAGAGTAGAAACCTGGACAAGAAAATGAAAAAGGTCAAAAAGTTAGACAAACATCAAATGCTGTTGAAAGACCTAAATGTGTAAATTGTGGGAAGAGTCATTTTGGACAATGCTTTAAAGGTACAGGTCGTTGCTTCAATTGTCATGAGCCTGGACACATTGCAAAATATTGTATTAAGCCATATAGAAGAGTTCAAGGCAGGATGTTCGCAATGAATCATCAACAAGCAGATGTAGATCCCAGGTACTATTTTTGTTTGTGGATTTCCTGCAGTTCCATTGATAGATTTAGGGTCTACGCATTCATTCATTTACATCAAATGCATTTGTAAGAAAATTGGGCATTGCACCGAAAACTTTAAAAGAAAGATACAGTGTTTTGATTCCATCCGGGAAAGAATTGGAGCCCAACAAATTGTTAAGAGGTAGTACTATTCAGATCGGTGTTAAGATACTTTATGCAGACCTTATGTGATACCCAAGCACCTCACAATTTATTGACCAATGCACTTCATGCATCGTATGCATTTTTATTATTTAGGTGTTACTTTGTGATTGCATGATTATATTTTGCTTTTAAATATTTGATTACTTATATGCTACCATAAAATTGGTGTTGAGAAAACTCTATCATAATTGATTAAGACTCTAGTAATATTCGAGTGCATAATGCAAATTATTCGATTAGTAATAATATAAATTATCAAAAGAAAATAAGTTTGAAATTAATTAATTATATATATATATATATATATATCCGCACAAGTGATAGTTATATGTATGCGTATATTATAAATGAAGGTTGAAGAATATTATATATATATATATATATATATATATATATATATATATAAATGATGCATGTACAGTGCTGTATATGTATGTATATATATAAGTTAATTTGAATAATATAATATTATATATATACAAGTAATGCACGTATGTTATGGCAACAAATATAATATAATAATAATAATATAATAATGAAACAAAATAAAAGAAGCTTACCTTTGAAGCTTATGAAAGGCGGTGTATATATGTACAAATATATATATATATATATATATATATATATATATATATATATATATATATATATATATATTCCACGTTTCAGAGGGGAGATAGATACTTACAGACTTCATTTACTGAAAGAAAAAAAAAGAGAAGAACATCTATATTTTCTTTTATTGATAAGAGATTTGATACAAAGAAAGTTTTAGTGGTCTAAATCCTCGACAATTCAGGTAAGTAGAAATTTATGTGCAATTATAAAGCATGAATCATTATTTTGTGAATTGATGGTATCAATTGGTGATACGTGAAAACTTCGTGTTTCATGAGATTTAAGTTATTATTCAGTGATTATTGTGAAATAATTGAATATGTTGGATGGTTGTTGTGAATTGAAGTTGTGAGTGTTACCAAGTGGTATTCTGATGATAAGAAAATGGAGCTGTACTTTCAGGCTATATTTATGTTGGTTACGTTGTGTTTTGTATATAGAATTATATGGTGTTGTGTGCACGTGGTGTTATGTATATAGAATTATATGGTGCTGTCACAATTTATTGACCAATACACTTCATGCATCGTATGCATTTTTATTATTTAGGTGTTGCTTTGTGATTGCATGATTATATTTTGCTTTTAAATATTTGGTTATTTATATGCTACCACAAAAATGGCGTTGAGAAAACTCTATCATAATTGATTAAGACTCTAGTAATATTCGAGTGCATAATGCAAATTATTCGATTAGTGATAGTATAAATTATCAAAAAAAAATAAGTTTGAAATTAATTAATTATATATATATATATATATCCGCACAAGTGATAGTTATATGTATGTGTATATTATAAAAGAAGGTTGAAGAATATTATATATATATATATATATATATATATAAGTGATGCACGTACAGTACTGTATATGTATGTATATATAAGTTAATTTGAATAATAAAATATTATATATATATATATAACTAATGCACGTATGTTATGGCAACAAATATAATATAGTAATAATAATATAATAATTAAATAAAATAAAAGAAGCTTACCTTTGAAGCTTATGAAAGGCGGTGTATATATGTACAAATATATATATATATATATATATATAATATATATATATATATATTCATTTCACGTTTCAGAGGGGAGATAGATACTTACAGACTTCATTTACTGAAAGAAAAAAAAAGAGAAGAACATCTGTATTTTCTTTTATTGATAAGAGATTTGAGACAAAGAAAGTTTTAGTGGTCTAAATCCTCAACAATTCAGGTAAGTAGAAATTTATGTGCAATTACAAAGCATGAATCATTATTTTGTGAATTGATTGTATTAATTGGTGATATGTGAAAACTTCGTGTTTCATGAAATTTAAGTTATTATTCAGTGATTATTGTGAAATAATTGAATATGTTGGATGGTTGTTGTGAATTGAAGTTGTGAGTGTTACCAAGTGGTATTCTGATGATAAGAAAATGGAGCTGTACTTTCATGCTATATTTATGTTGGTTACGTAGTGTTTTGTATGCAGAATTATATTGTGCTGTGTGTACGTGGTGTTATGTATATGGAATTATATGGTGCTGTCACAATTTATTGACCAATACACTTCATGCATCGTATGCATTTTTATTATTTAGGTGTTACTTTGTGATTGCATGATTATATTTTGCTTTTAAATATTTGGTTATTTATATGCTACCACAAAATTGGTGTTGAGAAAACTCTATCATAATTGGTTAGGACTCTAGTAATATTCGAGTGCATAATGCAAATTATTCGATTAGTGATAGTATAAATTATCAAAAGAAAATAAGTTTGAAATTAATTAATTATATATATATATATATATATCCGCACAAGTGATAGTTAGATGTATGTGTATATTATAAAAGAAGGTTGAAGAATATTATATATATATATAAGTGATGCACGTACAGTGCTGTATATGTATGTATATATATAAGTTAATTTCAATAATATAATATTATATATATATATATATATAAGTAATGCACGTATGTTATGGCAACAAATATAATATAGTAATAATAATATAATAATGAAATAAAATAAAAGAAGCTTACCTTTGAAGCTTATGAAAGATGGTGTATATATGAACAAATATATATATATATATATATATATATATTCATTCCACGTTTCAGAGGGGAGATAGATACTTACAGACATTTACTGAAAGAAAAAAAAAGAAGAACATCTGTATTTTCTTTTATTGATAAGAGATTTGATACAAAGAAAGTTTTAGTGGTCTAAATCCTCGACAATTCAGGTAAGTGGAAATTTATGTGCAATTACAAAGCATGAATCATTATTTTGTGAATTGATTTTATTAATTGGTGATACGTGAAAACTTCGTGTTTCATGAGATTTAAGTTATTATTTAGTGATTATTGTGAAATAATTGAATATGTTGGATGGTTGTTCTGAATTGAAGTTGTGAGTGTTACCAAGTGGTATTCTGATGATAAGAAAATGGAGTTGTACTTTCAGGCTGTATTTATGTTGGTTACGTAGTGTTTTGTATACATAATTATATGGTGTTGTGTGTACATGGTGTTATGTATATGGAATTATATGGTGTTGTGTGCACGAGGTGCTTTGTAAACAGAATTATATGGTGATGTGTGCACGTGGTGTTATGTATGGGAAATCATATGGTGGTGTGTGCACGTGGTGGGAAATTATATGGTGCTGTGTGCACGTGATGTTTGATATACGAAATTATATGGTGCTGTGTACACGTGGTGTTTGTCTACAGAATTATTTGGTGTTGTGTGCACAAAATTCATGCCGGGATATAACCCGAGGTGCTGTGTGCACTAAATATATTAGAAATGAATTAGGTGAGTGTGAAGTATTAGAAATGAAATAGGTAATCCCAAAAGGGGGATATGCGGGAAAAGAGTTGTGAAGAATCATATTATCTTGTATAATTTCTACTTACTGAGATTTATCTCACCTGATTCATGTTTTGTAGGTAATTTTGGTAAAGTGTAACATTATGAATGTTTTGGGCAAGCTGTGGAGCTCCTATAGGATTTTGAGCACTTGTGTACATAGATGACGACCTGTTGGGCATGAATGTGGTCTATGTTGCTTTTGCTTTTGAATATTAAGTCTTTTTTTGATATGTCCTGTAATATTCAATATTATGCGTACAAGTGGGTTAACATGAATCTTGTTTATGGGTGGCTAGTTTGTTGAAACTCTTTTTTTTATGAATGTGAATAGGGAATTGTTCAATATGAGAGGATGTTATGCTAAAAAATAAAAAAATAAAAAAAATAAAAGAAACAGGTTTTCTGATTTGTTATATATTTAAAATTCATTTTATATTCGTTTGAGTAAGTGTGGTCGTGTCACCTTATTATTCTTCCTATACCACACTTAGATGTTATTCTTGGTATGGATTGGCTTACAAGATATCATGCTACTATTGATTGCAAGGAGAAAATAATTATTTTCCAACCATCTGGAGAAGAATAGTTTGTGTTTAGTCGTAAGTCTTTTATATGTTACATACCCATTATCACTGCTTTGAAAGCTTAAAAGATGTTAAACAAGGGTTGTACTGGGTACTTGGTGAGTACTATGGATGTATCGATGGAATAACAATTGAAGCCAGAAGATGTAGAGATAGTCCGTGATTATCTTGAAGTATTTCCTAATGACCTACCTGGATTACCACCTGATCGTGAGATTGAGTTTTTTATTAATGTTGTATCGGGAACTACACCTATACCAAAATAGCCATATTGTACGGCACTATGAGAGTTGAAGGAGTAAAAGATTCAATTGCAAGATTTTCTTAACAAAGGTTTCATTTGCCCTAGTTATTTTCCATGGGGTGCACTAGTTTTATTTGTGAAAAAGAATGAAGGTACACTACAATTGTATATTGATTATAGAGAGTTGACAAAGTCACAATCAAGAATAAATATCCACGTTCAAGGATAGATGATTTGTTCGATCAACTTCAAAGAGCCTCAATATTTACCAAGATTGATTTACGTTCTGGATATCATCAATTGAAGATAAGGGAAGATGATATTTCCAAGACCGCAATAAGGACTAGGTATGTACATTATGAATTTCTTGTGATGCCTTTTGGTTTGACCAATGCTCCGATAGCTTTTATGGATCTAATGAATCGTATGCTCCAATATATCTTGACAAATTTATGATTGTCTTCATTGATGATATTCTAATCTACTCCCGTGATAAAGAAGAACATAGAGAACACTTGAGAGTTGTGTTACAAATACTGAAGAAGAAACTATTATTTACCAAATTTAAGAAGTGTGAATTTTGGCTTGAAAAGGTAGTATTCTTAGGACATGTTGTTTCTAAGGATAGGATTGTAACGCCCCGTTCCCTTTAAAATTGGAAATAGGTCATCACCCTTTACTTATTTAGAAATTAAAGGAATATAATTACTTTCTAATATACAACGAAATACTTAAAATGAAGACACGAGAGCTATATATATTTTTTTATTTTTAAAACCGTAACACATATACATATATATATATCCAAAACTAGATCGTATCTGTTCACTAATTTATTTTAGCTACACCCGCAAGTGTACGGTGTAAATTGTAGGAGTGGTGAGCAAGGTCGATCCCACAGAGACTATCTATCTAGGCACTAATTAACTACTCAAATCCGGTTCTCAATTTTATCTAAGGAAGTCAATTCTCATCAATTTCAGATTAATTCGACATAAATAATAATTATGTAAATAAATCAATTCAATAACCACAGAGATCTAAAGCAGGTTCTAGGACATGCATTCAACTAATTCTCATCAAGACATCACTTTAACCAATTCAAGTTCATTAATCAATCATCCTATATGAGCAATCACATATATCAATTAATAGCTCTCCCGAGTTAATTAATCAGTTGATCGTTATGCCATCAGAGGTATCCCTACTCAATCTGATAGAAACATAACAACTCCCAAAAGTAACCAAGATTGATATCTCATCACATAAATTCCTTAATCTCCCGATCTAAGTATCTTTATGTGTCATGTATTTATTCTTCCATAATTAAATCTCATCTCCCGGATTTTGATTCAATTATTAAAATATGCTCAATTATTGGCCAGATAATCAAACAAACAATCAACTCATAAACACACAAATACGATGAATGATTATGAACATTGAATTAAATTAAATATCCATCAAGATTCGAATCATATTACTAATAAGCCCTAGAAACCCTAAAAATTAGCTAGACATGATTATCGACAAACTCATAGACAAGATTGAAAATATCATATCCACTAAACTAACAAGAGAGGAAAGATTAAAATCTTAGCGACGATGATCTCGCGTTTCCTTCAAGTCTTGAATTCTTGTTCTTCTCTCTCCGTGCTTCTTTTCTCTGCCTATTTTCGCCAATTCCCCTCCTCTTTTCGCTTTTGAAGTCTTTTATATTAATTAGAGAATGAAAATACACAAATAAAACCGAATTCACGGCACACCCGGGCACGGCCATGCTACACGGCACGATCGTACCCCATCCTTCAGCTGCAAGTGCCTATCGCGCACGGTCTAGCCGTGCTATTCAGCACGGTCGTGCTCTCCTGTTCAGTCATTTCACTCGGAACTTGTACTTTTCCTCGTTAAAATCATGAAACTAAGTATAAACCCGTCAAATGCATCTTATATACGAATAATCTCAATAATCACCACAGAAATGTAGCCAACACATTTAAATGAATACATAAACATACGCAAAAATAGGTGAAATTAAATTGACACTTATCAAAATCCCCCAAACTTAAACTGTTGCTCGTCCTCGAGCAACATCAACTACTAAAATGACACACCTAAACAAAACTAACATCCTACTAAATGAAACACAAGCCATGACATCAAGTATCACAAACTATAAATCATACACACCTAATTGATATCAAAAATTCATCCGAACTTATAATAAATACTTCAAACAATTCATTATCATGCACTTTGAAGGAGTAATGAACCTCACAAGGTAAAGTGTATCACTCGCGCTCAAAAGTGTTTAAAAAATAATAGGACGTGTATACGCTCAAAACAATAAATCAAGTAAAACCTACCATAAGCTTGCAGATCGTCTCACTTCTCCACTATGTTTGTACATGCGAATATTAAGAATCAACAAGGACTTTCATATGGATGCAATGAGGCTCTTTGGATAAGGTAGGAAAAATTTGGGATAAAAGTGACTACTCAAATAGATGATCGAAGCTCCTCCACAAATTTCATTTCAAACCACAAATTCTCGCTTTTTATCATGTATCTTCAATCAACTACTTCTCCCAAAACATGAGATCCAGCAATATACCAATCATAATCACCATTCAATCGAGTTCTAGAAAAGGCACAACTCGTAATAATAATTATGCAATTGAGTTCCAGAAAAGGCACAACTCATGCAAAAATTTTCCTTTTATCTATCCCTTCTTTAAGCCAAGTACACACTTTTTTTTCTCTTTTTTTTTCTTTCACTTGGTCTTTTTTTTTTTAATTCTCTTTTTTTTTTCACCGATATCCTCCACCAACTTCTTTCTCCAACTCTACGTAAACTTCCCAATTGAGCTTCAAAATCATAGGTGGGTAGGCTCGAAATATAGGCTCTGATAATTCACCCAATTATTTGGTTAGACAAAGAAATAGACTCAAAAGCTCAACAGGGCTAACAAAGGAAATAATTCAAATTTTGTGAGAAATTATTTGGCTAAATGACTCATAATAAAAAAAATGGCCTTATCTCATTTTCAAAAATTAACATGTACTTGTAGTCTCAAAGAAAATACCAAAGCAAGTTCTAGAGGTATATACAAGACTATCGCCAACACACAATTAAGAAAATAAGACTTGGTGTATTATCAAGTCAAGGCTCAAATCTCACAAGCTTATTTTCATACTCCTCAAAAATACACTATCATTGCATGCTCAAATGTATTCACAAAAAAAATTTCGAAACAAACTCTCTACTTCAATCAAGCAATATAGATCTATGTTCATTCTACTCAATTTCATGCTTCCTTCTTATACCTCAAAAATTTCAAGTCATTATCACCTAATCACGCAACTAATCATGTACATAAATTAAAAACAAATGTCGAACATAAAAATCATGAGGTTCCAAAACCCATTTCAATTCCCCAAAAAAATTTCCTCATTTCGTTTCAATAATACATCCCCCAAACTTAAAGTCTACAATTTCAAAAAATAAATTGAAAACGGGGATAACCAAACAAAGAAACGAAACAAAAAAAATTAAAAACAAAAGAAAAGGAAAACAGGAGCAACAAAACCTCTCTTTGCTCAATCCTCAGCCGGTGGTGGCGGGGGCGGATAGACATGGCCCATGGAGATCCTCCAATGGTCCATGCGCGCCATGAAGTCCATCATCGTCGTCCGGTAGTCGTGAAACTCCCCTCGCAGCTCGTTCAGGCCGGTCTCCAACGCTCACAATCTGGCGTCGTACTGAGGAGTGTAGTCGTGTTGCTGCTGCTGTTGCGGATACTCCTCAGGCTGTGGAGGTGCTGCATATCCATAGTCTGGTCCTCGCTCATACGCCTCCTTCTCCTCGATCGCCTCGCGATGCATATCCATCACATCGGGGGGCGTTGGCTCATACGACACACCTTCAAAGAGGGCTATGTGTGTAGAAGTATCCATGGACCAATTCTGCTGGTCTGGCACGCTCGAACTATCATTCTCGTCACCCACAGTCATAAACTGTGGATTCGGCAGTGGGAATCCCGGAGCCCCATTATGCTGAAAGAAATAACCGTGGCCCATCGGGTCTGGTGCTGATTCACCAGCGTCTTCATGTCAATCGTTGTCGACCCGGGCACATGCGAAAGCGAATCCAGTGTCATCCCAACATGCAGCGCCAATGGGGTGATCAGACCACCTATGACAATAACTCCACTGGGCTGCTTCGCAACCCTACTCATCTACCTGATCAGAAATGTAGCGGCATCGACCTCCATTGCTCGATTCTGAACCATGCAATATAAAATGTACAACTCATCCACTCGAAATCCACCGCTATCATATCAAGCGAAGATCGTCTTGGCCAGCACCCTCTGAATGTATCTGAAGACCGAATTGCGTATTTACGTGGCCTTAGCTTTTCTTGCATCCCACGGTACCAAATCTCTTACGTTGAAATCTGTGAGCAGGCCCCAAAACTCCACTGCTCTAAAGTTCTTGTGATACTTCACTATAGTAGCCTCGGCTTGTAAATGGTATATCTACCAGAATTGCTCTATCGAAATCTCGTATGGCCTGTTCTATAACCGAAAACTTATGCTTTCCGGGGTCATCAGAGGCCGTGTCCTTTCCTTGACTGATAGTGTGCTGAGGACCTCCAGCACGATCTTCGGATAAGTCCTCCATCGCCCTCTGAAAAAATTAGTCCACTCGACTCTGTCCACTAATCTCCAAAAATCATCATGGAGACCAAGAGTCCGTAGAGCACTATCATCGGCGTACCGGGTAGCCTCAATTGATCTTCCAACCAATGCGTCCCACCAAACCTAATGTTCGGGATCCGTTAACCGCACCTCGTAATGAGTATGAGAGGTGGGTTGAGGGATCGAAGAGCTAGTCGAAGCGCCCTTGGTTGTCTTTCACTTTTTTCCTCTAACCATTGTAACCTGCAACCATTTCCACAATCAGGTATACGCGGTATCAAGTTTGCCATTGTACACCCATGTGTCCCCCCAAACTTAAACACAACCCCCAAACTTAAACACAAGCTTAATTCATGTTTGTATAACCACTTCATCGATTCATCATTACACATGCAATGAGACTCCAAATTATAGCCCATAATCATCACTTTATCATCACATGTAACAAGAAATATCAAAATCGTGGAGAATAACTGCAAATCATGCTCAAAATTCAACCAAAATACAAGAATTAATAGTGCATATCCAATGTTCGATAAAAGTCCTCAATGACATAAATTAGCAAAACGAAATTCTACTCCGATTAAAACTTTTCCCAAGTCACATACAATCATTCTAGCACACAATAAACTGAAAAAATCGAAAAGAAACATACCTTTTGGACGAGATATCAAAAATGTTACTTGAGAGGTCTCAATTGGCAATGGAGTCACTTTTCTCCAAATGTGTGAAGTAATTTACGTGATTATGGTGTGGGGGAGTGATGAATTTGTGTTTAAAGGGGATTAATCGGAAGAAAAATGTCCAATTTGACGAATTGGATCCTAGGGTTTCGAATTGGGGGAAGAAAAAGTGAGATTTCTTCCCCCATTTTCGCCCTTTTGAATTGCGACCTGATGGGGCACGACCGTGCTGTACGGCACGGTCGACTGTGCCCCATCTGCCAGCCTCACAGGCCTTTGGAGCACGACCGTGCCTCATGGGGCACGACAGTGCTTCACACTTTTTTTTTAATTATATATAAATAAAAACGAGACCTAACTAATTGGGTTACCTCCCAAGCAGTGCTATGTTTTACGTCTTCAGCCAGACGAGATAAAGCGTACATTTTATGAGTCATTATGAAATAAATGCACCTGGCCGTCTGCTTCGTTCCATTTCCATAGTATAGCTTGATTCTTTGTGCGTTAACGGGAAACGTGCGGCCATCCTTTGCCAATAACTCGACATAACCTGGATCAAACACATTTTTCACCCAAAAGGGTCCTGACCATCTTGACTTCAATTTTCCAGGGAATAATCGAAGCCTCGAATTGAATAGCAATACCGAATCTCCTGGCTTGAATGTCCTCTTTTGAATTATTTTGTCGTGAAAGTGTTTGGTTCGTTCTTTGTAGATTCAAGCACTTTCATAGGCATCATTTCGGAACTCATCCAATTCTAGGAGGTTTTGTACTCGATCCAAGCTTGCCCGTTTGTAATAGAAATTCAATGCTCTTGTAGCCCAAAATGCCTTGTGTTCCAATTCCACCGAGAGATGACATGATTTACCAAAGAGGAGTTGGTCAGGGGACATACCAATTGGCATTTTGAATGGCGTCCGATATGCTCATAAGGAGTCATCTAAGCGAAACGCCCAATCTTTCCGGTTTACACTCATAGTTTTCTCCAAGATTGTCTTTATCTCTCGATTGGACACCTCAGCTAGCCCATTTGCTTGAAGGTGATATGCCAAGATCATTTTGTGCTTCACTCCGTATTTCTCCAACAATTTGGCAAAAAATTTGTTGTGGAAGTGCTTTCCCCCATCACTAATAATTACCTTGGGTGTCCCAAATCTATTGAAGATGTTTTTCTTCAAAAATTGTAGAACAACTTTAGCATCATTAGTTTTGGTGGGAATAGCCTCTATCCACTTGGACACGTAATCCACAACTAGTAGAATGTAGTTATATCCATTGGATGGGGGAAAAGGCCCCATAAAATCTATGTCTCATATATCGAAAATCTCCACTTCTAGTATGTTGGTGAAAGGCATCTCATGTTTCCTTGATATTGTCCCCGTCCTTTGGCATCGATCACAACCAGCCACAAAGTTATAACAATCCTTAAATAAAGTTGGCCAATACAAACCTGATTGCAGTACTTTGATAGCTGTCTTCTTCCCACTGAGAGATTGAAATAAGGATACGCGGCGTTTAGATCCAGCCTATAATAAAACCTAGTCGTCTCTACGAGTAGGTATACTAGTATGATTATCCATTTCTGGTAATGTCGGGGAGGACGTCGAGAGCCATCACGCCCGAACCGCATAAAAGGAAATAACCAGTTCCAGGGGATACATCTCCTAATTATTAAATCTGCATATCTCTTGAACAAGTACGGGTCATCCCACATATAAAATTTTATATCATGAAGAAATTTCTATTTTTGATACCCATTTAAATTTGGTGGGATGACGCATTACGCCAAGTAATTCACGATATCTGCATACCATGGTACCAGAGCATCATTTACAGCCAGTATGCACTCATCTGGGAATTTTTCCTTGATCTCGTCACTTTGATCAACCTTTTCGTTCTCTAGTCTTCACAAATGATCAGCTACCACATTCTCGCAGCCAATACGATCTTTGATCTCCAAATTGAATTCCTGCAACAATAAAACCCAACGTATTAGACGTGGTTTAGCATCTTTTTTATCGAAAAGATAACGAATTGCTGTATGGTCAGTATAAACTATTGTTTTAGTGCCGATGAGGTAAGGATGAAATTTGTCGAATGCGAAGATGATTGCCAATATCTCTTTTTCCGTAGTGGTGTAGTTTTGTTGAGCTTCATCCAGCGTTCGACTTGCATAGTATATTGGCCTTAGCATTTTATCTCTCTTTTGTCCGAGCATAACTCCCACGACATAGTCACTGGCATCACACATTAACTCGAATGGTTGTGACCAATCCGGAGTTACCAAAATTGGTGCACTCGTCAATGTTTTCTTCAATTTTTCAAACGTCAGTGACACTCTTTATCGAACTTGAACTCGGCCTCTTTCTCTAGCAATCGGCTCAACGGTTTGGTGATCTTTGAAAAATCTTTTATGAACCTCCGGTAAAAGCCTGCATGTCCAAGGAAACTTCGGATTGCTTTTTCTGTTTTTGGTGGTGGTAATTTTTCAATTGCCATTATCTTTGCTCTATCTACTTCTACTCCTGCAGATGAAACATGGTGACCGAAAACAATTCCATCTTTTACCATGAAATGACATTTTTCCCAATTTAGAACCAGATTAGTTTCCTTGCATCGCTGCAAAACTTGAGAAAGGTTAGATAGACAAACATCAAAGGAAGTTCCAAAAACTAAAAAATCATCCATAAACACTTCCATCCTATTTTCTATCATATCATGAAAAATAGCCATCATGCAACGTTGAAACGTGGCTGGTGCATTACACAATCCAAAGGCATCCTTCGAAATGCAAAGGGGCTATAGGGACAAGTAAAGGTTGTTTTATCTTGATCCTTCGGAGCAATCGTAATTTGATTGTATCCGAAGTATCCATCAAGGAAACAATAATAATCATATCCTGCTAAACGGTCCAATATTTGATCTATAAACGGGAGGGAGAAATGGTCTTTTCGGGTGGCGATATTTAATTTTCTATAATCAATGCACACACGCCACCCTGTTACCGTTCGAGTGGCTATAAGCTCCTCATCCTCGTTCTTGACCACCGTCATTCCTCCTTTCTTTGGCACCACCTGCACCGGACTTACCCAGTTACTGTCGAAAATGGGATACACAATTCCTGCATCTAGCCATTTTAGGACTTCCTTCTTCACCACCTCCTGCATAATTGGGTTAAGTCTCCGTTGGTTCTGGATTGAAGGTTTATAAGTATCTTCCATCCTTATTTTATGCATAACAACGGAGGGACTTATTCCCTTCAAATCCGAAATGGACCAACCGAGGGCATGCTTATGTTCTCTCAACACACGTAAATTTTTTTCTAATTGAACTAAGTTTAGAGATGAGGAAATGATTACCGGATTGCTTTATCACTTCCCAAAAATGCATATTGGAGATGATCCGGAAGTTGCTTCAATTCTAGAATGAACCCGGTGCTTTTCGTGTCTGGAGTCGGCTCTTTTCAGTCAGGCATGGTCTGACCGTGCTCCTCAGCACGATCATGCTCGATCTGTACACAAGCCATTGGTCCGGGCACGATTGACCGTGCCGTGGGGCACGGTCGTGCCCCATTGTCCAGGCCTGATCCTCTGTCGGGCACGGTCTGACCATGCTACTTAGCACGGTCGTACCCGTTCTTCTACCTTCTCTTTGTTTTTCATTTCCTCGTTTCTTCTCTTTTCCTCCATATTTCTTTCTTGATATTTCCTGTAGCGCTTCCAAGCAATATACATAGTCGATGACCTCCTCATTTTCAGAATCAAGGTTTTCTGCTCGAGTTTGTAAAGATTCCTTCAAGCAAAATTCCAACGCATCCTTTGACAAGATTCGCTCCATTTGATCCTCCACACATACATCCTCTACTCCAATGAAGCTATAAGTTTCATTTTCATCATAGAATCTCATGGCCTTGTAAATGTTGAACAGGATGTGTTCGTCATTCACTCTCAAGGTAAGCTCTCATTTTTACACATCAATCAATGCTCGTCCCGTAGCTAAGAATGGTCATCCTAAAATAAGGGGCACAACATGATCTTTCTCCATGTCCAGAACTACGAAATCCACTGGGAAGATGAATCGATCAACTTTGACTAGCACGTCCTCAATGATCCCCTTGGGATAAGTTATCGATCTATCAGCTAATTGCAACGTGATTGTGGAGGGTTTCACTTCACCAAGACCAAGCTTCTTGAAAATGGATAGCGGCATCAAATTTATGCTTGTTCCTAAGTCACACAAAGCCTTGTCAAAACTTGATTCTCCAATCACACAAGGGATTGTGAAGCTCCCTGGGTCTTTAAGCTTTTGTGGCAACTTTTGTTGTATGATTACAGTGCATTCCTCCGTAAGATTCACTCTTTCATAATCCGTAATTTTTCTCTTCTTTGACATGACATCCTTCAAGAATTTTGCATAATTTGGCATCTGTTCCAACGCATCTGCAAAAGGAATGTTAATGTGAATTTTCTTGAAAATTTCCAAAAATTTAGCGAATTGAGCATCTAGCTTTTTCTTTTGAAAACATTGAGGAAAAGGAAGAGAAGTAGTAAATGGGAATGAAGGGTAAGAATTTGATTTTGGCTTTGCAGCCCCTTTTTGTTCGACTTCAGCTTCCTTTTGCTCCGCCACTTCTTCATCCTCTTTCTTCTCGTTCTCATCTTCCTTCACCACTGGCATGCTTGGTCCTTCATATTCCATTCCACTTCTCAATTGGATTGCCTTGCACTACTCCCTTGGGTTGATTTCGGTAGTGCTTGAATATTGTCCCTTTTTATGTTGATTCCCTATGTTTTCAGCCATCTGCCCTACTTGTAACTCCAAGGCCTTCATCCGTGCATCAAATTTTTCTTCCATTCTTGTGAATCTATCTCGTGATTCATTCACAAATGCACCTACTAAATCTTCAAGTGCCGGTTTCTTTGGTTCATCAATAACTCCATTTGTAACAGAAAAACCTGGAGGTGGTTGCAAAACATTCTTGTTATTTGCATAAGAGAAATTTTCATGATTCACCCCTCTGTGTTTATACTGATGCATCCCCCTATTCCGAAAGTTTTGGTTGTTTCGGAAGCCTTGGTTGTTGTAATTTTGCCCATTCATATAGTTGACATCTTCTACTTCTTCTTGTTGGGTAAAATCATATCATCGACTCCCAACACTTCCTACGTTTTGAGTTTGAACCTTTGCCAGTGCAGATACTTGATTTATGAGAGCTGCTATTTGTGAGGACAATGCGGACAATTGATCTTGACCTTGAATCTCAGCCACTTTCCTATACGTGTTCCTCTCAAACGGCCATTGGTAGCTGTTTGTTGCCATTTCCTCCAAGATATATATTGCCTCGTCTAGACTCTTTGCTAATAAAGCTCCTCCTGCCACTGTATCTATCATTGCTCTCGTTGATCAAAACAGTCCATTGTAGAAGAAACAGACTTGTTGATCCTCAGGGAATCCATGTTGAGGACATCTTCTTAACATATCTCTGAATCTTTCCCAAGCTTCGCCCAAGGATTCCCCATCAAATTGCTTGAACTGTGTAATCTCACTCTTCAACTTCAATGTCTTGCTTGGTGGAAAGTACTTGAATAGAAACTTCTTACTTAAACCATCCCATGTAGTAATTGAGCCTGAAGGGAGTGAATTGAACCACAACTTTGCTTTATCTCGTAGAGAGAAAGAAAACAATCTTAGTCTTATAGCATCATCAGAAACACCATTCATCTTGATTGTGTCACAAACATCAAGAAATTATGCCAGATGCGCATTGGGGTCATCTAAATGGCTTCCCCCAAACTGGTTTTGCTGAACCATAGCGATCAGACCCGGCTTCAACTCAAAATTGTTTGCTCGAATAGGTGGTCGCACAACCCCCCTTCCATTTTGTTGAGGTTGAATGTAATCTCTTATGGGTCTCTGAGCACCCACTTGTGGTGCTTGATTCACTCCGTGTTGATTGTTTAAGAAGTGTGAATTTTGGCTTGAAAATGTAGTATTCTTAGGACATGTGGTTTCTAAGGATGGGATTGTAACGCCCTGTTCCCTTTAAAATTGGAAATAGGTCATCACCCTTTACTTATTTAGAAATTAAAGGAATATAATTACTTTCTAATATACAACAAAATACTTAAAATGAAGATACGAGAGCTATATGCATATTTTTTTTAAAACCGTAACACATATACATATATATATATATCCAAAACTAGATCGTATCTGTTCACTAATTTATTTTAGCTACACCCGCAAGTGTATGGTGTAAATTGTAGGAGTGGTGAGCAAGGTCGATCCCACAGAGACTATCTATCTAAGCACTAATTAACTACTCAAATCCGGTTCTCAATTTTATCTAAGGAAGTCAATTCTCATCAATTTCAGATTAATTCGACAGAAACAATAATTATGTAAATAAATCAACTCAATAACCACAGAGATCTAAATCAGGTTCTAGAACATGCGTTCATCTAATTTTCATCAAGACATCACTTTAACCAATTCAAGTTCATTAATCAATCATTCTATATGAGCAATCACATATATCAATTAATAGCTCTCCCGAGTCAATTAATAAGTTGATCATTATGCCATCAGAGGTATCCCTACTCAATCTGATAGAAACATAACAACTCCCAAAAGTACCCAAGATTGATATCTCATCACATAAATTCCTTAATCTCCCGATCTAAGTATCTTTATGTGTCATGTATTTATTCTTTCATAATTAAATCTCATCTCCCAAATTTTGATTCAATTATTAAAATATGCTCAATTATTGGCCAGATAATCAAACAAACAATCAACTCATAAACACACAAATACGATGAATGATTATGAACATTGAATTAAATTAAAGATCCATCAACATTCGAATCAGATTACTAACAAGCCCTAGAAACCATAGAAATGAGCTAGACATGATTATCGACAAACTCATAGACAAGATTGAAAATATCATATCCACTAAACCAACAAGAGAGGACAGATTAAAATCTTAGCGACGATGATCTCGCGCTTCTTTCAGTTGTTGAATTCTTGTTCTTCTCTCTCCGTGCTTCTTCTCTCTGCCTCTTTTCGCCAATTCCCCTCATCTTTTCACTTTTGAAGTCTTTTATATTAATTAGAGAATGAAAATACACAAACAAAATAGAATTTGTGGCACACCCGGGCACGATCGTGCTACACGGCACGGTCGTGCCCCATCCTTCAGCTTCAAGTCCCCATCATGCATAGTTTGGCCGTGCTATTTAGCACGGTCGTGCTCTTCTATTGAGCCATTTCACTCGAAACTTGCACTTTTCCTCGTTAAAACCATGAAACTAAGCATAAACCCGTCAAATGCATCTTATATACGAATAATCTCAATAATCACCACAAAAACGTAGCCAACACATTCAAATGAATACATAAACATACGCAAAAATAGGTGAAAATTGACACTTATCAGTATCTTACCCACATTTCTAGGTAAAATGTTCATACCAAAAGCCTATCTAAAATTACACGACAAACATATATACATGACAGGATACAAGTTTAAGCCCATAGTTTATCACACTATACATATTTAACAACTTATTATTCTCGAAACGAAACATTATTCTAGTACAATTTTATAGATACAGTGATAAGTCAGCCATCCTGCTACACAACTACGTCATCAGCTGCCGAGCCTGAAAATATAAAAAGTAGCATCATGAGACTCCTCCGGAGAGGGATTCCAGTGGGATAATTGTACTCTCTAATACATATTGAAGCAATTAAATTAATTAGCACATATTACATGTTCTTTGAGCACGCTCACCCTGGATCATACATAACATAAAGGAATGTGGAAGTCGCTCGCCCACTAAACCATGCTTTCGTAGACCAAGCATTTTCGCCCATATGGTTGTCGCCCGATAGTGAAGCAATTACCGGTTATAGCTACGGAGCTTTAGCCGTAGATTTTTATACATAACTATTTAATTTAATTATCAGCACATAGTAAAGTGTAGAAGTTACTCACTTGAAAGCTGAGGGTGCAAGGATTGCTTCTAGATTCACCAATCGTCTCAATTACACTCGATACACTTAACTGTTTAGACAATTATGTTGTATACACACTCATTTGTAACTTATATTTAGGTTATCTTAACCTAAAATATAGTCATTTACTAACTTAAGGACAATAAATCATTCTAAGAGCATATATATTAGCATGATTTTATACACTTTATTCAAGCATACAAATATATTAACCATACCTCATTTAATACATACTTGATTCCTATATGAAATTCTAAACATGATCATTGTAACAACCGAAATAAAATTCAACTATATAAAATGTCTCGAAAATTTTCTACAATTAAAATGAGATGTATAATAATAATAATAATAATAATAATAATAATAAATTTATTACACAAATAAAATGGAAAAGAAATAAAAGAAATAAAAAATTTACATATATAGATATATACATATACGCACTCAATGCATACATCTAAGTATAATATATACAATTATTCTTATTTATATATATATGTATATAAGTATACATTATATATATTATCTTATTATATATATATATATATGACAAATAAGGGAATGAAGTTTGATTTTTGGATTGAAAAGTCAACAAAGGTGGCTTACTCTCTCTCTCCATAAGAAATGATACACTTTCTCTCTCTTCTACACTGTCTCACCCACGTCTCTCTTTCTTCTTCTCACCAAGTTTGCTTCTCTTTTTCCTTTTTCCATCTTATCTCTTCCCTTATTTTCTTTTCCCTCTACGTGCACTTGTGGAGCTGTGTTGATGGGTGTGTGGTTATTTAGTTGAGAAGGGGAAAGATCGAGGCTTCCGGCGTTGGACGGGATGGTGGCCGGTGCTCGTTTCTACCGGCAACTGGAGATGGTCGAGCCATCATGGGAGCAGTGGTGTTGCTGCTGAATATTTATGTGTGTTGATGGGTTTATGTGCGTGGGTATGAGGATTTTGTGTTCGATGGTGGGAATGGCCGGCGATATGGTGTCGCCGGCAGCAAGGAGCGGTGGTGCGAAGGGCAGCGAACGGCGGCTGGGCTGGAGGGCGGCTGGGCTGCTGCAAAGTTGCTGTGTGTGTGACTATGAGCTTGTGTATAAGGGTGTGTATATATATATGTATTTGTGCTGGGTGTTGGGGGGTTCAAGTGTCGCCGGCGAAGCAAGCCGCCGGCAGCGGCGGTGGCCGGACAACTGCAGGAGGAAGGCAAAGCAGGGGGCAGAGGGGAAATGGAGGCGGATGGCTGGGATAGGAGGGGAGATTGTGGTAATGGCATTCTTAGTAATTTTGTTTGAATTCTAAGGGTAATTCACAATTTAAATGTTGCTGGAAATTTTGAAAATTAAGTATAGTAATTTCTGAAATTTTATAATTAAGCTTTAGATAATTAAAGCATGCTTTAAGGCTTAATTCATGTATAATGATCAAGGAAATATGGAAACTAATTAAATTACATAGTTTTCTTGAATAATTGATTATGATATATATATTATTTGCTTAATAAATTATGGAATTTTAATGATATGTTTGTAGTTAATATTAACTTATATATATATTGGAATTATGAATGTTGTTATATACTTAATAAGAATTTTTACCATGAAACAAAAATCGAACTTTAATTAATTGATAAAGATAAGTTATAAATTTAATTTTTATAAATTATGCTTTAAGTATCATAATTAGGTAGATAAATATCGGACTTTGAATTTAATAAAATGATATAGATGTTTTCTTAGAATTTGAAGATATTATAAGTTTCTTATTATAATTATTGAATTCATAGAAAAATAACGTTTTTAATTTTCGAACGTATTGAATTTATAACTATTATTTCATTGGTAAATAAAATTTGATAAATAAGATGAGTTTTAATTAAATGATAAAGAAAGATAATATAAATTAAATTATATTGCTTGAATTTATTTATATGATTAATTAGGGTATAATTTATAGATTTTATTTAATTAATTAAGAAAGTATAGCTTAAGCTAAATTTTTGGAATTTAGTGTTATTGCATTATTTATTATAAATTTTAACTAAAGATTTATTAGGAATTATAAGTTAAATCTATGTTTCGCAAGATTGTTTTTGAGACTAAAAATTATAAATTTATAAATATTATGCTAATTAAATGAATTTTACGATTTAATTATTATTTCTAATTTAAGCATAAATAACCCTAAATTCATATTTATTTTAATCCGAATTATTAATTTCGAATCAAACTTTATAGATTATAAATTATATATGGAATTATAAAATAGGTTATATTTAATTACAAATTAGGGTTTACCTTAAAATGTTATTTTAATTAATTCGATGATAATTCGATTAAAGTCTAAGTCGACCCTTATATTTGTAGACGATACACCGGAGTTTTCGCCGTAGATGGTTTGGGAATCTAGAAGATTTTTGACCAGCTGTTCTACAGGTGGAGAAAAGTGCTAAGTCGGTATTTATATTCCTTTCAAAATATTTAAATTACGGATTTTATTATGCTATATGAAATGTGTTGGGTTTATGTGCTGAATATATGAAATGTTATTATATGATGAAGGTGAATCTTATTCTATGTGAAACGCGCCATATTGAAGTGCCTATGAATAAACGTGCTATGACGTATGATGATTTGAAAGTTGGTGTTTTGTTCAGTACATGTGCTTCTATGTGTATGTTTGATATGTGAATTTTATTATGTGATTGTGATGAAATTATGTGTGCATGTGCATGCGTATGCAAGGCGGCTAAGGCCGTATATGACGGCTGATCACCGTATTATGACGGGTAATACCCGTAAAGAATATGTTTTCATGGCGGCTGTGGACCGCAAAATGCTTTCATGACGGCTAAGTACCGTAATGACGGTTAATAACCGTAAAGAAATGTTTTCACGACGGCTAAGAATCGCAAAATGCTTTCATGACGGCTAAGCACTGTAACTATGTGAAAATTGATGATTGAATGTGAATGATGGATTATATGTTTCCATAGCGGCTGAAAACCGCATATGTTGCAAGACGGTTAAAAACCGTAAATGTGGGAATGAAAGTGACATGTTTGAAGATGAATGATGTTGATTGTGAAGAATGCTTATATTTGAATTAATTATAAGTCATGTGATGGATGCTTACATTATAAAGTGATCTATTTTTCTACGATTTTTATTAAAATACAAACGTTTTACGAAAATCTGTTATATGTAATAAAATGGTGTTTTGGTGTATGTATAAAATCTTTGGAAATTATTTTATATCCTCCCGAGTTTCCCTAACCCACTGAGTGTATTTCAAACACTCACCCCTCTTTTAAAATGTTTTTCAGTTTAGGGATTTTTAAGGCGTGGAGTGCGAGTGGTGGATGCTGGTAGCCGATGAGCAAAGGTTAAAGAACCTTTTTATTTTAAAATGATTAATTTCATATATTTAAGGAATGTATGTTTTATAATTATTCAGGATTTTATTTATCTTTGTTCTATTTAAAGAGTGAAATTCTTTTGAAGAGGAAATTTTTTTTAGTGAGTAACGTCTCGGTTAAGATTTATTTACAAAAGAATCGGGGCGTTACAATCATATCATAACTAAAACATTGAAGTGAAAATAGCATATGAATAAAATATCATACTTATGATATAAAATTTTTAGACACTTAAATTAGTGATTCTAGGCATAAAATGACACATAAGGCCACAACAATTTTAATAATTCATAGGTGATTCAAAAAATGACAAGAATATTTACATAGTCACATAATAGTGTTAGATATCATATTCTGAAAATTCACAATTTTTCAGAGTGTACATATATAAATAAAGTTAGTTCTATAAACTAGTTTTTCACTTCAATTTCAACTCAAAATCAGTTTATATTGAAATTTTTTTCAAATATTATAGGATACATAAAACAATTTTATATTTTCAAAGAATTTAAAAAATATATTGAAGTAAAACATATAAAAATATCAACTAAAATTAAGCTTTACATAATTAGTTATGAATTTTCTAAGTTGGCTGAAAACAGGGCACTTTATATGCTAAAAACATGTTTTCTTACAAAACTCTTCATAAACTGTACGAGGCTTCCACATTTATGAGGTAAATTTCAACATGTCCTTAAGAGTCTGTACTATATAACATACTAAAATATCACATGTGAACTCAAAGCCTAAAACAGAGCGAATCTGTCACAGAACATGACTATGTTTGAAAAATCATAATAAATTGAATTTATGTCCAAATATTCTAAAATTTAACAAATATGTTCTTCACTTCATATATTAGAACTTAGCTAAAGGGTTTAGGCATAAAAAATTTCTATACACTTACGAATTTCTCAGAACATACCTGCAGTTTTTTCATTTCTTACACATGCATTATTTTTGCATATTCAAGCAATTTAGATACATAAAATTCTAAACCTAATGCCAAAAAAACATCTTTAGATCTTCTAATATATGCTATAAGTCATGAAATATCATAATTCATAGAACAAATTAGAAAGTTTAAGCCAAAATACCTTCAAATCGAGAGAGAAGAAGGGCGTTCTTCCCTTTTTGGAAAAGGTTCTCTTGCTCTTCTATTTGCAACCTTTCTTTCATTTTTTTCTTCTTCATATGATTCATCACAGCATATCATATATATTATAAGGATTAGCACATGAAATAGGAGGTGTAGGAGAAGGTTCTACCAACTAGACCAATAATGCATGTAATAGCAATTTCATGTAATATAATAATGCATAAGATATTTATTTCCTTTTTCCTTTTCATTCTTTATTTATTTTTTTTCTTCTTCTTCTTCTTATATAATATATATATATATATATAGATATATGTATTTTACTTACATAAAGATATAAAAATTAATATAACAATAATGCTAAATTAGCCTAACATATACAAAAGAGGTAATTGATTTATATAATTTACTTATGTTAAGAACATATTTTTATACACATTATGATGCATAAATTCATGTTCAAGCAATCTATGTTTCATCACATAGAATAACATATAAAGATCATAATTAAAGTTTCATAAAACTAAAGTATTTACGACATAAACGAGTAGATTAATATATATAAAAAAACTTAATATCATATTTATGCATCTAAACTTATTTATTATCTTATCTTTTACCTTCATTCATGCCTGACAAGTGAATTGAGATCAAGCTCGGTTTTCTCCATGAGTAATCCTGCAAAAACCTTTAAAATCTCGAAAGAGATATTAGATCATAAAGATTTTAAAATCATCGATCATAAAATGATTTGTAAATCATAACATTAAATAATATAAGAACTTGCACTTAAATCATTTATACTTGAACGATAAAAGAAATTTTTATAAAATATGCAATGTAGGGTTTTCTTGAAAATGAGGTGTTATAACTCGCCCCACCTTTTTTTTAAAATTTTGTCCCGAAATTTGGTTAAACAACTCTGGGTACTTACTAAGAATTTTGTCCTCACGTTCCTAAGTGTTGGTCCCAAGTGGTGTCCGAGGTTCAGAGGGGGGGTGAATGAACCTTGGTCGCTTTTACAAATCTCTTGAAAAACTTACTGTGTTCTGCAAGTTACTTGAACTTGCAGTACGAGACGGTTGCGCTTACAGCACTAGGATGCAGTGCTGCACACTGTAACTAGAGTTCTATACGCAGCGAAAAAATAGGTTTTATAACACAAGGCTGGTTTTCTCAAATATGATCCTTTTCAAAACGTTTTATGCTTGTGACAGAGATAGAAATATGTATAAGATAAAACACATATAAGAAAGCAATAAAACACTTATGGCTTATAGTGGTTCGAAGGTGGTGTAATCCTTCTATGTCCACTCTACTGCTACCTCGAGCAGGAATTTGTTAAGCAAGATTGGTTTACAGGACTTTCCTAACAATCTATCAACTTTACAAAGCAAAACACCTACTAGAGTCCTGCATACACACAGCAACTGCAAACTCTAAAGGCTAACCCACACAGGGTTTCAAACTCCCACACGGGGAAGCTGCCTAACTTTAGACAACTATACAAACAGCAAGGATCTCTCTTATCAACTGTTCGACACCTAAAACAACCTAAGCACACAGCAACAATGTTAAAAAGGTATATGGTTTTGTTCTTCAACTGGTGCGGTAAAGTGAGCTTCTGAATCCTTCAGAGGATATTCTAGCTTTGAACTTATTTCACTTCACAGAGGTTGAGTGATTGAAACTGAGAGTAGATTTTAGAATAGCTTGAATGCTTGAGAGTTTTTGCGTAAATGTTTCAGTAGTCAGCTTCAGGGTTGCTCATCCTCTATTTTTACTTGTATGAGAAATATCCGTTGAAGGAGATATCTCTCGTTTGAATTTATTGTACTTGATCAAAGGCATGACTCATATTTAATGCGACTTGACTTTCTCTTTCGGAGTATTTAATGCGGCAGTTGTAGCTCACAGCTTTCTACAACACGTCAGTCCACGTGGCATCTTTGTATTTGCTCCGTCTCTGCAACTTTGATCTTCTCTAAAACAGCTCTATTTATTCTTGCTTGGATCTTTATTCCTCGTACTGCATGTATCCTTCCTCGTATTGCAGGATACTTATATTGTTTGTTATAGGCACTGTTTGACTGTTTGAGCAGTAAGCTTCGCACTGTATCCTAGGTCTGCTTACAGTTGATCATTCTTTGCAATGCTGCTGTAACTTCGACCTTCTTGCAGTATCTTAATACAGTACTGCTGTATCCTTTCTTGCAGTATTCCTTTAACTTTTTCTTGCAGCGATGCTGCATGCCGTTCTTTCTTACTTTGCTGCATTACTATATTTGCCTTCTTGCAGTAGCTTCGTTCTGAATTTCTCGATGTAACATAATACTTATGCAAACCTCCATCTTTCAACACCTATAACTAAACTCAAGCCTAGTCTATGTTTTCACGTAAACATTGTGAAAAATGGGGTACTCAAAACTTCCTATTACATATCTGTTTTGTCTCATCAAAATCTAAACACTAAAATCCCACCACCATGTTACTTCATCCTCCCTATGTCTATTCCATTGTACCAAAACTAATGGTATATCTCTATTACTCAAAGTCTTAATTTTTTTACTGATAATAGACACAGCTTGCTCTTCGTAAGTTAGGTCTTTCTTAATCTCAAATGGTTCAAGCGTAATTTGATGGCTAGGATCTGATATATAATTTCATAGCATTGATACATTAAAGACGTCATGAACTGTAGATAAATTTGAAGTAAGGGCAAGTCGATAAGCAACACCTTCAATACGTTCTAAGATTTTAAACGATCCTACAAATCTTGGTCTCAACTTCTTTTTTTTTTCCCAAAATGGATTATCCCTTTAACCGGTGTAACTTTAAGTAACACCTTTTCACCAATCTCAAATTGTAGATGCCTCCTCCGCAAGTCAGCATAAGATTTTTGTCGATCCTCTGCCATCTTAATTCTTTCTCGAATCTTAGTGATTGTTTCTGTGGATCTCTGTATGTAGCACCTAGAATTTTTTTTTATATAAATAACCATATAATATATATATTGCCTTAATGTATATATAGCTATATGATATAACTATATCATATTAATGTGTATAAGCATAGAATTAGATAAGCAAGTATAAGTCAAGATCTTCTAGAAGCCCACAATCATGGAGAAAGGTTAGCAAGGTATGGGATAAAGCTATCAATTTAAATTCCTCACTTATAGTTATCTCGCATTTCACTCTCTTCTCCATTTAGAGCAAACAAGCCATCTCTTTCTTCCCTCTCTTCCATACACTTTGCAACCACGTTGACCACCATTTCTACCACCGATCATCAGTTTTTTTGACAAGATAATTGGACAAAATAATAGACCTCGAAATAATAGATAATCGAAACTTCGAAACACAGCCGTCTCCTTCTCGCACGGGTGCGAGAGAAGTGGCTGCTCTCTCTCTCTTTTCCTCTCTATAGCTCTGCCATTTCTGGAGTTGTCCCTGCTATTTCTGTGCTGCCATTTTTGCCGTTGGGTTGAGTGTAGTCGGTGCTGTGTTGCGTCGGTTTTGGGGCTGTGAGTCGCCGCTTACAGCGGCGGCGTGTGGGTGTGTTTGAGTCAAGGTGTGTGTGCAGTTGTGTCTGTGTGCGTGAGTGTTGGTTACTGTGGTGAAGTAGCCGGCGCTGAGTTGCACCGGCAGGTGTGTTGTTAGGCGTCGCTTTCGGCGGTACTGATGTGGGCGGGTATGCAAGCCACCGCTGTGTACAGCGGCGGCAGAAATGGCTGCAAGCAGGGGGGTCGCGTCGGTGTCGGGTGGGGTTTGGTTGGGCTAGGAGAGGTCGCCGACGACTTCCAGTCGCTGGCAGAGGCGAGCCGGTGGTGGCAGCAGTGGCAGGCGGTGGTGACAGGAGTTGCTAGAGCATGGGAGATCTATTTTGGGGGGAAGGACTTCATTTTGTAAATTGGATAAAAGGGGGGTTAAATTGCAAATAGCAACTTTGAGCAAATTAGAATTAAACCCTTAGAAATTATATGAAACTTCAATTTACTCCCTTAAGAATTTTAAAGCATGTTTTAAGGCCATAAATTATGTGTAATGACAAATGAACCCTTGAAAATTATTGAAATTACATAGCTTTCCCTATTATTTGATGATATTATGCATTTTCTCCTATTATTTGATGATTACAGAATTAAACAGAGTTTGGTAAATGAAATCGAGCTTTATAAAAATGACAAAGAAAGATTATATTAATTAATATTATGTTAATTAGACCTCTTTATATCACCAATTAGGATATAAAACCCTAGATATCTTATCGAAATAATTAAGGAAACTTAGGTTTAGAAAGGATTTTGGACTCGAGTAATATTATGTTATTTATTATATTTTTTTTAGCTAAAGATTTTATTTGGAATTATAAGTTAGACCCTATGTTTAGCAAGATTTCTTTTGAGACTAAATTATAGACCTTAGAAATATTATGCTAATTAAATTATTTTACGATTTAATTATTATTTCTAATCTAAGGTTAAATAACCCTAAATTCATATCTATTTTAATTCGAAATCTTAATTTCAAATCGAACTTTATATATTACGAATTATACATATTTAATTATAAAATAGGGTTTACCTTAAAAATATTATTTTATTAAATCAATGATAGTTCGATTAGATTCTAAGTTAAAACTTGATGCTTGTAGGTGATACGCAGGAGTTTGCACCCTAGATATATTTGGGATCTAGAAGCTTTTTGATCAGCTGCTCAATAGGTGGGGAAAAATGCTATGTCAGTATTTATAATTCTTCCGAAATATTATACTATGTGAAATGTGACATGTTTAAGTGCATATGAATAATGTGTTATGAATGATGATGAATGGAAAATTAAACGTTTATTTTATGCAAATACGCATGAAAAATATGTGACTTACTTGAATTATGTGATTTGCGGTAAAAACCGTATCTATGACGGTTAAGAACCGTATCTATGGCGGCTAAGAATCGTATCTATGGCAAGAACTGCATCTATGGCCGCTAAAAACCGTATCTATAGCGGTTAAGAACCGTAAATTTTTAAATATGCAATTGATATGAATGTTTATGAAAGAGATATGTTTACATGTGCAAAGATATGATTGAAAGTGATTAATATGTATGTTATGAATTTAATCCCTTATTTTACAACGTGATCCCACTGAGTGTATTTTTATACGCTCACCCCCTTTATATGTTTTCTTTTATAGATTCGGATGTTGGGAGCAGAATGTGAAGAAAGATGCATATATTTTGCTGTAATTAAACAAATTATTTTTGAAGGGTTGTAAAATTAAGCCTGATGGCCCGTATATTGATGTTTTGCTACTGTCTCTGATGACTTAAACATTTTATGTAAATTATGTAGTTTGTATGGATATTTTATCCTTCGGTTTTTAGTTTGTTGTAAATTGTTGGACGCCCAAAATGACAAGAATTTATATTTTTATATTATTTCGAAAATGGGGCGTGACACTGTATTAGCTCTAGGCCCAAAATCTTTCTTATTCCAGCATCATCCCAATGAATTTGTGTTCTACGTCTTCACCCTATAGTGCTTCATTCGAGGCCATTCCAATAGTTGTTTGGAAGCTGTTGTTATAAGCAAATTCTACTAGAGATAAATGATCTTCCCAACTTCATCCAAAGTCTAAAACACATGTTTTAAGAAGATCTTTTAAAATTCGGTTGACTCTTTCTGATTGCCCATCTATTTGAGGATAGAAACCCGTGCTAAAGTTCAGCTTAGTACTCATTGCTGACTGTAAACTCTTTCAAAATTTCGAAGTAAATCTTGGATCTCTATCAGATACAATCAAAACTGGAACTCCATGTAACCGAACTACTCGATCAATGTATAACCTTGCAGTTGGTTCATCGAATACGTCATCTTGATTGGTATAAAGTGAGCTAATTTTGTTAGTCTGTCAACAATTACCCATATAGCTTCATGTTGCTTAGGGCTTCTTAGTAGTCCCGCAATGAAATCTATTGTCACGTGCTCCCATTTCCATTCGGGGATTTCCAACGGGTTCAACAATCCTGATGGTCGTTGATGATCAAATTTAACACTTTGGCATGTAAGACATTTTCTTATGAATTGTGCAATAATTTATTTCATGCCCCTCCACCAAAAGTTACTCCTGAGATCCCTATACATTTTTGTTTCTCCAGGATGTGCTGTATAAGGTGTGGCATGAGCTTCCCTCATTATCTCATCCCGTAACTCATTGTTCTTTGGTACAAAAATTCTGCCTCTGAATTCCAAAGCTCCTTCTGAGGTTATTGAAAAATCCTTAGTTTTCTCTTCTTGGATTTTATTGTGCATTAGGTTGATAAATTTGTCACCCTTTTGAGCCTCGATTATTTGTTCTCTTAATGTTTGCTAAGCTATCATAGTAGTTAACATCATCTTTGACTGCTCTGGTTTGACAATTGTTAGCTTCAATCTGCCAAATTCTTGAATCAATTTTTCTTGCTGAGTAGGTAAAATTCTAATTGACCTTCTTATTTTCTATTGAGTGCGTCTGCTACTACATTTGTCTTATCTGGGTGGTAGAAAATCGTACAATCATAACCATTCACCAATTCTAACCACCTCTATTGGCGCATATTAAGTTCCTTTTGGGTGAAGAAATACTTTAAACTTTTATGGTCTGTATACACTCCACATTTTACTCCGTACGAGTAGTTTCTTCATATCTTCAATGCATGTATGACTACTGCTAATTCCAAGTCATGTGTCGGATAGTTTTGCTCATGCAGTTTCAATTGGTGAGATGCGTAAGCTATAACATTCCCATTTTGTATTAGTACACATCCTAACCCCGACTTACAGGCATTCGTATATATATCAAACTCTTTCGATCCATCTGGTATTTTTAAGACTGGTACAGTTGTCAAACTTTTCTTAAGCTTTTGGAAACTGATTTCACACTCTGGTGACCATTTGAATTTCTCATTTTTATTTGTGAGTTGTATGAGTGGTTTTGCAATTCGCAAGAAGTTTTGGATAAACTTTCTATAGTATCCTGCTAGACCCAGAAAACTATGTATTTCATTGACATTTGTCAGAGTCTTCCAGTTTAGGACTGCTTCAACCTTGGTAGGATCCACCTCAATCCCTTGAGCCGTGATGATATGTCCTAAGAAATTTACTTTGCTCATCCAGAATTCACATTTGCTAAACTTAGCATACAACTTCTCTCGTTGCAAAATTTCTAGAACTGTTTTGAGATGTTCTTCGTGTTCTTTTGCATCCTTTGAGTAGATCAAGATGTCATCAATGAACATAATGACAAACTTATCAAAGTATTTGTGAAATACACAATTCATCATGTCCATGAAAATAGCAGGTGCATTGGTCATTCCGAAAGGCATTACAGTAAACTCGTAATGCCCATAACAAGTTGTGAAAGCAGTCTTTGGAATATCACTTTCCTTGACTTTTAATTGGTGATATCCAAATTTGAAATCTATCTTTGAAAATACTCCAGCATTCTTCAGTTGATCAAATAAGTCTTCGATCCTTGGTAGAGGGTACTTATTCTTAATCATCCATCGGTTAAGTTCCCGATAATCAATACACATTTTCAATGAATCATCTTTCTTCTTTACGAACAAAACTGGTGCTCTCCATGGAGAGACCACTACAAGAATTTTTGCCTTTAACAACCCCCCTTTAACAACCCTTTTAATGAATTTGTGTTGTCTTTTGGGTTTTTACAACCCTTTTTCAGAAAAGCGTTGTCTTTTTTCCAAAAAATCGCCATACGACAACAGTCAAAAATGAAACGACAACGCTTTTTAAGTAGGGTTGTTAAATGGCGTTTTTTTGGCTATACGACAACCCTTTTTTGCAACGCTTTTGAGCGTTGTCTTTTCTTAGAATTTTTTTTTTTACAACCCATTATGCAACCCTTTTTAAGTAGGGTTGTTACATGGCCTTTTTTGACTATAGGACAACCCTTTTTTGCAACGCTTTTGAGCGTTGTCTTTTCTTAAAACATTTTATTTTATTTTACAACCCATTATGCAATAATTGTTTTTTAATATAATTATTTTTTAATTAACTTAAATTTAAAACATTTAATTAATTTATAATGTTATCTTATATTACATTATTTGCATTAATATTATCTTATATGAACAAATTCATTATTTTAGAAAATAGTATTTTTATAAAATACTATTTTGAATTAATTAACAAATTAATTACACCTAATTAAGTATTACTCTCATCCTATTATATAATAATACAAAATTTGAATATTATTTTAAAACATGATTCGAAAATTGTATTTTATAATTCATAATTCATAAATTATGAATTTTTTTGTAAAAAAAATAAAGATAAAATTATTGTGTTTTAAAATTAATACAAAAAGTATAAAAAAAAGATATATATATATATATATATCAATTAATTAAGACTATATAAAAAATTTAATGATACAAGGATAAAAAAAATATACATTTATTTATTTGAAAAATATAAAAATTTGTATTACATAATAATATAAAAATTATATATTATTATTTTAGAAAATAAAGATAAATGAGTTTGGTTTTAATTTGAACCAAAAATTATTTTACAACAAAAAAAAAACAATACATATATTAATTTGAAAAATATAAAAATTTGTATTACACAATAATATAAAAATTATATATTATTATTTTAAAAAATAAAGATAAAATGAGTTTGGTTTTAATTTGAACCAAAAATTATTTTATAACAAAAAAAAAATACATATATTAATTTGAAAAATTTAAAAATTTGTATTACAGAATAATATAAAAATTATATATTATTATTTTAGAAAATAAAGATAAAATGAGTTTGGTTTTAATTTGAACCAAAAATTATTTTACAAAAAAAAAAAACAATACATATATTAATTTGAAAAATATAAAAATTTGTATTACATAATAATATAAAAATTATATATTATTATTGTAGAAAATAAAGATAAAATGAGTTTGATTTTAATTTGAACCAAAAATTATTTTACAAAAAAAAAAACAATACATATATTAATTTGAAAAATATAAAAATTTGTATTACATAATAATATAAAAATTATATATTATTATTTTAGAAAATAAAGATAAAATGAGTTTGGTTTTAATTTGAACCAAAAATTATTTTACAACAAAAAAAACAATACATATATTAATTTGAAAAATAAAAAAATTTGTATTGCATAATAATATAAAAATTATATATTATTATTTTAGAGAATAAATATAAATTAGTTTGGTTTTAAAATTAATACCAAAAACATAAATTATTTGAAAAAATTATTTTACAAAATAAAAAAAAGATATAAAAATGATTAATTAAAAGAATAATATGAAAAAAAAATTTAAATATGTGTAATTGAACCATAAACTATTTTTCAAAATAAAAAAACATACATATATTAATTGGTCAATACAATTTTTTTTATATAATAATACAAAATTTATATATTATTTTAATTAAATTAAAGTTGAAAATTTTAATTATTTTATGATGTTATTTTATATTATTTGCATTAATATTATCTTATATATATGAACAAACTCATAATTTTAAAATATTAGTATGTTTATAACATATATTAAAAATATGCACTAGTATATTTTATAATTGTCTTAATATGAAATTAGATTAAATATTATTAAACATATTAATTATTCATTAATCTTCCAATTATATATTAATTAGTCATTAATTATATATGTATATATATAATTAGTTAATAAAAGAAATACATATATAATATAAATACGTAAAGTACTAGTAGCCTAGTGGTTCAAGGTCTTACAAAGGTCACGAGTACGAATCCTAGACAACGCACATTTTATTTCTCATGATGTGGCAATGATGTGTCAAAATTTGATGACGTGGAAGATGATGTGGCAATGATGTGTCCAAAATATGTTGATGACGTGTCACTTTTTCAATTTTTTTCAGATACGACAACGCTTTTTACAACGCACCAAAAAGCGTTGTAAAATAGGAAAAGACAACGCTTTTTAAGCGTTGTAAAACGCGTTGTAAAAAAAATTCAAAAATGGCGGAAAAGATAACCCTTTTTTGCAACGCACCAAAAAGTGTTGTCGAAAGGCGAAATTTTTTTGCAACCCTGGATACGACAACGGTAAAAATTTGTCTTTAACAACGGTTTTTAACCGTTGTAAAAGACCGAAATTCTTGTAGTGGACACTCGATCGGATGAATTTTTTTATCCATCAACTCATGAATTTGAAATCTCGGTTCATGCAATTCCTTCGGAGCCATTCTTATGAAGTCTTTGACACTAGTACAGCTCCAAGCATTAGATCAATTGCAAACTCCACAGATCGATCAGGTGGAATTCCTGAGAGATCTTCTGGCAATACTTCAGGAAACTCCTTTACTATTGGCACATCTGCTGGTGTTAGTTTTGCATCTTCTATTTTTACGACGTTCACAAGATATGCTTTGCATCCACTTTTTTTTATTAGGTTGATTGTATTCATTGTAGGAATGATTGGTACATATCCATACATTTTGGTTCCATGGAACATGAATCTCGACCATTTGGAGTTTCTAAATCCACATTTCGGTCTTTACATTTGATCACAGCTCGATTTTTACTCAATCAATCCATTCCTATCACAGTCTCATTCTCTTCATCATCATCAGAATCTCTACGAGGGCACTTCGGGAAGCGCTCATGCTCAGATGTAGGTAGCCGGCTAAGACTTGCTCCATCACCCTCTGTCCTTCAATCAACCGCTAGTTCCTCATTTGTACCTCCAACCTGACACTGCCCTATTAGAAGAGAAGTCCTGGCATCTCTCGCCCTCTCCATAATATCATGACTATGAGTGGATAGTCTCTCGTGCTTGGCATAAGCATAGGCAAAAATCTCCTCAATAATCTCCATGCACGTGGCCCATATCATAGCTCGTAGCGAGTACTGATGAGCCTCATTCTCCATCTAGGATATATCTGCCAAGCACATCTCATAATGCTCTATAGTCTCCTATAAACTCAAACAGTAAGCTCTGTACTCAATCTGAGGTCCCCGTCTACCATCAAGGATTCTGGTATGCTGGGTGTACCTTAGCACGTAAATGCTCAACTACCCGCTGAGAGTCTCTTACGTGCTTCACTAATACATCCTATAAACTCCTGTATATCCTCCCAGCCATGCTGATAGCACTCGAGGTACTCCCTCTCTAACTGTGCGTATCTAGCTTCACGGTCCATCCAACTATACTATTGGTGTCATATTCATACTCAAGTCAACTTCAAGTTCTATAATCTAGAGATCCATGCATGTATGTATTTTTTTTAAATAAAATGATTAAATTTAAATGTCAATGAATAGTTAAATCATTTCGATCATTGTAATATGTTACTTCTGCATACTATTTATTAATACTTTTTATATCCTCATTAGACCGTATCTGACGATCTTTTACATGCATAACATCATATCTTAAACCTTTTCATAAAACATATCATACTTTATCGATAGCCTCATAACTTAAACCTTTTCATAAAACATATCATACTTTACCGAATATCTTTAAAACATAACTTAAAATACTTACTCGATGATGATTCGGACGGTAGCTGGCTATTGACTTTCTCTCACTTAGCATACTTAGTTCATAGTCATAACCATTTCTTTAACTTTATAAATCAAAATCATATTTAGATTCCATTAAACAAATAAACCTTAGCCTAAAACATTGAACTTAGAGTCTGAGGCGATAATCCCTAAACCTCGGCTCTAATACCATGCTGTAACGCCCCGTTCCCTTTAAAATTGAAAATAGATCGTCACCCTTTACTTATTTAGAAATTAAAGGAATATAATTACTTTCTAATATATAGTGGAAGACTTAAAATGAAGACACGAAAGCTATATATTTTTTTTTATTTTTAAAACCGTAACACATATACATGTATATATATATCCAAAACTAGATCGTATCTTACCCACATTTCTAGGTAAAATATTCATACCAAAAACCTATCAGAAAGTACACGACAAACATATATACATAACAAGATACAAGTTTAAGCCCATAGTTTATCATACTATACATATTTAACAACTTATTGTTCTCGAAAGGAAACATTATTCTAGTACAATTTTATAGATACGGTGAGAAGTCAGCCCAACCTGCTACACGTCTACATCATCATCTGCCGAGCCTGAAAATATAAAACATATATGACAAGATACAAGTTTAAGCCCATAGTTTATCATACTATACATATTTAACAACTTATTGTTCTCGAAAGGAAACATTATTCTAGTACAATTTTATAGATACGGTGAGAAGTCAGCCCAACCTGCTACACGTCTACATCATCATCTGCCGAGCCTGAAAATATAAAAAGTAGCATCATAAGACACCTCCGGAGAGAGATCCCAATGGGATAACTGTACTCTCTAATATATACTGAAGCAATTAAATTAATTAGCACATATTACATGTCCTTCGGGCACGCTCATCCTGGACCATACATAACATAAAGGAATGTGGGAGTCGCTCGACAACTAAATCTTACTTTCATAGATCAGGCATTTTCACCTTTATGGTCGTCACCCGATAGTGAAGCAACTACCGGTTATAGCTACGGAGCTTCAGCCGTAGATTTTCATAAAAAACTATTTAATTTAATTATCAACACATAGTAAAGTGTAGAAGTTACCCACTTGAAAGTTGAGAGTGCAAGGATTGCTTCTAAATTCACCGACCGTCTCAACTACACTCGATACACTTAACTATTTAGACAATTATGTTGTATACACACTCGTTTGTAACATATATTTAGGTTATCTTAACCTAATATATATAGTCATTTACTAACTTAAGGAAAATAAATCATTCTAAGAGCATATATATTATCATGATTGTATACACTTTATTCAAGCATATAAATATATTAACCATACTTCATTTAATACATACTTGATTCATATATGAAATTCTAAACATGATCATATCATAACTAAACCATTGAAGTAAAAATAGTATATGAAATAAAATATCATACTTGTGATATTAAATTTTTAGACACTTAAATTAGTGATTCTAGGCATAAAATGACACATAAAGCCACAACAATTTTAATAATTCATAGGTGATTCAAAAAATGATAAGAATATTTAAATAGACACATAATAGTGTTAGATATCATATTTTGAAAATTCCCAATTTTTCACAGTGTAAATATATAAATAAAATTAGTTCTATAAACTAGTTTTTCACTTCAATTTCAACTCAAAATCAGTTTATATTGAAATATTTATCAAATATTATAGGATTCATAAAACAATTTCATATTTTCAAAAAATTTAAAAAACATGTTAAAATATAACATATAAAAATATCAACTAAAAATAAGGTTTACATAATTAGGGTTGAATTTTCTAAGTTGGCTGAAAATAAGGCACTTTATATGCTGAAAACATGTTTTCTTGAAAAAATCTTCATAAATTGTACGAGGCTTAAAAATTTACAAGGTAAATTTCTACATGTCCTTAAGAGTCTGTAATATTGATAGGATAAATTGTAATAGATTTTGATGAGACAAAACATGTAATACACTAGAACATTATCTATTCAGATAGGTTTTTCATATGTAAAATAGCTAAGACAAGGATGCTAGAAAGAGAAGGAGATGCTGCCATGGAACCTAAGCCAAGTCCCTGCTACCTGCATGTTGCCACAAGAAACCAGTGACCAAGCTTCAAAGGACGCTGCAAGGAATCTAGAGATGGTCAAGGAAGCTGACTTACTTGCTCGAAGAGGAAACTACTAGATACCTTTAAATCAGTGCAACCTGACTAGCCAGTAGAGTCACTCCAGTTTCAGCAAATCAGTGATTGTCATGTGTAAAGAAGCAGTAAGGACAGAGTACTGCAGACTGAAAATTTAAGCCGCGCAGCAGAAGGACAAAGACAGTGGCAGAACAGAATGAAGGTATTTCAGAGCAGGTGTCAGAAAATCAGCAGAACCAATCAGAGAAAGACACCTCATCAAGCAAAGGACTACCCTCCCAACGGGCAGAATACTCACTGATGCCTATAAACAGAAGACTGAATGCACAAGAGAAAAGAAGAAGGGAATCAAGAGAACATACACGAAGCAAATCATCTACAAGCTCAAGCTTTCATATTCAAGCTATTCAGTCTTAACAGCAGCAAGCCAGCTACCTTTGTGATCTTTAGAAGTTTAAGAAGCTTGCTGTACTCGACCGTTTACAAATCTATATCTTACTCAAATAGACTGTTTAGGAGTCACTTAGGCAGGAGTTTACCCTGCTAAGTTGTATTCTCTCTGAAGAAGAGAAAGGATCCTGTGTGGGTCGAGGAACCTGTGTGGAGATCCTGTGTGGGTCGCTTAGTTGGTCACTGTGCAACTACCTATGTGGATAGAGCTGACAGTTTTGTGTAGAGTATAGTTTGTATTAGCAGAGTCTATTGTAAATCAAACTTGCTTTAACAAAGTTCCTCCTTGAGAAGGAGTAGAGAGGACGTAGAGGGATTACTCCACCCTTGAACCTCTATAAGCTTGCTTGTGTTTTACAGCTTTATATTTCTATCTGCACCTTGAGCATACTGCATTAAAATCTAGTTTCGAAAATCATATTATTTCCGCTGTGCATTTTTATCTTTGACTAAGTCCTGAGGTCACTGCCTGAGCAGCAACCTATCGAGCAGCAAGCTTACTAGCTATATGTTCATCAAGGACTTAACATTCTTAGAGGAAAAGTTGAAAATTTGATAAGGTTAATTCACTCTCCTTCTTAACCTTATACCACTTGGGACCAACAAGTGGTATCAGAGCAGGTTGGATTAGAAACCCAACTTGTCTGGTCAATCCTTGATCTCTGATTTTTGAAAGTCTGCATGCATCGTTCTTTATCATATCTTGGATACGCATAAGCTTCCTATGTTCTCTATTGAAGAATATGATGACTGGAAGATTAGAATGCAGGCACATCTTTCAGCAATGCACGACGAGATGTGGATGGTCATCACTGATGGACCACCAAGGATCACCAAGCCCAATCCCATATTCGCAAGAGCCATGGATGCTGGTGATGCAGGAGCCATTCCCCATCAAACTGTCATCGACAAACCCAGGGAAGAGTGGACAGCTGATGACAGAAGGTGAGCCAATCTAGATAATGTAGCCAAGAACGCTCTATTCGTCACTTTGGACAAAGGAACCTTCAGTAAGGTCAAGACGTGCAGGACAGCAATGGATATATGGAATAAGCTCGAATAAATTTGTGAGGGAACAGGGCTTACAAAGGAAAATAAGGTATCTACAGCAACTCAAAAATTCGAGTTGTTCGAGATGCTCCCTGAAGAAAACTTGGAGCAGATGGATCTGAGGTTCACGAACATTGTGGATGAGCTGGAGTCTCTGGACAAATTCTATACCCAAAAGGAGAAGAATATGAAGGTGCTAAGAGCACTACCTGTAAAATGGGATAACAAGACTACTGCCATGAGGGTTTCAATGGATTTAAAATCAATGAGTACTTTTGATCTCTTTTCTGACCTAAAAGCCTTCGAGTATGATATTAACAGAAGAAAGAAAGAGGCAGAAGAAACCAGCATGAAGGTAACTGCCCTAACAGCCAGAAGCACAAGGTGTAGGAACTGCCGGATCGCCGACCCTATACGATTATCTGATTCGGGGTCCATGCAAATATGATTAACGCACAGTGGATAAACGAATCATACCTTTTACACCGATATTAGTTCTAAGGTCAGAACTGTAGATCAAGGAATCGATAGAGCTTGGACCTCACGATCTTCTGCTGTATTCCTTACCTTTTTCTCGAATGTTGTGTGGGCAACGAACTATCGAGACTTTTAGCCGTCTTCTACTAAATCGTATCTCAGATTTTTTATATCTGTGTATATGTATAGAAATGGCTGACTTGAGGCTTATTTATAGGCTACAACAGGGACCTTGAGGAGGATTAGGAATCGGTCTCCTAATAAGCTTAGGAGTCCTAAATTCAATCTGAATATACTTCTTAAGCCTATCAATAATATCTCAATCCACTAAAAAGATATTATTGAACTACCGTCCCTTATCCATATTAGATATGGGCTCCTATTTATTATGTGCGCGTTTGTCTCCCCGCGTTTAAGATATCGAATGTCCGTTAATTAAATGAATTACTGACAATTCAATTAATTAACATTTAATTCCAAGAGTAGTACCACTCAACTTTATTATCATGTCGGAATAAATCCACCTGCAGGGTTTACATGATAATCCTTATGAGTTCCTCAAGGGGACATCATCATCATAAATAATTAGGACACGATTTCATTATATAATCAACAGCACACCATATAAACAACATTGTATCCCAATTTACTGAGCTTATTGATTTAATAAATAAATCTCACTCATTGGTAAATTAAAGAAACATATATCGAGTATACATGCCCGTTATCATACAATGATTAAGAGGACGCACATCCATAATAATAGAGGTCTTGTTCTATTTATGTAGTCAGTACAAATAAAACAACCTCAATTGGTCCTGCTCAATACATACAAAATGTACTAGTGTAATTTTATAATTAAGATAGATTAATACCAAATTACACTACAACCATTCCGATAATTTGTCCAAAATTATCTCGGTTGTGAGCTACCATTTATAATCTATAAGGAACTGATAACATGATCTTCTGTGTGGCACCACACACCATGCTATCTACAATATAAATTAATTGGACAATTGCAATAACACATATAACAAATATATAAAATGTAAACATTTGACCATAAAAAGATTCTCATATCATAATAGATGTTTATACAAAAGCTAGGCTTATAGTGTACATCCTAACACAAGGGTGACTGGAGCTACCTGCAGTAAGCAAGGAGAGCTACCCGTTGAGAACACTGATGAAGAAATGGCCCTTCTTCTAAGGAATTTCAAGAAGTTCATCAGGTACAACAGAAGAGGCGACTTCAAGAAAAACCAGGCACCTCCTCAACAACCCAGCCCCCAGCAACCAAACCAGGATACTTCCGACCTATGCTATAACTGTCGAAAGCCAGGACATTATGCCAGAGAGTGTCCTCATCCTAAGGTCAACCGATATCCTGATGGAGAATCTTCCCAGAAGAGGGAGAAACGAAGAGAGAAAAGAAGAAGAATCAAAGTCTTCCTCAGTGAAATAGAGAAAGGAAAGGAGCCTTCTAAGGAAACCCAGCAGAATGCAGATTCCTCTGATGATGAAAGTGACTCATCCTCATCAGAAGACGAAGCACTCATCTATCTGATGGCACAGGAAGCAAAGGACAGCGAGGATGATGAGGTACCTACAACAGAAACCAGCAAGGAAGTATGGTACATTGATAGTGGGTGCTCAAGACATATGACTGGAAATAAAGAAATTCTCAGTGATCTACAACCATACAAAGGACCCAAAGTAATCTTTGAAGATGATTCTAAGGGTAGCACTAAAGGAATTGGAACTCTCATCAAAGAAAACACTCACATAAAGGAAATGTTATATGTGAAAGGCCTGAAGTACAACTTGCTCAGCATAAGCCAATTCTGTGACAAAGGTTACTCAGTGGAATTCAATCACAACAAGTGCCTGATAAAGGACAGTCAAACCAAGAAAGTAAAACTATCAGGAACCAGAAAAGGAAATATCTATGTAGCTGACTGGAGCTCAGTAACCACAGCTACCTGCTTCATTGCAAAAGGATCATCAGAGGGTTACTTGACCTGGTGTACAAGAAAGAGAGTCTATGTGAAGCATGCCAAAAGGGAAAACAAACCAAAAGCTCCTTCAAAAACAAAGTTCGAAGATCAACTGAAAGGGTGCTAGATCTACTTCACATGGATTTATTCGGACCAGTAGATCCAGTAAGCATGAGTGGAAGAAAATATACACTTGTAGTGGTGGACGACTACTCAAGATTCGCATGGACCCTGTTCTTAACAAAGAAGTCTGATACTCAACGAAGGTTACCGGAGTTACTGAAGAAGCTGCAGAATGAAAAGAGCCTGAATATCATAAAAATCCGAACAGACAAAGGCACTGAGTTTACAAGCAAGTTCATTGAAGAGTACTGCTCTAATAATGGAATCAAGCATGAATACTCAGCAGCTAGGTCGCCGCAATAGAATGGTGTTGCAGAGAGGAAAAACAGGACCCTCAAGGAAGCTGCAAGGACCATGCTAGCCGAAGCACAGTTACCCAAGAGATTTTGGGCAGAAGCAATCAACACAGCATGCTACACTCAGAACAGATGCATTATCAACAAGGATTTGAATAAAACTCCTTATGAACTATGGTTCGGTTACACTCCAAATATTGAACATTTCCATATTTTTGGTTGCAGGTGCTATGTGCTCAACAATGGGAAGGACTACCTGAAGGCATTTGACTCAAAGTCAGATGAATGAGTATTCTTAGGATACTCCTCAGTATGTAAAGCCTTCAGAATCTTCAACAAGAGAACACTTGTTGTAGAAGAAACAGTACATGTGGACTTTGATGAACCGCATTGCACTAAGGCTGATATAGATGAACTTAATGAAGACTTTGGGAAAACTCACATCACCAACACTCGTGTTGAATATGTTGATACGGAGTTACCTAGTCTCCAAAATATTGAACCAACTCAGAATCAGCAACTTGTACCTATACAGCAACCTGGAGAACAAGAACCTACTCCAAACCAGCAAGCACCAGTGATTCAAGAAGAAATACATCATCCTGAAGGAATTCAACTGGAAGTACGCTTAGAAATACAGCCTAACCCAAATCAACAAGCTGCACAGATTGATCAAGAGCAACCTGCTGAAGAACAAAATGAACAACAAACTGAAGAAGCTAGAAGAAAGTGGCTAAGGAATCACCCAAGGAATCAGATCATAGGAGATTCTACCTCCGGAGTAAGGACAAGAAGAAACAACCCCTACGAAGCAATGTTTGCTTGTTTTATTTCACAAACAAAACCAAACTGCATAGAGGATGCTCTAGCAGACACCAACTGGATTCAAGCAATGCAGGAAGAGCTTAATGGATTTGAAAGGAACCAAGTGTGGTATCTAGTTCCAAGACCTACTCACCAGGGAGTAATCGGCACAAAGTGGGTATTTAAAAACAAGCTCGATGAAGAAGGTCAAGTAGTCAGAAACAAGGCAAGGCTAGTGGCGAAAGGTTACTGTCAGGAGGAAGGAATAGATTTTGAAGATACATTTGCACCAGTAGCAAGACTAGAGGCTATCAGAATCTTTCTAGCCTACGCAGCTCACAACAATCTCACTATTTACCAAATGGATGTTAAAAGTGCATTTCTCAATGGGTTACTCGCTGAAGAAGTTTATGTGGAGCAACCTCCAGGATTTGAAGACAATCCAGAAAACATGGTCTTCAAACTAAAGAAAGCTCTTTATGGACTCAAGCAGGCACCAAGAGCCTGGTATGATACTCTCTCGAAGTACCTACTTGACAATGGATTCAAGAAAGGCAAAGTAGACAAGACACTCTTCAGAATTCAAGATGGAGAAAGCATACTGCTCGTTCAAATATATATCGATAATATTATCTTTGGATCAACAAACAAGGAACTGTGCCAGAAGTTCTCAAGTCTCATGCAATCCAAGTTTGATATGAGCATGATGGGAGAACTAAGCTTCTTTCTCGGTCTCCAAGTCAAACAATTAAGCAATGGAACTTTCATCAATCAAGTGAAATACACCAAAGAGTTGATAAAGAGATTCGGATTGGAAAATGCAAGCACAGTGAGCATACCAATGATAACCTCAGGAAGCCTAGATAACGATAGTGATGGTAAAACAGTAGACATTACGAAATATAGAAGACTCATTGGGTCACTGCTCTACCTAACAGCTAGCAGGCCAGATATCATATTCTCAGTAGGAATGTGTGCCAGATACCAAGCTCCAAAGGAATCACACATGACTGCGGCTAAACGGATCATCAGATACCTCAAAGGAACCCAGGAAGCTGGCCTATGGTACCCAAAAGAAGGAGGACTTAAACTTATTGGCTATACTGACTCTGATTTTACAGGTTGCAAAATAGACAGGAAGAGCACAAGTGGTACCTGTCAGCTACGAGGGAACAAACTAGTATCATGGTTATGCAGAAAGCAAACCTCAATAGCAACCTTAACAGCTGAGGCCGAATATGTTGCTGTAGAAAGCTGTTGTGCACAAATCTTATGGATTCAACAGCAACTAAAGGATTATGGAATTGAAGAGAAAGGAACACCTATCCTATGTGATAATACAAGCGCAATAACTATCACACACAATCCAGTTCTTCATTCAAGAACCAAACACATAGATATCAGACACCACTTAATAAGAGATCATATTGAGAAGAAAGATATATCTCTGGAAAAAGTGCATACTGATCTACAGCTAGCTGACATATTCACGAAGCCCCTTTGTGAATCAATATTTTCTTTTCTAAGAAACAAGCTAGGGATAATAAATCTGAACTAATCATCTATACATAATATTTTTTAAATGGCTATAAAGCTTAGAGGGAACTATAGACAGGACAAGAGTAAAACAGCAATCTAAATGTTACTACTCAAGGTCCCTGGACAGTTACTGGATACTATGATACTGGTCACCAAGCTACCTGCAGGACCCAGTAACTGAAGCGCGTGAAAAGAGGAACAGTTACCCCTCGTCAAGCAGCCGTTTTTGTAGGAAACCCCTCGATATCCACAAAATATCACATCAAGTACTTGAGCGCACGTACGACGCACTAAAAATCTCAGCCAATGGATCAAGGGTCTTTTCAAATTCAAACAAATCTGGACTGCTCGATCAGAACTCACCAAATTCAAATATAAGGGAGTCTTTCTTCTTTCTTCTCTCACACTTAAACATTTCCATACTCTGCAAACCCTAACTTCTCGTTTTTCTTTCTCAAGCTCTCCATTACTAAACTACTCTCCCTCTCTCAGAAATGGCACCAAAACAGAACCAAGTCATAGATGGCAGGCTGGTGGACCGTGAGATTCTTCTCAAGATGGTGAAAGAATAAGGAAACTCCACGGAGTTAATGACAGACATTTTGAGATGTCTTCGCATCTCTAGACTCCTCAAACTCTGCTCCTTCCACAAGACACCGTACGTAGATGAACAGGTTGAGAAGTTCTACAGGCGGGCGAAGGTCTCTAAAGATCGGTCAGAGATCCGATCAAAGGTTGGTGGAGTAATAGTAACTGTAGACACCGGGCTACTGGAAGAGGTGTTCTTTCTCCCCACCGACGGCATGGACGCCAGTGATCTCTCCACGTATGGAGAAGACGAACTGGAGGAGTTCTGGAAAATCTTCACCGACAGGGAGGGCACAGCGGGGATGTCTCGGAGTTGCAGCAAGAAGGTCTTCCTTCTTGAGTTTGAGATGCTGCATGACATCTGCTGTCATATCATAGAGAACCGCTCTGGTTCATTTGATAAATATACCAACTTCAGGTAAAGGATGATGATGGCCATAGTGAAGAAGGAGAATGTGGACTGGGCCAACTACCTGCTCTCTAAGCTGGTGAAGGAGGTGGAGAAGAAGGTAGGTAAGCCTACCTACGGGTTGATTGTGAACACCCTCCTGGGTCACTTGAAGGTGGACTTATCCCAGCAGCGACTCATCTTCGCCGAAAAGCAGCTCGAGAATGGAGAAACCCTCACCAGTTCCTGCTGTACCGAAAAAGATTAAGCACAAGCAGGATGTGCAGAGGAGACTAGTCATCTCTGATGATGAATCAGAAGGCACCACCACTCAGGCAGTTAAGAAGCCTGCAGTAAAAGTGGAGATTGATTCTCCACTGAGGGATGAACAGGCAGGGGATGCTGCTGTTCATAATGAAGATGTTGAGGAAGAAGAGGATGAGGAGGATATGACGGAGTATGTTATCAGCTTACCGAAGTTGGAGGAAGTGTTCGGTAAGATGATGGAGAGATTTACCATCTGGTGGCAGTACAAGCACCTACCCAGAGATGGAGGAGGAGTGGGCTTTGAACTGGGCTGCCATGGATGACTTGGAGGAGATCCTTCAAAAGAAATTTCTAAAGGATCTCAGGAAGACGAAGTGGCTGGAATTTCTTGAAAATGCAGAGATCAGCGCTGCATGTGAGGCTAAGAAGCAGAGGGAAGCCGCCAAACAGCTACCTGGCCCCGGGAGCCTGAAGGGGAAAGCAGCCATCGTACAGCCAGACTTCTACAGGGAGGAGGTGATTCTGGATGCTGCTGCTGACCAGGTCAGAGCAGGCGATGGCGTGGCCTTTGCTGCAGCCCAGGTAGAAAGGTTTGGAGAGGATGAAGCCTTGGAGAGGATGCTGAAGCAGGCTGCTGATATCAGCCTGACAGATACAAAGATGAGAAGGCCAGTAAGAGAACCCCGATGGGTGAAGGATCCTCCTGCTCAGCTCTGATGGTCGAACCTATTAGCAGGCGGTCACCTTCACCAACGGAGAAAAATGGTGAGGAATTTTCTTATCTTACTGACCTGATCATTCTGTTTGAAGTACCTGTGCAGACGCTGATGAAGAAGAGGAGCTCGACACCAACTGACTTTCCTAAGGTAAAAGAGTTGGAAACCCTCGCTGCTGTGGCATCTCTCGAGCTGATAGTCCCATCCACAGTAGCAGCCGCCGATGACACCACAGAAACATCCATTCCCACACCAATTGAGGTAGAGGCTGAGGGGGAACAAGTGCAGCAGAATGAGGCACCTGTTACAATTGAAGTAGTGGAGGAACCTGACCCGACGGAAAAAGAGCAACCTGCAGCAGCTGTCCCAATGGAGGTGGAGGAGACAGCACCTGCTAAGCCAGTGGACCATGGAGAGATGGTCACTGAGGGGGAAGTAGCTGCGGTAGAACAGGTGGAGGAAGTACAGGAGGTAGGAGGAGATAAAGGAGGAGAAAATGAGGCTGAAGTGCAGGAGGTTGAGAAAGAAAAGGAGGCGGATAAGGAGGCTGAAATGGTGTTCAGCAAGGGAAAGGTAGATGAGGAGGATAAGGAGCAGGATGCTGATGAAGAAGATGCTGGAGAGGAGACACCTGCCAAGGACTCTGAATCAGGAGATGGAGGATCCAGTAGCCCTTCCAACAGCGATGATGGGTCACCCAGTGAATAGGGTGATACTGGAGCCGAAAAATCCAAGGCTCTAACCACTGCTTCTTCTGAACAGGTACCAGCAGGAGAAGGCTAGGAACTTGTCAGATCAAATGAAGAGGTGCTGACAGCGATTGAGCAGATGAGGAAGTCCTTGGTGAAAGCGAGCAGGAAACTCCGCAAGGAAACCCGCTCTCATTCAGTCAGGACATATTCCTTCATGGACTCCCTCAACGTCACCTTGTCAACACTTACTCAGATGATCGCTGCCTACCGACCCCCCAAGGAGGATGTTGCAGTGGAAGTGGTCAAGAGTGTAATGGAGAAGCTTAACAGACAAGAGGAGAAGCTGATCTCCCTTGAAACCAATCAGAATACTCTTGTCACTGCAGTAGACCGGATGGATAAGGAGCAGTTCAACCAATCACAGACCCGAGAGATCACTCAGGCACCCTGTCTGAAATTCACTCCATGGTAAGTTTTGCGGTTGGACTGGCCAATGATGATAAAAAGAGGGAAGAGAGGAAGGATAGAGGGTCGGCAGAAGACTGGATAGGATCCTACTACCTGTAAGCAGATGGCAGTGAGCAGAAGGAGAGATGACACTGAAGACGGGGGACATAGGGGAGCTGGACCGAGGGGCCCTTCAGACAGCAGCTCAAAGAGAAAATCAGAAGCTGTCTCGGGGTCAGTTCATCCAGGCTTCAGAAAGGGTGCTGAGATAAGAGAAGAGAAGAGGAGGGGGACTGAAGATGAACTGAAAAGCAACCTGGATGCTGTCTTTTCAAAGGATCCAAGGATTATTCTCGACAAAGTCTTCCCACCGCACAAGCTGCCTGATATGACTGAGCTGGAGAAAAACATGCAGAATCCTGACAGCGCAGCAAGTGCATCTCTCAGGACCTTTCTGGAAGTCAGCCCGGATCCAAGGAGCGACAAGTTCATCACCCCAAGGATTCCGGAGGTCACTTTTCCCACTGATGTCAATCCATCCTTCTTCCAGATTGAGGGATTCAAGAAAATGGAGTTGATGAAGTACTTCACCACACTCTGCAAGGAATCTACTCTCTTCAGAGGATTCCGAACAAACAAGGAGGCCTTGCAGAGGTTTCTGGAGCTGACTAAGAAAGGTGGACTTCCAATCCAAGTCAAACTGAAGCAGAGACTGGGAAAGGAGTTCATACCATACAGTGAAGACTTCTAGCTCAGGTTTAAGGAATCTCAGGAGATGGTGAAGAGGATGGAACCCAGCTATCAAGAATTCATAGCCAACTGGTGGAGAGGTTCTAAGTTCGAAAGAAAGAAGAAAGCCAGCTGGTTAAAAACTTAGTATCATGCTCTCTGCCTTTGTTTCTGTATCTGTCTATTTGTTTAAGATGCTATCTGTTTATTTCTTCGTTTATCTTGTTTATGCTCTGTACCTGAACTGATCAATGAAATCTCGATGATTCTGGTTGATGAAAGCTCACATCTTGTGAACTTAATGCATGCTAATGAATGTTTATATTCTTCTGCATTTTTGTTCCAAGTTAATGAAATATAATTCTTTGATCCTGTTGAGAAGTTTTGTCATCATCAAAAAGGGGGAAATTGATAGGATAAATTGTAATAGATTTTGATGAGACAAAACATGTAATAGACTAGAACATTAGCTATTCAGATAGGTTTTCCATATGTAAAATAGCTAACGCAAGGATGCTGGAAAGAGAAGGAGATGCTACCAAGGAACCTAAGCCAAGTCCCTGCTACCTGCATGCTGCCACAAGAAACCAGTGACCAAACTTCAAAGGACGTTGCAAGGAATCTGGAGATGGTCAAGAAAGCTGACTTACTTGCTCGAAGAGAAAACTACCAGATACCTTTAAATCAGTGCAACCTGACTAGCCAGTCGAGTCACTCCAGTTTCAGCAAGTCAGTGATTGCCATGTGTAAAGAAGCAGTAAGGACAGAGTACAGCAGACTGCAAATTTAAGCCACGCAGCAGAAGGACAAAGACAGTGGCAGAACAGAATGAAGGCATTTCAGAGCAAATGTCAGAAAATCAGCAGAACCAATCAGAGAAAGACACCTCATCAAGCAAAGGACTGCCCTCCCAACGGGCAGAATACTCACTGATGCTTATAAATAGAAGACTGAATGCACAAGAGAAAAGAAGAAGGGAATCAAGAGAACATACGCGAAGCAAATCATCTACAAGCTTAAGCTTTCATATTCAAGCTATTTAGTCTTAACAGCAGCAAACCAGCTACATTTGTGATCTTTAGAAGTTTAAGGAGCTTGCTGCACTCGACTGTTTGCAAATCTATATCTTACTCAAATAGACTGTTTAGGAGTCACTTAGGCAAGAGTTTACCCTGCTAAGTTGTATTCTCTCTGAAGAAGAAAAAGGATCCTGTGTGGGTCGAGGAACCTGTGTGGAGATCCTGTGTGGGTGGCTTAGTTGGTCACTGTGCAACTACCTATGTGGATAGAGCTGACAGTTTTATGTAGAGTATAGTTTGTATTAGCAGAGTCTATTGTAAATCAAACTTGCTTTAACAAAGTTCCTCCTTGAGAAGGAGTAGAGAGGACGTAGAGGGATTACCCCACCCTTGAACCTCTATAAGCTTGCTTGTGTTTTACAGCTTTATATTTCTATATGCATCTTAAGCATACTGCATTAAAACCTAGTTTCGAAAATCATATTATTTCCGCCGTGCATTTTTATCTCTGACTAAGTCCTGAGGTCACTGCCTGAGCAGCAACCTATCGAGCAGCAAGCTTACTAGCTACCTGTTAATCAAGGACTTAACATTCTTGGAGTAAAAGTTGAAAATTGGATAAGGTTAATTCACCCCCCCTCTAAACCTTATACCACTTAGGACCAACAAATATAACATACCAAAATATCACATGTGAACTCAAAGTCTAAAACTCAAGAAAAAGGTTTTACTCAGACAGAAAAATAGAGCGAATCTAGCACAAAACAGGACTATGTTTGAAAAGTCATAGTAAATCGAATTTATGTCCAAATATTCTGAAATTTAACATATATGTTCTTCACTTCATATATTAGAACTTGCCCAAAGGGTTCAGGCAAAGACAATTTCTATATACTTACGAATTTCTCAGAACATACCTGCAGTTTTTTCATTTCTTACACATGCATTATTTTTCCACATTCAAGCAATTTAAATACATAAAATTCTAAAACTAATGCCAAAGAACATCTTTGGATCTTCTAATATATGCTATAAGTCATGAGATATCATAATTCACAGAAGAAATTAGAAAGTTTAAGCCAAAATACCTTCAAATCGAGAGAGAAGAAGGGTGTTCTTCCCTTTTTGGAAACTGTTTTCTTGTTCTTCTATTTGCAACCTTTTTTTTTTCTTTATATGATTCATCACAGCATATCATATATATTATAAGGATTAGCACATGAAATAGGAGGTGTAGGAGAAGGTTCTACCAACTAGACCAATAATGCATGTAATAGCAACTTCATGTAATATAATAATGCATAAGATATTTATTTCCTTTTTCCTTTTCATTCTTTATTTATTTTTATTTTTTTCTTCTTTTTCTTATAAAATATATATATATATAGATACATGTATATTTACTTACATAAAGTGATAAAAATGAATATAACAATAATGTTATATTAGCATAACATATACAAAAAAGGTAATTTATTTATATAATTTACTTATGTTAAAAACATATTTTGATACACATTATAATGCATAAATTCATGTTCAAACAATCTATGTTTCATCACATAGAATAACATATAAAGATCATAATTAAAGTCTCATAAAACTAAAGCATTTATGACACAAACAAGTAGATTAATATATATAAAAAAAACTTAATATCATATTTATGCATCTAAACTTATTTATTATCTTATCTTTTACTTTCATTCATGTCTGACGAGTGAATTGAGATCAAGCTCGGTTTTCTCCATTAGCAATCCTGTAAAAACCCTTAAAATCTCGAAAGAGATATTAGATCATAAAGATTTTAAAATCATTGATCATAATATGATTTGTAAATCATAACTTTAAATAATGTAAGAACTTGCACTTAAATCATTTATACTTGAACGATAAAAGAAATTTTTATAAAATATGCAATGTAGGGTTTTCTTGAAAATGGGGTATTACAGGGATTACTGTTGATCCAGCAAAGATAGAGGCTATCACTAAGTGGTTAACTCCAACTAGTGTGTCGGAAGTTAGGAGTTTCTTGGGGCTAGCAAGCTACTATAGAAGATTTGTGTAAGGATTTTCAAAGATTGCTACACCTTTGACAACATTAACAAAGAAGAATGTGAAATTTCAGTGGATCGATGCTTGTGAAAATAGTTTTCAAGAGTTGAGACATAAGTTGACCACAACTCTTGTTCTTGTCATTCCATGTACTACTGAAGGATTCGTAGTTTACTTTGATGCTTCAAAGAATGGTTTGGGTTGTGTTTTAATACAGAATGGAAAAGTGATTGTAAATACTTCGAGGCAATTGAAAGAATACGAGAAGAATTACCCAACTATGACTTGGAGCTTGTTGTTATTGTTTTTGCCTTGAAAATTTGGAGACACTAATTATATGGTGAGAAATATGGATATATACCGATCGTAAGAGTTTGAAGTACTTCTTTACACAGAAGGAATTAAACATGAGGCAACGTAGGTGGCTAGAACTTAATGAAGGATTACGATTGTGTGATCAACTATCATCCAGGAAAAGCTAATGTTGTTGCAGATGTCTTGAGTCAAAACTCATCATCCTCTCCTTTTGCCATACAGAAGCCTATATTACTTGATTTGCAGAAGCTAGAGCTTGAGATTGTGCCCAAAAGTAAGGTTTGCTCTCTATCAGTTTTAACACTGAAATCAATTCTTCATGATAGAATCAAGGAAGGTCAAAAGATATGTTGGTCCCAAGTGGTACAAGGTTAAGAGGGGGGTGAATTAACCTTATAAAATTTTAACTTTTCTCCAAAAAATGTTAAGTCCTTGATTAGCAGGTAGCTAGATAGCTTGCTGCACAATAGGTTGCTGCTCGGCAATGACCTCAGGACTTAGTCAGAGATAATAATGCACAGCGGAAATAATGTGATTTTTGAAAATAGGTTTTAAAGCAGTATGCTCAAGGAGATCAGACAGATATATAATATAGAAAGAACACAAGCAAGCTTATAGAGGTTTGAGGGTGGAGTAATCCCTCTACGTCCTCTCTACTCCTTCTCAAGGAGGAACTTTGTTAAAGCAAGTTTGATTTACACTAGACTCAGCTAATACAAACTCTACTCTACACAGAACTGTCAGCTCTATCCACACAGGTAGCTACACAGTGACCAAACTGATCGACCCACATAGGATCTCCACACAGGTTCCTTAACCCACACAGGATCCTTTCTCTTCTTCAGAGAGAATAACAACTTAGCAGAGTGAACTCCTACCTAAGTGACTCCTAAACAATCTATTTAAGTAAGATATGGAGATTTTCAACAGTTGAATACAGTAAGCTCCTTAGAATTCTATTTCCACAAGATAGCTGGCTTGCTGCTGTTTAGACTGAGTGACTTTTATATGAAAATTTTTGCTTGTCGATGAACTGCTTCGCGTAGGATATATCAATTAAGGAGTTGTCTTTCTCAGGTGCACTCAACCTTCTATTTATAGACATCAGTGAGAATTTTGCACGTTGTGAAGACAGTTCTCCACTGGTGAGTGTCTCGTTCTGATTGGTCCTGTTGATCTTCTGACACCTGCTCTGCAATGCCTTCATTCTGTTCTGCCACTGTCATATCCTTTTGCTGTGCGACTTGATCCTGCAGTCGGCTGTACTCTGTCCTTGCTGCTTTTTCACACATGGCAATCACTGATTTGTTGGGACTGGAGTGACTCTACCGGCTAGTCAGGATGCACTGACTTTGATGTATCTGGCAGTTTCTTCTTTGAATGAGTCAGCTTCCTTGATTTGAGCATCTTCAGGTTCCTCACAACATGTAGTATCCACAAATTATTTAAATAATAATAATAATAATAATAATAATAATAATAATAATAATAATAATAATAATAATAATATTTTGAGTATTTAAAATTTAATTAATCAAGTTTAATGAAATTAATGGATAGCATAACACATCTTGCTAAAACTGTATACATTTGGCAGCTTTTTAAAACTAAGTGGAGAGATTTAATTAAGAGAATAAATTGAAAAGGAAATAAGTCAAAAGAAAGGAAAATAAACCATCTCTCTCTCTCTGCTCTAAACATCCGCCGCCATCACCATCTTCACTGCTTCTCCTTCTCGCGGTCGGCCAGTTTTTCCGGCAAGTTTTATTTAATTTCTTGCACTTAATTCGTAGTACTCGTTGAGGTGTTTACGGTTTTGGGCTCGAATTAAAAATCGAGGGTGGTTTTCTTCTTTTCCCTTTCCTTTTTCCCCTTCTCTGCCGCCGCGGTGTTGTTGTCCTAGCCGGCGCTCGGTCGCACCGGTAATGTGTGTGAGAGGCGTGGTGGCCGACGCTTGCAGCGTCGGCGAAGATGAATAAGGGCCGCCGCAGCTAGCGGCGGCGACGCTGGAGTATATATATATATATATATGTATGTGATACTGTGTATAGATATATGTATGTTTGCTTGCTGTTGTGGGTGGAGGATGGTGATGAAAGGAACCGGCGCTGGTTGCGCCAGCGTGGCCGATGGAGGAGGCCGCCGCAGCTAGCGGCGGCAGTGGTGGAGGTATAGATATATATATATATATATATATATATATATATATATGTATATATTAGAGTATAGATATATATGTATGTTGGTGTTGGGTGTTGGCTTGGGATGGAGGTGGTGGAAGTTGCGTGAGGGGCGGCGGTGCCGGGCTGGCGCCGGCGAAGGTGGGAGAACAGGCAGGCGGTGGTGACGGGCTGCAGGGGCTGGGAAAAGGGGGAAAATTTTGGAAATGGCATGTCTAGTAAATTGATTGAATCCTAGGGGTAATTTGCAACATAAATGTTGCTGGAACTTTTGAAAATTAACTATAGTAATTTCTGAAATTTTATAATTAAGCTTTAGATAATTAAAGTATGCTTTAAGGCTTAATTCATGTATAATGATCAAGGAAATAAAGAAACTATTTAAATTACATAGCTTTCTTGAATAATTGATAATGATATGTATTAATTGCTTAATAAATTATAGAATTATAATAATATGTTTGTAGTTAATATTAACTTATATATTGGAATTATAAATGTTATCATATAATTACTAGAATTTAATATATGGAAACCGGACTTTAATTAAATAATAAAAATAAATTATTTTAATTAGTTATATTATTTTAGACTCCTTATATCACCGATTAGGGTATAAAATCCTAGATTTTCTTATCGAAATAATTAAGAAAAAACCTAGTTTTAGGACAGACTTTGGACTTGAGTATTATTACATTAATTATTATAATTTAACTAAAGAGTTAATTGGAATTTTAAGTTAGACCCTATATTTAGTAAGATTGCTTTTGAGACTAAAAATATAGACCTAAACATAATTATAGACATTATGTATGGTCTTCATAATTTAATAAATAAACCAAATGCCTAATTGTAAATATCAATTTAAATTCTCTTAAATAATAATTAACTAAACATGTTATGCAATTAAATAAATATATTTCCTAAATTAACTTATAATCTCAGTTAATTGAATTCAGGTTTATAATTTAAATTATATAGTTAAATGAGATACGTCATAATCATAAATTTATAATTAATTTTTCCTGAATCTAAGATAATTCTTCTAAGATCGAATTAAAGTCTAATTAAGTTTTATAATATTTTAATAAACACATTTTCATTATAATTTCATTAAAATCATGTTAGATGGTCTGTTAACAGGAAAAAAATGTCTAGATTAAGAATATATTTTAATTAATAATAGTTCGATTAGATTCTAAATCGAGCACTTATACTTTGTAGGAAATTATGAAGGGAGGAAAGAATTAAGCTCGGATAAAAGTAGACGTTTTGCAAGCATCTCCGTAAAATGTGGGGATTAAAACTTTATTTATGTTTTTAAATCGTACCGTTTTATGAAAAATAATGTGACTAAGTGATTTAAATTCCGTCATTATGTGCTGTTGTTTTTAATGGAAATGTCTTCATTACATGAACAGTATTTTGAGTAAATTATATGAATTTGAGAGCTATTGATTTTCAAGTTACGCAAATGCAAAGGATTTCAAATGATGATAAGTCGGGATAATACCCGCTAAAAAGGGGTTTCTTTAGAAACCAACACATGTCAAAGGTTTTTCTGTACTTATGTGTTATGTGAATTATGTGGCCAACGTGAACGTGCTCAATGTGTATTATGTGATTATGTGGAACCATTATGTGAACTTACTTGCGCATGCGCCTTCACGCCAAGTAGGGTATTCCTTTTTGGAAACCCATCTACAGGGGATATTCTTCGGAATTCCCAACGCTATAGGGGTGTAACAGCCCAAATTCGGGTCGGCTTGGGGCCCTGATAGGTATTCTTCGGAAACCTATCCACAGTGTGCCATTGGGGCTCTTCGGGAGTCTACAACGTGTATTATATGTATAATATGCAAGTACTAGTATGTATATATTTTTATTATTATGAATTCCCCTACCCCACTAAGTGTCCTTTTGGCACTTACCCCTTTTATGAAAAATGTTTTCAGTCTAAAGAATTTAGGGCGTGGCGCTGGAGCGATGGATGCTGGTAGCCAATGATTAAAAGTCGAAGAGAGTTTTAAATTCAAAACTGTATGTTTTATAATAATTTTTCTGGAATTTATTTATCCTTATTTTCTTAAATGAGTGAACATTTATTTGTAAGTAACGCCTCGATCAAAGATTACCATTTTAAGGAAACGGGGCGTTACAGGTGGTATCAGAGCAGGTCTATGATTCTGTAGACTTGCTAAAATATTTTTTGTTTTCTAGAAAAAAAGAAAAAAAATCTCTTGTCGTATTGTGAATTCAAAGAGAAATAAAAGTATATCTTTTCTTTGAAAGAAAAATTCTTATTAGCTACCGGCATCCACATCTAACCAACTGCTCCGCTTTCGCTAAGGTAAGCTATGTTCAGATGTTTAACTGGTTTATGACCTTGAATTTATGTGGAAAAGAAGGTCGTATAGGCATTTTCTTATGATTGCTTTAATGCATGGTTTATGATTATGTGGTTGTGGGATATCACTGTTATCGACACACTGCTTGCTGGACGCCGCCACTGAGCCGTTTGCGGCCGCAGCATGAGCTCGTGTGCGTAAATGGCCGCGGCAGGAGTTGATGCAGTGTTATGTGATGGATTATGTCAAGTTGAGTTATGTTGTATGTGAGACAATGTTACGATGGTAAACGGATGATAGAGAATTTTATTGAGGTATTTACATGATTTATAAAATCATGTTATAAGTTGAGTGAAATGATTCTCAAGGATAACAGCTAGAATAACATAGATGCTTAGAATGGACTTTACATGCCTTGAACATTAGGGATAGAATTATGTTGAAAATTTCATGATAGGTTCTTTAGGCTTACGTTCGTGATAATAAAATATTTTGGCCTTACGACCAGTTAATCACGGGAGATGATCTTGGAAGAAAATCGGTGATTACGAATGTTCAAAAATCTCTTATTAAATGTTGAAGCGTGGCAACTTTCTTTTCTTTACTGGGAAATACTCATAAGAATAAGAAACCGATTTCACTCTCTTTGTTTGAAAAAAAAAACACGCTTTCTCTTTCTACTCTACGAGGAGCGTTTCGAATGTAAATGATATCATCACGACTTCTCTTTTCGTACCGCTAGGAAGGCTTAACGCCACTTCGCCAACTGATGTTACCTGCGCATAAACTGAAACCATTCTACGTGCGACCTCCACCGAAGATGAAGAAAATTAAGTCAAGGAAAGGAATTTAAATTTATTGCTTAAAGATCGGCTCCCGAGCTAAAACTCTCTTTCTTTTTTTTCACTGAAATCGGATCGGAGAAGTGATTAACAGAATGGTAGCATTTTTATAATAATAGATTCTAAACAATTAAGATTTAAATCAAATCAAAAACATGATATTCTTAATCTTCCTTTATCAAACGGTTTCGACTATTTAATCCGCCAACCTTCAATGGAAGAGGAGAACTTGCAGATGCGAAAGAATGATTAGTGGCCCCAGATAAAATTTTCGCTCACCTACCTCGTACCGACGAGCAGAAAATTTCATGCGTTATTTTCAATTCATCGTGGAGGCGAGTTTCTTATGGAACTTATATGATAGAATTTTTACCTAAAAAGAAGAACTGTAATGACGTGGACGGACATTAGAAAAAGTGATCATGTAGAATTAACCGTCGAAAAAAAAAATTACCGTGGTAAGAAGGAAATGAAATTTCTACATCTCTGTCAAGGGTTGCTGACGATTAGAGAATATTAAAGAAAGTTTAAATTAACTAAGTAGGTATGTGACATATTTAGTCAGCACCGATACAAGAAAACGCTAGACGCTTTAGTAGGAGCCTACATTTGAATAATTGCGCTGTTTTGCTGGACATGAAGGAATGACATACACTGAGATCATCAAGAGAGCTCAAGAAGTCGCCTCGTATACGTGTTTGGACCACGAAACTCCTGAAAAAAAAAACCTTCTAGGACGTCTGGGAAAAAGAAATGAGACGATCGAAATCAAGAACAAGTTACACCTTTCAAACTAAATAAAACGACTGATGGTGAATGACGCTCTGAACGCCTCTATTCTCAGAATGGGAGCCGTCTGTTCCAGATATGAAAGAATTCACATCGGACAGTACCGCTGGAGGACTGGACATTATCATCAATGTTAAGAGCCTGACCATAATTCGAACGTTAGTCCTAAAAGTAGGATCATTAGACCAGGTTGAAACAGGAAAAACTCGAGTTTTTGCTCTCACACGAAGCAAGGCCACTAAAGAGTTAAAGACCACGACAGACGATCAAGATGCTTAAGAAGTGAGAATGTGAAACGTTTTTTTTTTGATAAATATTGTAAATCTCGAGCAGAAAACGAACCCTATCAAAATAATATCGATAATAAGAGAATACGTGGATATTTTCCTAGAAGATATGCCTGGGCCATCCTCTGATCGACAGCTGAGTTTGACATAGATTTAGTGTCGGGTCGACATCAGTGTCAAAAGCGCCATATCGAATGACGCCAAAGAAGTTAGAAGAATTGAAAATGCGGATACAAGAGCTTTTGGAAAAAAAAAAACAAACAAACTTTATACGTCCCATCGATCTCCTTGGGAAGCTCCGGTGTTGTTCACGAAGAAAAGATGATGGAACGTTTCGAATGTGTGCTAACTATCGCGAGCTAAACAAAAGGATTATCAAGAATAAATACCCGCTACCTCGAATAGAAAATTTATTTTAAATAATTAAAAGGCGTTAGTGTGTTCTCGAAAATGTGGTTTGAGATCGAGATATCGTCAAGTGAAGATCAAGAAGAATATATATAACTAAGACAAACTTCAGAACGAGAGAAGATCATTTCGAATTCGTAGTTGTGTCTTTTAGACTTAGTAATGCGCCAATAAATTTATGGATATGCTGAATCGAGGCTTTCATCCATACCTCGATCGTTTCGTTGTAGTTTCTAAAAGATGACATTCTAGTATGCTCGTACGACAAACTCCAACAGGAAGAACAATAAAGAATTGCGTTGGAAACTTTGAGAAATGAAAAGTTATATACAAAGTTTAAGAAGATTGAGTTTTGGCTGGATAAAATTTCGTTCCTTAGACATATCGTCGCTTCAAAAAGAATTAAGGTAGATTTGGCTAAAGTGGAAGTTTTTAATAATTGAAAAACGTCAACTAACATAAGCGAGGTACGAAAATATATAAAGATTAAAAAAAAAAAAATTCAGGTGCAGCGGAAGCATAGTGGAGAAATATGATGAGGAGCATTGGACTCTTCTTCAAGAGATGTCTTGTTGCCAGCAAATTAAAAGTAGAATAACAGCGACTAGTAGGGATGCTGACACTACTGGAAATTCCAGAATGAAAGTGGAAGCATATTACTATGGATTTTGTTGTCGGGTTACCTAGAACAATTCGAGGGAATCATGCTGTGTGGGTTATAGTGGACAGACTGACCAAGTTCGCTCACTTTTTGCCTATTAAAATGACGTTCGACTTGGATAGACTAGCACGAGTTTATATAAAAGAAATTATCATGCTCAATGGAGTACCAGTCTCTGTTATATCTGATAGGGACCTTCGCTATACCTCTAGATTCTGGCAGAACCTGCAAAAATAAGTTATGCACCAAACTAACTTTCAACACTGCTTTGCATCCCCAGATTGATGTCCAGACAGAACGAACGATATAAATTTTAGAAGACATGTTGAAAGCTAGTGCCTTGGATCTGCATAAAAGCTGAGAAGACCATATATATTTGGTGGAGTTCGCTTATAATAATAGTTATTCAAGGTGCTATACAGAAGAAAGAGTCGATCACCTCTATACTGAGATGGAGTGAGCGAAAAAAAAAACGAGATTTTGGAACCTGAGTTAGTCGAACGAGTAGTAGACGTGATACGAAAAGTTCGAGAAAAAAAAATTGGTAGCCTGAAGTCAAGATATATCGGACCGTGCGAGATTTTAGAACGAGTTGGAGGAATGTCATACAGACTGGCTCTGCCACCAGACTACATTGATATACATAATGTCTTCCATGTATCCATGTTGCGAAAATATATTTTCGATCTGAGCTATGTTATCAATTAATAACATATAGGACTGGGGAAGAATATGTCTTATGAAGAGATTCTGGTGGCAGTCCCAGACAGGAAAGTTCATAGGTTAAGAAATCAAGAAGTGGCTTTGAAAAGTTCAGTGGAGCCGTCAAGATATCAACGAAGCAACTTGGAAAGAAGAAGAAGAAATTTTAGCAAAGTATCCGAATTTACCGAGTTTTGATACGTCTCTAAATTTCGAGGACGAAATTTCTTTGTAGGAGGGAAGGATGTAGTATCCACAAATTATTTAAATAATAATAATAATAATAATAATAATAATAATAATAATAATATTTTGAGTATTTAAAATTTAATTAATCAAGTTTAATGAAATTAATGGATAACATAACACATCTTGCTAAAACTGTATACATTTGACAGCTTTTTAAAACTAAGTGGAGAGATTTAATTAAGAGAATAAATTGAAAAGGAAATAAGTCAAAAGAAAGGAAAAAAAACCATCTCTCTCTCTGCTCTAAACATCCGCCGCCATCACCATCTTTACTGCTTCTCCTTCTCGCGGTCGGCCAGTTTTTCCGGCAAGTTTTATTTAATTTCTTGCACTTAATTCGTAGTACTCGTTGAGGTGTTTACGATTTTGGGCTCGAATTAAAAATCGAGGGTGGTTTTCTTCTTTTCCCTTTCCTTTTTCCCCTTCTCTGCCGCCGCGGTGTTGTTGTCCTAGCCGGCGCTCGGTCGCGCCGGTGATGTGTGTGAGAGGCGTGGTGGCCGACGCTTGCAGCGTCGGCGAAGATGAATAAGGGCCGCCGCAGCTAGCGGCGGCGATGCTGGAGTATATATATATATATGTATGTGATACTGTGTATAGATATATGTATGTTTGCTTGCTGTTGTGGGTGGAGGATGGTGATGAAAGGAACCGGCGCTGGTTGCGCCAGCGTGGCCGATGGAGGAGGCCGCCGCAGCTAGCGGCGGCAGTGGTGGAGGTATAGATATATATATATATATATATATATATATATATATATATATATATATATATATATTAGAGTATAGATATATATGTATGTTGGTGTTGGGTGTTGGCTTGGGATGGAGGTGGTGGAAGTTGCGTGAGGGGCGGCGGTGCCGGGCTGGCGCCGGCGAAGGTGGGAGAACAGGCAGGCGGTGGTGACGGGCTGCAGGGGCTGGGAAAAGGGGGAAAATTTTGGAAATGGCATGTCTAGTAAATTGATTGAATCCTAGGGGTAATTTGCAACATAAATGTTGCTGGAACTTTTGAAAATTAACTATAGTAATTTCTGAAATTTTATAATTAAGCTTTAGATAATTAAAGTATGCTTTAAGGCTTAATTCATGTATAATGATCAAGGAAATAAAGAAACTATTTAAATTACATAGCTTTCTTGAATAATTGATAATGATATGTATTAATTGCTTAATAAATTATAGAATTATAATAATATGTTTGTAGTTAATATTAACTTATATATTGGAATTATAAATGTTATCATATAATTACTAGAATTTAATATATGGAAACCGGACTTTAATTAAATAATAAAAATAAATTATTTTAATTAGTTATATTATTTTAGACTCCTTATATCACCGATTAGGGTATAAAATCCTAGATTTTCTTATCGAAATAATTAAGAAAAAACCTAGTTTTAGGACGGACTTTGGACTTGAGTATTATTACATTAATTATTATAATTTAACTAAAGAGTTAATTGGAATTTTAAGTTAGACCCTATATTTAGTAAGATTGCTTTTGAGACTAAAAATATAGACCTAAACATAATTATAGACATTATGTATGGTCTTCATAATTTAATAAATAAACCAAATGCCTAATTGTAAATATCAATTTAAATTCTCTTAAATAATAATTAACTAAACATGTTATGCAATTAAATAAATATATTTCCTAAATTAACTTATAATCTCAGTTAATTGAATTCAGGTTTATAATTTAAATTATATAGTTAAATGAGATACGTCATAATCATAAATTTATAATTAATTTTTCCTGAATCTAAGATAATTCTTCTAAGATCGAATTAAAGTCTAATTAAGTTTTATAATATTTTAATAAACACATTTTCATTATAATTTCATTAAAATCATGTTAGATGATCTGTTAACAGGAAAAAATGTCTAGATTAAGAATATATTTTAATTAATAATAGTTCGATTAGATTCTAAATCGAGCACTTATACTTTGTAGGAAATTATGAAGGGAGGAAAGAATTAAGCTCGGATAAAAGTAGACGTTTTGCAAGCATCTCCGTAAAAGGTGGGGATTAAAACTTTATTTATGTTTTTAAATCGTACCGTTTTATGAAAAATAATGTGACTAAGTGATTTAAATTCCGTCATTATGTGTTGTTGTTTTTAATGGAAATGTCTTCATTACATGAACAGTATTTCGAGTAAATTATATGATTTTGAGAGCTATTGATTTTCAAGTTACGCAAATGCAAAGGATTTCAAATGATGATAAGTCGGGATAATACCCGCTAAAAAGGGGTTTCTTTAAAAACCAACACATGTCAAAGGTTTTTCTGTACTTATGTGTTATGTGAATTATGTGGCCAACGTGAACGTGCTCAATGTGTATTATGTGATTATATGGAACCATTATGTGAACTTACTTGCGCATGCGCCTTCACGCCAAGTAGGGTATTCCTTTTTGGAAACCCATCTACAGGGGATATTCTTCGGAATTCCCAATGCTATAGGGGTGTAACAGCCCAAATTCGGGTCGGCTTGGGGCCCTGATAGGTATTCTTCGGAAACCTATCCACAGTGTGCCATTAGGGCTCTTCGGGAGTCTACAACGTGTATTATCTGTATAATATGCAAGTACTAGTATGTATATATTTTTATTATTATGAATTCCCCTACCCCACTAAGTGTCCTTTTGACACTTACCCCTTTTATGTAAAATGCTTTCAGTTTAAAGATTTTAGAGCGTGGCGCTGGAGCGATGGATGCTGGTAGCCAATGATTAAAAGTTGAAGAAAATTTTAATTCAAAAATGTATGCTTTATGATAATTTTTCTTGAATTTATTTATTTTTAATTTCTTAAATGAGTGAATTTTATTTGTAAGTAACGCCTCGATCAAAGATTACCAATTTAAGAAAACGGGGCGCTACACAACATCCTTTAACACACGGATATTGTCTCTTATCGCAGCATGCAGGTAGTAGGGACTCGACGTAGGTTCCTTTGCAGAGTCTTCTTCTTCTCTTATACTAGCATCCTTGCCTTAGCTATTTTACATAAGGAAACTTATCCGGATAGCTAATGCTCTAGTCTATTACACGTTTTGTCTCATCAAAATCTATTACAATTTATCCTATCAATTTCCCCATTTTTAATGATGACAAAAATCCTTAACAGGATTAAAGAATCATATTTCATTTAACTTGGAACAAAATGCAGAAAAAAAAAACATCCATAATCATGCATTAAGTTCACAAGATGTGAGCTTTCATAAACCAGAACTGTTATAATTTCCATTGATCAGTTTCAGATACAGAGAGCATAAAAAGAAAGATAAACAGATAGCATCAGAACAGAAAGATAGACAAATACAAAGAGCATGATACTAAGTCTTCAACCAGCTGGCTCTCTTCTTCCTTTCAAACTTTGTACCTTTCCACCAGTTGGCTATGGAGTCTTAGTAGCTGGGTTCCATCCTCTTCACAACTTCCTCAGATTCCTCAAACCTGAGCCAAAAGTCTTCACAGTATGGTATGAACTCCTTTCCCAGTCTCTGCTTTAGCTTGACTTGGATTGGAGGTCCACCTTTCTTGGTCAGCTCCAGAAATCTCTGCAAGGCTTCCTTGTTGGTTCGGAATCCTCTAAAGAGAGCAGATTCCTTATAGAGTGTCATGAAGTACTTCATCAGCTCCATTCTCTTGAACACTTCAATTTGAAAGAATGATGGATTGACATCAGTGGGGAGAGCAACTTCCGGAATCACTGGAGTGACGAACTTGTCGGTCCTAGGATCCGGGCTGGCTTCCAGAAAGTTTTTGAGAGAGGCACTTGCTGCATTGGCAGGATTCTGTATGTTTTTCTCCAGCTCAGTCATGTCAGGCAGCTTGTGTGGTGGGAAGATTTTATCAAGAACAATCCTTGGATCTTTCGAAAAAACAGCATCCAGGTTGCTTTTCAGTTCTGCCTCAGTCTTCCTCCTCTTTTTATCTCTCATATCAGCACCCTTTCTGAAGCCTGAATGGATTGACCTTGAGACAGCTTCTGATTTCCTCTTCGAGCAGTTATCTGAAGGGCCACTTGGTCCAGCTCCCCTATGTCCACCATCTCCAGCATCATCTCTTCTTCTGCTCACTACCATCTGCTTGCAGGTAGCAGGATCCTGTCCACTCTTTTGCCGGCCTTCTATCTTCCCTTCCCTTTTTTGTCATCATCAGCACGTCCAACCGCAAAGCTGACCATAGAGTGAATCTCGGACAAGGTGCCTGAGTGTTCCCTCAAAAGGTTTCCGACTGGTTGAACTGCTCCTCATCCATTCCTTCTACTGCAGTGATAAGAGCTTTCTGGTTAGATTCAAGAGAGATCATCCTCTCATCTTGTCTGTTTAGCTTTTCCATCACATTCTTGACCACTTCCATAGTAGCATCCTCCTTGGGGGGTCGGTAAGCAGTGATCATCTGAGAGAGTCTTGACAGAGCTACGTTGAGGGAGTCCATGAAGGAATGCGTCTTGATTGAGTGTGAGCAGGTTTCCTTACGGAGTTTCCTGCTTGCCTTCACTAGAGACTTCCCCATCTGTTCAATGGCTGTCAGGACCTCGTCATTTGATCTGGCAGATTCCTGGCCTTCTCCTGCTGGTACCTGATGAACTTCTTGAAGTTCCTTAGAAGAAGGGCCATTTCTTCATCAGTGTTTTCAACAGATAGCTCTCCGTGCTTACTGCAGGTAGCTCCAGTCTCCCTCGGGCTTCTGGCTGTCAAGATAGTTACCTTTGTGCTGGATTCTTCTGCCTCTTTCTTCCTTCTGTTGATATCATACTCGAAAGCTTTTAGATCAGAGAAAAGGTCAAAAGTACTCATTGATTTCAGATCCATGGAAACCCTCATGGCGATAGTCCTGCTATCCCATTCCGCAGGTAGTGCTCTTAGCACCTTCATATTTTTCTTCTTTTGGGTATAGAATTTGTCCAGAGACCCAGCTCATTTACAATATTCGTGAACCTCAGATCCATCTGTTCCAAGATTTCTTCAGGGAGCATCTCGAACAGCTCGAATTTTTGAGTTGTTGTAGACACCTTGTTTTCCTTTGTAAGCTCGGTTCCTTCACAAATTTATTCGAGCTTGTTCCATATATCCATTGCTGTTTTGCATGTCTTGACCTTACTGAAGGTTCCTTTGTCTAGAGTGACAAATAAGGCGTTCTTGGCTACGTTATCTAGATTAGCCCGCCTTCTATCATCAGCCGACCATTCTTCTCTGGGTTTATCAATAATAGCTTGATGGGGAATGGCTCCTGCATCACCAGCATCTACAGCTCTCGCGAATATAGGGTTGGGCTTGGTGATCCTCGGGGGTCCATCAGTAATGACCATCCACATTTCATCGTGCATGGCTGAGAGATGTGTCTGCATTCTAATTTTTCAATCGTCATATTCTTCAATAGAGAACATAGAAAGCTTACGCGTATCCATGATATGATAAAATGAATGTATGCACATTTTCGAAGATAAGGGATCGGGGATTGACCAGACAAATTGGATTTTTAATCAAACAGCTTTGATACCACTTGTTGGTCCCAAGTGGTATAAGGTTAAGAGGGGGTGAATTAACTTTATAAAATTTTAACTTTTTCCCAAAAAATGTTAAGTCCTTGATTAGTAGGTAGCTAGATAGCTTGCTGCACAGTAGGTTACTGCTCGGGTAGTGACCTGAGGACTTAGTCAGAGATAATAATGCACAGCGGAAATATTGTGATTTTTGAAAATAGGTTTTAATGCAGTATGCTCAAGGAGATCAGACAGTTATATAATGTAGAAAGAACACAAGTAAGCTTATAGAGGTTCGAGGGTGGAGTAATCCTTCTACGTCCTCTCTACTCCTTCTCAAGGAGGAACTTTGTTAAAGCAAGTTTGATTTACACTAGACTCAGCTAATACAAACTCTACTCTACACAGAACTGTCAGCTCTATCCACACAGGTAGCTGCACAGTGACCAAAGTGATCGACCCACATAGGATCTCTACACAGGTTCCTTGACCCACACAGGATCCTTTCTCTTCTTCAGAGAGAATAACAACTTAGCAGAGTGAACTCCTGCCTAAGTGACTCCTAAACAATCTATTTAAGTAAGATATGGAGATTTTCAACAGTTGAATACAGCAAGCTCCTTAGACTTCTATTTCCACAAGGTAGCTGGCTTGCTGCTGTTTAGACTGAGTGACTTTTGTATGAAAATTTTTGCTTGTTGATGAACTGCTTCGCGTAGGATATATCAATTCAAGAGTTGTCTTTCTCAGGTGCACTCAACCTTCTATTTATAGACATCAGTGAGAATTCTACCCGTTGTGAAGACAATTCTCCACTGGTGAGTGTCTCGTTCTGATTGGTCCTGTTGATCTTCTGACACCTGCTCTGCAATGTCTTCATTCTGTTCTGCCACTGTCTTGTCCTTTTGCTGTGCGACTTGATCCTGCAGTCTGCTGTATTCTGTCCTTGCTGCTTTTTCACACATGGCAATCACTGATTTGCTGGGACTTGAGTGACTCTACCGGCTAGTCAGAATGCACTGACTTTGATGTATCTAGTAGTTTCTTCTTTGAGTGAGTCAACTTCCTTGATTTGAGCATCTTCAGGTTCCTCACAATATCCTTTGACACATGGATACTGTCTCTTATCGCAGCATGCAGGTAGTAGGTTCCTTTGTAGAGTCTTCTTCTTCTCTTATACTAGCATCCTTGTCTTAGCTATTTTACATAAGGAAACTTATCCAGATAGCTAATGCTCTAGTCTATTACACGTTTTGTCTCATCAAAATCTATTACAATTTATCCTATCAAGACATATGACTACCTATGCAAGTTGAGAAGAGAAGTTGACACAGGCAAAAGGTTAGAGTTTTCTATTGATGATGATGGAGTTATTCACTATAAAGGTCGTCTATGTGTCCCATCTGATAAATCCATAAAAGAGGTCATCTTAAGAGAAGCTCATGTCACTCCCTACTCGGTATATCCAAGTAGTACTAAGATGTATAAAGATTTACAACAACATTACTGGTGGTCTAACATGAAGAAGGATGTCGGTAAATTTGTAGCAGAATGCCTAACTTGTCAATAGATAAAAATTGAGCATCAAAGACCAGTAGGTTTATTGCAACTATTGCTCATACTTGAATGGAAATGGGAACACATCATGATAAAGTTTATGCTTGGATTACCAAGAACTCAATAAGGGTATAACTCAATTTGGGTGGTTGTTGATAGACTAACAAAATCAGCTCATTTTCTTACGGTAAAGTCTACATACAACATGAATCAATATGCTGAAATTTATATCAGAGAGATAGTCAGATTGTATGGGGTGCCTATTTTTATTATCTCGGATACGGATCCCAAATTCACATCTACATTTTGGAAGAGTTTGCATAGTGAAATGGGTACGAAGCTTTCATTTAGTACAATATTTCATCCACAAAATGATGGGCAGTTGGAAAGAGTAATTCAAATATTAGAGGAATGTTGAGAGCCTACATTCTAGACTTCAATGGGAGTTGGGATACAAAACTTTCATTGGTAGAATTCAGTTATAAACAATAGTTATCGAGCTATAATTGTAGCATCCAATTTTTTTTAAAAAGAAGATGACAAATAAGATAAAATTTAAGTAATGATTTTATATTATGGATTAGATGATATTAAGAAAGTTGCATTTAAAGCCTAATTTTTTATGCTAAATGGGTAAATTGTCCTCGTCACCTTTATTTTTTTTTCATGAAGGACACTTGTTGGGGTAGGGCCTACTAAATTTCATGTGGAAAGAGTTAGACCCATTTTGGAAATAATTTGAAAGCAAAGATACACCACACATTTTTTCTCTCTCTTCCACAAGTCTCTCTTCGGGTTTCTCTCTTCTCTCCTCTCTCTCTCTTTCTTCTTCATTCTTTCTTTCTCTCTTTCCTTGCTCTCCCTCTCTGTTGTGCAATCTCTCCCTGTTCTCCATCTTTGCTGCACAGTTGTTATGGGTATGGGTTGCCGGTGCAAGGTTGCGTCGGCGTGAAGTGTGTATGGACTGCCGTCGGGCACGAAGGTGGGTGTGGTGTGTGTATTACTATGTGAAGTGCAGGAGAGGGAGGCCGGCGCCAGAGCTGCACCGATAGGCTGTGATGGCGTCGTGCTGGGATGTGTGTATAACCTGTGTGGGTTGTGCCGGTAGCTGGAGATGGTTATACCGCCAAGAGAGCAGCGGGGTTGCAGGGTTTATGTGTGTGTGCAGCCGAGTGCATGCGGGAACGGGTTGTGTGTGTGTGTTCGGGTGAATGACCGCCGGCGACTTGGAGTCACCGGCAGTAACGGGGTGGCAGCAGGGGCGGCTGGAAAGGGGGCTTTGGGGTAAAAGTGTCCTTTGGTAAATTTGATATAATTAGAAGATTATATTGTAAATATAACCTTTGATGAAATTGGAATTAAATCCTTATCATTTGTAAAATTTCAGATTAATCCCTTAAGTATTTAAAACATACATTAAAACCCCTAAATTAATGAAACATGCTTTAAGATCCATAATTTTATGAATAATGACATTTAAAACCCCAATAGTAATAAATATTACATTTTATACCCTTAAGTTTATGAAAATAGGTTTTCAGCACCATGGATTATGAATAATGATATCGGACCCCTAAATTTTAATAAAATTACATTATGTAACCTACAAATTGATAATATTATGTATTGCCTATTAGAATTGTTTTATATTGCTAAAACGATCCCTAAAATATTGCTAAAATTACATAACACATCCTAAAATTTACTTAAATTTTATAGACGAACTCTTATGCTTTGTAAGGTACCTAGAAAGGAATCGAGATAAATCGGCGACAGAAAGTTTCCAAAGTAGGTTCTAATTTTATAAATTATATTTAATTTAAGGACCTTTAGGTAATTAATTAACATCTAAAATTATTAATTACAATATCTCTTAATTCCAATGACATATAGACCTAAATAAAATTATGGACATTATGTTTTGATCTTCATAATTTAATAAACAAACCAAAGGCCTAATTATAAATATTAAATGTACAATTAAATCTTCTATATTGTTAAAAATGATCTAATGAGCTTAAATAAATTATGAGCTTTACAATTTAAACCTCAAAGTTAAGAATCAAATTAAATATCAAAGTAAATATCAAATTCAATCCTCTTAGATAAAAATTAATTAAACATGTTATGCAATTAAATATATTTCCTAAATTAACCTATAATTTTAGTTAATTGAATTCAATTTAAAAAGCTTAGGGTGTGGTGCGAGAGCGGTGAATGTTGGTAGCTGATGATCAAAGGCTGTAGAAAATTTTTATTCAATGTGTTTTAAATTCATAAATTTTAGAAACGTATATTTTATAATTATTATGGTTTTTATTTATTTTTATTATTCTTAAAAGAGTGAATTGTATATGTAAATAACGCCTTAGTCAAAGTTCACCTTAAAAAAGAAACGGAACGTTATATGAACAGTGGAGCAAGTCATACTTTTTTTAGTTTTCCAAGTGTGATATGCTGCTCAACAAAGGATGTGAGGTCTTCAATACATGTATACTTGAAGCAATGAGACTGCCCATTCTTTGCATGCTTGAATGGATCAGAGAATGACTAATAAAGAGATTTCAACTTCATAGAGAAAAGGCAGCGTGAAGTGGAATGATTATTTGTGTCCAAGAATCTCCAAAATCATCTAGAAGATAGCTGAAAGTGTTAGTGATTGCATTCCAATCAAGGGAGATAGCAAGCATTATCAAATAGCCTGTTATGATGGGAGTTAGTATATTGTAGATTTGGATATGAAGGAATGCAGTTGCAAGAAGTGGTCTTTGAGTGGGATTTCATGCAAGCATGCATTGTGCACAATCTATAATGAAAAAGAAAATCCAAAAGACTATGTGGACTTGCATTACATAGTAGATGTGTACAAGAAGGTGTATGTTTCATCAATCAAAGAGTTCAATGGATAAGTATTGTGGGAGAATGTTGTGAGATTGAAAAGGCAGCAAGTGCACATCAAATGTGGCAAATGCGGGAGATAGGCCACTATCAAAAAACATTTCCACTAAATCCAAGAAAAAAAGCTAAGTGTTCTAACAGAAAACAAAGGTAAACATATATTTTTCTACATTTCCACTTTTAATTGTAAATTATCTAATTTTTTTTTTAATTCTACAAGGTGCAGATGAGAAGAAGTGAAGATGTTGGGGTACAATGTGAAGAAAATAAATGAGAATGCAGAAGGATGGAAGGATGTAAGCCTTCTAAATTATATATTTTCATTCTGATAGACAGTTGTTGTTTGTTGGTGTTATGACGTATGTTGTTAGTTGTTCTGTTATGATGCATGTTGTTACTTAGTTGGTGTTATGATGTATGTTTTTAGTTGTTCTGTTATGATATAGTTGATGGACTACAAGTTGTTTTGTTGCTTTGTTGTTTGATTTTATAGTTTATAGAGAGTAGAGGTCTTATATCCACTTAAAGGTAAGACATATGTTGTAATGGAATCCACTTTGCCAGATATAACAGTAAGTGTCACCTATACACCATGCTCATCTCATGTCTTGGACTATGATTTTACATTCAAATAAACAATCTAGTCTTTTGTTTTATATAGGAAGGACATACTGACTTCCCACCCACATAAGACTTTATTATGCAAGACATCCCAACACAAGCATGACAAATTAAACTACCATAATCTGTCTGAGGCCCTTGAATGTATGATCAACTATAAAAAGTCTTGAATGTATGATCTTCTATAAAAAGGACAACCATCTAAAGCTGTAAGGCCAAGAGAACCTACAAGTGAAGGGAATAAATTATTTTTACTACTTTCACAACTACAAAAACAGTCAAGAAAATACTAAACCCTAAGGATTTTATCTTAGTAATTGCTTATGGACTTCATATCCTGTAACTTTATTCCAACAGTAGTACTTTGACATTAATGATTTAATTCTTTCTAGAATAATATTTTGGTTTTTTTGGCATGGCATAATAGACAATCTTTTTGGGTTATATTGTAGAATTCTAGCTTGAATTTGTTTTAAAATGATTGGAAGTTAAATTCTACCAACATTGGATTTGAAATGTTTATTGTTTGTTGTTTGTTGTTGGTATGCTTGTTTATCATTTATAGTTAACATTTTGAATGTTAAATGTTGTTATTGCAAGATTAATCAATTGCAAGTGATTGTTGTTCAAGCACTATACAATTCATTCATTGCAAGATACTTTACACTAACAAAAGCTACAAATAACATAATGTTATAAAATTAAAAATAATAGGAACACTAACAAAAGCTATAGATAAATTCTTATAACTTATTATTGTCCAGGCATGGCAAATTGTTATTAAACCATTGCAAAAGAAAGAAATTACACTAACAAAAACTATTAATCCAATGCAAGATAATGTCATATATCCATTGCAAGATAATGTCATACATCCATTGCAAATTACATTATATAAACAACTAGAGCTACAAAGTAACCATCTTAGCTTAATTCATTCAAAAAACTAACAATCGTAAACCATCTTCAACCAAGTTATACAACAAAAATTACAAACTACTGGAATAAAAACAACATTTTCATTAGCATTCTACTGTTGTTTTTTAGCTTCTCAATCTCTTCAATCATTGTATTAAAAGTGTTATTCAACCTTGCATTTTCTACATCCATTGCATTAATCCTCCTCAAGAGTCCAAGAATCAATGTTGATGATCTACAGCACATATGAGGGTCCTCGTTGTAGGAACCGCCGGATCGCCGACCCTATACGATTATCTGATTTGGGGTCTATGCAAATATGATTAACGCGCAGTGGATAAACGAATCATACCTTCTGCACCAATATTAGTTCTAAGGTCAGAACTGTAGATCGAGGAATCGATGGAGCCTGGGCCTCATGATCTTCTGCTGTATTCCTCATTTTTTTCTCGAACATTGTGTGGGCAACGAACTATCGAGACTTTCAGCCGCCTTCCACTAAATCGTATCTCAGATTTCGTATCTGTGTATCTCTAGAAACGGCTGACTTGAGGTTTATTTATAGGGTACAACAGGGACCTTGAGGAGGATTAGGAATCGGTCTCCTGATAGGCTTAGGAGTCCTAAATTCAATCTGAATATACTTCTTAAGCCTATCAATAATATCTCAGTCCACTAAAAAGATATTATTGAACTACCGTTCCTTATCCATATCAAATATGGGCTCCTATTTATTATGTGCGCGTTTATCTCCCCGCGTTTAAGATATCGAATGTCCATTAATTAAATGAATTACTGACAATTCAATTAATTAACATTTAATTCCAAGAGTAGTACCACTCAACTTTATTATCATGCCGCAATAAATCCACCTGCAGGGTTTACGTGATAATCCTTATGAGCTCCTCAAGGGGACATCATCATCCTAAATAATTAGGACACTGTTTCTTTATATAATCAATAGCACACCATATAAACAACATTGTATCCCAATTTACCGAGCTTATTGATTTATTAAATAAATCTCACCCATTGATAAATTAAAGAAACATATATCGAGTATACATGCCCATTATCATACAATGATTAAGAGGACGCACATCTATAATAACAGAGATCTTATTTTATTTACGTAGTCAGTATAAATAAAACAATCTCAATTGGTCCTACTCAATACATACAAAATGTACTAGATTAATTTTATAATCAAGATAGATTAATACCAAATTACACTACAACCATTCCGATAATTTGTCCAAAATTATCTCGATTGTGAGCTACCATTTATAATCTATAAGGAACTGATAACATGATCTTCTATGTGGCACCACACACCATCTACAATATAAATTAATTGGACAATTGCAATAACATATATAACAAATATATAAAATGCAAACATTTGACCATAAAAGATTCTCATATTATAAAAAGATGTTTATACAAAAGTTAGGCTTATAGTATACATCCTAACACTCGCAAGTAAAAAAATGACACCCAACTCTCTGCAAAATTTAAAGAAAAAAATTCACTAAAAACAAGCCATCAGTTTACAAAGACACACAGTTTTCATGTCATTCATTTAACAAAATCAACTAACTAGTATCAAGGTTTAATTTTGTGAGGTCTATAATAAGGTAAACCTTAGGGATTTCAACAATTATGGTCATTTTTTCTCAATTGCAATCCATATCGCCAATTATGTAGGATATTTTTAAAATTAGGGAGTTCTTGAACTTGAGATTGCATGAAATCATGTGTATTTTGTCAATGGCGAGCTCATTTGGAGAATTAGGGTTCTAGAGGGATTTAGGGATTTGCCGAATCCACATGGACCCTTTTTTTTTAATTCGAAATGCCACATATGATGTATAAACGACATGTCAGTAAAATTGGCCCAAAAAGTCTAAATTCACGATCCCACATGCAATTCACATGCAATTTAAGTCCAATTGAGCAATTCAAGCTCAAATAGGGTAAAATTTGTGAAGTCCGAAAACATAAAATCCTAAATTATCAGCTAGAAAAATTAAAGTTCTAAACTACCAGACCCCCTAAATTACGGGGCAATTTTATTAATAAACTCTAGGTATATATATTAAATGTTATTACTTAATATTTATAAGAAAGAATAATTATATATAGAGATATATATATATATATCTAATATCATGAACCCTAATTTATCACATTTCAAATCACCTTCTCTCTTTCCAACTCCAAGTGGTGCCCATAAGATCCTACAAATCACTATTGCACCAATCCTCCATCTACCAAATCCAAACCTCTATTGTTGTCTTCTCTTTCTTTCTCCCTGTCTTTCTCACTCTCTCTCCCTGTATTTCTCTCTCTCACTTAAGACTCATCACCTCATGTTTCCAACGTCTCTCTTTTCAGCCAAATGTTTTTCATCTTGTGTGTCCATCATTGTCATCGTTTGTGTCTCATTTCTTGAAGGGAACAGCAACAAAAAAGTGCAAATGTGATTTGCACATATACAATTGGAGATGATAATTTTATCATTCTCTCTTTTAAGAAAGGTATTGCGGCTAGTTTTCAATTATAATGAATCACATAATTAATACTTTGGATTTGAGGTTGATATTAGGAATGAAAAACAAATTAGGATTAATTTCAACTGGGGTTGAATTAGTTGATTAAGAGAAAATGATGAAAATATCCTCTAACTGTACATACGCAAATCATAAATTCGCTTTGGTTGAGATTTGTTGTAGGGGTTGCAAAATTGAAAAATATATATAGTAGGTTTTGATGGTAAAAAAGATTAGCTTATGTTTCAAAGTAAAAAAAAAAACATATTGTAGAAGTTAGAAAATAATATTAATTTAAAAATAAATTGAGTCACTAATCTAGAGACACTATTTATATAATGCATTACAACTTTAGGGACCCTTTTTGATAGAGTGAATCTTGTATAGCATTCATACCTTGTATAGACCATAAATGCCTAAACAGGCAAGTTGTACACCGCTATAATAGCGATACAAAATTAACAATACAAATAACTAAAGCATAACGCATTCATAAAACACGGTTACTAAAATTAATTGATTCTTTCAAGAAAAATCAACAACGTTGGTGTCGCCTTCATACTAAAAAAGTTAATAAAATTTGTGACACATTTAAAAAATAAAAATGTTTCATTGAAGATTTGACGCATTAAAAAAAAATATCAGTAAAGTTATACGCATGGTATTGGAAATTCATGACACGATTTAATGATACTGATTTAATTTTTTGATACATACAACGAAGGTGCCATGATTTCATGATAGAAAATTTAAGGATAATACTGAAAATGTTTTTGTAAACACCAATACTTTTTTAATAAGACGCAAAAGATATCATCAAGTGAGATTTGTTTTTTCGTTATAGTCTATTCTTACAGTGAAGGTTAGATTATGTAAAGTCGTGCGTATGTATATTTCTGTCTCTATAATCGACTGTGTGGGGAATTTTATAATATATATATATATATATATATATAAATATATTTTATCATAATCCTATGGAAGAAAATTAGAGGTCAAATTAAGCAGGATTCTTATTACTGGTTTTGCAGGTGGAATAGAATCCTTCCAACTGTAAGAATCACATTGCAGATTTCAGGATTCTTATATTATACGTACAGATATCGTCCTTCATTTATTTATTATTTATTTATTTTTCACAATTTATAAAGTAAAAAAAGGTTACGAATCTTCATATTTGTGACCGGCACGCTTGACTCACAATGTACCCACAACCGCTAGAAATATATTATCATTTAGTAAATCAAGAATATATCAATAGTTAAGATTAAATGGAGGGCTTTTAGTATTTAATTAATAATTGTATTTTGTTGTCTTTCAAGAAGATTGTGAATAATTATTCCACTTATAAGTTGTTGTCCAAATGGACCAAATCTTCTTTGTTTGAAGTGAATCTTCTCGCATATCAAGAATATAATTATAATTTATATATAGTATACGCATACTTCTACGCTGATAAAGCCATAACAAATATATAGTACTACTGGCTGATTAACTAACACATAATTTTAAAAAAAAAGAAAAAAACCTAAATTCTTACACAATCTCAATTGATCAACACACTTACAGCCTTACATGAACTTCAAGTGAAAAACTGCAAAGTAAAAGATGAAGATGATGCTACATTCATATTCATATACCACACCCCAAATGACCAACACAAGAAACAAAAAAAAAAAACAGCAAACCCTAGATTTTCTAAACTGAAGTTATAGGAGAAACATTAAAAAAGTTACTTAAAATTACCAATTAATTAAGGCCTTAGGAATCAAGGATATGCACCATTAGTGGTGGGCAGATCAGTGGACCAAGAAAGAGAAGGATTCCAAAAACCCAATTCACCTGTTGCAACTGGGGCAGATTCAAGAATGGCAGAGGAATTTGCAGATCCCATATTTCCAAGAATCAATGCTGGTGCATGTTCAGGATAGCAGCTTGACGATGATGATCTGAGCCTATGATACAGTTCTTGAAGCCCGTTATTGTGAATTTCACCATGTACCGATGGAACATGGTTTCTGTACTGCGCCATAGACTGCAATTGGGCGGCGCTCAGATGATCCATGCCCAAGGCCCGAGCATTAATGGATGGTTCTGAGCTAAAGTGAGAAGAGCCAAAGAGAACATGGCCATCGTCTTTGACGGAGAGAGAAGTTTGCAGGTGATGATTAGGGTTTGGATTTTGGTTTCCTCTGAGTAATGAAAGAAAATGGGAATTTTGAGAGGGGGCCCACAAAATGGGGTTTGATTGAAGCGGGTCGTGAGCATGTTCGAAGCCACTGAAGAGACCGTTTTTTCCCATCTCCGACGATGCCGTTTTCAGCTTTCCGGCGGAGCTGGACTTTCCGACCGCCGCGGTAATGGCGGCGGTCTTGTTTTTGCGGCATCCGCCCCCGATGGGGACGTTGCGGAGGGCGCCGCCTTTGGTCCAGTAACGGCGGCAAGTCTTGCAGAAATGGCGAGGCTGGGTGAGGTTGTAGTTGTTGTAGTAACAGAATTTGGTGTTGGCAGAATCGCAGCGAGGACACCTGAGGTTCTCGGCGGCGGCGGCGGCGGTGGCGGCGGCGGCGGCGGTGGCGGCGGCGGCGGCAGAGGAGGAAGAGGAGGAGGGAGAGTTATGCAAAGGAGAAGCATCTAGTATATTCCCTCCTCCACATGAAGATGGGGTTGAGAGTTTGGAATATCTCTGATCTCCTCCAATTATCCCAACACTATTTCCACCCAATAGCTCTTGAATCATCTTTTCTCTTCCTTGCAGATCTACAGATGGATTAGGCTTTTTTTACTGGAAAAGGTTAGGAAAGTAGGTTTTCTAGTGAGAGAAAATGAGAGAGAGAATGGAACATGAAGAAGTGGGTTTGTTTGTTGAGTTGAATGGGTTTTGGATTTGTGTTGAGGCGAGCAACAGAAGATCTCAAGGCAGGGAAACTTTAATATAGGATAAAACAATAAAAAGGGACAACCCACTTTGTCTACTACCCAAAATCAATTGATTTTTTTATTTTGGATTTTAGTTGTTTTTTCAGACGTACGTATTTATTTACTACCCAAAATCAATTGATTTTTTTATTTTGGATATTAGTTGTTTTTTCAGACGTACGTATTTATTTTTTGTGGGAAGTAGAGGGACAACCCTGTTCGTCGCATTTTCATCTTTAAATTTGTTAGCTAGTAGAATGACAACTCTATTTTTCTCCCAATTATATTTTTGGATATATATATCTCTATATTTATATTAATTTTTCTCCTAGTGAAAAACACTCAAGACACATTTTTTAATATATGTTTGTATCATTCATTCAATGAAATGCTTTCATTATACAAGCTTCATCAAATGTATATCAATTTTTGTTCTATTTTTCGAAGCCAATTTCACCCTTTTTGTTGGGGAAAGGTTCTCAATTCCCCTAGCCACAACTACAGCTATGGCTAGTAGTATTTATAGGGATCGAGATCCACTTCTCATTCCATCTTTAATTGAGGGAGTGGAAGTGGAAAGAAAGGGAGAGAATAAAATTTAGAAAAATTATGTGATCTAAATTCAAATTTTGATCATTATAATCTGCATTTATATAAAAAATGGGAAACCATTGAATTACAAGACTCGTATTTATCAAATGTGTATCGAATGTATATCATTAATTATTCAGGGTGCATGAATATTGTACAAATGCATTTCCTCTTGTACTTACTATGTGGATTATTTATACTCATTGGATTTTGCAATTAAATAATTAAATAAAAGAAGATAGAGTTTCAAAAATAATAAAAATTATTTCAATCTGATTCTAATAAAACAATTATACTGTAAATATGAGGACAAATTCTCTAATGTTGCAGGGTCAAACCTCATATGAAATAAATTAATTATACGTATTCTGTAGTGCATTTAGGATATCCATGCACCTCTCTACTTTTATTTGGTAATTAAATGTAAATTATTATTTATCTAATAATGAAAAATTAAAGAAATTGTATCCAATAATTTTACTTAAATAGAAGTCCATACAAATATTGGTCGTCAATACCCTTTCCTTTTTCTCCATAAACTAACATTTCCAATAGGTGGATGCTAATACAAATCATGGTTATTAATGAGTCTTAGGAATCAAAGCCCTAGTATAAAAAAAACAAGGCTCACATGTTTATTCAAAGTTGAAACACATCTCATCATCAACAACGAACAAGAAATTAATTGTGTCATGGAATAGTCCAAATCCAATTCTTTCTTGTGAAGTGTCAAATCATGTAGAATTTTCCGAGTAGAGTTGGCTAGGATGTTGCTCTATTAATTGATAACTAAATATGCATCTCTACAACACGTGTCGCACAGCATAATAGATATGAATTATATATTCCCTCCGTCCCGAGCTATTTTGCCTACTTTGATCGGCACGGATCCTAAGAAAATACAGTTGACTATTGATTGAATGTTTAACTTTATGTTTTTTTAGTGCTTTTTTTTTTGCCATTTTTGGACTGGCAAAATAAGTTGGGATAAGAAAAAATAGAAAGTAGACAAAATAAGTCGGGACGGAGGGAGTATTATACTATTTACTAATATAATATATAAAGATGTATATGAAGGGAATAAAGCAGTTAAGAGGAGGGCAGTGTGGAGCAAGCATGCCGCCCGTTTTGTAATCCCAAAAAATTTGAAACTTTGAACAGAGTTTAGCAGTATTTGAGGTGGTTTAATTAACAATGATTATTTCAGTTGAAAGTGGGAACAACAGTGAGAAATTACAATGATAAGAGCAATCAAGATTTGGAAAAGAATAATCTTTATTAGGGGGTTTGTGCTTTATGATTACGAGTGGCGTGGAAATACGTGTAAAGCTGATTTGAAATTACCCTCTCACCAACATATATTATCCTTTTCAAGTTTTAATTAATTTGGTTCATGACATTACTTTGATTTATAGATGAAATTCGTTACCAACTTGTATTAATACTTCGTTTGGTATCGCCTCATACCGAATTAGTGAAGCCTAAAAGCATAACCGCACCATACAATATATGGTTTTATTAACAATTAATTTGCAAATGTTATCGTTTTTTTTTTATTACAAATTTAAATAATTTGGTTGAGATTATTTAAGTTACAATATAAAATATTCATGTTTCTTTACATAGCTGTGGGACATCACAATATTATTTCCTTAACTAAAAAAATATAAAAAAATAGCAGTTCATATTATGAACATATTTCATGATTAAAAATAGATTGATTACAAAACATTTCAGATACAGTAAAACCTCTATAAATTAATATTTTATAACTTAATAAATTCTCTAAAATAATAAAATCTTTCGGTCCCAACTTGGGCCTTTGTAAAAAATCATCAAATTCGATAAGATAATAAGATAATAATTTTTCAGAAAATCTCTTTATAAATATTAGGTCCCATTAAAACTCTAAATTAATAATTTATAAATATTACAATTATAAATGTTATGGTAATTTGCTAAAATATGAATATATTGTTACTTGATTTTTCTTAAAATTTCAATCTAATTGGATTTCATCCCTAAGTTTTTTAATTGCAGCCAAGAGTTCTCTAACTGCAACAAAAAATTGTGAAGAGTTGTTATATGCATCCATGAATATAATAGTTAATTGTATACAATGAATTGATATTATACATGAATATATTTAATTAATTACAAAGAATTGGTTGATACATGAATATAATCAATGAAACATGTATATGAATTCATTTATTTTCAATACATATGTACTAAATTTGTTGAATTTAAAAAGTTTCTCTTTTAATTAATAATATATTAATTTATCGATTAATAATATCTCTCTAAATTAATAAAATTTTATGATCCCAAGGTTATTAATTTATAAAGGTTTTATTGTATATGAAATATAATAATTTACTTAAAATTAGTATTAATCAACGTAAATGATTAAATAAAATTTCTGATCAAACTATATTTTGAAAAGGAAATGTCGATCTTTTAGTCTTGACTCTATTCTGGAACATTGTGGATCTCTAATAATGCTTTTAAGTTTTAATATCTTGCAACTTTTAGACCGAAATTAAATTTTGGTGATAATTAATTTTATGAATTAGGTGTGAGGGTTAGGATGTAGCCGAATCATCGAATTCCAAACCAAAACATATATGAACCAATTAATATTTGTTGACTATTTAATTTAATTTGCACCAAAGTGCTTAGATTTAGTCAGTATATCAGAAGGGTTGTGTTCAGTACTAATTTTCTTGACTCCAATTGATCTCTTTTCAATAATGTCTTTAATAAAGTGCATCTTGATATCTATGTATTTTGATCGCTCATGAAACACTAGATGCTTAGCTAGATGAAGTGCACTTTAATTGTCACAATGTACATAGACATTATCTTGTTTCAATCCCAGCTCTTTCATGATCCCTTTAAGTCAAATGGCTTCCTTGAATGCTTCAATCATAGCCAAAAATTCTACTTCTATGGTTGAGAGAGCCACAATTGCTTGTTAAATTGATTTCCAACTCACTGTTGTCTTATGTAGAGTGAAAATATAGCCTGCGAATGATTTTCTTGTGTCTTGATTTCCTACAAAATCTAAGTCAAAAAATTCTTCTATAGCAAATTTGTAAATAGGTGTTCCTTTTTACTTGATCCAACAATGTATCTTAGTACAATTTTCAATACTTCCCAATAGGTCTTCTTTGGATTAGCCATGTATCTGCTAATAACACTCATACTGTAAGTTAAGTCAGGCCTGCTGTAAACCATTGAGTACGTTAAACTCCCTAACACCACTTGCATATGGGACACTTTGCATGTACTTTTGATCAGCTTCAGTTTTGGGGCTCTGATCAACTGATAGTTTGATTTGTTGTCCTATAGGAATGACAATAGATTTTGCCAAGTGCATATTAAACCTTTGGAGTATCTTGCTTAGGTAATCAGTTTGATGCAAGAGTAGTTTCTTAGATGCTCTATCCCTCTTGATATCCATCCCTAAAATTCTTCTAATATTACCTAGAACTTTCATCTCAAATTGAGATTTCAATTTCAGTTTTAATGCATCATTTATCTTATTATCCTTTCTTGCTATGAGCATATCATCTACATATAGGAGTAGATATGTGTGTACTACTCCTTTTTCAATTTCTAGATACACATATTGATCATAGCTACACCTTGTAAGGCTAATCTTGATAATGAATTCATTGAATCTCTTGTACCATTGTCTGGGGCTCTGTTTCAACCCATAGAGTGATCTCTGTAGTCTGCAGACTTTACTCTCATTGTCAGGCAATATAAACCCTTTGGGTTGTCTCATGTAGATCACCTCATCCTGATTTCTATGAAGAAAGGTTGTTTTAATATCAAGTTGTTGGAGTTCCATATCCCACTAAGTTACCAAAGCTAGAAGGAGTCTAATAGAGCAATGTTTCACTATTGGAGAGAAGACTTCATTAAAGTATGTTCCTTCTATTTATGTGAAACCTTTTGCTACCAACCTTGCTTTAAACCTTATTTGTTCAGTGTTTGCTACTTCAACCTTTCTTTTGAATATCCATTTACACCCTACAATCTTCTATTCTTTTGGTCTGTCTACAAGAGCCCATGTCTGATTCTTTTCAAGTGATAGGATTTCTTCATTCATAGCTTAAATCCACTTATCTTTATCTTTTGATCTAATGGCAGCCTTATATGAGTCTGGTTCTTCATGCTCTATAACTTCTGCTACTGCTAGAGCATAATACACAACATTTGTTCGACCAAATCTGTCTGGAGGATGAATCTATCTCGTCTGTCTATCTCTTGCTAGCCTATAGTTTCTTATATGAGCACTACCAGTTTGTTGTTCTGTATTGGTGAATGTTTGTTGGTGTTCATAAATAACTGCTTCATCCACCTGTTGTGAGTTCAACTCAGGGTCCACCTCAAGCTGGATACCATCATTTCGTGTGTTCTTTGTTTGAGTTTTAGAATTAGCTATTGGTCTTTTATATCTCATCACATTCTCATTGAAGATCACATATCTACTAATAATGCACTTCTGAGATCCAGGTTCTAAGCACCACTGTTTGTAACCTTTCACTCTTCTTGGATACCCAATGAAGATGCATTTCAAAGCTCTAGCATCCAACTTATCTTGTTTGATATGTGCAAAAGTCTGACATCCAAATACCCTTAAGTGAGCATAACTAGATGGTTTAGAGTACCATACCTCATCAGGAGTCTTAAACTTCAAAGCTAATGATGGAATTTTGTTAATCAGATAGGCTGTAGTATTTATTGCTTTCCCCCAGAATGATTTTGGTAATCTATCATCTATGAGCATACATCTCACTCTTTCCAACATTGTTTTATTCATCCTCTCACCTACTCCATTTTTTTGTGGATTAGAAGTCATTGTTCTATGTATTATTATGCTTTTCTCCCTACAGAAATTGTGGAATTCCTCTAATAAATACTATAATCCAGTATCAATTCTCAGATGCTTCAAAATCTTGCCAGTGTTGTTTTCTTGTTAAGTCGGCCACTTTTTGAAATTAGTGAATACATGACTTTTGTTCTTCATAACGTAGACCCATACTTTCCTTGAATAGTCATCTATGATAGTTAAGAAAAACCTTCCTCTTCCATATGTGATAGATTTGGTAGGTCCCCACACATCTGAATGGACATAGTCCATAATTCCTTTTGTGTTGTGTGTTCCAGTTTGATATTGGAGTTTCATTACTTTCCCCATCACACACAGCTCATAGAACTTAAGTTTTGAAACTATGTTATCTCCAAACACATTTTTTTTAGATAGCTTTCTGCATCTCCTTATCACCAAGATGTCCATGTCTTTTGTGCTAAAGATTAGTCTCCTTAGCACTCATAACAAGGAGGTTATCACCAATAACAATGGAGCCAATTAAGTAAACAAGTCATTGCTCTTCTTGCCCTTCATCACTATTTTTCCATCCTTGGTGATGTTTATGATGGCTCCTTTGCTAGTCTTGAAATTATATCCTATACTCTATAGAGATCCAAATGAAATAAGATTTCTTTTAAATGTTGGAATATACCTCACATTAGGCAATTTCTTGATCTTTCCATCACCATGCAAGGTTTGAGATCAATGTATAAACGAACAACACACCAAAAATTTATATGGTTCGGTTAGGTCCACTTGATCTACGTCCACGGAAGCAAGAAAACACTCTTTCACTATGAATCAGATGTACAGAAAAATCAAGAAAACGAATCTATAGAGTTTATAGGCTTATAACCCTAAATCTTGATTCTCTCTTAATACTAATCCATATCAGGTGAAATCTATCCTATTACATCTGTCTTACACCTAGAAACAAAAGCCCTATGATCTATTTATACATCGCAAAAGATTCGGGATTCAATTTAATTTTTTTTCCCTATAAACCCTAGTAGAAACCCTATCTAGTCCATGCAGCCTGGTGAACCGTTTTCAGTTCTATACACTACAGATCATGCATCATGTTTTTCCTCTACTTGCTTGAGTCATGCAATTACAGTATCATTTCTTTGAAGTATTGAACGGTAAATTTGTATAAATAAAGCGTATTAATATTAGGATAAATTTCATAACAAGGCTCAATTTATAGATTAGTTCTCAATTTTAGACCCAAATTTTAAAGTTTCTCAATAAGGGGCTCAATTTAACTTTTTTTTGTCAATTAAAGGCTTGAAAATTAGATTGAGTTCTCAATTCAAGACAAAAATCAATTTTCTTTTTCTTTTTATTTATATTTCAATATATACTTATATTTTAGATAAGCTAAGACAAGTTAATGTAATTTTGGAACGATCTTCATCTGACTTGTATTAATATATATATATATATATATATATATATAATATTAATGCAATTCATAAAATTAAGAATTCTTTATTTTCTTAAGTTTATGAATAAAAATATAGAAAATTAATTTTAATATTAATCAGTTAATATAAATTATATTATATAAATTGAATTAATTTTTTTTTAATTTTTTTAAAATAAATTAAGATAAGTTAGATGAAGATTGTTCTTAAAGTGCACTAATTTCTCTTAATTTATCCAAAATATGAATGCATATTGAAATATAAATAAATTTATAAAAATAAAATAAAAAAGAAAAAGGAAAAGAGATTTTGTTTTGAATTGAGAACTCAATCTAATTTCAAGTTTTAAATTGAGAAAAATTGTTAAATTGAGCCTCTTATTTGAAAAACTTTAAAAATTTTGAGAATATTGAGAAAATTTTCTCTACATTTACCATCCTTGCCGCTCTGAGTATAATTCCCAATGACTCATGGATCTATCCTTGAGCATTGAACTTATGGTTGATTGAGAAATTAATGATACGTGTGGAAAACGTGCAACTACCTGATTTTAATCAACACCCTTCCAACTTCTTCCCTCAATTTACTCTCCCCAAACTCTCTAGCATATTCCTTCATTTACCGTTTTCATCAAATATTATTTTGGTCCAATTCAAAACTAGTAAAAGCTGAAAATAATGCCAATATAGATGCATCACTCTCATAATAATTAGCACAAATTTTTGAATTCCACCATCATCTCCATCATACTCTCTCTCCCATTTTGCCATACTTGGTACCGTTTCTTCTCTCACTCTCCTTTTTCTAACTAATCACATTGTATGTGAATGTGATGTAGATGTGCATGGACTATAAAAGAACACTAATTTATATAGAAAAGTAAAAATAGATTTCACTAAATAATAAAGAGTACAAGGTAAATATATACAAGTATAAGAGACCTATTCTATGGGAAGACTAAATCAATTACAATAATACAAGAATAGGAAAATACAATCAAGATCTTTAATTATCCGAGATTTGTGGAAATATTATTTATGGAAATATCCTTAATAATTTATTCAGCTATTGCGGTACCCATGCTTGTATGAAAGATGAAATAGGAGAAAAGCTTGACCAGACTGCCAATGTAATGTTTTTCTGATGAAAATGAAGGAAGATGCTAGCATGTAATATTTGTGGCAACAAGTATCATAAGAGTTGTCTCAAAGCGTGCTCTAAAAATAGAGGTTCTTTTTCTCGCTGCAATGAATTATTTGTTACAGATTTATTTCATTAGAGTTCTTGGAGTTGCACTCTCTTGCCCAAGTTGATATTTCAAATGCACTTGTAAGATTATGATTTCAAATGCTTTGTTGTTTTATAGAGCTGTCATGGATCATATTGTGGGCGGAAAGTTTAAGCTTGGGAGAAAAATTTGAAGTGGACATCTCTAGCTACTTTTAAGCCATCAAATATAAGTTATTCAACTGCAAATTTTGAATTTCCTAACATTTGATCTGATAAGGTTTTACACCATTGTATACGTTATTGAAATACAAATTAAAATTGGTTACAGAGAAGATCAAATCATTATTGAAACACAAAATTGGTTGTAAGAAGATCAAATTAAATTAGTTGCTGAAAATATCAAATTACAAACATCGCTCTAAATATTTTGAAGTTATTCTTAGAAAAGAGAATCAAAGGATGAAAGAAGATTGTAACTCATAAGTTTCATTTGATTTGGAAATTATATAATTTGAAAATGTTTTTTGTATTTATTTAACTTATTTATTTAACTCACAAAATTTGTTGTTACAGTAATAAAAATATACCATAAGCACTAATTGTGTGACAATATTATTAAATTGTTTACATCATATGCTAATGATAATATCATCAACATTGAGAGTACGTCTTTTAATTTTAATAATATAATAAAATACTTTTTGGGGGGCAAAAAAAAACAAACGATTCAACATCTTATAATGGAGGGTTGCTATTGCCGAAACTTAAGGCATAAATTTGGCCTTAAACAATCATGACTGAGCACACGATCATGAGACTTGATTACCTATCATAAGAGACACACTTGTGTGTCCCTGGATCCGTGCCCCCGACCCGCTCCACTCTTTTTTTTGTTTTTTTTTAATTTTTTTGTTTTTTTTATCTCTCCTATTTAATGCACTCTTTTTTTGTTTTTTTTTAATTTTTTTGTTTTTTTTATCTCTCTCCTATTTGCTGCACTCCTTTTTTGTTTTTTTTTTATTTTTTTCTTTTTTTTCTCTCTCCTATGCAAATACTCATTTTTTTTTCTTACCCTTCCTGTGGTGCTATTCCTTCTTTTTTTTCTTTATTCCTTCTTAATTTCTTCACATGATTGCTACAAATTTAGGGTTCTTATTTTTCTAATATTTCAATAAGTTTTTTTCTTCTTAATGTGTATAAAAATCTAGGGTTTTTATTTTCTTATAACTTGAAACTCTTTCTATCTTAATTCGATTCATAGCAACATACAAGATAATTGATGCAACAAACATCATAGTTGGTTATTAATTGAGTAATATGATTTTGAATAAATTTTGTGGAAGAAGATGATGAAAATCTTATATTTAAAATTCTGATTTATTCTATAGGTATTATAAAAATTCTGATTGTTCATGATGTTATAAATTAGAATTATCCCAAAACATTGATATATGATCAGTGATACCTTTCAAGTATTACTAATATGATCTATAAATACTACATATATACTCTTCAAGTATTATAAAATTACATGGTTGAATTATATGTAAGTAAAACCTTCAAGATATTATAAAAAAAAAGTATGAGGTATTATTAGTTTATTCTATAGGTATTATATATATGTTTTACAGGTATTACAAAAATTCTGACTGTTCATGATTTTATAAATCATAATTACCCTAAAGCATTGATATATGATTGCTCATGACCAGTGATACTTTTAAGGTATTACTGATATGATTTATAAGTACTAGATATATACTCTTCAGGTATTATAAAATTACATGTGTAATACTTATAAGGTAAGTGTAATATTTGAAAGGAACATGTGTAATACCTGTAAGGTATTTTTTAATACTTGAAAGAATATGTGTAATACCTTAAGAGTATACAACTAATATCTTCATTGAAAAATCTTAAAATTTCAAAAAAAAATCCTCAAAATCAACAAATCATGATTTCATATTGTTTGAAATAATTGATTTTCAATGTTTTAAAATTATTGTAATAAATTGTGATTTGAAATCAATTATCTAAATTTATGAAAATGAGTAAAAGAGAAGAGGAAGAAGAAAAAACTCCATAAATGACTTTATGAAGATTTGATGAAAAATAAGAATATAGAGAAGAATAATAATGTACAAAACAAACAAGAAAAATAACAAATTGATAAGAAAAAAGATTAAGAAGAAGAAGGAAAGAGGAAAAAAAAAAAGAGGAAAAAGAAGAAAGCAGCGCTGTTTTTACATTAAAACCTGAAGAGTAACAGTGTGATACCTTAAGAATAAATGTGTGATACCTTAAGAGTAAATGAGTGATACCTTAAAATATAAAATTCAGGTGTGCGCGGCGCACACCAGCTATGGTGTGGCCGCGCGTGGGGGCGCGTGGATGCGCGTAAAAGCGGCCCACGCGCCGGTTCGGGTTGGGGACACGGATCTAGGATCCGTGCCCCTGGTGCATATAAGTTTTTGCCCTATCATAATTGACACTGTTTTGCAACACGAGTGGAGTTGATTGGCGAAGGGTTTGATTTCTTCTTTGGTAATTAAGTATTTTGTTTTTCCTTGTGCGTGTGCTTCAATCAATCTTTGTTCCATGTAATCATGTCAATTAGTTATGAGTAACTTATTTCATTGACATCACTTATTAATACGTGATGTGTATTAAATATTATGTAATACAAAATATAGCTTGAATGTAATAGAAGATTCAGATTTAAACTATCACTTATATTTATACACCTATTTTTTATTAGGATTATTTATACAATAAATCATCATTTTAATTTTTTTTTTTTCAAATTCAATAAGACCTTTCAATTTTAACAGGACAAATCACAACCTTTTTACTTTTCTACAATTTGATACATGATCAAGTTATTCAAATTTCAATTGTTGATGTTGAGTCCAAACTTATAAAATATCATTAGCAGTCAAATGTGGCTTCAAATTGTCCAATAAATATAATGATTGTTAATTTTGTCCGGCAAATATTGGTCTACTTTTTTAAAATCTCTCCCTCAAAACTAAGCAACTAAAAATGAGTGATTTTATAATGTAGGAGTTTTTTATTTGCTTGACAATTGGAAGCCACATTAACTCATGGCGATGTTATTTTTAAAATTTTGAGCCCCACATGCATCTACAATTATAACCCGAATTGCCTGACCATGTATCCAATTGCATCACAATTGAAGGTGGTGATATGTGGTAATAGAATCCAAATATCATGTTGTAATTGAAAAAAGATTAAAAATAGTGTATTTTCATTTAATTAACTCTTTTATTATTATTTGTTCGGGTTAAAACCTTCTTATATAACATTTTGCCAATCATTTATATAGTTTATATTCAAATTACCTAGTAAATTAGGTGGTTTGGCAATTTAGAACAATAAATTTTTGGGTTAGCAATTTAGAATTTAAACTTTTTAAAATTCAAAAATTTTGCTCAATTTCAATCTGAATCGCTTAATTGAGCCGAATTTTTTTGTAAAACGCACTTGAACCCTTGATTTTGGACTTATCGACCCTAATTGGTGATCGAGAATTCATTTACACTTGTGTAGGGCATGTTTGTTCACATGATCATCCCTTTTGAATGATTTTATCTTATGTTGATAAAATAACATTAAAAAAAATACATAAATATTAAAAAAAATTAAACAAACAAAGATAAATTCAAAGAAATAAAATTAAAAGACACAAAAAAATAAATAGGTTGTGTATATATTCCTATCTCCTTCCCTACTTTGTCCGCAACTTCCAGCCACTCTTGCCACTAGTGATACCAATCAGAAAAAATCATAAATTATAAATTAACTTATATATTAAGTAAAGTGAGTCCTCGTCAAACTCATTTTAAACAACAAATCAATTTCAATAATCATGTTCAAAATAAAATCAACGATCTAAAAAAATGGAGGCTCAGATCTGTTACAGTAACTAGGCAAAGAGAAAGCAATTAACCACACAATGACTACAAATAACTGGTTGCACGTGACGAATCACATTACCATTCGGGTGCTCCGACCAAGATACGAGTCGGATCTCCATATGTCTGATCCATTAGATCAGATTTTAATCAAGAAGAAGAAGAATTCACAACCTTACAAAACTCTTAACCCAAAACCATAGATCCAAACATAAAACTTAATTACTCATCAAGAACGACAAGAACAATCACATAAACTCAATTACTCATCAACAACAACAAGAACATAAGCTTTAATTATTTCTGTTTTTTTAAGGCAAATAGAGAGGGTCAACCGCCCTTTATTTCGTGGGCATCATTTTTTATTTTTCGATTTTTATATATATACTTTTTAATTTTCTGTTTTGGTTATTTCCAATTTCTAGAATTTTACTTTTTTATTTTTAATCTTATTTGGTCTGATGATATGCAAATTTTAATGTCAACAAAGATTGTCGTTTGTATAATTATATTACATATAGGTGAAATTGAGTGAAATTGGACCGAAAAGTTTGAAATTGAGGATCGATTTGTGTTTCACATGCGATTTTGGTCCAATTGAGCATTCAGGCTGAAAATTAGTAAAATTGCGGAATTTTTAAAAATTAAAGTCTTGCTATTAATTCAAAAACTTATTCTCCAAAATTTCTAGACCGCCTAATTCACATTGCATTCTTCTACCAATATGTTCGAATTAGCGTAAACTCTTTTGAAGATGCGATTGTTTCATGCTTTCCGAATTAGCCAAATTGTGCATAGCCAAAGGATAATTGCAATGTCGTTACCTTTTTCTCTTTGCAAATTTTCATCCACAATTTTCATCTCTACTTCAAGCCATCAAATGTTGATTACAAAAATGAATAGGATGATAAGGCCAAACATTGGATGATATGTACAGCCTAATGAAAATGGAACTATTTGTAATTATATTAGTACGAAATGAGATGGTAAAACATGAGTTTTGAATGATCCGAGTTAATAATAAAAAATAAAAAATAAAAGGAATATAATGAACTAGTGTGCAGATTTACAGTGAACTAGTGTACATACACGATGTTGGAGATGGTAATTCGTGGATAAATTTAAAATTGATATGGAATAATTTATGTCGGTGAATTATAAAAAAACAAAAATAAAACAAATACATCCATACATAGAAGTTCCCATAGTCACAAACCGTATATTAAAAACGGAGAAGATATGCACCAATTACACATACAATCAGGTCGACCTGAATTTGCGCATTCTTAAGTTTTTTTCTCTAACCTTTATACTATATTAGTTATACATTTGTATTATATTGATCATACTTTTATATATAAATATCATGTTCTTAGTGTAATATTTTAACTTAAAAAAAATCGATAACATTTATACTATGTTAGTTATATCTTTACTTTATATTAGTCATACTTTTATATATTTATAATAGTAATATATTTATGCTTTTATGTAATATACAAAGGTACAACTAACATAAAAAAAGATATGACTAACATAATTAAAATATATAAATAATATAACTAAAAAGTATGAAATGTATTAATGGCTATCTAAAGAAAATATTAAGTTACATTTAAAAACGTTAAAGATGTGATTAATATAATATAAAAATATGGCCATTGTAATATAAAAATACGACCAAGGTAACAGAAAGGTACAACATGTGGGAGCAGTTTTGGGTGGATTTTGGCACAGCCACCTAGGCATGTGGCGGCGCATGGAGGCACATGGCCAGCATTTGGAGGCGTGTCCTGGTGAATTTGGACCGAATCGAATTGAACAAATAAGATCCTCTATTCCACATTGATGTTTCATTTGCTGTTACAAAATTAAAAGATGATATTACCAATTTACACATTACATTTAAAGTAATGAAATATAAAATGAAATACCAAATTAAAATAAAAAATTCAATTCATGAGCCGAGCGTAGAGATATATAATCCGTATACCTGATATATAAATTTTTTTGCCTTAATAAAAATAGCCTCCTAGATCTAGAGCTCCCATAGTTAGCTGCCATATAAAAATTAATATTGTAATTTTACCAGTGTCTGATAATAGTCAAAACGACTCAAATAAATTATGTTCTGTATTAGATGTATAGAAAAAATAAATGCATGTGCATACGAAACCAACGAATAAATTGACACCAAAATCAACTGAAATCCAGGGACGAAGCTAGACAACTTCTGTTGGGGGTTCGTTGGCTGTGGGGAGGCTAAATTATTATAAAATGAATATTTTAACACTTAAAATCAAAAAAATTAAAAAATTATACATAAAAAATTAAATTTTTAAAAATTAGGGGGAGGGGGGAACTAAAGCCCCTATATAACTCCATGAGGCTCCGCTCCTGCTGAAACCAATGAATTAATTGACAGTAAAAATTGACTGAAACCAATGAATTAAACAAGTGCATGTATATACGATACCCATTCCATTTTTTATTTTATTTTGTATTTAAAAATAAACATCACAGGTTGTATATATCAATGACATAATTAATTAATATGAGATGCATGAAACATCAAATTAAAAAAAAAAAAAGATTGAAATAAGTGGGAGTGTGGGAGGAGAGTGCATGAAAGGTTGAAAACGAAAAAAAGAAGGAAAAAAGCAAAGAAGAAAGAGAGGAGCACAACAAAAACCCATGCTTGTATTTTTCTCCATTGTTAGCGACAGTTCAATTATAAGATTTGGGTCCATAATTTACTTTATGTATTACCACTTTATTTATTTTTCCCATATATATGGTATGTGGGTACAAAATAATTTTGTTTGATTTTGCTGTAATTTTGCATGGGGCGGTACTTTGAATCTGTACACATGAGATATTACGTACACCTGATCACACCTGACCGCGCGTGCCGTCCGGAACTCCAGAGAGAGAGAGAATGGGGTTAAAATTTGTGTGGTAATGAAAAAAACAGAGAGTGAAGATGATTCAGTGACTTTTTGGGTGCATTATTATGGTTATATGTGGTGGGTGGTGTGGTGGATTAGGACGTGAGAGTGCTGAGCCCCAGCCCGGACACATAATCTTGTCCAAATACTGTTCTTCTCTACTCTATTAATTCTCGATTTTCGGGCTCTCTCTCTGCCCTGTATACCCTACCCTATACATATCTTCTCTTCTTCTTCTTTACTTCCCTCTTTGCTGCTTTTGCATGCGCCCCCACCTATTCAACTACACACCCTCTGCTCTGTCACTTTCATTCTAATAACACTTCATTTCCTTCTTTTCTTTTTCTATTTTTATTGCTAATTACTATTGCGACGAGGCCCGCAACTAATACACCATAACTGTGTTCCTAACCTCTTGTTAACCATGGACATGTATAGTCTAGAGAGATTTAAAATAATAGATTATGCAAGATTCTTAGGGCATCTTTGGTTCAATGGTTTTGGTGGGTTAGACTAATTTAACATGGTTAAAAGTTCGGTGCTAATTTGGTCAAAAGAGTGCATAGTGTCGGTTAAATTAACTACCCAAAATTGGATGGTTTATTTAACCTAAATTTTAACCCAATAATGTAATTTATCAAAAATACTTTTAAGCCCTTACGATAGAACATGAGATTAACAATGTACTTGTCTACTCGACACGATTATCCGACTTGTTTACCAATTATATATATATATATATATATATATATATATATATATATATATATATATTTCTTAATTACATAAATTATAACATGTTATATACATAAGAAAAATATATATTATTATATTTTTAATTTAATAAAAAAAAAATTAGGGTTTCGCGGAAGGAATTTTATGAACAATATACTTTCATTGAAATAAAGTAAACCGTTTACTGCCATGGTTTTTTAGTGTTTGTATCCTTTTTTTTGTGGGAAATAATGAATCAAGTGATCAATGTGACATTATAACATTATGTTTTCGATCTTAAATCATAGTTTATCTTCATTTTTTTGGTTAAATAGACCAACCAATTACAAAACACTTTTCTGAGAAAAAAAATAATTTTATCAATGTGTAATACCATGTAAATGGGCAATTCATTTACTCATGAATGCCCATATACCCACTGAGTATTATCAATACACTACTTGATACTAATAATTGCGCAACAGGATCAGGGACGGATCCAGACTTTTTTAAGTGGGGGGCACAACTAAAATATAAAAAATTGGGGGCACAAAAATTTGGGGACACAAAATTGGGGCAATTATGTATATTATTATATATAGTATACTAATAGTAAAAAAAAATTTAAAAAATGTGGGGGCACGTGCCCCCCATGGGGTGTATAGCTCCGTCACTGAACAGGATAGGGTATGAATAGAGCATTTTAGATAGAATATGAGATAGGTTGAGATGAACATCAATGATTCTGAAAATCCAATTATAAATGGCTCTCCAAAGCGTTTAAAAATCTATCTTGCCCATATCCAACATCCCCAATTCACACCAAGAAATTTTTCTCTAATGCTATTGTCAGCATCCGATGAATTCACACTTCTATGGACCAAAAAATGCCACACTCTAACATCTTTCATTCCCCTTGCCATCGAAAAACAACAAGATTCGGGTACACTGTTGCAAGTTTCTTAGTATAGTGACTGATGTGGTTCCGGTCTGACGTGCGCCTTCTCGAAACTAAAACTTGAAAACTCGAACACTCGGATCCGAAAACCTGCAAAACAGACACCGGAAGGGATTCCCGGCGATGGGACTCCGACGCTCAAGTCAGTTGAATTACTCTGAATTCTCTCAAGTAATATGTATATGTATTTTGTGAATTGTGTGTAGAAAGTGAACAAAACAAGGATATATATACTCCCTGATACTTGTTGTAGTAGGAATAGGAGTCCTAGTTATAGTTGAAGTAGAAGTTCTCCGAAAATCAGGGATTAGCTCGATATTACCCTAAAAATAAGGGATATAAATAACTAACCCTCGAAAATAGCGGTCAGTTGAGATCAGTTCGTTCCTATCTAATCATTCAGTTCGATGCTATATTCCGAACCTAAGTAGTTCAACGAAACACACATAATTCGCTTCTCATGATAGTTCGCATATAATAACTATAGCAAGATAAAGAAACCCAGTCCAATTTAGTTCGGTCATATCAGTATTCAGTTCGGTCATATCAGTACCCCCCTTTCGAAGTGTATGTCATCATACACTAAGGGAGTTCGTTAAGGTGGTAGTTCGCTAAGGCGATGACCGAACTTACTTGACGCTCCTTTCCGAGGTGAGACATCTTTTCAACTGTAATCATTCCGTTCGAGTGACACGTGGCGAAAAGCCATTCCCGCCCAATGCCTTTTCATTTTCCTCCATCGGATTTCATCGCATCCAATGGCGGATAGATCGCGTCTTTTCGGTTTTTCCCCAAAATCAAGAAAACCTACCTCTATATATACCCCTTCCATTATCTCCAAACAATTTCCCTGCGCCATTTCACTGTAGACGTTCATCGATAGAGTTTTCTTCTTCGACTCCTTAGATTTCCTCCCCTAATTTGAGGTACCCCTCTTATTTTCAATGGCATCTGCTACCTCAAGGTCGAATCTCTCGAAAAAACCTAGGAGGAAATCTATAGAAGATGTCTTTTCCTCTACCAAAATCACCCCTACCCATATTGTTCTACTGAGTTCATTCACAGTAGGAGGTTATACCATGATGATCCCAACTCCAGAAGATCGACCTCACCGAGCTCCCATAGGTCATCAATCTTGGTTTCTTAAACATGTAACTTTAGGCTTAGTTCCCCCGTCCATCCCTTCTTCTTAGAAATCGATTCGGCCTTCCCTTTTAAACTTCCCAAAATACGTTGAGTATTCCGTTGGGCTTCCCTTACCTCTACCATCTTATCTGACAGTTCGGTATGTTCCCGTTTCTGACCCCGAGGGCGGTTAGATTGACTCTCCCTTTCATTAGTTTGTGACTTACCCTCCGGCTGATCCTTTTCATTATTAGCTTCAACATTGTCTGGTTGTACCTCCGCCCTTTGTGCACTTAAAGCCCTCTGAACCGTCGCTGATATCAGATCAGCGAGTTCCTCTGGTGTTAAGGCAATGGTTTGGAGAGGGTTAACTGGGACTGTGTTCTGGCTGTCACCTTCTTCCTCGCGGTTTCTCGATGGTCCGCCTATCTCCATTCTCTGTGTTCCTCTAGTATTCACCATGTTTGTTATCTCAACATCTTAACCCAAGAATTTCCCACAGACGACGCCAATTGATATGGTTCCGGCCTGACGTGCACCTTCTCGAAACCAAAACTTGAAAACTCGAACACTCGGATCCGAAAACCTGCAAAACAGACACCGGGAGGGGTTCTCGGCGATGGGACTCCGACGCTCAAGTTAGTTGAATCGCTCTAAATTCTCTCAAGTAATATGTATGTGTATTTTATGAATTGTGTGTAGAAAGTGAACAAAACAAGGATATATATACTCTCTGATACTTGTTGTAGTAGGAATAAGAGTCCTAGTTGTAGTTGAAGTAGAAGTTCTTCGAAAATCAGGGATTAGCTCGATATTACCCTAAAAATAAGGGATATGAATAACTAACCCTCGAAAATAGTGGTCAGTTGAGATCAGTTCGTTCCTATCTAATCATTCAGTTCGATGCTACATTCCGAACCTAAGTAGTTCGACGAAACACACATAATTCTCTTCCCGGTCCAAGTAAGTTTGGTCATATCAGTGACTCTTCCTTTTAAACTAATAATCTGAAATGATAAAGGAAACCATCATCTTAAATCACTTGAAATACTCAAAATATATCTACAATGCAAACACCTAAGAAATTCCTCGAATGCCATACAAACTCCCTCAAAAGACAAGAGACATGCATGCTTTATTATCTCACACCAAATGGAAGAGGTTGTGATGGTTTTCCTAATCGAGATGCCTCTAAAAAAACAGTGCCTAAGGGTATCAAAAACCATACCCTTTGAACTCATGATCTTCTATGTCATCTTCATCTTAAAGGCCTAATTAAAGTATTAAACGTGGTTAAAAGACTAAAACTACAACATACATAAATTAAAGTATTTTTCCTTTAAATTACTGATAAATATATATGACGAACATATATATATTGATGAATATAAAAATATTTGTTGGTCCAAAGTGATCTTGGAGGTTCAGAGAGTACTATTGACGGTATTGTCGTGATGCGATAAAATTAATTAATTTCCTTCCTAACCTCACTAATTAGTAGCTAGGGTAAGTCGGAGTCGATCCCACGAGGAGTGTAGAATAAACTATATAACCTATGTTCAATTCATTAAAATAATAAACGATGAGGGTTTTCGGATTGATAAACTATCACTAAATAAACTAATAACCTATAAAGCAATTAAAAAATGAGAATTCGATAAAAGAGAATATTCCAGTTAATAGTTTAGTTATCCCCCATTATCAATCATTCCCTAATCAATATAACTTCCCTCTCTCAGATTATCATGGAATTATCACCCCTAGTCTAACAACAAGCTATGTTAAACCGAATCGTCCCTTAAGATTAGTTAAATTAGGATAAGATCACTAATTAACCCTATTCAATTGAATAACCTAGAATAAGCTCTCTAAATTTAATTAATCAAATGCATTAATCACCAAGACGATAGGATGAACTAGACCCCAAACACATAAGCTTGATTTGGTAACCCTAGGATTATGCTACCCTAGAGGTGCACGACCTCTAGTTTACCACTAATGAAAATTAGACCACAATAATTAGGATTCGTGATCTAAGATTCTAGCAATCAATTATCACCACTTAACCTAGATAATCAGTCTAAATCAAGCATCAAATAATCGAAAACGATATTCACAGATAGCATAATCAATTCCAATCAAATATCAAGAGAAAGTTACGAGATTAATTAGAAAATAAAAGACAAATGGGTTCAAATATCCCTACTAACCGAAATTACGAATTAGTCGAGCATCCTGAAAATCAAATCCACAAAAGTAATTAAAGAATTCATCATAAAACTAATCTACAAATTTTTTCTCTCTAAAACTCTCTCTCTGCGTGAATAGTCTTTTGTCTCCATTCCTCTCTTCAAACTTGGAGAGTATGTCTTAATTAGAGGCTTTCTTGGCATTATAAGCAGTGTGCCCTACTTGTCGAAATGGGCTTCTTTTCTTTAATTTCCTTGACCCAATTCTTCCTTATTTCTTCAATAAATGTCCAAGCCTAATTGTTACTTCAAAAATACCTAAATAATCAAGAAAACAAATTATAAAGCACTTGGAGTTCAAAAACACATATATGCAAGAAAACGGTGCATTCAATCATATCAAAAAGTATAAAATCTCAAATTAACTCACAATAATATGCATCAATTTCCTACCTATCAACTATAAAAAAGGCCACAACGACAACGGTTATTAACCATTGTCATAGACCTTTTTTTTACAATTGTGGAAGATGGTGTTGTCGTAGACCCCCATAACCACAACGGTTATTAACCGTTGTCGTAGACAATAACGACAATGGTTGGCACAGTGATTGGACAAATATTGTATTCCAATGCATTTACAATGTGTGGACAATGGTTAATAACCATTGTCGTTATCGTTTACCACAACGGTGTTACAATGGTTATTAATCATTGTCGTAGATAATAACGACAACGGTTGGCACAACGGTGTGTCTACTGTTGTAATTGAGCGTGCATGTTACATAGCCTGCACAACGTTTATTAACCGTTGTCGTTATGGTCTTCGATAATGGATTTACAACAGTTATTAATTATTGTAAAAGATCATAACGGTTATTTTTCATAACTATTTCTTTCATTTTTTTCTGTTGTCCTTTTTATTTACAATAACACCAACACTTTTACAATTTGTTGTAATACATAATACATCATAAATTAAAAATTTGCAATTTTGAAATATTTGAAATTTTAATTACAACCGAAACCATCGTCACATTTCTATCAAGTTGTACATTGCTAAGATCAATCAATATAACGTAAAGTTTACTATAATTCTCATGATCCAAAAGAACATAGGAAATAGCAAAGTATACATTAGTAGAGTCAATAATTCATAATAATAGGAATTACAATGTACGATATGATCTAATATTAATGAGTTGTCAACAGCGTATCCATCAAACAACTGAGCCTAACAGATGAGAAGAGAAATTAATTGATCAAATATATGCAAAATATATCTCAAGGTTAATCATGTAGATTATCACAATATAATTCCTCATATCACAAATTGAATTAAACACCAAAGAAATTAATAAGAAATCCAACTTTGTTTATAAAATCATAAAAAGTCAGATGTTCAATATGTAATTTTTCCAAAAGAATAAACTTACCCAACTAGTATTCCTGTACATGTCGTTGGACACATGTTGCCCACTCCAGACATATTTCATTCACTTCTTTTTTGGAGTATTCATCTTGTGTGAACTACGTAACAACATAAATTATATCAACCTAAAATAAAAATAAGCCTATAATTGCAAATGACTTCATGATTTTAGAGTAGCAACAGACTTAGTACTCTAAGTTGTAGCGAATCCAAATCAGCCGACACATCTAATTCAATAAGTTGTCTCATGTAACGTATAACATAAAATCCACATTGGTTGCGAAGGACCCTGTTAGTCATATTGTTCACATACCTTGATAATTTCCCACTTAACTTGTTTTCTTCATTTCCGTTGGACATCCGCATTAAACATTTGCATTGCCCTTCATTATTGAATGAGTTTGAAAAATTTTAACTCACAAAGGTGCATTAATTATATATAATAAAAAATGATAACTTACAAATCAACTGCTCGTTTCCAAGTTTCATTTTTTATGCTTGTATAAAGAGGATCCATTAAATACACATGCTCTTTATGAGCATCAATGATAGTTAGAATCCAATGCTCACTATGACATACATGAACACAATTAGTACATATATTTTAATAATTAACTTGAACAATAATTATTTAAAATAATTAGAATTTATGACACTTACCCCACATTAGAAGGCACCAAGACAATTTGATCACTTAATGTACCTTTCAACTTATTTGCTAGGACACGTGCCCTATTTTTCATATGTTCATGTAGTGAATCTTTATTCTTTTTGGTACAAGGCACATATCCTACACCATAGGGATCAACAAATCTAAATTTCTTCAGTTTATTCTTTCTCTCCAATTTAGTTATAAATCCTCGTCATCAAATTAAATAAAAGTTAGTTAGAATGAGTTAATAAATGACTAATACTATACTTCTGAATTTTAGTTGGGATGTCTTACCAGATGTAGACAACAATGTATGTGTATGAAATTAGCTTCAAATGACAAAATGATTACATGTCTTCGAAATTCACATATAATATGCGTTCTTGGCCAAAAATGTACTCATGTAGAGTGATCATTTTATTGCCTTTATGTGAAAGGGACATCTTAAAATAACAATGCAACATATAAAGTGCCATAAGAACACTAGATGAATCCTATATCTTCTTTTTTTTTAAGAACTCGCTTTCTTCCTTTTAGGAGGCTAAAAAAGTGTAAGTAAGTACATACGCTTACTATATTAATTTGTATTATTTGATATTTTAGATAAAATACATACCACATCCGAAAGCTTCATCAAATATATCGGCCAACTCACATCAGATCCAACCGCTTCGCTAATACTATGATAATTATCGATAGGAATCGGCAAAAGAACATCCTCATCAATAGCTTGATCGCTCGACACACATATGTAATTATTTGGTGCATCGACTTTTAGGATAGTCCCATATATAGCAATGTTTGTACCCGACTCCAACGATAACCCAGCAAATTTACCTTGACAAAAATTCATAGTTAAATGAAATTTATAGCCTTCATCTTGTAATGACATCTAACACCCCTGACCCGACAAAGTATTTTAAACACAAACCTGTAACACTTCATCTTGACTTAAGACCATCAGCGTATCATCATCATGATTATCATCTAGAACGTATCTATCATAAACTCCTGGTGTTTTTTCATGAGGTTCCTAGCTAGACCTGACCTCTTTATCCACAAGCTTTTGCATCTTTACTGAACAACTGTCTTCTCATCAGTGAAACTTTCATTGAATATTTTTTTGTTGATGAAGAAAAGGCTTCTAACCACTTTATACATGCATCCATCTCCTCATTTTTTTCTTCGATTCCAGCAACTCTTTTTGTTGGGTAATATATAGATCTTTATCCACAATAGCTCTTTCTCCTTTAGAAACATGAAAGTACACTGATGAAGAAGCATGATCTCTAATACCCCTTACCCGACTAGGATGCGCTTCCTTATCAAGAGCTTTTGTAAGAATTCCTTCAACCAAGTTACCTTCTCTTTTCAAATCAATATAAAAGTTCTGTAAAGCATAATAAAAATGTCAACAAACTTAATGAACAAGTACAAAATATGTTAAGTTGTAGCCTGTAGAAAGAATTAGGTTAAATTTTTGCTGGCTAAACTCTTTCAGGATAGTTATATAAATTGTCATTTATCAATATGTTATATAAGCCTATGTAATCTAAAAAACTCACAAAGGCTTTTAATATTTTCTATAATTTCTATCAACTCATCTTCTTCATGATTTCTTTCCTTGTTAAGTCGTCCTTCTACCCAAAGAGTTGCTCGATTTATTTCAACATCATCACATAATTCTGAAGGCTAAGTATATTAGCACCAAAGTAACAATGTCAGTCAAAAGTAGTAATGCATAGTATGGTATGTGATAAGACATATTCTTGAACAACAAACAATTAATTGATAATTACTTTCTCTTCAGCATATTGTGCATATTCTTTTCAAGACAGTCGATATGGGGTATATATTTGAGTTTCTTCTAATTTTTTGTTTCTCATTCAATTTCTATAGCCAGAAAATATAAAGTCAGTGATAAAACTAAAACGTACAACTTTTATATATGATACACTGAATTGTAAACCAAAAAAAGACATTATTTTCTTACAATGAAATCTTCGGACATGTGATCACAAAGTCACTCTAAATTGATTGTTCGACGCTGAAGCCAGTAGGAGGGGTATTCAAGTCATGACTATTAAATCTACTAAATACATAGTCATTAGTGAGGAGTATTTTGTACAGTCGCCACTTGGCATTTGCAGAGTTCAAACAAAAGCTCTTCCAGGTCGGGTCAATATTGTAAACCATGTACAAAAAAGTTTTGGAAATATTGATCATATATATCTAATAAACATTGAACAAGTAGCTTTGATCCATAATTCGTAGATATTTACTTACATTTACTGATTCCCAAATCAATTCTTTGACTTCTTTTGGAACATCCTTCCAACTTTTGTAGGTAATCTTCACATTTTCTCTTGCAAGAAGACCAATGTAGTTATGCATTCTACTTCCATTTTTCCCACAGGCTGTCCATAAGTGCATTAAGTTGAACATCTTTTTTCACTCTTTCAACTCTTTTTACAACAATACAATGAATTGTGGTGGCACCCCTAGGGCCTCTCTTCGATAGGGTCAACTTTGATTTGGACATTTCGCTAGGGTCATCATCATTGATGTCCAAGATAGCAGCTTCATCTTTAATTATCTTTGATTTTTCCTTAACATTTCACAACGTCTGTCGTGATTTCTTACTCGTCTCCTTAATGTGCTCATCTTCATCATGCTTCTAACTATGCTTTCTACGAGACACCGTTGATATCAAAACCTATATTACATAAGAAAAAACAAAGATTAGATCAGATTATTCAAAGTCAATCAAAAACAATAATTTCTATCTAATAACCGATAGGTTTCAACATTATAAACACATATTTAATACCATAATAAGCAGTAGAATTGTCAACCCAGACCCTTTTACAATCCGTACGAATGCATGAGTACTCATCATTTACATCTACATCCACTAGCGATAGCCCTTTTGTGCAAGAGTGATGATGGGTAGCTAATTCTTGTACTTCATCATTATTGGTGTATTCAAAGTATTCCCTTCTAAGAGTTGCAAGTACAACAGACCATGAAGGATCACGTGGGTCTTCAATGTAGAAAACTTGTTATGTTTGACTACCCAATATAAATAGATCAGATTTAAATCCTACTTTTTTAAAATTGAGCAATGTTAACCCAAGTTCATTTACTTTGATGCAAATATTATTCTCCACCCACGTACACTTAAACATTAGAATACAGAAGTTGTGGTAATCGAATGCTCATATCTCTTCAATAACTCCATAAACATCATATCAGACACGATCAAGTTTTTATCCTTTGCACTAGAAACTTGCATGATTTTTGCAACACAACTTATTCCAGTGTTTTGAATAGCTCAGATATGATCGCGTTCTTTTGTATGATATGTAACTCCATTAATTAAGTAACTTTGATATTTCAACACATGAGTGCTAAGATCATGCACAATCCATTTTATCCTGTTTAGTATTTTATCTTATGATTGAGGGGCAACAAGCCACGTATCAGAATAGCATGATTGGTGTCAAAAATGTGCTAACTGGTTTGATGAATAATTCTAACCTGTTTTAGAAAATAATGTGAGATGTTGGAAATTGGTAATATATCAAATGGTAAAATCATGATATATGTTCATCTACTTGTTGATTTATGATTTATACCGGTCTTGGGATAACTTGTTCCTTGTAGTCTTCAATCTTTTTATTGCCTAAATATATTAAATATAGAATTAAATAATAAGCTCATATTTTCTAATAGTAGAAAGATGGGATGGGAAAGCCACCATAGCATAAGAAAACATATATTAGTTATTCTGTCTCTATTGAATGTATTTTCATTTACTAAAAAGCTTTCCAGACCCTAAAGAAGAAAATAATAAAATAGTCACTCAAAATAGCATAGTTATTATTCATCAACAGCTTGCCATAGAGGAAAATGATAACAACAAACTAAAGATTTTTGCTAGAAAGTCAATTCACTTCTTCATCTAGTTCAACCCACTTTAGGTCAAGTTGATCAATACCAGTCAATACTAAGGGTTCCCTAAAGAGTCTTTAAGTCTCTTGATATGGCAAATCTACTGGTTTTGGTATATGTAAGAATAGCATCCATTACAAAAGAATTTCAATGTTGTATGTACATGGAAGAAATAATAATGAGAAAAAAAATCCTTCTAGTAACACTAATAATGAATCAAACAACAAAAGATCATGACCACAACCCTCAAATGTTTATTTTATTAAAATCCTCAATCAATGTTCCCAAGTAATAATTTCCAGAGGAAGAAAATGTATTTAATATTCATAAAATTACAGTGCTTACTCTCACATTAACAAAATTGACTTATAATAATGGATACTCAGGATTAAATTTTGAAAACCAAAATTGAAACTTAAGATCTTGAAAACTAAAAATAAAGCTTGTTTATGTTCAAAATATCGAAGTATAATACAAAGAACATAATTTCCTTAATAACTAACAGAATACAATTAGTTAAACAAAAAAAATTGCTGCTTTGAAAATCAAATACAGTTATGAGGCAGATGAAGGGAAAAGTTTTGATATAGGCCAACAAGCACTTTCACCCAGCTTTTATTTAATGGCATCAGAAAATATATATAAGGTGACTAGGTTATGATGCTTATATTGGTAGAAACAATGCCTAAAAAAAGCTTCACAGCCAAGAGCCATCTAACATATCACACACTCCACTCATACATCTAAAGCTGTTGAATTTGCAATATAGAAAATAAGCAACAAAACATCAAGCTCTACATAGTTGACTTCGTCATGTTTTATAATACTAATTAGATAAAGAAGGGTAGAGCATTGGTCGCGGCGACGGTGAATGGTTGGTTGCGGCGATGGTATGGTGAGAGAAGAGAGAGCAACGAGAGTGATGAAATTAAGGTTCATTCACAATTGACTTCATTAATTTAGGAGTATTTGATTGGACATTGATATATATTAATATTTGGAAAAATAATAAAATTGATATTGATATTGCTAGCCTACTGGCAATACTTCTTAGAACATGTCCGAGGATTTAGGGTTTGATTCTTACAAATGTTTTATTTTTAAAAATTTCACACAAAGACAACGTTATATAATAACCATTGTCCTAATCGTTGTTGTTGTATAAAAAATATACAATGATAATGGTACATAATATCTATTGTCCCAATCGTTGTCGTTGTGTGAAAAAATGCACAATGATAATAGTACAAAATATCCGTTGTTCCAACCGTTCTTTGTGTATTTTTCACCCCCGACAATGGTTTTACGCAAAAATATTGTAAATCTATCTACGACAACAAAAAATGCTTAAATTCGTTATAAAACTCGTGTTGTTGTTGTGTATTTTTGTTGTAATGGGGAGGTGAATGAATCTTTGCTGTCTTTACAAATCTTTTAAACAAGTTACACTGTAACTTACTTGAACATATAGTACAACAAATGGATTAGCTTACAGCACTATAAAGTAGTATTGTTTGTTGTATCTTAGAATTCTTGCTGCGGAAATTACTTTTAGACAGATAGTTTGTTTTCTTAAGAATGCTTTCTTGTAAAACCTTTTATGTTGAATAACAACATTAAATAAAGATGCAGCACACAACAGATCTAAAACGATTAAACACTTAAGGTCTTATAGTGGTTTGAAGGTTGTGTAATCCTTTTACGTCTCCTCTACTGCTTTCCCGAGTAAGAACTTCGTTAAGTAAAATTGGTTTACAGGTCACAACCTAACAATCTATCAACTTAACAAGCTATCACCTATTAGAACTCAGCCTGCACACAGCTGCTACAAGTTCTAAAGACAAACCCACACAAGATTTCTTACACCCACACAGTGTAATTGCCTTTTTCCTAGACAATTATAACAAACAGTGAGGATGCAATCCTATCAATTGTTTGACACCTTAAAACAACCTATCACACAAAAAATAGGTAAAAGTATATATTTTCTTTCTTCAACTGGTGCGGTGAAGTAAACTTCTAAAATTTTGAGCTTCTGAGCTTTATCTTGATTACTTCACGAGATAGAGTGATTGAAACGATTTTGTATACTTGAGACTATAACTTTGATTCTTGATTAGTCTTTAGGAGCAAATGTTTCAATAACTTGTTTCAGTGCAACTCTTCCTCTATTTATAGTTGTAGAAAATGTTTGTTGAAGAAGGCATTCTTCATTAAATGTATCTTGACTTAGCATTGCAGATCATTAAATGCGGTAGTTGCAGCTTGCAGCTTTCTGTGGTTTGTTAGGCCACTTATCTTCTTTTGATTGAGTCTGAAACTGCAACTTCAATTTATCTCTACCGGCTTCATTTCGATTCATTAAGGCTATCGTTCTTCGTACTGCATTTAGTCTTCCTCATATTGTAGCTTGAATTATCTCTGCTGATGCATTCAATATTTTCTTAAAAACATACAGCAGGTTGATTGATCTTTTGCATCCTGCGTCACTTCATGTTGTATCTTTAACTTACAGTACTGCTGTAATTTATTCTCGATTACAGCTACGCTGTATGTTCTTCTTGTAGTTCTTCACTTTAAGATTTTTTTATAGAGTTTTCATTTTTGCCTTCATTGCTATATACAAGCCTAATTCGAAGTCCTCCATTCTTCATCTTAAAAACTTACAAACTTAAAACTAGTCTATACTTCACTGAAACATTGTGAAAAATCAGGCACTCTAATTTCCTACAAAGTTAGTTTATCTCATCAAAATCTAAACATTGATATCCTGACAATTTCCCATTTTTTATGATGACAAAACATTTACATTATATCATACATGATAAGAAATATTCACTTTGCATTATCACTTATATCAGATCATTACATTTATGTAGTGTCCATTGTTTAAACTTGGATTCATCAAAGATGTATCAATACTAAACTTCATATCAATACAACATAAAGTAAATCATGCAATAGTTCATAAGGAATGAACTTGATCAACAGAAAGTAACTTCTTTATAGAATAAGGAGTTTTTACAAGTTACAATGAAAATATATTACCAAGAAGATAAGAGCTGCAACATGTTTTCAAATCTTTAGCTACTTCTGAAACAAAGACTTTTTTGTTGATCTATCTTCAGATCTTTCTTCGTGAGGTCGCTTCTTAGATGGTCTTCTTTTTGTTCCCTTCCACAAGTCTAGAATGGACTCTAGATAGGATTCAACCACATTTTTCTTTATCTTCGGAATCTGAATCCATCTAAGCCAAAAATCTTCACTGTAAGGTACGAATCTTATCTTGCTTTACTAGATCCAGTTGATGTTTTTGAATATCCAACTCTCCTTCCCTAGTTAGCTCTTCATATCTTCTCAATGTAGATTCATAAGATTAAAACCTTCTGAAACATCCTTCGCTGTAGAGATATGTAAAGTATTTTAGATATTCTGATCTTTTGCAAAGAGTGATATGCTCAAAAGATGGATTTCTGTATGTTGGAAGTCTCACAACTTTAAAGATGAACATGCCCCAAGCAATATTTTCTCCTTTTGGCCTCTAACCCATTAGAACAGATACTTCAGCAGATATGTTGTCAGTGTTTAGACGAGGAATATCCTGTTCAGGGTATTAAAGCAGAGCTCTATCAATGTTCATCATTAAGTCTGTTCTATTCTTCCAATCACCCCAAGTCTTTGCATCTAGGCTTCTTCTTCTTTTTCAGCTCTGACTCTCTCAGCTCTCTAAGCAGTCATCTTCAGGTTGTAAAGCCTTTTAGCTTTAGCCTTGCTTATTTTCTTCTTGGATTGTATTTTCCGTTGGCTTCCTCCCATTCTCGAGCCTTATGAATGTGGGGCTATTGTATTTTTTCTTACAGTAGTGCTAAATGCAGCACTGCCAACTGTCTTGGATGCAGCTGCTCCAGCACCACCTTCATCTTCATCATCCTTTATTTTATTCAAGATGGGGGCGTCAACAGCGGGAGATGATCTTCTCTTCTTCCTACTCAGAGAAATACCATCTTCTTCTTCTTGCTCCAATCTTCCTGATCTTTCTGTTCTTTCTTTTCTTTCTTTCCCCTTTTTGGCATTATAAAAAATAATCGGGGGTGGAGCAGGAGTTGATCTGATTATAGAAAATCGAGGTCTTCTTACAGGGACAGGGATGCGGGCAGACTTGGCTAGCAACTGCTTATCTCTTTTAGCATGTTAGGGAAATGCACTCAACATCATATCTCATAGTTCGCCAACTATAATCTCCAAGTTACCTAATCTATCATTGACACTTCATGTTCTTTGAGTTTGATCAAGAACATTAGTCAACAGAGTCTCCAAAATTATTGAGTGAGAGCCAACTTTTCAACAGTTGCATCCACTGTCTTCTTACAACCTTCAATCTCTTTGTTATTTTTTGTAGCTACTCTCTTAAGTTCTCCCTCTATCCTTATCCTGTTCTTGTACTCCATCGATCTCTCATATAATGATGCATGTCTTTTGGAAGAGTTTCCATGTCCTCCTCAAACCAAAAATGGACGTAGCATATGATCTATCACTATTGTTGATATTGTTTTGCATATTGAATTCATGATCATGAAGAGCATGCAAAAGCTGCTTCATTATAGAGGCAACATTCTCTATTGATTCTTCCTGTGACAGTAGAGTGGAGCTTCCTGTTCTTGGTTCTGAAGAACGTGCATCAAATGAAACTATAGTTTGTTATTCCAAAGATCGACGTTTTGCTAGGTCAGCTTCTTCTTCTACTTCATGAAAACTTCCCATTGAGCCATTTCCTTTGACATAAGTAAATTTGTCATAAACATTGGGGGTAGGAGTGTCATCAGCATCTTTTGAACCTTCTTCTACCTCGACATCTTCAGTAACAATCGCGGCTGCTATATAGGTATCCTACATCTGCACTGAATTCTTTCTGGTTAAAGAATCTCTTTCTAGTTGCTCTGGAACAATTAGGAGATTCTCTAGAAAAAGTGCGGACTTCTGGCGGCAACATGCTTGGTCCTATTTATGGGGTCAAATCAATACGTTCTAAGAAGAAATATTTGAGTATCAATCTCATCGATATCATCGATCTCATACCAAATCCCCCCAAATAGATTGTTTTTTTGTTTCCATTTCCAAGGGTCTATTTCAGATTCTGGTAAACTTGCAGTAGGTGCTGCTTTAACCTCCCTCTAAGGTAACTCTTATTGCACAGTTGTTACTTCAGCCACTTCTTTCATCTCAACATCCTCTAAGGGTACTGTCTCAATAGCGCCCCTTCAGAGGTCTTAACTCCTTGGTGATGATGGAACCGAAGGATCGTCAGTCCCGTGCAATTCTGATTTAGGGTCTATACAAAATATGACAACGCACAGTAAAAAATTAGTCATACCTTTCACCAAAGAAAACGAGGATGAAATCGGCCTAAAAATTGAACAATAGTTGTAGAACTTCGACCTTTTGATCTTCTACTACATTTCTTATCTTTTAAGAGGGTTGTTCCTTCAACAGGTTCTTCCAGCTTGCTTGTGTCACAATGTGGTTCATCAAACACCACATGAATTGACTCTTCAACCACCAAGGTTCTTTTGTTGAAGCTCTGAATGCCTTACTTACAGTTGAGTATCCAAGAAATACTCCTTCATCTGATTTTGCATCAAAGGTCTTTAGATGCTCCTTTCCATTGTTGAGGATATAACACCTACATCCAAAGATATGCAGATAGGAAATATTTAGTGTATATCCATTCCAGACTTCATATGGAGTCTTGTTGGTCCCAAGTGGTGTCCGAAGTTCGAAGGGGGGTGAATGAACCTTGGTCGATTTCGTAAATATATCGAAAAACCTTTCTGCTCTGTAAGTTATTTGAACTTACAGCGCCAGACAGTTACTGCTTACAGCATTAGGATGCAGTGCTACACGCTGTAACTAGAGTTTATACGCAGCGAAAAATATGATTTAAAACACAAGGCTGATTTTCTTAAATATGCTCATTTTAAAAAGTTTTATGCTTATGAGATAGACAAGAATAATAAAGAGATAAGCACATATAAAAAAACAATAAAGCACTTATGGTTTATAGTGGTTCGAAGGTGGTGTAATCCTTCTATGTCCACTCTACTACTCCTCGAGCAGGAACTTCGTTAAGCAAGATTGAATTACAGGACCTTCCTAACAATCTATCAACTTTACAAAGTAACAACCTACTAGAGTCCACCGTACACACATCAATTGCAAACTCCAAAGGCTAACCCACACAGGGTTCTACACTCCCATACAAGGAAGCTGCCTAACACTTAGACAACTATACAAACAGCAAGGATCTCTCCTATCAACTGTTCGACACCTCTAAAACAACCTAAGCACACACAACAAGGTTAAAAGTATATGTTTTGTTCTTCAACTGGTGTAGTGAAGCGAGCTTCTGAATCCTTCAAAGGATCTTTCAGCTTTGAGCTTGCTTCACTTTACAGAGGTTGAGTGACTGAAACTGATGGTAGACTTGAATGTTTGTAACTTGAAAGCTTGTGAGATTTTGTGCAAATGTTTCAGTAACCAGCTTCAGTGTTTCTCATCCTCTATTTATACTTGTAGGAGAAGATGTCCGTTGAAGGAGACATCTCTCTTTTGAATTTGAAGTACTCTGACCAAAGGCGTGGTTTGTATTTAATGCGACTTGACTTTTTCTTTCACAACATTTAATACGGCAGTTGTGGCTAGCAGCTTTTTTTAGCGCGTCAGTCCGCGTGGCATCTTTGTATTGGCTCCGTGTCTGCAACATTGATCTTGTCTCGAACAGCTCTACTTATTCTTGCTTGGATCTTCGTTCCTCATACTGCATTTATCCTTTCTCGGATTGCAAGATACTTCTAGTTTGTGATAGGCGCTGTTTGACTATTTGGACAATAAGCTCTGCGCTGTATCCTGGGTCTGGGTGTAGCTGATGTCTTTTTACAGTGCTGCTGTAACTAAGATATGCTTGCAGCATCTTTGGGCAGTACTATTGTATCTTTTTCTTACAATACTCCTGTATCATTTTCTTGCAGCGATGCTGTACGCCGTTTTTTCTTACTTTGCTGCGGTACTGTAACTGTTTTCTTGCAGTGATGCTGTATCTGCTTTCTTACAACAGTATCTTTCTGATAAACTCGATGCAGCTAAGTAACTTATAAAAACTTCTATCTTTCAATACTTATATCTAGACTCAAAACTAGTTTATGACATCACTTAAACATTGTGAAAAATGGGATACTCAAAACTTCATAATACATATATATTTTATCTTATCAAAATCTAAACATCGAAATCCCAACAATTTCCCCCTTTTTGATGATGACAAAACCTTTACACTATTTCGTTCATGAAGAAGTTTTCATTCTTACATTATATCATATGGTTCATCAGGATTACATACTTGATCAGCTTTGATAAGATAAAATCTAATCGTGGATTCATCAGAGATGCATCATGCTATTCCTTCATCACATATCATCAGGAAAACGTAAAAAACATGCAATAGTTCATAAGGTTGAACTTTGAACAGAAATGAAAGAAAATTTCTTCATTAACTGAGAGAAATTTTATAAGGCAGATATTACATAAAGAGATCACAAGAGAGTATATATATTACTGAAACAGGGACCGCTTTGTAGATGAGTCTTCCGGTCTTCTTTCAGCAAATCTTTCCAAATCTTCTCTTTCTCTTGATCCCTTCCACCAGTCTCTGATGGACTCCTGATAGGACTCATCTAGCTTCTGCTTGAATACTGGGATCTGAATCCACCTTAGCCAGAAGTCCTCACAGTAAGACACAATCCTGTCTTGCTTTACTAGGTCTATGTAGAAATTTTTAATCTCTAGCTCTCCTTCCCTAGTAAGCTGCTCATATCTCTTCAATGCAGATTGGCAAGAGTGATATCTTCTGAATTTGCCCTTTCTGCACAGAAGTCTGAAGTTCCTGAGGTATTCTGATCGTTTGAACAGGATGATCTCCTCAAATGATGGATTTCTATCAGTAGGCAGCTTGACTGCCTTAAAGATGTTAAAGCTCCAGGCCATGTTCTCTCTTTCAAACCTTTGATCTATCAAAACTGACACTTCAGCTGATATATTTTCAGTGTCAAGGCATGGGATTTCTTGAGGGGGATATTGGTAGAGGTCTCCGGTAAAAATTCTCCTCCCACCAATTACTCCCAGCCTTTGTATCCAGGCATACTGATCTTCTTCTGCTCTTTGATGCCCTTCTGCTATATGCAGCACTTGCTCTGCTTTCAGCAGCTGCACCAGCTCCTCCAGCTCCACCATCATCATCTCTTATCCAGCGCTTCGGAGAGGGGATGTCAGCAGCAGCAGCAGATGATCCTGACCTCTTCTTCCTCCTGCTGAGAGGTTGCTGGTCATCATCTTCTTCTTCTTCAGCTTCCCCTAAGCTCCTGTATCTTTCACTAAATCCTTCCCCCTTTTTGGCATCATCAAAAGTCGGGGGCTGAGCAGGGGCAGCTGGGACCACCTTGGAGTGTGGTCTTCGGGTTTGTTCTGGGGTGTTCTTGGAGGCTTTTGTATACTGAGAGAAAGCACGATACATGATGTCTTTCAATTCTCCGACGATCAGCTCCAAGTTCCCCAAACAATCGTCCACACTTCTGGTTCTTTTGGTTTGCTCTATTGTGCGGTCCGGAAGTGTGTTAAGGATAATAGAGTGAGTTTGCAGCCTATCAGAGGCATTCTCAACATGGCGCTTGCACAACCTAACTTCTTGGCAAGTCTGTGCAGCTTCAATCTTCAACTCTCCCTGCATCCTCACCCGTTCCATGTATAGCCTGTGGGAGTGATCATTGAGCGTCCTCTTGATCATCCCAAACAGGGCTTCAAGGTCCTTTTTGAAGCCTGTCATGGTTTCAGCGTGGAATTGGACAGCGACCCTGAGGCTGTTCTACATGGTAGACTCGTGCTCCTGGAGAGCTTGTACCAGATGTCTAACAACGGTTTCAACTCTATCGATCGATTCGTCAGGAGCCAGCCCCGAATTCCTTCTAGTTGAGGTAGTAGTGGATGCAGCGTAAGGAATGACAGCTTGAGGGTTCAGTGCTGCATCCTACCTCGGTGTCTCCGTAGCAACCTCATCCTCATGGTTGCTGGGTTGAGAACTAGTTGAGCTTGAGGATGGGTGCTCGTCGTCTTCAACCTTCTCTTCACCGGTTGAGACTATAACAAGTATTGTTCTGCCAGATTTTGGCCCGTAAGCAGCTATGTTTCGTGCTCTCATCATCCTGGCGAATTCGGCGTCATCTACTACAGCGTCCTTAGTAACTTCTGCTGCTGTAACCTGGGAAGGTTCTTGTGAGCATGCAGCAGCTGCAGCATCAACATCCTCATGAGGTGTCTCTAACTGCACAGGGGTTACCTCTGCCTCCATTCCAGCATCCTCTGTGGGTACTGTCTTAACAGCCTCCTCAGCAGAGGTCTTCTCTCCCTCAGGAAGTGTTGTCAGAACAACAACCTCCCCTGATGTCTTCTTCAAGGACCCTGACTCCTCGGCCGATCCTGTAACTTGGATAGCTTCTGCTGCAAGAATGGGTTCTTGCAGCTCTGGTTGGTTTCTTGCAGCATCCACAGTATCCAGCACTGTACGCTCCACTGCTGCAAGAATCTCAGCTTCTACCCTCCTTATTTCCTCAGCAGCTGCTTCAAGGGTGGCTGCCTGCTGTACTGCTGTCTCGGCCAGTACAAGGAGTCTCACCTCTGTAACTTTCTCCATGGTTGCATCATTGATGATCTCGGTAAGGTCAAAGATCACATCTCTGATGATGGCGGTCGATTCCCTTTGAGAATCTGCAGCAGCAGCATCCATGCGCACAGGGAAATCACCGTAATCCATCAGTTGAGGCTCCTCCTCCTCCAAAGGATCAAGCGTGACAATATTGGAGAGGCCTTCAACCATTTGCTCGTATGCAGGGGAGTTCGCTTGGTGTTGGCTTGAGCTTCCTTCTCCCCGAATCCTCCTAGGAGTGTACTGCATTCTGGTCTCTTTCATGCTTTGTTGCAGCGTCTGTTGCAACATAGCTTCCTCAGCTTGCTCCACTCCCAGGATGTCGATTTGCTCTTGAGCAAAAACGACGTCATCGTTCCTTCTTACAGCCTCCGCAGTTGGAATAAGGAAAACCTGGATATCTTCCAATGCTGCTCTCATCGGCAGCTCTGCAGAGTCAGATTCTGCAAGAGCTTTTCCCTTTCCCTTGTCCTTCGCTCCCTGAGCAGCACTGTTTGCCGATTGATCTTGCACCATTGCTGCATACTCAGGTTGCAGGAGCGCCAAAATGTCTTTTGATTTGGCCCACTCCAGGACAGCTTACTCGACTATCAGGAAATCCTTTCACTTCAATAAGATTTCCCCCTTAGACAGTCGCATCTCCCTCCAAAGATTGTATTGCAGCTCCATATCTCTAGCCGCTGGGAGGGTAGGATCAAGCACTGATGTGTGGGCTCCATGATCGCGCAGAGAAGCTGAGTCTGCAGCCCCTTGTAGATGAACCTCCACACCAGTCTCTTGGTCACATCCAGGCTGACATAACTCATCCCCAACAGTAACTACAGCCATGCTTGTTGTAGAGAGTTGGGAATCAACAGCTGCAACAGCCTTCTTTTTACTGCGCGGGGCCCTTCTCACCAAAGGTATAGCGTCATCCGAGAAAGAGGCTTCAGGTTCAGGGTCAGCCTCTCTTGAGATCCTCTTGATAACGGGAAGAGGACTTTGAACGTCCTCTTCTTCTTCATCGTCCCCGCTGCATGCTGCTTCATCTTGTAGGGCTAGGGTTGCATTCTTTTTGTCTTTGGTTTTCTTCCGTGCAACCCCAGCTCCTGCTGCCTTCGGTTAGGTCTTACCCTTCTTCTTTTTCCCGAGATACTTTTCGATGGGGATGGGGTGGGTGCTGCAAGTTGAAGACCAAGCTTGCAGAGCAGAGAGCAGATGGTGATGCCGAAGCTTCTCCGCTCTGTTATCTTCTATGCCTCTTCCCACAGCCTCTTCATGATAAACCTCGTCCAGTTCACCTTCTCTCCGGCCATGATGGCAGACATGATCCAGAACCGAAGATCTGTGCACTTGTCATAGCTCCCCGTCCTGCCTTCGATGGAGTGCACACAGATGTCATGTAGGAGTTCAAACTCCGGCTTGAAGAGCTTCTTCGGGGCACTTCTCTTGATCTCAGCTCCAGCGTCCCTTGCTCGAAAGAGATCTCACATCTCTTAAGCATTATTCTTCCCATAAGTCACAAGCTGACTTGGGGTCATCCCTCCGGCAGAAATGCTGAAGGTGGCAGCGATATCTCTGATGGTGAGAGATCACTCCTCTCCATTTGCATCCAACCTGAACATGATGCAGTTCCTCTCCTCCGCCGTCCTAGCGTACGAATAGAAGCGTTGTACTGACTCCACTGAGAAGCCAGCGTAAATAGTCGTTAATAGCCCCATGACCTGAGTCCTCTCAATGGCATCGAAAATCCTTCGAATCAACCCATTATCATACAACCCAGAAGCATAGACGTGCTCCTGATTGACCAAACAACCTTCCAAAACAATGGATTATCTGGCAGCCATATATTTTTCTGAGAGAGAAAATGAAAAGTTTCGAAGATATGGACTTAGGAAAATTTTGCGAAAAGAAAACTTCTCTCCTTGGGTGATGGTATAAAAAAGATTTTGAATTAGGGCGGTTATGGGAGTTATAGCGGATTTCAAGGGACGTCTAGTAAGATCAATGGTTGAGATAAATCAGAGGGAATTGATCTTAAAGTCACTAGAAAAAGACGAAGGTGTCAAATCGTCAATAATCATTACTAGGTGCGTGGGCTTCTGACCGTGCCCTTTCCACTTCTGACACGCGCAGACATGCATTAAATGCTGAAAGACATACGATTTATAGCATCCTTGGTACGAGGTTATAGAGTAAAGAAATAAATGCTATAACCATGTGTTGCTTATACTCCCATTGACTGCTGTAAGAATAACAAATGCAGCGCTGTCTAAACCCAGCGCTGTATGAGGGCGTAGCTTACAGCACCATAGTTACTGCTTTTCGTAAGCATGCAGAGATTCCCCCTAGGCTTCTACACCATCTTTTTCACCTCATAACTTAAGAATTCCCAGCTCGTTTCTAAGCATAGAAAACCTCGATTCACTCAAAGGTTTAGTGAATATATCTGCAAGTTGGAGATCCGTATGAACTTTCTCAAGCACAACATCTTTCTTCTCCACGTGATCTCTTATAAAATGATGTCGTATGTCAATGTGCTTTGTTCTTGAGTGAAAAACAGGATTATGGGTGATCGCTATTGCACTTGTATTATCACAGAGAATTGAAGTCTCTTTTTCTTCAATCCCATAATCTCTAAATTGCTGTTGTATCCAGAGAATCTGCGCACAGCAACTCCCTACTGCAACATACTCTGATTCTGCTGTAGAGGTTGCAATCGAGATTTGTTTTCTGTAAAACCATGAAACAAGTTTATTTCCCAGAAATTGACAAGTCCCACTGGTACTCTTCCGATCAATCTTGCAGCCAGCATAATCTGAGTCAAAGTAGCCTTTAAGCTTGAATCCTCCTTCCTTGGGATACCATAGGTCTACTTCTTGAGTTCCTTTCAGATACTTGATAATCCTTTTAACCGCTGACAGGTGTGACTCCTTTGATGCTGTTTGGAATCTTACACAGACTCCTACTACAAACATAATGTCTGGCCTACTTGCTGTTAGATACAGTAAGGATCCGATTAGTCGTATGTACTTTGTAATATCTACATCTTTACCATCTTCATCTTTATCAAAACTTATAGATGTAGACACAGGAACGGATGTTGTTGCACCATTCTCCATGTCAAATTTCTTGATAAGCTCTTTTGTGTACTTGACTTGACTGATGAAGGTTCCTGCAGTCAGCTGCTTTACTTGCAGCCCAAGAAAGAAACTTAATTCTCCTATCATACTCATCTCGAATTTTGATTGTATCAGGTTTGAGAACTTCTCATACAACTCTTTGTTGGTGGATCCGAAGATGATATCGTCCACATATATCTATACCAGCAGTACATTGTCTCCATCCTGTATCCTGAACAAAGTCTTGTCTACTATTCCTTTTTGGAAACCATTCTCCAATAGATAGAGAGATAAGGTGTCATACCAAGCTCTCGGAGCTTGCTTAAGTCCATAAAGGGCCTTATGTAAACAAAACACCTTCTCTTCTACTTGATCTTCAAAACCTGGAGGTTGTTCAACATAAACTTCCTCTGTAAGAAGACCATTCAGGAATGCACTCTTTACGTCTATTTGGTGGACATTGAAATTCATATAAGCTGCATATGCTAGAAAAATCCGTATTGCTTCCAGCTTTGCTACTAGAGCCAAAGTCTTATCAAAATCAATTCCTTCTTCCTGGCAGTAATCTTTAGCAACTAATCTTGCTTTGTTTCTCACAACAAGTCCAAATTCATCTAACTTGTTCTTGAAAACCCACTTTGTTCCTATAACTCCTTGATGAGTTGGTCTTGCAACTGTTTGCTATACTTGCTTTCTTTCAAAACCATTCAACTCTTCTTGCATAGTTGCTATCTTGTAGGGCTTCTTCAACATTCTTGGGCTCTGTTTGAGATATGAAGCATGCAAACATTACTTCATGAGGGGTGGAACTAATTGTCCTTACACCTATGGATGGATCTCCTATTATGAGATCCCTAAGATGATTCCTTAGCCATATCCTGTCAAGCTCAAAGACATGTGCTAGTCTAGGTTGCTCCTCTTGTTGCTATATGACAGAGGGTTCTGCTGTTGTAAGAATATCTGCTGCATCCAGAGGTGTAGCTTCTTCTTCTTTGCATTCTCCTGTAGGCAGAACTCCTTCTATATATGGAACAACATTTTTTTTCTTGGAGCTATATCTTCAGCTGACTCTTCTAGCTTCTTGGTGTCACAGTGTGGCTCATCAAACACCACATATATAGATTCTTCAACCACCAAGGTTTTCTTATTGAATACTCTGAAGGCTCTACTTATAGTAGAGTATCCTAAGAATACTCCTTCATCTGATTTTGCATCAAAGGTTTTCAGATGTTTTTTCCATTGTTGAGGATCTAACACCTGCATCCAAAGATATGCAGATATGAAACATTTGGTGTATATCCATTGCAGACTTCATAAGGAGTTTTATCTAGATCCTTATTGATCAAACATTTATTCTGTGTGTAGCATGCAGTGTTGGTTGCTTCAGCCCAAAATCTCTTGTGTATTTCTGCCTCTGCTATCATTGTCCATGTTGCTTCCTTAAGGGTTCTATTCCTTCTTTCAGCTACACCATTCTGTTGAGGTGTTCTTGCAGTAGAGTATTCATGTTGAATACCATTATCAAAACAGAATTTCTCAATGAATTGGTTTGTGAACTCAGTTCCTCTGTCTGATCTTATCTTCACTATACTCAAGCTCTTTTCATTCTGGATTTTTTTCATAAGGTCAGACAGCTTGTCTTGAGTTTCTGATTTCTTGGTAAGAAAGATTGTCCATGTATATCTGGAGTAGTCATCTACTACCACAAGTGAGTACTTCTTCCCACTTATGCTTACTGGTTCTACTGGTCCAAACAGGTCAATATGTAGAAGATCTAGAATTCTATGAGATGACTTTTGTAACTTGTGTTTGAATGAGCTTTTTACTTGTTTTCCTTTCTGACAAGCTCCATATATATTCTCTTTCTTGTATGCCACATCCGGTAATCCTCTTACAAGACCTTTTCTTACCAGCTTGTTGATAGTCTTGACGTTCAGATTACTTAACCTCTTGTGCCATAACCAGCTAAGCTCTGGTGGACATTTCACAATGAAGCATGTTGGTTGAATAGAGGAGTTCCAATCAACTAGATAGATATTTTCTCTTCTTGTTCCTGTAAGCTTGACTTCATTTGAGGTGCTGTTCTTGATTAAGCATTTGTTGAGGTTGAATTCAACTGTGTATCCCTTGTCACAAAACTGACTGATGCTCAGAAGGTTGTATCTGAGTCCTTTCACATAGGATACATCCCTGATCTTTATGTTCCTTTTGACTAGGCATCCACTTCCTTTTGTGCTTCCTTTGGAATCATCTCCAAAGATGACCTTGGGTCATTTGCATTCTTGGAAGTCTTTTATAGCTTCTTTACTGTCTGTCATGTGCCTTGAGCAGCTACTGTCAATGTACCATACATTACCGCTGCAACCTGGCACTGAAACCTGCAACAATTTTAAACAGATTTAGATACCCACTTCAGTAAGGATCCTTTGGGGTTAGTTACTTTGGGAACCCAAACATTCTTAACAGTCACTGATTTACTATAAGAATTGTTGGTTCTCTAACTGTATGCAATTTTGTTTTTAAATTGCTTGTTAACAGTGTGTGCAGAGATAACATATGTGTTACCAACACCTTTATAGTGTGGTCTTCCACCATACTTCCCTTGAGTATATCCTCTCTGAGGTTTAGATATATAGGTCTCAGTATAGGTGGGAAAGTTTCTTCTATGCTGCAACTTTGTGGGTTGCTGCATACTCTTGCTGTATACAGCAAATGGCTTATGCTGCAGTCATTTCTTAGATGGAGACTTACTTCCTGCAGCTAAGCATTGGGGTTTCTTCCCCTTATCCATCATTGTTATTTTGTTCAAGATTTTCACAGAGTTACAGAGTAACTCTTTCTCCATTGGGGTTTTAGCTTGAACAAAGTTAACAGCTTTGGATGTACTTGCTGTAATCTGAGAGATGTGATTGTTGTAACCAATGCCTGATCTTTCAAAAGGACTTCTATTTTGATTTATGCAATCTCTTGCGTCCTTAGATGATTTGCTGAACATGCTTATCATGGACTGCAAGCTTTCCTTCTCAGTTTCTAGCTTAGTGAGCAGCAGATTTAATCTAGAGACCTCCTTTTGCAGCTTACTGCACCTTGAGTTATCAGACTCACATACAGCCAGCATTTTGGCAATATCAATGTCCTTGCTCTTGAGGATCTCATTGTCGATTCTTAGGTTCTCATTTTCAACCTTTAATTCCTCATGGGTATTTTCAACTTTTAGTTCCTCATGGGTTGAGTTGATCTGCTCAAAGTCACTCATGATCCTCTTTAGAGAGTGGATCATGTTCAGCTCGTTTTTTCCAGGTATGGACAGCGGTTGATAGATTACCTCATCTTCTTCACTGTCCTCGCAAAGTTTTGCCATTAGGCATATCAGCGCTTCTTCATCAGAGGATGAGGTTTCAGTGTCGCTGTTAGAGGATTCTACAGCTTCAGCATCTCCTTCGAGACTGCTGTAATCTTGGCCTTCTCCATCTCTCCTATGAGAGCTCGAAGCTTGTGCACGTCCTCTCTCTCTCTCCTCTCTCATCTGCTCTCTCTCTCTCCTTCAGGATACTTGTGCACCATTGGATATGGACAATTTCTTGCATAGTGCCCTGGTTTTCTGTAATTATAACACAAGTCAACATTGCTTGTATTTGGTTGTGGAAAGGAGGATACCTGAGGAGGTGGATGACTTCTTCTGAAGTCATTCCTCTTGTTGAGATTGGTGTTGTTGTTGTTGTTGTTCTTCATGAATCTTCTAAATTTCTTTAGAAGCAGAGCCATATCCTCTTCAGCATTTTCTGCTGTAATCTCCGTCTGCTTACTACAACTAGTGGTTGTTGTATCCTTAGATCCTCTGGCAGTTAGCGCTGTAACTTTGGAGCTCGATTCTTCAGACTCCTTTCTCCATCTGTTGATGTCATATTCAAATGCTTTAAGGTCGGAGAATAGGTTGAATGTGCTCATGGATTTCAAATCCATGGATACCCTCATGGCAGTGGTCTTGCTGTCCCACTCCGCGGGTAAGGCTCTAAGCACTTTCATGTTCTTTTTCTTTTAGGTATAGTGCTTGCCCAGAGCTTCTAGTTCATTCACAATGTATGTGAATCTCAAGTCTAGTTGCTCAAGAGTCTCTTCATTCTTCATTTCGAAAAGCTCAAATAGTTGGGTAGCATTGGAGATCTTGTTGTCCTTGGTGAGCTCTGTCCCCTCACATATTTGCTCCAGCTTTTCCCATATTTCTTTGGACGTTCTGCAAGTTTTGACCTTGCTAAATATATCTTTGTCAAAGGTGATGAATAGAGCATTCTTGGCCACATTGTCTAGGTTGGCTCTCTTCATGTCTTAATTGTTCCATTCTTGTCTTGGTTTGACTAGGAGGTTTGGTGGTGGCTGTGCTCCTTCTTCTAAATTTCTACCGAGCACTGGATTCACTTTTGTGGGGATTATTGGTCCTTTGGTGATGACCGTCCACATCTCGTCATTCATAGCTGACAAATGTGAATGCATTCTTATCTTCCAATCGTCATATTCCTCTATGAAAAATATGGGCAACTTGTGATTAGAGGAATCCATGATATGCTGTTAGAATGAGTTTTAGGATGCAGAGAAAATAGCGAGACTAAGATGGATTTGGGTAGGTGACCAGATAAGTTGGCTTTTAACCCAACTTGCTCTGATACCACTTGTTGGTCCCAAGTGGTGTCCGAGGTTCAGAGGGGGATGAACGAACCTTGGTCGATTTTTCAAATCTATCGAAAAATCTTTCAGTTTTGCAAGTTACTCGAACTTGCAGCGCCAGACAATTACTGCTTACAGCACTGGGATACAGTGCTGTACGCTGTAACTAGAGTTTATACGCAGCAAAAAATTACGATTTATAACACAAGGATGGTTTTCTCAAATATGATCTTTTTTAAAACGTTTTATGCTTATGATATATATATATGTAAAACGAGATAAGCACAGATAAGAAAACAATAAAACACTTATGGTTTATAGTGGTTCGAAGGTGGTGTAATCCTTCTACGTCCACTCTACTGCTACCTCAAGCAGGAACTTCGTTAAGCAAGATTGAATTACAGGACCTTCCTAACAATCTATCAACTTTACAAAGCAACCACCTACTAGAGTCTAGCATACACACAACAATTGCAAACTCTAAAGGCTAACCCACACAGGGTTCTAAACTCCCACACAGGAAAACTGCTTAACTCTTAGACAATTTATACAAACAGCAAGGATCTCTCCTATCAACTGTTCGACACCTCTAAAACAACCTAAGCACACAGCAACAAGGTTAAAAGTATATATGTTTTCATCTTCAACTGGTGCGGTGAAGTGAGCTTCTGAATCCTTCGAAGGATCTTTTAGTTTTGAGCTTGCTTCACTTCACAGAGGTTGAGTGACTAAAACTGATGGTAGACTTGAATGTTTGTAACTTGAAAGCTTGAGAGTGTTTGCGCAAATATTTCAGTAACCAGCTTCAGTGTTTCTCATCCTCTATTTATACTTGTAGGAGAAGATATCCATTGAAGGAGATATCTCTCTTTTGAATTTGAAGTACTTTGACCAAATGCATGGCTCGCATTTAATGCGACTTGACTTTCTCTTTCGGAGCATTTCATACGGCAGTTGTAGCTAGCAGCTTTCTGCAGCGCGTCAGTCCACATGACATCTTTATATTGGTTCCGTGTCTGTAATTTTGATCTTATCTCGAACGACTTTATTTATTCTTGCTTGAATCTTTGTTCCTCGTACTGCATTTATCCTTCCTTGGATTGTAGGATACTTCTCTGTTTATCATTGGCATTGTCAACTGTTTGGACTGTAAGCTTTGTGTTGTATCCACTTCGTTTTGTACTTCATTTGGAATCATCTCCAAAGATGACCTTGGGTCCTTGCATTCTTAGAAGTCTTTGAGAGCTTCTTTATTGTCTGTCATGTGCCTTGAGCAGCCACTGTCAATGTACCATATATCACCGCTGCAACCTAGCACTAAAACCTGTAACAATTTCAAACAGATTTAGGTACCCACTTTTGTAATGGTCCTTTGGAGTTAGTTGCTTTTGGAACCCAAACTTTTTTAACAGACATTGTTTTGCTATAAGATTTGTTGGTTCTCTAACTGTATGCAGTTGTTCTTATAAACTGCTTGTTAAAGGTGTGTACAAAAACAACATATGTGTTACCAACACCTTTGTAGTGTGGTCTTCCACCATACTTCCCTTGAGTAAATCCTCTTTGAGGTTTAGACATGTATGTCTCAGTATATGTGGGAAATTTTCTTCTATGCTGCAACTTTGTGGGTTGCTGTATCCTCTTGCTGCATATAGCAGATGACTTCTGCTGTAGCCAGTTCTTAGATGCAGGCTTATTTCTTGCAGCTGAGTATTGGGGTTTCTTCCCCTTATCCACCATCCCTATTTTGTTCAAGATCTTCACAGAGTTACAGAGTAACTCTTTCTCCATTGAGGTTTCAGCTTGAACAAAATTCACAGCTTTGGATATACTTGCTGTAGTCTGAGAGATGTGATTGTTGTAACCTATGCCCGATCTTTCAAAAGGACTTCTACTCTGGTTTATACAATCTCTTGCGTCCTTAGATGACTTGCTAAACATGCTTATCGTGGATTACAAGCTTTCCTTCTCAGCTTCTAGTTTGCTGACCAGCAGATTTAATCTAGAGACTTTCTTTTGTAGCTTGCTGCACATTGAGTTATCAGACTCACATGTAGCCAGCATTTTGGCAATATCAATGTTCTTGCTCTTAAGGATTTCATTGTCGATTCTTAGGTTCTCATTTTCAACCTTTAGATCCTTATGAATTGAGTTGATCTGCTCAAAGTTACTCATGATCCTCTTTAAAGAGTGGATCATGTTCAGCTCCTCATTTTCAGGTATGGACAACGGTTGATAGATTGTCTCATCTTCTTTATTGTCCTCGCAGTCTTTAGCTATTAGGCATATCAGCGCTTCTTCATTAGAGGATGAGGTTTCAGTGTTGCTGTCGGAGGATTTTACAGCTTTCAGCATCTCTTTCGAGACTGCTGTATCCTTGGCCTTCTCCATCTCTCCTATGAGAGCTCGAAGCTTGTGTCTTTCCTCTCTTCTTTTGTCTCTCCTTTGCTCTCTCTCTCCTTCTGGATACTTGTGCACCGTTGGATATGGACAGTTCCTTATATAGTGTTTCAGTTTTCTTTAATTATAACACAAGTCAACATTGTTTGTATTCTGTTGTGAAGAGGAGGATACCTGAGAAGGTGGATGACTTCTTCTGAAGTTATTCCTCTTGTTAAGGTTGGTGTTGCCGCTATTGTTGTTGTTGCTCTTCATGAATTTTCTAAACTTCTTTAGAAGCAGAGCCATATCTTCTTCAGCAACTTCTGCTGTAACCTCCGTTTGCTTACTGCAACTAGTGATTGTTGTATCCTTGGGGCCTTTGGCAGTTAGCGCTATAACTTTGGAGCTTGTTTCTTCAGATTGCTCTCTCCATCTGTTGATATCGTACTCAAATGCTTTGAGATCGGAGAATAGGTCGAATGTACTCATGGACTTCAAATCCATACACTCTCATGGCAGTGGTCTTGTTGTCTCACTCCGCAGGTAGGGCTCTAAGCACTTTCATATTCTTTTCCTTTTGAGTGTAGTGCTTGTCCAGAGCTTCTAGTTCATTCACAATAGATATGAATCTCAAATCTAGTTGCTCTAGAGTCTCTTCATTCTTCATTTCGAATAGCTCAAATAGTTGGGCAGCGTTGGAGATCTTGTTGTCTTTGGTGAGCTCAGTCCCCTCACATATTTGCTCCAGTTTTTCCCATATCTCCTTGGATGTTCTGCAGGTTTTGACCTTGCTGAATGTGTCTTTATCCAAGGTGATAAATAGAGCATTCTTGGCCACATTATCTAGGTTGGCTCTCTTCCTGTCTTCATTGTTCCATTCTAATCTTGGTTTGACCAGGAAGGCAGGTGGTGGCTGTGCTCCTTCTTCTAAGTCTCTACCAAGCACTGGATTTACCTTTGTGGGAATGATTGGTCCTTCAGTGATGACCGTCCATATTTCATCGTTCATTGCTGATAGATATGTCTGCATTCTTATCTTCCAACCGTCATATTCCTCTATGGAAAACATAGGTAACTTGTGATTAGAGGAATCCATGATGTGCTATAAGAATGAGTTTTAGATGCAGAGAAAACAGTGAGTCTAAGACGGATCTGGGTAGGTGACCAGATATGTTGGCTTTTAACCCAACTCGCTTTAATATCACTTGTTGGTCCCAAGTGATGTCGGAGGTTCAGAGGGGAGGAGGTGAATGAACCTTGGTCGATTTTTCAAATATATCGAAAAACCTTTCTGCTCAACAAGTTACTTGAACTTGCAGCGCCAGACAGTTACTACTTACAGTATTAGGATGCAGTGTTGCACACTGTAACTAGAGTTTATACGCAGCGGAAAATATGATTTAAAACACAAGGCTGATTTTCTCAAATATGCTCATTTTAAAACGTTTTATGCTTATGAGATAGACAAGAATAATAAAGAGATAAGCACAGATAAGAAAGCAATAAAGCACTTATGGTTTATAGTGGTTCGAAGGTGGTGTAATCCTTCTACGTCAACTCTACTACTCCTCGAGCAGGAACTTCATTAAGCAAGATTGAATTACAGGACCTTCCTAACAATCTATCAACTTTACAAAGTAACAACCTACTAGAGTCCACCGTACACACAGCAACTGCAAACTTTAAAGGCTAACCCACACAGGGTTCTACACTCCCACACAGGGAAACTGCCTAACACTTAGACAACTATACAAACAGCAAGGATCTCTCCTATCAACTGTTCGACACCTCTAAAACAACCTAAGCACACGCAACAAGGTTAAAAGTATATGTTTTGTTCTTCAACTGGTGCGGTGAAGTGAGCTTCTGAATCCTTCAAAGGATCTTTCAGCTTTGAGCTTGCTTCACTTCACAGCGGTTGAGTGATTGAAACTGATGGTAGACTTGAATGTTTGTAATTTGAAAGCTTGTGAGTGACTCAAAACTTTCTAATATATATATGTTTTGTCTCATCAAAATCTAAACATCAAAATCCCAACAAGTCTTGTCTAGATCTTTGTTAATCAAATGTCTGTTCTGAGTGTAGCATGCAGTGCTTGTAGTTTCAGCCTAAAATCTCTTGGGTATCTCTGCCTTTACTATCATTGTTCTTGCTGCTTTCTTAAGTGTTCTATTTCTTCTTTCAGCAACACCATTCTGTTGAGGTATTCTTGTAGTAGAGTATTCATGACGAATAACATTGTCAGAACAGAATTTCTCTATGAACTTATTGGTGAACTCAGTTTCTCTGTGATCTAATCTTCACAATATTCAAGTTTTTCTCATTTTGAATCTTCTCCGTGAGGTTAGGCAGCTTGATTTGAGTTTTTGACTTCTTGGCAGGAAAGATAGTCCAGGTATATCTTGAATAGTCATCTACTACCACAATTGAGTTCTTCTTCCCACTTATGTTCATTGGTTCTATTGGTTCAAAAAGGTCCATGTGTCGAAGGTCTAGGATCTTGTGAGATGACTCCTGTAACTTATCTTTGAATGAGTTTTTTACTTATTTTCCTTTCTGACAAGCTCCACAGACATTTTTTTTCTTGAATGCCACATCTGGCAGTCCTCTTGCAAGTCCTTTTCTTGCTAACTTGTTTATTGTCTTGAAGTTCAAATGACTAGGTGGTGCTTTTCACACACCCCATGTATGCTTCATGTACCCACCATCCCAGGTCATGCTTCATGTACCCACCATCCCAGGTCTGCGCTTAAACCTTAATCCAACGCACCTAACCTTTTAGCATATTTACTTAACCTTTTAGTTATGTTCGTATAACCTTTTATGTTATGCTAGTTTAACCTTTTACATTATATTACCGACCTATAATATTTTTATGTTATTCTTTAAGTATATAAAAGTTATGATATTTGTACATAAAAATTAGAGTTAATTTCAACTTGTTACCTGAACTACTGCATTTTTTTCCAATGAGTGTTTAAACTCAAAATTTTTCCAATCACCAGCCAATCTCTTCAAAAGAATTCGATTGCTACCCTAATCACATATTTTCCCGTCAAAATTCGTCAAAAAACTAAAAAATGTAATTCACTTCCAAATATCAGTAAAAATGCATGATTCATACATCAGAATGACCCTTAATCGAAATCAAATCATAACCCCATAACTATTTCATGATTCTCATTCGATCTGATCACGAATCGAACAAAAATCATTTTAGGGTTTTAAATTTTTTTTGTTTGATTCAAGTTTAGATCAAACAAGAATCGTTAAATTAATTATAATTTGACTTCGAAAGAGAACCATTTTGATGTATGAATTATGAATTTTTTAGTTTTCGGTGAATTTTAGCCGAAAAATATATGATTGGGGGTAGCAACGGAAAATTTTGTGGAGATTGATTAATGATCAGAAAACTTTTTGAGTTTATGCACCCATTAGAAAAAGTGCAATAGTTCAAGTAACAAATTGAAATTAACCTTAAAAGTTATACTAATATAACATAAAAGTTAATTATTATAACATAAATTTTCAACTATACTACATGAATTTTTATATTAAAAAAAAAATTTAAATAATATCACTTAAAAATTATAATATATGTACATAAAGATTATATTAATATAACATAAATAGTACCATATAAATCTAAAAAAATAATTAATTTAGATGTGGATTTGGGTCAGACCAGACCCTATCCGCATACGCCTAGTTATACAGATCTACATTCGTAATGTAATGTAATTCGATACTAACAACTTTAAATTTATTAATCAAGATATAAGACCGTTTATTATTTTTTTCACGATTTCCTGACGAAAAGCTAGTTTAAATAAAATCAAGAAATCAGCCAAAAAGGTGTTTTCCATACTATAATAGGTAATAGGGTAGGATTTCTGATGTAGATGACGTGGCCCACCTATTAGTTTGAATAATCTTTTTTCATTTTTTAAGGAACCTTCAAATAGATAATCTTTGAAAGAGGTATTTTTATTTAATAATTGATTTTGAAGCTTACAGCTAACTAATTGATGACAATAATTCAGCTCTTGTAAATGAATTGAGCTCATACGATTAGCCTACAACATAATACATCTGTCATTCAATCAATATATATTCGAAATTTGAAAATGGTGGTTTTGTTGCTAAAACTAACTACGTTCATTATTTTAAAGTCTATATGCAAATTATTTATATTTTTCTGATATCAATTAAGTATCATTTTAAAGATCAAATTTTGTTGTTAATTAAGTGTCGTATAAGACTTTATGTATTTTTATTTTCAAACTATTCTTATTAATATTTCTTAGCTAAATTTTATAATTTGATACGACTTTTTTTTTTTGGAATTTTTTTTTAATTTTAAATCATAAATTTTTTAAATAGTGAATGATATATATATCCAATTTTTATTTTATTTAATCCATGAAAAAAAACTTTAAAATAATATTTAATTGAAATAGGAGTGAGTTTTATTTAATTTTAATTTCAAAATTAATGTAGCAAAGTAGTTGATTAATATAATAGGAATAAAGTGTGAAAGAATATGATAAAATAAATAAATAATGCAGAAACTCATGAGAGTGTCTCACATAAGATTTGATGTGAGACAAAACTTTCTACAACAAAACTTTATATATTCTTATGTGAATAGGTTGACCCGCTTTTATTAATGCATATAAATTATGTCTTATCAAGGACAGATCTATCCATTTTCTGGTCTAAGTCGAATTTTTAAAATAAACCAATATTATGTATAGTACAAACTCAATGTAAAATAAAAAAATTTGAGTAAGTTTCCTATACATTAGGTGTATAAATCTAAAATTCATGCACTCGAATCAAGTTGAGTCGGGTTGGATTCGATCTAAATCCAAACATTTTTTTGCTATGACCTTTATGTTATATTTGTCCTACATTTATATATAAATATCATACCTCTATGAAATACTATAACTTCAAAAACAACTTTAATTTTGACATAATTTGTGCATATATACCTTTATATGGTATTATTCATACATTTATGTGATATTAGTCATACATTTATATTAAAATAGACATATTTTTATGTAATATATGAAGGTACTGCTAACACAACTTAAAAATATGACTAACATAAGAAAAATATATAATTAATATAACTTAAAGATATGACTAATATAAGTAAAAAATATATTTAACATAACTATGAAATGTATTAATTGTTGTTTAAAAAAATATTAAAATATAGTTATAACCCTAAAAAATATAACTAACATAATATAAAGTATAAATATAACTATGAAAGCGAGTTTAAATATATTTAGGTGTGTGGAGGTATATAGGTGCGCATGATGGGTGAGCCGGGTGCATGTACTAGTTGCATAAAGTTTTGGTGTAAAAATTTAAACATTTATAATATTCAAAGTATTTATATATCGTAAAAAGATTTAAAAAATTAATTATATCCAGTTTGACTTTGAATTAATCTCAATCATTGAATTTCATTGTTTTTCAATATTTAATTATTTTCTAATATTATGACTCATACTTGAATGATATTATACAATAATAATGAAAATATAAGTTAAATTAAGTTTAAAACTTAAGTTAACCATGAATTGCCTTATTAATTGAAATTTAAAAATAAATACATAGATGAATAAAAAAACATTATACAATTAAATTAAACATATAAAATAAAATAATACATTTAAATTAACAAATCATAAATTAGTATTTATACGTAAAATAATTAAGAAGGAAAAAAAGGGCCACCTTTAGCAAGAGTCAAATTCGAGTTTGGGCCTTTTTGGTTTGTTGAGTTAGTTACGTTAGTTGGGTTATGGTGGGTTTGCACGGTTTGGTTTAGATTGAGTTTAATATTTGTGTGTTTGATTTAAATGTTAAGTGCTGGTTTTGAAATGAGTTTATCAAACAAATCTTTGTTTGGATCAAGTATTTTTATGAGTTTAATATTAATTTGAACAAAATACCCCTAACATTTTTCCCAATAAAATTTAATTTTAAAATTCAAAACTAAAGTAGTATAATTTTTTTGTGGGTTTAATATTAACTTTACCAAAATACCCCTAACATTTTTTTTCAATAAAAATTAATTCTAAATTCCAAAATTAATTCTAAAATCCAAATCTAAAGCAATATAATTTTTTGTGGGTTTAATACTAATTTGACCAAAATACCCCTAACATTTTTCCCAATAAAAATTAATTTTAAATTCCAAAATTAATTCAAATATTAATTTTAAAATCCAAAACTAAAGTAGTACAATTTTTTTGGTGGGTTAATATTTGGTGACATTGAGTAAATACTTGAAAAACAAATTATTGAGTTGTTCTTAATAATTGAATATTAAGGATAGAGATGATATTTTGCACTATAATAAATAATTGGTTATGATAGGTTAAATAAACCCACCAACTTTAGTTGATTTATTTAGTGGGTTTATTTAACCCACTATAAACCCAGTTTAAAAATTTTTGGCCTGTGCGTAGGGCGGAGCCTCATAGAGTCCGCCTCATAGAGCAATGTGGGGGCTTTAGCCCCCAAATTTTTATTAAAAATTTAATTTTTATGTGTATTTTTTTGATTTTTTTTATTTTAAGTATTAAAATACTCATTTTATGGTAATTTAATCTCCCAAAACCAACGAGCCCCTCAACATAAGTTGTCTAACTCTGCCCTTGCCTGTGCCCGATCTAAACCCACACCTCAAAATAAACGAACCAAACAGATATTTAAATGGGTTAAATAGCCCTAACCCACCCAAACACCCCAACCAAACACACTCTTAGAATTAGAGCAAAGGCACACACCAATTGCACACCATTAAACCATACGTTTACATAGATTTATTTTGCAAATTATATGAACTTTTTCCTATATATTGCACGGTTTTTCATATAACATCAAATAATTTAAGTTTTAATAATATAATATAATAGTATATTCATAATTTATTTCACACTTATTTTAGTTTATTCTTTTATAGATATTTATTTAATAAAATTTTAAGTATTCAAATTTGAACTATCATTTAAAACTTTATAGCTAATAATCATTTAAAATAATATTTAAACAAATTTTGAATTTATCAACAATTTTGTATTGCATCCAAATAAAAAAAAATTATTAGGTTACTCATATCATTCTGTTTATTTCAACAAAATTCGAAAAGAATACCCATTAGTATTATTATTATTAAACATTTTTTAAAATCTTATTTGTTGATATTTATATTTTTTAAAAGGTTATTTCAATATATATATATATATATATATATATATATATTAATTTAAAATTTATTTGGTGGTTAATCTTGTGGTTAATTTAAAATATATACGTGTTATTTAGATATTTAAAATAGGTACATCCAAATATTCTTTTCATTTTTAGTCCATTTTTATATTAATGCAATTTTTTTCTTAAATTTCTAAAATAGTTTTATTGTTAAATTTCTTTTAGATTTTTAGATATTTCAAAATAGTTTTTGATATTTATTATAAAAATTTATTGAGTACATATATTAATATCTAGATAAGTTCATGAAGATACGTTATATCGATAAAAAAGTTAAAAATATGTACTATTTTAAATTAATTTCTTTTTTTTTTCTTAGTTGTATTAAACAATTTAAAAAATTATTATTTTACCTCATTACTCCATAAAAATCTAATTACAAAGATAATTATGTTTAAATCCATTAAAGCCCATTTGTTATTAGGTTTCCAAATGTATATACTCTTTATAGTTTGATACATATATAGACATGACATGAGAGGAAAACTCTAAGCCACTAATTTTCCTATTCACCGCCCACCGCCACCTCATTCCTGCCGCCGCCACATCATCACCACCGCCTCCTACTCTTTTTTTTTTTGTCACCACCCACGACCTTTACTACACAATTACCTCCTCTTCTTCTTTCATTTTCCTTCATTTCATCTTTCTTATTTTCTTTATATATTTGGATCTATGTTTTTTATTTTCCGTCATGGCTTCTCTCCTTCGTTTGTCCTTCTTTATTATTTTATCTATCTCTCTTTTAACTTATTCTTTGATTTTTATTTTCTTCCATGAGTTTTCTTTCTTGTGCATACTTTTTTTATGAAAGAATGTGTTTTATCTTTTTCTTCTTTGAAATGCTCACATGCATTCAGTTGGTTTTCGTTTTTAGCAAGACATGACAGTTAGGCGGAAAAATGATATTTTTATAAATATTTTTAAATGTTCTATTTTTTTATATAAATAGATATACATATATACAATTATAAAAATATTTTTAAATCCCAAAAAGTTTGTATTTTTTTGGGACCCGAATCAATCAATTCATTTGACTTATATGGAATTCGTTCATGTGTATTGTATAAGATTTCAAGTGACCTTGTTCCGTATAAAACCTACCCATTAAAATACAAGAGTATGATTATCCAGTAGAGGGGTCAGGGGAATGATTAATGTCGCCCTTTTTGCGGCAAATTAATCTTTTATGTTGGGTCCCACATCATTCAGTCGCAGTCCCCTTTTTTTACCTTTGAAATCAAATGAAAGTGGGTACGCTCCGATATATGCGCTACCCCAATTATTCCATCAATTATTCATCTTTGATTCTCTCTCCCGTGCCCCATCTTTCTACTTTTTTTTTTCCTTTTCTTTTTATAAAAATTAAAATAATACCTTTTAACTTCATTTAACTGCTAATTAAAATGCATTCACCATATAACACGTGGTTTGATTTTCTATGTATTTATGCTTCTAAATTCTTTTGTAAATATATTAAAAATGAATGATTGTTATCACACATGAGAACTATTAAGAATTACTAATTAGTTACTAATTATAAATAAAAGAAAAAGGAAAATTATGAGTTAAGGTAGGCCAATATTAACATGCTATGAAAAATGCAGGTTAATCTCGAATTTTCATTAATCAAAATGTTTAAAATTGGTTTGAAAAAGTTGGCTCCGGCCAAACTTTAAATAATGTTTTACATAATATTTCATTTGATTAAAAGGAAAATAAGTTTTAAAATTAAAATTTATATTTCGAGTAGATAAATTTAGATTATTTATTATCTCAAGCCCAATTTTGGATGATTGAGACAAAAATATCTAATTTAGAGTATTTATTTTATTTTAGGCAAAGTGTTGCGTAAGACGATTTCAAGCAAATCCCATTTCAGTAAAACGGGTTAGGATTGACCCGATCAACGGTCAACGAGTCAAAGTCAACAAATCAAAGTCAACGGTCAATGTCAACACCCGGTCAATAAAAGTCAAATGTAATATTTTATAAATATTAGGTAATATTTTTTGAAAGTATCACATGATACATATAACATGAAAGTATTACATTATGAAAATAAAATACCATGTAATACTTTTATGTGTATCATGTAATATTTTTAAAAAGTATCACATGATACACATAAAAGCCTTACATTATGAGAATAAAGCAAACTTTAATACTTTTATATATATATATATATATATATATATATATATATATCATGTAATACTTTTTGAAAGTATCACCATGTAATACTTTTATGTATATCATGTGAAACTTTTTTAAAGCACTACATGATATGTAATACTTTTATGTATATCAAGTGATACACATAAAAATATTACATGTTACACATAAAAGTATTATATGGTGCATATAAAAATATTACATTATGAGAATAAAATACAATATAATATTTTTTGAAAATATCATTACATAATATTTTTATGTAGATCATCTAATACTTTCAAAAAATATCACATGATATGCATAAAAGTATAACATGATACTCATAAAAACATGTAATACTTTTATTTTTATGAGGTAATACTTTTATGTATATCATGTGATACTTTTTGTATTATAGGATGCGTTTTGAGTTGAATTAGATTATAAAAAAATATGTAATACTTTTATGTGTATCAGATAATACTTTTCTTTGTATGAGGTAATACTTTTGTATTATAGGATACATGACATGAATTGGGTAATACTTTTATATATCATGTAATATTTTTGTATATATTAGGTAATACTTTTATATATCATGTAATATTTTTGTATCATTTATATGTATATATATTACATAATATAATACAAAAATATTAGCTGATATATAAAAAAGCATTCTCTAATACACATAAAAATATTACATAATTTATTATATCCGTTCCAACTCCGTCTCACGAAATAGGATCCGTGAGATGGTCTCGCACAAGACCTATTCTTTGTCTTATATGTGACCATCATGAATCTATTTATATGAGACGGGTCAACCCACAATTCGAAATTCACTTAAGAATTTCTAAAAAATTAGTTTTGTTTGTAAATAATAAAGATACGTCTCATCATAACTATCAGCAAGACCATTTCATGATATATGTTTTTATGTTATTTACAATAATATAAATTTCATTTTTATCAATCATAGTCATAAATCAAACAATTTATCATAAGTAGTTTTATGAAAATGGTGCAGGGATTTAGATCTATGCAATCAAGATTATCCGATCAATGATTATGTTCCACATGCCTCCACGCTCCCATGTCTTTGCACTCACACACTCTTCCACATATTTATATTCTAACAAATATGTCATACCTTTTAGTTATGACATTCATATACCTTTACCTTATATAACAAAAACATGTAATATCTTGTTTAAATTTTAATGATATATTTGATGAACTTTTATATTATAATAATTTAATATTTATGGTGAAATAAAGGTATAAATAATATTGTATAAATGTACGATTATATTGATTTAAATGTATAAGCAATATCACATAAATCCTAAATGTATGTTGATACAAATTGTGCCGAAATTGTTTATTTTTTTAGTTACAATATTACATAAATATTATGATATTTATATATAAAAGTCAATACATGAATTAATAAAAATCAATATAAAATTACAATATATTCGGATCCTTGATGCATGGAGTGTGACTCATAATTTATTAATTAAAACATTTTCAAGTACTAAACGAGATCACACACGTAATAACATGTATAATTAAGAATATTTTTAAAGTTTGTATGATATATATGTTTTACTCTAGTACATTTTAAAAGTTAAACAATTTAAATATATTTTACTATTTATTATTTTCAGAAAATTGTTATTACTTTTTTCTTGATTAAAAAACGTCATTTTATCATAATATCTTTTATTAAAAATTATTTACTTTCATAAATATAATTGATCTCATCTCAACTCTATTTGAGCACGTTTATAATTTAATGTTGGAGTCTCTATATATAAGTATTCCATATATTTTAACACTAATTTTATATTATAAAATAAATTATATTATGTGTGAAGGTGTAATTAACTCAAAATTATTGCATGGAGTTCAGAATCGGGATCGGGTCTGGAAGAATCGGGTTTAAACCGATTGAATTGGAGCTAAACCGCTTGGGATGAAGAAATCGAGTCATGGTAGTTAGCGGTTCTAACTAATCTGGGTCGAGGGCTTAGTCACACAGAATCAGTTTCTTCAAACGAAAAATCGTTGCATTTGAGAGCTAATCTTCTGCAATTGATAGAAGGGTTTAGCTATATATATGTTAGGATGTATATTATAAGCCTAGCTTTTGTATAAACATCTTTTTATGATATGAGAATCTTTTATGGTCAAATATTTTGCATTTTATATTTCTTATATATGTTATTGCAATTGTCCAATTAATTTATATTGTAGATAACATGGTGTGTAGTGCCACACAGAAGATCATGTTATCAGTTCCTTATAAATTATAAATGGTAGCTCACAATCGAGATAATTTTGGACAAATTATCGAAATGGTTATAGTGTAATTTGGTATTAATCTATCTTGATTATAAAATTACATTAGTACATTTTGTATGTATTGAGTAGGACGAATTGAGGTTGTTTTATTTGTACTGACTACATAAATAGAACAAGACCTCTATTATTATGGATGTGCGTCATCTTAATCATTGTATGATAACGAGCATATATACTCGATATATGTTTCTTTAATTTATCAATGAGTGAGATTTATTTATTAAATCAATAAGCTCGGTAAATTGGGATACAATGTTGTTTATATGGTGTGCTGTTGATTATAAAATGAAACCGTGTCCTAATTATTTAGGATGATGATGTTCCCTTGAAGAGCTCATAAGGATTATCATGTAAACCCTGCAGGTGGATTTATTCCGGCATGATAATAAAGTTTAGTGGTACTACTCTTGGAATTAAATGTTAATTAATTGAATTGTTAGCAATTCATTTAATTAACGGACATTCGATATCTTAAACACGGGGAGATAAACGTGCACATAATAAATAGGAGCCATATTTAATATGGATTTGGGATGGTAGTTCAATAATATCTTTTTAGTGGATAGAGATATTATTGATAGGCTTAAGAAGTATATTCAGATCGAATTTAGGACTCCTAAGCCTATTAGGAGACCGATTCCTAATCTTCCTCAAGGTCCCTGTTGTAGCCTATAAATAAGCCTCAAGTCAGCCGTTTTCTACACACACGAAATTTGAGATATGATTTAATAGAAGGCGGCTGAAAGTCTCGATAGTCCCACACAACGTTCGAGAAAAAGGCAAGGAATATAGCAGAAGATTGTGAGGTCCAGGCTCCATCTATTCTTCGATCTACAGTTCTGACCTTAGAACTAATATCGGTGTAAAATGTATGATTCGTTTATCCACTGCACGTTAATCATATTTGCATACCCCGATTCGGATAATTGTATAGGGTCGGCGATCCGGAGGTTCCTACAATATATGTAGGCGCACATGTAGTTCTGAGATTAAGTGTCAATTTCTTGTAATTCGATAGATTGGAGAATTAGGGTTCTTACTGGTGAGAAAAACCCTAATCTGCGCCAAGTTGATTTCTGATCGGAATTTGTATCTTGATTCTTGAATTAATAAAGGGATTTTGATCCAGAGTGGATGTAGACTTATTCTAAGTCGAACTACTATGAATCGTGAGTGTTGATCGATGTTTTCTTACTGATTTTCTTCTTAGCTTTCATAGTTAGGGTTTTGTATTGCATAGTTCTTGGTTAATAATTGTTGGTGTTTCTGGGCTAATTCTTTACAAGTGGCGTCGTCTGTGGAAACTCCAAATAACCATGATGGGATCTATGAAACTAGATGTTGAGAAGTTCACCGGCTCCAGCAACTTCACCCTATAGAAAGCAAAGATGGAAGTCATTCTCATTCAACAAGGATGGGAGGATGTAATTTCAGAAGTAGTATTTGACTCTGATACATCAGACAAAGAAGAAGCAGAATCATCCAAAGTAAGAAATGAGAAATTAAAGATTGATAGAAAGGCAAGAAGTTATATCATTCTATGTCTTGCGGATAAAGCTCTTAGAGAAGTGTATCAAGAGAAGACAACATTAGATGTGTGGAAGAAGCTTGAATCCTTATATCAAACAAAGTCTCTAGCCAATCGATTATTCTTAAAACAAAAGCTGATATCCTTCAAGATCATTGAAGAAAGAAGGATCTTGGAAAAGCTTGATGAGTTCAATAAATTGGTAGATGACCTAGCTAATATTGATGAGAAGTAAAAGAATGAAGATCTTGCTTTGTTGCTGCTAAATTCTCTTCAAAAGTCTTATCAGTCATTTAAAGATGCATTAATCTATGGAAGAGTAACAACTATGACTCTTGAAGCAGTACAAATAGCCATTAGATCAAGAGCACTTTCAGGTGATTCAGAATTGAAATCACAAGGCATGGGAGAAGGCTAGTATATAAAGTTCAAAAGTAACAGCAAGCCAAATCAGACTCACTTCCAGAATTAAAGTAAGGATGGGTTTCCAGCCATTACAAGAAATCAAGAAAAGGTATAAACTAGAAAGTGTTTTGCATGTCATAGGCTCGGACATCTGAAAAGGAATTTCTTGAGAAAAAGAAGCAGGTAACACAAAATAATCAACAAGTAGCTGTAGCTTAGGAACAAAAACCATTTGAAGGAGCAGACATGTAATGTGTTGTGAATTCTCAAGTACAGAATGCATGGGTGTTAGATTCTGGTGTTCTTTTCATATATATGCCCTATCAAATCTTGGTTCATAAATCTCAAGATGGAAGATGGTGGTTCAGTACTCCTTGGAGATGATCATACCTGTAAAGTGAAAGGAATATGGATGATCCAATTGAAACTTCATGATAGATCAGTCAAAATCTTAAACAAAGTGAGATTTAAATTCTCAAATTGAAAGGGAATCTGATTTCTCTTGGATTGCTTAATGCAACGGGGTATGAGTTTTGCACTCAAAAATAGCAGATTCTAGTAACAAAAGGTGGAAAAGTTGTGCTGAAAGGTAGGAAGTCCAATGGTTTGTACCTACTATGTGGATCTGTAGCTGTAGGTGGAGAGTGGTGGCTAACTTTCATCAGGATACCTTGTTGTGGCATAAACGTATGGGTCATATTGGACCTAAAGTATTGATGGAACTATCTAAGCAGAAGCTGTTGGGATCAGACTTGATAACTCAGATGTAAGATTGTGAGCACTGCATATTGGGAAAGACAACAAGAACTCCATTTCCAAAAGGTAAGCACACCACTTCTGATATTTTTTAGTATGTTCACTCAAGACATGTGGGGTCCTTCTAGGACTGATACCATGGGAGGAGGAAGGTACTACATCTCATTCATAGATGATTTCTCAAGAAAAATATAGGTATACATACTCAAACACAAGAGTGAAGCCTGTGAGAAATTCAAAGAATGGTTATGCCTGTAGGAGAATCTGACTGGGAAAAAAATTGAAGTACTTGAGGACTGACAATGGTTTGGAATATCTATCAAATGAGTTTCAAGAGTTTTGTAAGGTTAAAGATATCACAAGGCACAGAACCACTACCTACACACCACAACAAAATGACATTGCAGAGAAGATGAATCGAACTTTGCTTGAAAGGGTAAGGTGCATACTAGTGGACTCCCGGCTGCCAAAATCTTTTTGGGGTGAAACACTCGTAATAATAGCCTATTTGACTAATAGAAGTCCTACATCAGCTGTGGAATTTAAATCTCCAAATGAAGTTTGGTACAAGAAGAAGCCAGATTACACTCATCTCAAGTATTTTGGATGTCTAGCATATGCTCATACTAAGGGTGATAAACTGGAAGATGTGTGTTTATAGGCTATCTGTCACGCCCCGAAACTTAAACATAAAATATTATAAAAGTTTAAAAATTTTGCAATTTGGGATTCTTCTTTAATTATCAGAGTATCCTCGACAGGCGTGCAGGAAAGAAGGAAGAAGAATAGACGAAGAAAACGAAATATAAATAAGAATAGATATTCTTAAGAAGTATAGCAACGATATATATATATATATATATATATATATATATATATATATATATATATATATATATATATATATATATATATATGAGCTTAAGCAAAAAGGGAAGCGTAGGTACGAGATGTTCCAAAATAGCTAAACATAATACTGTTTTAACAAAAAAAATAGACAGGGCACGTCTCTCCCTTCAACACCTTCCAACAAAATCATCACCTGTAATTAATACACAAACGGGGTGAGTGTAAACAAATACACTCAGTGGAAATAATTTCATGAGCTAACATTCTATTATAAGACAATTAAACATTTAAGCACATCAAGTACAATGCACAGCACGTTTATGACGTGGGCGCAGGTATATCCCGCCTTACCCCACCACCTTATCCACCGGTGATTGTTTGGTCAGGGGGACTTCACCAATCCTCCATAAATCATTAGGACTCAACCCCGTCCTATTTTCTCCAAATCATGCACATGAATACATTTCCTCAACCCTTCTCAACAGCACATTATTTCACAGCATATAATCAAGGCATATAAACAATATACGTATAGCATTTCAAAAAGCATGCTGATATCAACAATTCACATTTCATAATTTATCGAAAATCCTAACATGCGACTATACAATACAACACGTGAATTAAATGCTAGTTCAAAATTTACCCCCACCTAAGTTAAGGCGGTGCGATTTCACGTCCTTATCCGTTTAATCCTGAGATGTAGTCGGAACGTTTGGGCCTACAAACACATAACGTAATTATTAGGTTATTATATTAATTAATCGTTTATAATTAAATGCTTGAAAGAAACAACGGAAGGAAAAACAGGTCGTAACTCGACTTGGTTCGAAAATAAAAATAGAGGATTCAAAAAGAGAGCTTTAGCGACGAAAATGGAGCAAAACGGATGAAAAATGAAGCCAAACGAAGCATTTTAAGGTTTGGGAGTTTTTGAGGGCAAAACTGTAATTTCCAAATTAGGCTTGGGTCAAAATGAGAAATTCTGAAATTCTGGGGTGGAAATACACTATCCAGAAGATATTAGGACTAGACTTCATATCCTAAAGAATATAGGGGGTCAGATTGAAATAAGCACAATTTATGAATTTGCAAAGAAGCCCCTAAAGATAATCAAATTCTCAAACAATCAGCCACGTCTCCCCACCACCTACTGCCACCCACCCGCCGGCGCTCTTTGCGCCGGCCTCCACTGAGCGCCGCCCCTAAAACCACCCAACTCAGCCCCTCTCGCACTTACATCTTCCTTTTCCGGCGGCCATTGCCGCCGGCTTACACATGCACTCTTCGCCGGCGCTCCTTGCGCCGGCTTCTCACACCCACGGCGGCACTGCATGCGCCGCCCGGACCTCCGATCAGCGAGAGAAGCTGGAGAAAAAATGGTAGAGAGGAAGAGAGGTTTGAAGAGAGGTTTAAAGTGAGGTTTAAACCTCAAAAACGCAGAACTTTCAGAGGTTGCATGCCAGAGATCCAACAGTTGGATCGACAATCTGAGCCCAGAATCGAGACGGGCTCGGCGAGAACTTCGATTTAGGCTCAAGAATCGCCTCAATCGGTGGCCGAATGACTGAGAAACGAAGAGAGAGAAAGAGGTGGGTTTTTAGAGAGAGAAACCGAACTTTCACCGGCGAATTTCCGGCGAATACGACGGCTGATGAAAATTCCGAGCCCATGGTTGGAACGGGCTCGGCGAGAGCTTCGAATTGGTATAGGGTTCGATAGGTTTTGGTTACGAAGAAAATCCGGCGACGGTGGTCGCCGGCGGCGGAAACGGCGGCGCTCCGGCCGGCCGGCCGCCGGAAAACTGGAGAGAAGGAGGAGCTTCTCACTGATAATTACCTTGGTTAAAATTTTAACATATGCTTTTAAAAATTGAATTAACATTTGTTATATACTTTAGGTTAATTATTTCATTAACCATATTCTATTCTTAAACTTTATATTAAACATTCTTATGATATTAATTAATTTGAGATATCATTCGAACTCCGATTTGATCCATTCTTTCGACGTTTTGTTCAATTTTTCATTCTTGTTCATCTTGTCCCACCTACAAATTATTTTATTAACATCCCATTTTATGGTAAATTTCCAAGAATAAGAACTTTAGATTAGAGCATGCTCATAACTAAATTTTCTGAAACGCACATATTATAAATCAAATAATTAGTAATTTAAATACTTAGTTATCAAATTATGCTTCGCTAAATCCTAGTCGTCACACCCCTTACCCCTTAAAAGAATTTCGTCCTCGAAATTCCAGAAACGTACCTATGAAAGGGAGATCTGGAAACTTCGTCAAGATTTCGTCTTCATACTCCCACGTTGCTTCTTCTATTCCATGTCGACTCCATTGGACCTTTACTAAAGCCATCTCCCGATTTCTCAATGTACGTATCTTTCGATCTAGGATAGCCATTGGAACCTCCTCGTATGATAAATCCTTCCTAACCTCAAGATTGTTTGATTCAACTACATGACTTGGATCGAAAACATATCTTCTCAACATCGATATATGAAATACGTCATGTACTCCTGCAAGATTAGGCGGTAGTGTTAAGCGATAGGCAACGTTTCTGACTCGCTCCAGAATCTCGAATGGTCCCACATATCTTGGCCTTAGCTTTTCCCTTTTTCCGAATCGATATATTCCTTTTGTGGGGGATATCTTCAGAAAAACTTTTGTTCCCACTTCGAATTGTAACTCCCTGCGTCTTTTATCCGCGTAAGCCTTTTGTCTGTCTTGAGCTGCTTTGATTCGTTCACGGATTCTTCTGATTACTTCGACCGTCTGCTCCACCAAGTTAGTTCCCAGCACCTTCTTTTCACCAACCTCATCCCAACATAATGGAGATTGACATTTTCTTCCGTATAAAGCTTCGTATGGTGCCATGCCGATTGTTGACTGATAACTGTTGTTATATGCAAACTCCACTAAGCAAATGTGTTCTTCCCAACTTCCATACAAATCTATGGTGCAAGCCCTTAACATGTCTTCTAGAATTTGAATAGTTCTTTCCGTCTGTCCGTTTGTCTGAGGATGAAATGCAGTGCTAAATGTTAGTCGAGTTCCTAATTCCTCCTGAAGCTTTTTCCAAAATCTCGATGTAAATCTTGGATCTCTATCGGAAAGGATGGATACAGGCACACCATGTAATCTGACAATTTCCTCAAGATAAATTCGAGCCAACTTGTCCATTCCGTATGTCATTTTGATTGGTAGGAAATGAGCAGACTTAGTCAATCTGTCCACAATCACCCAGATGGCGTGATTTCCTCGTTTAGTTCATGGCAATCCCACAACGAAATCCATGGCGACATGTTCCCATTTCCATTCAGGTATCTCCAATGGGGTCAGAAGTCCCGCTGGTCGTTGGTGTTCGGCCTTCACTTGTTGACACGTCAAACATTGTTTTACGAACAATCCAATGCTAGCCTTCATGTTATTCCACCAGAAGTTTTTCTTCAAGTCTTTATACATCTTTGTGCCTCCAGGATGTGCTGAGAGTGGCGAGTAATGAGCTTCTTCTAGGATCTCCTTTCGTATCTCTTCTTTTTCTGGTACGCATAGTCTATCTTTAAAAGTTAAGGCTCTGTCTGGTGTCAGGGTAAATCCTTCTTCCTTTCCAGCATTCATATGAATCTTTTTCTTTTTTAGGAACTCATCCCTTCCTTGAGCTTCGATTATACGTTCGCGAAGTTTGGGTTTCAAAAACAGTGTTGAGAGTGTGGCCTGGATACTTCCTGGTGGTGTGATTATTTCCAAACTTAGCTTCGCCATATCTTTGATTAGTGAGTCTTGAATTGTAATCATTCTTGCTACAGATCCCTTTTCTTTTCTGCTGAGTGCGTCGGCCACCACGTTCGCTTTTCCTGGGTGATATTGAATTGTACAATCATAATCCTTGACCAACTCCAGCCATCTTCGTTACCTCATATTAAGCTCTTTTTGTTCAAAGAAGTACTTCAGGCTTTTATGATCGGTGTAGATATCGTAACGACCACCATAAAGGTAATGTCTCCATATCTTGAGTGCATGAACAACTGCAGCTAACTCCAGATCATGAGTCGGATAATTCTGTTCATGTGGTTTCAACTGTCTTGACGCGTAGGCCACTACTTTTTCTTCCCGCATTAGAACACACCCTAAACCTTGTTTAGAAGCATCGCTGTAAATTACAAAGTCCTTTGTTGTGTCTGGAATGGTCAACACTGATGCTTTCGTCAATCTTTGCTTCAACTCCTGGAAACTGCATTCACACTGTTCTGTCCATTGAAACTTTACCCCCTTTCGGGTTAGGTGAGTCATCGGAGTAGCAATTTTTGAAAAACCCTCAATGAACCTGCGGTAGTATCCAGCTAACCCCAAAAAACTTCGTACTTCATTCACATTTGTCGGTGTTTTCCACTTGCTGACTGCTGTTACTTTTTCTGGATCTACTTCGATTCCTTTAGATGTTATTATATGTCCAAGAAAGGCTACCTTCTCCAACCAGAATTCACATTTCTTAAATTTGGCGTAGAGTTTCTCTTGACACAAGGTTTCCAATACGATCCTGAGATGCTGTTTATGTTGATGTTTATCTCGAGAATAAACCAAAATGTCATCTATAAAGACTATGACAAAATGATCGAGGTAGGGGTGAAAAACTCGATTCATCAAATCCATGAAGACGGCGGGTGCATTGCTAAGTCCGAAAGGCATGACCACAAATTCATAGTGTCCATATCTTGTTCTGAAAGCCGTTTTCGGTATATCCGTTTCTTTCACTCTGACTTGATGATATCCTGATCTGAGGTCAATCTTTGAAAATACACTGGTGTCCTTTAACTGATCAAAAAGATCTTCAATTCTGGGCAGATGATACTTGTTCTTGATGGTACGTTTGTTAAGCTCCCTGTAGTCAATACACATCCGGAAACTTCCATTCTTCTTTTTCACGAACAACACTGGAGCTCCCCAAGGTGATACGCTTGGTCGGATGAAACCCTTATCTAAAAGTTCTTGGAGTTGGATTTTTAGTTCCTGTAGTTCTTTTGGTGCCATTCTGTATGGTGCCTTTGATATTAGAGTAGAACCTGGAATGAGGTCGATCTCGAATGCAATCTGACGATTTGGTGGAGGGCCTGGTAAGTCATCTGGAAAAACATCAGCGTACTCTTTCACGACATGTACTTTCTCAATAGAGTTCGTCTCTTGTACAGAACTCATAACATTTACTATCCATACCTTACAATCGTCATTTTTGAGAATTTTGACCGCTTTTATTGTTGATATAACTTTCGGGTTGCTTTCGACTGGAGTTCCAGAAAATATGAATTCCTCGCCATCTGAGGTTTGTATGACAATCTCCTTTGTATGACATCTAATCACCGCATGATTTGTTGTTAACCAATCCATTCCTAGGATGACATCAAAATCTCTCATATCCAGCGCATGTAGATTGGCAAGCAGGACTCTGTTTTCGAAAATGATCTCTAGATCTCGGTATGAATGTTTCGTTTTTATCACTTTTCCAGAGGGAATGCTAACTTCTAAGGTTTCAGCGACTATTCTACCATTCTCATGCTTTAACAGATTACAGAACTTGGTAGATATAAAGGAATGAGATGCTCCAGTATCGAACAAAATTAAAGCAGGCACGCCACACACTGACAACATACCTGTCATTGTTTCTGGTCCTTCAGCCGCCTCTGTTCTGGTGAGAGCAAATGCTCTTGCTGGTCCAGTTCCGGGTCTGGATCTTGGTGTAGCATTCATCTTTTTAGGCTTCGGGTAAAATTTTGCCTTATGGCCCGATTCTCCACAGTTGAAGCAATTTGGGCAAGAACTTGCAATATGGCCTGGTTTTCCACATCTATAACAGGTTGGCGACATCCTCATACAAGGCCCCATGTGAAACTTCCCACAAATATTACAATTATTCCTCGGGCCAGGATTTTGAAGAAGAGGAGTACTGTTAGGTAGTTGTGGTCGGTTCTGAACAAAGTTCCTGTTAGGACCCATCCACTTCCGCTTTCCGAGTCTTGTTTCTTCCTTCTTAGGAAGCGCGGTATCTAACCGAAGTCTTGAAGAGATCTCCTGAGCTCATTCAACCACTACTGGATATGATATTATGTCTTGTCCGGTAAGAATAGAGCTGATCTCAGGGCGGAGACCTCTCTCAAACCGTCGAGCTTTCTTAGTATCAGTATCAACTAAGTGAGGTGCATATCTGCTCAACTGATTAAAATTCCTTTCATATTCTCCCACACACAAACTTCCTTGTCGAAGATGTAAAAACTCGGTTTCTTTTTGATCTCTGTATGACTGCGGTACAAAACCTTGAGTAACTCTTTCCTTAAAGTTTTCCCATGTCAACTCTTCCACTTGCTCCTGTGTCAAAGTTCTGGCTTGTGATTCCCACCAATGGCTGGCTTCCTCTATCAGTTGAAAAACATCACAAGAAACTTTCTGTGTTTCGGTGCACAACATATGTCCAAATAGACGATCCAATGCTCTCAGCCATTCTTCTGCTTCAGCCGGACCTCCCTTTCCTGAGAAGGTTGGAGGGTTAAAGCGTCGGAACTGTTCCACCACTTGATTGGTATCGTTCTTGTTAGATGTCGTTGGAGCCGCTTGGGTTGCTTGAAAGTGTTGAGCTAAACCTCGCAGTACTGATACGAGATCTTCCATGGTGTTATTCGCAGTCGTTGGTTGTGGATTTGCCATGGATGCTGGATTTTTCCGGGGTCTTCCACGGGGCATACGTATCTAATAAAAACATGGTACCACCGTCACACACAAGACACTAAAAAAAAGTCTTCGAAGAATACAATAAATTCCGGATATTCCTCATAGAAAAAGAAAAGATCTGGAGTTGTCATAGAGAGATAAAAAAAAACAGAAAATACAGAAGTCATAGAATAAGACAAAGATGAACAACTACACAAAAGATAGATATAAAAGTAGTCTTAAATCATACAACAAGACTCAGAATTAAAAGTGTCACAGCACAACCATACATCACAGCACAAAACATAGTCTCGGGCAGAAAAGATGGGAATTGAAAGGAATCTATAAGCAGTTATGCGACAATCCCCATAGCTCCAGCTGCTGGGGGTGGTGGAGGTGATCTCCTAAAACGACGGTGTGGAGGGCTTGGCACCTCTTCAGGGTCTTCTTCAGGATCTTCCTCTTCCTCGCTACTTGGAGGGTCGAATGGTCCTGGTGGAGGCATCGTTGGTTGTCCCTCGCGTACCCAAATGTTCAGTAATTCACCAATAAAGCGAGGAAAAGAGATAATTGGCCGTCCTGTACGGTGATCGTAAACTGTTTCGTTCCGATGCACTCTACGTGCAACTTCGGTCCACCGTCCTGGTAACATGTCAATCACGTGCTCGCTAGCACTTGCCGTAGAAATTCCTCCATGAGTTCTCCTTCAGAGTGTGAGCAAACGTGCTAAGAACATACCCACCGACTCTCCAGGCTCAATTCTAGCTCCGAAAAATGCCATCAAGACTTGGGCTGGAATTACCTGTCCACCTGTGCTCTTAATAGCCGTCAATTTCGTCCTTGCCATCTGTGTCGTCGCAACATAACTACTCGACTATACGCAACTAGCTTAAAAAGGAAAGCATAGAACAGAAACTACAGAAATTCTCAACTATCACATATGCATAAACATCAGTACAATACAAACAAACAATATCTGTAATATCAACCTCAAGATGAAGGAGTCGTATGGAGAGAGAGGTGCTTGTCCCTGTTTTTCAAAATATACGAAAATTAAAATAAAAGAAACGAACAGGGTCCTAAAAGGCAGGACCTTGCTCTGATACCATAACTGTCACGCCCCGAAACTTAAACATAAAATATTATAAAAGTTTAAAAATTTTGCAATTTGGGTTTCTTCTTTAATTATCAGAGTATCCTCGACAGGCGTGCAAGAAAGAAGGAAGAAGAACAGACGAAGAAAATGAAATATAAATAAGAATAGATATTCTTAAGAAGTATAGCAACGATATATATATATATATATATATATACGAGCTTAAGCAAAAAGGGAAGCGTAGGTACGAGATGTTCCAAAATAGCTAAACATAATACTGTTTTAACAAAAAAAATAGACAGGGCACGTCTCTCCCTTCAACACCTTCCAACAAAATCATCACCTGTAATTAATACACAGACGGGGTGAGTGTAAACAAATACACTCAGTGGAAATAATTTCATGAGCTAACATTCTATTATAAGACAATTAAACATTTAAGCACAGCAAGTACAATGCACAACACGTTTATGACGTGGGCGCAGGTATATCCCGCCTTACCCCACCACCTTATCCACCGGTGATTGTTTGGTCAGGGGGACTTCACCAATCCTCCATAAATCATTAGGACTCAACCCCGTCCTATTTTCTCCAAATCATGCACATGAATACATTTCCTCAACCCTTCTCAACAGCACATTATTTCACAGCATATAATCAAGGCATATAAACAATATACGTATAGCATTTCAAAAAGCATGCTGATATCAACAATTCACATTTCATAATTTATCGAAAATCCTAACATGCGACTATACAATACAACACGTGAATTAAATGCTAGATCAGAATTTACCCCCACCTAAGTTAAGGTGGTGCGATTTCACGTCCTTATCCGTTTAATCCTGAGATGTAGTCGGAACGTTTGGGCCTACAAACACATAACGTAATTATTATGTTATTATATTAATTAATCGTTTATAATTAAATACTTGAAAGAAACAACGGAAGGAAAAACAGGTTGTAACTCGACTTGGTTCGAAAATAAAAATAGAGGATTCAAAAAGAGAGCTTTAGCGACGAAAATGGAGCAAAACGGATGAAAAATGAAGCCAAACGAAGCATTTTAAGGTTTGGGAGTTTTTGAGGGCAAAGCTGTAATTTCCAAATTAGGCTTGGATCAAAATGAGAAATTCTGAAATTCTGGGGTGGAAATACACTATCCAGAAGATATTAGGACTAGACTTCATATCCTAAAGAATATAGGGGGTCAGATTGAAATAAGCACAATTTATGAATTTGCAAAGAAGCCCCTAAAGATAATCAAATTCTCAAACAATCAGCCCCGTCTCCCCACCACCTACTGCCACCCACCCGCCGGCGCTCTTTGCGCTGGCCTCCGTTGCACCAGCGCCGCCCCTAAAACCACCCAACTCAGCCCCTCTCGCACTCACATCTTCCTTTTCCGGCGGCCATTGCCGCCGGCTTACACATGCACTCTTCGCCGGCGCTCCTTGCGCCGGCTTCTCACACCCACGGCGGCACTGCATGCGCCGCCCGGACCTCCAATCAGCGAGAGAAGCTGGAGAAAAAATGGCAGAGAGGAAGATAGGTTTGAAGAGAGGTTTAAAGAGAGGTTTAAACCTCAAAAACGCAGAACTTTCAGAGGCTGCATGGCGGAGATCCAACCTTTGGATCGACAATCCGAGCCCAGAATCGAGACGGGCTCGGCGAGAACTTCGATTTAGGCTCAAGAATCGCCTCAATCGGTGGCCGAATGACTGAGAAACGAAGAGAGAGAAAGATGTGGGTTTTTAGAGAGAGAAACCGAACTTTCACCGGCGAATTTCCGGCGAATACGACGGCTGATGAAAATTCCAAGCCCATGGTTGGAACGGGCTCGGCGAGAGTTTCGAATTGGTATAGGGTTCGATAGGTTTTGGTTACGAAGAAAATCCGGCGACGGTGGTCGCCGGCGGCGGAAACGGCGGCGCTCCGGCCGGCCGGCCGCCGGAAAACTGGAGAGAAGGAGGAGCTTCTCACTGATAATTACCTTGGTTAAAATTTTAACATATGCTTTTAAAAATTGAATTAACATTTGTTATATACTTTAGGTTAATTATTTCATTAACCATATTCTATTCTTAAACTTTATATTAAACATTCTTATGATATTAATTAATTTGAGATATCATTCGAACTCCGATTTGATCCATTCTTTCGACGTTTTGTTCAATTTTTCATTCTCGTTCATCTTGTCCCACCTATAGATTATTTTATTAACATCCCATTTTATGGTAAATTTCCAAGAATAAGAACTTTAGATTAGAGCATGCTCATAACTAAATTTTCTGAAACGCACATATTATAAATCAAATAATTAGTGATTTAAATACTTAGTTATCAAATTATGCTTCGCTAAATCCTAGTCGTCACACTATCCAAATGAAATCAAAGGCTACAAACTCTACAGTTTGGAACCTAGAACTCCTAGATGTTTTGTTAGTAGAGATGTAACATTCAAGGAACATGTTATGGGCTATGAAAACACTAAATATGGTGAGCTACAGGTGGAAAATACAAGTGATTCAGGTTCTAAACTGTTAGGATGTATACTATGAACCTACCTTCTTTTGTATGAACATCTATTTTAATATGAGAATTTTTTATGGTTAAATATTTGCATTTTATATTTGTTATATATGTTATTGCAATTATCTAATTAATTTATATTGTAGATAACATGGTGTGTGGTGGTACACATAAGATCATGTTATCAGTTCCTTATAGATTATAAATGGTAACTCACAACCAAGATAATTTTAGACAAATTATCAATTTGGTATTAGTCTATCTTGATTATAAAACTATACTAGTACATTTTGTATGTATTAAGCAGGACCAATTGAGGTTGTTCGATTTATACTGACTATGTAATAGAACAAGACCTCTGTTATTATGAATGTGTGTCCTCTTAATCATTATATAATAACGGGCATATATACTTGATATATGTTTCTTTAATTTACCAATGGGTGAGATTTATTCATTAAATCAATAAGCTCGGTAAATTGGGATACAATGTTGTTTATATGGTGTGCTGTTGATTATAGAATGAAACAATATCCTAATTATTTAGGATGATGATGTCTCCTTGAGAAGCTCGTAAAGATTATCATATAAACCCTACAGGTGGATTTATTCCGGTATAATAATAAAGTTGAGTGGTACTACTCTTGGAATTAGATGTTAATTAATTGAATTGTCAGTAATTCATTTAATTAACGAACATTCGATATCTTAAACACGGGAAGATAAACGCGTACATAATAAATAGGAGCCCATATTTAATATGAATTTGGAACGGTAGTTCAATAATAACTCTTTAGTGGATCGAGTTATTATTGATGGGATTAAGAAGTGTGTTCCAGCCGAATTAGGACTCTTAATCCCATCAGGAGATCTAACCCTAATCCTCCTCTAGGTTCCTATTGTAGATTATAAATAAGTCTTAAGTCAGCCGCTTCTAAACAAACAAAAATCTCATAAAATGATTTTAGTAGAAGATGGCTGGTATTCACAAAGGATCATAGCCCACACAACATTCGAGAAAATGTGAGGAATACGGCAGAAGAGCAAGAGGTCCAGGCTCTATCGATAGTTCGGCAGTTCTGACCTTATAATTGGTTCGTCTTCACCTATTACGGTGAAAAGTATGCTTTGTTTTCTGATGTGTGTTAATCATATCTTATATGAATCTCGAATCGAATAATTAAGGTTAACGATCCGTTTGTTCCAACATAAACAACAGGAAAAGAAACCGAAGTCCAAGAAAATTTTAACTCTGAATTAAGCCAAGATAAAGGGATTCAAAGTGAGGAACAATCTGAAGAGGAATCAGATCAAGAGGTGGATCTTAATAACTACAATCTTGTTAGAGACAGATCTAGAAGATAAATTATGGCACCTGTCAGATATAGTGAAGCTGATTCAGTGCAGTATGCTTTTTATGCAACCATGAGGTTGGAACAGGAAGAGCTTAAATCATATAAAGATGCCATGAATTCAAAAGATAAAGAAAAATGGCTGCAGGCTATGCAAGAAGAACTGATGTCTCTACATAAGAATCAAACTTGAGATTTGGTGGAGAAACCTATAGATAGAAAGATCATTGGTACAAAATGGACTTTTAAGAAGAAAATTGATGTAGCTGGATATGAACATATCAGATATAAAGCCTGATTAGTAGCTAAAGGCTACACTCAAAAGAAGGGGTAGATTATAATGAAATCTTTCCTCCAGTTGTCAAGCATGTTTCTATTAGAAATCTACTTGCATTAGTGGCTCAAGAAGACATGGAATTGCATCAATTAGATGTGAAAACTGCATTTCTTCATGGTGATCTCAAAGAAGTCTTGTTTATGCAACAACCCGTGGGTTTCATTCTTCCAGAAGATAAATGAAATGTATGCTTATTGAAGAGGTCTTTATATGGCTTGAAGCAAAGTCCCAAGTAGTTTTATGACAAGTATTGGATTGGAGAGGTGCAATTATGATAGTTGCATCTATATGGGAAAGGATGGAAAGTCTATACACACTTATCTTCTTCTATATGTTGATAACAAATTGCTAGCTGGAAAGAGCTTACTCCGGATCAATGCTTTAAAGAGCAAGCTAGCATCTAAGTTTGAAATAAAAGACTTAGGTGAAGCTAGAAGGATGCTTGGAATGGATATAAAAAGAGATAGAAGGAATGACCGGATATTTTTACATCAATCTGATTATGTTGATAAAATACTTCATAGATTTCAGATGCACGAAGCCAAGATGGTAACTACACCAATTGGAGTTCAATTTCAGATAGCCAGTATCAAATTATGAGAAGAAAGAAGTGATAAGTATACCTTATGCAAATGCAGTAGGAAGTGTGATGCATGCAATGGTGTGTAGTAGACTAGACATTGCATTTGCCATGTGTAAAGTCAGCAGATTCATTGAAAATCTAAGAAGAATGCACTAGGAAGGATTGAAATGGTTGCTCAGATGCTGGGCTTGATGTTTGGAAAACAAGCAGATCAAAGCAATATACTTCAAGGTTTTGTGGATTCTGATTTTGCTGGAAATCCAAACACAAGGAAGTCAGTTACAGGCTACATATTTACTCTTTTTGGTTCAACAATAAATTGGAAAGCTATGCAACAATCTGTAGTAGCATTATCAACAACCGAAGCTGAGTTTGTTGCCATGTTTGAAGCAGTGAAAGAAGCTGTGTGGTTGCGAGGGATTCTCAGGAAACTAGCTATTAAGCAAATGAGAGTTTCAGTGTTTTGAGATAATCAAAGCGCTTTACACTTAAGCAAACATCAGATGTTTCACAGCAGATATAAGCATGTGGATATCAAGCTACACTTTGTAAGAGATTTAATTAAGAAATGAGAAGTGAAAACAAAAAAGATAGAAATAGCTGACAATCGTGCTGATATGCTCACAAAGATTTTACCAAAATCTAAGTTTGAATACTGCAAAAGGTTGATCAATCTAATCAGTTGGGAATCATGACAAGCTTAGTGAAGTATGGAGCTTGATAAAGACCTCATGTGAATTCAGAGTTAAAGTGGAGATTTGAAGGTGTAATTAACTTAGAATTATTACGTGGAGTTCAGAACCGAGATCTTGTTTGGAAAAAATAGGTTTAAATCAGTTGAACCAGAGCTAAACCCTTTGGGATGAAGAAACCAAGTCATGGTATGTTGGTCCCAAGTGGTGTCCGAGGTTCAGAGGGGGGGTGAATGAATCTTGGTCGATTTTGCAAATCTTTGAAAAACCTTTCTACTCTGCAAGTTACTTGAATTTGTAGCGTCAGATCGTTACTGCTTACAGAACTAGGATGCAGTGCTGCACGCTGTAACTTAGAGTTTTATACGCAGCGGAAAAATATAATTTATAACACAAGGCTGATTTTCTCAATATGCTTCTTTAAAAAACGTTTAATGCTTATGAGATATACAAGAACAGAAGGTAAAGACATAAATAAATAAATAAATAAAGCAATTAAATATGTATGGCTTATAGTGGTTCGAAGGTGGTGTAATCCTTCTACGTCCACTCTACTGCTCCTCGAGCAGGAACTTTGTTAAGCAAGATTGAATTACAGGACCTCCTAACAATCTATCAACTTTACAAAACAACCACCTACTGAAGTCCAGCGTACACACAGCAACTACAAACTTCAAAGGCTAACCCACACAGGGTTCTACACTCCCACACAGGAAAATTGCCTAACTCTAGACAACTATACAAACAACAAGGATCTCTCATATCAACTATTCGACACCTCTAAAACAACCTAAGCACACAGCAACAGGGTTAAAATTATATAAAAGAGTTATTCAACTGGTGCGGCGAAGTGAGCTTCTGAATCCGTTGATGGATCTTTCAGCACTGAGCTTGCTTTACTTCACAGAGGTTGGGTGACTGAAACTGTTGGAAACTTGAATGTTTGAATCTTGTAAATTTGAGAGATTTTAGCGTAGATGTTTCAGTTAATCAGTAACCAGTTTCAGTGTATCTCTTCCTCTATTTGTACTTATAGGAGAAGATGTCTGTTGAAGGAGACATCTCTCTTTTGAATTTGAAGTAGTCTGATCAAAGGCATGGCTCGCATTTAATGCGACTTGACTTTCTCTTTTGGAGCATTTAATGCGGCAGTTGCGGCTTGCAGCTTTCTGCAGCGCGTCAGTCCACGTGGCATCTTTGTATTGGCTCCGTGTCTGCAACTTTGATCTTATCTCGAACGGCTCTATTTATTGTTTCTTGAATCTTAGTTCCTCGTACTGTATTTATTCTTCCTAGGATTGCAGGATACTTCTTATTGTAGTTGGCGCTGATTGACTTCTCTGAACTGTAAGCTTTGCGCTGTATCCTTGGTCTTCATGCAGCTAATGTTATCTTGCAGTGCTGCTGTAACTAAGACCTGGTTGCAGTATCCTGAGTAGAGCTGCTGTATCTTTTTCTTGCAGCACTCGTGTACGCTATTCCTTCTTACTTAGCTGTAGTGAAGTTCTGTCTTCATACAACGATGATGTATCTGTCTTCTTGTAGCGATGCTGTATCTGCCTTCTTGCAGTGATGTTGTTTCTGCCTTCTTGCAGTAGCTTCTTTTCTGAAAGGCTTAGATGCAGCTTTATCCTTGATAGACCTCCATTTTTCAGCACTTATCACTAGACTCAAACCTAGTCTATATATTCACTTAAACATTGTGAAAATGAGATACTTAAAACTTCCTATTACAAATGCATTTTGTCTCATAAAAAACTAAACATTAAAATCCTAACATGGTAGTTAGCTGTTATAACTAACCTGGGCCAAGGGCTTAATCGCACAGAATCAATTTCTTCTAATGGAAAATCGTTGCATTTGAGAGCTAATCTTCTGTAATTGATAAAGGGGTTTAGCTATATATATATAGGCGCACATGTAGTTCTGGGATTACGTTTCAATTTCTTGTAATCAATAGATTGGAGAATTAGGGTTCTTAGTGATGAGAAAAACCCTAATTTGTGCCAAGTTAATTTTTGATCCGAATTTGTATCTTGATTCTTGAATTAATAGAGGGGTAATCCAAAGTGGATGTAGACTTATTCTAAATCGAACCACTATAAATCGCGAGTGTTGATCGATGTTTTCTTGTTGATTTTCTTCTTAGCTTGCATAGTTAGGGTTTTGTGTTGCATATTTCTTGGTTAATTGCTTGTGTTTCTGGGCTAATTCTTTACAATGTGTGTATCTATTTTTCATTTCACAATGATGCATATTAGACCTAACATAAAGTAGTGTGTGGAACCTTAATCTAGAAAACAAGTAATGTTTGAATAGTTTTAGAGCTACAAACAATAACTCTCTTTATCAGTCAATCCTATTGTGGATTAGTTTTACCTTTAGATTGAGTTTTTTACATTAGTCACGTTTCTTCTCTGTCAGTTCGAAAATTGAATTGTTAATTTTCATGGTTTTAACTAAATGATCATGATTAAAACATAATTTCAATACCATACGCGCACCTCTTAAAATAAGTTTAGTAGTGTTACCTATCTTTCATCAGTTTTCCCAAGTTCTTGATTTTAATTTTCATTAAGTGTTATGTGCACAAGATATGAAATATCTCAGGCATCACCTCATTTAAGGCCTTTGCCATAGTCTTGATTAGTGAAGATGGTAGAGGTCTTTTTTGCTTGTGTGCCTAAATAGGTTTCAAACATCCATTTAAAAGATGCGACAGTCTCTCATATAAAAGTGATGCACAAAAAAATCACTACTCTTTTATGATGATTGAAACCTAAAAATATAGCAAGCGGTTAATGTGCACGGTTCGTACAATATGTGATATCTAGTGACAACATCACCAAAGTATTCATACTCGAACATTCTTGCATCAACCCAAAAAATGTTAATTATCTGTTCTTCTATATCCTTAGACATGCATGATAAACTGATGAATTTTTAGATAATTGTTGCTGAAAATATTGCATTAGGCATCCGACTTTTCCATACATCATATTTCTTTAGCTCTGGATCGGAGAAATTTTTCGGCATCTATCTATATAACCAAGATTGTTCCTACCCTCTACCTACTTACTCATCAACTGAAAAATTGATTTCTATTGAAGTCCAGCATCCTTAACCAAATCAATCTCATGTGCTTGAACTTCTATAACTTTTATTGGGAAACCAATATATGAATAGTCTTACAAAGATAGAGTGAGTGATTATGGTCTTCGATAAACTCATAAACATTATACTTACCGGTACATATTTGACTCTCATTCTACTTTACAATTAGTTCGAGTCTCAAGTTGAGAATTGAGGATTAAATGATTTCTTTTATCTTCTCTACAAATACCCTCTTTACAGCAAACATATTTATATGAATTTATTAAGTTGGTCTTCCTCTTCTTATTAGGATAATGTTTTCTTACTCCAAAACTTGTTATCCCACAACACTCAACCCAAAACTTCCATGTCTCATCTAAGCTATCAAATTTCATACCAATCCTAGTGTTAAAATCATCATGTGACGTAGAATCCATCAAGGATCTTCTTCTACTTGTTTCAATCTTGGAATAGTTTTAGAGCTACAAACAAGTAGAAGGAAAATAGAGCTACTTGTAATAGATTAGGAAAATATACCAACACTATTATTATAATTAGATGAAGATAAAGGTATATTATATAATGTACAGAAATTTCATGATTATATAAAATCAAACATTCTCTTATAATCAAGCAAATAATACGAAAAAAAAACGATGAGATTATGTTCAATGTACTTAATTTGATGAGTGTATCGAAAAATATATATGATGCATTTGAAATTTAATATAATTAAAAAAGGAAATATATGTTTGAATAAAGAGAAAGAATCGATATTAAAATTGAGTTTGGAAACATATACATTTCAATCAAAATATTCATAACTCTTGTAATTGATTTTATATAAAGAATTTAATTAATTAGATAGGTCTTGTGTGAGATCATTTCATAAATCTCATTTTTATGATGGGTAAATAAGTTGATCAATTGGACCCAAAGTCAATTAATACGATAATTAATATTTTATTTGTATCATGTAACACTTTTAAAAATAACACAAAAATATGTTATTAAAATAAAAATATTACTTTGTATAAATAAAAAATACTATACAGTATTACATATCAAGTTATGATTTTTCAAAAGAATTACATGATACATAAAAAATTTACATGATTAAGAATAAAAATATTACTTATGGAATTAAAATTTCTCAAATTAATTAAAATTATATAAAATTGGAACCAAATGTATTATATAATGTGCATAAAAGTATCACCTGTTATACAAAAGTAATATATGGTACAAAAAAATATTACAAAATATTACTTATCAAATTATAATATCTCAAACTAACCATGAATTTAGAATATCTCATAATATTGGAACCAAATTATAAAAGTATTTTATGATTTGAAAATAATTGGTATATGATACACACATACTATGTATTTTAAAATATATATTACTTGTCAAATAATAATTTTTTAAAAAAGTATTATTATTTTATATACATAAAATATTATATGATATAGAAATATTTTTGATCGGATTGATTGGAGCATTGACTTTGGTCAATTCAACTTGTCTTACGAGTTTACCGAATTAGTTAATACGATTTTATACAAAGTAAAAGAAAATAAATTAAATAAATTACCATCCTAACATCCTTAGACGGTTAATTGTGCAAAATTTCCTCATGGTTCGAAAATTCGGCATTAAATCTTCTTGTGCTTTAGAAATTATGCGAAATTCCCTCGTGGTTTGTTAAATGTAACCCGAAATTCCCAACTCTATTAATGTAAATGAAAGTGTTAAACACGCGCCTTTCATACGATTTTTGGTGTTTTTTTTCACTTTTTAGGGTGCATAATGACTCATTTACCCTTCATTGTCTATATAAAAAACTCCCTCTTTTGTGAGTGTTTTTTACCATTGCCTTCAAACTTGTTTTCTACACTAAGAGGTATGTTTCTTTATTTACTTTTTTTATTTCATTTTTTTCACATTATTCATTTTTATTTAATTATTTATTGTATTGATATTATAGGTAAAATGTCTAGTAATTCTAAGAGACCAATTTCAAGAAATGACTATTGTTTGGATTTGAGGTATACAATTCCATATTGCAATTGTCGACAATTTACTGCAACTAGAGTCGTGGCCCAAACAAAGATACATGTCGCAAATTATTTTGCAATTGTCGCACTCGTCAATATAAATTTTTTCGATGGTTAGAACCAACATCAATTGTAAGGGTCAATGATAGAAATGAAGTACTAATGTCAACTATGGATCATGAGGATGAAGTGGACTCCAACACTCTTATAGAATCCATAATTGAACAACTTATAATCAACTACAAGAAACTATCAGAGAGCGTCGATAAATTAAAAAAAAAATCAAGTAATTGTCAAAACAATTAGCTTTGTTGTCTTGATACTCCTTATTGTAATCCTAAAATAAATATTTTTTTAAGAGTAAACTACTTTTTTTGCCCCGTAAAGTAGGTGGTCTGGCATTTTTGGACAATTTTTTTTCGGGCTGGCCGATTTGGACAGTATTTTACAAAAAATTGCAATTTATGCCCAATTTCAGCCCGAATTGCTTAATTGGGCTGAAATTGCACGTAATATGCACGTGTGGGCTTAATTTAGGAATGTGCGGACCTAATTTGGACACAGTAGCATTTTTTTGCTGAGGTGACATTTATTTATCCTTTGTGGCATTTTTAATTAAAAAATCTTTTCTCCCATGTGGATAAAAAATTTAATTTGTTTATTTTTTGAATTAACCCAAAATATACATAAAATAGAAAATAAATAAAAATAAAAATTCACAAATAAAATAAAACATAAAATTAAAAAATATAGATCATCTTCTTCATCAACCCCAAATTCATCTAATCCCAGATCTCCGGCGGCGACCGCACCACCACCTACAGCCACCCACCACCGTCGTCTCCGTCATTCTCGATGAGATCTGCCTCTAACACCTGGCAGACATCCGCCTCAGTTAGGGCTTCTTCGATGGTGATTCTCCTCCATAACCTGGCAATGTTCCTCCTTGACGAGCCCACAGTGGGTCTGCGCTGAAAGTGACTTCATTACTACATCACCTTTGAAATCCCAATTCTTTTGTAATTCTCATTTCAGTGCAGAAATTAGAGAGATTAGATGGCGGCTTATGCTGCTGTGATTTCTCCGTATTATACAATAACCAACATCATAAACAATGCTGGTCTCGTGTTATCTGATTATTATCCTCTGTTTTTTTGGGAAATGTTAGAAATGGCTCACAGAGTTGAAGTTCTTTGCAGAATTTCTGGGAAGATTGGATATGAGCAGTAGGTTGAGGATGAATGCTTATTGGGGATTTTGGGGATTATGGTTCTTGAAGCCCAATTCTTATTTGAAGCCCAATTCTTATTTGAGGTGAAGAAGTGTCTTCCATGATGAAATGCTACATAATTAAAAAATGCCACTGTGTCTGAATTAGGCCCGCACAGTCCGAAATTAAGCTCACACGTGCATATCACGTGCAATTTCAGTCCAATTAAGCAATTCGGGCTGAAATTGGGTATAAATTGCATTTTTTTGTAAAATACTGTCCAAATCGGCCAGCCCGAAAAAAAAGTGTCCAAAAATGCCAGACCACCTACTTTACGGGGCCAAAAAAGTAGTTTACTCTTTTTTTAATTAGGATTTTGCTAAATTAAAATGTCTTTTGAAGCCAAATGAATGTAGTATTTTTAACTTCATTTCAATGTTCATGTAATTCAAAATCCTATGCAAATAAAATAGAAGCATAATATATAATATCAACAAAATATGACTATCACTGCAATCACTTTGTGTTTATCATAAACCAATAAAATACGACTATCACTACAATTAACTCTGTTAACTTATAAATATTTCTTCCATAATCCTCAGTTTTATCAACAAATATATCATCATCATTTGGACCTTCTAAATCCTCAAACATTTAAAAAGGATTTTCAAATTATCCCTTTAAATTTGTGTCTTCCTCATCAGGTATATAATTTGAATCATCACTTTCCATATAATGTCTACATCATCTACTTCCACATCCATCCGGTCACCAAATCCAACCCTATTTGTGTTATCCTCATCAGGTATATAATTTGAATCATCACTTTTCATATAATGTCGACATCATCTACTTCCACATCCATCCGGTCACCAAATCCAACTCTATTTGTTTCCGTCCCAAACATATTTTCATATCTCTGCTCACCAAAACCAGTCATCTACCTCCACATCCCCATCTCATCTGTCCCAAATATATTCTCATATCTCTGCTAATCAAAACCAGTTATATTTGTTCTTGCACCAATCCCAAAAATATCCTCATCCATGTTGATGTGGTCGAACTAAATTAGACCGGATTTTTACCTTGGAATCGAACTAGGCACAATTATTATATGGAAGCTATCTTAAGACGCGCGAACTAAGTATATCTTGTGAACTACGTTAGACCGAAACATAGCAATGAACTAAATAGTAAGAGAAGAGCGAATTGATCTCAACTGACCGCTATTTTTGCGGGTCAATTATCCACATCCCCTATTTTTAGGGTAATCATGAGCTAATCCCTGATTTTTGGAGAACTCCTACTTCAACTAAAATTAATTCCAGGGAGTATATATATCCTTGTTATGTTTACTTTTACACACACAATTCACAAAATATACACATAATATTTGAGAGATTTCACAGCAATTCGACTGACTTGAGTGTCGGAGTCTCATCACCGGGAACCCTTCCCGGTGTCTGTTTTACAGGTTTTGGATCCGAAGTTTCGAGTTTTTAATTCGAGAAGACGAACGTTGAATCAGAGCAATATCAATTGGCGCCGTCTGTGGGAAATATTTCTGAGTTTTGACGTTGAGATAGCAAGTATGGTGAATACCAGAGCATGGAGAACGGAAGTAGGCGGACCTTCAAGAAATCGTGAGGATGAAGTGGAGTGCCGGAACATTGTTCAGGTTAATCCTCCTCATCCTGTTCCCCATACCATTACCTTAACACCAGAGGGACTCTCTGACTTAATATCAGCAGCCGTTCAGAGAGCCTTGGGTGCACAACGGGTGGAGGTACAACCAGATAATGTTGAAATTGATGTTGAGAAAGACCAACCGGATAACAAGTCACAGACTAATGAGATAAAAAGTCATTCTGATCACCCTAGGGGCCAGAAGCAGGAAAATGCCGAACTTTCAGAAAAGGTGGTGGAGTTGAAGAGGGAACTGAGAGAAGCCCAACGGAACATTCGACGAGTTCCGTGGAATTCAAGAGAGAATCCTTTTTCGATGTGGTCATGAGGGACGAGCTACCGGCTTCCTTTCGGTTGGTGAATTTTGAGTACGATGGCACTGTTGATCCATGGGAGCATTTGTGCCGATTTGAAAATACTGCCCTTTTGCATCAATATTCAGATGGTATTACGTGCAAGGTGTTCGCTACTACCCTCACTAAAGCTGCTTAAACGTGGTTCAGTCAGTTAAGCGATGGTGTGATTCACAATTTTGAACAACTATCAGATATGTTCTTGCATTAGTTCGCCAGTGTACGAAGATAAAAACGATCCACTCAAACATTGTTTGGAGTGAAACAAAAGATGGATGAGACATTAAGAGAGTACGTCAAGAAATTCACAGCTGCAACACTTGAAGCTCCTGAAGCTTCGGATGATTTGGTAGTTAGTGCCTTCATACAAGGGTTGAGAGAGGGCGATCTTCATACCTTCTTGGTGAAGAAGACACCCATGGATTTTGACGACTTAATACAAAGAGCTACCAAATACATCAATCTGGAAGAAGCAGTGCAAATTAAGAAAGGTGAGGGTTCTAATCGAGTGAACAAGTCCCATGAGCAGGAAAACATGAGGAAGAGAGATGTAGGGGAAACACGAGCAAAGTTCGCACCTCCACCATTGCGAGATAATAGGACGAGTCGAAGATACAATAGATACACGCCCCTAACGATCCCTCCTGGGCAAGTATTGATGGAAATCTGGAATTGGCCACAACTGAAATGGCCAGCGACTTGGAGCCTGAATCCCAAAAAGCCATCTACATATGGGAACGGGAAGTTATGCCGGTTTCATAATGAATATGGGCATAACACTGATGAATGCTGGCATTTGAAAGATGAACTCGAAAGATTGATTAGAGAAAACAGGTTGAATCAATATGTTTGTCAACATCGGTAAGATAACAACGGACATCGAAACAATCGACAACAACTAAGGAGGGAGAGAAAATAAGAGCGGCCTGAACTACCTCCACCTCCGCCTCTCCCACCTCGCGATGAGCCTGAAAGAGAAGAGAGACCTACTATACATATGATCATAGGAGGGCCAACTGATGGAGATTCGAACAGAGCCCGAAAAGCCAGACTGAATTCAGTTTGACAGAAAGGTGCTGAGGTTCAAATTATTTTCGATGATGTAGTGATGGAGTTTGGAGCCCATGATAGAGTGGCAATTCAAAGTCCACAGTTCGATGCTTTGGTAGTTTCCACCGAGATTGGGGGCTTCGAAGTCAAGAGGATATTTGTGGATACAAGAAGTACAGTGGACATCATGTTCATGGATTGCTTCAAAAAGATGAGATCAATGGTGGAAGTAAAATCGGTAGAAATTTCCCTCTATGGTTTTTCAGGAGAAGTTGTGACTGTCTTTGGCCAAATACAATTACCTATGGTGTTAGGAGAAGAAAAATGGAGGTAAAATAAAACAGTAACTTTTCTGATAGTTAATGCACCTTCACAGTACAACGTGATTCTGGGTCGTCCATCATTGAGTACTTACGCTACAGTCATATCACCTGCACATTTGATGATGAAGTTCTCTATAAAAAATGATCAAGGACAAGTTATCGGAGTAGGGGTGGTGCTGAAGGAACCGCCGGATCGCCGACCCTATACGATTATCCGAATCGGGGTCTATGCAAAATTGATTAAGGCGCAGCGGAAAAACGAATCATACCTTTTGCTCCGAAATTAGTTCTAAGATCAGAACTGTAGATCGAGAAATCGATGAAGCCTGGACCTCACGATCTTCTGCTGTATTCCTCACCTTTATCTCGAACGTTGTGTGGGCAACGAGCTATCGAGACTTTCAGCCATCTTCTACTAATACGTATCTCAAATTTTTATGTCTGTATATCTGTATTTCTGTATATTTTTCGAAAACGGCTGACTTGAGGCTTATTTATAGGCTACAACAGGGACCTTGAGGAGGATTAGGAATTGGTCTCCTGATAGGCTTATGAGTCCTTAATTCGATCTGAATATACTTCTTAGACCTATCAAATAATATCTTAATCCACTAAAAAGATATTATTGAACTACCGTCCCTTATCCATATTAGATATGGCTCCTATTTATTATGTGCGCGTTTATCTCCCCGTGTTTAAGATATCTATATCCATTAATTAAATGAATTACTGACAATTCAATTAATTAATATTTAATCCAAGAGTAGTACCACTCAACTTTATTATCATGCCGAAATAAATCCACCTGCAGGGTTTACATGATAATCCTTATGAGTACCTCAAGGGGACATCATCATCCTAAATAATTAGGACACGGTTTCATTATATAATCAACAGCACACCATATAAACAACACTGTATCCCAATTTACCGAGCTTATTGATTTAATAAATAAATCTCACCCATTGGTAAATTAAAGAAACATATATCGAGTATACATGCCCGTTATCATACAATGATTAAGAGGACGCACATCCATAATAACAGAGGTCTTGTTTTATTTATGTAGTCAGTACAAATAAAACAACCTCAATTGGTCCTGCTCAATACATACAAAATGTACTAGTGTAATTTTATAATCAAGACAGATTAATACCAAATTACACTACAACCATTCCGATAATTTGTCCAAAATTATCTCGGCTGTGAGCTACCATTTATAATCTATAAGGAACTGATAACATGATCTTCTGTGTGGCACCACATACCATGTTATCTACAATATAAATTAATTGGACAATTGCAATAACATATATAACAAATATATAAAATGCAAACATTTGACCATAAAAGATTCTCATATCATAAATAGATGTTCATACAAAAGCTAGGCTTATAGTATACATCCTAACAATCTCCCACTTATACTAAAAGACTATGCTGTCATATACGCTGCCATGCATCTGATTCCCATCCCATCAACATGCTCATCGAAGGCTTTCGCCGGAAGGGCCTTTGTGAAAGGATCTGCTAGGTTGTCGGCTGATGCAATCTTGGCGACAACAACTTCCCCTCGTTTTACGATATCTCGTATCAGGTGGTACTTGAGCTCAATGTGTTTACTTGCCTTATGGGCTCGTGGTTCCTTCGAGTTTGCTACTGCACCACTGTTATCACAATAGATTGTGATAGCTTTGGGCAAACCAGGAATCACTTCTAAGTCCATCAAGAAGTTTCTGAGCCATACAGCTTCTTTGGCTGCCTCAGAGGCCGCCACATATTCAGCTTCCATGGTGGAGTCCGAAACGCATTTCTGCTTCACACTTCTCCACACTATGGCTCCACCTCCCAAGGTAAACACATACCCCGAGGTTGATTTACTGTTGTCCCTGTCTGACTGGAAATCCGAATCCGTGTAACCCACAGGTAACAAATCATTTGTCTGGTAAACTAGCATATAATCTCTAATCCTTTTCAGGTACTTTAGAATATGCTTTACGGCAGTCCAATGACCTTGTCCTGGGTTACTTTGATATCTACTAACCATGCCCACGGCAAAGCAGATATCCGGTCTCGTACATAGCATCGCATACATCAAGCTTCCTACAGCCGAAGCATAAAGAACTGCTTTCATTTCCTCTATCTCCGTTGGTGTCTTAGGACACATTTCCTTAGATAAAGACACTCCATGTCTAAAAGGTAGAAAACCTTTCTTGGAGTTTTACATGCTAAAACGAGCTAGGATAGTGTCAATGTATGAAGCTTGAGATAAGCATAACATCATTTTCTTGCGATCCCTTATAACTTTGATCCCAAAAATATGTCCAGCTTCTCCTAAGTCCTTCATAGCAAACTGCTTGGACAGCCATACCCTTACGTCTGACAACACCTTGACATTGTTTCCAATTAACAAGATGTCATCTACGTATAGTACAAGAAATACCACCACGTTTCCGTCACTCTTTTTATATACACAAGATTCAACCGGACATTGAATAAATCCATAAGACTGGATTACTTCATCAAAACGGATGTTCCAAGATCTCGAAGCTTGTTTCAATCCATAAATGGACCGATTAAGCTTACACACAAGATGCTCTTTGCCTTTCTCAATGAATCCCTCTGGTTGCTTCATATAGATGTTTTCTTCAAGACTTCCATTAAGGAAAACTGTCTTGACATCCATCTGCCAAACCTCATAATCCATATGAGCAGCAATAGACAAAAGAATCCGGATAGACTTCAGCATGGCTACCGGTGAAAAGGTTTCCTCATAATCGATCCCTTCTTTTTGAGTATACCCTTTCGCAACAAGCCTTGCTTTAAAGGTCTCTACCTTTCCGTCTGATCCTCTTTTCCTTTTGTAGACCCATTTACATCCAATGGCTCTTACACCATTTGGTGGTTCTACAAGCTCCCAGACTTGATTAGAATCCATAGATTCTATCTCAGAGAGCATTGCCTTTTGCCAAGATATCGCATCTTTATCTTGGAGTGCTTCGTCATAAGTCCAGGGATCTATTTCATGTTGTCCAGGGACCAAGTCTGAAGACTCTCCCAAAAACATGAATCTATCAGGTTGTCTAACAACCCTCCCACTATGACGAGACACTATCGGTATTTGTGTATCATCAGTGACACGCGGTGCAGTCACTTGTGGTATCTCATCTTGTACCGTCGGTACATCCGAATTATCCCCTCTCATTTCCTCAAGAACAATTTTACTCATGGGCTTGTGGTTCATTACATAGTCCTCTTCTAAAAATCGGGCATTCGTGCTAACAATGACCTTCTGATCTTTAGGACTATAAAATAAACCACCTTTCGTTCCTCTAGGATAGCCTACAAATAAGTGTACTTCCGTACGAGATTCCAACTTATCAGCATCTCCCTTTAGCACATGTGCTGGACTACCCCAAATCCGAATGTGTTTCAGACTAGGCTTGCGCCCAGTCCACAATTCTGTGGGAGTAGAGGGTACTGACTTAGAAGGTACCAAGTTTAGAATGTACGTCGCTGTTTCCAGAGCATACCCCCAGAATGAATTTGGTAATTCTGAATAACTCATCATCGATCTAATCATTTCCATAAGAGTCATATTCCTTCGTTCCGCCACACCATTCTGTTAGGGTGTACCCGGTGCAGACAATTGGGATTGAATCCCAGCCTCTGATAAGTAACTCCTAAACTCTCCTAAGAGGTACTCACCACCACGATCAGATCGTAGTGTTTTGATACATTTACCATGACGTTTCTCCACATCAGCCTTGTACTCTTTGAACTTATCAAAGCACTCAGACTTGCGGCGCATCAAGTAAATGTATCCATATCTCGAATAGTCGTCTATAAAAGAGACAAAATATTCGAAACCACCTCTTGCCTGAATAGTCATAGGGCCACACAAATCAGAATGAATTAATTCCAACACTTCTTTGGCTCTATACCCCTTTGCCTTAAAAGGCCTTTTGGTCATTTTTCCTTCCAAGTAGGATTCGCAGGTTGGGTAGTTTTCCACTTCCAAGGAACCCAAAGGTCCATCGGCTATCAACCTTTGAATCCTCCTCAAGTTAATATGACCCAACCTTAGATGCCAAAGATATGTTTGATTCATTTTCGAAGGTTCTTTTCTCTTATTAGATTTAGAAGATGTGCTATTGATTTTCTTTTGTTGCATCGTAGGAGTTATAGGATTAAGAATATATAAATTGTTAACCAACGTACCAGAACAGATAATAACTCTATTCTTCTTAACGACAACATTGTTATCAAAAGAAACAGAATATCCATCCTTAAAAAGTTTAGAAACTGAAATCAGATTCTTTCTAAAACAAGGTACGTAAAGACAATTTCTCAAAATCAAAGTCTTATTCCTATGAAAAGATAAATAAACATCTCCCACTGCAACGGCCACCACTTTCGCAGCGGTGCCCATGTATATGGTAATCTCCCCATCACTTAGTCATTTGGTCTCCTGGAACCCCTGCAATGAATTGCAGACATGATCAGTGGCTCCCGTATTTACACACCAGGTACCGGTAGATAACACCGCTAAACATGTTTCAACAACTAATGAAAAAGATGTACCTGAATTGTTCTCCTTTTTACGGGGACAATCGACTTTCCAATGTCCAGCCTGCTTGCAATGGAAGCACTTGCCTTTTGGGTTTTTCACACCACCTTGTGGTTTAGCCACTTGAGGTCCGGCCGTCTTCTTTGCTGAAGAATTCTGTTTCTTCTTCTTCTTCTTTCCGCCTTGCGGTTTAGAAGCAGAAATATTTTCAGCAACGTAAGCCTGAGAATTTTGACGAAACAGTCCCTCTGCTGATTGGAGTTCTGTCAGAAGTTCCGCCAATGAATACAACCTCTTGTTCATGTTGTAGTTCAAACGGAACTGCTCAAAACTCTTAGGCAGCATTTGGAGAACGATATCGACCTGGGTTTCCCCATCGATTTCAGCTCCAAGGACCTCCATCTCATTCAGATGAGCCATCATCTTGAGGACATGATCACTCACAGGTGTTCCCTCAGCCATGGTGGCAGTCATCAAGTTTCTCATTGCCTCCTGTCTGGCAGCCCGACTCTGATGTCCGAAAAGTTCTTTGAGATTATGCATCATATCATAGGTGGTAGGCATGGCCTGATGCTGATGTTGCAACACATTTGACATGTAAGCCAAAATGTAACACCGCGCCATCTCATCTGTCTTAACCCACTTCCTATAAAGCATTTTCTCCTCTTCAGTAGAGTTTTCATCAGGCATGTCAGGACAGTGCTCAGTGAGTACAAACTTGTACTCTTCAGCAGTCAGGATAATATCCAGGTTTCGTTTCCAATCAATATAATTAGGACCAATAAGTTTGTTTTCTTTAAGTATAACAGCAAGAGGATTGAAAGCCATAATGAAAATCCTGAGAATCACATAAATAAACACATAGGTCAAATAATTTGAATTGACAAATCATATTATTCCCTCAAACAACATAATCTAAATTCACCAACACCTCAATACACCGTGAACTTCGTATGCCACGATAGTGTGGACGTATACTAATTCAAACATTTGTTAGAGGAGGTTTTACCCATTAATTTTATTATCTTGTCAATTTAACTTTATGACAAATAAAATTAATAGTTGGTTATCGCTTTGGCCATACAAATAACAGTAGTGACTCCGATGGGGAGGATACTTATCAAATGCATCTAAGTGTACACCATTACTTGATACTAAGTCCATTATCTAGGATTATGCCTCTTCAGATTGAGAAGATGACACGCTCCTAAACAACTTTCTATAATCATCCATAAAGGAAGTTTGATCTAGTGATCCGCAAATGAACTCATCCGATATGGAGGAAGGCACTTAAAGCCAACGCGCAAGTTCAGGTGCATCACTTACAAACCAGTAATGGAGGCCATGGGATTTATTAAAACAATTAATCCCTCTCCCACTTAGTTATTTAACATGAGGGATTTTAACATGCATATCATATAAAACACATACAAGCATGCTTGATAAAACACATATAAGGTAATAAATATGAAAAACATAATTTCCAACTATTATGGCCTCGATTTATCGCTGTGTTCTTGAATATTTGCCGTTACACGGGGAATATTTGCCCCTCAGCACGGTCGTGCTCGATCTGAAACACGCCGCACGGTCTAACCGTGCCCTCCAGCATGGTCGTGCCCTGTCCTTCAGTAGCGATCCTCAGCTGGCACGGTCTGACCGTGCCCTTCAGCACGGTCGTGCCCGACCTTCAAACACGCCGCACGGTTGACCGTGCTCCATAGCACGGTCGTGCCCTATCGTTCAGTCGCGATCTTCGGCTGGCACAGTCTGACCGTGCTGCATAGCACGGTCGTGCCCGGTTGTACGACCCTAACCTTGTATCTAATTACATCCATCGATCCTATACCCCACGAAGGAGTTTACATATAATCTAGATCGAACAGAAAATTAAAACCTAACACGACAAACCGCCGTGATTTTACTATTACAATCATACATTCAAAAAACAACCTCGACATGTTCGAGGTTTTAATTCATACATAAACATACATTCAGACCATAATAGTTGGATATAAGGTTCCTGCAGAAAATCATAATTTTTTGCACATCCTACTATTATCCGATCTAAAATACACATGCTTCAAGATACGATTCATAATAGAATTAACCGATTCAATCAAATAGAGTCAGATAACCACGGCTCTGATACCAATTGAAGGAACCGCCGGATCGCCGACCCTATACGATTATTCGAATCAGGGTCCATGCAAAATTGATTAACGCACAGTGGAAAAACGAATCATACCTTTTGCTCCGAAATTAGTTCTAAGATCAGAACAGTAGATCGAGGAATCGATGAAGCCTGGACCTCACGATCTTCTGCTGTATTCCTCACCTTTATCTCGAACGTTGTGTGGGCAACGAGCTATCGAGACTTTCAGCCGTCTTCTACTAATACGTATCTCAGATTTTTATGTCTGTGTATCTATATTTCTGTATATTTTTCGAAAACGGCTGACTTGAGGCTTATTTATAGGCTACAACAGGGACCTTGAGGAGGATTAGGAATCGGTCTCCTGATAGGCTTAGGAGTCCTTAATTCGATCTGAATATACTTCTTAAACCTATCAAATAATATCTTAATCCACTAAAAAGATATTATTGAACTACCGTCCCTTATCCATATTAGATATGGCTCCTATTTATTATGTGCGCATTTATCTCCCCGTGTTTAAGATATCGTATGTCCATTAATTAAATGAATTACTGACAGTTCAATTAATTAATATTTAATCCAAGAGTAGTACCACTCAACTTTATTATCATGACGGAATAAATCCACCTGTAGGGTTTACATGATAATCCTTATGAGTACCTCAAGGGGACATCATCATCCTAAATAATTAGGACACGGTTTCATTATATAATCAACAGCACACCATATAAACAACACTGTATCCCAATTTACCGAGCTTATTGATTTAATAAATAAATCTCACCCATTGGTAAATTAAAGAAACATATATCGAGTATACATGCCTGTTATCATACAATGATTAAGAGGACGCACATCCATAATAACAGAGGTCTTGTTTTATTTATGTAGTCAGTACAAATAAAACAACCTCAATTGGTCCTGCTCAATACATACAAAATGTACTAGTGTAATTTTATAATCAAGACAGATTAATACCAAATTACACTACAACCATTCCGATAATTTGTCCAAAATTATCTCGGCTGTGAGCTACCATTTATAATCTATAAGGAACTGATAACATGATCTTCTGTGTGGCACCACACACCATGATATCTACAATATAAATTAATTGGACAATTGCAATAACATATATAACAAATATATAAAATGCAAACATTTGACCATAAAAGATTCTCATATCATAAATAGATGTTTATACAAAAGTTAGGCTTATAGTATACATCCTAACAGGTGCATGGTGACCAACAGACAGCTCGACGCTGTTATGTTATTGATGTTCGGCAGTCAAAGTCCCAAAAATGCAATTCGAAGCAAAGAGATGAGATTGATCGAGAAAGAGACCTTAGTCACAAAAAAGGATGAGAGGCGAACTCAGCCGAGTTTGAAGAAGAGGAGTTGATGAGTATCGAATTGATTCCGGAGCAATCTAGGCACGCAGTTCGTCTCGGTAGTCACTTAGCCGAGCAAACCAAAAGGGAAATAATAGAGGTACTAAGGGGAAATATGGGCCTGTTCGCATGGAAGCCTGAAGATATGAGAGAAATAAATCCAGCTGTAGCTATTCATAAATTAAATATTAGACCTGAAGCTCAGCCTATCAAACAGAAGTTGAGGCATTTCGGAGACCAACAGAATGAGGTCATAGAAAATGAAGTCGAAAAGTTATTGGAGATAGGGCACATTGAAAAAATCCAATACCCTCGATGGCTAGCCAACGTGGTCCTAGTATAACTTTGACTTTAAGGCCCTAAAAGATGAACAAAGCGAGCTGAGTTGCCCATTCTTTACCCATTTGCATCTCATCTCTGCCTTAGTCTACTCCTTCGTATCTTCTTTTCACTCTTTAGTCCCCTCCGTCCGAAGTAAAATAAGTGGCGTATGTGTATTAATTTCCGAGACCGTAACAAAGCTTGTCCCAAGGATTACTACCCACTTCCCCGAATTGATAAGCTGGTGGATTCAACCGCGGGATGCAAATTACTTAGCATGATGGATGCGGCACAAGGGTACCATCAAATTCTACTGCACCTAGAAGATAAACCCAATGTTGCTTTTATCACCTCATTTGGAACGTACTGTTATACGGTGATGCCATTTGGATTAAAGAATGCAGGGGCTACTTATCAAAGAATGGTGGACAAGATGTTCAGGCATCAATTAGGTCGGAATATGGAGGTCTATGTAGATGATATGTTGGTAAAAAGTATTCAGGCGAACACCCATGCATCCGATTTAAGGGAAACCGTGACAACCATTCGAAGGAACGGGATGCGTTTGAATCCTTCCAAGTGTTCGTTCGGGGTAAAAGTCGGGAGGTTTTTGGGGTACATGGTTATAGAACGAGGAATCGAAGTTAATCCCAGCAAAATTCAAGCTATACGAGATATGTCCGCTCCTCGAACTATTAGAGAAGTACAAGTCCTAACAGGTCAGATAGTTGCTCTAAGCAGATTTATATCAAGATTGGCTAATAAGGGATTACCCTTCTTCAAGGTTCTCAGAAAAAGTAGTCAGTTTGGCTGGGACAAACAATGTCAGAAGGCATTTGAAGATTTGAAAGTTTTCCTTTCTTCACTTCCTCTATTGAAGCAGCCAATTCAAGAAGATCCGCTGATAGTATACTTGGCGATAGGGAAAGAATTGGTCAGTTCGGTCCTTGTGAGGGAAGAAGACAAACATCAGTTCCTAGTGTATTTTGTCAGTAAAGTCCTTCAAGGTGCGAAGACACGCTATACTGAGATCGAAAAAGTAGCATATACGCTGGTTACCGCGGCCAGAAGATTGCGGCCATATTTTTTGGGTTATACGATCATAGTACGAACTGACCACCCGTTGAATATTATTTTGGGAAAGCCGGATGTATCAAGACGATTAGTTAAGTTGGCTGTTGAGTTAGGTCAATTTGACATCAGGTATGAACCGCGACCAGCGATTCAAGGTCAAGCCCTGGCAGACTTCATTCAAGAAACGACCAGAGTATAGGAAAAGAAAGAATGAGAACTCTTTGTAGACAGATCTTCATCTCGTCAAGGAGTCGGAGCTGGAATCTTATTAATCAGCCTAGAGAAAGATGAGTTACAGTTCGCTATAAAATTTCTGTTTAAAGCCTCTAACAATGAGGCGGAGTACGAAGCCTTCCTACAGGGTTTGAAAGTAGCTGAACAAGTTGGAGCTCGTCACGTAACAATTAAATCAGATTCACAACTGGTAACTCAGCAGTTGCAAAATCGATGTGAGGTCAAAGAAGATCAGATGAACTCTTATGTGGAAAAAATCAGGGAGATGGAGAGCAAGTTCGAGAAACTTCAGATCAAACAGATTCCCAAAGGTGAAAACCAAAATGCGGACTTCCTTTCGAAAATAGGTAGTTCGTTACAAGACCGTTCGCAAAGAACTATAACAGTGATGGGGGTGGAAAGAGAGAAGAAAGTGATGAGCATCGATAACATGACAGAATTCGATTGGAGAACTCCTTTTATACATTTTTTTGAGGGCAAAAGAGCAGGAATTGAAAAAGAATTAAAAAGGTTGGAAAGACAGGTTCGATTTTATTATCTGCTTAATAGGACTCTGTACAGAAAAACCTTCCTAACAACAGATGCCCGGTGCTTATTAAAAGAAGAGATCAAGGTCCTAAGAGAAGCCCATGAGGGAGGATGTGCCGAACACGCAGGGGCTAGATCTTTAGCTCGTAAGGTGGTACGAGCTGGATTCTACTGGCCCACAATGAAGAGTGATGCGTATGAAATAGTTAAAAAATGCGAAGCTTGCTAGAAGCATGGATGACAAATTCACACCCCAGCTGCTGATATGCTAACTATCTGTTCGTTGTGTCCTTTTGCAAGATGGGGTATTGACATTGTTGGCCCGTTTGTTAAAACCAGGGGAAGTAAACAGTTCGTAGTTATAGCGGTGGACTATTTTACTAAATGGGTCGAAGCCGAACCATTAGCCAAGATCACTGAAGCTGAAATGATCCATTTTATTTGGAAAAACATCTGTTGCAGGTTCGGTTTACCAAGGATCTTGGTATCAGATAATGGAGCTCAATTTCGAGAAAAGAAAATTGTCGAATGGTGCAAGAAGATGAAAATCTTACAAATATTCCCAATCGTTGCTCACCCTCAAGCAAATGGACAGGTTGAAGTAGTGAACAGAATTATATTAGATGGACTTAAAAAGCGACTGGAATCTGAAAAATCTAATTAGGTGGAAGAATTGCCATCAGTATTGTGGGCATATCGGACACCATCCAGGTCGACAACGGGGAAAGCAGTAGTACCAGTAGAAATTCAAGGAGAAGCTTTGAGAATCACGAATTTTGAGCCTCTAGAAAACGAAGAATTGATAAAAACCGACCTGATGTTTTTGGACGAACTAAGGAATAAAGCCAGAATTCGGCACAAACTCTATAAAAGGCGTATTCAGGCAACATTTAATAAAAAGGTCCGAAAGAGAAAATTCCAAGTAGGAGATATGGTGTTAAGGCAGTCAGATGCCTTAGTTGATGTTGGAAAATTAGATGTTATTTGGGAAGGACCATATGTGGTATTAAAAATCCTTCCAAGAGGATCGTATGAACTACTGGATAAAACGGGCAGATCGTTGCCAAGACCAAGGCATGTGCTCATTTGAAGAAATTCTATGCTTGACATAGTATCTTTGTATACAAAATATTTACAAAGAAACAATAGTTACAAAGAGAAGATATACAAAATGTTTCTGAAAGACTAAAAATACATCTAAATCTCAGAAGGGTCTTCAGATGGAACTGGAGGAGGAAAGGGTTCGGCAGCTGATGGCGGGGGTGGCAAGGAAGCAAACATGTCCTCAGACAAATCGGCCATTAAGCTCGGAGTTGCCTCTCCGGATTGAGGAATAGCTAAACTAATACTTGGGCGATTGGGGAGAATTTTCGAGATTGACTGTTCCAGATACCTGGTCCACCACTCAGCACTCACATCCTCGTTCGGGTCTCCTTGCCAGCCTGGAGGAGTAGGAAAGGATTGAGCCAATTTCCTGCCCAGGGAAGAATGACGGAACTGGAATAGGGATTCCGACAACATTTGACCGGTCTCCTGCTGAAAATGTCAAGCAATTTCCGTTACTTCCTCCTAACGTAAGCGAACCCCCTCCCGAAAATACGCCTCGGCCATTGGAGCTGCTTTAGAAAAGAAGAGAACAGAGTCCCAAAGACAATGAAAGATCTTATCACGGTACTCCGTAATGATCAACTTCATCTCGTGACTCTGGGTGAACTGGTGAAAGCCTTCAATCACCCCGGCCCGGAAGCCTTCTGATCGCACTTCCTCCCTTATCCCTCTTTCCTTATCCAGCTCCCCTTTTAACCTTCTGTTTTCTGCCTCCACCAGAAGAAGAGCTTCTTGCTTCTCCATAGCAAATTTTTCCTTGGCCAACAACAACTCTTCTTTCTGAGCCTCTCCAAATGTGCTACCCCCAAGTCCAGATCGCTTTGCTCTAGCAAAGCCGACAATTTCTTGGTTTTTTCAGAATGAAGTAACAGATCACTCTCTAGCGTCTTTTTCTCATCCATTACCTCCTTCAGCTTCTGATAACCCTTTCGAAGCTCAGCTCGGCGATGAAGAGCCTTCTTAGAATAACCCTTAAAAAATTTCTTAGCATGAGCTAAGCGAGTCAAGTTTTTCCTCACCTCTTTGGCATCCTCTTCTTCCTTGCCGATATCAGCCACTTTTCCCTTCGGCATCTCTGAACCACCGGCAACCTCCTCGGTAGTTGGTGGCCTTTTTGCACGGGATCCCCGTGAACTGGTGGACCCCCTTCTCTTGGCAACAGGAATATCACCAACCACCTCGGTTAGATCAACCGGTTTTGGAGCCGTGATAGCGACAGGGAGCGAGCTAGACGGACTCCGGGAGAGGAAGTGGTAGCCTCAACAGGAGCAGGAGTCGGCTTGAAATTGGTAGGAAGTACACACTCTTCCTCCCAAACTATATCTACGTCAGCAGACCCAGGGGTCTCACTGGCGAGCTCAGCTAGACGAGCCTTCTCAGTTTGTTTGTAGGTCCTTGCCAAATCAGTATTCATCCCGTATCTGGAGGGCGAATAAGGAGTTCGCTCCTCATCAGAAACATCATCCACAAAACTAAAAAACTTATTCATTGTGCGATCTGTAAGAAAGAAACAATACATTGATAAGTTATCGAGGCACAGTTCGAAATAATAGACTCATGGTTAAGAAAGAATAAAGCGAAAAAAAAAATAACCTAAGTTGAATCTGGAGGGAATTTGGCTTGTTGGGATTTCATTGTTTAGATTTTGATGAGACAAACCAACCATGTAATAGGAAGTTTTGACTACCCCATTTTCACATTGTTTAAGTGAATAAATAGACTAGAATTGAGTCTTGAGTCAAGGATTGAAATGGAGGTTAAAAGAGGATAAAGCTGCATCTAAGCTTTAAAGGAAGATATCACTGCAAGAAGGCAGGATACAGTATCGCTGCATAAAGGTAGGATACAGCATTGCTGGAAGAAGAAAGGAACAGCAAAGCATAAATAAGGCTGTACTTCAATACAGCAAAACAAGGAAGAACGGCGTGCAGCATCGCTGTATGAAAAAGATACAGGAGTACTGCTAGAACGATGATTACAGCAGCACTGCCAGATGATACTGCAAGCAGGTCTAAAATACAGCAGCACTGAAAGAATGCATCAGCTGCACAAAGATCAAGGATACAACGCAGACTTACAGGACAGTTAAGTAAATACAGCGCCAACTACAAGACGAAGTATCCTGTAAATCCCAGGAAGGATAAATGCAGTACGAGGAACGGAGATCCAAGCAGAGACAAAATAGCCGTTCAAGAAAAAGTCAAAGTAGCAGACACGAAGCCAATAAGAAGATGCCACATGGACTGACGCGCCGCAGAAAGCTGCGAGCCGCAACTGCTGCATTAAATGCTCCGAAAGGAAAAGTCAAGTCGCATTAAATGCGAACCATACTTTGGCCAGGATATTTCAAATTCAAAAGAGGGATGTCTCCTTCAACGGACATCTTCTCCTACAAGTATAAATAGAGGTCGAGGAAAACTGAAGCTGGTTACTGATACTGTCACTGTTACTAAGAACTAAAATCCATACGCGAAAGTTTCAAGCTTACAAATTTCAAGCATTCAAACCAACAATTTCAGTCACTCAACCTATCGAAGTGAAGCAGAGTTCAAGCTGAAAGTTTCCCTACGGAATCAGAAGCTCACTTCAAAGCACAAGTTGAAGAAAACCTTTTTTATCCTTTTAACCTTGTTGCTGTGTGCTTAGGTTGTTTTAGTGGTGTCAAGCAGTTGATAGGAGAGATCCTTGCTGTTTGTTTTTAGTTGTCTAGAGTTAGGCAGCTTCCCTGTGTGGGAGTATAGAACCCTGTGTGGGTTAGCCTTTGAAGTTTGCAGTTGCTGTGTGTACGCTGGACTTCAGTAGGTGGTTAGCTTTGTAAGTTGATAGATTGTTAGGAGAGTCCTGTAAATCAATCTTGCTTAATAAAGTTCCTGCTCGAGGAGCAGTAGAGTGGACGTAGAAGGATTACACCACCTTCGAACCACTATAAGCCATAAGTGTTTTTATCGCTTTATTTATTTGTGCTTATTTTCTGCATATATCTATCTTTTCTCATCATAAAACGTTTGAAAGAAGCATTCTTGTGTAAAATAGCCTTGTGTTTAAAAGTATATTTCCGCTGCGTACAAAACTCCAGGTTACAGCTTGCAGCACTGCATTCTAGCGCTGCAAGCAGTAACCATCTATTGCTGCAAGCTCAAGTAACTTGCAGTGCAGAACGGTTGTTTTAAAGATTCTGAAAAATCGACCAAGGTTCATTCACCCCCCCTCTGAACCTCGGACACCACTTGGGACCAACAAGTGGTATCAGAGCGTGTTGGGTTAAAAGCCAACTTGTCTGGTCACCTACCCAGATCCACCTTTGTCTCGCTGTTTTCTTTGCATAAAAATCATTTTTGAAGCATATCATGGATTCCTCCAATCACAAGCTACCTATGTTTTCCATAGAGGAATATGACGACTGGAAGATTAGAATGCAGGCACACCTTTCTGCCATGAATGATGAGATGTGGACCGTCATAACTGAAGGACCGATAATCCCCATGAAGGTAAATCCAATGTGTGGAAGAGACCACGCAGAAGGAGAGCAGCCACTACCAAACTTCCTGATCAAACCACGACAAGAGTGGGGAAACGAAGACATGAAGAGAGCCAACCTGGATAACGTGGGAAAAAACGCTCTATTTATTACTTTGGATAAAGGTACCTTTAGCAAAGTCAAGACTTGCTCAACATCCAAAGAAATATGGGAAAAACTGGAGCAAATTTGTGAAGGAACTGAGCTCACCAAGGACAACAAAATCTCCAACGCTACCCAATTATTCGAGCTCTTCGAAATGAAGAATGAAGAGACTCTTGAGCAACTAGATCTGAGATTCACATCCATAGTGAATGAACTAGAAGCTCTGGGCAAACACTACACACAGAAAGAAAAAAATATGAAGGTGTTAAGAGCCCTACCAGCGAAGTGGGATAGCAAGACCACTGCCATGAGAGTGTCTATGGACCTGAAGTCCATGAGCACATTTGACTTATTCTCCGACTTGAAAGCATTCGAGTATGACATAAATAGAAGGAGAAAAGACTCAGAGGTGTCAGTCTCCAAAGTTACAGCGCTAACCGCCAGAGGAACAAAGGATACAGCAACCGCCAGTTGCAGTAAGCAGAATGAGGATACACCAGAAGTTGCTGAAGAGGATATGGCGCTCCTCCTAAAGAAATTCAGGAGATTCATCAAGAGCAACAACAATAGCAGCAACACCAACCTCAACAAAAAGAATGACTTCAGAAGAAGTCACTCAACCCCTCAGGTATCTTTTTCTCCTCAGTCAAATCCAGGGAATGTTGACTTGTGCTATAATTGCAGGAAGCCTGGACACTACGTAAGGAATTGTCCTTATCCAACAGTGCACAAGTATCCTGAAGGAGAAAGAGAACAGATGAGAGATAAAAGACGAGAGGAAAGGCACAGGCTTCGAGCTCTCATAGGAGAGATGGAGAAAGCCAAGGATGCAGTAGTTCCGAAGGAAGTACTGAAAGCTGTAGAATCCTCTGACAGCGATGCTGAAACCTCATCCTCTGATGAAGAAGCACTCATATGCCTGATGGCTAAAGATGGCGAGGACAGCGAAGAAGGTGAGGTAATCTACCAACCGTTGTCCATACAAGTTGATAAGGAGCTGAACATGATCCACTCCTTGAAAATGATCATGAGTGATTTCGAGCAGATCAACTCAATTCATGAGGAGCTTAAGGTTGAGAATGAAAACCTTAGAATCTATAATGAGATCCTCAAGAGCAAAAACATCGACATTGCCAAAATGCTCGTTGGACGAGAATCTGATAACTCAAAGTGTAGTAAGCTGCAACAAGAGGTCTCTAGATTGAATCTGCTAATCACAGAGCTAAGATTTGAGAAGGAAATCTTGCAGTCCAAGATGAGAACGTTCACCAAATCTTCAAAGGACGCAAGAGATTGCATAAATAGTGTCAGAGATCCTTTTGTGATTTCAGGCATAGGTTACAACAATCAAGGCTCTCAGAATACAGCAAGCACATCCAAAGCTGTGAATTTTGTTCAAGCTAAAACTCCAATGGAGAAAGAGTTACTCTGTGACTCTGAAAATATAGTGAACAAAACAGCAATGACGGATAAAGGGAAGAAACCCCAATGCTCAACTGCAGGGAATAAGTCTGCATCTAAGACTTGGCTGCAGCAGAAGTTATCTGCTGCATGCAGCAAAAGGATGCAGCAACCAACAAAGTTGCAGCATAGAAGAATCTTTCCCACCGATACTAAGACCTACATGTCTAAATCTCAAGGAGGATATACTCCAGGGAAGTATGGTGGAAGACCACACTACAAGGGTGTTGGTAACACACATGTTTGTCGAGCACACACTTTTCATAAGCAGTTTTCCAAGATAACTGCATACAGCTCGAGAACCAACAAATCTTACAGTAGATCAATTACTGTTAAGAAAGTTTGGGTTCCCAAAGTAACTAACCCCAAAGGACCCGTATGGATATGGGTACCTAAATCTGTTTGAATTTGTTACAGGTTACAGTGCCAGGATGCAGCAGTGATGTATGGTATATCGACAGCGGCTGCTTAAGGCACATGATAGGCAATAAGGAAATGTTAAAAGACTTCCAAGAATGTAAATGACCTAAGGTCATATTTGGAGATGATTCCAAAGGAAGCACAAAAGGAAGCGGATGCCTAGTCAAGGGGAACATAAAGATCAAGGATGTATCCTACGTAAAGTGGCTTAGATACAATCTTCTAAGCATCAGTCAATTCTGTGACAAAGGATATACAGTGGAATTCAACCTCAACAAGTGCTTAATCAAGGACAGCACCACAAATGAAGTAAAGCTTACAAGAACAAGAAGAGGAAATATCTACCTAGCAGATTGGAATTCCTCCACTCAATCAACATGCTTCATAGTGAAAAGTCCACCGGAGCTGAGCTGGTTATGGCACAAATGATTAAGTCACCTGAACTTCAAGACTATCAACAAGCTAGCAAGAAAAGGCCTCGTGAGAGGATTACCAGATGTAGCTTACAAGAAAGAGAATGTCTATGGAGCGTGCCAAAAAGGAAAGCAAGTTAAAAGCTCTTTCAAGGATAAAATTCAGAAATCGTCTCACAGGATTCTAGATCTTCTACACATGGACCTCTTTGGACCAGTAGAACCAGTAAGCTTAAGTGGAAAGAAGTACTCCCTAGTAGTAGTGGATGACTACTCTAGATACACATGGACGATCTTTCTAGCAAAGAAGTCGGAAACTCAAGAAAAGCTACCTGGCCTCATGAAGAAAATTCAGAATGAAAAGAGCTTGAGCATAGTGAAGATAAGATCAGACAGAAGAACCAAGTTCACGAATAAGTTTATAGAGAAATTCTGTTCTGACAATGGTATTCGTCATGAATACTCTGCTGCAAGAACACCTCAACAAAACGGGGTTGCTGAAAGAAGGAATAGAACCCTCAAGGAAGCAGCAAGGACAATGATAGCAGAAGCAGAGATACCCAAGAGGTTTTGGGCTGAGGCAACTAATACTGCATGCTACACGCAGAACAGATGTCTAATCATCAAGGATCTTGACAAGGCACCGTATGAAATATGGAACGGTCATACACCAAACATTTCCTATCTATATATCTTTGGATGTAGGTGTTATATTCTCAACAATGGAAAGGAACATCTGAAAACTTTTGATGCTAAATCAGACGAAGGAGTATTTCTAGGATACTCTGCTGTAAGTAAAGCCTTCAGAGTGTTTAATAAGAGAACCCTGGTGGTAGAAGAATCTGTACATGTGGTGTTTGATGAACCACATTGTGACACAAAGAAGCTGGAAAAACCACCTGAAGAAACCTCTCCTAGAAAAGGGAATGTTGTACCATACATAGAAGGAGTTCTGCCTACAGAAGAGGAAAAAGAAGAAGAAGCTGCAACCTTGGATGCAACAGACATTCTTACAGCAGCAGAACCTCCTGCAATACAGCAATATGATGAGCAAAACACACCAACGCACGTTTTTGAGCCTGACAGGACATGGCTTAGAAATCATCCAAGAGATCTCATCATAGGAGATCCATCCATCGGTGTAAGGACAAGAAGATCCATCCCACATGAAGCAATGTTTGCATGCTTCATATCACAATCAGAGTCTAAGAATGTTGAAGAGGCACTGCAAGATAGCAACTGGGTACAAGCCATGCAAGAAGAATTAAATGGATTTGAGAGAAATCAAGTATGGCAAACAGTCGCTAGACCAACCCATCAAGGTGTAATTGGAACAAAGTGGGTGTTCAAGAACAAGCTAGATGAATCAGGAGTCGTTGTAAGAAACAAAGTAAGATTAGTTGCTAAAGGATACTGTCAGGAAGAAGGAATTGATTTTGATGAAACTTTTGCACCAGTGGCAAGGCTAGAAGCAATAAGAATTTTCTTAGCCTATGCAGCACATATGAATTTCAATGTCTATCAAATGGATGTTCAAAGCGCATTCCTGAATGGTCTCCTTACAGAGGAAGTATATGTTGAGCAACCTCCTGGTTTTGAGGATCAAGCAGAAGAGAAGGTGTTTCGATTACAAAAGGCCCTATATGGACTGAAGCAAGCACCAAGAGCTTGGTATGACACCTTATCTCTATATCTTCTGGAAAATGGTTTTCAGAAAGGAAGGATCGATAAAACGCTGTTTAGGATACAGGATGGAGAAAGTGTACTTCTTGTACAAATCTATGTGGATGATATTATCTTCGGATCCACAAACAAAGAGCTATGTGAGAAATTCTCCAACCTGATGCAGTCAAAATTCGAGATGGGTATGATGGGAGAATTAAGTTTCTTTCTCGAATTGCAAGTAAAACAGCTACCTACAGGAACCTTCATCAACCAAGTCAAGTATACGAAGGAGCTTATCAAGAAATTTGGCATGGAGAATGGAGCAGCAACGTCCGTTCCCATGTCCACATCTATAAGTCTTGACAAAGATGAAGATGGTAAAGATGTAGACATTACCAAGTACAGATGCCTCATTGGATCGTTGCTGTATCTCACAGTAAGTAGGCCTGATATTATGTTTGCAGTAGGAATCTGTGCTAGATTCCAAGCAGCACCGAAGGAATCACATCTTTTAGCAGTAAAAAGAGTGATCAAGTATCTAAAAGGAACTCAGGAAGTCGGCCTATGGTATCCTAAGGAATGAGGATTCAAGCTTAAAGGCTACTCTGACTCAGATTATGCAGGCTGCAAGATTGATAGAAAGAGTACAAGTGGGACGTGTCAATTTCTGGGAAATAGAATTGTCTCGTGGTTCTGTAGGAAGCAGACCTCAATTACAACCTCTACAGCAGAAGCAGAGTATGTTGCAGCAGGAAGTTGCTGTGCGCAGATTCTCTGGATACAGCAGCAACTTAGAGATTATGGGATAGAAGAAAAAGAGACGCCAATTCTCTGTGACAATACGAGCGCTATTGCAATTACCCATAATCCTATCTTTCACTCAAGAACAAAGCACATTGACATTCGTCATCACTTTATAAGAGATCATGTTGAGAAGAAAGATGTCGTGCTTGAAAAGGTTCACACAGATCTACAGCTTGCAGATATCCTTACAAAATCTTTGAGTGAATCTAGGTTTTCTATACTTCGTAACGAGCTGGGAATCCTTAAGTTGTGAAGAAAAAGAAAATGCAAGATCGCAGGGGGAACCTCTGCATGCTTGCAGGAAGCAGTAAAGATGGTACTGTAAGCTACGCGTCAATACAGCACTGGGTTCAGACAGCGCTGCAACCTACATTCTTACAGTACAGCAGTTATCGAAGAAATCAAGCAGCACCAGGTTACAACATTAATTTCAAAAGGAGTACTGATTGCTCTGCAACCTCGTACTAGAGTTGCTGCAACCTTAAAAAGGCATTTATTTAGGCGGCAAAGGGCATGTCTTTCAGCATTAAATACATGACTGCGGGTGTCAGGAAGTGGAAAAGGCGCTGACAGAGCTCACGCGCCAAGTAATTATTAGCGTCGATTTGACATCTCCGCTTTTTCCTGAGCCACTAAATCATTTCCCTGATTTATCTCAACCGTCAATCTCGCACGTCTCTTGAGAACTGCCATAAAGACCAAAACGTGCCATTTGAAATTCACTTTTCACTATCTTCAGAGAGAGAAACACTGTGATCGCAAGAAAATTTTATAAGTACAAAACCCTTGTCTCTTCTCTCTCTATCTCACAAAAATTTCATCAATGGCTGCCAGAAAGACTATTGTTCTTGATGGAAGAATGATCAACAGGGAAAACATCTTGGAGTCAGGGCTGTATGATAATACCCTGATCAAGAGGATTTTTGATGCTCTACAACAGACCCAAGTCCTAGGACTGTTGACCACCGTATATGCTGGCTTCTCCACGGAGTCAGTACAGAGGTTCTATGCCTACGCTAGGCAGGCGGAGGACAGGAACTGCATCCTGTTCCGGATGGATGCAGATGGAGAGGAACAGTCGCTGACCGTTAGGGATATCTCCACCACCTTCAGCATTTCGGCTGCAGGCTTGACCCCCAGCCAGTTGGCGACGTATGGGGAGGCATCGGCTTAAGAGATGTGGGATCTCTTTCGAGCAAGGGATGCAGAGGCTGAAATCAAGAGAAGCGCCCCCAAGAAGCTCTTCAAACCGGAGTTTGAACTTCTCCACGACATCTGTGCATACTCCATCAAAGGGAGGACAGGGAGTTATGACAAGTGCACAGATCTCCGGTTCCGGATCATGTCTGCCATCATGGCCAGAGAAAAGGTGAACTGGGCGAGGTTCATCATGAAGAGGCTGTGGGAGGAAGCAGAGAAGATAACGGAGCGTCGGAGCTACGGTATCACCATCTGCTCTCTGCTCTGCAAGCTTGGCCTTCAACTTGCAGCACCTGCCCCCATTCATCCTGGAAAGTATCTCGGGGAGAAGAAGAAGGGCAAGACCCAGCCGAAGGCTGCAGGAGCAGGAGTTGCGAGGAAGAAAACCAAAGACAAAAAGAGTGCAACTCTTGCTCTGCAAGATGAAGCTACTGTAAGCGGGGAAGATGCTGAAGAAGAGGATCCTTCGAGTCCTCTTCCTATTATCAAGAGGAGTTCAGGGAAGGTTGTACCTGAACTTGAATCCTCTTCCCCAGATGATGACGCACCTTTGGTGAGAAGGGCTCCACGCAGCAAGAGAGCTGCTGCTGCTGTTGGGGATGTGTCACATCAGTCCTCTATGGTTGTAGTTGACCTTGGGGATGAGTCACATCAGCCTCAAGAGCTATATCAGCACCGAGTCGAGCCAACTGAAGAAGAAGCTCGTCTACAAACAGAAGCTTCAGTGCTCGATCCCACCTTTCCGGCTGCTAGAAATATGCCGGCAGAGTACTCTCTTTAGAGAGAGATGCGGCTGTCTAAGGGGGAAATCCTGTTGAAGTGGAAGGATTTCCTGACAGTCGAGCAAGCTGTCCTGGAGTGGGCCAAATCAGAGGATATTCTGGCACTCCTGCAACCTGACTTTACAGCAAAGGTTCAAGAGCTTGATGGCTGCAGCGCTGCACAGGGAGCACAGGACAAGGGAAAGAGCAAGGCTCTTGCAGAATCCGACTCTGTAGAGCTGCCGATGAAAACAGCAGTGGAAGATGTGCATGTCTTCCTCGTCCCGGCTGCAGAGGCGGTAAGAAGGGGCGATGATGTCGCTTTTGCTCAAGAGCAAATCGACATCTTGGGAGTGGAGCAGGCTGAAGAAGCCATGCTGCATCTAGCGCTGCAACAAAGCTTGAAGGAAACAAGGATACAGCACACTCCAAGGAGGATGCGGGGAGAAGGCAGTTCAAGTTCAAATTAGATGAACTCCCCTGCATACGAGCAAGTAGTTGAGGGTCTCTCAAAGATTGTCACGCTGGATCGCTTGGAGGAGGAGGAAGCCCAACTACTGGATTATGGTGATTCCCCAGTGCGCGAAGAGGAAGATGCTGCCCAAGCAGACTCTGAGGGGGAACCATCTACCATAATCAGAAATGTCATCTCAGACATTTTTGAGATTGCCGATGAAGCATCTACGGAGGGAGTTGCAGAGGCGGTACTCCCTGCACTGGACGCAACAGCAGTGCAGCCAGCAACCACCCTTCAACAAGAAGGAGCTGCAGAGAAGAGTAGGGTGGAAGCTGAGATCCTAGCAGCAATAGAGGATACAGTGCTGAATACTGTGATCGCTGCAGGAAGCCATGCAGAGCTGCAAGAACCCATTCTTGCAGCAGAGGCTGTCGAAAAGGTTACAAGACCGGCCGAGGAGACGGGGTCCATTGAGAAGACCTCAGTGGAGGATGTTGTTCTGACAACACTCCCTGAGTGTGAGAAGACCTCAGGTGGGGAGGCTGTTCAGACAGTACCTACTGAGGATGTTGGAGTTGAAGTCGAGGTATCCCCAGTGCAGCTAGAGACACCTCGTGAGGAGGTTAATGCTGCAGTTGCTGCTAGCTCTCAAGAACCTTCAAAGGTTACTGCAGCGAAGGATACTGTGGACGCTAACATGTCGGATGCCGAATTCGCAAGATGGATGAAGGAACGGAATATTGCTGTTCATGGGCCAAAATCTGGCGGAGCAGTTCCTGTTCTAGTCTTATCCAGCGAAGAGGAGGCAGAAGAAGAAGAAGGAGATGAGCACCCATCCTCAAGCTCTACAAGCTCTCATACCAGCAAGGATGAGGTTGCTGCTGAAGTACCGAGGCAGGATACAGCACCAGTATGCCAAGAGGTGATTCCATTTGCTGCATCCGCTGCTGCCTCAACAAGAAGGAATTCAGGGCTGACTCTTGATGAATCTATCAACAGGGTCGAGACCGCTGTTAGACATCTGCTGCATGCTCTCCAGGAGCATGAGTCTATCATGCGCAACAGTCTCAAGGTCAGTGCCCAATTCCATACTGAAACCATGACAGGTTTGAAGAAGGACCTCGAAGTATTGCCTGATATGATCAAGTCGAATCTTGCTGAACATTCGAACAGGCTGTACTACGATCGGGTCAGGATGGAGAAGGAGTTGAAGGTTGAAGCTGCTCTGACACGCCAAGAGATCAGACAGTGTAAGCAGCATGCTGAAAATGCCTCAATCAGACTCAACTCTCACTCCAAAGTCCTGGAGTCACTTCTGGATCGCGTCTATGATCAATCCCAGAGAACCAGAAGTATGGACGACCGCCTGGGGAACCTGGAGCTGATTGTGGGAGAACTCAGGGACATCATGGTCCGAGCTTTCCCTCAGCATGTCGATGCTCCAGAGCCCGCCCCTGAACCGACCCGACGCCCACGATCAAGGGTGGTCCCAGCAGCCCCTGCTCAGCCCCCGGCTTTTGATGATGCCAAAAAGGGGGAAGGATTTGAAGATAAATACAGGAGCAAAGGGGCGGCTGAACCTGAAGAAGAGGAAGAAGATGATGACCAGCAACCTCTCAACAGGAGGAGAAGGAGGTCTGGATCATCCGCTGCGGCTGATATCCCTTCTCCGAAAAGATGGAGAAGAGATGATGATGGAGCTGGTGGAGCCGGTGCAGCTGCTGAAAGAAGATCTGCTGCAGGTTCTGCACACAGCAGAGCTGCAAGCAAGGATGCAGCACCGCCCAGCTATCATCATAAGAGAAGGGATGATAGCCAGCAGCAGGGCTCAAGGAAGAGGATGAGCGGGGACGAGTCTGAGAATTAAAGGCGCCAATATAAAGAAGCTACATATCCTAATGCCTGGATTCAAAGACTCGGTGTAATTGGTACTAGAAAAATATTTCCAAACAACTTCTACCAATTCCCTCCTCAAGAAATCCCTCGCCTTGACACTGAGAACATCTCTGTTGAAGTGTCCGTGTTGATGGATCAAAGGCCTGAAGGAGAAAACATGGCTTGGAGATTCGACATCTTCAAAGAAGTCAAACTGCCTTTTGATCGGAATCCAACATTTGAGGCGATCACCATTTTCAAATGATTAGAGTACCTCAGACACTTCAGAGAACTATGCAGGCAAGGCAAATTCAGCAAATATCATACTTGCAAGACTGCATTGAGAAGGTATGAACAGCTCGTTCTGGAAGGAAGCCTTGATATTCAACAGCTATACATTGACCGAGTCAAGGAAGGGCTGATTATACCGTACTGCGAGGACTTCTGGCTGAGATGGATTCAGATTCCTGTGATCAGACACAAGCTGGAAGAGTCCTACCAAGAGTCCACCAGGGACTGGTGGAAAGGATCAAGAAGAAGGGAAGGCCTTGAAAGGTTTGAACAAAGATCAGACGAATCAGCAAGTAAAAGGTCTTCGTTTTACTAAGCTGTATTCATATACCCTCTTATGATCCTTGTTGTTGTATTTTTGATATTGTAAAAATTTCTATCTCTTAAATGAAGAAATTTTTCTTTCTGCTCTGACCAAGTTCAACTCTAATGAACTCATGCATGTTGTTTATGTTTTCCTGTTGTGTTTGTTGAAAGGAATAGCATGATGCATCTCTGATGAATCCAGGATTAGATTTATTTATTCAAAGCTGTGCAAGCATGTAATCTGGATAAACTATATGAGTTAAAGTAAAATAAAACTTCTTTATGAACGAAATATTGTAAAGGTTTTGTCATCATCAAAAAGGGGGAAATTGTTGGGATTTCATTGTTTAGATTTTGATGAGACAAACCAACCATGTAATAGGAAGTTTTGACTACCCCATTTTCACATTGTTTAAGTGAATAAATAGACTAGAATTGAGTCTTGAGTCAAGGATTGAAATGGAGGTTAAAAGAGGATAAAGCTGCATCTAAGCTTTAAAGGAAGATATCACTGCAAGAAAGTAGGATACAGTATCGCTGCATAAAGGCAGGATACAGCATTGCTGCAAGAAGAAAGGAACAGCAAAGCATAAATAAGGCTGTACTTCAATACAGCAAAACAAGGAAGAACGGCGTGCAGCATCGCTGCATGAAAAGGATACAGGAGTACTGCTAGAACGATGATTACAGCAGCACTGCCAGATGATACTGCAAGCAGGTCTAAAATACAGCAGCACTGAAAGAATGCATCAACTGCACAAAGACCAAGGATACAGCGCAGACTTACAGGACAGTTAAGTAAATACAGCGCCAACTACAAGACGAAGTATCCTGCAAATCCCAGGAAGGATAAATGCAGTACGAGGAACGGAGATCCAAGCAGGGACAAAAGAGCCGTTCAAGAAAAAGTCAAAGAAGCAGACACGGAGCCAATAAGAAGATGCCACATGGACTGACGCACCGCAGAAAGCTACGAGCCGCAACTGCCGCATTAAATGCTTCGAAAGGAAAAGTCAAGTCGCATTAAATGCGAACCATACTTTGGCCAGGATATTTCAAATTCAAAAGAGGGATGTCTCCTTCAACGGACATCTTCTCCTACAAGTATAAATAGAGGTCGAGGAGAACTGAAGCTGGTTACTGATACTGTCACTGTTACTAAGAACTAAAATCCATACGTGAAAGTTTCAAGCTTACAAATTTCAAGCATTCAAACCAACAGTTTCAGTCACTCAACCTATCGAAGTGAAACAGAGTTCAAGCTGAAAGTTTCCCTACGGAATCAGAAGCTCACTTCGAAGCACAAGTTGAAGAAAACCTTTTTTATCCTTTTAACCTTGTTGCTGTGTGCTTAGGTTGTTTTAGTGGTGTCAAGCAGTTGATAGGAGAGATCCTTGCTGTTTGTTTTTAGTTGTCTAGAATTAGGCAACTTCCCTGTGTGGGAGTATAGAACCCTGTGTGGGTTAGTCTTTGAAGTTTGCAGTTGCTGTGTGTACGCTGGACTTCAGTAGGTGGTTAGCTTTGTAAGTTGATAGATTGTTAGGAGAGTCCTGTAAATCAATCCTGCTTAACAAAGTTCTTGCTCGAGGAGCAGTAGAGTGGACGTAGAAGGATTACACCACCTTCGAACCACTATAAGCCATAAGTGTTTTTATCGCTTTATTTATCTGTGCTTATTTTCTGCATATATCTATCTTTTCTCATCATAAAACGTTTGAAAGAAGCATTCTTGTGTAAAACAGCCTTGTGTTTAAAAGTATATTTCCGCTGCGTACAAAACTCCAGGTTACAGCGTGCAGCACTGCATTCTAGCGCTGCAAGCAGTAACCATCTATCGCTGCAAGCTCAAGTAACTTGCAGTGCAGAACGGTTGTTTTAAAGATTCTGAAAAATCGACCAAGGTTCATTCACCCCCCTCTGAACCTCGGACACCACTTTGGACCAACATGGCTGTTCGGGTAGAATCCCCAAAAAGACAACAAAGATACATCCGAACTCAGCTGCACTATATCGAACCACCGCTTTGCAAAAATCTCGTTCAAAAGAGAAATGAGGGAATCAGTGGGGGGAGTAGGATCGAGCTGGGTGGAGTTCTGAGCCCAAGGAAGAGAAAGGAGAGGTTGGTTCACTGGTTCCCTAACGAAAAAATAATATCTCTCCCAGGAACTGATTTTGTCATCCCCGGTAGATAAAAAAGTAGCTCGTCTTGCACCACTACGAGGGCTTAAATAAAAGCAAAAAGGGTTGGTATTCTTAAAAATAAAATAAGATCGAAAGCGATCTGGAGTGGGTTCGACTCCCATCCACTTACATACCATATAGAAAGAAACTATATAGTTAATGGAGTTCGGATGCAACTGGTTCGGGCAGATACCAAAAGCTGAACCTATAGCCAGGAAAAAAAAGGTGGATAGGCGGGACTAATCCTAGAGTAACGTGTTTAAGGAACCAGGTCTGATGACCCCGGGGAGCTCGGTGAGGTCGATCTTCAGGAGTTGGAATTACCATAGTATAACCCCTACTGTAAATGAACTAAGGAGAACAGTATGGGTGTGTGTAACTTTGGTTGAAGAAAAAACATCATCTATGGATTTCTTCTTGGATTTTTTAGGAAGATTCGACCTCGAAGAAGCAGATGCCATTGAAAATAAGATTAAGAGGAAGAGAAGAGGGGTACCTGAGATTAAAAGAAGGAATCTAGAGATTTGAGGGAGAAAAGCTCTGTTGATAAACGTCTATTATGAAATTTCGCAAAAAAACTGTTTGGATATAATGGAGGAGGTATATATAGAGAAGGGGTTTCTCAATTTTGGGGGGAAAAGTAAAAAAAACACGAACTTCTAGCATTTGGATGAGATGAAATCTAACGGCGGAAGACAAAAAGGTACTAAGCGGGAAAGGCGTTTTGTCACGTGTCGCACAAATAAAACTGCTGTAGTTGAAAAGACGTTTTGCCTCGAAAAAGAGCGTCAAATGGTTCGGTAACCGCTTTAGCGAACTCCCCTAGTGTATGTCGTAACATACACTACGAAAGGGGGGAGTACTGATGTGGTCGAACTAAATTTGATCGGGTTTTTACCCTGAAATCGAACTAGCCACAATTATTATATGGAACCTACGTTAAGACGTGCGAACTAAGTATATCTTGCGAACTACGTTAGACCGAAATGTAGCGATGAACTAAATAGTAAGAGAAGAGCGAACTGATCTCAACTGACCGCTATTTTCGCGGGTCAGTTATCCACATCCCTTATTTTTAGGGTAATCACGAGCTAATCCCTGATTTTCGGAGAACTCCTACTTCAACTACAATTAATTTCAGGGAGTATATATATCCTTGTTATGTTTACTTTTACACACACAATTCACAAAATATACACACATAATATTTGAGAGATTTCGCAGCAATTCGACTGACTTGAGCGTCGGAGTCCCATCGTCGGGAATCCCTCCCGGTGTCTGTTTTGCAGGTTTTGGATCCAAGGTTTCGAGTTTTTAATCCGAGAAGAAGAACGTTGAATCGGAGAAATATCACATGTACTCACCAAAATCAACTCGTTTGTTTCATCTTCATCTATACCAAGTATATCCTCATTCATTCTCTCATACTGTCATGTATATCCATGTATATTTTCACCCAATTTTTCACACCAAAATCAACTCTATTTGTTTCATCTTCATCTATACCAAGTATATTCTCATTTATTCTCTCATACTGTCATGTATATCCATGTATATTCTCACCCAATTTTTCACCTACGTCTTCCCACCCAATTTTTCATTTTACTTCCACACCCCCTCTAACATATTCCAAAAGACCAACATTTTTCATGTATACCCTCATCAATTCTATCATGTATATCCTCACCTTTTTCACTTATGTCTTCTCCACCCAATTTTTCATTTTGCTCAATCTCAGGTTCCACAGCCCCTCTAATATATTCCAAAACCCCCCAACAGTTTTCAAAATAGAAGTATGACCATGATCATCTACAATAAATCGAGTTGGATTATCCTCAAAATATAATGGAATGATGAATATCCCAACATATTCTTTCAACACTCTTAGCAAATCTAAATCTGTTTTAATAACTATTAGAGTCTTCTTTGAAACCACCTCAAGCTTGCAATTATACACAGTAACTAAAGCAGTGTTACCATTAGCTTTTGAATATATATCTATTCTAGACAACAACACAGTAAGTGAAGCTGTTTTACCATTAACTTTTGAATATATATCTACTCTAGATAACAAGCTTGCAACTATACATAGTAACTGAAGCTGTTTTACCATTATCTTTTGAATATATATCTACTTCAAACTCTAGATAACATGTTGCAACTATACACAGTAACTTTAACTAAAGTTGTTTTACCATTAGCTTTTGAATATATATCTACTTCAACCTCTAGATAATATAATTTATCGCTTGCAACTATACATAATAACTTGCAACTATACACAGTAACTGAAGCTGTTTTACCATTAGCTTTTGAATATATATCTACCCTAGATAACATAATTTATCTCTATCATCATGCGGGATAGCCATTCTCCATCCCAAAATATTTAATATTGGGCAGTTCTCACACAATTTCACCACCCACATTCACAGCATCTATTATCCTACAACAATAAAATAATAAAAATAATAATGAGTGTGGGGCCAAAATAATAAAATACAATTATCAAAGAAAATTTTCTAAACTAACACTAAATATAGCAGACAATGACAATTAAAATAATAAATACTTTAAAAATATTTATTCAAAAATAAGAAATTATATCTTCAAATCTATTAATATATCGACAAATATTGGGAATATAAATCTTATACCACATGTGGAAGATATAGAATATTAATCTTATACCAAACGTGGAAGACATAGAAAATAAAAATCATCAAAAAATATAAAAATGAAATTAGAGAACAAACGAATATAATCAACCTAATAAGTTAACTAAACCATGAACCTCAAATCTTTCTTCTTCTTTCTTTATTATTATTATTTTTTTATTTTTGGAAATTTAACTCCAACAAAACCAACCCTATTAACAAATTATTAACATACTGAATTTATAAAACCCATACAAAAAATAATAGAGAGAAATTTAAAACATCCTTATACTCGGATTCTCTTTTTACCAGAAATCATGATCGTAGTAAATTTATACTTGTTTTTTTACTTCAAGCAAATTTCTCCAAGAAATCGATCGATTTTAACATTTCATATGGATTTTTGGAATAATTGTTTCGGAGAAAAACTGTAACAAGCGAAATAAAATTCAACTATATAAAATGTCTCAAAAATTTTCTACAATTAAAATGAGATGTATAATAATAATAATAATAATAATAATAATAAATTTATTACACAAATAAAATGGAAAAGAAATAAAAGAAATAAAAAATTTACATATATAGATATATACATATACGCACCCAATGCATACATCTAAGTATAATATATACAATTATTCTTATTTATATATATATATGTATATAAGTATACATTATATATATTATCTTATTATATGTATATATATATATATATATGACAAATAAGGGAATGAAGTTTGAGTTTTGGATTGAAAAGTCAACAAAGGTGGCTTACTCTCTCTCCATAAGAAATGATACACTTTCTCTCTCTTCTACACTCTCTCACCCACGTCTCTCTTTCTTCTTCTCACCAAGTTTGCTTCTCTTTTTCCTTTTTCCATCTTATCTCTTCCCTTATTTTCTTTTCCCTCTGCGTGCACTTGTGGAGCTGTGTTGATGGGTGTGTGGTTATTGAGTTGAGAAGGGGAAAGATCGAGGCTTCCGGCGTTGGACGGGATGGTGGCCGGTGCTCGTTTCTACCGGCAACTGGAGATGGTCGAGCCATCATGGGGGCAGTGGTGTTGCTGCTGAATATTTATGTGTGTTGATGGGTTTATGTGCGTGGGTATGAGGATTTTGTGTTCGATGGTGGGAATGGCCGGCGATATGGTGTCGCCGGCAGCAAGGAGCGGTGGTGCGAAGGGCAGCGAACGGCGGCTGGGCTGGAGGGCGGCTGGGCTGCTGCAAAGTTGCTGTGTGTGGCTATGAGCTTGTGTATAAGGGTGTGTATATATATGTATGTATTTGTGCTGGGTGTTGGGGGGGAGATTGTGGTAATGGCATTCTTAGTAATTTTGTTTGAATTCTAAGGGTAATTCACAATTTAAATGTTGCTGGAAATTTTGAAAATTAAGTATAGTAATTTCTGAAATTTTATAATTAAGCTTTAGATAATTAAAGCATGCTTTAAGGCTTAATTCATGTATAATGATCAAGGAAATATGGAAACTAATTAAATTACATAATTTTCTTGAATAATTGATTATGATATATATATTATTTGCTTAATAAATTATGGAATTTTAATGATATGTTTGTAGTTAATATTAACTTATATATATATTGGAATTATGAATGTTGTTATATACTTAATAAGAATTTTTACCATGAAACAAAAATCGAACTTTAATTAATTGATAAAGATAAGTTATAAATTTAATTTTTATAAATTATGCTTTAAGTATCATAATTAGGTAGATAAATATCGGACTTTGAATTTAATAAAATGATATAGATGTTTTCTTAGAATTTGAAGATATTATAAGTTTCTTATTATAATTATTGAATTCATAGAAAAATAACGTTTTTAATTTTCGAACATATTGAATTTATAACTATTATTTCATTGGTAAATAAAATTTGATAAATAAGATGAGTTTTAATTAAATGATAAAGAAAGATAATATAAATTAAATTATATTGCTTGAATTTATTTATATGATTAATTAGGGTATAATTTATAGATTTTATTTAATTAATTAAGAAAGTATAGCTTAAGCTAAATTTTTGGAATTTAGTGTTATTGCATTATTTATTATAAATTTTAACTAAAGATTTATTTGGAATTATAAGTTAAATCTATGTTTCGCAAGATTGTTTTTGAGACTAAAAATTATAAATTTATAAATATTATGCTAATTAAATGAATTTTACGATTTAATTATTATTTCTAATTTAAGGATAAATAACCCTAAATTCATATTTATTTTAATCCGAATTATTAATTTCGAATCAAACTTTATAGATTATAAATTATATATGGAATTATAAAATAGGTTATATTTAATTACAAATTAGGGTTTACCTTAAAAATGTTATTTTAATTAATTCGATGATAATTCGATTAGAGTCTAAGTCGAACCCTTATATTTGTAGACGATACGCCGGAGTTTTCGCCGTAGATGGTTTGGGAATCTAGAAGATTTTTGACCAGCTGTTCTACAGGTGGGGAAAAGTGCTAAGTCGGTATTTATATTCCTTTCAAAATATTTAAATTACGGATTTTATTATGCTATATGAAATGTGTTGGGTTTATGTGCTGAATATATAAAATGTTATTATATGATGAAGGTGAATCTTATTCTATGTGAAACGCGTCATATTGAAGTGCCTATGAATAAACGTGCTATGACGTATGATGACTTGAAAGTTGGTGTTTTGTTCAGTACATGTGCTTCTATGTGTATGTTTGATATGTGAATTTTATTATGTGATTGTGATGAAATTATGTGTGCATGTGCATGCGTATGCAAGGCGGCTAGGGCCGTATATGACGGCTGATCACCGTATTATGACGGGTAATACCCGTAAAGAATATGTTTTCATGGCGGCTGTGGACCGCAAAATGCTTTCATGACGGCTAAGTACCGTAATGACGGTTAATAACCGTAAAGAAATGTTTTCACGGCGGCTAAGAACCGCAAAATGCTTTCATGACGGCTAAGCACCGTAACTATGTGAAAATTGATGATTGAATGTGAATGATGGATTATATGTTTCCATAGCGGCTGAAAACCGCATATGTTGCAAGACGGTTAAAAACCGTAAATGTGGGAATGAAAGTGACATGTTTGAAGATGAATGATGTTGATTGTGAAGAATGCTTATATTTGAATTAATTATAAGTCATGTGATGGATGCTTACATTATAAAGTGATCTATTTTTCTACGATTTTTATTAAAATACAAACGTTTTACGAAAATCTGTTATATGTAATAAAATGGTGTTTTGGTGTATGTATAAAATCTTTTGAAATTATTTTATATCCTCCCGAGTTTCCCTAACCCACTGAGTGTATTTCAAACACTCACCCCTCTTTTAAAATGTTTTTCAGTTTAGGGATTTTTAAGGCGTGGAGTGCGAGTGGTGGATGCTGGTAGCCGATGAGCAAAGGTTAAAGAACCTTTTTATTTTAAAATGATTAATTTCATGTATTTAAGGAATGTATGTTTTATAATTATTCAGAATTTTATTTATCTTTGTTCTATTTAAAGAGTGAATTTCTTTTGAAGAGGAAATTTTTTTTAGTGAGTAACGTCTCGATTAAGATTTATTTACAAAAGAATCGGGGCTAAGATTTATTTACAAAAGAATCGGGGCGTTACAAAAACACTTGTTACACTTACGCGCTCTCCTCTCTCCAATGAACCGTATTTTTTGAGAATAAAATCAGCAGTCCAATTATTTGTATGGAGGATATAACGGGAAATAAGGGTGAAAATTAATACTGTTGGCTCTCTTTAAAAAAATTGAAGCGTCAACTACATTTAACAAATTATAAAAAGATTTCACATAATTTTTAAAATACAAAACATAATTTTTAAAATACAAAAGGATTTTATACCGAATTTTGAAATATGACAAGTATCACGTAATTATCCCCACCTTAAATTAAAAGAACGAAAAAAGAAAAGAAAAAATACCTGTTCCATATAATATTTATCCCTTCATACACTAATGAAGATTCGTGAGACATCCTTTTATCCGAGGGATGCATGGCAGGTCCCCTTTAATTGATTGGACACAAGGAATTAATTTATGCAATACTATCAAGGATCCTTACATCTCAAGAATTAATGAATCAGATGTGGACCCAATCTTTATTTACTTAATTTTCCACCAGCTAATCACATGATCATTGTGTTGTATAATTTGCATTTTTTAACATTTATAATTCCATTTATGAGAAATTAATCTTTGATTTGTTGGGTGATGAGTCAAATAAAATTATATTCATATAATCTTATTCTACTCTTCAATTTTTTATTTTCTAATTTTAGAGTTTAATTTGATTTATCTGTTAACAGTTGTAAGATTGGATATAGATAAATATTAAAGTTGATTCAAAGTCATTGCTGGGCTGGACTAATGATCCTGGTCATGGGGTTTGGAAAGGCAATTTGTCTTCATCTATCCTAAAGGAGAAGTAATTGAATCACTGATTGTTCATTCCACTTTTCCTTCGTATCATTATTCCTTAAATTACATGTGTATGCACTACAAAGTGAACTCGACTCCACCCATCATTTTCCAGACAAATTCAATGTCCTAACAGTGTTCATATAAGGAAATCATTTTGTCTGTGGCTTGGTTTTGAAAAACAAAACTATCATTGCATTTTCACTCTAATTTGATAAAACATTTTAAAATTTATGATTGCCAGTGGAATACTCTCTCTCTCTCTCAACAAAGAAATTCTTACATCCGCTAATGTAGACAACATTTCTAAGAAATACCATACCCGGTCCATACCCCTCGGCTCCTCCATCCAATTAAAAAAGTATTAGTTAAACGAAAATTAAAATTAAACAAGTAATACTTTTTTAAGTTTATAAGATACTAGTTTTTTTTATTATGTAATACTCATAACTAATTATAATTTTGATAAATAATATTATATAGTATATGTATATAGTACAAAAGTATTATCCGATATATAGAAAAAGTACCTAATATAGATAGAAAAATATTACATGTTTCACGAATCACAAGTGAGGGAATAAAATATGATTCACATGTTTTTCAAGGTTCGACCTGTCTCATGGATCTCATAATACAAAAGTATTACTTCATATACATAAAAATATTACCTAATACACATAAAAGTATTACATGTTTTATGTTGGATCTCATAATATAAATGTATTCCTAGTATATAGTAGTATTATCTAATACCACAAAAGTATTACATATTTTTTATTTTGTATCTATGAAATGAAATTTTTGAGAAAGTCTTATATAAGACTTAGAGGGTGTTTGAGTGATCTTATATGCTCATTAAAAAAGTTTATAAGATGTTTAAGAGCTCTTCTTAGAAGTGTTTGGTTAAATTTTTTATCATTGAAATTACACGAATATCATTACTAACATCTTATAAGCTTCACTATCCAAACACTTCAATAACTTATTTCTTACTTAAATTAAACATCTTATAAACTCTTAAAACATTTTATAAGATGCAAGAGCTTATATGCTCTAAAAATAAGTTTAGTCCAACAACCCTAAGATATAAAGAGCTTATAAGCATATAAGTAATCTATGATATGAATCATAGTCTTTCAATCGAAGAGATATTTCATCAATTCCCGCCTTTGCCTTTTTTGAAAAGTTGGGTGTTCCCAACTTATTTTTTAAACGAAATTTTACTTTTCATAAACACCTTCAAATTTGATCGATTAAATTACACAATTATCCTTATTAAAGCTAGATCATCTTATTTATCAAAATACATCAACAACTTATTTTTAAATTAAAAATAAACATCTTATAAACTCTAAAAATATTTTATAAGATGTAAAAACTTATAAGATTTAAAAATAAATTTAGCGAAACACCTCTTCCTCTCCAAAATATAATTGGTAATATTTCAAATCACATTTTTCCACCCGTAAAGAAAGTGGTGATCTCCAAATTGACACCGCGAAACTAAAACTTTGAATTTTAGTCATTATACCCTTTTTAGAAATATTATAGAAATCGAAAGTGTTGTAGACTTTGATTCGATAGTTAAAACTAAATTAGTTTGATATTGAAGGCATAATTAAGTTCGAAGAATGTTCATTAGAAGAAAGTTCTGAACAAAAAAACTAAATGCAATCATCGTAGAGGTGTATCGCCATGTGAGTGTGGCACCAACGGCCCGAATACAATCAAATTTGTTCGAGCCCAAATAAATGGCCCATTTCTATTAATGATTGGCCCGAATGAACAAACACTACAAATCAATTATCCTCTCCAACTCATATATAAACTAAAAAAATAAAACTTCAAAAACTAACCAAGAGGATCTAACAGTAACCAATTATTTATACAAGAAAATTGTATGAATTCGTGTATGGTTCAAAATCTTAAAAACTAAGACTTAATAACCAAATACTCATTAGCATACTTTGATTGACTTTTGAACAACACTTTTCAGTCAACAACTTCTCTATCACTAGTTGCACATTTTGTCCATAAATTGACTAACTTGTGTAAAAAGAAACATACTTGAATAATTAAACAAATTTATAAATGATAACTTAATTTTTTTTAAATTGAAATCAATTCTATAAACAATGTTAACCTCCATTCCCATTACAATTTTTCCAATTAACTCACAACATGCCTTTATTCCACATATGAAACAATGCATTATCCGTAGAATTTATTACAAGTAGATCACTCCTGAATCTGATTAAATTCAATAGATTTAATTAGAAAATAATACATAGAAGTAAACGTGTGTAGTATAATTATAAACAATAATTATCTATAGACACCATTATTAGTGTATTCACCACACTTATAGCAAAACAATTCATTGTATTCTAAGTTCAATTTCTTTAAAGTAGTACCAGCAACCATTTAGGTGATGACCTTAACAATCATCCAAAATAACTAAAAGGTATCAAATTGAAAAACATAAAACATCCTGAAATATTATAATCAACATGACATAACATTTAATTAATAGTTTACTGAACAAGATTGTTTCAACTTCACGGACTTGTCCGCTCTCCAATTCAACATTAATCGAACTTCCTTCTAATTCACAGATAGAAGGGATGAATCTAGGTTCATCAAATACAACACCCAAAACTATTATGAATTTAACTTTTATGAACTTGAAGGGTGAATTGTATAACATTGGAATTAACGTATGAGATTAATGTGGTAATAAACTTTTAACTTTCATGAAAGTCGGAAATCTCTTCATCGTCCTTATTGACAATAACTTTAGTGGCATAAAATGTATTTGTAGCATATATATTTTCTAACAAACATTATTTATTAAACAATTGATCAGAAAATTTATATATAATAATGTCACAAAGTTATTATATAAGTGAGAGAAGGATTAAAAAATACATATTTACAAGACCGACAAAGTTGAAGAACAACAATTGACCGCACTGTCGTGACACGATTAAATAGATATGAAAATAGTGCATTTAATCACATCAAATAACATAAAATCCCAAATTAATTCACAATAAAATGCACTTATTTTTTACCTATCAAAAATTATTGGTTCTACAATCAATTTCTTAACATATATGACTTCCATTCCAAAATATGTGTTTGGAAATATAAGTTCAAATTTTGATAAGACAAAACAAAGTGTAATGATGAGTTGGTTTTATACCAATTAATTGAGTTTCTTTGCACTCACTTTTGTTTGTTTGTCAAACATCTTGTTCGTTTTCTTATTAATTTTTTGTATTTTTCATCTTTAGGAGTTCGTGTGGAAGAATTGGTGAGAAATGCTTGAAGTTGGTGGAAAACAAGAGCAAAAATACATAAAAGCTAAAAGGAGAGGTCAAGATTTCAAAAGAGGCAAAAATATGAAGAAATAACAAAAGGGGGAAGAACTTGTCAGGGACCGCAGTCAAGTCTTTCTGAGACCGCAGTCCAGCGCACATATTTGGACGCGTCAAACTCATTTTTTAGCTAGTTTTTATGCTCTTTTTCGTAAATTCTCCTTTTAATATTTAAGGGCAAACTCAAAAATATTTTTAGGGATATGGACATAATTCCAAACGCTAGTTTAGATTTTCCTCTCGAAAATCTTATTTTGGGAGAATCATTGATTGAAGGAGATTTTAAGCAAAAATTTAAGATTGTTAGCACACGGTTGAAAGAGATGATCAATCTCTTCATCCTTTTTGTTGGTAATTGCTAAATTTGAAGGGAAAAAACTCTTAATTTATATAGTTATCTATTTTCATGAATATTGTGATTAATATATTTAATATATTTTTCACAATTATGAGTAGCTAATTCTTTTGTATGGGTTTTAGTTTGAATTAACTCATACTATGTTTTGATGATATCAATTATTGAGGAGTTTGAGATTATTTCCTATTTATTGGACTTGAATGCTAATGATCTTTGATTATGCATGATTGAATAACAATCGTTGTTTGTAATTTCAGACAATACAAATAATTATAGGTGCTGATGATCAGACCTAATTCCTAATTTGGCTTGATAAATAGGTGTCTAGGTTAAAATACCATTGATTTGGATTTATCTAAATGATTCTTAAGTCCTTGTTTATATTTTAATCCTTTAATGAGTGAATTTATCAATGAGTGAGTTAATAGATTATAAGTTTAGAATCTCCCATCATCAAACAAAATTCTATAATTTTAGTGGATGAATCAATAATAGAACTTGGTTTTGAATGTCTAAGATACAGTAATTCATCATATGAGTAAACGAAACTGAAATTCCCATATATTTTCACTTCATTATTTTGCTTTGTTTGCTAATCTTTTCTATTGAAATAATTTAGGTTAGTTCTTAAAATCAATCTTAAACATCATTTTTATTGCTTTAGTATTTACAAGTAATATAGTTTTATAGTGGAGGAATAATTTACTAACACGACGAGTTCTTGAGAGATCGACCTCGGAGTAAACTTATCAACTCTACACTTGATTTGTACACTTACGAGAATTAAATTTGATTCATCAAGTTTTCGGCGTCGTTGTTGGGGACTTGATGTTTAAATTATTTAATTATTTTACTTAATTACTTGTTTCAAAAAGTTTCTTTAGATCATCAGTTTTTATATGTTTTATTTTCTTCTTCTTACCTTCTAATTATTCTTATAGATAAATGCATGGTAGACGATCTCTACATTCAAAGTTAGCATCTTTCCACAATAACGTTTACCGTATAAGAACAATTTTAAGAAAAGAAACAAGAGAACAATTGATGTAAATGACAGAAGATCAAAAAAACATAATTAATGGTGAAAACGCCTAAGTGAATAATCAGGCGCAAACGCCACAAGTGATGAGTGATTTCACAAAGTCAATGATAGGGCCTTATACTTCGTGCATAGTGGTGTAGCTCGAAGCAAAGAATTATGATCTGAAACTGATTCATTACCAGATGTTACCTTTTTTTCATGGCCTACCACATGAGGATCCCCTATCATTTATTAGGGAGTTCTATGTAGTAGTGTCTACATTTCCACTGGCCGGATTAACTGAATATCAATTTAGAAGGAGAGTTTTTTCCTATACGATGAAAGATAGAGCTAAGAGTTGGTTGACGACTCTTCTTAAAGGATCTTTAGTTACTTGGAATGATGTGTCTGAGAGGTTCATGACCAAATACTAGTCTCAAGCAGAAACGACATCTTTGAGAAAGTAGATAGCTGAATTTTCACAGTTTGATGGAAAGCCATTCCATGAAGCATGTGAGAGATTTAAAATGATCCAAATACAGTGCCAACATCATGGATACCAATTATATTTGATGAATTAATTTTTCTATGACTCGTTGACACCTCATCGCCAATTCATGGTGGATAACACTGCTAGAAGAGCTATTTTAAAGAAGATCCCCAATGAGACTTACGAGATTTTCGAGATGTTGTGAAGAAATTCTTAACAAAAGAGTGTTAAAGGAAAGCCAGCCGTAGTAAATGTGGTTCAAGGGATGTCAAGGATTTCATCTCAGCAACTAGGTCCCATTGTTCTTGAGATGATGAAGGAGATTAAGAAAATCAAATTATCAGGAATTACAAAACCAACGAATGAAGTATGGTCCATTTACAGCAATTATGGTCATGGAGCAACTACTTGCAAGCTAGCCATGGATGACGAACCTACTTTTGGAGATGAACAAGCTATGTAGGCCACGGGACAGAGGGTTGGAAAGCCAGAATGACAGAAAAGAAGATGCCACAATGGTAGTAATACAAATGCCAGGAATAATTTAAATACGGAATAATTTAAATACCAACACTTATCATCCTGAACTGCACAATCATCCGAACTTCTCATGGAGGAACAACAACCCCCAACCATATGGCACTAATTTAATTCAATATCAGAATCAAAGTGAGTAAAGTAATCAACTGAGGATACAGTGTGGACGAAAGCTTGAATGCATTATTCAAGTTTATCAAACAAATCAAGAAACAATAGAGGTTTGATTCTCTAGAGACCTCACAAAGGAAGATGAAAGCTCAAATAGTACAGGAACGAAAGATTCAAATGAACATGATGACAAGATGGAAAAAAAAGAAGAAAACTGAAAATTCTCTATCTGATACAACACCAAATCAAGGAAAAGAACATGGAGAGCCTAAATCAACCACATTGCATAGATCATTAGATCCGTATGGCCATCAGTTCCATTCCCAAATCATCTAAAAGATATTAAACGAGATAAACAATATTCAACTATTTATAATATGTTTTCCAAAGTGAATATTAATCTACCTCTTTGGGATCTTATCAGGAATGTTCCTACATATGAAAAATCTTCAAGGAGCTTTGCACCAACAATATGAATTATGAGAAGGAAGAAAAATCATTGGTCCTAAAAACTACAAGCGTACTAGTTGGTTTATCCAGTAAGATGAAAAACCCTTGAAGTTTCACTATTTGCATCACTATGGGAAACCAAAAGGTTACACGAGCCATGCTTGACTTGGGAGCTAGTATCAACTTGATGACATACTCCACATACAAGGAAATGAATTTGAAGGGAATGAAACCAATGACTATGACCGTGTAGTTAGCTGATACTAGCGAAGTGAACAAAAGGAATAGTGGAGGACTTGTTGGTTCAAGTGGAGAAGTTTATCGTTCTTGTGGATTTTGTAATACTTGATGTAGAAGAGGACCCAACTCTTGGAAAAGAGCATATCATCTTTCTTGGTAGACCGTTTATGGCTATAACCAAGACAAATATTGATGTATGCAATATGAAATTGAAGATGGAAGTTTTAAGCGAGACCATTAAGGTGAACGCACTCAAGAGCATTTTAAAGTGAATAGACAAATAGTGAAGTCATATGTGGAGCATTTATTGAAAAAAATGACATCAAGTGCATCGATGTCTATGATCTTCACATTGAAGAGTCGAGCTAATGGCTATATACAAGCGCTACTTTGGAGGCAACCCAGAAGTAGTAGGTAGGTTTGATTTTCTATTTTTTATGTGTGTTTTAGAGTCTTGTGGTTTGGGAATTCGGACTGCAATCCATTATGTTTATATAAATCCTTGGTGACTACGATCATATTACTTTAACCGTGGTCAATCTTAATCTAGACAAATCCCTGATGTCCGCGGTCACATAATAACTGCGATCTATGTTGCTTTGACAAAAATTACAAAAAACTCTGGTGTCTATGGTCATAGACCTCCAGATCGTGGTCCGTCCCCTATGAAAAAAAAAAGATCGAAAATTTATGCTCAAAGAGAAGCATATTATCTCCCTCTCAAACCTTTTTTTTAACCCAAAGAACACCAATCTATCACCACCTTTATCATACCAACCGCACCATCATAGCTGCCACCATACCATCACCACAATCATCATCGTCGGTGGTGAAACTCTCTTTTTCTCTAGCTCCTTATCTCTATTCAAGTACAGGGTATCCTCTAACCCTAACTTTTATTTTTTTATGTTTGCCATGTCTCTACTTAGTTAGAGTGGATTTTTTATCTTCTTCCACCTTATTTATGGATTTTTGGTTTTATTTGTCATACTTTCTTTCACGAGAAATATTGTTTATTTTTGTGTTAAATCCGAAATTGAAGAGGCTATATGCTTGATTGATGTTTTTTGGGGTTGATGAGTTCAATTTTGGTTTTGAAAGTGGCTTAGATGATAAATTTTGAATTCAACAAAAGGCTTGATTACTAATGTCCATAAGGTGTTCGATAAAGTGCTTGATAGAGTTCATTTTGTTGGTTCTACTTCTTCACTTTGCACACGTGATGTTTTTGTCTTTGTGATTAAATATCATGAATATTGGTATTATTATCATGTTTAGAATCACTCCAAAGCATGTGTTGATCTCATTGGTGAACTTATTTATGATGCGGTCAAACCCAGTTCTTATTGAGATTTGGGGGAGAGTGAATGATGTTTTGAAATTGTTTGACAACATGGTTAGTTGTGTTCATTTATCTTCCTCTAACATTCTTTTTTTAGGTACCAATGGTTCAAAACTCCATTTCAAAGTATAGAAAGATGAGATGGTATGTAGGAGAGTCAATACATATGATTGAGAGTATGAATCTTGAATTAAGTGTTGTTGGGATTTCAGTATATAGATTTTGATGAGACAAACCACATATGTAATAGGAAGTTTGAGTACCCCATTTTTCAAAATGTTTATATGAAACCATAGATTAGGAATTGAGTCTATAGTTATAGATTCAGAAAGATGGAGGAGCTCAATAAGACCATGCTGCATCGAGAATATGAAAGTATGAAGACACTGCAAGAAGTGGATGCAGTAATATAGCAAGTAAGAAAGAACGGCAAGAAGCGCCACTGCAAGTAGAAGATACAGGTTGTAGGAAGAAGTTACTGTAACACAGCTGTAAGAAGAAGAGATACTACGCTGCAAGAAGTGGTTACAAGAACATTGCAAGAATAAAATACAACAGTACTGTATGAAAGAAGTGCTGCAAGCTGGTCAAGGATATAGAGTAGAAGCAATAACTTGTTGTATACTCAACAAACCTCATCTATGTTAAATAGAATCAACATCCTGCAATCTGAAGAAGGATAAATGCAGTACGAGAAATGAAGAACGAAACAAGTATAATTTGAGCTGTTTGAGAGAAGATCAAAGTTGCAGATATGGAGCCAATGCAAAGACGACACGTGGCCTAACGGGCTGCAGAAAGCTGCGAGCCGCAACCACCGCATTAAATGCTCTGAGAAGAAAAGTCAACGTGCATTAAATACAAGCCATGCCTTTGATCAGTATACATATATTCAAATGAGAGATATCTTCTTCAACGGATATCTTTCTACAAGTATAAATAGAGGTCGAGCTACACTGAAATAGACAACTGATGAACTGAAAAACTGAACGATAAAGTATTCAAAGCTACATTCTCGAACCATTTTACAGTCTCAGTCACTCGACCTAAGTGAAGTGAACGAGTTCAAGCTAATAGATCCAAAGAAGGATTCAGAGGCTCACTTCACCGCACCAGTTGAAGAACCTTTTTATATACATTAACCTTGTTGCTGTGAGCTTAGGTTATTTTAGGTGTTGGACAGTTGATAGGATTTATCCTTACCGTTTGTATAGTTGTCTAGGTGATAGGTAATTTTCCTATGTGGGAGTGTGAAATCCTACTTGGGTTTGCCTTTAGAACTTGCAGTTGCTGTGTATACACCGGGTTCTAGTAGGTGTTAACTCGTTAGGTTGATAGATTGTTAGGAGAGTCCTGTAAATCAATCTTGCTTAACGAAGTTCCTACTCGAGGTAGCAATAGAGTGGACGTAGAAGGATTACACCACCTTCGAAACACTATAAGCTATAAATATTTTTATTGCTTTATATATTTGTACTACATTCTATATATCTATCTTGTCATAAGTATAAAACCATCATAAAAGGAAAAACATATTTGAGAAAACAAGCCTTGTGTAAAAAGATATTTTCTGCTGCGTTAAAACTCTAAGTTACAACGTGCAACCCTGCATTCTAGTGTTGTAAGCAGTAAATGCTTGTGCTGTAAGTTCAAGTAACTTACAGAATAGTAAGTTTAAAAGAAATTTCAAAAAATGACCAAGGTTCATTCACCCCCCTCTGAACTCGGACACCACTTGGGACTAACAAGTGGTATCTAAGCAAGTTGGGTTAAAAGCCAACTTATCTGGTCACCTACCCAGATCCACACAAGTCTCGTTATTTTCTCTTTGTCTTTTGAAAAATCTCATTCTTTCAACATATTATGGATTCTTTCAATCACAAGTTGTCTATGTTTTCCATAGAAGAATGTGATGACTGAAAAATCAGAATGCAGACACATCTTTCAACGATGAATAATGAGATGTGGACGGTCATCACGGAAGGACCGATTATTCCTACGAAGGTGAATCCTTTACTCGGAAGAGATATGGAGGAAGAAACATCTCTGCCACCTAACTTTCTGATCAAGCCAAGACATGAGTGGAACAATGAAGATAAGAAGAGAGCCAACCTGGACAATATGGCCAAAACGCTCTATTCATCACCTTGGATAAAGATACCTTCAGCAGGGTCAAGACATGCAGAACATTGAAGGAGATATGGGAAAAGTTGGAGCAGATATGTGAGGGCACAGAACTCAGCAAGGATAACAAGATCTCCAATGCCACCCAACTATTTGAGCTGTTCGAGATCAAGAATGAAGAGACTCTAGAGTAACTAGACTTGAGATTCACTTTGATAGTGAATGAACTTGAGACTCTGGGCAAGCACTACACACAAAAGGAGAAAAATATGAAAGTGCTGAGAGTCCAACCAGTGGAGTGGGACAACAAGACCACCGCTATAAGAGTGTCTATGGATTTAAAGTACATGAGTATATTCGACCTCTTCTCTGACCTCAAAGCCTTCGAATATGACATAAATAGAAGGGAAAATGAGGCCAAAAAATCGAGTTCAAAGGTCATTGCACTGACTGCAAGAAGCATGAAGGATACAGCAACTGCAAGTTGCAGCAAGCAGTCAGAAGTTACAGCTGAGGATGCAGAAGAAGATATGACTCTTCTTCTAAAGAAATTTAGAAGATTCATGAAGAACAACATCAACAACAACAACATCATCAACAAGAGGAATGACTTCAGAAAAAGTCATCCACCACCTCAGGTGTCTTCCCCTTCTCAATCAAATGCAAATAATCTTGACTTGTGTTATAATTGTAGGAAGTCTGAACACTATGCAAGAAATTGTCCACACCTAACTGTACACAAGTACCCAGAAGGAGAAATAGAGCAAATGAGAGAGAAGAGAAGAGATGACAGACACAAGCTTAGAGCTCTCATTGGAGAGATGGAAAAAGCTTAAGAAATAGTAGTCTCAAAGGAGATGCTGAAAGCTGCTGACCGAATCCTTTGACAACGACAGTGAAACCTCATCCTCAGACGAGAAAACACTAATTCACCTTATTGCAAAGGACTGTGAGGACAGCGAAGAAGATGAGGTAATGTACCAACCGCTGTCCATACCTAACAAAGAGAAGCTGAACATGATCCACTCTCTCAAGAGGATCATGAGTGATTTTGAGCAGATTAACTCAACTCATGAGGAGCTAAAAGTTGAGAATGAGAACCTTAGAGTTGAAAATAAGATCTTCAGAAGTAAAAACATTGATATTGTAAAAATGCTAGCAGCATGTGACTCAGATAGCTTAAAATGCATCAACCTTCACAAGGAGGTTTCAAGGCTCAATCTGCTAGTCACCAAGCTAGAAACTGAGAAAGAGAACTTGCAGCTCACAATAAATATTTTCAGTAAATCTATTAAGGATGCAAGAGAGTGTCTGAATTAGGCCAGAAGTCCATTTGAGAAAAACAAGCTTAGGATACAGCTCTCACACCTCTCAGATTACATCAAGTTCATCCAAGACTGTGATGTTTATTCAAGCTGAAACTTCAATGGAGAATGAGTTACCTTGTAACTCTGAAAAGATCTTACACAAGCCAACGCTGATAGACACGGGAAAGAAGCTATTATGCTCAACTACAGGGAGTAAGCCTGTATTTAAGAGTTGGCTGCAACAGAAGTCATCTGCTATATGCAGCAAAAAGATACAACGACCTACAAAGCTACAGCATAAAAAGAATTATCCCACCAATACTAAGACTTTCATGTCTAACCTCAAAGAGGACATACTCTAGGGAAGTATGGTGGAAGACCACACTATAAAAGTGCTGGTAACACGTATGTAGTTTCTGCACACACTCTTAACAAAAAGTTTCCAAGCAGAACTGCCTACAGAAAAGGAACCAACAGAACTTACAGTAAAATCTTGACTGTTAAGAAAACTTGGGATCCAAAAAAAACTAACCCCAAAAGACCCTTGTAGAAATGGGTACCTAAATCTGTTTGAAATTGTTGCAGGTTTCAGTGCCAGGTTGCAGCAGTAAAGTATGGTACATAGATAGTGGTTGCTCAAGACACATGACTGGTAACAAGGAAGCCTTAACAGATTTCCAAGCATACAAAGGACCGAAGGTCATCTTTGGAGATGACTCCAAAGGAAGCACAAAAGGCAGTGGAAATCTGGTTAAGGGAAATATAAATATCAAAGATTTATCTTATATGAAAAGTCTCAGATATAACTTGCTAATCATCAGTCAATTTTGTGATAAAGGATGCACTGTGGAGTTCAATCTCAACAAGTGTCTAATCAAGGACAGCACATCAAATGAAGTCAAGCTTACAGGAACAAGAAAAGTAAACATATATCTTGCAGATTGGAGCTCTTCTATTCAACCAACATGCTTCATTGTAAAGAGTCCACCAGAGCTGAGCTAGCTATGACACAAGAGGCTTAGCCATTTGAATTTGAAGACCATAAATAAGCTAGCAAGAAAAGGACTTGTGAGAGGATTGCTAGATGTGGCATACAAGAAGAAAGCCAATAAAAAGGATTGCTAGAGTTTGTCAAAAAGGAAAGCCAATAAAAAGCTCATTCAAAGACAAGTTGCAGAAGTCATCTCATAGGGTCCTAGATCTTCTACACATGGACCTCTTTGGACCAGTAGAATCAGAGAGCATAAGTGGGAATAAGTACTCACTTGTGGTAGTAGATGACTAATCCAAATACACCTAGACCATATTTCTTGTTAAGAAATCAGAAACTCAAAACAAGTTGTCTGACCTCATGAAGAAGATTCAAAATGAGAAAAGCTTGAGCATTGTAAAGATTAGATTGGACAGAGGAACTGAGTTCACTAACAAGTTCATAGAGAAATTCTGTTCTGACAATGGTATTCGTCATGAATACTAAGAACACCTCAACAAAATGGTGTTGCTGAAAAAATGAATAGAACTCTCAAGGAAGCAGCAAGGACAATGATAATAGAAGCAGAAATACCCAAGAGATTTTGAGCTGAAGCCACCAACACTGCATGCTACACTCAAAACAGATGTCTGATCAACAAAGATCTAAACAAAAATCCTTATGAAGTCTGGAATGGATATACACCAAATGTTTCCTATCTACATATGTAGGTATTATATTCTCAACAATGGAAAAGAGCATTTAATGACCTTTGATGCAAAATCAGATGGAAGAGTATTTCTTAGATACTCTGCTGTAAGCAAAGCATTTAGAGTCTTTAACAAAAGAACCTTGATAGTTGAAGAGTCAATACATGTGGTGTTTGATGAACGATATTGTGATACAAAAAAGCTGGATGAACCTATTGAAGGAACAAACCCTTAGGAAAGAAAATGATGTTTCCTATATTAAAGGAGTTCTACCTCCAGCAGATGACAAAGAAGAAGAGACTGCACCTCTGGATGCAGCAGATATTCTTACAGCAGCAGAACCCCCTATCTTACAGTATATCGAGGAACAACCTAGACCTGTACATACATTTGAGCCTAATAGAACATGGCTAAGAGATTATCCTAGAGATCTTATCATTGGAGATCCATCAGTAGGAGTAAGAACATGAAAGTCTATTTCTTATGAAGCAATGTTTGCATGCTTTATATCTCAAACAGAGCCAAACAATATTGAAGAAGCTCTGCAAGATAGTAATTGGGTTCAAGCCATGCAATAAGAGCTGAAAGGATTTGAAAGAAATCAAGTCTGGCATAGAGTTGTAAGCTCAACTCATCAATGAGTTATTTGAACGAAATGAGTATTCAAGAACAAGCTGGATGAGTTAGGACTTATTGTAAGGAATAAAATAAGGCTTGTTGCTAAGGGATATTGCTAGGAAGAAAGAATTGACTTTGATGAGACCTTTGCTCTTGTAACAAGGTTGGAAGCCATAAGGATTTTTCTGGCATATGCAGCTCATATGAATTTCAATGTATATCAGATGGATGTGAAGAGTGTATTTCTCAATGGTCTTCTTACAGAGGAAGTATATATGGAGCAACCTCCGAACTTTGAAGATCAAGCAGAAGAGAAGGTGTTTAGACTGCACAAAGCCCTGTATAGTCTCAAACAAGCACCCAAGAGCTTGGTATGACACCTTGTCTCTCTATCTGTTGGAAAATGGGTTCAAAAAAGGGAATAGTCGACAATGTAGGAACCGCCGGATCACCGACCCGATACGATTATCCGATTCGGGGTCCATGCAAATATGATTAATGCGCAGCGGAAAACGAATCATACCTTTTACACCGAAATTAGTTCTAAGATCAGAACTGTAGATCGAGGAATCGATGAAGCCTGGACCTCACGATCTTCTGCTGTATTCCTTGCCTTTATCTCGAACGTTGTGTGGGCAACGAACTGTCGAGACTTTCAGCCGCCTTCTACTAATACGTATCTCAGATTTTTATGTCTGTGTATCTGTATTTCTGTATCTAGAAACGGCTGACTAGAGGCTTATTTATAGGCTACAACAGGGACCTTGAGAAGGATTATGAATCGGTCTCCTGATAGGCTTAGGAGTCCTAAATTCAATCTGAATATACTTCTTAAGCCTATCAATAATATCTCAATCCACTAAAAAGATATTATTGAACTACCGTCCCTTATCCATATTAGATATGGCTCCTATTTATTATGTGTACGTTTATCTCCCCGTGTTTAAGATATCGAATGTCCACTAATTAAATGAATTACTGACAATTCAATTAATTAATATTTAATCCAAGAGTAGTACCACTCAACTTTATTATCATGCCGAAATAAATCCACCTGCAGGGTTTACATGATAATCCTTATGAGCTCCTCAAGGGGACATCATCATCCTAAATAATTAGGACACGATTTCATTATATAATCAACAACACACCATATAAACAACACTGTATCCCAATTTACCGAGCTTATTGATTTAATAAATAAATCTCACCCATTGGTAAATTAAAGAAACATATATCGAGTATACATGCCCGTTATCATACAATGATTAAGAGGACGCACATCCATAATAACAGAGGTTTTGTTCTATTTATTTAGTCAGTACAAATAAAAAAACCTCAATTGGTCCTGCTCAGTACATACAAAATGTACTAGTGTAATTTTATAATCAAGATAGATTAATACCAAATTATACTACAATCATTCCGATAATTTGTCCAAAATTATCTCGGCTATGAGCTACCATTTATAATCTATAAGGAACTGATAACATGATCTTTTGTGTGGCACCACACACCATGTTATCTACAATATAAATTAATTGGACAATTGCAATAACACATATAATAAATATATAAAATGCAAACATTTGACCATAAAAGATTCTCATATCATAAATAGATGTTTGTACAAAAGCTAGGCTTATAGTATACATCCTAACAATCTCCCACTTATACTAAAAGACTATGCTGTCATATACGCTGCCATACATCTGATTCCCATTCCATCAACATGCTCATCGAAGGCTTTCACCGGAAGGGCCTTTGTGAAAGGATCTGCTAGGTTATCGGCTGATGCAATTTTGGCGACAACAACTTCCCCTCGCTTTACGATATCTCGTATCAAGTGGTGATTGCGCTCAATGTGTTTACTTGCCTTATGGGTCCGTGGTTCCTTCGAGTTTGCTACTGCACCACTGTTATCATAATAGATTGTGATAGCTTTGGGCAAACCAGGAATCACTTCTAAGTCCATCAAGAAGTTTCTGAGCCATACAGCTTCTTTGGCTGCCTCAAAGGCTACCACATATTCAGCTTCCATGGTGGAGTCCGAAACGCATTTTTGCTTCACACTTCTCCACGCTATGGCTCCACCTCCCAAGGTAAACACATACCCCGGGGTTGATTTACTGTTGTCCCTGTCTGACTTTAAATCTGAATCCGTGTAACCCACAGGTAATAAATCATTTGCTTGGTAAACTAGCATATAATCTCTAGTCCTTTTCAGGTACTTTAGAATATGTTTTACGGCAGTCCAATAACCTTATCCTGGGTTACTTTGATATCTACTAACCATGCCCACGATAAAGCAGATATCTGGTCTCGTACATAGCATTGCATACATTAAGCTTCCTACAGTCGAAGCATAAGGAACTGCTTTCATTTTCTCTATCTCCTTTGGTGTCTTAGGACACATTTCCTTAGATAAATGAACTCCATACCTAAAAGGTAGAAAACCTTTCTTGGAGTTTTGCATGCTAAAACGAGCTAGGATAATGTCAATGTATGAAGCTTGAGATAAGCACAACATCCTTTTCTTACGATCCCTTATTACTTTGATCCCAAGAATATGTCCAGCTTCTCCTAAGTCTTTCATAGCAAACTGCTTGGACAGCCATATCCTTACGTTTGATAACACCTTGACATTGTTTCCAATTAACAAGATATCATCTACGTATAGTACAAGAAATACCACCACGTTTCCGTCATTCTTCTTATATACACAAGACCTATCCGGACATTGAATACATTGAGCGCATAGCTACCGGTGAAAAGGTTTCCTCATAATCGATCCCTTCTTTTTGAGTATACCCTTTCGCAACAAGCCTTGCTTTAAAGGTCTCTACCTTTCCGTCTGATCCTATTTTTCTTTTGTAGACTCATTTACATCTAATGGCTCTTACACCATTTGGTGGTTCTACAAGCTCCCAAACTTGATTAGAATCCATAGATTCTATCTCATAGAGCATTGCCTTTTGCCAAGATATCGCATCTTTATCTTGGAGTGCTTCGTCATAAGTCCAGAGATCTATTTCATGTTATCCAGGGACAAGGTTTGAAGACTCTCCCAAAAACATGAATCTATCAGGTTGTGTAACAACCCTCCCATTACGACGAGGCACTATCGGTATTTGTGTATCATTAGTGACACACGGTGCAGTTACTTGTGGTATCTCAACTTGTACCGTCGGTACATTAGAATTATCCCCTCTCATTTCCTCAAGAACCATTTTACTCATGGGCTTGTGGTTCGTTACATAGTCCTCTTCTAAAAATTGGGCATTCATACTAACAATGACCTTCTGATCTTTCTGATCTTTAGGACTATAAAATAAACCACCTTTCGTTCCTCTAGGATAGTCCACAAACAAGAGTACTTCCGTACGAGATTCCAACTTATCAGCATCTCTCTTCAGCACATGTGCTGGACTACCCCATATCTGAATGTGTTTTAGACTAGGCTTGCGCCCAGTCCACAATTTTGTGGGAGTAGAGGGTACTGACTTAGAAGGCACCAAGTTTAGAATGTACGTCGCTGTTTCCAGAGCATACCCCCAAAACAAATTTGGTAATTCTGAATAACTCACCATCGATCTAACCATTTCCATAAGAGTCATATTCCTTCGTTCTGCCACACCATTCTGTTGGGGTGTACCCGGTGCAGAAAATTGGGATTGAATCCCAACCTCTGATAAGTAACTCCTGAACTCTCCTAAGAGGTACTCACCACCACGATCAGATCATAGTGTCTTAATACATTTACCATGACGTTTCTCCATATCAGCCTTGTATTCTTTGAACTTGTCAAAACACTCAGACTTGTGGCGCATCAAGTAAATGTATCTATATCTCGAATAATCGTCTATAAAAGAGACAAAATATTCAAAACCACCTCTTGCCTGAATAGTCATAGGGCCACACAAATTAGAATGAATCAATTCCAACACTTTTTTGGCTCTATACCTCTTTGCCTTAAAAGGCCTTTTGGTCATTTTTCCTTCCAAGCAGGACTCGCAGGTTGAATAGTTTTCCACTTCCAAGGAACTCAAAGGTCTATCGGCTATCAACCTTTGAATCCTACTTAAGTTAATATGACCTAACCTTAGATGCCAAAGATATGTTTGATTCATTTTTGAAAGTTCTTTTCTCTTATTAGATTTAGAAGATGAGTATTTATTTCCTTTTGTTGCATCGTAGGAGTTATAGGATTAAGAGTATATAAATTGTCAACCAACATACCAGAACAGATAATACCTCTATTCTTCTTGACCACAACATTGTTATCAAATGAAACAGAATATCCATCCTTAAAAAGTTTAGAAACTGAAATCAAATTCTTTCTAAAACAAGGTACGTAAAGACAATCTCTCAAAATCAAAAACGTATTCATATGAAAAGATAAATAAACATTTCCCACTGCAACGGCCACCACTTTCGCAGTGGTACCCATGTATATGGTAATCTCTCCATCACTTAGTCGTCTGGTTTCCTGGACCCCCTGCAATGAATTGCAATCATGATCAGTGGCTCCCGTATCTACACACCAGGTACCGGTAGATAACACCGCTAAACATGTTTCAACAACTAATGAAAAAGATGTACCTAAATTATTCTTTTTTTTATGGGGACAATCGACTTTCCAATGTCCAGCCTGCTTGCAATGAAAGCAGTTGCCTTTCGGCTTTTTCACACCACCTTGTGGCTTAGCCACTTGAGGTCTAGTCGTCTTCTTTGCTGAAGAATTATGTTTCTTCTTCTTCTTTCGGCCTTGTGGTTTAGAAGCAGAAACATTTTCAGCAACATAAGCCTGAGAATTTTGACGAAACAGTCCCTCTGCTGATTGGAGTTCTGTCAGAAGTTCCGCCAATGAATACAACCTCTTGTTCATGTTGTAGTTCAAACGGGACTGCTCAAAACTCTTAGGCAGCGTTTGGAGAACGATATCGACCTGGGTTTCCCCATCGATTTCAGCTCTAAGGACCTCAATCTCATTCAGATGAGCCATTATCTTGAGGACATGATCACTCGCAGGTGTTCCCTCAGCCATGGTGGTAGTCATCATGTTTCTCATAGCCTCCTGTCTGGCAGCCCGACTCTGGTGTTCAAAGAGTTCTTTGAGATTATGCATCATATCATAGGCAGTAGGCATGGCCTGATGCTGATGTTGCAGCACATTTGACATGGAAGCCAAAATGTAACACCGCGCCATCTCATCTGCCTTGACCCACTTCGTATAAAGCATTTTCTCCTCTTCAGTAGAGTTTTCATCAGGCATGTCAGGACAGTGCTCAGTGAGTACAAACTTGTGCTCTTAGCAGTTAGGACAATATCCAAGTTTCGTTTCCAATCAATATAATTAAGACCAGTAAGTTTGTTTTCTTTAAGTATAACAGCAAGAGGATTGAAAGCCATAATGAAAATCCTGAGAATCATATAAATAAACACATATGTCAAAACATTTTAAATTGACAAATCATATTGTTCCCTCAAACAACATAATTTAAATTCACCAACACCTCAATACACCGTGAACTTCGTATGGCACGATAATGTGGACGTATACTAATTCAAACATTTGTTAGAGGAGGTTTTACCCATTAATTTTATTATCTTGTCAACTTAACTTTATGACAAATAAAATTAATAGTTGGTATCGTTTTGGCCATACAAATAACAGCATTTACTCCAATGGGGAGGATACTTATCAAATGCATCTAAGTGTACACCATTACTTGATACTAAGTCCATTATCTAGAATTATGCCCCTTCAGTTGGAGAAGATGACATACTCCTAGACAACTTTCTATAATCATCCATAAAGGAAGTTTGATCTAGTGATCCGCAAATGAACTCATCCGATATGGAGGAATGCACTTAAACCAACACGTAAGTTCAAAAGCATCACTTACAAACTAGTAATGGAGGCCATGGGATTTATTTTAAAATAAATTAATCCGTCTTTCACTTAGTTATTTAACATGAGGGATTTTAACATGCATATCATATGAAATACATAAAAGCATGCTTCATAAAACAACACATATAAGGCAATAAATATGAAAAATATAATTTCCAACTATTATTACCTCGTTATTTCATCGTGTTCTTGAATGTTTGCCGTCAAACGGGGATCGACTAGCACGGTCAGACCGTGCCCATCAGCACGATCGTTCTCGACCTGTAAACATGTCGTACGGTAGACCGTGCCGTACAGCACAGTCGTGCCCTGTTGTCCAGCTTCAATCTTCAGTCGGGCACAGTCTGACCGTGCTCCATAGCATGGTCGTGCCTGGTCATCCAGTTCCAATTTTCAGCGGCACGGTCTGACCGTGCTCCACAGCACGGTCGTGCCCGGTTGTCCCACCCTAACCTTGTATCTAATTACATCCATCGATCCTATACTCCACGAAGGAGCTTACATATAATCTAGATCGAACAGAAAATTAAAACTTAACACGACAAACCGCCGTGATTTTACTATTACAATCATACATTCAAAAAACAACCTCGACATGTCCAAGGGTTTAATTCATACATAAATATACATTCAGACCATAATAGTTGGATTTAAGGATCTTGCAGAAAATCATAATTACTCGCACATCCTACTATTATCCGATCTAAAATACGCATGCTTCAAGATACGATTCATAATAGAATTAACCGATTCAATCGCATAGAGTAAGAAAACCACGGCTCTGATACCAATTGTTGGAACAGCCGGATCGTCGACCCTATACAATTATCCGAATCAGGGTCCATGCAAATATGATTAACGCGCAGTGGATAAACGAATCATACATTTTACACCGATATTAGTTCTAAGGTCAGAACTGTAGATCGAGGAATCGATGGAGCCTGGACCTCACGATCTTCTGCTATAATCCTTGCCTTTCTCTCGAACGTTGTATGGGCAACGAACTATCGAGATTTTCAGCCACCTTCTACTAAATCGTATCTCAGATTTCGTATTTTTAGAAACGGCTGACTTGAGGCTTATTTATAGGCTACAATAGGGACCTTGAGGAGGATTAGGAATCGGTCTCCTGATAGGCTTAGGAGTCCTAAATTCAATCTGAATATACTTTTTAAGCCTATCAATAATATCTCAATCCACTAAAAAGATATTATTGAACTACTGTCCCTTATCCATATTAGATATGGCTCCTATTTATTATGTGCGCGTTTATCTTCCCGTGTTTAAGATATCGAATGTTCGTCAATTAAATGAATTACTGACAATTCAATTAATTAACATTTAATTCCAAGAGTAGTAGCACTCAACTTTATTATCATGCCGGAATAAATCCACCTGCAGGGTTTACATGATAATCCTTATGAGCTCCTCAAGGGAACATCGTCATCTTAAATAATTAGGACACGGTTTCATTATATAATCAACATCACACCATATAAACAACATTGTATCCCAATTTACCGAGCTTATTGATTTAATAAATAAATTTCACCTATTGGTAAATTAAAGAAACATATATCGAGTATACATGCCCGTTATCATACAATGATTAAGAGGACGCACATCCATAATAACAAAGGTCTTGTTCTATTTATGCAGTCAGTACAAATAAAACAACCTCAATTGGTCCTACTCAATACATACAAAATGTACTAGGGTAATTTTATAATCAAGATAGATTAATACCAAATTACACTACAACCATTTCGATAATTTATCCAAAATTATCTCGGTTGTGAGCTACCATTTATAATCTATAAGAAACTGATAACATGATCTTCTGTGTGGCACCACACGCCATGTTATCTACAATATAAAGTAATTGGACAATTGCAATAACATATATAACAAATATAAAATGCAAAACATTTGACCATAAAAGATTCTCATATCATAAAAAGATGTTTATACAAAAGCTAGGCTTATAGTATACATCCTAACAGCAAGAAGTGGTAACAGGAATACTGTAAGAAAAGACATAACAGTACTGTATGAAAGAAGTGCTGCAAGCTAGTCAAGGATATAGAGCAGAAACAATTACTTGCTGCATACTCAATAAACCTCGTCTATGTTAAATAGAATCAACATCCTGTAATCCGAAAAAAGATAAATGTAGTACGAGGAATGAAGAACGAAGCAAGTATAATTAGAGCTATTTGAGAGAACATCAAAGTTGCAGACACGGAGCCAATGCAAAGACGACACGTGGCCTAACGGGCTACAGAAAGCTGTGAGCCACAACCACCGCATTAAATGCTTTAAGAAGAAAAGTCAAGGCGCATTAAATGCAAGCCATGCCTTTGATCAGTACACATAAATTCAAATGACAGATATCTCCTTCAACGGATATCTTTCTACAAGTATAAATAGAGGTCGAGCTACACTGAAGTGACTACTGATGAATTGAAAAATTGAAAGACAAAGCATTCAAAGCTGCATCCTCAAACCATTTTACGGTCTCAGTCACTCGACCTAAATGAAGTGAACGAGTTCAAGCTGATAGAACCTTTTTATATACTTTAACCTTGTTGCTATGTGCTTAGGTTGTTTTAGGTGTCGGACAGTTGATAGGATTTATCCTTACTGTTTGTATAGTTGTCTAGGTGATAGACAATTTCTCTATATGGGAGTGTGAAATCCTGTATGGGTTTGCCTTTAGAACTTGTAGTTTCTGTGTCTATGTTGGGTTCTAGTAGGTGTTAACTCGTTAGGTTGGTAGATTGTTAGGAGAGTCCTGTAAATCAATCTTACTTAACGAAGTTCCTGCTCGAGGTAGCAGTAAAGTGGACGTAGAAGGATTACACCACCTTCGAACCACTATAAGCCATAAATGTTTTTATTGCTTTATATATTTGTGTTGCATTCTATATACCTATCTTGTCATAAGCATGAAAACATTTTAAAAGGAAAAAACATATTTGAGAAAACCAGTCTTGTGTAAAAAGATATTTTCCGCTGCGTTAAAACTCTAAGTTACAACATGCAGCACTGCATTCTAGTGTTGTAAGCAGTAACTGCTGGTACTGTAAGTGCAAGTAACTTGGCGAACATTAAGTTTAAAAGAAATTTTGAAAAATGACCAAGGTTCATTCACCCCCCCTCTAAACCTCGGACACCACTTGTACCAACAAGTGTCATTTTTTATTTTGACAATCTCGTACATCTTTTGGAAAAGAAGGAAGTGAGAGATATAACTCCCGGCTTTTATTTATTGTGAGAATTGGTTTGTAGTTGCTTAAGGTATCTTTTTTATTATTGTTTAGATTATGGAGTTTTTTCTTATGTCGAGTTACGATGACTTGCTGATTGAAGATCAACAACGCTTCTGAATTATGATTTGATGTATTATTTATGTAGAAGTATTGATTGAGGTTCATAACAAATCGTTTAAAGAAGAGGGAGTTTGATTGAAGATTACTTATCTCTTATGCTGTAAAAGTCATTGTGATTTGCTTATATTATTTGAAATGTTAGGTTTTGGTTAGTCTGTGTAAAGACTGAGTTTCTATAGGTGTACTTTGTTTGGGTTGAGATTTTTTAAGGTTGTACACTGTAATTCAAACTTACTTAACAAAGTTCTTTTTTGAGGAGTAGAGTGGGCGAGAAGGATTATACCAACTTTCATACCACCATAAATGACCCTGTGTGATTTACTCTTTTATATCTGTCAATTGTCTGCTTTAGAAATGGCAGTAATTTGTGTGAAAACTGAGTTTCTCTAGGTGTTACTTTGTTAGGTTTGAGAGTTTGTAAGGTTGGGTGAAAAGCCAACGTGTCTGCTTACCTACCTAGATCTACCCTTGTGTTTGTTTAAAAATCACTTTCATATCTATTTCAAAATCTAATATGTTTTGTATATCTTGGATTCTTCTCATCACAAACTACCAATATTTTTCAAAGAGAAATATGATGATTGGAAGATTAGAATACAGGTTCATCTTTCATCAATGAATGATGAGATGTGGTATGTCATTACAGAAGAATTATCAGTCATCACCAAGCCCAACCTAGCTCTTGGGAGAGATGCAAGAAGGGATATAAAAGGAGCTGAAGCTGACACAACAGTAGTTGTAGTAGAAGTTGTAACAACAGCTGAAGGTGTCGTGAATGAAGATACTTTGGATGACGAAGAACATGTTGCTAGAATATCTACAGTACCCGCACACTCTATGTTAGGATATTAATGTCTAGATTTTGATGAGACAAACCAACTTTTTAATAGAAAATTAGAGTACCCCATTTTTCATAATGTTCAAGTGCAATATAGACTAGCTTTGAGTCTGTAAGTTTATAAGGTGAAAAATGGAAGACTTCAAAGTAGGCTTGTATGCAACAATCAAGGCAGACATAAAGACTCTGTAAGAAAAGCTTAAAGTAAAACAGCTACAATAAAAACATACAACGTAGCTGTAATCAAGATTAAGTTACAACAAATAAGGATACGGAACCTTATCGGAACTTGTTTTATATTTCGTGGAAATATTGAATGCAACAACATAGTCAATTCAAACTGCAATACAAGAAAGAATAAATACAATACGAGGAACAGTATACTTAATGAATCAAAATGGAGTTGTTAGAGACAAACCAAAGTTGCAGGCTCAGACTCAATCTAAACAAGACACGTGGCCTGATAAAATGTAAAAAGCTGTGAGCTACAACCATTGCATTTAATGACATCCATTGCAACATCTACAGTAGAGATAGAATATGTTGCAGCAGGAAGTTGATGTGCGTAAATTCTCTAGATATAGAAACAATTAAGGGACTATAGTATTGAGGAAAGAGAAACTCCAATCCGTTGTGATAATATAAATGCCATAACTATTACATATAACCCTGTATTTCACTCTAGAACGAGGCATATTGACATCAGACATTACTTTATAAGAGATCACGATGAAAAGAAAAATGTCACTTTAGAGAAAGTTCATACAAATTTTCAGTTAGCTAGCATATTCACGAAGTCTTTGTGTGAATTAAGGTTCTCTATGCTAAGCAACAAACTAGGAATACTGAAGTTATGATCTAAAAAAAGTTACAGTAAGCCTAAAAAAGTATGTAGAAAGTAAGAGGAAAGGTTTAATTTTTGGACGAATGCAGTAAGCTTTGCATTGTAAGTAGTGTATATATACAACGATGCATTTATAAATCTTACAGCGAAACAGTAAGTAAATGAAGCAGCAGGAGGATACAACATTTATATCTAGAAGTATTTATTACTTTATAATCTCGTACAGTAGCTGCAACCTTAAAAATGTAATATATTAGACATTAAAACATGTGCTCATTTTAGCATTTAATTCACTTTTGTGTCCAAAACCGAAAAGACATCGTCAGAAGTCAAATTTGTACTATTTTGAATATTTACAAAAAGACCCCTCCGTCTTTTTATCTCCATTATTGTATTATGCTCTTAAGGATCAATCTCAACCGTTAATCTTACTACAACCATGGTTAATCAAAAATCTCTTTAAATCCCCATAATGATCATTTATCTCAAACTCACAAAGTTGGAACAGTTTCCTATTTTAAAAAATCTCTCAACTTCTCCAAAGCAACTACTCAAGCTGGCAAGAAGATAAACCACAGTTCTTGAAGGAAGGCTCATCAATCAAGAATGCATCTATACCTCAGACTTATATGATCAGTTCTTTATTGCACTCATCTTCGAATGCTTGCAGAAAATAAGAATATCAGGACTTCTAACCACCATCTATACCGGATTCTCCATCGAATCCGTTCAGAGATTCTATGCACATGCCCGTCCTTTGGAAGAAATAGCATCCATCTTCTTCAGGATGGAGGAAGAAAAAGAGAAGATGAGGTCCTCGACAAGGGACATCGCATCCACCTTCGACATTTCCATTGAGGGAATGTCTCCGAGCCAATTGCTTGCATATGGTGATGACATCTCTGAAGAGATGTGGAACCACTTCAAACGAAGAGAGGTTGGGACCGAAGTTAAGAAAAGTACCTCGAAGAAGCTGTTCAAACTTGAGTTTGAACTTCTTCATGATATTGGTGCACTCTCCATTAAAGGCAGAACAAGGAGCTATGACAAATGCACAAATCTCCACTTCAGGCATATGTCAGCCATCATGAAGGGAGAAAAGGTGAACTCGGCATGGTTCATCCTCAAATGGCTACTAGAGGAAGCCGAAAAAGATACAGTCTAAAAAAAAGAATTTCAAATGCCATGTGAATTCAAATCGGATATGTAATTATTATATTATTTAATTTATGATTTACAAATCATATTATGATCGATGATTTTAAAATCTTTATGATCTAATATCTCTTTCGAGATTTTAAGGATTTTGTAGGATAACTTATGGAAGAAACTGAGCTCGATCTCCACTCACTCGACACATATGAACGAAAGTAAAAGATAAGATGTTAGTTAATTTTAAATGAATTATATGATATTAAGCTCATATGCAAATTTTATTCGTTACCGCTTTAGAATGCTTTCTTTTATGAAATTTTACTTATGATCTTTATATGTTATTTTATGTGATGAAACATAGATTTCTTGAACATGAATTTATGCATCATAATGTAGATAAAAATATGTTCTTTACATAAGTAAATCATATAAATAAATTACGTCTTTTATATAAGTTATGCTAATATAGCATTATTGTTATACTAATTTTTATCTCTTTATGTAAGTAGATATACATGTATCTATATATATATATATATAAGAAGACAAGAAAAATAAAATGAAAAGAAAAAGGGAAATAAAGATATTTTACAATTTGTATACATGTATTATTAGTCTAGTAATAGAAACTTCTCCTACACCTAACCTAAAGTCATCATCTTACTTCACTTCATGAGATGCATTATAACCCTTACTTGAAGATAAACTCTCTCTCTCTCTCTCTCATCCAAACCATGTGAAGGGAACCTAAGCCATAAGTAGTTGAACATAGCAAGCAAAGAAGAAAAGATCAAAATACATCAAAGCTCTTCCTTACAAACTTTGAAGGTATTTTAGCTAAAACCTTCTTATTTTCTCATATTTTCTTACTTTTAGCATATATTATGAAGTCCAAAGATGTTCTTTGGAGTTAGGGTTGAGATTAAATTATTTATGAATTTCTTGAATGAAACAAAATAGGTTGTTGTGCTATAATTTCATTTATATTCTGCTTCTCTGTTCGTAAATATTCAGGGTGATGTAGGAATCGATTTAAGCTAAACTCTTTTAAAATAATCTATTATATGAAGTGTAGAACATGTGTGTCAAATTTCAGAAGATTTGGAGTTAAACTCGATTTTATATGATGTTTCTAACATAAGCTGTTTAGAGACAGTTTTTGTCTCGTTTTTGGGTCTGAATCAAACAATTTTCTTGAACTGTACCCTTCGATTTTATGTATGATCTTTTACTATAATTTACAAACAGTTCTTAGGTATGCTCAGAATTTTAATATGCAATTGTTTGAGTAATGTACGATTTATGCCAAATTTTACAACATAGTCGGTTTTCTAGGTAGGTCATGTCCTGTTTTTGGTCTTGTTATAAAATTCATAACTAATTATTGAAAACATATAGCCATATTTTACTATGTTGTAGTAAAACTTCGTATAGAGATGTACAAAATTTACCATGTAATTTTTAGAACCTTGTACAATTTATGATGATTTTTTCAAGAAAACATGTTTTCAGCCCTGTTTGCAGAATATACGTTCTGTTTTTAGGTCTGAATCAAATTATGTTTCAAAACTGTATCCTTCGAATTTATGTATGATCATTCACTATGTTTTAGAACCAATTCTTAGGTACGTACAGAAAATTGGTATGCAATTTTTGGAGTTTTGTATGATTTATGCTGAATTTTTTAACACAGGCTGTTTTCTGCATAGATCATGTCCTATTTTCAGTCTAGTTCTAAAATTTATAACTATTTATTTAAATCATATTCATAAGCCATATTTTACTAAGTTATAGTATTTGTTCTTAAGAACGAGAGAAAATTTACCTTGGGAATTTTCAAGTAAAACTGAAATTATGAGAGTTTTTACAAGAAATCATGTTTTCACCATATAAAGTACCCTGTTTTCATCCAAATTAGAAAATTCATAACTAATTATGTAAGCCTTAGTTTTAGTTGATATTTTTATATGTTATACTTCAACATGTTGTTTAAAGGTTGTGAAAATATGAAATTATTTTATAAATCCTATAATATTTGATAAAGTTTTCAAAATATATTGATTTTGAGTTGAAATTGAAGTGAAAAACTAATTTATAGAATTAATTTTATTTATATATGTGGATGATGAAAAATTCTGAATTTTCAGAATATGATATCTAACACTATTATGTGACTATGTAAATATTCTTGTCATTTTTGGAATCACCTATGAATTATTAAAATTGTTGTGGATTTATGTGTCATTTTATGCCTAGAATCATTAATTTAAGTGTCTAAAACTTTTATATCACAAGTATGATATTTTATTTCATATGCTATTTTTACTTAAATGTTTTAGTTATGATATGATCAAGTTTAGAATTTCATATAGGAATCAAGTATGTATTAAATGAAGTATAATTATGCTTTAGATTAAAGAAACCTAATATAAAATACAAAAGATTGTGTTATATGACATAAGAGGCTAATCAGTTAAGTGTGTCGAGTGCAGTCGAGACAATCGGTGAATCCAAAAGGAATCCTCGAACCCTCAGCTTTCAAGTGGGTAACTTCTACACTTTACTATGTGTTGATAATTAAATTAATATGTTATGTATGAAAAGCTACGGTTGAAGCTCTGTAGCTATAACCGATAGTTGCTTCACTATTGGGCGACGACCTTAAGGGTAAGAGTGTCTGGTCTATGAAAGCAAGGTTTAGTGGGTGAGCGACTCCCACATTCATTTATGTTATGTATGGTCCAAGGTGAGCGTGCCCGAAGGACATGTAATATGTGCTAATTAATTTGATTGCTTCAGTATATATTAGAGAGTACAGTTATCCCACTGGGATCCCTCTCTAGAGGTGTCTCATGATGTTGTTTTTCATTTTTTTTAGGTCCAGTGGATGATGACGTGGACGTGTAGCAAGTTGGACTGACTTTTCATCACCCTTTAATGTTCAAGTACTAAAGTAATATTTACTTTTGAAAACAGTATTATATTTTGGATATGTAAATTATGATACATGATGGACCTAAACTGATATTCCGGTATAATATGTTTGTTTTATCATATTATCTCATATAAGTGTATGTTTGTACATTTAACCTAGAAATGTGGGTGAAACACGAGTCAAAATAAATTATGTCAAGTTTAAAAAAAAAAAGAATCTCGTGTTTTCGTTTTAGACTTCCGCTATAATGTATCTCTTGAATTCTTTGGTTTTATGAAAGTAAAGGGTGACGATCTTTTCGTAATTAATAAGACTAGGGTGTTAAATACAGTGTGCTGAAGCTATGGGACCACCATCTACTCCATCCTTTGCAAGCTTGGCGTACAATTTATCACTCCAACCCCTATTCCGATTGGTAAATCTTTTGTAAGAAGAAAAAGGGGAAGATCATGAAGAAGGTCGTCATTAATGTAGTTGTTGTTGAAATGAAGAAGAAAACAAAAGTTACAACAACTGCACCCTTGACACTAACCTCCCATTCTATCTCTATTGATGCAGTTGTTGCTGAAGTGAAGAACAAAACAAAAGTTACAACAATTGCACTCTTGACACTAACCTCCCATTCTATCTCTGATGTTAGGCACCCAAAAATAAAATTTAAAGTATCTTCTAAAGACGTAGATACTAGGGCTGTCATTATAGAAGAAGTTAGTGATCAAGAAGACACTAACGTGTGAATTGTAAGTAGCAATGCAATGGTTGCTTACAGTGATTAGAGGTTGAGAAGAGGCTGCAAGAAGAAGAATGAAGAGCAGCTCAGCCCATTGACTCTGATTCTGATAACAGTGATGTTCATCAAGAGGGCCCCAAAGAGAGTAAAATCGGAGTCGTCATCATCCTCTAATGCCTATGTGCCCTTGGCACAAAAGAAGTCGAGGAAGCTAGTCATCTTGCGCAGCAAGAAGAAGACTATTGCAGTTGGCACTGTAAGAAGGGTAGTTGTAACAGCCCTTGTTTCTTAAACCCTGGTGGTAATTGAGTCAGATGAGCAACCAGAACATACAAAAGTATAGATTCTATTTGTTGCTACAAGAAGTCTGATCAACCACTTTTCTAAGATTATAGAAGATGACATCGAGAAGAAATACAATCTTTGGAGAAAGATGAGATTGCCAAAGGGGAAAATCTTGCTTGGATGGAGTGACTTTCTCGCTGTAGAAAGATGTGTCCTTGAGTGGGCTCATCTGATGACATATTCTATCTGTTGCAACTTGAATTCATAGAGTTCGTTCATCTGGACAAAAATTAAGAAACTGCTTCTTCTTAGAGAGCTCTGAATACGAAAAAAGGAAATGTGGCTAAGGAGAAGAAATCAGTCGAGCAGCTGATGAAAGCAGCAAGGGGGGATTTATAGATTACCCTAGTCCCCGCTGCAGAAGCTGTAAGAAAGGGTGATGAAGTAAGGTTTGCAGAAGAACAGATCAGCAACCTTGGAAGGGAGCAAGCTAATGAAGCAATGTTGCAACTAGTGCAGCAAGCTAGTATGAAAGACAGAAACTTATTAAATGAACATAATTCAAAGATTGTGCAATCACTCTTCCCTTTTTTAACCAGCTACGCTCCCACATCCACCAAATTACTTAATTTCCTTTTCATCATTCATTTTTAATATATTCTAAAATTAAATTTGTTAGTCCCAAACAATACAGAGGTTCAAAAGGATGTAGAAACATCTATCGATTTTTTAATTTTTTTTAACTTACTTCACTGTAACCTACGATAGTTTATAATGTTGTATGCAGTCCAACTTACAACATTAGGATATTGTGCTGCTTAATATAACATAGAGTTTTTGTAGCGGAAATGTTAACTTTGATAGAAGTGTCCTATTTAAAAAAACTTTTTGAAATATAAACTTTTAAAAGCTTTTATGCAATATTATAGGATATAGATATGCAACAAATATAACAAAATAAGAAAGTGATTCGAATGTGGTGTAATCTTTTTCAAGTCAATTTTTCTAAAGTCAAATAATTAAAATAAAGTTTAAATTTAAAAAATAATAATTAAAAGAACTATTTTGTTATAGCCGGTTTTGACCGTTTCAATCGTGTTTTGACTCGTCTTAAGTGGTTTAACCTCAATTTCGATTCTTGGGATCAAAAGGGGTTGAATTTGGGACCTGTTCTGTAACATCCTAAAATTTTTAAAATTTATAATTTTATAAAATAAATTATATAGTATTATTAATGTAGTATTATAATAAAATGGGATAAGTATAGTATAGTAATTATCAATTCAATAAGTATCCATATTTGAAAAGGTTTGAAATTTTAGGATAAAAATCACTTTTTCTCTCTCCTCTCCACCCCTCACTTTTTTTTTCCTTTTCTCTCTCTTTTCCTCTTCTCCAACCCCAACATCACAGTCTGCCCTTTCTCTATTTTATTCCCTCTCTACTGCTGTCCATTGCTGGGTTTGTTTTAGAGCCGGCGAGTTAAGTGATATGATGGTCGGTGCTTGTGCGAGGTCGAAGTGATGGGGGCGTGAGGAGTTGTGGATGTTGTGTGTGTGTATATTTTGTGGGTTTGTGTGTGCAGGGCTGGAGGGGCAGCAGCGGCGAATGGCGGCTGGGCAGCAACGGTGAACGGCGTCGGGCTGGCGGTTGTGGCCGGAGCGAGGGGCTGGACTGGAGAATCGTGCCGCCGCAAGTGGCAGCGGCGCTACTGCTGTGGCTACGTGAAAGTATTAGTGTGTGCGTGTGTGTGGATTGATCGATGGGTGTTTGCTGGTGACAAGGTGTCGCCGGCAGCGGCGAACGACGGTAGCGGCGACGGCAGTGATGGGCGGTGGTGGCTAGAGAAAGGTTTGGGGTAAGGGTTTTAAATTGGTAAATTGGATGAAATTGAAGGGTTTTTCAATTGAGAATTTGATATAATGCAAGGGCTAATTTGCAAATCCTAGATTTAGGGTATATTAATGTTTAACCATAAACTTTATGAATATTGCATATTACACCTATAATTTGATTAAATAGACTTTAAGACCTAGGATTTAATGAATAATGACAAACAAAATCACGAACTTACTAAAATTATATAAAACACCCTAAAATATGCTAATATTATACATTTTATTTATACATTGCATATTAAAGTTGAAGGATATTGCATATTGACACATTAATTTAAAGATATGATATTTAACTCATGGAGTTGAAGAAATTATATTAATTAATTTATTTTAAATAGACCTCTTTATATATATATATATATATATATATATGAAATGATGATTTCGACCCAAACAAATGAATTAGGTTACAATTTAGCCTTAAAAATATTATAATAATTATAGTATGTACGATAAAATCATTTACCTAAAATCTAGGATATAAAATCCTAAATTCTTATCTCGTTAACCCCATAACTCTTGGAAAATTATAAATATGGACCAAAAATATAATTATAGAAGTGGTAAATTGACCTTCATAATTTAATAAACAAAACAAATGCCTAATTACAAATATTACATTTTATATCCTTAAACTTATGAAAATATGTTTTAAGCCCTAAATTAATAAATAATGATAACGAATCCCAATTATGTTGGAATTATATTATGTACTCTAAAAATGGATAATATTATGTATTTCTATTAAAATTGTTTTATATTGCTAAAACGATCACTGGAATATTGTTAAAATTACATAACACATCCTAAAATTTACATAAATTTATAGATAGCTAAATTAGATTCTAAGACGAGATCTTATGCTTTGTAAGTTACGTAAAAGGAAATTGAGATAAATTGGCAACAAGAGATTTTTCAAGTTAGGTTCTAATTCCGTAAATTAGATTTAATTTAAAGACTTTTAAGAGATTAATCAACATCTAAAATATTAATTATAATATCTCTTAATTTCCAACAAATTGTTGACTTAAATATAATTATGAACGTTGAGATTGACCCTGATAATTTAATAAGCGAATCAAGGACCTAACTATAAATATTAAATATACAATTAAATCCTTCATTTTGTTAAAAATGATCAAAACGTAAAGAATTAATTATGAACCTTACAATTTAAATCTCAAAGTTAAGAATCAAATTAAATATCAATTTTAATCCTCTTAAATAATAATTAATTAAACATGTTATGCAATTAAATATACTTTCTAAATTAACTTATAATTTCAGTTAATTGAATTCATTTTTATAAATTAAACTTTATAGTAAATCTAAATACGTCATAATCATAAATATTCAAATTTATTAATATCTAAGTTAAACCATAAAATTTTATAATTTGATTTTTTTAAGATTATTTTAAAAGCCCTTAAGAATTATTTTAAGCTAAAAGCTTTAAAATTTACTTATTTTAGAATTATTTTCAAGTCTTCAATATTTAAACCAAATCATAATCTTATAATTTAATTCTCCTGGAACTAAGCTAAATCTTTCAAGATCTAAATAAAGTCTAATTAAGCTTTCTAATATTTTAATAAACATATTTTATTAGAAATTCACCTAAACCTTATATTCATCTTAAAATCATTTAATTTATTCATTAAATCACAATATCGTTAGGAACCTGTTCCAACTTATCAAAGAAAAACATTAAAGGACATATTTTAATTACTAATGACCTTAACTAACGAATTTATTTTCAATCGTTAATGGATCGATTAAATTCTAAAACGAACAATTACGCTTTGTAGAAAATACGAAATGAGGAAAGAGCTAAGCTTGTATAAGAATAGACATTTTACAAGCATCATCTTCGAAAGGTGGGGGTAAATTCTTAATACGGTGTTTATAATTCTTTCGAAGTATTTAAAATACGAAATATTATACGGTATGAAATGAGTTGGGTATACGTGCTGAATGCATGAAATGTTATGTGTGATAATGTTATGATATGATGAAGGTGAATCTTATACTATGTGAAATGTGACATGTTTTAATATATATGATGAATGCGTTCGGAAAGATGATGAATGGCAAAAATAAATGTTTATGTGATGCAATAAGCATGAATATATGTGAATTACTTGAATTATTATGAATGGCGGTGAGAACCGTATCTATGGTGGCTAAGAACCACATCTATGGCGGCTAAGAATCGTATCTATGGTGGCTAAGAACCACATCTATGGCGGCTAAGAACCGTATCTATGGTGGCTAAGAACCGTAAAATGTTTTCATGGCAGCTAAGAACCGTAAAATGCTTTCATAGCGGCTAAGCACCGTAAATGATGTGAAAAGTGATATGAATGAATGTGAAAGTGATATGTTTATATGTGATTGAGATGATTATTTGCAGTTTTAAATGATTAAAGGCACGTATTTGAAGCTATCCATTTCATGCTGGTTTTTATTAAAAGACTAATGTTTTACGAAAATCTAGTTTTATGTGATAAAATGGTGTTTTGGCATTTGTGTAAAATCTTTTAAAATTATTTTATGTCATCCCGAGTTTCCCCACCCCACTGAGTGTACTTTTGTCACTCACCCCTCTTTTTAAAAATGTTTTCAGTTTAAATAGGTAAATGCAAGGAGTGCGAGCGGTGGATGCTGGTAGCCGATGATCAAAGGTTACAGAACCTTTTTATTTAAAAGGATTAATTTCATGTATTTAATAAATGTATATTTTATAATTACTCTTGATTTTTATTTATATTTATTCTTTTGAAAGAGGAAATTTTTATAAGAGAGTAACATCTCGGTTAAAGATTTATTTATAAAAGGATCGGGACGTTACATGTTCGCAGCTGAACCTTGCTTTGGTTCAAGAAATTAAAATTAAATTTTTAGATGATAAATTGAAATACTGTTTTCAAAAACTTTTATAGAAATTGTTTTCTTCTCATATAACAAATCAAATACTTCCTCCATTTCAAATAAGTGTCGTTTTAAAGTTATTGTCATAGATTAAGAAATATAAATATTGGATAAATGTACCCTTAACTAATCAACAAATTTAGGATTTAAATTTGGAAAGAGATTGAATTAATTTCATAATGTATGTCATATTAAATCCTTAAATTTTAGAATAATTTAGAATAATAATAAGGATAATTTAGATTAAAATAATATAAAAGTTTAAAATAACATTTAATTTAAAATACAACAAATTTTAGAACTGACACTTATTTTGAAATAGAATATAGATCATATATCTACTTATTTACTTATGGCGTAATAAAAATTCAAACCATTTTGTCTCACGCAAAGAGTCATTTCAAAATATCATTTTTGTTGGCGATTGGTTATTGGAGGGGGATAAAATGGAAGGTAGATAGTGTAATAAAGAATTGATGATATATAAATGATTGCGCGTTTACTATATTATTTAAAATAGAGTAAGGCTTGTGTGCATGTGTTACATGGATCTTAGATCCATGTAACACGGGTCGGGTCGGGCTGAATCCGACCCGGATCCGCGCACTTTTTTTATTTTTTTTATTTTTTTTTATCCTGACCTTTATATTGTGTTAGTGGTACCTTTATATTATGTTAAGTATACCTTTATATTATGTTAAGTATACCTTTATATAACAGTTTAGTTTTTAAAAAAAACCCTAATTTTGGCAAAAAAATCCTAATTTTGACGAAAAAATTATAATTTCAACACAAAAAAATCCTAATTTGTACATATATACCTTTATTTAAATATTACGCATATCTTTAATTAATATTAGTCATACTTTTATATAATATATAAAGGTATAACTAACATAATTAAAATGTATCACTAACATAGCATAAAGGTATATTTAACATAATATAAAGGTATGTTTAACATAACATTATAACTCTAGAGATATGTTTAACATAACATAAAATTATAAAGGTATGACTAATATAACATAAAGGTATACTTAACATAACATAAAGGTATACTTAACATAACATAAAGGTCTAATGTAAAAGGCTTGCATAAAAGTATGCTTCATATAATATAAAAGGTCTTAAAGGTACACTTAACATAACATAAAGGTATACTTAACATAACATAAAGGTACACTTAACATAACATAAAGGTCTAGCACCTGGAGCGAATTTGGGTGGGTTTGAGCGCACCCACCCAGGCGCGTGGGGGCGCGTGGGAGCGCGTGGAGGCGCGTGAACCGGGTCGGATTGTTATGCATGGATCTAAGATCCATGCACAAGGTGTACAAAAGTTTTTGTGTTTAAAATATAATATGGTGAATTAAATTGAATGTTGACAGTATATTAGTGTATCTTTGACCAATTTACAAATCGCTTTTTATTGCACACATCCTAAGCATTTATTCTACGATTACTCTACACTCGATTGCATGTCAATAAGGTCCTTTTATGTGTATCGATATGGATTGGAAATTACAAAGCACGACATAATTAGATGAATTTGAAAATAAAGAAGACATTTAATAAATTCAAATTCATAAAATATAAAAAGATTCACATTTCATCAAAGTTCAGTTTTAAATAAATAAAAACATGGTGATGTGGTTCCGGTCTGACGTGCGCCTTCTCGAAACCAAAACTCGAAAACTCGAACACTCGGATCCGAAAACCTGCAAAACAGACACCGGGAGGGGTTCCCGGCGATGGGACTCCGATGCTCAAGTCAGTTGAATTGCTCTGAATTCTCAAGTAATCAGTATGTGTATTTTGTGAATTGTGTGTGAAAAAGTGGACAGAACAATGATATATATATTTCCTGATACTTGTTGTAGTAGGAATAGGAGTCCTAATTGTAGTTGAAGTAGGAGTCTTCCGGAAATCTAGGATCAGCTCGATATCACCCTGAAAATAAGGGATACGAATAACCGATCCGCAAAATCAGCGATCAGTTAAGATTAGTTCGTCTTTATCTTATCCTTCAGTTCGTCAATTCATTCCGAACTCACACACTTCGGCAGATCAGGTTAGTTCGCATATACCAACTATGACGAAGTAACAGACCCGGTCTAGTTCGATTCGGTCAAAGAAACAGTTTAGTCATATCAGTACTCCCCTCTTTCGAAGTGTATGTCTTCATACACTAAGAGAGTTCGCTAAAGCGGTGACCGAACTTATTTGACGCCCCTTTCCGAGGCAAAACGTCTTTTCCATGTCTTTTCAACTGCAATCATTCCATTCACGTGACACGTGGCGAAAAACTGCTCCCGCCCAATGCCTTTTGGTTTTCCTTCGTTGGATTTCATCCCATCCGACGGCTAAGGTCGCATCTTTTCGGTTTTTTTCCCCCAAAACGGAGATTTTCCTCTATATATATACTCTCAACGAAAGTCTTCAAACCTTCCTGTGCACATCCACTGTAGACGTTCATCCTCCCAGATTCTCACTTCTCGATTTTAGATTTCTCCTCTTAATCCCAGGTACCCCTTCCTATCTTTTTTATTCTTTGTTATTCAATGGCATCTTCCTCTTCGGATATCAGTTTTTCCAAAAAACCTAGGAAAAGATCTGTGGAGAATGCTTTTTCTTCTACCAAAGTTACTCCAACCCATACCATATTTTTGAGTTCGTTGATGGTAGGAGGTTATGTTGTGGTGATCCCAGATCTAGAGGATCGACCCCATCGAGCATCGCCGGGTCATCAAACTTGGTTTTTAAAACATGATACATTAGGGTTAGTTCCCCCGATTCACCCCTTCTTTCTTGAAATAAGTTCGACCTTCGGTGTATGTCTGAATCAGCTACATCCGAACTCCATTAGCTATATAGTTTCGCTCTATATGGTTTGCAAGTGGATGGGGGTCGAACCTACTCCAGATCGCTTCCGATCCTGTTTTGTCCTAAAAAATTCCAATCCCTTTCGTTTTTACCTTAGTCCTTGCAGTGGTGCGAGGCGAGCTGCTTTCTTATCTCCTGGGGATGATAAAATCAGTTCTTGGGAAAAGCATTATTTTTTTGTGAAGGAGCCGGTAAATCGACCTTTTCGTTCGCTTCCCTAGGCTCAGCGTTCGGGCCAAACCGATCCTGCTCCCCCTCCGGACCGTCAAATTACTGCCTTGAACGAAAGTTGTGCCAAGGGTTGGTTCGATATCACCCAGCTGAGTTCTTGTGCAGAGTTGTTGTCTTTTTGGGGGTTTTACCCGAACAGCCAGCTTCCTCCTCGTTTTAACTTAGGTCATTTTACTATTATGTCCCTCTTTATGTCGAACTAGTTTACCTTGTCATCTTATCTTATTTATTTCTTGCAGATCTCATAATGAATCGGTATTTCTCCTTTTCGAGCGATGTATCTGACGAGGAGCGAACTCCTATTTCGCCTGCTCGGCACGGAGTGGACCCCGCTTTGGCAGCAACCTTTAAGCAGACTGAGGAAGCTCGTCTTGGCGAATTGGCTGGTAGGGCTCCTGGCTCTTCCGTTGACGTGGTTCAAGAGGAGGGCGTCCTTGCCACTATTCCTGAATCAGCTCTTTCGACTCCACTTACGGTGGCCGTGTCTCCTCCGCAAAGTCTTAGTCCGCTTCCTATTGCTGCCCCTACTTCTCAGCCAATAGACCTGACTGAAGAGACCGGTGAGATACCTCCGGCCCAAACTCCTTTATCCAAAAGGAAGGGGTCTTCAAGTTCGCGAGCCTCTCGACCGAAGAAGGTGCAAACAGATGAGGCGGCGGCGGGAGGTTCGTCGAAAACCAAAGGAAAAGTTGCGGGGAGCGAGGAGGAAGAGGACGTGGAGGAGAAAGAGCTGAGGAAGAACTTGACCCGTTTAGTGAACGCCCAGAAGTATTTTGTGGGTTATGCCAGGCAGGCTCTTCGTCGGAGGGACGAGCTTCGGAAGAGTTGTGGACGACTAGAGGAAGTAATAGATGAAAAGAAAACTCTGGAGAGTGATCTCTCTCTTTGCTCCGAGAAGACCGAGAAACTGTCAACTCTGCTCGAGCAGGCTGAAGTTGACCTGGGAATAGCTCGCTCGGAGTCTGTCAGGAAAGAGGAGCTGCTGTTGGCGAAGGAGAAGTTCGCCATGGAGAGACAGAATGCCTTTCTCCAGGTGGAGGCAGAAAATCGCAGGTTGAAAGAGGAGCTAGAACAGGAGAGGAATGTGAGGGCTCGCTTTGGGGAGGAGATGCGGGCGGAGGGTTTTCAGGCTGGGACAGCTGCGGGCTATTATCAGTTCGCTAAAAGTCCAAAGATGGAGCTGATAGTTGCGGAATATCGCGACCGGCTTTTTCATCAACTTTGGAATTCCGTTCTCTTTCTCTCTAAAGCGGCTCCTATGGCGGAGGCATATTTCCGAGAAGGAATTCGCTTACGCCAGGAGGAAGTGACAGAAATTGCTCAACGCTTTCAGCAGGAGACTGGTCAAACGTTGCCGGAGTCTCTTTTTCACTTCAATATTTCCTCCTTGGGCAGGAAATTGGCTCGATCTTTTCCCATTCCTCCCGACTAGCGAGGAGATCCGAACGAGGATGAGAAGGCCGAATGGTGGGCCGGGTATCTGGAGCAATCAATTAAGGAAGTTCTTCCAGATTGCTAAAGTGTCAATTCGACTTTTCCTCGATCTGGAGAAGCAACTCCGAGCTTGACTACTGATTTGCCTGAAGATGTGTTTGCTTCTCTGCCACCTCTGCCTTCGGTTAACGAACCTCCTCCTCCTGTAGTTCCGTCGGAAGACCCTTCTCAGACTTAGATTTTTTAGTTTTCCATGAATGTTTTGTAATATTTCTTATGTAACTACTTTTCTTTTGGAATACTACTTGGTATTTTTGTTTCTTTTCGCAAAGTGGTTCGTAATAATCAATTTCGTTCCAATGCAAGGTTTGTGATCAGTTTGTTCGATCAAAATGTTCCGAGGAAATTATCAATCATATCAATCAATTCGTTCCATTGGACGGTTTTTGATCAATTCGTTCGATCAAAACGTTTTGAGGAAAAATTAATCAGTTCGTTCCAGTGGAAGATTTTTGATCAGTTCGTTCGATCAAAACGTTTCGAGGAAAAATCAATCAGTTCGTTCCAGCGGAAGGTTTTTGATCACTTCGTTTGATCAAAATGTTCCGAGGAAATTATCAATCATATCAATCAATTCGTTCTATTGGAAGGTTTTTGATCAGTTCATTCGATCAAAACGTTTCGAGGAAAAATCAATCAGTTCGTTCCAGCAGAAGGTTTTTGATCAGTTTGTTCGATCAAAATGTTCCGAGGAAATTATCAACCATATCAATCAATTCGTTCCATTGAAAGGTTTTTGATCAGTTCGGTCGATCAAGAATTTTCAAGGAGAAATCGATTAGTCAGTTCATTCTAAGGAAAGGTTTTTGATCAGTTCGGTCGATCAAACATTTCCAAGGAGAAATCAATCAGTTATGGGATTTGAACTAAAATCGTAAAAGACATCGATTTTAACGTGGTTCAGCCAAATTAGCCTACCTCCATAGGATGAAATGTCGACTTATTTTATTAAGGTAACGGAAATTGAGAAAAAGTATCATACATCAGCGTATTACGCATAAAATTTCTTGAAATGGCTCACATGCCAGGGTTTTGGTAATACTTTGCCTTCTCCATCAAGTAGTTCGTAAGATCCTCCTAGAAGTATCTTTGATATCACATAAGGTCCTTCCCAAGTAGCGTCCAGTTTTCCGATGTTAACTAAGGCATCTGATTGCCTCAGGACCATATCTCCGATCTGGAACTCCCTTTTCTGAACCTTCTTGTTAAATGTCGCCTGAACACGCCTTCTGTATAATTCATGGCGAACTGTAGCTTTATTTCGTAGTTCGTCTAAGAATATCAAGTCGGTTTTAATTAGTTCTTCATTCTCCAGAGGTTTGAAACTCGTGATTCTTAGAGCTTCTCCTTGGATTTCTGCTGGTACAACCGCTTCCACTCCAAAAGCTAGGTTAAAAGGACTTTTCCCCGTCGTCGATCGTGCTGTAGTTCGGTATGACCGTAGAACTGATAGTAACTCATCTTCCCAACTGGACTTTTTGGACTCCAAACGCTTTTTAAGTCCGTCTAGTAAAATTCTGTTTACCACTTCGACTTGTCCATTTGCTTGAGGATGAGCGACAGCCGTGTATATTTGTAAGATCTTCATCTCCTTACACCATTCAGTAATTTTCTTTCCTCGAAATTGAGTTCCATTATCTGATACCAAGATCCTTGGTAAACCGAACCTGCAACAGATGTTTTTTCAAATAAAATGGATCATTTCGGCTTCAGTGATCTTGGCCAATGGTTCGGCTTCGACCCATTTAGTAAAATAGTCCGCTGCTATAACTATGAACTGCTTACTTCCCCGGGCTTTCACAAAGGGGCCAACGATGTCAATGCCCCATCTAGCAAAAGGGCATGGCGAACAGACAGTTAGCATATCAGCAGTCGGTATGTGAATTCGCCGTCCGTGCCTCTGGCATGCCTCGCATTTTTTGATAATTTCGTTTGCATCATCCTTTAATGTGGGCCAATAGAATCCAGCCCGCACCACCTTGCGGGCTAAAGATTTGGCCCCTGCGTGTTCGGCACAACCTCCTTCATGGGCTTCTCTTAGGACCTTGATCCCTTCTTCTCTTGATAAACACCGAGCATCTGTGGCTAGTAAGGTTTTTCTGTACAGAGCCCCATTGAGCAGGTAATAGAATCGAACTTGTCTTTCCAGTTTCTCTAATTCTTTTCCAGTTCCTTCTCGTTTTCCCTCCAAGAAACGTATAAATGGAATTCTCCAATCGGATTTCATTGTGTCATCGATGTTCATTACTTCCTTCTCTCTTTCCACTCCCATTACTGTGATAGTTCTTTGTGAACAGTCTTGAAGCGAACTACCTATCTTAGCAAGGAAATCCGCATTTTGGTTCTCGCTTCTAGGAATCTGTTCAATTTGAAGTTTCTCGAATTTGTTCCCCATTTTCCTAATTCTCTCCACATAAGAATTCATTCAGCCCTCTTTGATCTCGCATTGGTTCTGCAATTGTTGAGTTACTAATTGCGAATCAGATTTAATCGTTACATGCCGAGCTCCAACCTGTTCGGCTATTTTTAAACCCTGCAGGAAGGCTTCATATTCTGCTTCATTGTTAGAGGCTCTGAACAGGAATTTGATAGCGAACTGTAACTCGTCTTTTTTTGGGCTAATTAACAGAATCCCATCCCCAGCTCCATGACGGGATGAGGATCCGTCCACAAAGAGTTCCCATTCTTTCTCTTCCTGTACTCTTGTTGTTTCTTGTATGAAGTCTGCCAGGACTTGGCCTATGATTGCTGTTCGTGGTTCATACTTGATGTCGAATTGACCTAATTCGACAGCCCATTTTACCAGTCGCCCTGACACTTCAGGTTTACCTAGAATAATACTTAGCGGATGATCTGTTCGCACTATGATCGGGTAACTCAGAAAGTAGGGTTGTAATCTCCTAGTCGCTGTGACTAAAGAAACATGAGAGTCTATCAAGGAAACTAATTTAAGTATGACATGAGATTCTAGAAAGAAGAAAAGAGACATACCTTGATTAAGAGAGTTTAAGAATCCTAAATCCTAACACAATAATTTATCCTATTTATATGATGAGAATTTAAGAATCTTAAAACCTAAAACAGATGTAATGGATCTCTCAACTTTTATGGGCTAAAATTTCAGTAAAAAAGATTGAGCTCATAATCCTAATTAAAATGTATAATCTTTATATATATATATATATAAGAACAACCAGAATGACACATGTCAACTGTTAAGAGTTCAAAATTTATTATTAATAATTATATTTATTAATTTTTATTGTAGAAACAATAAAATATGGAAGAAATATATATGACAATAATATATATCTTCACACCAATCTTCAAGAATCAATATGGAAAGATATATATTTTTTTATAAAAGGTTAAATTGTCTCAAAAAATCAAATTGTTGAAATTAGGATTTAAGATTTTTTAATTATTAATTTTTGAAATAAAATATTATTATTATATTATTATTATTAATATTTTAATAAGATAATTTTATTATTATTTTTGAAAATAAAAAACACTAATATTAACAAATAAAATTTAAAAAGTTAAAATATATACAGAATTTCTAAATCTGAAAAACAACTTAATTTATGAAAAATCAACATATGTAACACTAAACATCTATAAATTTTTGTTTATATAAAAGACCAACTCATCTCCTTAAAAGTTTTCATGCTCAAAATATATTATTAATAATTATATTACCTAATTAAGGCTTTAATGGATAATGTTTTTTATTTAAATTTAAATAATTATACTTATCTCATGCTCAAAACATTCTAAATTTGTAATATCCTCAAATTTATTTTATTTTATTTTATTTTATTTTATTTTATTTTATTTTATTTTATTTTATTTTATTCTATTATTGAATTAAGTTAATAAATTAAATTAGGTATAATGTAGTATATTATGATATAATCATATATGATAGTAGCCCATTAATTAAAGGATTGTGTAATTCTTCAAATATATCTTAAATGATGCCACCTCACTATTCTACAGCATAAGAGCTTGACAACTATGCTACCTCAGCATTCTAAAGCATAAGAGCTTGACAGCACACCTATCTAGTCTAGGAGCCCAAACTAGGATAGAAAAGTTGACTTTCGAATGCAAAAGTGGAAGAAATGAGATAGAAAAGCAAATAAGCACTACAACACTTTTCTCTCTCAACCAAGCACTGCCGTCGTCACTGCTCCGCCGCACCGCTGCTGCTGCCGTCGCCTTTGATTCTGGCAAGTTTTTCCAATTAAAATGTGAAGCTTGCCCAGCTTGTTACGAAATCGGGCTCGAAACACCGAATTGCCGTCGTCTCCGCTGTGTGGCCGCGGAGAGGCGCGGTTGTTTTCTTTTTCTTTTTCTCTACCTCACCTTCTTCTCCGCTGCTGGGTTCGCCGTCATCGTGGATCACCGGCGCAAGGTTGCGCCGACGTGTGCGTTGCATGTGTTGGCCGCCACCGTGAGCAGCGGCGGTGAGTATGTATATGCATGTGTGCGTGTGTTGCAGTGTGGTTGGAGGGTGAAACCAAGGCTGTCGGCTTAGGGAATGGTGGTGGCCAGCGCTGTGGTGGCGCCACCAGGATGAATCGGGCACCGCCGTGAACAACAATGCCGATGGTGTTTCTGTGTGTGTGTGGTTGTGTGATGGTTATGTGTGTGTTGTGTGTGGCTTGTGTGAGTTATGTGTGTGAGTGTGATCGGAGTTGGGTGGTCGCCGGCGACTGGAGGTCGCCGGCAATGATGGACAGTGATTGGGAGAGGGTTTGGGGTGGGGGATTCTAATTGTAAATTTTGTATGTTTAAGGACTAAATTGTAAATCCTAGTTTTAGGATAAATTTCACATAAACCCTCAACTTGTGAATAATTATGCAAAAGACTTTGAAATTTTGGGAACTTAGATTTAGACCTCAGAATTTTCTGTTATTACAGATTGAACCCAATAATTTGCTGAAATTGCATAATATATCCTAAGGTTTGCTGAAATTGTAGATCCTGCCCTTCATTTAGATACAATTGCTGAAAGGACCCCAAACTTTGATGTAAAGATAAAGAGGACCTATTTTGGGCTAATTAGATACTTTTAAGTCCCAGAATCTTTCGGTTAGGATATAAAACCCTATATCTATGTCGAAGCAGATAAAAGCTCTAGAGTTCGATCGATTTTGGAAATCGATTATTACAACCTTTTAATATCACATCGAAGTATAGTTTTCTTTTAAAACTTTTATTAATTTATTTGTTTATCAGAAGAATTTCTAAGTTAGGAACTTACATTAGTTTACGAATAACTCGATTGAAATCTAAGATGAATTGATATACTTTATAGGGTACACTGAAGGGGAACGAGATAGGACGGCTTAAAACCTAGAAGTATTCGGAATGCTTACTAAAGGTGGGGGTAACGTATTTTAATTGTATGCTCTATGTGAATTTAATGGGTTTAAAACTACGTGATCTTGAAGTGTTTTTAAACGTGCGTGTGATTTTATGTGATGGCTAACTAAATAGAAAGTATGTATTTATAAGTGTTGGTCCCAAGTGGTGTCCGAGGTTCAGAGGGGGGTGAATGAACCTTGGTCGATTTTGCAATCTTTAAACAAACCGTTCTGTTCTGCAAGTTACTTGAACTTGCAGCGTCAGATAGTTACTACTTACAGCACAGGGATACGGTGTTGCACGCTGTAACTTGGAGTTTTATGCGCAGCGGAAATTTACTTTTATAACACAATGCTGATTTTCTCAAATATGCTTCTATCAGAAAATGTTTTATGCATATGATACGAACAAGAAATAGAAGATTAAAGCACAGATAGAAAGCAATAAACACTTATGGCTTATAGTGGTTCGAAGGTGGTGTAATCCTTCTACGTCCACTCTACTGATCCTCGAGCAGGAACTTTGTTAAGCAAGATTGAATTACAGGACACTCCTAACAATCTATCAACTTTACAAAGTAACCACCTACTGAAGTCCAGCGTACACACAGCAACTGCAAACTTTAAAGGCTCACCCACACAGGGTTCCACACTCCCACACAGGGAAGCTGCCTAACTCTAGACAACTATACAAACAGCAAGGATCTCTCGTATCAACTGTTCGACACCACTAAAACAACCTAAGTACACAGCAACAAGGTTAAAAAGATAAAAATGTTTTTCTTCAACTGGTGCTTCGAAGTGAGCTTCTGAATCCTTGAGAAATCTTTCAGCTTGAACTTGCTTTACTTCGGGAGGTTGAGTGACTGAAACTGATCGTAGATTTGAAAACTTGGATCTTGTAAGCTTTGTGAATTGTTCGGTTAATCAGTAGTTTCAGTAACCAGCTTCAGTTTTTCTCTTCCTCTATTTATACTTGTAGGAGAAGATGTCCGTTGAAGGAGACATCTCTCTTTTGAATTTGAAGTAGTCTGACCAAAGGCATGGTTCGCATTTAATGCGACTTGACATTTTCTTTCGGAGCATTTAATACGGCAGTTGCGGCTCATAGCTTTCTGCAGCGCGTCAGTCCACCTGGCATCTTCATATTGGCTCCGTGTCTACAACTTTGATCTTCTCTGGAACGGCTCTATTTATTCTTGCATGAGTCTTCGTTCTTCGTACTGTATTTATCCTTCCTAGGATTGTAGGATACTCCTTGTTGTAAGTTGCGCTTATTAATTTGTCTGGTCTGTAGGCTTAGCGCTGTATCCCAGGTCTTCCTGCAGCTGATACTTTCTTGCGGTACTACGGTAACTTAGACCTGGTTGCAGTATCTTCTGGTAGTCTTGCTGTATCCTTTTCTTGCAGCAGTACTCCTGTATCATTTTCTTACAGCGATACAGCATGCCGTTATTTCCTTCTTTGCTGTAGAGATGCTCTGTCTTGTTATGGCGTTGCTGTATCTTCCTTCTTGCAGCTATGATGTATTCTGCCTTCATGTAGCAATATTGTATCCTGTCTTCTTGCATCGATATCTTTTCTTAAGGGCATATATGCAGCTTTATCCTTGTTCAACCTCCATTTTCAGCACTTAACACTAGACTCAATTCTAGTCTATGTATTCACTTAAATATCGTGAAAAATGGGGTACTCAAAACTTCCTACTACATAAGTGATTTGTCTCATCAAAATCTAAACATTGAAATCCTAACAATTTCCCCCTTTTTGATGATGACAAAACCTTTACATTATTTCGTTCATGAAGAAGTTTTATTTTACATTATCTCATATGGTTTATCAGGATTACATGCTTGAACAGCTTTGATAAGATAAAGTCTAATCCTGGATTCATCAGAAATGCATCATGTTATTCCTTTCATCACATATCATCAAGAAAAAAAAGAAAACAACATGCATGAGTTCATAAGATTTGAACTTGGACAGAACAGAAAGAAACAAAATTTCTTCATTAACAGAGAGAAATTTTACAAGATATATAATGTACAATAGGGATCATAAGAGGGTATAGATTTTACTGAAACAGGGACCTTTTAGTTGACGGTTCTTCAGGTCTTCTTTCAGCAAACTTTTCAATGCCTTCTCTTCCTCTTGATCCATTCCACCAGTCCCTGATGGACTCCTTATAGGACTCTTCCAGCTTGTGCATAATTACAGGAATTTGGATCCATCTGAGCCAGAAGTCCTCACAGTAGGGTATGATCCCGCCATGTTTCACTAGGTCGATATAATATCTTTGAATCTCCAGATCTCTGCTTCTAGCAAGCTGCTCATATCTCTTTAATACAGTCTTTCAAGTATGATATCTGCTGAATTTGTCTTTCCTGCATAATTCTCTGAAGTGTCTGAGGTATTCTGATCGTTTATATATGGTGATCGCCTCAAATGATGGATTCCTGTCAGTATGTAGTCTGATTTCCTTAAAGATGTCAAACCTCCAAGCCATATTTTCACCTTCAGGCCTCTGATCCATCAGAACGGACACTTTAGCAGAGTTTTTTTCTGTGTCAAGGCGAGGGATCTCTTGAGGAGGAAATTGGTAGAAGTTATCTGGGATAATTCTCTTCTCACCAATTACTCCGAGTCTTTGAATCCAGGCATATGGATCTTGTTCTTCTCGTAGCTGCCTTTGACTCTCAGACTCATCCCCGCCCATCCTCTTTCTTGAGCCTTGTTGCTGGCTCTCATCCCTTCTTTTGGAATGATAGGAGGGAGGCGCTGCATCCTTGCTTGCAGCCCTGCTGAATGCAGAACCTGCAGCAGATCTTCCTCCTGCAGCTGCACCAGCTCCTCCAGCTCCAGCATCATCATCTCTTCTTCATCTCTTCGGAGAGGGGATATCAGCAGCAGTAGATGATCCAGACCTTCTCCTCCTCCTGCTGAGAGGTTGCTGGTCATCATCTTCATCATCATCTTCTTCAGCTCCCCTTGAGCTCCTGTATCTATCTTCTTTACTTTCCCCCTTTTTAGCATCATCAAATATCGGGGGCTGAGCAGGGGCAGTTGGGACCACCTTGGAACGTGGGCGACGGGTCGGTTCGGGGGCGGCCGCTGAAGCATCGACAAACTGAAGGAAAGCCCGGAACATGATGTCCCTCAATTCTCCAACAATGAGCTCCAGGTTCCCCAAACGGTCGTCCACACTTCTGGTTCGTTGAGATTGATCAGATGCGCGATCCAGAAGTGTTTGCTGGACGTGGGAGTGAGTATTCAGCCTGTCAGAGGCACTCTCAGCATGACGCTTGCACTGCCTGATCTCCTGGCGTGTCAGCGCAGCTTCAACTTTCAGCTCTCTCTCCATCCTGACCCGTTCTATATAAAGCTTGTGGGAGTGATCATTCAGCGTTCTCTTGATCATCCCAGGCAGAGCTTCAAGGTCCTTCTTAAAACCCGTCATGGTTTCAGCATGGAATTGGGCAGCGACCCTGAGACTGTTGCGCATGGTAGACTCGTGCTCTTGAAGGGCGTGCACCAGATGTCTTACCGCGGCTTCAACTCGGTTGATCGATTCGTCAGGAGTCAGCCCAGAATTCCATCTTGTTGAGGCGGCAGAGGATGCAGTGAATGGTATAACAGCTTGAATGATAGGTGCTGCATCCTGCCTTGGAACCTCAGTAGCAACCTCATCCTCATGATTGCTGGTTTGAGAGCTTGTAGAGTTTGAGGATGGGTGCTCGTCTTCTTCTTCTTCATCTGTCTCCTCTTCGCCGGATGAGATTTCAATAGGATTTGCTCCGCCAGATAATGGCTCATAAGCAACTATGTTGCGCTCCTTCATCATCCTTGCGAAGTCGGCATCAGTAATCTCAACTTCCTCAGTAACCTCTGCTGCTGTAACCTTGGAAGGTTCTTGAGAGCATGCAGCAGCTGCAGCATCAACCTCCTCTTGAGGTGTCTCTAGCTGCACTAGGGTTACCTCAGCTCTTTCTTCTGTATCCTCTGCGGGTACTATCTGAACAGCCTCCCTAGCAGAGGTCTTTTTACCCTTAGGGAGTGTTGTCAGAACAACATCCTCCCCTGAGGTCTTCTCCAGGGACCCCGACTCCTCGACTGGTCCTGTAACTTGGACAGCTTCTGCTGCAAGAATGGGTTATTGCAGCTCTGGTTGGTTTCCTGCAGCGTCCACAGTAACCAGCACTGTATGCTCTATTGCTGCAAGAATCTCAGCTTCCATCCTTCTTGGTTCTCCAGCTGCAGCTTCAAGGATAGTCGCCTGCTGTACTGCTATTTCCGACAGTACAGGGAGTACCACCTCTGCAACTTTCTCCGTAGATGCTTCATCGATAATTTCAGCGATGTTTGAGATGACATCTCTGATTATGGCGGATGGTTCCCCCTGAGAATCTGCACAAGCAGTTTTTTCAACTTCACGAACTGGGGAATCACCATAGTCTAATAGTTGGGTCTCTTCCTCTAGAGTATCAAGAGAGACGATCGTGGAGAGACCTTCAACCATTTGCTCGTATGCAAGGGAGTTCATCTGATGAGAACTTGAACTTTCTTCTCCCCGCATTCTCCTTGGCGTGTGCTGCATCCTGGTTTCATTCACACTTTGTTGCAGTGCCTGTTGCAGCATAGCTTCTTCAACTTGCTCCACTCCCAAGGTGTCGATTTGCTCTCGAGCAAAAGCGACATCATCATCCCTTCTTACAGCCTCCGTAGCCGGGGCAAGAAAGACCTGCACGTCCTTCATTGTTGCTCTCATTGGCAGCTCTGCAGAGTCGGATTTTGCGAGAGCTTTTCTCTTCCCTTTGTCCTTTGCTCCCTAAGCAGCACAGCTATCATCAAGCTGCTGTATTCTTGCTGCGTACTCAGGTTGCAGGAGTGTCAGAATGTCTTCTGATTTGGCCCACTCCAGGACAACTTGCTCGACTGTCAGGAAATTCTTCCACTTCAGCAGGATTTCCCACTTACCAGCCTCATCTCTCTCCAAAGAGAGTATTGCTGCTCTATATTTCTAGTAGCCGGAAATGTGGGATCGAGCACTGAAGCTTTTATTTGTAGACGAGCTTCTTCTTCAGTTGGCTCGACCCGGTGCTGATATGGCTCCTGAGGATGAAGTGACTCATCCGCAAGGTCAACTACAACCATAGAAGATGTAGAGAGTTGGGAATTAAGAACTCCTTCTTTATTCCTGAGCTGATGTGACTCATCCGCAACAGCAACTACATCTAGGCTTGTTGTAGAGCGTTGTGAGGCAGCAGCTGCAGCAACCTTCTTCTTGCTGCGTGGAGCCCTTCTCACCAAGGGTGCATCGTCATCAGAGGACGAGGATTCAGTTTCAGGTACAGCCTTCCCTGAACTCCTCCTGATAACAGAAAGAGGACTCGGAGCGTCCTCTCCTTCGGCTTCCTCCCCGCTGCCTGCAGTCTGCAGCCTTCGGTTGGGTCTTGCTCTTCTTCTTCTCCCCGAGATACTTTCCGATATGAATGGGGGCAGGTGCTGTAAGTTGAAGGCCAAACTTGTAGAGCAGAGAACAGATGGTGATACCGTAGCTCCGACGCTCCGTTATCTTCTCTGCTTCCTCCCACAGCCTCTTCATGATGAACCTCGCCCAGTTCACCTTTTCTCCGGCCATGATAGCGGACATGATCCGGAACCGGAGATCTATGCACTTGTCATAACTCCCGATTCGGCCTTCAATGGAGTATGCACAGATATCATGAAGCAGTTCAAACTCCGGCTTGAAGAGCTTCTTGTGGGCGCTTCTCTTAATTTCAGCCCTTGCATCCCTTGCTCGAAAGAGATCCCACATCTCTTGAGTAGATGCCTCCCCATAAGATGTCAATTGATTGGGGGTCAAACCTGCAGCCGAGATGCTGAAGGTGGTGGCGATGTTCCTAACGGTTAAGGACCGTTCTTTCTCATTAGCATCCATTCAGAACAGGATGCAGTTCCTTTCCTCCGTCTGCCTGGCGTAAGAGTAGAATCTCTGTACTGACTCCACAGAGAAGCCAGTATACACAGTAGTCAACAGCCCTAGGACTTAGGTCCACTCAAGGACGTCCAAAATTCTTCTGATGAGGGCGTTGTCATACAGCCCTAAAGCGAGAACATGCTCCTGGTTGATTAATCTTCCCTCCAGAACGATGGTTTTTCGGGCAGCCATTGAAGATTTGAGAGAGAGATAGAGAGAAAAATCGAAGATTTTGGACTTAGAGATTTTTCGAAAAGATTTTTCTCTCCTTGGAAGATGGTGAATAATGATTTCAAAAGGTGCGGTTATGGGGGTTATGGCGGAAATCAAAGGACGTGGAGAAGATCGACGATTGAAAATATTCAAGGAGAAGTGATCTTACGGTCCACAAAAAAACGGAGATGTCAAATCGTCGCTCATAATTACCTGGCGCGTGGGTTTCTGACCGCGTCCTTTCCACTTCCTGACACCCGCAAACTTTGCATTTAATGCTGAAAGACATGCCCTTTGCCGCCTAAATAAATGCATTTTTAAGGTTGCAGCATCCTTAGTACGAGGTTGCAGAGTAATCAATACTCTTTTGAAATAAATGCTGTAACCTGTTGCTGTTTGACGTCTCGATTCCTGTTGTACTGTAAGAATATAGGATGCAGTGCTGTTTAAACCCAGCATTGTAAGAAGGCGTAGCTTACAGCACTATACTTACTGCTTCACGCAAGCATGCAGAGGTTCTTCCTTGGTTCTTGCATCTTCCTTTTCTCTTCACAACTTAAGAATTTCTAGCTCGTTTCTAAGCATTGAAAACCTTGATTCACTTAATGGCTTAGTGAATATATCTGCAAGCTGGAAATCCGTATGAACTTTCTCAAGTACAATGTCTTTTTTTTCCACGTGATCTCTTATAAAATGATGACGTATATCAATGTGCTTTGTTCTTGAGTGAAATACAGGATTATGGGTAATTGCGATGGCACTCGTATTATCACAGAGAATTGGAGTCTCTTTTTCCTGAATTCCATAATCCCTAAGTTGTTGTTGTATCCAGAGGATTTGCGCATAGCAACTTCCTACTGCAACATACTCTGCTTCTGCTGTAGAGGTTGCAATAGAGGTTTGCTTCCTGCAGAACCATGAAACAAGTTTATTTCCTAGAAACTGACAAGTCCCACTTGTACTTTTCCGATCGATCTTGCAGCCTGCATAATCTGAATCAGAGTAGTCTTTAAGCTTGAATCCTCCTTCTTTGGGATACCATAGGCCTACTTCTTGAGTCCCTTTCAGATATTTAATAATCCTTTTGACTGCTGAAAGATGTGATTCCTATGGTGCCGCTTGAAATCTTGCACAGACTCCTACTGCAAACATGATGTCTGGCCTGTTTGCTGTAAGGTACAGTAGGGATCCGATTAAGCATCTGTACTTTGTAATATCAACATCTTTACCATCTTCATCTTTGTCAATGCTTATTAATGTAGACATAGGAACGGACGTTGCTGCTCCATTCTCCATGCCAAACTTTTTGATAAGCTCCTTCGTGTACTTGACTTGACTGATGAAGGTTCCTGTAGGTAGCTGTTTTACTTGCAGTCCAAGAAAGAAACTTAATTCTCCCATCATACTCATCTCGAATTTTGACTGCATCAGGTTGGAGAACTTTTCACATAGCTCTTTGTTGGTGGATCCGAAGATGATGTCGTCCACATATATCTGTACTAACAGTACACTTTCTCCATCCTGTATTCTAAACAGCGTCTTGTCGATCGCTCTTTTCTAGAAACCATTCTCTAGCACATATAGAGATAAGGTGTCATACCAAGCTCTCGGAGCTTACTTAAGTCCATACAGAGCTTTGTGTAACCGAAACACCTTCTCTTCTGCTTGATCTTCGAAGCCTGAAGGTTGTTCAACGTAAACTTCCTCTGTAAGAAGACCATTCAGGAATACACTCTTTACGTTCATCTGATAGACATTGAAATTCATGTGAGCTGCATATGCCAAAAAAATTCATATTGCTTCCAGCCTTGCTACTGGAGCGAATGTTTCATCAAAATCAATTCCTTCTTCCTGACAGTATCCTTTAGCGACTAATCTTGTTTTGTTTCTTACAACAAGTCCAGATTCGTCGAACTTGTTCTTGAAAACCCACTTTGTTCCAATTACTCCTTGATGAGTTAGTCTTGCAACTGTCTTCCATACTTGGTTTCTTTCAAAACCATTTAGCTCTTCTTGCATTGCCTGTATCCAGTTGCTATCTTGCCACTCTCTTCAACATTCTTAGGCTCTGACTGAGATATGAAGCATGCAAACATTGCTTCATGAGGGATGGATCTTCTGGTTCTTACACCAATGGATGGATCTCCTATGATAAGATCCCTTGGGTGATTCCTTAACCATGTCCTGTCAGGCTCAAAGACATGTTCTTCTCTGGGTTGTTCTTCTTGTTGTTGTAATGCAGGAGGTTCTGCTGCTGTAATAATATCTGTTGTATCTAAAGATGCAGCTTCCTCTTTTTTGTCTTCTTTTGTAGGCACTATCTCTTCAGGTGTCTCTTTCAACTTCCTAGTGTCACGGTGTGGTTCATCAAACACCACATGAATAGATTCTTCAACCACCAATGTTCTTTTGTTGAACACCCTGAAGGCTCTGCATACAGCGGAGTAACCTAGAAATACTGTTTCGTCTGATTTAGCATCAAATGTTTTCAGATGCTCCTTTTCATTGTTGAGAACATAACACCTGCATCCAAAAATATGCAGATAAGAGATATTTGGTGTATGTCCATTCCAGATTTCATAAGGCGTTTTGTCTACATCCTTTACGATTAGACATCTGTTCTGTGTGTAGCAGGCAGTATTGGTTGCTTCAGCTCAAAATCTCTTGGGTATTTCTGCTTCTGCTATCATCGTCTTTGCTGCTTTCTGGAGGGTTATATTCCTCCTTTCAGCAACACCATTCTGCTGAGGTGTTCTTGCAGTAGAGTATTCATGTCGAATACCATTATCAGAACAGAATTTCTCAATGAATTTGTTTGTGAACTCAGTTCCTCTGTCTGATCTAATCTTTACAATGCTCAAGCTCTTTTCATTCTAGATCTTCTTCATGAGATTAGGTAGCTTGTCTTGAGTTTCTGATTTCTTTGCAAGAAAGATCGTCCAGGTGTATTTGGAGTAGTCATCTACAACTACGAGAGAGTACTTTTTCCCACTCAAGCTTACTGGTTCTACTGGTCCAAAAAGGTCCATGTGTAGAAGATCTAAGATCCTGTAAGATGACTTTTGAGACTTATCTTTGAATGAGCTCTTAACTTGTTTTTCTTTCTGACAAGCTCCACAAATATTTTCCTTCTTGTATGCTACATCTGGCAATCCTCTCACGAGGCCTTTCCTTGCTAGCTTGTTAATAGTCTTGAAGTTCATATGACTTAACCTTTTGTGCCACAGCCAGCTCAGTTCTGGTGGACTCTTCACAATGAAGCATGTAGCTTGAGTAGAGAGGTTCCAATCAGCTAAATAGATGTTTCCTCTCCTTGTTCCTGTAAGCTTGACTTTATTTGAGGTGCTGTCTTTGATTAAGCATTTCTTGAGGTTGAATTCCACTGTTTATCCTTTGTCGCAGAATTGACTGATGCTCAAAAGGTTGTATCTGAGTTCTTTTACATAGGATACATCCTTGATTTTTATGTTTCATTTGACTAGGCATCCATTTCCTTTTGTGCTTCCTTTGGAATCATCTCCAAAGATGACCTTTAGTCCTTTGCATTCTTGGAAGTCTTTCAGAGAATCTTTGCTGCCTGTCATGTGCCTAGAGCAGCCGCTGTCAATATACCATACATCACTGCTGCAATCTGGCACTGAACCTGTAACAAATTCAGACAGATTTAGGTACCCATATCTGTACGGGTCCTTTGGGGTTAGTTGCTTTGGGAACCCAAACTTTCTTAACAGTCACTGATTTGCTGTAAGATTTGTTGGTTCTCTGACTGTATGCAGTTGTCTTGAAAAACTGCTTGTTATGAGTGTGTGCATTAACAACATGTGTGATACCGACACCTTTGTAATGTGGTCTTCCACCATACTTCTCTTGAGTATATCCTCTTTAAGTTTTAGACATATAAGTCTTAGTATAGGTGGGAAGGTTTCTTCTGTGCTGCAACTTAGTTGGTTGCTGCATCCTCTTGTTGCATACAGCAGATGACTTCTGCTGCAGCCAGTTCTTAGATGCAGGCTTACTTCCTGCAATTGAGCACTGGGGTTTCTTCCCCTTATCCATCATTGCTGTTTTGTTCAAGATCTTCACAGAGTCACTTAGTAACTCCTTCTCTATTGGGGTTTCAGCTTGAACAAACTTTACGGCTTTGGATGTGTTTACTGTATCCTGAGAGGTGTGATTGCTGTAACCTATACCCGATTTTTCAAAAGAGTTTCTGTTTTGATTTATGCAATCTCTTGCGTCCTTTGATGATTTGCTGAAAGTGCTTATCGTGGACTGCAAGTTTTCCTTCTCAGATTTTAGCTTAGTGATCAGCAGATTTAATCTAGAGACCTCTTGTTACAGCTTACTACACTTTGAGTTATCAGACTCTCGTGCAGCGAGCATTCTAGCAATGTCAATATTCTTGCTCTTGAGGATCTCATTGTCGATTCTTAGGTTCTCATTTTCAACCTTCAGTTCCTCATGAATTGAGTTGATCTGCTCGATGTCACTCATGATCCTTTTTAAGGAGTGGATCATGTTCAGCTCCTCACTTTCTGGTATGGACAACGGTTGATAGATTACCTCATCTTCTTCGATGTCTTTGTAATCTTTAGCCATCAGGCATATCAGTGCTTCTTAATCAGAGGATGAGGTTTCAGTGTCGCTGTCAGAGGATTTTGCAGCTTTTAGTACTTCCTTCGGAACTACTGTATCCTTGGCTTTCTCTATCTCTCCTATGAGAGCTCGAAGCTTGTGTCTTTCCTCTCTTCTTTTATCTCTCCTCTGCTCTCTTTCTCCTTTAGGATACTTGTGCACGGTTGGATACCGACAATTCCTTATATAGTGTCCCGGTTTCCTGCAGTTGTAACACAAGTCAATATTTCCTGTATTTGACTGTGGAGAAGAGGATACCTGAGGAGGTGGATGGCTTCTTCTGAAGTCATTCTTTTTGTTTAGGTTGGTGCTGCTGCTATTATTATTGCTCTTCATGAATCTCCTGAATTTCTTTAGGAGAAGCGCCATGTCCTCTTCAGCAACTTCTGCTGTAACCTCATTCTGTTTACTGCAACTAGCGGTTGTTGTATCTTTGGTGCCTCTGGCAGTGAGCACTGTAACTTTGGAGCTCGACTCTTCGAACTCCTTTCTCCGTCTGTTGATGTCATACTCGAACGCTTTGAGGTTGGAGAATAGGTCGAATGTACTCATGGATTTAAGGTCCATGGACACTCTCATGACAGTGGTCTTGCTGTCCCACTCCGCGGATAGGGCTCTCAACACTTTTATGTTTTTCTCCTTTTGAGTGTAGTGTTTGCCTAGAGCTTCTAGTTCGTTCACTATGGATGTGAACCTCAAGTCTAGTTGCTCAAGAGTCTCTTCATTCTTCATTTCGAAGAGCTCCAATAGTTGGGTAGCATTGGAGATTTTGTTATCTTTGGTGAGCTCAGTCCCTTCACATATTTGCTCAAGCTTTTCCCATATTTCTTTGGATGTTCTGTAAGTTTTGACCTTGCTGAAGGTGCCTTTATCCAAAGTGATGAATAGAGCATTTTTGGCCACGTTATCCAAGTTGGCTCTCTTCTTATCTTTATTGTTCCATTCAAGTCTTGGTTTGACTAGGAAGTTTGGTGGTAGAGGTGTTCCTTCCTCTAGCTCTTTACCTAGCATGGGATTTACTTTTGTGGGTATTATTGGTCCTTCGGTGATGACCGTCCACATTTCATCGTTCATTGCTGAAAGATGTGTCTGCATTCTTATCTTCCAATCGTCATATTCTTCTATGGAAAACATAGTTAACTTGTGATTTGAGGAATCCATGATATGCTATAAGAATGAGTTTTGATGTAGAGAAAACAGCGAGATAAAGGTGGATCTGGGTAGGTGACCAGATAAGTTGGCTTTTAAAGATGGATCTAGGTAAGTGACCAAATAAGTTGGCTTTTAACCCAACTTGCTCTGATACCACTTGTTGGTCCCAAGTGGTGTCCGAGGTTCAGAGGGGGGGTGAATAAATCTTGGTCGATTTTGCAATCTTTAAACAAACCGTTCTGCTCTGCAAGTTACTTGAACTTGTAGCGTCAGATAGTTACTACTTACATCATAGAGATACAGTGCTGCACGCTGTAACTTGGAGTTTTATGCGCAGCGGAAATTTACTTTGATAACACAAGGCTGATTTTCTCAAATATGATAAGAAGAAAAAATAGAAGATTAAAGCACAGATAGAAAGCAATAAACACTTATGGCCTACTGAAGTCCAGCGTACACACAACAACTGCAAACTTCAAAGGCTCACCCACACAGGGTTCCACACTCCCACACAGGGAAGCTGCCTAACTCTAGACAACTATACAAACAGCAAGGATCTCTCCTATCAACTGTTCGATACCACTAAAACAACCTAAGCACACAGCAACAAGATTAGAAAGATAAAAAGGTTTTTCTTCAATTGGTGCTTCGAAGTGAGCTTTTGAATCCTTGAGGAAACTTTCAGCTTGAACTTGCTTTACTTCGGGAGGTTGAGTGACTGAAACTGATCGTAGATTTGAAAACTTGGATCTTGTAAGCTTTGTGAATTGTTCGGTTAATCAGTAGTTTCAGTAACCAGCTTCAGTATTTCTCTTCCTCTATTTATACTTGTAGGAGAAGATGTCCGTTGAAGGAGACATCTCTCTTTTGAATTTGAAGTAGTCTGACCAAAGGCATGGTTCGCATTTAATGCGACTTCACTTTTTCTTTCGGAACATTTAATGCCGTAGTTGCGGCTCACAGCTTTCTGCAGCGCGTCAGTCCACCTGGCATCTTCATATTGGCTCCGTGTCTGCAACTTTGATCTTCTCTGGAACGGCTCTATTTATTCTTGCATGAGTCTTCGTTCCTCGTACTGCATTTATCCTTTCTAGGATTGTAGGATACTCTTTATTGTAAGTTGCGCTTATTAATTTGTCTGGTCTGTAGGCTTAGCGATGTATTCTAAGTCTTCGTGCAGCTGATACTTTCTTGCAGTGCTGCGGTAACTTAGACCTGGTTGCAGTATCTTCTGGTAGTCCTGCTGTATCCTTTTCTTGCAGCAGTACTCTTGTATCCTTTTTTTGCAGCAATGTTGCATGTCGTTCTTTCCTTCTTTGCTGTAGAGATGCTCTGTCTTGTTACGGCGTTGCTATATCTTCCTTCTTGCAGCTATGCTGTATTCTGCCTTCATGCAGCAATATTGTATCTTGTCTTCTTGCAGCGATATCTTTTCTTAAGGGCATAGATGCCGCTTTATCCTTGTTCAACCTCCATTTTCAGCACTTAACACTAGACTCAATTCTAGTCTATGTATTCACTTAAACATCATGAAAAATGGGGTACTCAAAACTTCCTACTACATAAGTGATTTGTCTCATCAAAATCTAAACATTGAAATCCTAACAATAAGTTAATAGCATTGGTTTGTGATGTGAATGCATGATTTTGTGATAAAGTAAATATTTTCACGGCAGTTAAGATCCGTAAATAATTTCACGACGGTTAAGATCCGTAAACATTTTCACGGCGGTTAAGATCTGTAAATGTTTTCACGGCGGTTAAGATCCGCGATTAAATGAATATGTTAATTGATTCTTTATGTGATGTTATTTGCTTGTTTCAATTTAACCCACTGGGTGTTCACGCACTCACCCCATGTATGTTAATATGTTTTACAGATTATAGGTATAATGACGGAGAATGAAAGGGAGATGCTGTATCGGTTATTTGTAAATTAAATGTGTTGTTACAGTAGTATTCTGGAAAACCCTTGTCTTTGAAATTGTCGCGCCCCATTTTCATATAACGTTTAAAACGCAAAAAAAAAAAATAACAATAATTTTCTTCAAAACAAAACAGAGTGCAAACGCAGCATTTTTATGGGGCGTCCAGTAGAAATCCTAAATCGTGGAGATTTTAAAACAAACAAAGATCGAGAAGATAACCATTTAAAATACAAACAGTTTATATCATTGCTTTGTACATAACCGGGTTTTCAGAAAATACCGAACATCCATATACATACTTATATACATACAAAAATAATAGGCATCTCTATTCATTCCTCCTCGCTTCCGAAATTTTCTGTAAAATAAAACATAAAAGGGGTAAGTGCCAAAAGGAAACTTAGTGGGGTTGATTTGTACAGTAAAAGGGGTACACATAACATTTCTTGAATACTATATATATATACACGTTGTAGACTCCCGAAGAGTCCCAATGCAATCCGTTGAATAGGTTTTTGAAGAAGACCTATCGACGCCCCAAGCCGACCCCATTTTGGGTTGTTACACCCTTTATGTTGGGATTTCGTAGAATACCCCCTTGTTGGGTTCCGACGAGGAATACCCTACTTGGCGTGGCACACGCATGCGCAGTTAAATTATCATACAACAGTTTCCACATAACACATAATGCACATTGGTCACGTTCATGTTGGCCACATAATTCACGTAACACATAGGTAAAGAAAATCCCTTGACATATGTGGTTTCTAAAGAAACCCCTTTTTAGCGGGTATTATCCCGTCTTATCATCATTTGAAACCATTTGCATTTGTATCACTTCAAATCAATAACTCTTAAAACCATATAATTTACTCGAATCCTGTTCACGTAGTAAAAACATTTCACTTGAAAATGACATTACATAATAACAGGATTTAAATCACTTAGTCACGTAGTTTTCCATAAAACTGTACAATTTTAAAACATAATTAAGATTTTACCCCCACCTTGTTCGGTGGTTACCACGTGATGAGCAAGTCAAAGATCTCGTATCCCAGGTCTTCAATCCAACAGGTAGCCTACATAATTTACGATGTTTTCTTAGCTCATTATAATCTATAATTAAATATTAAAACAATATCGAAACGGATAATATCGATCGAGATGAGACGGATCGGAACGGTAGGCCTAACGATTGAGGTTGAAGAAACAAGAGGGAAATATCAGTTTATAAGGCTAAGATGAAAGAGAATGAATTTTGGATAAGAACAAAAGAAGAATGAGCTCGATCGGAGTTGTAACGAGCTCGAACGGAGCGTTTTAAAATTTAAGGGTATTTTGGTAATTTGGTCAAAGGGTTGACTTTGACCGGGACCCATGACCCCCAGTCATCGATATCTCGTTGGCGATGACTCGATGTTAAAGAACGACGAAAAGAAAATGAGAATCGGATCGAAAATCGCATCGAAAAACGTCGTCGTACGCGTTCCCCGCGACGGGAAAAATCTCGTCGGTGTTTCCTGACGACGGGAAAAAAAACAGGCCAGCGTCTCCCGTTGCTGCCTAGTTTTCTCGACAGCAGGGCAGCACCGCTCGGCAGCTGCCGAGTTTTCTCGACAGCCTCATCCTCGTCGCTCGCCCAGGTCTCCCGTCGTCGACCTGCTCGACCTGCGGCATCGTCGGCCTATGCCGTCGAAACTTAGTCCGATGGCTAGCCTAAATCACCGGCTACCAGATTCGGCCATCCCTCACCGGATTCCGGCGTGAATAGTACCAGAAAAATAGCCACGAAAACCCTTCGTCAAACACAAAAATACACCAACCCAAATGCAACAGCCCCTTTCCCAACCCATTTTTCGGCACCGGCACCGCCACCCAAGGCGGCGCCACCCCTCCAATGGCTATCCCACCACTCCGGCAGCCCTTCCGGTGCCTGCAACCTCGAGAAAAAGAGCAAGAGAGAGAAAAACGGGAGAGAGAAAAGGTGGCGAGAAGCAAGGGTTGGGGTTTTGGAGAAGGTATTTCGCCATTTTCCGGCGAACGGGAAATCGGAATTGAATTCAGGAAGTTGTCCTAGATTCGTATCGTCGAGGGCTACGTTATATATGAAAATCAGCCGAAACGGACGGGTTTGACTTTTTCCGGCGACGGTAGTGGCGGTTTTTTGCCATTTTCCGGCGAACGGAGAATCGGAATTGAATTCCGAAAGTTGTCCTAGACTCGTATCATCAAGGGCTATATTGTGTGCGAAAATCAGTCGAAACCGGAAACTTTGATATTTTTCGGTGAACTCCGGCGGTGGCGACGGCGGCGGCGCGGCGGCGGCGGCGCGGCGGCGCCGGAAGCGGCGCGCCGGAGACAGAATGAAGACGGGAAAGAAAAAAAGAGAGGAGAGAGAGACTTACGTGTGTGTTCGGCTCTTTTCGGCTCGTTCGAAGAAACGGTGAAAATAAAATCAAATGAGGGCCTATTTATAGAATTTGGAGAAGTTACTATTTATTAGGCTAGGTTACTGTTCACATAGGCTAGGTTACTGTTCATGATAAGATTCCGGTTACTATTCATGATAAGATTTCATTTCTCGTTTTTCCGAAACTCCGTATTTTGCCCTTTTCTTCGCCGTTTGAGCTACAGGTGTCCGATTGACCTCTAGTTCATTTATATCTTCTCATTTTTCCGTTACGCATCTAATGGTATAAAAATATTCTATATTCTATATTCTATATTTATAAATTTTATCCATTTTAAACCTGGTCGTTACAGAAATATTTTGTATAGTTAAGACGAGGAGGCTCTACTCTGATGAAATTTTCCGCAGTTGCTGTAAAATGTTTAACATTTTTTAAAAAAAACTTCTTTTAGAAAACGTCTATTATAACAGGTTATTTGATCTTTTCAGTATTTTAATAAATATGAGTTGCTAGACACCAGAAGTCTAAATTTAATATTTTATTCTGATCCGAAAACGGGACGTGACAAAATTCAATTAACACAAGTTCTTTTATATTATTATAAAAAAATCAATATTAATTATAACAAAATAAATTATTTTAAATAATAATAATAATAATTACAAATAATCCTAAATTATTATTATTGATAATACAATATCTAATTAACTACACAAAATTTAAAGTATGCTTGTTATCATAAACATAATCTCCCTCAAAATTCTTTATGTAATTTTAATTTATTTTAATTAAAAAGATTAGAGAAAAATTACTCAAATAAAAGTGTATTGATTTGACAGGCTAGTGAAATTTCTAAACTTATTAATTAATGAAACTGAAATATTTTTACATTAAATTATAGAAGCGACTAAGAAATTTTGATTTGAGTTATTTATAATATAATCAAAATGGAACTTTGAGGATCTCTTACAATAGAATAATAATAAAACTATATATAATAAATAAAAAATATTTAAATTTACAAATAAAAAAGTTAGAATATTGATGAGAGAGTTGAATAATATGATAGACAATATATCTATATATAATAAATTAAAAATATTTATAACCTCTGTCATGTCTCGTTTATTTTTAAAGGCAATTTTTTGCTTAGGCATTACTTAAATACAAAATTCACTATTTTAAAAACAATAAAGATAAATAAAATCAATAGTAATTATAAATTTTGTGTGTTTAAAGTTTATGAACCAACAACACAAAACCCACAACTACTCATAACCATGGTCAACACCTATGCAACATAAACAAGAGGGGGAGAGAGAGAGAGATCTAGTCCCGACGGTTCTTGATGGTTTCGACTGCGGAACGGAGATTTGAGCCTAGATCTATAACGGCTCGTCAAGGGCTATATTGAAGCATACAAACCAATCAAAGAGGAAAATATTAGAGGTGGTCCGACAATGGTGACGGTGGTCTGGCGAAAAGAGAAGAGATATAGGGTTAGGGGTTATGGGTGGAAAAGAGGGTGCGATTGTGTCGAGTGAGAAAAGATAGAAAGAAAGAGAGGGGAAGAGAGGAGGGAGCACGTGAGGGAAGCTAACGGCGGCAGCTAGTGGCTGGCGATGGAAGGTGGTGGCTGAAGGTAGCACCAGGAAATGAGAGAGGGGGCCAAGGAGGAGAGGGGATGAGAGGTAGAGAGAGAATAGAGAATGAGAAGTTATGTGTGGTTTTTCCCTCTCTTATCCCCTTCTATGGAGCCCTAGACAAAAAGACTTGGTTCTAAATAATGGGCGCGAAGTAGGGTCATGCTTAAAATAAAAGGTAAGAAAAAAAGAATAATATGGGTCCAATCTAATAAATTAAAGTTACATTCTTAATATATATTATGTAGTTAAAATTAATTTGGGTTGTTATAGGGTTACAACTTTATGTAGTGTGTTAAGCTAGGTAGTAGAGACTCATTGACTTACTACTCTATGAATTTTATTAGAAAATTTATCGAATGTTTAGGTTGCACTTTGAAAAGAGTAATGAACTTTAGGTAATAACCAAATAAAAAAAATTTAAATTGTAAATTGAAAGTTGATTATACTTTAAGTTGATTTTGGTGTTTAACCCAAACAAAAAAGTTAAAAAAAATGATATTCATTTTTTTTCTATCTTTTGTCTTTGTTGTTTTTGCATGTTTGTTGTTCTTGCTTGATGTGTTTGTTATTGTTGATCCCAAGTGATATAAGGTTAACGAGGGGTGAATTAACCTTATCAAATTTTGCAAACCTTTTTTACTCAAAAGAATGTAAATTCCTCGTGTAACAAGTAGCTAGCAAGCTTGCTGCAGTGAGATGAGGTAACCTATGGACTTTGAAAAGAGTTTATGTACAACGGAAATATTTAAACAATGATGTTTTATGAAAGGCTTGCTTGAATGCAGTATGCTTAGATGACAGAAGAGATATGCAAATTGCTTATAAAATAAGGAGCAAGATATATAGATGAAACTTTGTTAAGATGGTTTGATTTACAAAGATACTGCTAATACAAATTTAATCCTAATAAAAACTGTCAGCTCTATCACATATAGGTAGCTGGACAGTGACCAATACTTTAATCCACACAAAAATCTTGCTCTTCTAAACGTGCGAACTACTCTTAGAAAGTGACTCCTAAAACAATCTATAAAAAGAGATTTCTTCAACGGTTGGGGGCAGGAAACTTTGGAACTTGAAACCTAGAAGGTGGCTGGCTTGTTGCTTAATAGATTGAGAGACTGAAACAGGTTGCTTGAGAGTTTTGAATACTTGAATGCTTAGAAATTTTGCTCTTGGTTTTTCAGTGTATATTTTAGGTGCACTCATCCTCTATTTACAGGTGTGGGAAATCTACCCGTTGAAGAAGACAGTTTCCTTAGTAGTGAGGTGTCTTTCGATGATTGACTCATACACGATCTTCTGACAATTCTGGTACACCGTTACCACTGCTCCTCTATTCCTCTACAAAACATGTCCTTCGCCCTTTTGATTGCACCAGCTGACAATCTCTGATTGGCTTTTCTTTGTTTGTTCTTACAGTAACTTAGAGTGCATTAAAATTGGTAACTGTCATTCAGGATCAAGTTGCTGCTTTGTCGTCTGGAGTGGCTAGCTTCTTGTTACTCAGTATGCTTTGGCTAGCTTGTTGTATACTTTTATACTTTGCCGATTTTTCATATCATTGCTCTGCAGTGACCTTTATAGCGTACTGCGGTGTCCTTCATATGAATTTTACTCTTCCAGCTAGCAGTAGCCTTTTCATCCTTCTTCCAGCAATATTGCCCTATCTAAACTTTTACATATCAAATCCTATATACAAGATTGCTAAATCTTGTTTATTACATATTTTGTCTCATCAAAATCTATATATTTAATTCGTAACAGTTATTTTCTTTCTTTTGGTTATGAGTTATATGATTTTCTTCTCATCTCTCTCTATTCAGTGAGATATTTTCATGTTGATGCAGTTTTGCTAAACATTGTAATGAGTACATATTGTACTCCCCTTGCACTACATTTAGGTTTATTATATATTAGTAGGTTAATAGATATTTGTTTTTCTCATCCTTTCATTAATTAATTTGTTATAGAGTTAAATGTAAAAATCAAACTATATAATAAACTTTTTTTCACTTTACAATCTAAATTTTTTTATTTAATTACAACCTTGAAGTTTTTGAGTTTATTAAAATGCAATTTAAATCATTTTTTCGATCATTTTTCCAACAAAATAGAGATCATGTGACCCACATCATGCGACCCATTATTTTCACTTTACAACCTAAATTTTGTTTTTGTATCCAAATTGCAACCATAAGTTCTGAAATTTATCAAATGGTATCATAAATTAGGGGTTGCAATTGAATAGAATAAAATACAAAATTTAGGTTGTAAATTTAAAAAATTAGATCATGTGCTGAAAAAATAATTTAGGTTGCATTTCTTGTTTGTCAGAAAAAATAATCAGAAAAGTAATTTAGGTTGGATTTTGACAAACTCTAGAGTCTCCATGCATTTGCAATGACATATATACAATTAGTGTTGCATTTCCTGTTTGTCAGACGTCATATGTATCAAACAAAACTACTACAATACATGCAGCATGTATTAAAATTATTATAATACAAATAAAATATAATTTGCAAGTTGAAAGCATAGAATTGTTGATTAAAAATTTAGAAGAAAGAGATGATGTATAATAAGGATCATGATTACCACAAATAACATAGATCCAACCACTAAACTAAAGCTAATAACATTAAACAAAACCTTGTTTAACCCACCAGTATTCAAGACTGAATTGCTACATTTTCAAGTTCGTAAAGTATTGTCTGAATATTTATACTCCTAAACATCTATGTTCGGTCTACCATCAATATTAATGGTAAATGTCAATATTATAACCAACTAATTTTTTTTTTTTTTATCATATTTCCTATTCCATTTCTAGATGAATATTTTTTTGTCTCTTTTCCTATTCCATTTCTATATGGAATTTTCCAATTTTTTTCTTACATTGTTAGTTAGTTAATTAATTTATCATTTTAAGGAATCTTTTATATCCTCATTAATATATCCCCGTCAGACACTAAAAATGATATTGTGTAAAACTCAGTTTGAAGTAATAATATATTAGACAATAACAAAAATATTGATATCAGATATATTTATATATATTTACAAATATTTCGGAATTACTATATCAAATATATATTGTAGAATAATATCAACATGAATATCACTGATGTGGTTCCGATTCAACGTTCGTCTTCTCGGGTTGAAACTCGAAATCTCGAATCCAAAAACCTGCAAAACAAACACCGGGAGGGTTCCCATCGCCGGGAGGGTTCCCATCGCTCCCGGCGATGGGACTCCGACGCTCAAGTCAGTCAGATTGCTCAAATAGATCTCTCAAATTATACAAGTGTATGTGTATAATGAATTATGTATTTATCATAAATTGTGTGTCCCATAAATTATCTATAAATTGTCCATTGAAAAGTGAATATAACAATGATATATATAGACTCTCTGGACTAGTTGCAGTATGAAAATGAGTCTCAGTTATAGTTGAAGTAGGACCTAGAGTCTCAGTTATAGTTGAAGTAGGAATCCTAGTTGTAGTTCGTTGTAGTTGGAATAGGAGTCCTAATTTCAGTTGAAGTAGGAGTCCGTTTAGTTTGACCACATCAGTACTCCCCCCCTTTCGTAGTGTATGTTGACATACACTAGTGGAGTTCACTAAATTTTGAAAAAAGATGTGAGTTTCCTCCATTATAAATAATTAATCACATAAGTATATTTGAAAGAAATAAACAGACGTATTTTTTCGAACATTTGAATGAGATGTTTCAATTTAATCACGACATTCTGAGGGAACGTATCAGTTCGCTTCATCAGTTCGACATTCCGAGGGAATATATCAATTCGTCAAGACATTCGTCTTTTTAGTTAGTTCGTCAGGACATTCGTCCTTTTAGTTTGCCAGGACATTCGTCCTTTTAGTTCACCAGGACATTGGTCCTTTCAGTTCGTCAAGGACATTGGTCCTTTGAGTTCGTCAAGGATATTCATCCTCTTAGTTCGTCAAGGACATTGGTCCTTTCAGTTCGTCAGGACATTCGTCCTTTCAATTCGTTAAAGACATTCGTCCTTTCAGTTCGCCAGGACATTCGTCCTTTCAGTTCGTCAAGGACATTGGTCCTTTGAGTTCGTCAAGGACATTCATCCTCTTAGTTCGTCAAGGACATTCGTCCTTTCAGTTCACCAGGACATTCGTCCTCTTAGTTCGTCAAGGACATTCGTCCTTTCAGTTCATTGGTCCTTTCAGTTCGCCAGGACATTGGTCCTTTCAATTCGTCGCGGACATTGGTCCTTTCAGTTCGTCAGGACATTGGTCCTTTTAGTTCGTCAAAGACATTGGTCGTTTCAGTTCGTCGAGGACATTGGTCCTTTTAGTTCGTCAAGGACATTGGTCCTTTCAGTTCGTCAAAGACATTGGTCTTTTCAATTCGTCGAGGACATTGGTCCTTTTAGTTCGTCAAGGACATTGGTCCTTTCAGTTCGTCGAGGACATTGGTCATTTCAGTTCACCAGGACATTGGTCCTTTTAGTTCGTCAAGAACATCCATCCTTTCAGTTCGTCAAGGACATTGGTCCTTTCAATTCACCAGGACATTGGTCCTTTTAGTTCGTCAAAGACATTGGTCTTTTCAGTTCGTCGAGGACATTGGTCCTTTTAGTTCGTCAAGGACATTGGTCCTTTCAATTTGTCAAGAACATCCATCCTTTCAGTTCGTCAAGGACATTGGTCCTTTCAATTCACCAGGACATTGGTCCTTTTAGTTCGTCAAAGACATTGGTCTTTTCAGTTCGTCGAGGACATTGGTCCTTTTAGTTCGTCAAGGACATTGGTCCTTTCAGTTTGTCAAAGACATTGGTCTTTTCAGTTCGTCGAGGACATTGGTCCTTTTAGTTCGTCAAGGACATTGGTCCTTTCAGTTCACCAGGACATTGGTCCTTTTAGTTCGTCAAGGACATTGGTCCTTTCAATTCACCAGGACATTGGTCCTTTCAGTTCGTCAAGGACATTCGTCCTTTCAGTTCGCTTAATCATTAAGTATAACAACAATCATATGAATTCGCAGAAAAGAAAAGACACGACAATTTTAATCGCGGTTAGGCTAAATTAGCCTACGTCCACGGAGAGTGAATATTTCTCATTTTATCAAGATGAAGAAAATTGAGAAAAAAGGTAATAAGAAGCGTACATAAGTGTAGCTCATTAAATTGGTTCTTCTCGGCTGTTCTTTGAGTTCTTAATTGTTCTCAACGTCTTAACTCAAAATTTCCCACAGACGGCGTCGATTGATGTGGTTCCAAAACGTTCGTCTTCTCGGGTTGAAACTCAAAATCTCGAATCCAAAAATCTGTAAAACAAATACCGGGAGGGTTCCCATCGCCGGGAGGGTTCCCACACTACAAGAATTTTGGGCTTTAACAACGGTTAAAAACCGTTGTTAAAGAGGAATTTTAACCGTTGTCGTAGGCAGGGTTGCAAAAAAAATTTCGCACAACGACAACGCACCAAAAAGCGTTGTCGTATCTAGATACGACAACGCTTTTTGGTGCGTTGCAAAAAAGGGTTGTCTTTTCCGCCATTTTTGAATTTTTTTTAGGATATGACAACGCTTTTTGCAACGCTTCAAAAGCGTTGTATTTTCCAATTTTACAACGCTTTTTGGTGCGTTGTAAAAAGCGTTGTCATATCCTAAAAAAAATCAAAAAAGTGACACGTCATCAGCATATTTTGGACACATCATTGCCACATCATCTTCCACATCATCAAATTTTGACACATCATTGCTACATCATGAGAAATAAATGTGCGTTGTCTAGGATTCAAACTCGTGACCTTTGTAAGACCTTGAACCACTAGGCTACTAGTGCTTTTGTGTTTATATTATATATGTATTTCTTTTATTAACTAATTATATATATATATATACATATATAATTAATGACTAATTAATATATAATTGGAAGATTAATGAATAATTAATATGTTTAATAATATTTAATCTAATTTCATATTAAAACAATTATAAAGTATACTAGTGCATATTTTTAATATATGTTATAAACATACTAATTTTTTAAAATTTTGAGTTTGTTCATATATATAAGATAATATTAATGCAAATAATATAAAATAACATCATAAAATAATTAAAATTTTCAACTTTAATTTAATTAAAATAATATATAAATTTTGTATTATTATATAAAAAAATTGTATTGACCAATTAATATATGTATGTTTTTTTATTTTGAAAAATAGTTTATCGTTCAATTACACATATTTAAATTTTTTTTTCATATTATTCTTTTAATTAATCATTTTTATATCTTTTTTTTATTTTATAAAGTAATTATTTCAAATAATTTATGTTTTTGGTATTAATTTTAAAACCAAACTAATTTATATTTATTTTCTAATATAATAATATATAATTTTTATATTATTATGTAAAACAAATTTTTTTATTTTTCAAATTAATATATGTATAGTTTTTTTTTTTTTGTAAAATAATTTTTGGTTCAAATTAAAACCAAACTCATTTTATCTTTATTTTCTAAAATAATAATATATAATTTTTATATTATTATGTAATATAAATTTTTATATTTTTCAAATTAATATATGTATTGTTTTTTTTGTTGTAAAATAATTTTTGGTTCAAATTAAAACCAAACTAATTTATATTTATTTTCTAATATAATAATATATAATTTTTATATTATTATGTAATACAAATTTTTTTTTTTCAAATTAATATATGTATTGTTTTTTTTGTTGTAAAATAATTTTTGGTTCAAATTAAAACCAAACTCATTTTATCTTTATTTTCTAAAATAATAATATATAATTTTTATATTATTATGTAATACAAATTTTTTTATTTTTCAAATTAATATATGTATTGTTTTTTTTTTTGTTGTAAAATAATTTTTGGTTCAAATTAAAACCAAACTCATTTTATCTTTATAAACTAAAATAATAATATATAATTTTTATATTATTATGTAATACAAATTTTTATATTTTTCAAATTAATATATGTATTTTTTTTTTTTTTGTAAAATTATTTTTGCATCAAATTAAAACCAAACTCATTTTATCTTTATTTTCTAAAATAATAATATATAATTTTTATATTATTATGTAATACAAATTTTTATATTTTTCAAATAAATAAATGTATATTTTTTTTATCCTTGTATAATTAAATTTTTTATATATTCTTAATTAATTGATATATATATATATGTATCTTTTTTTATGTTTTTTGTATTAATTTTAAAACACAATAATTTTATCTTTATATTTTTTTACAAAAAACATTCATAATTTATGAATTATGAATTATAAAATACAATTTTCGAATCATGTTTTAAAATAATATTCAAATTTTGTATTATTATATAATAGGATGAGAGTAATACTTAATTAGGTGTAATTAATTTGTTAATTAATTCAAAATAGTATTTTATAAAAATACTATTTTCTAAAATAATGAATTTGTTCATATAAGATAATATTAATGCAAATAATGTAATATAAGATAACATTATAAATTAATTAAATGTATTAAATTTAAGTTAATTAAAAAATAATTATATAAAAAAATAATTATTTTATAATTATTTTTTATTTTAAACATGCAACACACAAAACAAAAGGGTTGCATAATGGGTTGCAAAAAAAAAAAAAATTCTAAGAAAAGACAACGCTCAAAAGCGTTGCGAAAAAGGGTTGTCGTAGAGCCAAAAAAACGCCTTTTAACAACCCTACTTAAAAAGCGTTGTCGTTTCAATTTTGACCGTTGTCGTATAGCGATTTTTTGCAAAAAAGACAACGCTTTTCGGAAAAAGCGTTGTAAAAAGCCAAAAGACTACACAAATTCAGTAAAAGCGTTGTTAAAGAGGGGTTGTTAAAAGCCAAATTTCTTGTAGTGCCATCGCTCCCGGCGATAGGACTCCGACGCTCAAGTCAGTCAGATTGCTCAAATAGATCTCTCAAATTATACAAGTGTATGTGTATAATGAATTATGTATTTATCATAAATTGTGTGTCCCATAAATTATCTATAAATTATCCATTGAAAAATGAATATAACAATGATATATATAGACTCTCTGGACTAGTTGCAGTAGGAAAAGGAGTTTCATTTATAGTTGAAGTAGGACCTAGAGTCTCAGTTATAGTTGAAGTAGGAATCCTAGTTGTAGTTCGTTGTAGTTGGAATAGAAGTCTTAATTTCAGTTGAAGTAGGAGTCCGTTTAGTTTGACCACATCAATCACAATAGAAAAATATAATCTCACATTTGCAAGAAAGGGTTCTGTGACAAAATTTGAATGAGATGGGACTTGTTCGGTATACGTAAAGTCCGATGTCTCTTACGTAGTCAAATGCGTTCGAGAAAGTGTTGTGCGAGCCTTGATTAGATATTTCAATTCATGTGACGTATATATGCACTTCAGTGGTCTATAGATGTGCACCCATTACATCACTCCTGCACTGACCCAGCTTAGCATCTTTTTCATTCAAATATGTATGACATTATATTAGTAACCGCGAATGTATATCTAACAATCTTTAAAAAAAACATTTTGTAAGTATGGTTATATAGAAGAACATATTGCATTAGTTATGTAAATGTTTACTGCAACTTAAATTTTTTTAGGAAAACTTCAATTTTATATTATGGTCATCATAAAATGTAAAGACAAATTTTATCACATATCAACAGTATGTGATTTTACGGTTTTACAATGATGTCAAGTAGCATTATAAAATACTAATACTTATAATGTAAAATGTGGCAAATATCAGATTTGACAAAATGTAGAATATCGAAACCGAAAACAGAAAGGGTCTTATAAATGTGAGTCAGCTAATATCTCTAACATAATGTGAGGACAAATTCTCATTTGCACTTGGTGCACAGATTAAAGATCCGTGCAATTTGGGTCGACCCGACTCTGTGAATGTTTTTTTTTTTTAAATAAATTTTATATTTTGATCGTTATGTACAAATTTGGTGACCTTTATATTCAAATGTTGTGACCTTTATGTATAAATGTTGTGATTTTTATGCATTGTAACTTAGAAAAAAAATGAAGAATTTCAGCAAAATTTGTACATAAATATCTTTATGTAATATTCATGTGATCCTTATATATATTCATGTGATCTTTATGTACAAATATTCATACCTTTATGTAATATATAAAGGTATATAAAAGTATGAATATTTATACATAAATGTCACATAAACATACATAAGGGTCATATGAATATAACATAAAGGTATCTATGTACAAATTTTGCTGAAATTATTTATTTTTTTCTAAGTTATTTAACATAAAGGTCACAAAATTTTTACATAAAGATCACATAATTTGTATATAAAGATTACCAACTTTGTGCATAAAAATTTTGGCCTGAAACAAAAAAAAAAATTCAAAAACTCGTAGATTCGGATCGACCCGAATTGTATGTACACCAAGTGTACACACTCTAATGTGAATCAGATCTTTCTATTGGAAAAAGTCAACGATAATCCGCATAGTAAAATATACACAATATTGTACTATTTATAAAATCAAGTCATATCTTTCTATTTAAGCAATTGAAATAAGAATGAAAATATTATGTGGATTGTTGATATGTATTGTAAAATATTATCGATAGACACAATGATTTTTGCATATATCTTCTCTAATTTTTCTGTAAGTGTATTAATGCATTTTTTCTCAATTGGTAACCTTTGTTTGTTTTCATGGAATATAAAATAGCTAGATTAATAATAAGTCGTTTAATCTCGTTTTCTCCAAGACTGTGTTATTACTTAATATTTTGGGGATGGATATGATAATTTTCCGTAGAATGGTTCTTAAAAATATTTCATCAATAAATTTATTGAAATTTTATTACTTCTTAAAATTTTATCCTATTAATTCGTAATTAAGATGTTTGTGCTCTTATGAGAGCTTTTACCAATATTCAATTATATACTTTAAGAAAAACTTATATGCGCGCACGAACTTTTTAAATTATTTAGATAATCCTATTTCAAATAGGAATTTAATAGAAGATTAAGTTTTGAAAGAACTGTATACTATTTTATTAATAAAAATAAGGTAATTAGAAATAAATTAAAATATAAATCTGTAGTGTGGGTGTGCCTCCTCATTCCAACACGGTTTGGAAGAGGATGTGCTCAGCTCGTCTTGGGGTCCAGTCTCAAATTTTTTGGAGGTTGGGATCTGGAGGGGTGAGTTTTTGGTATGATCATTGGATGAGGGTTGAGCCTCTTGTTGATGTGGTGGAAGTTTCTTGGCTCTCAGGTGCTTTGGTCCAATGGTTCTGAAGTAACGGTGCTTGGGACAGGGCAAAGCTTCTTTGTGTGGTCTCCTCCGAGGTGGCGGATCGGATCTGCTTGGTTCTTATTTGTGCTTCCTCTTCTGACCTTATACGGTGGAAGGGCTCTTCCGATGGAAAGTTCTCTTTTGTGTCGGTTTGGGCATCGATCAGACCTCAGTTTCCTCCTAGCCCTATTCTTAGTATGGTGTCGTCTCCTTGTCTTACCCCTACCATCTCTATCTTTCTGTGGCGACTTGTCATAGATCGTCTTTCGATTGACTGTAAGCTTCAGGCTCGTGGCATTTCCTTAGCTTCGAAGTGTTTTAGTTGTCCGAATCTTTCTCTTCCGAGTCAATCATCTGGGGGGTCCTCTGATATAGAGTCTGTTAGGCATCTCTTCTACTCGAGTCGTACTGCGAGGAGAATTTGGGAGTATTTTTATGATATGTTTGGTTTGACACCTCCACACACTGTGCACACTTCTCATATATTGGATTACTGGAGGCATTTTTCCTCTGGTATGCACACACGTTGCACACACATCACGACAGTGATCCCTTGCTTGATCTTGTAGTTCCTCTGGACTGCAGGAAATGATAGCAAGCACCGGCGGTTACCAGTTCATGCGGACTCGATCATTTTTCGGATAATGAGATAGGTTTGAGTTCTTCATCATAGCAGGCTTCTCAGCAAGGAGAGCTAGGGGGGTGTTCTGCATGTGGCGGCTTCTTTGGGCCTTTATTATCATTCTAGACCCCCCCCCGACCTCCTATACCTCTGATTGTTTGGTAACCACCTGACCTACATTGGCTGAAGCTGAACATTGATAGAGCGTTTAGGGCAACTTCGATGGTGTTCGGGATTGGTGGAGTGATTCGTGATCATGGACACGAGGTTGTCTTTGCTTTCTATGAATGAGGATCGGTGACTGAGAGTCTGGCGGCGGAGCTTTCGGCGCTTCAGAGAGGTCTCTTTCATGTTAGGAGGCTTGGATTTCCCCGAGTGTGGATTGAGCTGGATGCTATCTTGGTGGTTTAGCTTCTTTTGCACTCGGATACAGGACATTGGCGTTTTCAGGAGTCCCTCATTTACATCCGGAACCTCCTCTCATGCTTTGCCTCGACGGGTCTAGGTGTTATCCAGATTTGATCAGTTGGGATGGCCGTCGTTCCGTGTAGATCGTGGTGGTGTTCTTCCTTGATGCACCTTTTTTTCTTTCCTTGTTCTTTCTTAGGATGGATTATTTTTCCTTGTTTAGTTTTTAGTCCTGCCTTGTGTCGGCAGTTGTTTCTGGCCACCTGTTTTGGTCATTTTATGCTCTTTGTTTTTTTTTTCTTTTATTTTTTACTTGACGATGTATACTTTGAGGTTGGTTTATATACAAGTTGGGGGTCTGCCTAAACCCCCACTCCGTAGGGTGTTTTTTCAGTAAAAAAAAAATTAAAATATAAACCTTGTACACATGTTATGCTTGAACAATATTTTATGAATTTCAAACAAAAATGGTACAAGTGTCACAAAAAACATTTTTGTTTACACATGCAGGATCAACAAAGGCAAATGTACAAAAAATAAATTATCATTTTCTACCTTTTTTATAGATTAGTTTTTAGTTTTGTAATACCCAAAATTTTAAAGATTTATTTACTTATGTTATATAAATAAATATAGGGATGACACCTCATAATTTTTACCCAACCTAAATGTTACACATAACCTTATCTCATTACTAGTTGGATAGGTATTAATTTTTCTTAGTCTTGGTTAGTGTAAGAATAAGTCAAAGTGGAAAAGTAAATAAGGAAGAATTCTCTTTTCTACTCTCTCTCTCTCATCTGCATCTCTCTCTCCCCTTCTTCCCCACATTTTCTCTATTTTCCTTTAATTTTTCTTGCTGCATTTGTTGTTGGGCGCCGGCAAGTCGAACGGGTATGGGTGCCGACGTTGGATTACACCGGCGTGCCAAGGTTGAAGGTGCCGTAGTGGGAGCAGTCGCCGCCGGAGCAGCGGCGCTGCTGTGATTTTTGTGTGTATTTATATATATCTGTGTGTATGTGCGTGAGTATGAGGATTGTGTGTTTGATGGTGGGAATCGCCGGCGATATGGTGTCGCTGGCAGCGAGGAGCGGTGGTGCGAAGGGCAGTGAACGGCGGCTGGGCTGCTGCAGAGTTGCTGTGCGTGTGGCTATGACCCTGTGTATAAGGGTGTGTATATATATATATATATGTATTTGTGCTGGGTGTGGGGGGGTTCAGGTGTCGCCGGCGAAGCAAGCCGCCGGCAGCGGCGGTGGCCGGACAGCTGCAGGAGGGAGGCAAGGCAGTGGCTGCAGGGGGTGGTTGGGTAAGGGTTTATTTGGAGAATTTGATATAACCTAAGGACTAATGTGCAAATGCTAACTTTGGATAAATTAATGTTTACCCCCTAACTTTGGTTGAATTGTAGAATTTCCCCTTAATTTCATAATATATAGACCAAGAACCCTAAGCTTTGAGTGTATGACAAATCGAAAACCCAATAGTTATAATATTACATTCTATATCCTTAAACTTATGAAAATATATTTTAAGCCCTAAGTTAATGAATAATGATAACGAACCCCCAAATTATGCTGAAATTACATATTGTACACTTAAAAATTTATGATATTAGGTATTGCGTATTAGAATTGTTGAATTTGTATTTTATTACCCATAATTTGTTGGGATTATAAAACGGACCCTAGATATTACAGATATTACTTTCGAAAATTAATATATATATATATATATATGAAATAATGAATTAGATCCAAACTAATGAATTAGGATATAAGTTAATTTTAGAGATATTATAAGTTTTACCCTTAAGTCTATGAAATTATGTTAAGTATCATAAATTAAAAATAATGATATAATACCTCTGAATTTTAATAAAATTACATTATGTAACTTATAGATTAATAATAATAAGTATTTCTTTTAGAATTTCTTTATATTGCTAAAACGATCCCTAGAACTTGCTGAATTTACAGATTTTATCTCATAATTAATTAGGTTGGCGAAATGGACTGTATAAGTCATTAATATTACTTCTTGACCCAAACAAGTGAATTAGGTCGTAATATAACATTAAAAATATTAATTACCGTCTCTATTAATTTAAATGACATTTTGTTCTAAATATAATTTGATCCTCATAATTTAATTAACGAACCAAAAACCTAATTATAAATATTAAATATACAATTAAATCCTCCATATTGATAAAAATGATCAAAACGTAAGGAAATAATTATGAAATTTACAATTTAAACCTCAAGGTTAATAATTAAATTAAATATCAAATTTTAATCCTCTTAAATAATAATTAACTAACCATGTTATGCAATTAAATATGTTTCCTAAATTAACTTATAATTTCAGTTAATTGAATTCATTTTTATAAATTAAACTTTATAGTTAATCTAAATATGTCATAATCATAAATATATTCAATTTTATTAAATATCTAAATTAAACCATAAATTATATAATAAGATTTTCTAAGATTATTTTAAAGGTTCATAAGAATTAAATAAAGGTAAAAGTTTTATAATTTACTTGTCTAGAATTATTATCAAATCTTCAAGAACTAACCTAAATCATAAAGTTATAATTAATTTTCTTGAGAAATAAGCCAAGTCTTTCAAGATCTAATTAAAGTCTAATTAAGTTTTCTAATATTTTAATAAACATATTTTATTAGAAATTCACCTAAATCTTATATTCACCTTAAAATCATTTATTTTATTCTTTAAGCCACAACATCGTCAGGAACATGTTTCAACTTATCAAAGAAAAACATTAAAGAACATATTTTAATTACTAATGACTTTAACTAACGAAATTATTTTAAATCGTTAATGGATCGATTAAATTCTAAAACAAACAATTACGCTTTGTAGGAAATACGAAAGGAGGAAAGAGCTAAGCTTGTATAAGAATAGACATTTTACAAGCATCATCTTCGAAAGGTGGGGAAGAATTGCTAAGTTGGTATTGATACTTCTTTCAAATTATTTAAATTATGAATTATTATATTATATGAAATGAGTTGGGTTTATGTGCTGAACGCATGAAATGTTATGATATGATGAAGGTGAATCTTATACTATGAGAAATGTGACATGTTTTAATATATATGATGAATGCGTTCGGAAAGATGATGAATGGCAAAATAAATGTTTATGTGATGCGATAAGCATGAATATATGTGAATTACTTGAATTATGGTGAATGGCGATGAAAACCGTATCTATGGTGGCTAAGAACCACATCTATGGTGGCTAAGAACCACATCTATGGCGGCTAAGAACCGTATCTATGGCAGCTAAGAACTGCATCTATAGCGGCTAAGAACCATATCTATGGCGGCTAAGAACCGTAATGAATGTGATATGTTTGAATGTGAATGATGATTGATTGGGATGCTTACATTTTAAAATGGTTTATGCCACGTGAATTGAAGTGATCTATTTTATGCTGTTTTTATTAAAAGACAAACATTTTATAAAAATCTATTTTTTTATGTGACAAATGGTGGCTTGGCATGTGTGTGTAAAATCTTTTAAAATTATTTTATGTCATCCCGAGTTCCCCACCCCACTGAGTGAACTTTTGTCACTCACCCCTGTTTTTAAAATGTTTTCAGTTTAAGGATTTTATGGCATGGAGTGCGAGCGGTGGATGCTAGTAGCCGATGATCAAAGGTTACAGAAGCTGTTTATTTAAAATGATTAATTTCATGTATTTAATAAATGTATATTTCATTTATATTTATTCTTGGAAAGAGGAAAAAAAAAATTTTAAGAGCGAGTAACGTCTCGGTTAAGTTTATTTACCAAAAAGAATCGGGGCGTTACAAGTTTGCTCGATTTAAAGGATATAAACTTTTTTTAAATAGTAGCATGAAAATTATATTTATTTTGATTTTGAATTTTTCTTTAATATCTAAATTAAATTAAAAATTTAACATATCATATTCAAATGTTAAATAATTAAAAAAATCAATTTAACATAAACTAAGGACCAACAAATAAGAGAAAAAACAACATACAAGAAAGACGACAATTAATACTTATATAAAAAAAATGTCTTCATGTGCAACATACATGACCAATAAATCTTTAGTCAAAGGTTCAAAGTGATCCCCCTAAACAATAAAACATATATACATGGGGAGGAACATAAAATCGCTTGAATCTCAAGACGTTCTTCAAATCAATTACAGACTTTATTAAGATAGGTGAAAGTAGGGTTGTAAAAAATTCGAACTTTTTTGATTCAATCGAATTCGAATATAGTAATTCCAATTCGAAAAATATGAATAAGAATGCGAATAAGAATACCTTTTCAGATTCGAATATTATTCGAATACGAATATGAATATGACCATATTCGATTCGAGTATTCGCGAATATATTTGAATATATATAGCTATATATAATTTTTTTATTATATATATATTATATATCCAAAAATATATATAAGTAGAGTTGATGAATTTTATTGTTTATTAAGTACTATGTAGGTATATAAATTTGGAAATAAATATATTTTTGAATTTTTTTTTTGAAATTTTAAGTTTAAAATTTTCAAATACGAATATTTGAATATTCTTGAATATATTTGAATATTTTATTCGAATCGAATATGATTTGCTTTTTTGATTTGAATAATAAATGAATACAAATACGAATATTCGAATAATTAAACGAATACGAATAGAATATTATGATATTTGAATCGATTCGATTCGTTTACAACCCTAGGTGAAAGTCCCCTCTCAAAACTGTATATGAGACTTTCATCTCATACAACTCAAGCAAAAACATCCCAATACAAAAAGGAAAAAAAAGAGTTTAGAAGAAGAATAATTAAAAGAAGTAGATTTTTTATGAAGAGTTTTCAATACAGTTTTCTTTCCTTTTATACTGAAAAAATAAATAAATATTTAATTAATCTGCTATATATCCTTTTATTACATAATTATAAATGATTGACAAGTATATAAATCCTTCTAAATATCTTATAACAACTTTCGACATAACAAATATACGATTCTCATAGATTCACGTGAGATCGAATTTAAGTGTTCCACTCTCGACCTTATGAACACTAATCAGAATATTTCATTATAATTGTTTTTATTAGTTTGAAAATTTATAATAATTTCCAAAATTATTACAATTTTATTTTTGACAGTATTTTTGTATTACTAATACAAAACTTTTAATTTATTTTGATTTTATAATTTTTTTGTTATATATCAAAAAAAAATTCAATTATAGATACAATAAAATAAAAAAAGATAAGAAAACGTTTTATATAATATCATAAGAACAAAATTTTAATTACATGATACCCTTTTTTAATGAAAAATGTATTTAGTATGATTTTCTTCATATATGCTTACAGTATATCATTAGAAATCTCTTTAAATATTTATTATTATGAAACTAATCTTTGCCAAAGATTTAAGAGTAAGTCTCCTATGCATCAGGTGCATGAATCTTAAATTCTTACACTCGGATCAGGTCGGTGCGGATCCGACCCGATCAACTTTTTTTTTTCCCTGATCTTTATGTATATTAGTCATACTTTTATATTCTATTAGTCCTACATTTATGTACAAATATCATATCTTTATGTAATACTTTACCTTTAAAAAAATCTTAATTTCGATACAGTTTGTATATATATATATATTTATGTGGTATTACTCGTATATTTATGTGATATTAGTTATACCTTTATATCAAGGTAGTCCTAACTTTATGTAATATATAAATGTACAACTAATATAATTAAAATGTATGACTAACATAATTAAAATGTATGAAAGGTATTAATGATTGTTTAAAAAAATGTTAAAGTACAACTGAAACCCTAAAATGTATGACTAACTTAACATAAATGTATGACTAATATAATATAAATAAAATGAGTTTGAGTCAATTTGGGTACCACACAAGTGCATGGTGGCACGTAGGTGGCCATGGCGGGTTGTATCGACCTAGGTGCATCGATCTAAGATCAATGCACTAGTTGCATAAAAGTTTCAGTAAAGATTTAGAGTATTCAATAGTTTAGAAAAAGAAAATAAAACATGTAAAAAACTATTATGAAAAGTTTCAAGAGTAAGTCTCCTATGCACTTGATGTATATGCAACTGCAAGTCGGGTTCAAGACCAGGTTGATCCGGATCCTCTCATATTTTCTTTTTTTTCCCTACCTTTATATTATATTAGTCATTCATTTATGTTATATTAGTTATACCTTCATGTCCAGATCTTTTAACTTAAAAAAAAATCACTGACCTTTATACTATCATACATTTACGTTATATTAATTACACCTTTATGTACAAATATCATACCTCTTTTTAATATTTTAACTCCAAAGAAAATTCTAATTAGGCACAATTTGTACATGTTTACCTTTATGTTATATTATTTATGTAACATTCTAGATTTTTTTTTATAATTTTATAAAATAAGTTATGTAGTATTATTAATATAAGAGGATAAAGATCAATAATTATAGCATAGTCATTATCATTAGATCCATAATTGTCAAAGTTTGGAAAATAAGGAAAAAAATATTTTTCTCTCTCTACATGTTTCTCTCTCTCGGCTCTCTCTCTATTATGCCCCCTCTCTTCTCTCTCTCTACTATCTCTCTCTTTCTTCTCTCTCTGCAAACTCTCTTCTCTCAAATTCTGCTGCGTGTCTCTCTCTTCCTCCCTCTTTATTCTTGGTTGTTGCTGTGTATGTTTTGGGGCTGGAGAGTATGGTGATAAAGTGGCCGGCGCTTGGTCGCGCCGGCGTGAGGAGCTGGGGTGGTCTCGATGCTGCAAAGGCAGCGATGCTGTTGCTGTTGCGGCCGGGTGTGTGTGTTCGGGGTTGGGAATTGCCGGTGACATAGAGTCGCTGGCAGCAGCGAACGGCGGCAAGGCAGGGGCGGCGGCTGGGCAGAGGTGTATATATATGTGTGTGTACGGGTGTGAGTCGGCGTGTGTGTGTTGGTGCCATTGATGTGTGTAGCGTGTGTGAGTTTGGTGGTTGTGAGGTCGCCGGCGACGGGAGTCGTCGGTAGGGTCGAATCGGCGGAGAAGGGCGGCAAAGGACGGCGGCTGGAAGGGGCAGCAAAGGTGGCTGGAAAAGGAGATATGAAAGAAGAAAAGATTAAGCTTGGATAAGAGTAAACGTTTTACAAGCATCATCTTCGAAAGATAGGGGTAATTTATTTAAATTAAGATATTATAAAGTTTACACTATTAATATATGCAATCTTTTATGATTATTATTAAAAGTGAATGTGATTGATGAATGATTTAAGTTAAGTGATAGATGGTGATTGTTAATTGATTGAGTTGTTTGAAGGAAATCTTGATGACTGAGGAATGATTGGGGTGAATACGTGGATTATTGATTGAGATTGATGATAAATTGAGATGACTGTTTGCTCTATTGGATGATTTAAATAATGTGATTGTTTGTAATTGTTGATTGATTAGATTGTTTAATTGAGGTATTTGTGATTGATGAAAATGATCGGATTTGAGTCCCGATATTGAATGGATTTGAGCCCCTATAATGAAAGGGTTTGAGCCCCTATTATGAACAGGTTTGAGCCCCTATAATGAAAGGGTTTGAGCCCCTATTATGAATGGATTTGAGTCCCTATAATGAATGGGTTTGAGCCCCTATAATGAAAGGGTTTGAGCCCCTATTATGAACAGGTTTGAGCCCCTATAATGAATGAGTTTGAGCCCCTACAATGAAAGGGTTTGAGCCCCTATAATGAACGGGTTTGATTCTTGACGATAAAGGATGGGGTTTGATTCCCTATGGTAAAGGTTCGGGTTTGATTCCCGATGGTGAAGGATAATTCGGGTTAAGTCTTGAATTTATGTGATACAATTATGTTAAAGGATTGAATGATTTGGCTTATGTTTTCAGGTGTTTATTGTTATAAATGAAATGCGATTTTTCATGATGGTTAAGATCTACAATTTCATGGCAGATAAAATCTGCATTTTCATGGCGGCTAATAACCGTAAATAAAGTGATATGTTTGAATGTGACCGATAATTGATTGAGATGATTACCTGCTTTATTAAATGATTTAATTCACGTGATTATGGTAATATATTTTCTGCTGATTTAGATAAATGATAAATGTTTTATTTCTCTTAAAAAAATCATTTTATATTATCCCGAGATTCCCCACTGAGTGTACTTTTGTCACTCACCTCTCTTTTAAAAATGTTTCCAGTTTAAGTATTTTATGGCGTGGAGTGCGAGCGGTGGATGCTGGTAGCCAATGATCAAAGGTTGCAAAAACTTTTTATTTTAAAGTGTAATATTTTATGAATTATGGAAATGTATATTTTATAATAATTCTTGAATTTTAAATTATCTTTATTTAGTCTTAAAAGAGTAATGTTTTCATAAATAAGTAACGTCTCGATTAAGGTTTATCTACAAAAGAATCGGGGCGCTACAATTTATAACTTTATATCAACATAATCATACATTTATGTAATATATAAAGGTATAACTAACATAACTAAAATGTATGACCCATTATAACTGAAAGGTATGAAACTTATATTCTATCTAAAAATATGTTAAGGTAGAACTAAAAACTTTGAAGGTATAACTAATATAACATAAAAGTAACGAATTTGGAAGGGTTTGGGCGCATCCACTTAAGTGCGTGGGTGGTGTGTGAAGGCGCATTCAAATGGGTCTAAATCGAGTCTGGTTGAGGATCCATACATGAGGTGAATAAATGTAAATGTTTTAGTGAATGTTGAAGGTGTACTCTTACCTTTTATATTGAAATAAAAATAATGATAATTATTAATTAATTACTTTGTTAACCTTAAAATTTAATATTTATAGGATTATAAATAATACAAAGTTTGGCCGAAATTAAAGCACTTTTATAATAGTATTAGATTAGACAAGTCTTTTTCCAGCACACTTTATTTTCCTATTATTTAAATTGGTTTAAATTTTTATGAGAAATCGTATTATTTAATTTCCTCTGCATATTAAGAAAAAAGGAATTATCGTCAAAAAAAATTCCTGCTTAAATTCTAGAAAATTGTGATGTTAGAAAAAGAAATGTTAAATAGTGGGAAAAAGAAGCATTTTGTTCTGGTGCACGGATTCGGGCATGGAGCATGGTGCTGGTACAAAGTGGTGACATTGCTGAAGATGAAGGGAGAGCGAGTCACTGCACTAGACATGGCAGGATGTGGTGTTGACCCGAAACAGTTCCAAGATGTTTCCTCGATTTTCACTTACGTGCAGCCATTGATGGATTTCATTGCTTCTCTGCCTGAGGATGAGAAAGTGATACTGGTTGGCCATAGTTATGGTGGAATTCCCATCTCCCTGGCTATGGAGAAATTCCCTGAGAAAATTTCATTGGCAGTTTTTGTCACAGCCTTTATGCCTAATTGTACAGAACCAACTTCAGCTCTCATCCACGAGGTTTTTCTCATCGATGTTTATTAATTATTATTTTCACTTGTAGAATCTGAGCCTTAGTTTGTTAATTTGAGAGCAGTTCTTCAGGAGGAGCTCAACGACTTTGTTTATGGATTCCGCAATAACGTTTGATGAAGGAGTGCCGATTTCGGGTCTCCTCAAGCCAGATTTCATGGCAGCTAAACTTTACAGAAACTGTTCATTAGAGGTTCGTAATAATATAATTAATATTGCTTCACTACAATTCCCATGAATTCTTTTACACATAGATTATTATACTGGGTGTTGCAGGTTTTGGAACTGGCGAAGACGTTGATGAGGCCGAATATGTTTTTTATGGAGGAATTGGGGAAGAAATGCTTGGTAACTCAAGAGAGATATGGCTCACTCAAGCGTTGCTACGTCGTATGCCAAGGAGATGAAGTCGTACTTGAACAATTTCAGAGGTATACTAAATAAAATACATCTTTTCTTATGTTATCTGCTAAAACAACACTTTTTTTTTTTTGATGTGTAAAAGATATTGTGTAGGTATAGCATTGAGAATAGCCCTCCAAATGAAGTGATTTCCATACCGGGAGCTGCTCATATGGTCATGCTCTCTAAACCTCTGGAGCTCTGCTCTTGTTTGATCCAATTATCTCACAAATATTAGCATTGGATCACTTATTAATTGTTCAATTCCATACCCTTTTATTTGGCCATTTACTTCTATCAAACTTGTTACAAACTGTTGTGCTTAATTCAAACATTATAATTAATTTATTTTGCAATATAGTACTAAAACTATTTGGATGCAATTGAATGTCCATCTTATGTTCTGGAACTCACATCCAAGTACCTCTTCTCTTTCATTAATTATCGCCTAACTGGATCCTTTATTCCAAGTTGATGTTTTCATCTTAAATTTAATTATTTTTAATTCATGTCATGTGTAAATTGATAATGTCATCTTTTACATTTCACATGATGGTTATTTTGGAACACCAGATGAAACATTATTGTGGAATAGAGCATCATCTTTACATTATCACCCCTAATTTTGCCTTATGTAGTTGCCACACACGTGTAAATTGAATTGTTAATAAATCCAACAAAAATAAATGCATGGATACATATTCTGCGGTCCAAACTATAGAGTCCATACAACTTTTGATTACATTACAAAGTGATAGATGGACACTTGTAGCTTTGAATATTTAAATTAAACGTTCCAAGTTGCTTTCTTGGTCCCTTCGATCTGTTGGTATTCAATCAGTGATAGATGTTGAACAATAAAGTTAATTTTAGTGGTCGACTTTTAGGGTTGGTCCTACAAATCTAATTAAACAAGGATATGGTTTACTCAAGAAAAAAGCACAATAAGGAAAATGGGTAGTTGGCATAAAAGAAAGCTCTGAAAACATTAACTACTATTTTGTATATATAAAACGTCGTGATGCATGTTATACAATAAGAATAAAAAATTAGATAGTAGCTCATGTATGAATGACATAGTATCACGGATCTCATTTTATGAGATAAATTCACTCAACTCAATCAACAGTGTTGACCAATCAAAGTGGGTTAATGTTCGGTCAACATTGTTGATCCAAAAATATTACATGATACACATAAATATATTATAGAGTTTATTAACTTTTTTGCCCCGTAATTTAGGTGGTCTGGCAATTTCGGACCATAATTTTTCGGGCTGGTAATTTAGGACTTTAAGTTTTCGGGCTTCGCGAATTTTGCCCAAATTGAGCCCGAATTGCTTAATTGGGCTCAAATCACACGTGATGTCGCGAAATTGAAGGATTCGGACCAATTTTGCTGAGTTGTCTCTTTTTTTTCACCCGTGGCAATTCCATTTTGTCCAAAGGTGCTCTCCATGTAGATAATCATGCCCTAAAAACTCAAATCCCCAATTCTAATTGAAGAACCCTAATTCCCCACAATATTTAGACAAGCAGAATTATTCCGATTTCCGTCCATTTTACAGAGCTGAGAGCGGGGCCGAATGGTACAGTTCGGAAATGCGTTTTGTTTCATACAAATGGATCAATCAGTTTCAGCAATGTGTTGTCGGATAACATTTGCGAGACGTTTCAGCAGGGGCATTTCTCCATCGTAGTTGAATCGATTGCTCCTTTTCCGACAATAAACACTACGAATCGAGGTGGAAATGCGGGTTCGAAGGTGGGGGTGATTGTTGGTTGTGTGGTGGGAGGATTTGCAGTAGTGGTTGTGTTAGGATTTGTGGTGGTTCAGGTGAGCAAGTATATTCACCGGAAAAGGATGGATAATATGGAGAAAGCGACGGAGATCGGTGAAGCTTTGAATATGACCAATGTGGGCGGAACTAAAGCGCCGGCAGCTACAGGCACGAGGACACTTCCCAAATTGGAAACTAAATTTGTGCCCTAATTTGATAAGCTCCGATCGAGATGTCGTTTTGTATATGTGACTTGATTTCTTAGCAAATGCTCACCTTCAATTAGCTTTCTTTAATCATTCTTTTTTTTTTTTCTGCAGGGTTCCTATCAATTTATTGCAAATATTGTGGCTAGTGTGGAAGAATTTTGCGAATTAAAATTTGATAGACATATTTTTTCTGTTATAGCATGTAGATTTGTCTTCAATTCCACTTGGTGAGAACCCCCCAAATGTGGAATTAGGGTTCTTCAATTGGAATTGGGGATTTGGATTTTAATTTCCACATTTCCATATTTTTTATGATTTGTTTAAATTGTTTTTCATTTTTTCCATTAAAAAAAATAAAATTAAAAATTAAAAGCCAAATCAACAATTTTTTATGATTTTTTTAAATTGTATTTCCATTTTTTCAATTAAAAAAAAAAATTAAAAGCCAAATCAACAATTTTTTATGATTTTTTTAAATTGTATTTCCATTTTTTCAATTAAAAAAAATAAAATTAGAAATTAAAAGCCAAATCAGCAAATTTTTATGAATTTTTTTTCATTTTTTCAATTAAAAATAAATAAAATTAGAAATTAAAAGCCAAATCAGTAAATTGGGCCTGAAAAGCCCGAAATTAAGGGTATCACGTGCATTTCACGTGCGATTTCGGCCCAATTGAGTGATTCGGGCTGAAATTGAGCAAAATTCGCGAAGCCTGCAAAATTAAAGTCCTAAATTGCCAGCCCGAAAAATTAAAGTCTTAAACTGCCAGACCACCTAAATTACGGGGCAAAAAAAGTAATAAACTCTATATTATATTATGAGAATATAATATTACTTGTCAAATTACAAATAATTCTCAAATTAGCTTATTTGAAGTTATATTGAAACTAAAAGTATTACTTGTTACACATAATAAAGTACCTCATATATTACCCCTTATTATGAGCTTACCTTTCATTTTTTGGGTTTGAAAATACAATGTATATTACCACTATTTATCAACAATACCCATTAATCTATAGAAAAGAGTGAGACTTGTGTGTAACTGTTATATGGATCTTAGATCCATACAATGTGGGTCGGGTCGGGCTGCGCATTTTTTTATTTTTTTTTTATCCTGACCTTTATGTTGTGTTAGTCATACCTTTATATTATGTTAAACATACATTTATATAATACTTTAATTTTTTTTTAAAAACCCTGATTTTAGCAAAAAAACCCTAATTTTGACGAAAAAACTATAATTTCAGCACAAAAAATCCTAATTTATACATATATACCTCTATGTAAATATTACGCATACCTTTAATTAATATTAGTCATATTTTTATATAATACATAAAGGTACAACTAACATAATTAAAGGTATGTCTAACATAACATAAATGTATGTTTAACATAACATAAAAACCCTAAAGGTATGCTTAACATAACATAAAATTATAAAGGTATGCTTAACATAACATAAAAGTATGGTTAATTTAACATAAAAGTATGCTTAATATAATATAAAAATCCTAAAGATATGCTTAACATAACATAAAACCATAAAGGTATGCTTAACATAACATAAAACCATAAAGGTATGCTTAACATAACACAAAGGTATGCTTAACGTTGCATAAAGGTATGCTTAATATAATTTAAAGGTTCAGAAGGTATGACTAACATAACATAAAAGTATGACTAATATAACATAAATGTATACTTAATATAACATAAATGTATGCTTAACATAAGATAAAAGTCTAGCACTTGGAGCGCATTTGGGTGGGTTTGAACGCACCCATCCACACGCGTGAGGGCGCGTGCGAGCGCGTGAAGGATGCGTTGTGGCCCGGTCGGGTCAGGTGTACGGATCCTAAATCCGTACACCAATTATATAAAAGTTTTTGTGATAGAAAAAGGTATAGAATCAGTCATAGTCTGACGTTCCCGATTAATTCTGAGGAGTCCATTTATAATTTTTTTTAATTCTAATGATCATATCACGTGAAAAAGAGAGGAAAAAGCCAATAATGTCATTAATTTTCCCACCATATCTCTAAAAAAACAATGAGCCATTAAAACCTAATAAATTGGGGCACAAACGCTAACATTTCACTTCTCTTCCTCTCATTTTTTTTTGGAGCCTTGCTCTTAGCCTTGCAAATCACCAAAATGTCAAATTCATCAAATAAGGGAGAGTATTGCAGTTATTGGCTGCGGTCTTCTTTGTGATGCTCAAAGACTTCACACAACTCAGGAAGAAAGTTTTCAGAAAGTCGAAGATTTAACTTTTTTACGTGTCTATAATAAAAATACACAACAACAGTTATTAACTGTTGTTGTTAACATTTTTTTACCATTGTGAAAAATGATGTTGTCGTAAACCTCTCAACCACAACGATTTCTAATCGTTGTCAAAAATGATGATGACAATGGTTTGCACAATGATTGGTCAACGGTTGTATTTGAGCACAAATTTACAACGTGTACACAATGTTAATAGCCGTTGTCGTTAACATTAATGACAATGATTTTGCAACAATTAATAACCATTGTCGTAGACCATAACAACGATTAGCACAACTATTTGTCAACTATTGTATGAGCGCGCAATTTACAATGTGTGCATAACGGTTAAAAACCGTTGTCATTTTAATTTTCCACAACTATCTTTTACAACTAATTTTTGTGTTGTCTTATATATTTACAATAGTTTTACATTATTTTTTGGACTATTGTCTTTTAGTTTTGATTTATAATCTGTAAATCACAAATAAAAATAATAAGAAATATTAAATATATTTATATTTTAATTACAAGAATAACTTGTCGATAAGCATCATTACCATCAACATTGTGCATTGTTAATTACAAAAAATATAAAACCAACCACATTAATTCATTACTGATGTGTACTAAAAACAAAAACACAAGACACATTCAACAAGGTCAACAAACAAACAGAAGTGTTTCAATTTAAAAAAAAATGAAATGTGGTGATAAAGAAGAAAAAATAGTATGATAACTGATAAAGCTTCATCATGAATGAGTACCACTACGAAACAAATATTAACAAATTATACGTTAAGATCCAGAGTACTTATCAGCATATCTAGTAAATTTATTCTATCAACTATATGCTAAACATTAAAAGGTGCATAACACAGCAAAACCAAAGCAGGTTAAAGCTTATTCACCAGATCCAAAACTAGAACCTATCATCTTATTTTAGTCAAATTTTCTTTCCAAGGCCTCAAACATGAAATTTCCCAAATGTATGAAAAGAACTCAGAACCTATTATCTTATTTTAAGAATCAAACCATGAGATATACAATGGATGAATACAAAAATAACTTTTATATAAAATAAAAACCAACAACGAAAAGAATTCATCAACTGACCTTCATACTCGTGAACTAAAATTATACAAGAAGTCATGCTGCATTGAAAACAAATTTGAAAAAAAAATGAACATAAAAGAAACAGTTAATGGGAGAAGTGCAAATAAGATGAAAAAATAAATAGATAAAATACTATTTTACCATAAAATACTTTTGCATTACAATATTTATAATGCCCTGAAGGACAACACCATGCAATGACAACAGTCTCCATGATACGACTGAACACCAAGTTAGCATAGAGCTCCACTTACATGCTTGGTCATTGAATTTTTCAAGTTGATGTGTCAATTTTTTAGTAGAATAATACATTTGAACTCTAGGAATGATTATTCTGCAGTATTGAACAACCAATATTTAGAGATTATCAGGTCATATGTATCAGTATTGAACTCAAATGAACACAATTCAAGTTTTTCCTATTAGTAGAATTAACTACTAGAACAATAGACCTTTATTTAGTTTCTAGCCAAGCTCCTATATTCCCATAATGTTAGTCTAAGCATTTTTTCTTTTCCAAAAAACTTTTTGTGCACAATACAAGTAGTATTTCTGGTGTAAGAAACATATATCTAACCATTAACTGTTGAAAGTAATTAATTTGTAATCTTATCTTGTAGATTCATGAATGGAGAAGATTGAAAGTCTCATATTCTCCAAGTGGAGTGCCTATATTTGAAGGAGAACACTATGACTATTGGAATAGTCAAATGCAAACCTTTTTCATCTCTTTGGATCTTTGGGATGTGATCGACGATGAAGAACCAAACATGGAGCAAGAAGGTTCTGTAAAAGCACAAACGGAGTTAAAGAAAAAAGATGCTATGGCACTTCGGTATATTCAACAAGGCGTTGGCAAATCTATTTCTCCTCGAATCTTTGGTGTAATGAAGGCCAAAGAGGCTTGGGAAATTTTGAAGTTGGAATTTCAAGGTACGGAGAAAACAATTACTTTGAAGCTACAATCCTTATGGAGAGATTTTGATAATCTCAAAATGAAAGATCGAGAGTCTGTTCGTGATTTCTCATCACGAGTCATAGAGATTGTTAATCAAATCAAAAGTTGTGGAGATACAATTTCTGACAAACGAGTAGTAGAGAAAGTGTTACGGTGCCTTCCTCCCAAGTTTGATCATGCTGCTGCTGCTATTGAAGAATTAAAGTACTTGTCGAAATTGACGATGTACGAGTTGACGGGATCACTTCTTGCACATGAGCAAAGAATTAATCGCTCAATCAATCAATCAACCGATCAAGCCTTCCAGTCTAAGCAGATTTCAAAATCTAATTCAAGCAGCCAAGGAAGTTCATTTCACAAGAAAGGAACATCTGGAAATTGGCGACAACATGGAAAAAAGAGCAATGGGAGATCGATGCAGCCACAAAGCTCCAATAATGATTCTTCTTGTGTCATTTGCAAAAAAACAAATCATGAATCCAAGGATTGCTTCTTCAAGTGCAAAAGATGCAGGATCCCTAATCATTCTCAAAGGGATTGTTGGTTCCAAAATAAGGAGAGAACAAAGAAAGGGAAGATGCAAACTTTCTAAACACATCAAACTATGAAATTTTGTTTTACTCCAGCAATCAGCATGAGTCTGAAAATGTGTGGTACTTGGATAGTGGATGCAGTAACCACATGACGGGTAATCGAGATTTCTTTGTGGATCTTGATCCGAACGTCACTTCACAAATTGTTCTTAGCGATGGCTCGCAAAGTAGTGCAAAGGGAAAAGGAACCATTGCTGTCCACACTAAGGATTTTTTTGTGGTCAACTTATTAAAAAAGATTTTTCTGTCCATTTCAATGATGGACAATGCAAAATTCTTGATAAAAAGTTGAATGTTGTTATTGCAAATATTGAGATAAAGAACAAAAATTTTCCTCTCAATATGCCACTCTCTAATAACCGTGCTCTCAAAGTCAACAATATGGATTTATCTCATATTTCGCATCTGCGATATGGGCATCTCAATTATAAGAGACTTCTTTTGCTCAGAAAGAAGAATATGGTAAGTGGGCTACCCGCTATCCATAAATCGATTGAAGTTTGTGAAGGCTGCATTTATGGGAAAATGCACAAACTACCTTTTCCAAAAACATCTTGGAGGGCAAAAACACCATTGGAGCTAATCCATTCAAAGATTTGTGGGCCAATGCAAACTCCTACTCCAGGCAACAAGAGATATTTTTTTCTTTTTTGTTGATGACTATACACGGATGATGTGGATTTACTTTCTCAACCAAAAGTCCGAGGCATTTTCCACCTTCTTGCAATTTAAATCTCTTGTGGAAAAAGAAAGTGGTTTTCTTATTAAATCCTTGAGGACTGATCGTGGAGGTGAATTCCTCTCGAACCCCTTCATGGAATATTGCAAAAATAATGGAATCAAGAGGCAGTTGACTGTAAGAAAAACACCGCAGCAGAACAGTGTAGCCGAAAGGAAGAATCACACTATTGTGGAGATGGCAAGGAGTATGCTAAAAGGCAAAGGAATCCCAAAATTATATTGGGCAGAAGCTGTACACACCACTGTGTACATTCTAAATCGATCTCCAACAAAAGCGGTCAGAAACAAAACTCCATTTGAAGCTTGGCACAAGAAGAAACCTGTTGTTGATCACTTTAAAATTTTTGGCAGCATTGCTTATGCTCTCATTCCATCTCAAGGTCGTAAAAAATTTGATGAGAAAGGCCAAAAACTCATTTTTATTGGCTATAGCGATGAGTCGAAAGGGTATCGTCTTCTTGATCCTCTATGTAATAAAGTAATTGTTGTACGAGACGTGATTTTGGATGAAGCTACAGCATGGGATTGGAAAGGAAAGCAAGTTATGGAATCCATAAATTTGCATGATCCATTGAAGTCCCAAGCTAGTCCTTCTCAAGCCCAAATTTGTGAAGGTCAAAGAAGTGAAGAAGTAGATGAAGAAAGTCCTCCAAGAAAAACTCGTCTGCTAACTGAAATCTACGAGTCTTGTGGATTTGGCTTATTCTCTGTGGAACCTCAAACCTTTGAAGAGGCATCAAAGGACGAGCAATGGACGAAAGCGATGAATGAAGAAATGTCTAATATTGAGAAGAACAAAACTTGGGAGCTTGTTGACTTGCCAAGAGGAAAGAAAACCATTAAGGTGAAGTGGGTCTACAAGATCAAGTTCGATGATGAAGGGAAAATTCAAAAATACAATGCCCGACTTGTTGCAAAAGGGTATTCTCAGCAACCTGGAATTGACTTCACAAAGACATTTGCTCCGGTTGCTAGAATCGAGACCATCCGAACGGCTCTTACCTTGGCGGCTCACTTAGAATTGAGTGTTTATCAACTCGATGTAAAATCGGCATTTCTCAATGGAGAAATTAAGGATGAAGTCTATCTTGACCAGCCAGAAGGATTCAAAGTGAAAGGTAAAGAAGACAAAGTTTGTCGATTAAAGAAAGCACTATACGGCTTGAAACAAGCTCCTCGAGCTTGGAATAGCAAAATTGGCAGCTATTTTCAAGAAAATGGTTTCGATCGCAGCTTAAGTGAGTCATCTCTCTATGTAAAAAATGTTGATAATAATTTTCTTGTGGTATGCTTGTATGTGGATGATCTTATCTATTTTGGGACGAATGCAACCATGGTGGAAGACTTCAAGAAGAAAATGATGGAGAAATTCGAGATGGACTTAGGACTCATGCGATATTTCTTGGGAATTCAAGTGAAGCAAAGTCCGGGAAGAATTTTCTTACACCAAGAGAAGTACGTTGATGATCTTCTTAAGAAATTCAACATGAGCCAATGTAAGCCAATCTCTTCACCTATGGCTTTGAACGAGAAATTGCAAGTCCATGATAATGCTGAAAAAGCTGATGAAACTCTATATAGGAAGCTGATTGGCTCATTACTTTACCTCAACACAAGGCGGGACATAACTCACTTTGTTAGCTTCCTGTCTAGGTTCATGAGTGAACCAAGTAAAATTCATCTTTCCGCAGCAAAAAGAATTTTGAGATACTTGAAAGGAACAACGAATCAAGGCATTGAGTTCAAGAAAGAAAATAATTGCAAGCTTGTTGGCTACACTGATAGCGATTGGGCTGGATCTCAAGATGATCGAAAGAGCACTTCCGGGTACATCTTTTGTCTTGGGACAAATATAATTTCATGGAGTTCAAGAAAAAAAAACTGTTGCATTATCTTCTGCAGAAGCCGAATACATAACAGCCACAGACGCAGCATGCGAAGCAGTTTGGTTGAAAAGAATTTTGAAAGATTTGAAGTTTGAGCAAAAAGAGCCAACCACGATATACTGTGATAATATGTCCACAATTGCAATGACTAAGAATCCAGTTTTTCATGCAAGAACTAAACACATTGAGCTCCGTCATCATTTCATCCGAGAGTTGGTGAATCAAGGAGAAATATGTTTGGAGTTCCTCAACACCAATGATCAACCAGCTGATTTTTTAACAAAGGCGGTTACAAACGAAAAGTTTGAGAGATTCAAGAAACAACTCAAGATTACAAATTAAGGAGGGATGTTGAAAGTAATTAATTTGTAATCTTATCTTTTAGATTCATGAATGGAGAAGATTGAAAGTCATTGAGTCAAAAAGTCAAGTTATTAATTAGATTCTTTGTATTCTACCTTTCTAGAGTCTTCACTTAAACACTATATATAGTGATGTCATTTGTAATCTAGGTATTAAGAAGAAGAATGAAGTGAGTAATATCTACTTGTAAAAGAGAGTGAGCTGTAGCTACTCCTAAATCTTAGCAATATAATATTCATGATAGACTTGTAACCATGGAAAATCTGCGCAAGAGGGGTTTCATTTCCCTTTCTGTTTGCCATCTTTGTTTTGAGGCGGCAGAAACACTGGACCATCTTTTTATGCAGTGCAAGTTTTCCAGCCAGGTTTGGACGTGGGTTTGTTGGCTCTTTGATATTAGCCTTGATCTGGACATGGGCGCTACGCAGCTGATTCTGCATGCAATGAAAATATCTTTCAGCCCTCAGTTGGGGGCTTTGTGGAAGGCTGCTATTGTCTCGACCGCCTGGTGTATTTGGTTTACAAGGGACCGAGCCATTTTTGACGGGAAAGCTCACTCGGCGGACGCTGTTCGCAGCATGATTTGGACCTTTCTTAGGGAGTTCGGTGGCAAGGATTCGAAGGCGATGTATAATTCTCAGTCCGATCTACTTTGCCTTGCTCGTATTGGTGTCAGGGGCCGTCCACGCAAGTTGCAGCGAATTATTCCTATTCGTTGGTTCCCTCCTCTCGCTGGTTGGTGGAAGGTGAATACGGATGGTAGCGCCTCAGGGGCTCCGGGCCGCATCCAAGCTGGTGGCATCTTCAAGAATTGGCGAGGTTTTGCATGCGGATGCTTCTCGTTCGGTGGAGACGTGGGGTTTGCATTCGACGCCGAACTTGTGGCTGCTATGTTTGCCATCGAAACTGCATTCATGCTGAATTGGAGGAGGCTCTGGCTCGAGTCTGATTCAGCCTATGTGGTCTCTCTTTTGGCTCGCAGATCGTGCCAAGTTCCGTGGTACTATCGTAATCGTTGGGCGAAGGTATTAAACTTGATTGGTCAGATGGATTTTCGGGTTTCACACATTTTTCGAGAGGGCAATCAAGTGGCTGATTTACTTTCAAAGTTGGCCGTTGATTTTCAATGGTGGGGTTCGGCCCCTGGCAGTTTACTTTATAATATGTTTTTGGATTTCTCTGATCAGTTGCATTATAGATTTGTATAAATGTCCGGCACTCTTTTTCCTTGGTATAGTTTTTTCCCACTGGGTTTTACTATGCCGAGGTTTTAACGAGACCAGACATTCGTTGTTTTTTCCTGTTTTCTCTGCGTTGTACGTTGGGGTTTTTTTCCTCTTCTTTTTCTTTATATATTTTACATGATTTAGTTAAAATATAAAAGTTCTTTTGAGTCTATTATAGCTTCCACACCCAACATTAACTAGGTCTATTTCTGCAAACAATTTACACTAGCATCAAAAGATAATTAATATTTTATATGGAGTGACACTAAGTGTACATGATATTAGCTAAGAGAGCCCTCTAATTACTATTAATTGAAAGTGCACTACAAAATTATGCATCCCTAGTACAGAGTACAAAGAAGAATATTGTAAGATATCCAAGAAAACATTACTATAAGGTATCAACTTCAAGCCAGTATAGAGTCCTACATTATAAATCTACTCAAACTTAAGTGGATTTTAAATCCATTTATTTCAAATCCTAGATTTCAAATTACTCCATATGTTTTATATTATTTTATAATAAATTCATTTTATTATTCTTTGTAGTTTTTAAAATAATTTATAACTTATGAGTTATATTTTAAAATAATCTATAATGTTTGTATTATTATATAATCAATTGACCTATTTATTAATATATATGTATGTTTTTTTATTTTTAAAAATAATTTATGATTTAATTTGTTATTTTAAGTTTTTTTATATTATTACATTATTTTGTTTGCTCAATGATAACGGTACTTTAAAACGGTTTTTTCTACCATTGTCGTTAAACAAAGCACAACGATAACGGTATAATAACACTGTTGTTCCAACTATTGTCATTGAGCGCATTTTGTGCTCAATGACAATAGTACTTTACAACGGTTTTTTCTACCATTGTTGTTAAGTGAAAAAAAAAGCACAACGACAATGGTAGAATAGAACCATTGTTCTAACCGTTGTCATTGAACGCACTTTTTGCTCAACGACAATGGTACTTTACAATGGTTTTTTCTACTGTTGTCGTTAAGCAAAAAATGCACAACGACACACATTTTATGTACCGTTGTCTTTGAAACTATTCGTATTCAAATTATAAGCAAGCTAAGCTCTTAAATTCTTAAGTGCTCTTAATCCAAAGTTTCAGTCACTCAATGTTAAATACTCAAACTCATTTCAAGATCCAAAGACTACTTTCACACTAGTTGAAGACTACTTTAACCATTATATTGTGTGTTTAGATTTTTTTACAAGTCTTTATTAATAGGAAAAAAGCTCCTTATTGAGTGCTTATTGCTAGGTTTTTAGTAATCACCCTCTGTGTGTGAAGGACATCTTGTGTGGGTGTAGCCTAATTGCTTGTAGCAATTAGTGTGGAAGTTGATCTTACTAGATGTTGTTTGTTGAGTCTAGTATTTGGTAAGAAAAAAATCTATTACCTCAAGCCTTACTTAACAAAGTTCCTCATTAGGAAGTAGTAGATAGGATTAGAGGGATTACTCCACCATTGAAAAACTATATTACCTTGTGTGTTTATTTATATTTGTTGTATCTTGCAGATATTTTCTATTACATCTTATATGTTGTGATAATGCATAAAAGACTTGTAAAATCTCAAATTTGCAAAGGATTTAAAAAATAACCTCTAAGGTCTGAAATATTATGTTGCATGAACTCTATTTAGGAACTACTTACAACACTATATATGGTGCTACACGTAAAAGCTGTTAAAATTGTTTGTAGTCACAAGTTACTTGCAGTATGCAGTTAAAAGTTCAAAATATTAAGAATATGTAGAGATTCATTCATACCCGTCTCTAAACCTCTATGCCACTTGGGACCAACAAAAAATTAAAGCTTAACTAAATGAAAAGTCAACTTGGAGTTGAGATATGAAGTTAAAAACTTGCAGTGTTAGGAGAAAAATGATATTCGTGCTTTACAAGTCCAAATTTGATGACTTTTGTCTTGTTGGGATAGTAAGAAGGATTTCTACTATGAGATGAGCATATATAATAGAATTGAGAAGAACATGATGGAAGAATTGTGTTTCTTCAGACTGCACGTTAAGCACTTGACAATGTAATTTTCATCAATCAACTCAAGTACACCAAAGAGCTAATTAAGAAGTTTGGAATGGAGAATGAATCAACAATAAGTATTGTCGTAGCTACATCTATAAGCCTTGACAAGGGTGAAAGTGGAAAAGATGTAGACATCAAAAAATACAGAAGATTAATTGGGTTTGTACTGTATTTTACAGCTAGTAGACTAGACATTATGTTTTTAGTTAGAGTGTGTCAAGGTTCCAAGCTGCACCAAAATAATCACATCTTACAATAGTCAAAAGAATCATAAAGTACTTTAAAGGAACTCAAGATGTTGGATTGTAGTATCCAAAAGAAGGAGGCTTTAGTTTGAAAGGTTATCCAGATTTAGACTTTAAGGATGTAAAATTGACAGAAAGAGTACTAGTGGTACATGTCAATTTCTGAGGAATAGATTAATGTCATGGTTCTGCAGGAAGCAAACCTCCATGACCACCTCTACAATAGAAGCAAAATATGTTACTGCAAGAAGTTGTACGCAGATCCTCTAGATATAACAATAATTGATAAATTATGGAATTAAATAAAAAAAGACCAATTTTATGTGATAGCACCCATGCAATTGCTATAAACCATAATCCAGTGTTTCACTTAAGAACAAAACACATTGATATCAAACATCATGATAGAAAAGATCATGTAGAGAAGAAAGATATGACCTTTAAAAAAATGCATACTGGTAGATATTTTCACAAAATCTTTGTGTAAATCAAGGTTTTCTATGTTGAGAAATGAATTGAGAATTATTAAGTTATAATAAGAAACAGTTTAAGAAACTGGAAATGCATAAAGTTAGGGGAATGCTACATCTAAGTTAGGATACAGCAAAAAAGTCGAAGAAAAGTCAAGATTCTTTCAACATTGCATTTTACCAAAGTTACAACATGTAATTATTACAAGATACAGCTGAAGGACACAACACTTAAGACTTAGAGTATTTATTGCTCTAAAAACCTTATATTGATGCTGAAAACATAAAACCCAATCATTTAGGCGGAAAATCATAAGTTCAACAAAATTTATGCATTAAATGTAAATTCCTCTTTTTTATATGTGCGACAATCACATATTTCTTTTAAATCCCAAACTTATTTATATTTGCATAAAGATCCTTTCGTATTTTTATTCAAGCTGTTAAATCTAAAATTTCAAACTTGATTTCTTAATCTTAGTCGTTAATTGTGGATTTGTTATTTTGATGATATAAACTAATCATCATCATTGGGGATGATCATTGTTCTCAAACCTTTCAATCCAACAAGAAGCAGTTTATCTCTTTATATCGAAACCCTCTGTTTTCAAATCCTTGAAAAAACCTTCAATAATGACAACAAGGTAAATTATAGTTTTGGAAAGACGTCTGATCAAAAAAGCATCTATCTTTCTCCATCAGACTTATACAACTAATAAGTCAAAGAAATATGGAATTGCTTGTAGAGTACGAAAGTTTCAGGCCTCGTAACAACTCTCTATGCTGGGTTCTTTGTAGAGTTTGTGAAAAGATTGTACACGTTCACTAGACCATATGAAGACAGGAAGGAGATCCTGTTCATAATGGAAAAAGATGATGAAGTGGAACACCATCTGAACACTAGAGTTATCTCAAAGACCTTCAACTTCTCCAATGAAGATATGACTCCTAACCAACTTACTACTTATGGAGATATTGCTGGAAATGTGGAGAAAGTTTAAGCGAGAAAATATTGATCGAGAAGTAAAGAAAAGTGCACCCAAAAAGATGTTTAAACCTTAGTATGAACTCTTCCACGATATCAGTGCCTATTCCATTGAGGGAAGAACTGGAAATTATGATAAATGTACTGATCATGTCTGCTATCATAAAATGTGAGAAAGTGAACTGGAGCAGATACATCCTATGGGTAAAATGTGCGAAACCCCCTTGTGATTTGGAAATGTTGTATCGGTCCCCCTCTGTTAAAAGAATGACAATATTTACACCTCTAATTTAATTTATACTGCGCGAAATCCCCAATTCCGTATTACTTGACGAGAGTGGCTTCACTCACTCAATGTGCGAATTGTTGTGGATTTTCCTTACTTTTTCATTTGTGTATTGACTTTTATGCCCTTCCATTATATATAAAAGCTAATGCATTGATTTCTTGATGAATTATAGCATACAAAGAACTTGCTACTCCAGTTTGCAGTCTATAAGTTTTTTTAACTATTTTTTTGTTTATTTAATTTTATTTATTTTAATAGTTATTTTTTTATTTGCATGCTAGGTTGTATGAAATATTTCATTCCACCATGTTACAAGTGTGTAAAAATATATTCTTTGTAAACCTATCGTTTCTTATTTAATTTCTTATTTAATTTATTACGTGTAAAAATATTTTATATATTGAACTCATTATTTGTATAATATTGTTTATATTAAAACCTTATTTGCGTAATGTGCTCATTATTTTATATGTATTATGCTCATTTTATAACAATTTGTATATGATAATGTCTTCCACATTTGAGAAGTCATTGCCAAAAAATGAAGAAATTTGAGATCTAAGGTATAGTATCTTGAAGTGCTATTACTGAAAAATGCTGAGATTAAAGTTACTGGTTCATCTAAGGCAACAGTGGGCAACTTATTTTGCACTTGCTGTCTACATAATTGCAAATATTTTGCATGGCTAGACCCACAACGGTTGCATGGAAGAATTGTACAAGTGAAATGCAAATGTTAAATTTGGAAGAAGAAGTGGTGTTAGTATTGAGATTTCAGTGTTTAGATTTTGATGAGACAAAACATATATGTAATAGGAAGTTTTTTTTTTGTACCCCATTTTTCACGAAGTTTAAGTGAAAGCATAGACTAGATTTGAGTCTAGATATAGGTGTTGAAAGATGGAGGTTTTCACATATTACAAAGCTGCATCGAGATATTTGAAAAGAAGCTATTGCAAGAAAGTAGATGCAGTATCGCTGTAAGAAACCAGTTACAGCACTGCAGTGAAGAAAGAAAGAACGGAGTGCAGCATCACTGCAAGAAAAGATTACAGCAACACTGCAAGAAAGAAATACAGCAGTACTGTATGGAGATACTGCAAACAGGTCCAAGTTACAGCAGCACTGCTAAGAAGTATCAGCTGCAAACAGACCTAGGATACAACGCAAAGATTAATGCTCAACTAGTCAACAACACCAGTGACAAATAAAGAAATATCTTGTAATTCGAGGTATGATAAATGCAGTACGAGGAACAAAGATCTAAGCAGGAATAAATAGAGCCGTTCACAGTGAAGATCAAAGTTACAGACATTGAGTCAATACAAAGATGCCACATGGACTGACGCGCTACAAAAAGCCGCAAGCCGCAACTGCCGCATTAAATGCTCCGAAAGAGAAAGTCAAGTCGCATTAAATGCAAGTCATACCTTTGATCAAGTACTTAAAATTCAAAAGAGAGATATCTCCTTCAACGGATATCTTCTCATACAAGTATAAATAGAGGATGAGCAACACTGAAATTGGTTACTGAAATATTTGCGCAAAAACTCTCAAGCATTCAAGTTATAACCATTCAAGTCTACTCTCAGTTTCAGTCACTCAACCTTTGTGAAGTGAAGCAAGTTCAAAGCTGAAAGATCCCTTGAAGGACTTAGAAGCTCATTTCACCGCACCAGTTGAAGAACAAACCATATACTTTTTAACCTTGTTGTTGTGTGCTTAGGTTGTTTTAGGCGTCGAACAGTTGATAGGAGAGATCCTTGCTGTTTGAATAGTTGTCTAGAGTTAGGCAGCTTCGCTGTGTGGGAGTTTAGAACCCTGTGTGGGTTAGCCTTTAGAGTTTGCAGTTGTTGTGTATACGCTGGACTCTAGTAGGTGTTTTGCTTTGTAAAGTTGATAGATTGTTAGGAAAGTCCTGTAAATCAATCTTGCTTAACAAAGTTCCTGCTCGAGGTAGCAGTAGAGTGGACATAGAAAGATTACACCACCTTCGAACCACTATAAGCCATAACTGTTTTATAGCTTTCTTATCTATGCTTTATTTTATATCTATCTATCTATCTCTGTCATAAACATAAAACGTTTTGAAAATGATCATATTTGAGAAAACCAACCTTGTTTTATAAATCATATTTTTCCACTGCGTATAAACTCTAGTTACAGCGTGCAGCACTGCATCCTAGTGCTGTAAGCAGTAACTGTCTGGCGCTGCAAGTTCAAGTAACTTGCAGAACAGAAAGGTTTTTCGAAAGATTTGCAAAATCGACCAAGGTTCATTCACCCCTCCCTCTGAACCTCGAACACCACTTGGGACTAATAAGTGGTATCAGAGTGAGTTGGGTTAAAAGCCAACTTAAATCTACCCAGATCCACCTTAGACTCACTGTTTTTCTCTGCATCCTAAAACTTCATACTTACAGCATATCATGGATTCCTCTAATCATAAGTTACCTATGTTTTCCATAGAGGAGTATGACGATTGGAAGATAAAAATGAAGGTACATCTATCAGTCATGAACGACGAAATGTGGATGGTCATCACTGAAGGACCAATCATCCCTACAAAGGTGAATCCAGTGCTCGGTAGAGACATGGATGAAGGAGCACCGCCATCACCAATCTTCCTGGTCAAACCTAGACAAGAGTGGAATAATGAAGACAAGAAGAGAGCCAACCTAGAAAATGTGGCCAAGAATGCTCTATTTATTACCTTGGATAAAGGCACATTCAGCAAAGTCAAAACTTGCAGAACGTCCAAGGAAATATGGGAAAAGCTGGAGCAAATATGTAAGGGGACAGAGCTCACCAAAGATAACAAGATCTCCAATGCTACCCAACTATTCGAGCTCTTCAAGATAAAGAATGAAGAGACTCTTGAGAACTAGATTTGAGATTCACATCCATTGTGAATGAACTAGAAGCTCTAGGCAAGCACTATACCCAAAAAGAAAAGAATATGAAAGTGTTTAGAGCCCTGCCCGTGGAGTAGGACATCAAGACCACTGCCATGAGAGTATCCATGGATTTGAAATCCATGAGCATATTCGACCTATTCTCCGACATCAAAGCATTTGAGTACGACATCAACAGACAGAGAAAAGAGTCCGAAGAATCAAGCTCCAAAGTTACAACGCTAAGTGCCAGAGGACCCAAGGATACAACAACCACTAGTTGCAGTAAGCAGACAGAGGTTACAGCGGAAGATGCTGACGAGGATATGGCTCTACTTCTAAAGAAATTTAGAAGATTCATGAAGAGCAACAACAACAGCAACAACAACACTAACCTTAACAAAAGGAATGACTTCAGAAGAAGTCATCCACCTCCTCAGGTATCCTCCTCTCCACAGTCAAATACAAGTAATGTTGACTTGTGCTATAATTACAGAAAGCCGGGACACTACACAAGAAACTGTCCATATCCAACAGTGCATAAGTATCCTGAAGGAGAGAGAGCAGATGAGAGAGAAGAGAAGAGAGGACAGGCACAAGCTTCAAGCTCTCATAGGAGAAATGAAGAAGGTCAAGAATACAGTAGTCTCGAAGCAAATGCTGAAAGCTGCAAAATCCTCTGACAGCAATACTAAAACCTCATCCTTTGATGAAGAAACGCTGATATGCCTGATGGTAAGAGATTGCGAGGACAGTGAAAAAGATGAGGTAATCTATCAACTGTTGTCCATACCTGGAAAAAAGGAGCTGAACATGATCCACTCTCTAAAAAGGATCATGAGTGACTTTGAGCAGATCAACTCAATTCATGAGGAACTGAAGGTTGAGAATGAGAACCTAAGAATCGACAATGAGATCCTCAGGAGTAAAAACATTGATATTGCTGCATATGAGTCTGATAACTCAAAATGCAGTAAGCTTCAAAAGGAGGTCTCTCAACTGAGTCTGCTGGTCACTAAGCTGGAGACTGAGAAGGAAAGCTTGCAGTCTACGATTAGCACGTTTATCAAATCATCTAACGACGCAAGAAATTGCATAAATCAAAACAGAAGTCCTTTTGAAAAAACAGGCTTAGGTTACAACAATCACACTTCTCAGAATACAGCAAGTTTATCCAAAGCTGTTAAGTTTGTTCAAGCTGAAACCCCAATGGAGAAAGAGTTACTCTGTAACTCTGAGAAGATCTTAAACAAGACAACAATGTAGGATAAGGGGAAGAAACCCCAATGCTCAGCTGTAGAAAGTAAGCCTGCATCTAAGAACTGGCTGCAGCAGAAGCCATCTGCTGTATGCAGCAAGAGGATGCAGCAACCCACAAAGTTGCAGCAAAGAAGGAACATTCCCACTTATACTAAGACTTACATGTCTAAACCTCAAAGAAGATATACTCAAGGGAAGTATGGTGGAAGACCACACTACAAGGGTATTGGTAACACATATGTAGTCTCTACAGACACTTTTAACAAGCAGTTTAAAAACAGAACTGCATACAATCAGAGAACTAACAATTCTTACAGCAAAACAGTAACTGTTAAGAAAGTTTGGGTTCCCAAAGTAACTAACCCCAAATGACCCTTAAAGAAGTGGGTACCTAAATCTGCTTAAATTTGTTGCAGGTTTCAGTGCCAGGTTGCAGCAGTAATGTATGGTATATTGACAGTGGCTGCTCAAGGCACATGACAGACAGTAAAGAAGCTCTCAAAGACTTCCAAGAAAGTAAAGGACCAACGGTCATCTTTGAAGATGACTCCAAATGAAGCATAAAAGGAAGTGGATGCCTAGTCAAAGAGAACATAAAGATCAAGGATGTATCCTATGTGAAAGGACTCAGATACAACCTTCTGAGCATCAGTCAATTCTGTGACAAAGGATACACAATTGAATTCAACCTCAACAAATGCTTAATCAAGGACAGTACATCAAGTGAAGTCAAGCTAACTGGAACAAGAAGAGGAAACATTTATCTTGCTGATTGGAACTCTTCTATTCAACCAACATGCTTCATTGTGAAAAATCCACCAGAGCTTAGCTGGTTATGGCATAAGAGATTGAGCCATCTGAACTTCAAGACTATCAACAAGCTAGTAAGGAAAGGTCTTGTAAGGGGATTGCCAGATGTAGCATACAAGAAGGAGAATGTAGGTGGATCTTGTCAGAAAGGAAAGCAAGTAAATAGCTCATTTAAAGACAAGTTGCATAAGTCTTCTCACAGGATTCTAGATCTTCTACATATAGACCTCTTTCAACCAATAGAACCAGTAAGCATAAGTGGGAAGAAGTACTCACTTGTGGTAGTAGATGACTACTCCAGATATATATGGACAATCTTCCTTGCCAAGAAATCAGAAACTCAAGACAAGCTACCTGATCTTATGAAGAAAATCCAGAATGAAAAGAGCTTAAGTATAGTGAAGATCAGATCAGACAGAGGAACTGAGTTCACAAACAAATTCATTGAGAAATTATGTTCTGATAATGATATTCGTCATGAGTACTCTGCTGCAAGAACACCTCAACAGAATGGTGTAGCTGAAAGGAGGAATAGAACCCTTAAGGAAGCAGCAAAGACAATGATAGCAGAAGCAGAGATACCCAAGAGATTTTGGGCTGAAGCAACCAACACTACATGCTACACACAGAACAAATGTTTAATTAACAAAGACTTTGACAAAACTGCATACGAAGTCTGGAATGGATATACACCAAATATTTCATATCTGCATATCTTTGGATGTAGGTATTATATCCTCAACAATGGAAATGAGCATCTGAAAATATTTGATGCGAAGTCAGATGAAAGAGTATTCTTAGGATACTCTGCTGTAAGTAGAGCTTTTAGAGTATTCAACAAGAGAACCTTGGTGGTTAAAGAATCTATTCATGTGGTGTTTGATGAGCCACACTATGACACCAAAAAGCTAGAAGAACCTACTGAAGATATAGCTCCAAGGATATGTTGAAGGAGTTTTGCATACAAGAGAAGACAAAGAAGAAGAGACTGCACATCTGGATGCAGCAGATATTCTTATAGCAGTAGAACCTCCAATCATACAGCAACAAGAGGAGCAACCTAGACCTATATATATTTTTGAGCCTCACAGGACATAGCTAAGGAATCATCCTAGGGATCTTATCATTAGAGATCTATCCATAGGAGTAAGGACAAGAAGGTCCATTTCTCATGAAGCAATATTCGCATGCTTCATATCTCAGACAGAGCCCAAAAATGTTGAAGAAGCCCTGCAAGATAGCAACTGGGTACAGGCCATGCAAGAAGAACTAAATGGCTTTGAAAGAAATCAAGTATGGCAAATAGTTGCAAGACCAACTCATCAAGGAGTTATAGGAACAAAATGGGTCTTCAAGAACAAGCTAGATGAATCTGGACTAGTTGTGAGGAACAATGCAAGATTAGTTGCTAAGGGATATTGCCAGGAAGAAGGAATTGATTTTGATGAGACTTTTGCTCCAGTAGCAAGACTGGAAGCAATAAAGATTTTTCTGACATATGCAGCACACATGAATTTCAATGTTTATCAAATAGACATGAAGAGTACATTCATGAATGGTCTTTTTTCAGAAGAAGTGTATGTTGAACAACCTCCAGGTTTTGAAGATCAAGTAGAAGAGAAGGTGTTTAGGTTACATAAGGCCTTGTACGGACTTAAGCAAGCACCAAGAGCTTCATATGACACCTTATCTCTCTATCTGCTGGAGAATAGCTTTAAGAAAGGAACAATCGACAAAACTCTGTTCAGGATACAGGATGGAGAAAGTGTACTGCTTGTACAGATATATGTGGATGATATCATCTTCGGATCCACTAGCAAAGAGTTGTGTGAAAAGTTCTCTAACCTAATGTAGTTGAAATTCGAGATGAGCATGATGGGAGAATTAAGTTTTTTTCTTGGGCTGCAAGTAAAGCAGCTGGTTGCAGGAACCTTCATTAGCCAAGTCAAATATACGAAGGAACTTATCAAGAAATTTGGCATGGAGAATGGTGCAGCAACATCCGTTTCTATGTCTACATCTATAAGCCTTGACAAAGATGAGGATGGTAAAGATATAGATATCGAAATACAGATGGTTAATTGGATCCTTGTTGTATCTTACAGCAAGTAGGCTAGACATCATGTTTGCAGTAGGAGTCTGTGCAAGATTCCAAGCAGCACCAAAAAAGTCACATCTTTCAGCTATTAAAAGGATTATCAAATATCTAAAAGGAACTCGGGAAGTAGGCCTATGGTATCTTAAGAAAGGAGGATTCAAGCTCAAAGGCTACTCTGACTCAGATTATGCAGGCTGCAAGATTGATAGAAAAAGCACCAGTGTGACTTGTTAATTTCTGGGAAATAGACTTGTTTCATGGTAGTGCAGGAAGCAAACATCGATTGCAACCTCTACAGTAGAAGCAGAATATGTTGCAGCAGGAAGTTGTTGTGCTCAAATTCTCTGGATACAGCAGCAACTTAGAGATTATAGGATTAAAGAAAAAGAAACTCCGATTCTCTGTGATAATATAAGTGCAATAGCAATCACTCATAATCCTATTTTTCACTCAAGAACAAAGCACATCGACATACGACATCACTTTATAAGAGATCATGTAGAGAAGAAAGATGTTGTGCTTGAGAAAGTTCACACGGATCTCCAGCTTGCAGATATATTCACTAAACCATTGAGTGAATCCAGGTTTTCTATGCTTAGAAACGAGCTGGGAATTATAAAATTATGAGGTGAAAAGATGGTGCAAAAGCCCAAGGGGAATCTCTGCATGCTTGCGAGAAGTAATAAGTATAATGATGTAAGCTGCGTCTTCATACAGCGCTGGGTTCAAAACAGCGTTGCATCTTTTATTCTTAAAGTACAGCAGCAAACGGGAGGGTAAGCAGCACCTGGTTACAGCATTTATTTCAAAGAGTATTTATTACTCTATAACCTCATACCCAGGTTGCTGCAACCTTAAAAGGACATTTATTTAGGCGGAAAATCGCATGTCTTTCAGCATTTAATGCATGTTTGCGCATGTCAGGAACCGATGAGGTACGGTCAGAAGCCCACGCGCTCAGTAATGATTATTGACGATTTGACCCTTCTGTCTTTTTCTAAGGACCGTAAGATCAATTCCCTTCTCTTAATCTCAACTATTGATCTTACTACACGTCCCTTGAGATCCTCCATAACCCCATAATGGCCCTTATTCGAATTCATTTTTCGCCATCATCCAATGAGAGAAGTTTCCTTTCTCGTAAAATTTTTCTAAGTCCAAAAATATTCAAGCCTTCAATCTTTCTCTGAAAAACAATGGCAGCCAGACAATCAATCATTTTGGAAGGACGTATGATCAACCAGAAGCATGTCTATGCTTCTAGGTTGTACGATAACTCAATCATCTGCAGAATCTTCGACGTCCTGGAAAGAACTCAGATTCTAGGGTTGCTGACCACCGTTTATGCTGGGTTCTTAGTGGAGTCAGTATAAAGGTTTTACTCCTACGCCAGGACAGCGCAGGAGAGGAACTGTATCCTTTTCAGGATGGATACAGATGAGATAGAAAGGTCTCTGACCATCAGAGACATCGCCATCACTTTTAGTATTTCTACCGGAGGCATGACCCCCAATCAGCTTGTGACATATGGGAAGGGCAACGCTCAAGAGATGTGGGATCTCTTTCGAGTGAGAGATGCCGGGACTGAGATCAAGAGAAGCACCTCGAAGAAACTCTTCAAACCGGAGTTTGAATTCCTCTATAATATTTATGTGTACTCCATCGAAGGTAGGACAGAGAGTTACGACAAATGCACAGATCTCCAGTTCCGGATCATGTCTGCTATCATGGCCGGAGAAAAGGTGAACTGGACGAGGTTCATCATGAAGAGACTGTGGGAAGAGACAGAGAAGATCACGGTAAGGAGGAGCTTCGGCATCACCATCTGCTCTCTGCTCTGCAAGCTAGGTCTTTAGCTTGTAACTCTCATCCCCATTCCTATTGGGAAGTATCTCGGGGAGAAGAAGAAGGATAAGACCCAACCAAAGACAACAGAAGCTGGGGCTGCAAGGAAGAAAACTAAAGACAAAAAGAATACAGCCCTGGCGCTGCAAGATGAAGCTGTATGCAGCGGGGATGACGAGGAAGATGTGAATGTTGAGAGTTCTCTTCCTGTCATCAAGGAGACTCCAAAAGGGGCTGAACCTGAACCTGAAGCCTTTTTCTCTGATGACGACGTACCCCTAGCTAGGAGGGCCTCACGCAGCAAGAAGAAGGTTGCCGCAGCTGTTGATTCCCAACTCTCTAGAGCAAGTTTGGTTGTAGTTGTTGTTGAGGATGAGTCACATCTGCTGGGAAGTGGCAGAGAAACTGATGTAGAAACTCGTCTATAGGGGGCTACTCACTTAGCCTCCTCACGTGATGACGGAGCTACTACATCAGTGCTTGATCCTATCCTCTCATGGCTAGAAATATGGAGCTACAATATAATCTCTGGAGGGAGATGCGACTATTTAAGGGGGAAATCCTGTTGAAGTGGAAGGATTTCCTGATAGTGGAGCAAGCAGTCCTGGAGTAGGCCAATTTAGACGATATTCTGACGCTCCTGCAACTTGAGTATGCAGCTATGGTGTAAGAACAATCTGTAAGCACTGCTGCTCAGGGACCAAAGGACAAGGAAAAGGGAAAAGCTCTTGTGGAATCCGACTCTGCAGAGCTATCGATAAGAGCAGCATTGGAAGACGTCCAAGTTTTCCTTGCCCAGCTGCGGAGGCTGTAAGAAGAGACGATGACGTCGCGTTTGCTCAGGAGCAAATCGACACCTTGGGAGTGGAGCAGGCTGAGGAAGCCATGCTGCAATAGGCGCTGCAAGCTAGTGTGAAGGAAATCAGGATGCAGCACACTCCTACGAGGATGCGGGGAGAAGGTAGCTCAAGCCAACATAATGCAAACTCCCCTACATTCGAGCACATGGTTAAAGGCCTCTCCAATATTGTCTCACTTAACCCTTTGCAGGAGGAGGAGCCTCAACTGGTGGATTACGGTGATTTCCCGATGCATATCAGACTCTCAATGGAAACCAACCGCCATTATCACATCTCTGACATTTCTGAGATCACCGATGATGCAACCACGGAGGAAGTTGTAGAGGCTGGACTCCCTGTACTGGCGGAGACAGCAGTACACCAAGCAGCCAACCTTGCAGAAGGGTGGATGCTGAAATTCTTGCAGTTGTGGAGCTCTCAGTGCTGCGTACTGTGAAGGCTATAAGAAACCAACCAGAGCTGTAAGAACCTATTCTTGCAGTAGAAATTGTCAATGTTTCAGGATCAACCGAGGAGACAGGGTCCTTGCTGAAGACCTCAGGTGAGGCTGTTGATCAGACAACACTCCCTGAGGGAGAGAAGACCTCTGCAGGTGAGGCTGTTGAGACAGTATCCTCAGAGGATGTTGGAGAAGAAGCAGAGGTAACTGCTGTGTAGCTAGACACACCTCTAGAGGATGTTGATGCTGCAGTTGCAGCATGCTCTAAAGAATCTTCCCAGGTTACAGGAGCAGAGGTTACTGAGGACACTGCAGTTGGACCTGCCGAATTCACCAGGATGATAGAAGAGCGAAACATAGCTGCATACGGATCGAAAGGTAACGAAGTAGGACCAGTTTCAATATCATCTGACGAAGAGGAGGCAGATGATGAAGAGCACCCATCCTCAAGATCTACCAGTTCCCATTCCAACCAGAGTGAGGATGAGGTTGCAACTGAGGCACCAAGACAGGATGCAACACCAAACCATCAGGCTGCACTACAAGAATTTTTGCCTTTAAAACCCCCCTTTAACAACCCTTTTAATGAATTTGTGTTGTCTTTTGGGTTTTTACAACCCTTTTTCCGAAAAGCGTTGTCTTTTTTCCAAAAAATCGCCATACGACAACGGTCAAAAATGAAACGACAACGCTTTTTAAGTAGGATTGTTAAATGGCGTTTTTTTCGCTATACGACAACCTTTTTTCGCAACGCTTTTGAGCATTATCTTTTCTTAAAACATTTTTTTTACAACTCATTATGCAACCCTTTTTAAGTAGGGTTGTTAAATGACGTTTTTTTGGCTATACGACAACCCTTTTTTGCAACGCTTTTGAGCGTTGTCTTTTCTTAAAACATTTATTTTTATTTTACAACCCATTATGCAATAATTGTTTTTTAATATAATTATTTTTTAATTAACTTAAATTTAATACATTTAATTAATTTATAATGTTATCTTATATTACATTATTTGCATTAATATTATCTTATATGAACAAATTCATTATTTTAGAAAATAGTATTTTTATAAAATACTATTTTGAATTAATTAACAAATTAATTACACCTAATTAAGTATTATTCTCATCCTATTATATAATAATACAAAATTTGAATATTATTTTAAAATATGATTCGAAAATTGTATTTTATAATTCAGAATTCATAAATTATGAATGTTTTTTGTAAAAAAAAATAAAGATAAAATTATTGTGTTTTAAAATTAATACAAAAAACATAAAAAAAAGATATATATATATATATATATATATATCAATTAATTAAGAATATATAAAAAATTTAATTATACAAGGATAAAAAAAATATACATTTATTTATTTGAAAAATATAAAAATTTGTATTACATAATAATATAAAAATTATATATTATTATTTAAGAAAATAAAGATAAAATGAGTTTGGTTTTAATTTTAACCAAAAATTATTTTACAACAAAAAAAAACAATACATATATTAATTTGAAAATTTTAAAAATTTGTATTACATAATAATATAAAAATTATATATTATTATTTTAGAAAATAAAGATAAAATGAATTTGGTTTTAATTTGAACCAAAAATTATTTTACAAAAAAAAAAAAAACAATACATATATTAATTTGAAAAATTTAAAAATTTGTATTACATAATAATATAAATATTATACATTATTATTTTAGAAAATAAAGATAAAATGAATTTGGTTTTAATTTGAACCAAAAATTATTTTACAAAAAAAAAAAACAATACATATATTAATTTGAAAAATATAAAAATTTGTATTACATAATAATATAAAAATTATATATTATTATTTTAGAAAATAAAGATAAAATGAGTTTGGTTTTAATTTGAACCAAAAATTATTTTACAAAAATATATATATATATATATTAATTTGAAAAATAAAAAATTTGTATTACATAATAATATAAAAATTATATATTATTATTTTAGAAAATAAATATAAATTAGTTTGGTTTTAAAATTAATACCAAAAACATAAATTATTTGAAAAAATTATTTTATAAAATAAAAAAAAGATATAAAAATGATTAATTAAAAGAATAATATCAAAAAAAAATTTAAATATGTTAATTGAACCATAAACTATTTTTCAAAATAAAAAAACATACATATATTAATTGGTCAATACAATTTTTTTTATATAATAATACAAAATTTATATATTATTTTAATTAAATTAAGGTTGAAAATTTTAATTATTTTATGATGTTATGTTATATTATTTGCATTAATATTATCTTATATATATGAACAAACTCATAATTTTAAAAAATTAGTATGTTTATAACATATATTAAAAATATGCACTAGTATACTTTATAATTGTCTTAATATGAAATTAGATTAAATATTATTAAACATATTAATTATTCATTAATCTTCCAATTATATATTAATTAGTCATTAATTATATATGTATATATATATATAATTAGTTAATAAAAGAAATACATATATAATATAAACACATAAAGCACTAGTAGCCTAGTGGTTCAAGGTTCAATAAAGGTCACGAGTTTGAATCCTAGACAACGCACATTTATTTCTCATGATGTGGTAATGATGTGTCAGAATTTGATGACGTGGAAGATGATGTGGCAATGATGTGTCCAAAATATGCTGATGACGTGTCACTTTTTCGATTTTTTTCAAATACGACAACGCTTTTTACAACACACTTAAAAAGCGTTGTCTTTTCCTATTTTACAACGCTTTTTGGTGCGTTTTCGAAAGGCAAAATTTTTTTACAACCCTAAAAACGACAACGGTTAAAAATTGGCTTTAACAACGGTTAAAAACCGTTGTTAAAAGCCGAAATTCTTGTAGTGCTGTCATTCCCTACGCTGCATGACCCACCTCAACAAAAAGGAATTCGGGCATGACCCCTGATGAATCAATCGATAGGGTTGTAGCTGCTATTAGATATCTCCAGGAGCATGAGTCTAATATGCAGAACAGCGTGCGGGTTGGTGCCCAATTCCACGCTGAAACCATAACTGGTTTCAAGAAGGATCTTGAAGCACTGCCTGGGATGATCAAATGAACGCTCAATGATAATGTCCACAGGCTGTACTTGGATCGACTAAAAATGGAGGGAGAGCTAAAGGTAGAAGCTGTAAAGAGCCGCACAAAGATAAGGTTGTGCAAACGTCATGCTAAAAATGCATCGGACAAGCTGTAAACTCACCCCCTTATCCTCGACACACTTCTGGACCATGTATTGGATCAATCCAGAAGAACCAGAAGTGTCGACGACTGTCTGGGGAACTTGGAGATGATTGTTGGAGAACTGAGGGACATCATGGTGAACATATTTCTTTAGTATGCCCAAAGATCCAAAGAAGCCCCTGCACCGACAAGGAAACCACGCTCCAAGGTGGTCCCAGCTGCCCTTCTCAGTCCCCGACTTTTGATGATGCCAAAAATGGGGAATGATACAGGAACTCAGGGGAAGCTGATGAAGAAGATGAAGAAGATGACCAACCTCTCAGCAAAAGAAGGAAGAGGTCTGGATCATCTGCTGCTGCTGACATTCCCTCTCTAAAGCGCTGGAGGAGAGATGATGAAGATAGAGCAGGAGGAGTTGGTGCAGCAGCTGCAAGCAGATCAGCAGCAGGTGCTGCACACAGTAGTACTGCAAGCAAGGATGTAGCACCTCCCTCTTCTCATCATTCAAAGAGAGGGAGAGAGAGCCAACAGCAGAGCCGAGGAAAAGGGTAAGCAGAGCTGAAGCTGAAAGACATTATAATGAGAAGATGGCTGCTTAAAGAGCGGAGCGAGCCAGAGCTGAAGCTGAAGAAAATGTCTGGATGCAGAGGCTTGGGCTGATTGGAGAAAAGAGGTTCTTTGACGAAGACCTCTACCAGTAACCTCCTCAAGAAATCTGAAGACTCGACACAGACAACACATCTGCTGAAGTGTCAGTGCTGATGGATTAGAGGTCGGATGGAGAAAACATTGCATGGAGCTTGAACATTTTCAAAGCCATCAAGCTGCCTACTGATCGCAATCCATCCTTTGAAATGATCACACTGTACAAGAGATCTGAGTACTTCAGAAACTTCAGATTTCTGTGCAGAAAGGGCAAATTCAGCAAGTTCCAAACATGCCAATCTTCACTGAAAATATATGAAGAGCTTACTAGGAGAGGAGAGCTTGAAGTTCAAAATTACTACATCGACCTAGTGAAGCAAGACTTGGTAGTGCCTTTCTGTGAGGATTTTTGGCTTAGATGGATTCAGGTTCCAAAGATGCAGCAGATACTTGAAGAATCCTATCAGGAGTCTATTCGAGATTGGTGGAAGGGATCGAGAGAAAGAGCTGAGCAGGAAATGATGAACATTGAAAGAAGACCTGAAGAATCATCATCACGAAGGTCCCTGTTTCAGTAGCTTTATATGCATGCTCTTTTGTACTCTCTATTGTATATATCTATCCCTTGTAAAATTTCTCTTAGTTAATGAAGAAATTTTCTTGTTTTATGTTTTTGATCAAGTTCATCGATTATGAACTCTTGTATGCTTTTGAGCTTTCTTGAGGATATATGGTGAAGGAATAGCATGATGAATCTCTGATGAATCCAGTATTAGAATTTATTTTATCAAAGCATATCAAGCATGTAATCCGAATGAAATATGATATAATGTAAAAATAAAAATCTTTCTTCATGAACGAAATAATGTAAAGGTTTTGTCATCATCAAAAAGGGGGAAATTGTTGGGATTTCAATGTTTAGATTATGATGAGACAAAACATATATGTAATAGGAATTTTTTTTATACCCCATTTTTCATAATGTTTAAGTGAAATCATAGACTAGATTTGAGTTTAGATATAGGTGTTGAAAGATAAAGGTTTCCACATATTACAAAGCTGCATCGAGATATTTAAAAAGAAGCTGTTGTAAGAAAGCAGATACCGCATTGCTGTAAGAAAGCAATTACAGCACTGCAGTGAAGAAAGAAAGAACGGCGTGTAACATCACTGCAAGAAAAGATTACAACAGCACTGCAAGAAAGAAATACAGCAGTACTGTACAGAGATACTGCAAGCTGGTCCAAGTTACAGCGGCACTGCTAAGAAATATCAGCTGCAAACAGACCTAGGATACAACGCAAAGATTAATGCTCAACTAGTCAACAACACCAGTGACAAATAAAGAAATATCTTGTAATTCGAGGTATGATAAATGCAGTACGAGGAACAGAGATCCAAGCAAGAATAAATAGAGCCGTTTACAGAGAAGATCAAAGTTACAGACACAGAGCCAATACAAAGATGCCACGTGGACTGATGCGTTACAGAAAGCTGCAAGCCGCAACTGCCGCATTAAATGCTCCGAAAGAGAAAGTCAAGTCGCATTAAATACCAGCCATACATTTGATCAGGTACTCAAAATTCAAAAGAGAGATATCTCCTTCAACGGATATCTTCTCATACAAGTATAAATGGAGGATGAGCAACACTGAAGCTGGTTATTGAAACATTTGCGCAAAAAACATTCAAGTTACAACCATTCAAGTCTACTCTTAGTTTCAGTCACTCAACCTTTGTGAAGTGAAGCAAGTTCAAAGCTGAAAGATCCCTTGAAGGACTCAGAAGCTCACTTCACCGCACCAGTTGAAGAACAAACCATATACTTTTTAACGTTGTTGTTGTGTGCTTAGGTTGTTTTAGGTGTCGAATAGTTGATAGGAGAGATCCTTGCTGTTTGTATAGTTGTCTAGAGTTAGGCAGCTCCCTTATGTGGAAGTTTAGAACCCTGTGTGGGTTAGCCTTTAGAGTTTGCAGTTGATGTGTGTACGCTGGACTCTAGTAGGTGTTATTGCTTTATAAAGTTGATAGATTGTTAGGAAAGTCCTGTAAATCAATCTTGTTTAACAAAGTTCCTGCTCGAGATAGCAGTAGAGTGGACGTAGAAGGATTACACCACCTTCGAACCACTATAAGCCATAAGTGTTTTATAGCTTTCTTATATATGCTTTATTTTATATCTATCTATCTATGTCATAAGCATAAAACGTTTTGAAAAGGATTATATTTGAGAAAACCAGTCTTGTGTTATAAATCATATTTTTCCACTGCGTATAAACTCTAGTTACAGCGTGCATCACTACATCCTAGTGCTGTAAGCTGTAACTGTCTGGCGCCGCAAGTTCAAGTAACTTGCAGAACATAAAGGTTTTTCGAAAGATTTACAAAATCGACCAAGGTTCATTCACCCCTCCTTCTGAACCTGGAACACCACTGGGGACCAACAGTTAGGATATCAATGTCTAGATCATTTCCCTCCCCTAATGGATTACCCTCCAACTGGATGCCACTATACCACTCTTTTGCCATCTCATCCCAAATCAGCCTGTTCTTGTGCCTAATCTTCAACCCTCATTTTCTTTATTTTTTTCCATCAATTCTTCTCTACACTGCCTCATCACACTTCTAGCATAATGAGGAGACTTAATTTGCAAATATATCATCATCTTCTGGCCCCTTTAAATCCTCTATCATCCAAGAGGGTCATGAAGACTCTGAATCAACATCATTTCCCTGCCTATAATACTCTGGTATCAAAGCTGGTTGGATTAAGAACCCAATCTGTCTGGTCAATCCCCGATCCCTGATTTTTGAAAATCTTCATACAATTGTTTTCATCACATCATGGATACGCATAAGCTTCCTATGATCTCTATTGAAGAGTATGATGACTGGAAAATTAGAATGCAGACACATCTCTCAACCATGCACGACGAGATATGGATAGTCATTACTGACGAACCTCCAAGGATCACCAAAGCCAACCCTATATTCGCTAGAGCTACCGATACCGGTGATGCAGGAGCCATTCCCCATCAAGCTGTTATTGACAAACCTAGAGAGGAGTGAACGACTAATGACAGAAGGCGAGCTAATCTGGATAATGTAGCCAAAAATGTCCTGTTTGTCACCCTGGACAAAGGAATCTTCAGTAAGGTCAAGACATGCAAAACTACGATGGATATTTGGAATAAGCTTGAACAAATATGCGAAGGAACAGAGCTTACAAAGGAGAATAAAATATCTACCGCAACTCAGAAATTCGAGTTGTTCGAAATGCTCCCTGAAGAGACCTTGGAACAGATGGATCTGAGGTTCACAAACATTGTCAACAAGTTGGAGTTATTGAACAAGTTCTACACCCAAAATAAGAAAAACATGAAGGTGCTGAGAGCATTACCTGCTGAATGGGATAGCAAGACGACAGCCATGAGAGTCTCCATGGACTTAAAATCAATGAGCACCTTTGATCTCCTCTCAGACTTAAAAACCTTCGAATATAACATCAACAGAAGAAAGAAGGAGACAGAAGAATCAGGCACTAAGGTGACTGCTCTAACAGCAAGGAGCACAAGGGAGATTGGAGCTACCTGCAGAAAGCAAGCAGAGCTACCTGTTGAAAATACTGATGAAGAAATGGCCCTTCTCCTGAGAAACTTCAAGAAATTCATCAGGTATAACAGGAGATGTGACTTCAAGAAAAATCAAGCATCACCACAACCGCCCAGCTTCCAGCAACCTAATCAAGATACTTCAGACCTCTGCTATAACTGTCAAAAACCAAGACACTATGCCAGAGAGTGTCCTCATCCCAAGATCAACCGATATCCCGAACGAGAGTCATCTCAGAAAAGAGAGAAACGTAGAGAGGAAAGAAGAAAGATCAAAGCCTTCCTCAGTGAGATGGAAAAAAGGGAAGGAATCAACAAAGGAAACTCAACAGGATGCAGACTCCTCTTCATAAGAAGACGAGGCACTCATCTACTTGATGGCACAGGAAGCAGAGGACAGCGAAGATGACGAAGTAATGCACCCAATCCAGCCCTTGCAGGAAGAAGAAAAACTGAACAAAAGCCTCTCCCTAAGACAAATCATGAGCGATTTCAAACAGATAAACTCAATTCATGAGGAACTAAAAATGGAAAATGAGATGCTCTGGAGGGAAAACAAACAGTTAGCTGAGAAGCTATCTGCATATGAGCTCAGTAGCTCAAAGTGCAGTAACCTTTAGGAAAAGACATCAAAGTTCAATCTGACAATCGCTAAGCTTGAGAGTGAGAAAAATGATCTCCAAGCAACCATAAAGACATTTAGCAAATCTGTTGAAGATGCTAAGGAGTGTCTTATGTCGGCTAGAAGTCCTTTCGACAGGACTGGCCTAGGATACAGCGCTGGAACCTCTCAAGAAATAGCAAACACATCTAAAGCTGTTGTTTTCATTCATGCAGAGACCTCTATGGAAAAAGAGTTATCTAATAACTGAATGGAAAGCGTGGAGTAAGCAACAGAAATAGTCAAGGGCAAGAAACCAATGTACACATCCACAGGGAGTAAGCCTGTTTTCAAGAGCAACAAAAGAAAACAGCAACCTACAAGGATGCTGCACAAAAACTTCTACACTACACATATTAAGACCATAATGTCTAAACCTAAAATAGCTCATGCTCAAGGGAAGTATGGTGGGAGATCTTGCTTTAAAAGTGATGGCTTTACACGCTATGCACACACAAAACAGTATCCTAAGGATACCGCTTACAGAGGAAACCATCAAGTGTACAACAAAACAATTGTTGTGAGACAAGTTTGGATTCCAAACGATACTAACAAAGAAGGACCCGTACATATATGGGTACATAAGAACTAGTGACCTTTACTTTACAGGTACCTACGTCAGGAAGCAGCAAGGAAGTATGGTACATCGATAGTGGCTGTTTGAGACACATAACTGGAAACAAAGAAATTCTCAGAGATTTACAACCGTGTAAGGGACCCAAAGTAATCTTCGGAGACAACTCTAAGGGTAGCACTAGAGGAATTGGAAATCTTATCAAAGAAAATACTCACATAAAGGAAGTATCATATGTGAAAGGATTAAAGTACAACCTGCTCAGCATAAGTCAATTCTGTGACAAAGGTTACTCAGTGGAATTCAATCACAACAAGTGTCTGATAAGAGATAGTCAAATCGAGGAAGTAAAGCTATCAAGAACCAGAAAAGAAAATATCTGCATAGCAGACTGGAGCTCAGTAACCACAGCTACATGCTTCATTGCAAAAGGATCATCAGAAGCTAGTTGGCTTTGGCACAAAAGGATGAGCCATCTAAACTTCAAATCAATCAACACACTAGCAAGAAAAGGGCTGGTCAGAGGGCTACCTAATCTAGTATACAAGAAAGAGAGCCTATGTGAAACATGCCAAAAAGGAAAACAGACCAAAAGCTCTTTCAAAAACAAAGTTTAAAGGTCAACTGAAAGGATACTTGATCTACTCCATATGGATCTATTTGGACCAGTAGAACCAGTAAGCATGAATACTCGATAGCTAGGACGCCGCAACAAAATGGTATTACAGAAAGGAAAAATAGGACTCTCAAGGAAGCTGCAAGAACCATGCTAGCTGAAGCCCAGTTACCAAAGAGATTTTGGGCAGAAGCAATCAACACAGCATGCTACACCCAGAACAGATGACTTATCAACAAAGATCTAGATAAAACCCCCCATGAATTATGGTTCAGTTATACTCCAAACATTGAACACTTTCACATTTTTGGTTGCAGGTGCTACGTGCTCAACAATGTGAAGGACTACCTGAAGGCGTTTGACTCAAAGTCAGATGAAGAAGTATTCTTAGGATACTTCTCGGTAAGCAAAGCCTTCAAAATCTTCAACAAGAGAACACTTGTTATAGATGAATCAGTACATGTGGACTTTGATGATCCACACTGCACTAAGGCTGATATAGATGAACTTAATGAAGACTTTGGGAAAACTCGCATCACCAACACTCGTGTTGAATATATTGATGCGGAGTTACCGAGTCTCCAAAATATTAAAACAAATCAAAATTAGCAACCTGTACCTACACAGCAACCTGAAGAAGAACGGAAACCTATAACAGACCAGCAAGAACCAGTTATTCAAGAAGAAATACATCACCCTGAAGGAATACATCTGGAAGTTCGTTTAGATAGTCAACCTGATCCAAATCAGCAAGCTATACAGCATGATCAAGAGCAACCTGTGGAAGGACAAAATGAACAGCAAGGTGAAGAAGCAAAAAGAAAATGGCTAAGGAACCATCCAAGAGATCAGATCATAGGTGACTCTAACTCTGGAGTAAGAACAAGAAGAAACAACCCCTATGAAGCCCTGTTTGCGTGCTTTATCTCAGAAACTGAACCAAGCTGCATAGAGGATGCTCTTGCAGATACCAACTGGATCCAAGCTATGCAAGAAGAGTTAAATGGGTTTGAAAGAAACCAAGTGTGGCATCTAGTCCCTAGACTTACTCACCAAGGAGTAATCGGTACAAAAAGAGTATTTAAGAACAAACTTGATGAAGAATGCCAAGTTGTCAGAAACAAAGTAAGACTAGTAGCAAAAGGTTACTGTCAGGAACATGGAATAGATTTTGAAGAAACCTTTTCACCAGCAGTCAGATTGGAGGCAATCAGAATTTTTCTAGCTTACGCAGCTCACAACAACCTCACTGTATATCAAATGGATGTAAAGAGTGTGTTTCTTAATGGACTACTAGCCGAAGAAGTCTACATAGAGCAACCTCCAGGTTTTGAAGACAATCCTGAAAGTATGGTATTCAGATTAAAGAAAGCTCTCTATGGACTCAAAAAGACACCTAGAGCCTGGTATGACACCCTCTCAAAGTATCTACTTGACAATAACTTCAAGAAAGGAAAGATAGACAAGAAACTCTTCAGAATTCAAGATGGAGAAAGCATACTGCTTGTTCAAATCTATGTTGATGATATCATATTTGGATCAACAAACAAAGAACTGTGCCAAAAATTCTCAAACCTTATGCAATCTAAGTTTGAAATGAGCATGATGGGAGAACTAAGCTTCTGTCTTGGTCTTCAAGTCAACCAGATGAGCAATGGAACATTCATCAATCAAATGAAATACACTAAGGAATTGATAAAGAGATTTGTATTAGAAAATACGAGCACAGTAAGCATTTCTATGGTAACCTCAGGAAGCTTGGACAAGGACGGTGATGGTAAGACAGTGATGTCACAAAATACAGAAGGCTTATTGGGTCACTACTCCACCTAACAACTAGCAGACCAGATATCATGTTCTCAGTAGGAATGTGCGCCATATACCAAGCAGCACCAAAGGAATCGCACCTGACTGCAGCTAAATGGATCATCAGATACCTTAAAGGAACTCAGGAAGTCGGCTTATGGTACCCCAAGGAAGGTGGAATTAAACATATTGGTTATACTGACTATGATTTTGCAGGTTGCAAAATCGACAAGAAGAGCACAAGTGGTACTTGCCAGCTCCTAGGAAATAAACTGGTATCCTGGTTTTGCAGGAAACAAACCTCAATAGCAACCTCAACAGCTGAAGCCAAATATGTTGCTGCAGGAAGCTGCTGTGCACAAATCTTATGGATCCAACAGCAACTGAAGGACTATGGGATTGAGGAAAAAATAACACCAATTTTGTGTGACAATATAAGTGCCATAGGAATCACTCACAACCCAGTTCTTCATTCAAGAACAAAACACATAGGTATCAGGCACCATTTCATAAGGGATCATGTTGAAAAGAAAGATATATCCCTAGAGAAAGTGCATACAGACCTACAGTTAGCTGACATTTTCACTAAGCCTTTTTGTGAATCAAGATTTTCATTTCTCAGAAATGAGCTACGCATAATCAACCTGAGCTAAATATCTTCAAACAATTCTAACATCTCTTCTTAAATGATTATACAACTTAGGGGGAACTACAGACAACAAAAAGCTCAAATAACAAAGCAGTAACCTAAAAGTCACTGCTGGAGGTTCCTGGATAGTCCCTGAAGCTACGATACTAGTCAACGGGTACAACAAGCAATCTGCAGAAACTAGAAATATGGACGCGTAAAAAGAAGAACAGTTACCCCGCGTCAAACAGCCGTTTTTGCAGATAACCCCTCGATCTTCTCAAAATGTCACATCAAGTACATCAACACACATCGTGCCAAAAATCTTAGCCGCAGGATCAAGAGACCCTTCAACTCCAAATCAAATCTGGACCGTTCGATCTAAGCTCCTACAAATTCAAAAATAAGGAAGTTTCTCTTCATCTCTCTCACACTTAACATCTATTGCTCTTGAGTTTTCTGAAAAACCCTAACTCCTTGCTCTCTCTATGAACTCTTGCACTCACAATCACTCACACTCTCCCTCTCTTACTCTTTCAAATGGCACCCAAGCAAAATCTTGTTGTCGACAGCAGGTTGGTAGACGAGGACGTACTGCTCAACATGGTCGAGGAGGAGGGACACCCCAAGGATTTGATGAAAAATGTCCTACAATGTCTTCACCTCTCAGGCCTACTAAGACTTTGCTCCTTCCACAAAGCTCCATATGCAGAGGACCAGGTGGCCAAGTTCTACAGACGGACCAGGGTCACTAAGGATCGGTCAGAGATCCGATCAAAGATTGGTGGAGCAGAGATCATTGTGGACACTGGACTGTTGGAGGAAGTGTTCTTTCTCCCCACTGGCGGAATGGACGCCAGCGATCTCTCCACATACGGGAAAGAAGAACTGGAGGACTCCTGGAAACCTTCATCAGTAGGGCGAACACGGTGGGGATGTCTAGAAGCTGTAGTAAGAAGTTCTTTCTTCTTGAGTTCGAGATGCTGCATAACATCTGCTGCCATATCATTGAGAACCGCTTTAGTTCCTTTGATAAATGTACCAACTTCAGGTACAGGATGATGATGGTCATTCTGAAGAAGGAGAAGGTGGACTGGGCTTGTGCTGAACACTCTCTTGGGACACTTGAAGGTGGATCTGTCCCAGGGGAAACCCATTTAGAAAGGGAAGTTTATCAGTGCGGGTAGGGTATTTGCCAAGAAGACAACTGCTCGGCCATCCCCAGTAACCAGGGAGGTCTCCGAGGGTTCCAAGGGCATTTCCACAACAAGAAAGGCATTCCGCCGAACCAGTAGCAGCTCATCTTCACCGAAAAGCAGCTCGAAGATAGACAAATCCTCACCAGTCTCTGCAGTGCCAAAGAAGATCAATCACAAGAAAGAGGTGCAGAGGAGGCTGGTAATCTCTTATGACGAATCAGAAGGCACCACTACTCAGGCAGTTAAGAAGCCTGCAGTAGAAGATTGATTCTCCACAAAGGGATGAGCAGGAAGGGGATGCTGCTGCTCATGATGGAGAAACTGAAGAAAAAGAGGAAGATGAGGAGGATGTGGTAGAATATGTCATCAGCTTACCGAAGGTGGAAGCTGATTTTGCAAAGCTGATGGACAGATTCACTACCTAGTGGCAGTACAGGCACCTTCCCAGAGAGGAATTGATCCAGTGGTCTGACTGGAAAACTGAGAAGGAGTGGGCCCTAAATTGGGCAGCAATGGATGATCTGGAGGAGATCCTTCAAAAGAAGTTCCTGAAGGATCTCAGGAGGAAGAAGAGGCTTGAGTATCTAGACAATGCTGAAATTGCCGTAGAGATAGAGGCCAGAAAGCTAAAGGAAGCTGCTAAGCAGCTATCTGGCCCTAGGAGCCTGAAGGGAAAAACACCCATCGAGCAACCAGATTTCTATAGGAAGGAAGTGATTTTGGATGCTGCTGCTGATCTAGTCAGAGCAGGTGATGACGTGGGCTTTGCTGCAGCCTAGGTGGAGAAGTACGGAGAAGAAGAGGCGCTGGAAATGATGCTTAAGCAAGCTACTAATATAAGCCTGACTGATACAAGTAAGAGAAGGCCAGTAAGGGAACCCCAATTAGGTGAAGGATCTTCCTGCCCAGCGCTAATGATCGAACCCATTAGCAGGAGGTCACCTTCACCGACAGAGAAGAATGGAGAAGAATTTTCCTATCTTACTGACCTAATCATTCTGCTAGAAGTCCCTAGGCAGACGCCGATGAAGAAGAAGAGCTCTACACCAACTGACTTTCCCAAGATAAAGGAGTTGGAAACCCTCGCTGCTGTGGCATCTCTTAATACAGTTCTTGAGCTAGCTGTCACAACCCTAGCAGCAGGCACCGATGAAACCGTAAAAACATCCATGTCTACACCAATGGAGGTAGAGACTGAGGAGGAGCAGGTACAGGAGATAGAGGCATCTGTTTCTACAGAAAAGGCTCAAGTAGTGGAGGAACCTGCCCCTGTGGAAAAGGAACAAGCTGCATAAGTTGTTCCTATGGAAATGGAGGAAGCAACATCTGCCAAACTAGTAGACCATGGCGAGATGGTCACTGAGGAGGGAAATGCTGCAGAAAAGGAGGTGGTTGCTGGATAGGAGGCGGGAGATGCAATGGAGGTATACAAGGAAGGGGAAAAGGAGTCTGAGGATAAAGAGAAGGATAAGGCGGATGAGGGTGAGGAGGCTGAAAAAGAAAAGGAGGCTGAGAAGGAAGGAGAAAAAGAAGTTGGCGATGAGGAGGCTGGAGAGGAAGCCCCAGCAAACGAAACTGGATCAAGAGATGGAGGATCCAGCAGCCCTTCTAGCAACGATGATGAATCACTTAGTGAACAGTGTGATACCGGAGTCGAAAAATCCAAAGCTCTAACCCCTGCATCTTCTCAACAGGTACCTACAGCAGACATTGCCGAAGGCCAGGAAGCTGCCAGATCAAATGACGAAGTACTGATCGAAATTCAGTAGATGGGGAAGTCACTGGTGAAAGCGAGCAGAAAACTCCACAAGAAAACTCGTTCGAGCTCAATCAGGATACAAACCTTCATTGACTCCCTCAATATAACCTTGTCAAAGCTTCGTCAGGTGATTGATGCTCACCGATCCCCTAAGGAGAATACTACTGTAGAAGTGGTCAAGAATGTGATAGAAAAGCTGAACAGATAAGAGGAGAGGATGATCACTCTTGAAACGACCAGAAAGCTCTTGTTGCCACAGTAGGTCGCATAAATGAGGAGCATATCAACCAATCGCAGACCTTGAGGAAACACTCTAGCACCTTATCAGAAATTCACTCGATGGTCGGCTTCGCAGTTGGGAGAGCTGATGATGACAAAAAGGGGGAAGGGAGGATAGAAGACCGGCAGAAGAGTGGACAGGATCCTGCTACCTGCAAGCAGATGGTTATGAGCAGAAGTAGAGATGATGATGCAGGTGATGGTGGATATAGGGGAGCTGGATCAAGGGGTCTTCCAAACAGCAGCTCAAAGAGAAAATCTGAAGCTGTCTCGGGGTCAATCCATCTAAGCTTCAGAAAGGGTGCTGAAATGATAGATGAAAAGATGAGGAGGACAGAAGTTGAACTGAAGAGCAACCTGGACGCCGTGTTTGTGAAAGGGCCGCGGGAAGTTCTTGCCAAAGTCTTCCCACCTCATAAGCTGCCTGACATGGCTGAGTTGGAAATGAACATGCAGACCTCTCAAGACCTTTCTAGAAGCAAGCTCGGATCCCAAGAACAACAAGTTTGTCATTCCAAAGATTCCGGAGGTCGCTCTCCCTACTGATGCCAATCCATCATTCTTCTAGATAGAAGCCTTCAAGAGAATGGAGCTAATGAAGTACTTCACAACACTCTGCAAGGAATCTGCTCTCTTCAGAGGATTCTGAACTAACAAAGAAGCCTTGCAAAGGTTTATGGAGCTAACCAAGAAAAGAGGACTGACAATCCAAGTCAAGCTGAAGCAGAGACTAAGAAAGGAGTTCATACCCTTCTGTGAAGACTTCTAGCTCAGATTTAAGGAAGATGAGGAAGTAAGGAAGTTGCTGGAGCCGAGCTATCAAGATTCTTTAGCTAACTGGTGGAAAGGTACAAAGTATGAAAAGAGAAAGAAAGCCAATTGGTTGAAGACCTAGTAACCTGCTCCCTACCTTTGTTTGTTTTATTTTGTTATGTTGCTGTCTTTATGTTATTTGTTTTCTGCTCTCTGTATATGCAAATTGATCCCTCATCAATAAAAATACATAATGGTTCTGATTCTTGAAAGCTCAATTATGAACTTAATGCTGATTATGATTGTTCATACTCTTCTGCATTTCGTTCTAAGATAAATGAAAAATGAGTTTTTGATAGGACAAATTGTAATAGATTTTGATGAGACAAAACATGTAATAGATTAGATCTTAGCTATCTAGTTATGTTTCATAGCTAAGGCAAGGATGCTAGAAAGTGAAGAAGACTCTGCAAAACAACCTGCGCCAAGTCCCTGCTACCTGCATATCATCAAATTGCTGCATTGTCTGAAGATGTCAGCATCCAAATATCGAAGGATGCTGGGAGGTATCTGAAGAATCTCAAGTCAAGGAAGCTGACTGCTTCGATCAGAAAGGAAACTCCTAGATACATCAAACTCAGTGCACTCTGAATAGCTGGTAGAGACATCCAGTTCCAGCCAATCAGAGAATGCCATTTGGAAAATGAGCAAGGACAGAGTACAACAGACTGCAGAACAAGGTCGCGCAGAAAATGGACAAGGCAGGCACAGAATAGAAAGAAGGTGCTGCAGAACAGGTGTCAGAAGATCAACAAGAAACAATCAGAGCAAAACGCCTCACCAGTGAAGAACTGTCTTTTCAACGGGTAGATTTCTCACTGATACCCATAAATAGAAGATTGGGTGCACCTAAGAAGACATTAATCTGAACTGAAATATCCTACGCAAAGCATATAATCAACAAGCTCAAAACCTTTAAGGTTTAGTCACTTAGTCTAAATCAGCAGCAAGCCAGCTACCTTGTGAAAATCAGAAGTTCAAAGAGCTTGCTGCACTCAGTCGTTGAAGATTTCTCTATCTTCATAAATAGACTGTTTTGAAGCCACTTAGGCAGAGGATAATCCTGCTAAGTTGTTATTTTCTCTGAAGAAGAGAAAGGATCCTGTGTGGGTCAAAGAACCTGTGTGGAGATCCTGTGTGGATCGCTTAGTTGGTCACTGTGCAGCTACCTGTGTGGATAGAGCTGACATTATTTGTGCAGAGTGAAGTTTGTATTAGCAGTGTCTATTGTAAATCAAACTTACTTTAACAAAGTTCCTCCTTGAGAAGGAGTAGAGAGGACGTAGAGGAATTACTCCACCCTCGAACCTCTATAAGTTTGCTTGCCTATGTTTTATTGCTTTATATATCTATCTGATCATATTAGCATCCTGCATTAAAAGCCAACCTTCGAAAATCACATTATTTCCGCTGTGCATTTTTAACTCTGTCTAAGTCCTGAGGTCACTGCCTGAGCAGCAACCTATCGTGCAGCAAGCTATCTAGCTACCTACTCATAAAGGACTTAATATTTTTGCAGAAAAGTTGAAAATTTGATAGGGTTAATTCACCCCCCACCCTTAATCTTATACCACTTGGGACCAATAGACTCATCTGATGAATTATCATAACTGGTCTCTTCTCCATCTACTCTATTTCCTCTTTGGCTACCCTCTACTACACCCTTAAAACCCTCTCCAACTGCCTCAAAACCTTCTTCATCACCCTTTTCCCTTCCATTTGGCTCACCATCATTCACCCTTAATTTAACCTCCGCCTCACCCTGGATATCACCCTCTACAGCACCCTCTTATCACACGCTCATCTACAACTTCTTTTTCATAATAAATGGAGAGGATAGATTCCTGTGTAGAAATAACATTTCCATCACTATCCACAGCCAGAATAGGACCAAAGTTATCCTCAAAATACAAAGGAATTACTGACATTCATTTGTATTCATTGAACAAAATCAATAAATTATTATCATTATTAATTAATTTCAACCCCTTATCAAGTTCAACCCTATGTGTGCAACAGTAAACATCTATATTACACGATTTCTCATAGGCTTATTTATTAATGTTAAGTACATCATGTAAATAAAATCTATCAACATCTACTGGTGGTATATATATCCTTCATCCACCCACATATTTTAAGTTAGGGAATAACCTAAAGGTACCCCCATCCATGCATCAAATACAAAAGATCCACTATCATCCATAATCACAAATAATAAATGACAGAATACAAATTAAACACCAACTTAAACAGAATAATGATATTAAATAGAATACATTATTGCAGAATAATAATGACAGAATACAAATCTAAGAAAACCCCAAAATTCAAACTCAAACACAAATTAAATAGAATAATGACAGTATCCAACTAAAACGTACCCTCAAATAAGTAAATTCAATAAACAAATTCATTATAGCACTATAGACGGCAAAAAAACATGACTTGAACAACATTTTTGGATGAGAATCGAACATACCAAAACTAAACACAAACTTCCAAGAAAATACCAACTTCACAATCTCCTCAAACCCAACCCTAAATTCCCTCACTTTATCTTAGTATTTTCATTCGATTAAAGTGAAAATGGGAAAAAAAATTACAACGGAACGAGAAGCCCTAAATTTTCTTGATGCACGTTGTGGTGAATTTTTTTTACTGTGCGTAATTCCTCACTTTTAAATAAGGGCATAACGGGACATTCATGTTCAAATTTAACACCATTAGCTACAATTGAAAAAAAGGGAGAGCCTGCAGTATAAATCAAATCAGAGGTGTAAATATTGTCATTCTTTTGACAGAGGGGAGACCGACACAACATTTCTAAATTATAAGGGGGTTTTGTATATTTTACCCTACATCCTGTTGGTTCTAAGTAGTTTAGAGGTTTAGAGGGGGGTGAATAAACCTCTATTGATTTTAAAAGATCTTTCGAACTGACTTCACTAAAAGTTATGCAAACTTATAGCAGAGCAAGCAGTCCAACTTACAACACTATTTGTTTGCTATAACTTAGAGTTCTTGCAGCGGAATATAGAATTTTTGACAGATGATTTATTTAAAATCATTTCTTAAGTATGTTTTTTTAAGAATCTTTATATGCAGTATGATAGCGTATATGGATGCAGCAAATAAGCAAATAAAGTGATAAATACTTATAACAGAAATGAATACCCACATGAGTTGCTAGAGAAGACAAACAATGCATGAACTCAAAATTGCAAACAACATGATCGAGTCGGGACGTGGCCATAGATAGAATTTTTATTAGATCAAGTATAGACATTGTCTTGCATGGGAATATCTTGGAACCCACAATCATCTATCATTCTTCAAAAATACATATAAGCAACTACATGAGGAAATAAACTGTTGATAAGTTCATTGGCTCCCAAAACCACATTGAAGTCCCCAATGACTATAAAAAGATCATATTCCAAGCTTTTATGTCATCCCAAAGAGTCCGCCTTCGCAACTAAGAAGAAGCCTTGTGAACAAACCCCACACGATAGATATTCGAACCATGCACCCCTTCCAAAACAATCTATTTATCAAACATAAACAAAGTTAAAGACATACCCACTTTAGCCGAAGCCATAAATCATATGTTCGGGATAGAATTTTTAAAATTTTTAGCCTTACTGCAGCCTTAAAGAGGACTAATACAACTGAGGGATACAAGGAAAGACAATCTTGGGCTTTGAAATACAAACTTAATCCGGCCTATACGTATGATACAAGTTTGTAAGAACACTCCTAGATTGGACATTACCTACTCCTCTGATATTACAATAGAGGAATATCATTTAGACAGATGAGTGGGAGAAGTAGGACGTCTTCACGACACTATATCCAATGGATCTTCGTCATCCAAAACTGCCCATCTTGTAGCAATATCATTCATAATCTTGAATGGCCCAATCAATAAATCTTCATAAATTACAAAATCATGAGCCGGAGGGGGACCATCTCTATAATCACTATGACCTATCTTCGTAAGTTTGACAAGAGGCTGTGAAATCACACTGTTGCCAGCACCTTTTTTTTTCTAGGCTTGATTCAGGACCATGAATATCCTAAGTGGTCGCAGGATAATAACTGGGATATGTTTAAATCCTTAGACAATTAAACAGTTTTGTCTACCAATAGGGCGTCAAAAGAATTTTTCATAGGAATGTCATAAATACCCAATCCTCTCTCTTTACTTATCACATTTCTTTGTGAATCTAATGAGCGTCCTCGACAAGCATGTCCCGCATATCAAAACAAACTTAAACATAAGTGTGTTATTTGATAAATTTCTCATAATACTCTCATGCATCACATTAGTCCTATACCATGACTATGATGCATGTGTAACAAGTCAAAATGTATGTTTTTTAACTTTATATATACATATATAAATATATATATTAGCAAGTCAGAATGTATGTTTTCTGTGTTGGACAACTCTATGTGGCTTGTTCCTAGATCATAAATAGAGATGACTTGAAGATATTAATAAGTGCCAGTAATTGTTAATAAAAAACTCAATCACAAATTTCGTGTATAAGGACATTTTTCAAAAGTTTATAGATTGTATATTATACCACATGTCACGATCAAACTTACTCAACCGAATATAAAATGAATTTTAAATATACCACAACATGTAAACCTGTAAATTTTTTTAACCTGTATATTCCACATTCATATAAAAGAAATTTCAATCAACCAACAATTCATAAACAAGCTCAATGTTAACCCACTAGTATGCGATAGGTTATATAATACAAATTATATATCCAAAGAAGATACTATATACAAAAACAAAAGCAAAATAAACCACAATCCTACCCAAGAAGTCATCTATATGCATAAGTGCTCAACACCCTGCATGACCTCCACAGCTTATCCAGTAACTCCATATTGTAACATTTCATCAAAGTTACCTATAAAACATAAATTACATGAGATAAATCTTAGTAAGAAGAAATTATGAATGATAAAATGATTCTGTTAAAAATTATTCCCATGTTTCCTCTTTTGGATCAGCTATTTCGTTTCTACCCACTCACCTAGTTCATTTCTAATCACTCACTTAGTTCATTTCTAAACAATCACATATCATATCTATTTCTAAGCAGTCACCTATCTTATCCATTTCTAATCACTCACCTAGTTCATTTCTAAACACTCAAACACAGACCTAGTTCATTTCTAAACATTTGTTGGTGCTAGCAAATTTACTATTATACACCGACATGAGCTCACTAAACAAATCATCACGTGACCAACATGTGTATAACCTAGAAGTACAATTTCACAATCACTCACCTAGTTCATTTCTTAACACTCAAACACTCACCTATTTCATTTCTAAACACTCAAAACACTCACCTAATTCATTTATAACACTCAAACACTCACTTGGTTCATTTTTAAACACTTAAACACCCACTTGGTTCATTTCCAACACGCAATCACTTACCTAATTTATTTCTAACACTCAATCACTCATCTAATTCATTTGTAACATTAGGGCTAGCAAATTCACTATTATACTCCGACATGAGCTCAATGCACAGACCACCACGTGGCCAACATAAATATGACCCAAAATTATAGTTTCATCCCCTTGTCGCCAAAACACATCATTTGATAAAATATATGTTTACATTAATGCATAATATGCTTGATGCAATACATTACAAGATATGACAAAAAATTCACACATCGTCGAAATCATAAGTTCAATCCACAATAACCATTAAACTCATAGATTCATTTCGTCACAGTTATTGAACTCATAATTTTTTTTTTCAATAATAATTGAACAATAAATCATATTTCATAATACGTGTAATATTCATGTATCACTAATTAACACAATCATTTAATAAAATACTAAATTATACTTTGTCGTAATAAATAAATTTCTGTTTACCTAAGTTTCTAAAGATTTTAGATGAATGAGCTTCTAAATCACCTCTCAAGCTTTCTTAATATTAAATATGATAGTCCTTCTTCGATTACGAGCTAACATAACTTTAAATGTAGTGTTTCTCATTATCAGTAACAAAATCGAATTATATATGCATATGCACAGCACCTTATAATATAATAACAATCCTTTTCTACCACTTTTTCATAGAAAAATACTATTTTACCCTTGTTGACTTTTATTTATTTTCAAAAACCCAAATTTGTCTTTAATCATTTTAATTCTTCCATTCCACCATATATATTAGATCCGGATTAACAATTATCTAATTTAATATCAAGCCCAACATGCTTCTATATTTAAATAACAATTCTAATAAAATTTCATACTTGTCTTTGTCTCTATTTCCTCGATAGATTCCTATTGGTTTTTACGGATTAACCATCCAACTACACGCCCGCAATCGATGGTTCCACTTCTGGTCTCACGATGAGAACCTAGATCACAACCCTTCTTTAATGGCCAACCTGCCTTCTAAGGGGATCACGGGAAGAGCAGTGTTATTATGATTTTTCAAAATGAATAAACTTTCAAATAACATGTAGAATAGAAAAAACCAAGCCTAAGGAATAAACCAGAATGATGTGTGTTGGAAAACGCATATGCAATTCTATATGGGATAGAATATGGTCTATTATCTTCTATCATTACATCAATTCTTTTAAAATCCTGATGAAGGGTTAAGACTCTATTGAAATCTTGGTCTGTTAGATTGTATGCAATCCTAGCATATATGTCAAACATAAGTTCGCCAGAATACATATTCTCTACCATTGTACCAAGACAACCATGTCGTAAATTATTGATTCTCATATCTATTACAGATAAATAAATTTCTAAATCAATACCTTATTTGAAGGTATCTTTGATTACTATTTCAATGGTTTTAATATGGATCCATTTCATAATTACCGCTACTTCTTCTTTGATATGGCTCAATTCCTAAAAAATTTCTTCTTTTGGAATATGTTGCATATCAACTTTGTTACCTGTTAATTTCATATGAATTGAAAACTCAACTGAGTTCACCCGATAGATGATGTTATATTTATGTTGTCTTAGTCCCATCTGGTTACAGATCCAATTAAGACCTCCAATCCTAAAGCCGTCGTATGGGTCAGTGTTGAATTCTGTCTCATGATTTCTTTCATCGTTTTGTTAGAGATGGTCATTCATGAAAACAATCTTGATAGACTCTTTGATGTTTGGAGTCTATCTTTCGATTCGTCGTAGCTACTCGTATGATTCTATAGATGATCCATAGGAATCAACTGAATCTAACTCAAATTCTTCTTCATAGATACTTTCATTTGAAGAAATATCCTCGAACTGGTAAACTAGCACCAAGTCGTCGTGGAAAATAATATCAAGGATGTCGACCAGAACTGGCATAATTCACCTTGCTTCTACGGGCAGTCTGACGAAATATAACCTTTCGCACCGTATGTCCAACAATTGAAATCTTTGAAACTTTCATTTGTACGAGTGTGAGCTCGGTGTTCTTCCCATTGACTTCCCTGTGGATCTATATCCCTGTGAAGAAAACTTAGAAGGACTAATTTTTTTACTAAACTTGTATGTTCTCGCCTTTGATTTTTGGACCACCATGATCTTCATTGGTTGGAAGACTTTCTCTATGGTCCTCCTGACTTAGCCCAAAACACACTTCTGAAGTGTTTCTTTCTTTTGTCATGCCTTTCTCAACTTGGTGTTCCGATGATGCTAAAAAAATCATTATTTTCACAACAAATAGAAGTTCTTTTAATTTGTCCTTTGAGTTTTTTCATGTTTTTCTGTAGTGTCACTTGTTGACACCACTCTCTTAGGTTGTCTTTGAAAAATGACATCCTTCTGGCCACTGAATCAACTTTAATTTCCTAGAGGTACTTTATATGTTTGTATAAGCATTTAGGCTACATATTTTTGTAAAGAATATCTCTACAACAACATTAAATGATATCTGTGTTTGGAAGTAGTATTTGTGAAGTCAATAGATATATTCATCTGCCGTACATATACTTCTTAACTTGAGAGCATACAAAGTCTATGTATATTCCTAATTCTTTCTTTTTTTCTTTGTTCAAAGTATCCATCTCCAATGAAGTATCCTTCAAGTAAATGACTGAACTTTTCGATAATATCATAAATATTATCTCCTGACATGATCTCTTATTTGACATGAGATTTTGTTGCTTCTCATGCTTTGTTCGTTGAACCTTCCAAACTAATTCAAAATAGTTTGATGACATGATTTCTATCAATGTCCAGCGTTGACAAGGCAATCTTCAAAGATGTCATCCATTCATCGATCAGTTTTTTCATGTTTTTGAAATCGATGATATCGGTTGTGAGTATCAACCCGTATGGATGTATTGGATCTAACATGGTTTTTCCCCAAGGGCTGTTAGTTGGAGCCTTAATCCATCCTAGTTGCCTTTTCTGATGAGTACCGAAGGAATTGGTATTGTGCTCGTCTTGATTTATCCTCTATGATTGCTCAGGGATGGGTATGTTCCAACCCATACTTCCTTCTTGTAACATTCTCGACCAAAATATACACGTCATTGAACATTCATTTCATGCATTATATGCATTTCATATTATTTATATGCTCTTATGTAATTGGTGTTGAGATAACCCTATCATAATTGGTTGAGACTATAATGATAATTGAGTGCACAATATAATTTATTTGATTTTAAATATACATATATGGAGTGATGTGCATGTATGCATATAAGTTAATACAAAGTAAGCTAATTAATAATTGTACATACATGTGTATTACTAGTTAGCCGTTTCTTTGCATATACATATAATATTTGTTAATTAATATTATAATATATATAAGTAGCATATATATATAAATATATGAAAAGCAAACTTAATATTATAATAATAATAATAATAAAATAATAAAGGAAAAGTAAACTTAATTTCAGTTGGAGTGAGGCGGTGGATTCGGTGGACTAAGTAAATGAATGAATAATAAGGTAAAAAGAAAGAAAGGGCAGTGAAAGAAAAATAAGAATAGAGAGGAAATGAAAGAAAGAACAGAGGGAGAAGAAAAGAAGAAGAGAAGGGTTTGTGAATTTCGATTTCGTTTCTTCACCATTTTTCTTTAGAATTTGAGGGGGAGCTCGTGGGGACATGCTCTTCGATTTGATCGGAGTGAATTCTCAAGATATTTTTTTCAAAAGGTACAAAGAAATTAGTGAATTATATATATCTCCAGTTATTGTAATTCATCGGATGTTTTGGTAGCTTTATAGGCCGAATTAGGAAAAACTTAAAACATGAAAGTTATAGCCCTATCTCTTAGCTAAATTCAGAAGCAAATCATGGATGTCTCGGTTAAATATTGAGTGAGATAATGTCAAAATTACAGGGCTTGTTCTATAATGATCCGGTTTGAAAACTGTTAATTATGCTGTGTTTGTAGCCTAATTTTATGCAGGTTGGAGACTGAATTAAGAAAAGTGTTAAACATGAAAGTTGTAGAGTTATATGTTAAGTTTCTACAGTATTTTACCTTGCTTGACTTTGAATTTTATAACTCAAGTTATAGGGAAAAGTAATGATCATGGTTAATGAAGCATACATGCATTGCATTTCATTACATAATAGAAATATATATTAAGGAGACAATTAGATTAAATTACATTGAATCATATAGGGGCACAAACCATAGAAAGGGAGAAGGAATTAGAGTGGCGAACGGATCCCTTATCTTAGTCAAGTGAGTATAAACCATATATGTGATTTATAGGCAAGGTGATGCGATTTATATGCAACGTTTGTTATGTGTGTTATATAAGAAATATGTATTTATATGAATTTATCATTGGAACAAATGATATATTGGCAAATGTATACGCGATCATATGTTCTGATAATTGATGTGTTGCATTACAATTGGTATGAAATTAAAAGGCCTGTGACTGTCTTGTTATGGATCTGTATACAAAGTAGAGACCTTCGGGTCATAATCATATTGGAGACCTACGGGTCGTAATTCATAATTCATATTGGAGACCTACGGGTCTATATACACAGTGGCATATTGGAAATCTCGGGATAGATCCAAACTTGAGCATTTCACAGAATAATAAACTGGACATAGTGACGTTTGTATATGTTTATGATTAATGTTAATGATTGTTATTTGCTTGTGGTTTAATTAAATTAATGGTTTATATTCACTAAGTTGGGACTCATAAAAATCGTATATATATATATATATATATATTTAGGTTCAATAGCTCTTTGACGTGGGTTTGTATATATAGACGCCACACTATACCAGGTCGGCCGGCTGATGCCTCGTGCAACCTTCTCCTCCTCCGCATTTTGCATTTTGGACACGTGTATCATGAGCTGTATTTAGTATGACTTATGCTAGAATATGGGTTGTGTGTATTAATCTTATATGATATTAGTCTTTAAATAATGTTTTTATACTTATGTGGATAAATGAAACGTCAGTATGATTTGCCTACATGATGAATATTTTATTATGAAATATACATCATATGGGTATAGGGTGTCACACTTCTGAATTAGGAATGAGAGAGTTCATCTTTATATTAACTAGATCCACAATCCCAAGATTGGAAAGTGATTCAGTTAATTTTGAGATATCAACTCTTGTTGCTTCTATCAGACCTTTCAGATGATGTCGATCAAGAGTTCCTCGTAACTTTTTGACTTTGAAACTTCTGTAGCCTTTCCCTTGGGAATGATAGGTTTATCCCCAAATGCATCTTTGAAATGATCATTCATGGATTTGCATGTTCTGTTAGGTAGTTTACCTTTTAGATCTATTATTTATTTTTTCAGATCTAAATATCTCGTTGGATCTCGGATAGAGATCGGAATATCTTCTCCGTCTGGCTATCGTAGTATTGGATAATCTTTTGGATCTTTCTAAGATCTTGTGAGATCTTAGATGTGTCTGGAACAATATTATTCTAATCCTTATTGCACGTCATAAAATAAAAGTTCTGCACTTGTGTTATCTTGAAAAATATTTCGAATACATATTTTCTTGATTTTTTCCTCCATTAGCCATATGGAAAAATCAATATTGTACAATAATTACTTTATATCATCAATAAATCCTGATGCTCTGATATCATTTTTTGGGAACAAATCTAAATAAATATTAAACCTAGAAAAACTTCATTTTACACAAATCTTAACTTGTACGTGGCGTTGTTAAACCCCTCAGACCATTATACAAGTATAACATAGGTACGCGAGTGGTATTCCAGCCTATATACCTTGGTTAGGTGATTTGTCTTAACAAATATGACTTAGCAAAATTTGGATTGGAAATAATAAAATTGGATTCGAAATATAATTTATCCATTATTACATAATGATTACACACGTAGTGTCAAAGGATTTTTTGGTCTTTTTACCCCTTTGTGGTAGTTTGGGACAATTTATTATGTTTAGTGGTAGAAAAGAGTTATTGTTATATGAAAATTGGTATTTTATGGTGCCACTTTATATAAATAATCATACCATTGACGATTCTGATCACATATATAAATATACAAACCACTTATATATATATTTATATATATGTCTATAATTGACCGTGCTGTCATGACGAGATAAAATTAATTTAATTTTTGTCCTAATCTTATTAACTAGTAGTTAGGGTAAGTTGGAGTCTATCCCACGATGAGTGAAGAACTAATTATATCACCAATATTTAATTCAATAAAATTACAACCGGGAGAAGGGGGGTTGGATTGATAAACTATTACTAAATTAACTAACAACCTAAGAAACAATAAGAAATTAATAGACAAAAATATTCCAATTAATAGTTCAGTTATCCCCCATTATCAATTATTCCCTAATCAATGTAACACCCCCTCTCATATTATCATGGAATTATCAACCCTAGTCTAACAACAAGCTTTGTTAAATCATGTCTTAAGATTAGTTAAATTAGGATAAGATCACTAATTAACCATATTCAATTGAACAATCTAGAATAAGCTCTTTAGATTTAATTCACCAAATGCATTAATCACCAAAAAAGATAGGATAAACTAGACCTCAAATACATAAGCTCGATTTGCTAATCTAGGATTATGCTACCCTAGAGATGCATGACCTCTAGTTTACTAGTAATGAATACTAAATCACAATAATTAGGATTCATGACCTAAATTCTAGCAATCAATTATCAACACTTAACCTAGGTGATCAATCTAAATCAAGAATCAAATAATTGAAAATGATATTATAATAGATAGCATAATCAATTTCAATCAAAAATCGAGAGAAAGTTACATGATTAATTAGAAAATAAAAGATAAACGGGTTCAAACACCCTTACTAACTAGAATTATGAAATTAGTCTTGCATCCTTGAAGTCAAAACAATAAAAATCAAAGAAGAAATCATGAAAAACTAGTCTAAAGTGGATCCTCAAGTCTTATAAGCTTCGTCTATCGTCTCTCACATCCTTTTAAACTTGTATGACACTCCAAAATATGAAAAGTAGGTATGTATCCCTTTGAAGGGGTGCACATCTCCTTTAAAGTCCTAGAGATGGGCCAAAACCCTATCTGAGCCCAAAAACTGATTTGAAATCTCACTGGGCCTGACACTGGGCGGATCGACCCACACTAGGCCCACGAACACATTTCTTAGTTTATAAAATACTACAAAATTCTTGAAATAAATATAAAAATAATATATGGAGTATCTTGACACTAAAAATACGAATATGTAGAGAAACGATATGTACAATACATGAAATATACGTAAATGCCTATGTTTAACCACTAAAATTATGCACATATTTTCTACCTATCAAGTCTTCCCACACTTAAACTATAGATTGTCCTCAAGCAACAAATGAATTAAAACATATAGGAGATTGAAATACGAAAGTGTATTGCTTGCTCAAATCCTTACCCAATACTTTACTTCCTAACAGCAATTTCCCAAGACACACATTCAACAATTTTAACCAACAAAAATCATGCTCAACACATTTCCCAACACATAAACGAATTCCCAAATAACAAAAATAAGCAACACTCGGATCATCACTACAAGCTCCCTTACTCAATACTTTTTGTTTTCGAATAGTTTTTTTTTTACAAATGCAAACATGCTAAAATAAAATAACAATAATCTACATGCACTACATGATCCTAAATTCAATTATATGCAAGATATGCGATCTACTCCACACTTTATCAATTATGCAACATCTCCCCATCTCCTCACACTTGAACCTTGTTCGTATAACGCTCAGGATAAAAACAAAGTATAATTGGTTAATTAAATAAGTAAACCTTAATTAAAATATCTTATATGTTTTAATTCTTGAATGTTAATTTAATTACGTGCGTTTCAGATATGTGTTTAACGACCAGTTTTAGATGGATAAAAATTATACACACGGAACATAGAATATTTTAATACCATTAGATGCGTAACGGAAAAATGTGAAGATAGAAATGAACTAGAGGTCAATCGGACACCTGTAGCTCAAACAGCAAAGAAAAGGGCAAAATATAGAGTTTCGGAACATAACCGAAATCTTATCGTGAATAGTAACCAAAGCCTATCATGAACAGTAACCTAGTGAACAGTACCTAGTGAATAGTAATTTTCCAAATTCTATAAATAGGCCCTCATTCGATTTCATTTTTCACCGTTTCTTCGAACTAGCCGAAAAGCACCGAACACACGTAAGTCTCTCTCTCCTCTCTCTTTTTCTTTCCCGTCTTTATTCTGTCTCCGGAGCGCCGCTGCAGGCGCCACCACCGGAGTTCGCCGGAAAAAGTCAAACTTATCGGTTTTGGCTGATTTTCGTACATAACGTAACCCTCGACGAGACGAATCTAGGGCAACTTCCGGAATTCAATTCTGATTCTCCGTTCGACGGGAAACGGCAAAAAACCGCCGCTGTTGTCGCCGGAAAATTTCAGAGTTATCGGTTTCGGCCGATTTTCGTACACAACGTAGCCCTTGACGAGACGAATCCAGGACAACTTTCGGAATTCAATTTTGATTTCTCGTTCACCGGAAAACGGCGAAAAACCATCTCCAAAACCCTTAACCCTTATTTTCAGCCACCTTTTCTCTCTCCCGTTTTTCTCTCTCTTACTCTTTTTCTCAAGGTTGCAGGTGCCAGAAGGGCTGCCGGAGTGGTGGGCTAGCCACTGAAGGGGTGGCGCTGCCATGGGTGGTGGCGCCGGTGCCGGAAAATGAATTGAAAAAGTAGTTGTTGCATTGTGTTTGTGTAAATTGTGTTTGACGAAGGGTTTTCGTGGCTGTGTTTCTGGTACTATTCATGCCGGAATCCAGCAAGGGATGGCCGGATCTGATAGTCGGTGATTCAGGCTAGCCATCGGACTAAGTTTCGGCGGCATAGGCCGGCGACGCCGCAGTCGGTGGCTCCGGGAAGGTGGCTAGTCGAGCAGGTCGACGACGGGAGACCTGGGCAAGCGACGGGGATGAGGCTGCCGAGAAAACTCGGCAGCTGCCGAGCAGTGCTGCCCCGCTGTCGAGAAAACTAGGCAGTAACGGGAGACGCTGGCCTGTTTTTTTTCCCGTCGTCGGGAAACACCAACGAGATTTTTCCCGTCGCCTGGAACGCGTACGACGACGTTTTTCGATGTGATTTTCGATCCGATTCTCATTTTCTTTTCGTCGTTCTTTAACATTGAGTTGTTGCCAACAAGATATCGCTGATCGGGGGTCGTGGGTCCCGATCAAAGTCAACCCTTTGACCAAATTACCAAAATACCCCTCAATCTTAAAACGCTCCGTTCGAGCTCGTTTCAACTCCAATTGAGCTCATTCTTTTTTTGTTGTGATCCAAAATTCATTATCTTTCATCTCAGCCTTATAAACTGATATTTCTCTCTCGTTTTCTTCAACCTCAATCGTTAGGTCTACCGTTTCAATTCGTCTCATCTCGATCGATAATATTCGATTCGATATCGTTTAAATCCTTAATTATATTTCATAAATATCTAAAAACACCATAAATTATGTAGGCTACCTGTTGGATTGAAGCCTTGGAATACGTGATCTTCGATACTTGCAACTCACGTGGTAACCACCGAACAAGGTGGGGGTAATTTCTAACTCTTTATCTGTTTTCAGTTTTTCCTATTCCAAGCATGATTGAGGAATACTAAATGTTGTGATTATATTTACTGTGACATACTTATTACTGTGAGGGGTGGGCCCACTGAGGCGCCCCTTCATGCATTCGTCCCTTATCTCCATTCTTCTATGAAATGTTTGGTGGTCCTTGAAATGCACCAGCGGTATTTGAGACTGTTTTATGGGATAAGACGGGCGATGCCCGCACCTATTCGTCCCTTACCATTTCTAATGTCTGCTGTGCATATTTTATACTGTGTTTCGTGATGATTATGCTTATTTCTGATTTAAATATCTGTTGAAGTTTTAGACGCGGATTTTACCCCCACGAGTGTATTCAACGCACTCACCCCTTATTCTGTAATTCACATTACAGGAAGTGATAAGCTTGACGAACCCTAGAAGGAGAGAGGAGGTGCTACATTTCTGGATCTGTAAATTATTTTTAATATGATGTTTATCAAACCTTTCTCTTTATAAAACAATGTTGTAAGAAATCCATGTTTGGTGGTTAAATGATGTGTATTCAGGGATGTGAGATCCTGATGATAAGGTCTGTTTGGAATAGGAGATCCTGATGTTTTTCCGCTGTGAATATTATGTTAATTCGGTTGAAGCTGATGGTTATTATGTAATATCTTTTGTTCGTCTCCTATGTTCTTTTCTTCTTCCTGCACGCCCGTGTAAAAAAAAACTCTGATAAATTCTCTATAAGAAAATGGGGCGTGACAGTAATGGTATCATAGCCTTTGACATGATACCGGTTTAAAAAAAAATAAAAATTTTGAGAATTCACTGTTGTCGACACACTGCTTCTTTTTGACTGTCGCCACAGTGCCGCTGACTGCAGCAGCATGAGCTCGTGTGCGTAAATGGTCATTTGCAGGTGTTAGTGCAGTGAAAAAGGGTTGAGAATACCATGGACCCTTGTCTACGATAGGGTGAGCTAATGAGTGTGTCTCCCTGTGAAAAAGGGTTGAGAATACCATGGGCCCTTGTCTACGATAGGGTGAGCTAATGGGTGTGTCTCCCCTGGTCCGTGGGTATGATATGAAAAATTGAGGTTAATATTGGAGTTCGAGCTTGCTCAAACGGGTTTTATAAAGAGAATATGAGAAAAAAATTGTGTCTTTAAAACGTGAAAATGTATTCGAAAAGAAATAAGATAAGCATCATCCTCTCTCTATAGGTGCCTCTCCCTGATCATAAGACTTGCATAATAGCATGCTTATCTGTTATGTGATAATGTGTTGGAATGATGTATACCGTTAAGGTTAAGAGGGGGCTTTACGGGTATAGGCTGATGATAAAAACTCATATAACTTCTATATGAAAGATGAATAATGTTTATGTTCATGCTAGGATGCGAGTACTGTTTGTAAAGATACATGAGGAGAGGCTTCGATGCTATTTTTACGAGAGTAAATAGTGTACATGATCCTTTTGGCATAATGTAAAGGTTACCCTATTTTGCATATATGTATATATTATGCACGTGTAATTCCTTTTTGTTTAATGGAATACATGTTTTTACCTTTTCAAGAGTACCACGTTTATGTTATCTTTATCTATTATTATTTCTATAATTTTAACAAACATATACTTATATAACGTAACAGAGCTGTGCCAAGAGGAAGACCACGAAGGAATCAAACTCCAATGGTTAATCAGCCAGAACGGGAGGATAATGTAAACACGAGGGATCTAATATCGAATCTAAGGGGTTTAGCACAACACTTTGAGGCAACTAAAGCCAACCCACAGCCAGCTACGTCCGATCCAAATCTGATATACGAACAGTTTCGACGATTTAACCCGCCGATGTTTGACGGGAAGGGTGAACCTGCAGAAGCAGAAGAGTGGCTGAGGTCACTTGATCGACTTTTTGGGCATTTGACGTGTACGCAAGAACAGAAGGTTTCCTGTGTAATCTTCCAGCTCACAGAAGAAGCGAGTCACTGGTGGGACTCGTATGAGAGGACGATGCTACCCGTCCAAAGAGAGACGCTAACGTGGGAAGAATTTAAAGAAGTGGTTTCTCATCACTTCATACCTCAGTCCTATCAGGACGAAAAAGAAACAGAATTCCTACATCTCCGACAGGGAAGCATGACGGTGGGAGAATATGAGCGGCGATTCAATCAATTGAGCCGATATGCCACACACTTAGTGGATACCGACATCAAGAAGGCTCGAAGGTTTGGAAAAGGCCTTCGCCCAGAGATTGGATCCATACGTAAGTGTTATCGAGAGAGCACAAGAGATCGCCTCTAGCTTGCGTTTGGATGTTATAATTCCTAGGGAAGTCTTCCCAACTCCTGAAAAGAGGAAATGGACTGGCCCGAGCCAGATTTCTAACCAGAATAAATTTCCAAGGGCAAACAATGCACCACTCCTTCCCCCTCTCAGATCCGGGAACCCATGCCCTAAATGCAGAAAGATACATATGGGGCCGTGTCAATGAGAAACACGGAGTTGCTTTACATGTAGAACACCGGGACATGTAGCGGCCAATTGCTGGAAGGCAAGAAACTTACCAGCTACAAACCCGAACTTGAGGCCGGTGGCAGGCAGAGCACGAGCCTTTGCTCTTAACCACTCGAAAGCGGCTGGGGGACCCAAGACGATGACAGGTATGTTATCAGTATGTGATATACCTACTCTCATCCTATTTGATACTGGAGCGACACACTTCTTTGTTTCTGTGAATTTCTGTAAATTACTAAAGTATGAGGATGGTAGGATAGTTGCTCAAATCCTAGAAGTCAGTATTCCTTCAGGAAAGACGGTAAGGACAAAACACCTATACCGTCGTCTTAAGATCTCGTTCGAAGATAAGATTCTTCTGGCCGATCTGCATGATCTGGAGATGAAGGATTTCGATATAATTTTAGAAATGGACTAAAATAAAACATAAAATGGGAATTGGAAGACGAGATCCTGAAGAAGTATCCCAACTTATTTTTTTTAGGTACACGTTTAATTTCGAGGACGAAATTCTTTTAAGGGGTAAGAGATGTAACGCCCAGGATGAAAACAAAGCATAATTGGTTAATTAAATAAGTAAACCTTAATTAAAATATCTTATATGTTTTAATTCTTGAATGTTAATTTAATTACGTGCGTTTCAGATATGTGTTTAACGACCAGTTTTTTATGGATAAAAATTATACACATGGAACATAGAATATTTTTATACCATTAGATGCATAACGGAAAAATGTGAAGATAGAAACGAACTAGAGGTCAATCAGACACCTGTAGCTCAAACGGCGAAGAAAAGAGCAAAATATAGAGTTTCGGAAAAACGAGGAACGGAATCGTGATGAACATAACCGAAATCTTATCGTGAATAGTAACCGAAGCCTATCATGAACAGTAACCTAGTGAATAGTAATTTTCCAAATTCTATAAATAGGCCCTCATTCGATTTCATTTTTCACCGTTTCTTTGAACGAACCGAAAAGCACCGAACACACGTAAGTCTCTATCTCCTCTCTCTTTTTGTTTCTCGTCTTTATTCTGTCTCCGGAGCGTCGCTGCAGGCGCCGCCGCGCCGCTGCCGCGCCGCCGCCGGAGTTCGCCAGAAAAAGTCAAACTTATCGGTTTTGGCTGATTTTCGTACACAACGTAACCCTCGACGAGACGAATCTAGGGCAACTTCCAGAAAGGAGGGCTGTTGCATGGGGTTTGTGAAGTGTGTGTGTGTAATGTGTGTGTTGTGTATGCATGCTCTGGGACGACACTTGATCTGCTGTTTGCCGGCGCTGGAGATACACTGGCAAAGACCTGGGGTGGTGGCCGGCGACTGGTAGTCACCAGCTGGAGCTGAAACGGCTGGGGTTTGGTTGTGTATATGTATGTGTATGCGTGTATGACGAAGGGTGTTTACGGCTATTTTTCCAACACTATTCATGCCAGAATCTAGCAAGGGATGGCCGTAGATGGTGATCGGTGGTGCAGGCTCACCGAAGGATGAAGTGGCGGCGGCACAGGGTGGCACCGCAGCAGCTGGTGGTGCCGAGAAGTAGGTTGGTCGACTAGGGTCAATGCTGGGAGGCCTGGGCGCGAACCTACCCCCGCTGCCGAGAAAACTCGACAGCTGCCGAGGATGCCGCTCCTGCTACTGAGAAAACTCGGCAGCTGCTAGGAGATGTCGTCGAGTTTTTTCCCCATCGCCGAGTACGTGCACGACGTCGTATTTTGGATTCAATTTTCGATCCGAATCTCATTTTCTTTTTATCGTACTTTATCATCGAGTAATCGCCAATGAGATATCATTGACCGGGGGTCGTGGGTCTCGATCAAAGTCAACCCTTTGACCAAATTACCAAAATACCCCTCAATCTTAAAAAGCTCCGTTCGAGATCGTTTCAACTCCGATCGAGCTCATACTTTTTTGGTTGTGATCCAAAATTCATTCTCTTTCAATTAAGTCTTATAAACTAATATTTCCCTCTTGTTTCTTCAACCTCAATCGTTAGGCCTTCTGTTCTTATCCGTCTTATCTAGATCGATAGTATCTGATCCGATATCGTTTAAATCTTTAATTTTATTTAATAAAGATTTAAGAAACACCATAAATTATGTAGGCTACTTGTTGGATTGAAGCCTTGGGATACGTGATCTTTGATACTTGTTGCTCACGTGGTAACCACCGAACAAGGTGAGGGTAATTTCTAACTCTTATTTATTTACAGTTTTCCCTATTCCAAGCATAATTGAGGAATACTAAATATTGTGTTTATATTTGCTGTACCGTACTTATTACTATGCGAATGATGGACCCGCTAAGGTCACCTCTTCATGCATTCGTCTGTTACCTCCATTCTTCTATGAAAGGTTTGGTGGAGCCTTGAAATGCACCAACGGTATTGAGACCATTTTATAAGATAAGACGGGGAGTACCCGCACCTATTCGTCCCTTACCATTTCTAATATCTGTCGTGCATACTTCGTGCTATGTTTCGTGATGATTATATGTATTTCTGATTTAAATAGTTGTCGAAGATTAAGATACAGATTTTTCCCCACGAGTGTATTCAACGCACTCACCCCTTATTCTGTAATTCACATTACAGGAGGTGATGAGCATGATGAACCCTAGAAGAAAAGAGGAGGTGCTATTTTTGGATCTGTATATTTTTTAAGATGATGTTTCTCTCATATTTTCAAACATATTTTAAGGAATCCACGTTTGGTGGTTATATGATGTGTATTTGGGATATGAGATCCTGATGATATTTCCGTTGTGAATATTATGTCTAATCAGTTGAAACCGATTGTTGATATGTAATATCTTCTGTTCGTCTCCTACCTCCTTCTTATGTGTATGAAATTTTTTTTTACCTTTTCTTCCTGTACGCCCGTGTCGAAAACTCTGATAAATTTTATATAAGAAAATGGGGCGTGACAGTTCTGGTATCAGAGCCTTTGACATGATACCAGTTTTAAAAAGGGTTGAGAATTCACTATTATCGACACACTACTTTTGGCCGTCGCCACAGAGCCGCTGACTGCAGGCAGCGTGAGCTCGTATACGTGAATGGTCATTTGCAGGAGTTAGTGCAGTGAAAAAAAGGTTGAGAATATCATAGGCCCTTGTCTACGAATGGGTGAGCTAATGAGGTTAAAATATTTGAGTTCGAGCTTGCTCAAACATGTTTTATAAAGACAATATGAGAAAAATGTGTCTTTAAAACGTGAAAATGTTTTTGAAAAGAAATAAGATAAGTGTTCTCTATAGGTGCCTCTCTTTGATCATAAAAATTACTTAATAGAATGTTTATCTGTTATGTGATACTGCGTTGGAATGATATATATCGTTAAGGTTAAGAGGGGGCTTTACGGGTATTAGTGGATGATAAAAACTCGTGTAACTTATATAATATAGCATAACTTTATTAAGAGGAAGAAGACCATGAATGAATCAAACCCCAACGGCTGATCAGCCAGAATGGGATGATAATGCAAGAACGGGGGATCTAGTGTCTGTTCTGAGGGGTTTAGCACAACACTTTAAGACAACTAGAGCCAACCCACAACCAACTAAATCTGATCCAAATCTAAAGCGGAAGAGTGGCTGAGGTCACTTGACCGATTTTTGGGCACTTAAAGTATACACAGGAACATAAGGTTTTCTGTGCAATCTTCCAACTAGCAGACGAAGTGAGTCACTGGTGGGACTCGTATGAGAGGACACTGCTACCCGCTCAAAGAGAGGGGATAGCATAGGAAGAATTCAAAGAAGTGGTTTCTCATCACTTTATAGCTCAATCCTATCAGGACAAATAGAAAATAGAGTTCCTACAACTCCGACAGGAAAGCATGAGGACAGTAGGATAGTCGCTCAAACCCTAGAAGTTAGTATTCCTTCAGGGAAGACAGTAAGGACAAAACACTTATACCGTAGCCTTAAGATCGCGTTTGAAGATAAGATTCTTCTAGTTGATCTTCATGCTCTGGAGATGAAGGATTTCGATATAATTTTAGGAATGAACTGGCTAGAGTCCAACAATGCAGTAATCAATTGACGTGCGAAGGAAATCATTTTTCAAGTACTGGGGAAGCCAGAGTTCACCTTTCATAGGATATGAGTCAAAGTTGACTCAAGGATTATATCGGTCATGAAGGCAACCGAGATGTTTAACAAAGAAAATTATGAAGCTTGGTTGGTCAACATGGTAAACCCCAAACAGGGATCGCTATTTATCGAAAAGGTGGCCGTAATAAATGAATTTTTGGATGTTTTCCCAGATGAATTGCCTGGCCTTTCGCCGGATAGATAAGTGACATTCAGGATCTCATACCCGGAGCGGCACCGGTGTCAAAAGCTCCTTATCGAATGGCACCGAAAGAATTAAAAGAATTGAAGGTCCAAATACAAGAGCTTTTGAATAAAGATTTTATTCGGCCAAGCATGTCGCCTTGGGGGAGCTCTAGTACTTTTTGTGAAGAAAAAGGATGGCAGCTTTCGGATGTGTATCAATTACCGAGAGCAGAATAAGAGGACACTAAAGAACAAGTATCCACTGCCTCGAATTGAAGATCTTTTCGATCAATTAAGAGGTGGCAATTTGTTCTCAAAGATTGACTTAAGATCTAGCTATCACCAGATGAAAGTCAAAGATACGGATATATCCAAGACAGCGTTCAAGATGAGATATGGCCACTACGAGTTTGTAGTTATGTCATTTGGACGTAGTAATGCTCCAGCTGTCTTTATGGATTTGATGAATCGTGTCTTCTATCCGTATCTCGATCTCTTCGTCATTGTGTTTATTGACGATATTCTTATCTATTTGTGCGATAGAGTGTAACATGAACATCACCTCAGAATTGCACTAGCAGTTCTACAAAAGAAGAAGTTTTATGCGAAATTCAAGAAGTGTGAATTCTGGATGGACAAAGTAGGCTTCCTAGGCCGTATTGTCTCTTTAAAAGGGATCGAAGTAGATCCTGAAAAGGTGGAAGCAGTCAATAAGTGGGAGGCCCCAACAAACGTCGAGGAAGTACGGAGTTTTATTGGTTTGGCAGGCTATTACTGAAGATTCATAGAGAGATTTTCAAAAATTGCCACTCCGATGACTCGCTTGACAAGGAAGGACGTAATGTTCCAATGGAGTGAACAATGTGAGCATAGCTTCGAGGAACTAAAGAAGAGACTGACGAAAGCACCAGTCTTAATAGTTCCGGATGTAACAAAGGAGTTCGTAATCTACATCAATGCATCCAAACAAGGCTTGGGATGTGTTTTGATGCAACAAAGGAAAGTAGTGGCATATGCATCACGTCAATTGAAGATTCATGAATGAAACTACCCAACGCACGATCTGGAGCTAGCAGCTGTGGTACACGCTCTCAAGATATTGAGAGACTATCTCTATGGCGTGAAGTGTGAGATCTACACCGACCATAAGAGTTTGAAATACTTATTTGAACAGAAGGAGCTCAATATGAGACAAAGAAGATGGCTAGAGTTGGTGAAGGATTACGATATTACAATCCACTATCATCTTGGAAAGGCTAACGTAGTAGCTGATGCGCTCAGCAGGAAAGGAAAGGGAATAGCAACGTCTATGGTCACCAATCAACACCATTTAATCGAGGAGATGTCCAAGCTGAGTTTGGAGATAGTCACATCTCCGAATAACATCGAAGCTAGAATGGCAGCGCTATTCGTGAAACCTACACTTCGTGAGAGAATTGTTGAAGCTCAGAGGGAAGATAGCTTTCTAAAGAAGATGAAAGCTCGTATGGACAGTGGAAAGGTAGAAGGTTTCTGATGGAGCTCTTATCTTTGGAGGAATAGTGTGCGTGCCAAAAGAAGAGAAAATAAGAGAAGAAATTCTCGGAAAGGCACATTGCACACCAATGTCTGCACACCCTGGAGGTACAAAGATGTACCGTGGTTTAAGGGAAAATTTTTGATAGAGAAACATGAAGAGAAACATAGGGTTGTTCGTCAAGAAGTGTCTCATTTGTCAACAGGTGAAAGCGGAGCATCAACGACCGGCTAGGATGCTAACTTCTTTGGAGATACCAGAGTGGAAGTGGGAACACATAGTCATGGATTTCATGGTTTGTTTGCCGAGCACCAAACGAGGAAATCACGCCGTTTGGGTGATAGTTGATAGATTAACGAAGTCTGTCCACTTCTTGCCAATCAAGATGACTTTAAAACTAGATAAGTTAGCACGATTATATTTCTAGGAAATTGTCTGATTGCACGACGTACCAGTTTTTATCGTATCGGATAGAGATCCTAGGTTCACCTCGAGATTCTAGCAAAATCTGCAAAAGGAGTTAGGGACTAAGTTGTTCTTTAGTACAGTCTTTCACCCACAAACTAATGGACAATCGGAAAGGACCATACAAATCTTGGAGGATATATTAAGGGCATGTGTTTTGGATTTTCCCAGAAGCAAGGAAGACCACCTATGCTTGGTGAAATTTTTCTACAACAATAGCCACCAATCCACAATTGGTATGACGCCCTATGAAGCCCTCTACGGAAGAAAATGCAGCTCACCTATCTGTTGGGATGAAGTCGGTGAAAAGAAGATTTTAGGGCCCGAATTGGTAGATCAAACGGTCAAGATAATAAAGAAAATTCGGGAAAGAATACGAGTGGCCCAAGATCGACAAAAAACGTATGTAGACATAAGGCAGTGAAAGTTGAAATTTGAAGTGGGAGACAATGTTTTCCTCAAGGTGTCACCCACTAAAGGAGTTTATCGTTTTGGGAAGAGGGGGAAGCTGAAACCGAGGTACGTGGGACCATTCGAGATTTTAGATCGTGTAGGAGAGGTTGCATACCGTTTAACTCTACTGCCGGACTTCGCTGGAGTACACAACGTCTTTCACATATCTATGCTTCGGAATTATATATTCAATCCGAGCCACATAATCAAACAAGGAGACATAGAACTTGAGAAAGATCTGACTTATGAAGAAGTCCCGATAGCTATCTTGGACAGAAAATATCGTCGACTAAGAAATCGGGAGATGGCTATAGTAAAGATTCAAAGGAGACGTCATGGAAAGGAAGAGGTGACTTGGAAACTAGAAGACAAGATCCTGAAGAAGTATCCCGACTTACCTTTTCTTGGTACATGTTAAATTTCGAGGATGAAATTCTTTTAAGGGGTAAGGGATGTAACACCCAAGACAAAAACAAAGTATAATTTATTAATTAAATAAGTAAACCCTTAATTAAAATATCTTATGTGTATTAATTCTTAAGTGTTTAATTTAATTACGTGTGTTTCAGATATGTGTTTAACAACCGGTTTTAGATGGATAAAATTTATAAACATGGAACATAGAACATTTTTAAATCATTAGAAGCGTAACGGAAAAATGAGAAGATAGAAATGAATTAGAGGTCAATCGGACACCCGTAGCTCAAATGGCGAAGAAAAGGGCAAAATATGGAGTTTCAGAAAAACGAGGAACGGAATCTTGATCAACAGTAACCGAAATCTTTTCATGAACAGTAACCTAGCTACAAGAACAGTAACCTACCCTAGATGAACAGTAATTTCCTAAAAATTCTATAAATAGGCCCTAATTTGATTCATTTTCACCGTTTCCTCGAACGAGCCGAAAAACGCCGAACACACGCAAGCCTCTCTCTCTTCTCTCTTTCTCTCTTCTCTTTTTATTCTGTCTTTGGAGCGCTGCCGCAGGAGTTTGTTGGAAAATTTTAAACTTGTTGGTTTCGGCCAATTTTCACACACGATGTAGCTCTCAACGAGACGAATTTAGGACAACTTTCGGAATTCAATTTCGATTTCCTATTCACTGGAAAACGTGAAAAACGATCTCCGAACCCTAAACCCTAACTTTTTGCCACCTTTTCTCTCTCCCATTTTCTCTCTCTCTCTTCTTCTCACTGGTGCAGGCACTGGAGGGGCTTTCGGTGTTGTGGGCTAACCGCCGGAGGGACGGTACCGCCGTGGGTGCCGACGTCGGTGCCGAAAAACGGGTTGGGAAAGGGGGCTGTTGCATGGGGTTTGTAAAGTGTGTGTGTAACGTGTGTGTTGTATATGCATGTTGTGGGGCGACGCTAGTGAGATATCATTGACGGGGGGTCGTGGGCCTCGGTCAAAGTCAACCCTTTGACCAAATTATCAAAATACCCCTCAATCTTAAAACGCTCCGTTCGAGCTCGTTTCAACTCCAATCGAGCTCATTGTTTTTTTGTTGTGATCCAAAATTCATTCTCTTTCACCTCAGCTTTATAAACTTATATTTCCCTCTTATTTCTTCAACCTCAATCGTTAGGCCTTCCGTTCTCCTTTTGATCGATAGTATTTCATCCGATATCATTTAAATCTTTAATTTTATTTAATAAAGATTTAAGAAACACCGTAAATTATGTAGGCTACCTGTTGGATTGAAGTCTTGGGATAAGTGATCTTTGATACTTGCTGCTCACGTGGTAACCACCGAACAAGGTAGAGGTAATTTCTAACTCTTATCTGTTTACAGTTTTTCCTATTCCAAGTATGATTGAAGAGTACTAATGGCTGTGTTTATATTTTCTATGCCATACTTATTACTATGCGAGGGGTGGACCCGCTGAGGTCACTTCTTCTTGCATTCGTCTCTTACCTCCATTCTTCTATGAAAGGTTTGGTGGAGCCTTGAAATGCACCAACTGTATTGAGACCATTTTATAGGATAAGACGGGGAGTACTCATACCTATTCGTCCCTTACCATTTCTAATATCTGTTATGCATACTCTATGCTGCTTTCCATGATGATTATATGTATTTCTGATTTAAATATCTGTAAAAGATTAAGATGCGGATTTTATCCCCACGAGTGTATTCAACGCACTCACCCCTTATTCTGTAATTCCTGTTACAGGAGGTGATGAGCATGATGAACCCTAGAAGGAGAGAGGAGGTGCTATCTTTGGATCTGTATATTTTTAAGATGATGTTTCTCTCATATTTTCAAACATATTTTAAGGAATCCACGTTTGGTGGTTATATGATGTGTATTTGGGATATGAGATCCTGATGATATTTCCGTTGTGAATATTATGTCTAATCAGTTGAAACCATGTTTTAAGGAATCCACGTTTGGTGGTTATATGATGTATATTTGGGATGTGAGTTCCTGATGATATTTCCGCTGTGAATATTATGTTAAATCGGTTGAAACCGATTGTTGATATGTAATATCTTCTATTCGTCTCCTATCTCTTTCTTATGTGTATGAAATGTCTTCTACCTTTTCTTCCTGCACGTCCGTGTGGAAAATTCTGATAAATTTTATGTAAGAAAATGGGGCGTGACATAAAGTGGATCTTTGAGTGTCCTACACTTTGTCCATCGTCTCTCACGTCCTTTTAGACTTGTATGACACTCCAAAATATGAAAAGTGGGTCTGTATCCCTTTGAAGGCATGCACATCTCCTTTTAAATCCTAGAGATAGGCCGAAACCCTATCTAAGCCCAAAAATTGATCTGAAATCTCGCTAGCCTAACACTGGACGAATCGGCCATATTAGATTTGCTAGTGTCATGGGCTTCAACTTTAAATTGGCCCAATCTTGTTTCTAGTTCATCAAACGGCCCACAAACACATTCCTTAGTCCTAAAATACTCCAAAATTCCTGAAGTAAATATAAAAATTATTTATGGAGTATCTTGACACCAAAAACACAAATATGTAGAGAAATGATATGTGTAATACATGAAATATGCATAAATACCTATGTTTAACCACTAGAATTGTGCATATATTTCCTACATATCAATAATAATTTTTTTTTCCACCGAGTACACTGGTCAATCCGGTTTATATGACCCGAAAGGTGTTGAAAATATACTCCATGTGTGCTTACGTGTCCTAGTGTTTGAGCTCAAACCCTAGTTGTCACTCTGAATTTTAGTTATTTTTGTATAATCTTTTAGTTTGACGAACCTAACATTTTAGTTGTATTTGCATAACCTTAATGTCTGTTTGCATAACCTTTTGTGATATATATACTGAAATAAGTCTAACTAATATCACTTAAAAGTTATGAAATTTTTATATAATGGTTATACTTATATAACATAAAGATTACATAACCCTTATGTTATTTATACTGAAAACAATCTAAGCAATTTTACTTAAAGGTTATGATATTTGTATATAAAGGTTGTATTCGTATAACATTAAAGTTACATAACTTTTAATTATGTTTTTGTAAAGTCTAAGTAAATTTACCTAAAGGTTATGATATATATATACATAAAACTTATACTAATATAATATAAAGGTTTTACTTGTATAACATAAAAGTTTCAGCTATATTACATGGATTTTTATACTAAAAAGTCTAAGTTATTCACTTAAAATTTATGATATCTACACATAAAGGTTATAATAATATAACATAAAAGTTATATTCGTATAACATAAATGTTATATGACATTTACACAAGAAAAACCTAGGCGCGGATCCAAGTCGAACCCAACTCGACCCAACCCTTCACACCCAGGTGCACGGATCATGATCCATGCATCTTGTTCACACAAAAAACTTCTCTATATATAATAATGGGAAATGTTAAAGTGTCCACCGATGATGTGTAATTATCACATCCCCTAATATATAGGAAGTGAAATTTATATGTATGTTAGATATTTGACACATCAACGGTGAAAACATATTAATATACCCACAACGAATAGCAAGACTAATACTTCTTTTAGATATATACAAATATATGGCGCAACCACATATATGGATACATATATATATATATATATATATTACTGTATGCATGTGTTTTTATACATACTAGCAGTGTACCCGCGCGTTGCGCGTATTGTTATATAACGAAATAATTTTAATATAATTAAATTAAATTTATAAATACACAACACATCAATATTGAATACAGCTATTAAACATTAATATATATACACTATTAAATAACAACATAAACAACTAAAATAAATCATTGTTTCCAAATCATACATCAGATTCATACATTTATAGTAGTATCATAAACAACATACCATCCACCATCATCTCTAATCATTCTTGCATCGCCCACAAGCTTCCATTTTCATCATCTCCCTTGAAATACATATATTCATCATCTTCCTTGACATACATATATTCGAGATGTATTCATGCTAATTAAGTTAGGCGTCGACATCGAAAATGATGGAGATGGAGAGCTCTGCAGTTTGAACGTCGGGGTCGACCGGATTCCGTCGATAGTGGCCTAGATTGACTATAATGGATGTGGTAGCCTATACCAAGAACTTTGTTCTCTAAAATTTTTTTTTTTCTGATTTTTTGGTTTTCCTTACCAATCTTATATAATGTACACATAATTTACTCAGGAAGATTTATAATATAACTTACTCAGGAAGATTTATAATATAACTTACTCTGTAAGATTTAGAATATTGAACAACATACAAATAACTTATCAAGAAAGATTCAATTTTTTTATATTTTTAATGACATGACATTTTTGGACGGAAAAATGACATTATTATAAATATTTCCAACTGTCTTGCTATTAGTATAATATAGATAATGCATGAAATTGATATAACTAATATAATGATCGTAACACATAAAATGATTATATATATATATATATATATATATATATATCAAAATAAGACCACAATCAAAAGTAATATAACTACTTTTCCTGTCTAAAAATAGCTACTATAAACTGAAATAAAGAAGTTAGAGAAGGAAAAGGAAAAAAAAAAAAAAAGGATATTGTAGTTTTTGTTGCAAGCCTAATTAGCTATTGTGCAGGATGCATGTGGAGGGGGGGAAGGGGAGTCGTCGCTGGGCTGGAATGCGATGGGGGTTTAAGGGTATTTAGGTAGGCATCCTTTTTTTAAATAGGTATTTAATTTATATAGTATATAATTTCAAATTAAATATCTTCCTCCTTTAAAATTCATTTTATGTACCAAATGATTATTTTTATATATAAATTTAATTATCAACATTGTTATTTCATATTTGTAATTTTATGTTGTGAGGGTTTTTTTTTTTAAATAAACTATAATTTCCAATTAAATAATTTCTTATGTTTAAATTTGTTTTAATGGATGATGTATCTAATATTTTATCACTTTTATTGTAGTTTTGTTTATTGTCGCTTTATTTTCGTGTGTGTAATTTTGACGGAAGTGGAGGTGTGATAATTCATTTGTTAAACAAAATATACTCTCAAATTAAATGACTACTTCATTCAAAATACTTTTCTAATACAAGATATATCATTTTTTTTACCCATTTTTATAATAATTTTCAATTTTTTATTTGCATTTTATAAAGAAAAACAAAATATCAAATTTCATATGTTTAGCTTTTGGTGTGTTTAAGTTTTTTGTTTTTTTATTTAATTGATTTATAGTGGTTCGGACTATAGTAGTAGACTAAATTGTGATAAATAAAAAAAAGTGTTTTGAATAAAAATACACTAGAAAAACTAAAAAAATATGGAATAAAAATGACAATAAAGAAAATTAAAATTAAAATTAGAAATTTAATTAAAAACTAAAATGTAAAAATAATATTATTTAAGAAAAAATTACTAACAAATTTTTGATATAATTTTTTGAACTATTTGTCTTAGTCCACATGCATGAAATATTTAGTGAAATCCAACTTTTAATATTTCTTTAATAGATAGCAATAGATTTTGAGGTATTTTATTGATTCATATAATTTTGCTTGGATTCGAAATATTTGAGTTAATTAATAATTTGCATTGGTTGACTAAGAATTTCAATATAATTCTACATGTCTATGTGTAATTATAAAAAACTAATAAAATATTTTCTCATTATATTTTTTTAATAAAATCTCGTATTATATACAAAAAAGGGTTAATATATATATTTTTTGTGACAATTATTTGAGAAAAATATTTGGTAGAATGGTAAAAATCTAACTAGTAAATATGAAAATTCGTACAAGCAAGGGAAGAAATATTAGTTTAAATAAAATAAAGAGAGCAGTAATAGCAAGAGAGGAGATGGTGATATTGAAAGAGAGTTGAGTTGCCGGTGGACAAGGGCAATTGAAGTAAGCGTTATTTTAGAATTTAAAAGAGGATGGGGAGAGCTCGTAGAGGATGAGCCTTCTGCAATGTAATCCCAAATTTCTCCGCCATATCCAATTCACCATTCATCTTCCAATCAAACGAATTCAACAACGATCCCAGCATGACTGGCACCATCCTCACCGCCAAAGGCAATCCCGGGCAGATCCTTCTCCCTGCCCCGAATGGAATCATCAGCTCGAAATCCCTTCCTCGCACGTCCACCTCTGATTCCGTGAACCTTTCCGGCTTGAATTCCAGTGGGCTTTCCCACACGTTGGGGTCTCTTCCAATCGCCCACGCATTGACCAAAACCTGTGAGTTTTTGGGCACAGTGTAGCCGAGGACTTGGCCGTCTTGGTGGATCCGGCGTGGGATGAGGAATGGCACCGGTGGGTGGATCCTCAATGTCTCTTTCACCATGGATCGTAGATATGGGAGCCGGGGCACGTCTGCTTCCTCTACTAACTTCCCTTTTCAAGTACTAACTAACCACCTCTTCCAGCTCCGCTTTCGCCTTTTTCATGATTTTCGGGTTTCTCAGAGCCTCTGCCATCGCCCACTCCACTGTGTTCGATGTCGTATCAGTTCCCGCCACAAATAGATCCTGTTTTGTTAATTCAAAAGAAAATTGTTGTGCAAGGTTAGATTCCTAATTTCACAGGATATATAAATTGCAATTTTTACAAAACTAATTCAACTGAGTCCGAATTTATTCCGGAATTTTAAATCTTTCCTACCAAATTTAATGATTTCGGCCAAATTGCCGTCGCATCATTAATTTCATGAAAGGATATTAAACTGGAAAGTCAACCCCTATGATCGCAAAATCACGTTTGAAATAATTTGAAATTACATTTTCTATTCTACGCTATATTTAATTTTGTATTTCTAAATAATTAAAAACACTATGTATCAAATATTCAACACGTAATATGATAAGTAAGCGAATGAAAACAAGTGATGAATACCGAGAAATATATAAACTTAAAATAAAATAAAACATATATAAATAAAAAAGTAGTAACCAGGCACAAGCGTTGGATGTGAGTAGGATCAAGTCCGTCGGGGCTTTCAGTGGTGGCGAGGAGAAGATCAATTACATCACTCGCCGCCTCTGTACTCTCCACCTTATTCTTTTCCAATCTCTCTTTAATCAAACCACTTAGAAGCTCGATCACCTTCCCAAAGTGTAGAATCGAACGACGCCGTATTCCTTGAGGGTCAAACCTCTCAAGAAAGGGATAGAAATCCACGAGATTAGGCCTCCCAGCCTCCACCATGATGTTCCACACCAAATCCTTGAATTCCTTAGCCGAATCCGAAAACGGATCGGTCAGATCTTTTCCAAAAATGGTGTTGGAAAGCAAGTTAAGGGAAGTTCTGAAGGCGGCGCGGCCGAGATCCACCGCGTCGCCGCTGAGACTACTTTTCCGGCAATAAGCAATGAGCTCCTGCACCTTCCGGCACCGGAGATGCTGGTTGGCGTCGAGACGGCTGCCGGAGAACATGTTGGAGTTGAGGGCTTTGCGGAGGCTGCGCCACTGCGACGCCACCGGAAGCCAGACGACGGAGTACTTGAAATGGTCGTGAGCGTGGAGGGCATCAGGGATGTTTCTGCCTGAGAATGTGAGGTCCTGCTTCTGCAGCACTTCCTTGGCCACGTTGGAAGAGGAAACGACTACTGTGTTGATGAGGCCGAGGCGGAGGAGCATGAGTGGGCCGTGGGTTTTGGAGAGTTTAGCCAGGGATTGGTGGGGGAGTTCGCCCAGCAGATGGAGGCTTCCGATCAGCGGCAGCGGCGTGGGCCCCGGCGGAAGCTTTTTGCCTCTCTTGGAGAGGAAGAGGGTTTGGAAGGCGGTGGTTAAATTGACGGCCAAGAGTAGAGCAAGGACTATTGTGAGGAAATCCATGGTGGTCTGAGAATTAAGTGCTTATTCATTTCTGGATCTATATATTTTGGATGGCAGTGGTCATGGACCACGTGATGTTTATAAAATTTACTAAATGACTAACCTATTTATTGTTTATAATCAAGTTTTAAGTTTATCATTAAAAATAAAGCTATGTTTATATTTAGGTTTTTAATACTTCCATTTGGCTATTTGTTAAAAGAAATGCACTCTGGCCGAACCAACCAATATTTTAATCTGAGTCAAATTTTTTAAATAAACCTCTAATATATATTATAAAAATTAAATGTAAAGTATAAAATATTGAAGCATTTAAAATATGTATATTATCCTAAAAAAGAAAATACTAACTAAATATACAAGACCTTGATTTACAATACCAAGACCTTTCTATCAAAATTTTTGAAATGAAAGATCTTGGGGAAGCCTCTTTTATTTTAAGGATCCAAATACATCAATATCGTTTTCATGGGATTCTTGGATTATCACGAAAGAGATATATAGAAAAAGTGCTGCAAAAATTTGACATGCAAAACTACAAGTTATTTGACACCTCTGTGACTAAGGGACACAATTTTAGTCTCAATTAATGCCTTAAAACTGATTTGGAGGTTCAAAAAAAGCATAAGGTTCCCTATGCTTTGGCTGTTAGGAGTTTAATGTATGCTTAGGTCTGCACAAAACCTGATTTCATTTTTGTTGTTAGTATGTTAGGAAGATACTTAAGTAATCTTGGTATGGATCATTGGTAAGCAGCCAAACGAGTTATGAGGTATCTATAGAGAACAAGAGATTACATGCTTACATATATGAGATTAGATCAGGCGGAGATCATTTGATACTCTCATTCGATATTGTTTAATGTCAAGATAGTAGAAGATCCCCTTCGGGCTACATTTTTCTATTAGTTGGGGAGCTATTTCATGGTGAAGTTATAAGTAGACACTTGTAGCATTTTCTATCATGGCAACAAAATTTGTAACATGTTATGAGACATCAAATCATGGAATATGATTGCGAAAACATTTCACTGGGTTGTTATTCTGGGGAATATAGAAAGGACTAATTAAGTTATATTGTTACAATAATTTGGTAGTGTTATATTCTAATTACAACAGATGTTTCGCTAAGCCAAAATAACAGTGACATTAGTTCCTAGTTGTGAAAGAAAGTGTGCAGGGTGTTTAGATTTCAAAAGAGCACATTGAGACAGACTCAATGATTTCGAATTTGCTAACTAAAGGTTTACCCCCTTAAGGTTTTTCATGAGCATACTACTCATATCAGTGTTATGTTATTTCAGTATACTTGGATTTAGTTGGAGTTTGTATACATTTTATTGCTCTATGCTTTATTTTGAACACACTATTGTGTATATAGATAAATCTGCGCAAAATTAACGTTTTGATTCATTATATATGCATGTTACCTCACTAACATAAGTTGCTTATTTCTTCCTCACTTGGAACACTTAGGCTCCTCAATGTTGTTATTTATAAAAATGTGAATTTCTCTAGCCACTATTGTTGGGGGTGATAGTGGAAGTTCCTCAAGTCGGTTTTCCCAAAACCTGATTGGGATTTTCTACATACCATTTTAATGGTCTGTGTTGATCAGCTTCATTAGCTCTATGAGCAGTCATCGACACTTATTAATTTGTGCCCTACAAACTTATTATATTTTCAGTACTTGTTTGGTTTGAGCTAAGCAGTTTCGGTCCATAGGAACCTTAGCTCTAGCATGAGATTTTGTGTCTAGGATGTTCGTGAATACTTGTCTAAGACTAATGGTGAACACAGATCTCACAATATTTACCTCATCGCTCTAGAATGGATATAACTTTTTGATCGGTTTAAATTGTCCTAGATCTCTTTTATTTCCTTCATTCTATCCCTCTTTAGGTGCACTAGCGGAACAATTCCTCAACACCAATAAAATGTTTGGGCCTAGTCTCATGCACAGACAACCAACATTGGAACTTGGTCCTAAAACCGATCATAATGCCCATCAAAATGACATTATGTGACACTCTTTCCATCATAATGATAACTTGTTAAACCTCTCCTGATATGACTTGAGAGATTTATACTTCCCTGTAAAACCCGAACCTTTTATACATATTTCTATTAGTTTGTTTTCTTACTACATCATCTTTCAGTTTAAATTATCTTTCGATATACACATGTTTATTTTCATATAACTTTATCAATGATTTTGAGTTCGACTGCACCGCCAGCACCAAATCTAAGTGAAATGTAATATGAGAATTATAAAATTAGAAGAACATGAATCTAGCATCGGGTTGAAGGTTTAAGAAATTAAAATAAAATAATACAAGCTTGAAGTAAAATAACAGTAGATGTTTTCAGCTAAATAATTGTGAAAAATCAATTAATAATAGAGTCTTACTACGATTAATGATAATGAAATATTATATGTTAAAATACATGTTATGAGAGGCATAATATAGTTTTAGATTATGTTTTGGACTTGTTTACAGAAAGTTATGAATTTTACAATTTCTATTCATTTCTTTGCATACTTGAGTCTTAAAAGTTTATGTTGATGTTAGATGATTATTTTGAGCATGAAAATATATTTATATGATTATATGATAAACAACCATGCTTTAATGTACTAAAATGATGAGTAAATAATGTTTTATGCATCTTAAAAAATGGTGTTAAATGTGGCCGAAATTTTTTATGGTTTGAAAGAATTTATGTGTTTTGTGCTTTGATCCAATTTATCTTTACTTATTAAGGGGACACTTAGGTGGTTATAGGGAGGTTATAGGATAGCTTAGCCCACCATAAAATTAGAAATGTGTCTAATGACATTACTTTTGCTAATGACAGAGAAAGTCCTTAATCATTCTCTAAATTTTATTAATTGTGTTCTCCCACTTGCTTAACCATATTTATGTACGATCTTTGATGACGTAATGATGTTTAACAATGATTCATAATATTTAAGGAATAATTATGAATAATTAAAAATTATTTAAGATGAATTAAACTAATAAGATAAGAGATATTTTTCTAATCTTAAATATTTGAGTATTAATAGTCATTAATAATTAATTAAGTAATAATAATTATCATTAAACCACAATTGATAATCACTCAATGATTAATTAGAGTTTAATTAAGAATAAACTTTAATTATTAATCATGTAAGGATAAAATGTTAACTTCGTATTTAATAATTATGTAATCATAATTTAAGTTTAATGATTTAATCAATAACTAAGGGTTAAAGAATGATTAAAACCTTAATTAATATAGATTAACATTAATAAAAATAATTAAACTATAATTATAAAGATTAAGCTTTAATTAGAAAATATTAAGCTTAATGAAGTTTATTTAAAGCTTTTGATTAATGATTAAGAGTTAATTAAAATATATAAAGACCTAATTAGATTCTAAAAGTATTGATAACTTAAAAAACTTGAGAAGTCCCGATAATTAAACAAATTTGTATTGTGACGTGCTAGGTATGGAGCAGTTGGATTCGTAGTTGCATCAACTCTATCCAAAAAAAAAGATTTTGAGGTGGGTAACTACGTAAGTATTAGGTTATACTACTGTTGATGTGTATAATGCTTATATGTTCGCCTTCAGGCAAATGGACCACAAGATCACAATGATAAATATAGCCACAAGGTTCTTGTCACAAGGACCATAATGAGAGCTCAAGGCCTTAGCCACAAGGGCTAATAGACCACAAGGGTCGAATGTTGATAAATTATGTAGGGACATATGTGGCATGTACAAATCATTTGGTACAATTTCTTGCAGATGTTCCCACTGAGTTTTGTGCTCATGCCTTACTTTAATATATTTACAGACTAAGGAGATTGAGAGAAAGGTCGCTGTGCGGTTGAGGGTTCCCCCATATCGTTTCATCCTAAAGTTAGTTATTTTTCTTATTATATATGTATAAGTTAATTAAGATCATGAGATATACTCGATGACTCTCTTTTGTTTAATGCAACGTTTCTTTTGTGAGCCCCTTTTATTTTTAATTAACTAAGTTCGCTTCCGCTTTATAGTAATTACCTATTTATTTATATATATTTTTTAAAAATTAAGTACATTTTATATAAATAGCATGAAGTGGTGTACTCGGCCTAGAATAGTGGGCTGAGGGCACTACAGAGTGGTATCAGAGTGGGTCCACGTTTCTGTATACTTATCATAATATTTTATTTTAACAGGATATAAAGATAGTTTAATGGGGACTGCGACTATGCCAATGACCTGCACTCGCTCCAAGGTATGCATGTTTTACATGAAGGTTTAAATTTCATGAAGTATAAAAGTTAAATTTTATTGTTACATTATGAATGTTTATGATTGCATCTTATATTTAAAGTTATTTATTATCAGGAAAATAAGTAGTTGATGCAATAAAATATGATTTAAGTATGTTTCAAGCGCATGATTTATGAAAGTCTATTTGAATCACAGAGTAAATATTTTATATATGATTTGTGAGCATAGATCACATTGCTTTGAGAATATAGAAACTGATATACCCCTTGTGACATTAGATGAATAGGCGAGAGAGGATCCTTGGTTTTCATGGAGTGAATGTTTTAGCTCAACCGCAAGAAGTGCATAGGCATTATGAGAACTTTAGACAGATATGACAGTCACTCAAGCAGTATATTGATTTTTTTACACATATGAGACACCGGGTCATACGAGTAGGGTTTAGAATTAGTGACTATCGTGCCACCCCTCACTTAGCTGCTACTCTTGTACTAAGTATTCGTAGCTTTGTCCTATTTCTGCTTCATAAGATGGTAGACTATGACTCAAATGTCCCTAAGCCCTAGATATCTTTTAGGACCTTTTGTTAGAGACTTAAGGAGGAATTGAAGAGTTCAAGAAAATAACGATCGAACGATATTTTTCTCAAGCTTTACGTGACCGAAAGGAGTTCGAGTTCATCAACTTACGCCAAGGGACCTTGCTGGTGATGGGATATAAGAGACATTTTAACCAGTTGTCAAAGTATGCCCCGCATTTGGTAGCGACAGATGCGAAAGGTGAGGAGATTCAAACGAGGGCTACGCCCTGAAGTTGGAGGAATCATTGTAGGGTTGAAGTTGCCAATGTATAGGAGGTTTTTGAGCGAGCCCAGATTGTCTCAATTAGCCAAAATCTGAAGTTTACCCAATTAAATCAAAAGCCTCATGACTTATCCAAAAAAAAAAGTGAGATGCACATAAAGGATAAGCACCATATTTTTTCAAGAAGAGTAAGTCTATTAGGATGTCAACTACCCAAGGGAATCTACTAAATGTCTTACTTATGGAAAGTGTCATGTAGGAGAGTGCTTAGCTGTGAGGAATGTTTGCTTAACGTGTCGTCAACCAGGACACAAGTATTATGAGTGCCCCTAACGTGATGCGATCAAGCCACCTAAGATTAACACCCGTATCAAAGAAGATTGGAAAATCTCATGTCTTTACTTTAGAAGGACATATAGATGAGAATGACACAATGATAGGAATGTTGCTTGTGTTTTCTATACCAGTCTTGGTTTTATTCGATACTGGTGCTTCACATTCATTCATGTCAGAGAACTTTAGAAGGAAACTAAACCTAAAATGTTTTAGTGAAAGAGTTAGATTAAAAGTGAGCATCCATTCTGGAAAGATTATTAGGACAAATGTTAAAGTAAAATGAGTTAATATGGAAATATGTCACCAAACTTTAGAAGCTGATTTGCATGTTTTAGAGATGAAGAATTTCGATATCATTTTGGGAATAAATTAGTTGAGTAAATATAGAGTAACCATTTGATGCTTTGAACGTGAACTACAATTTAAAAGACCGGATGGATCCACATTCACATATTATAGAGCCAAGACTACCTAGAAACTGCGTGTAGTAGCTGCAATGAAAGCCGCAAAGATGCTAAAGAAGAAAAGTTGCCAAGGATTTCTGTTTAATATCATGGAGAAGAAGACAAATGAGAAAGTCATTACGAACGTGCCAATAGTAAGAGAATTCCAAGATGTATTTCCTGACAACTTACCTGGAATTCCACCTGATAGATGGGTGGAGTTCACTGTAGACTTGATTCCTAGAGCTGCACAGTATCTAAAGCACTTTACCATATGACACCAAAGGAATTACAAGAGCTGAGGGTACAATTACAAGAATTGCTTGATAAGAAATTCATTAGGCCAAGCGTGTCACCCTGGGGAGCGCCAGTATTGTTCATGAAGAAGAAAGATGGATCGTTGTGAATGTGTATTGACTACAAAGAGCTCAATCGTCTAACTATCAAGAACAAATACCCATTGTCTAGGATCGAAGATTTATTTGACCAATTGAAGGGTGTGAGTATATTTTAAAAAATTGATCTAATATCGAGGTATCACTAACTAAAGATAAGAGAGGCCAACATACCGAAGATAACTTTTCGGACTCGTTACGGATATTATGAATTTATGGTGATGTCGTTTGAACTATCCAATGCACAAATAGTATTCATAGACTTAATAAATAGAGCTTTCCACCTATACTTGGACCAGTTTGTCATAGTTTTCATAGATGATATTCTAGTGTACTCACGAACTAAGGAACAACATGAAACACCTTAGAGTAGTTTTGGAAATCTTACAACAAGAGAAGTTATATGGTAAATTCAGAGTGCGATTTCTAGTTAGATAGAGTTGTTTTCTTAAGACACATGTAACTTCAAGAGGAATTAAAGTAGACCAAAGCAAGATCGAGATTATATTGTACTGGAAGACGCCAAAGAATGTGAATAAAATGTGTAGTTTCTTATGGTATTATAGAAGATTCATACAAGATTTCTAAAAAATTGCAAGACCGCTAACTTAGTTGACCAAAAAAAATAAGTTCATTTGGACTGAAGAATGTGATATTAGTTTTCAAGAACTCAAACAAAGGTTAGTGTCAACGCCTGTTTTAACCATTCCAGAAGGGACATAAGGATTCGTTATTTATACAGATGCATCGAAGTAAGGTCTCGAATGTGTACTAGTGCAGTATGGAAAGATGATTGTATATGCGTCAAGACAAGTAAAACTGCTTGAGCTTAACTACCTAACACACGATCTAGAGCTAGCTGCAGTTGTTCATGCATTAAAGATTTGGAGGCACTACCTTTATGGTGGAAGATGTGAAATATACACTGATCACAAAAGCTTGAAGTACTTTTTCACTCAAAAGGACCTTAACATGCGACAGAGGAGATGGCTGGAACTGGCAAAAGACTATGATTGTACCATCCACTGCCATCTAGGAAAAGGCAAATGTTGTAGCAGTCGTACTCAGTCAAAAGAATAGTAGCCAACTAGCTGTTTTACCTATACAACAAAACAAGCTAATTCTAGAAATTGTTGAGTTAAATTTGGAGTTTGTTCAGAAAAACCACATTGTAGCAATCATAGTAGCATTAAAAGTTCAGCCTACACTAAATGACAAAATCAAAGAAGCTCAAGAGATAGATCAATTCCTTAATAAGATTAAAGATTGAGCAACTACAAGAGATAATAAATGATTTTCGATTACATCAGATGGAATTCTAATGTACGATGGAAGGCTATGCGTACCTGAGAATGATGACTTGAGAAATGATATTCTCCAAGAAGCTCACAATATGTCATATACAGCTCATCTTGGAGGAACAAAGATGTATCAAGACCTAAAAGGCAATTATTGGTGGAGAAACATGAAGGCTCTGATTACCAAATTTGTAGAGAGGTGTCTTACTTGCCAACAAGTCAAAGCTAAACATCAAAGATCATCTGGATTACTACAACCATAGGAGATACTAGAGTGGAAATGGGAGCACATTGTCATGGACTTCGTAATGGAATTACCACGAACTTTAAGAAAGAATGAGGGTATATGGGCTATCATCGACAGATTAACAAAATCAGCACATTTTATCCCTATTAGGATGATATTTAGTATGGAACAATTTGGCCAGTTGTATATTCATGAAATAGTAAGACTACATGGAGTGTTAGTGTCTATAGTGTCTGATCGTGATACTCGTCTTACATCAAAGTTTTGGAAAAGTTTGCAAATTACCATGGGTACTAGACTAAACTTTAGTATGGCTTACCCCCCTAAATTGATGATCAATCTAAGAGAACTATTCAGACTTTACAGGACAGGCTCAGAGCTTGTGTATTAGATCTTGGTGGAAGTTGGGAAACCTACTTGCCACTTGAGGAGTTCGCATACAATAATAGCTACCAAGTTACCATAAAGATGGAACCATATAAAGCACTTTATGGAAGGAGATGTAGATCACCAGTACATTGGGAAGAAGTCAGCGAGAGAAAGATCTTAGGCCAGAGATCATTAAGAAGACTGTCAAAGTAGTAATTGAAATTCGTGAGAGGATCAAAGCAGCACAAGATAGACAAAAGTCATATGCTGACACTCGAAGAAAGGATATACATTTTGAGATTGGAGCAAAGTATTCCTTAGAGTTACACCAATGAAAGGAATCATTTATTTTGGAAAAAAAAAATTTAAGACCAAGATACATCGGGCTGTTTCAGATCCTTGAGAGAATAGGAGATGTGGCTTACCGTTTAGCTTTGCCCCCAGACTTAGCATCCATCTATAATGTCTTTCATATTTTGATGCTTAGGAAGTATGTTTCAAATCTTAACCATCACATTAGTTATGAAGACCTTGAGATTAACAAAAAATTGACTTATGAGGAAAGCCCCATAGAAGTACTTGGAAGAAAAACACATGTTTTAAGGAATCGAGAGGTACCTTTAGTTTAATCAAGTGGAATGGACATGGGAAAGAAGAAGCTACTTGGGAACGAGAAGAAGAAATCTTAGCTAGATATCCGAACCTTTTCACCTAAGTAAGTAGCAATTTTGAGGATGAAATTTTATTTAGTAGGGAAGGAGCACCCCAAACCTTTTATGTATATTTCTATTAGTTTATTTTCTTGCTACATTATCTTTCAGTTTAAATTATCTTTTGATATACACATGTTTATTTTCATCTAACTTTATCAATGATTTTGAGTTCGACTCACCATCAGCACCGAGACTAAATGAAATATGATATGAGAAATATAAAATTACAAGAATAATAATCTAGCATCGGGTTGAAGATTTAAGAAATTAAAAGAAAATAATACAAGAGTAGAGTAAGATAACGGTACATTTTATCAGCTAAATAATTGTGAAAAATCAATTAATAATAGAGTGTTACTAGGATTAATGATAATGAAATATTATATGTTAAAATACATGTTATGAGAAGTATAAATATGATTTTAGATCATGTTTTGGACTTGTGTAGAGAAAGTTATAAATTTTGCAAGTTCTCTGCATTTTTTTGCATACTTGAGTCTTAGAAGTTTATGTAGAGGTTAGATGATTATTTTGAGTATGAAAATATGTTGAACAACCACGCTTTCATGTACTAAAATGATGAGTAAATAATATTTTATTCATCTTAAAAAATGGTGGTAATGTGTGGCTGAAAATTATTATGGTTTGGAAGAATTTGTATGTTTTGTGCTTTGATCCAAATTTATCTTCACTTAGGATGTTAAGCGGACACTTAGGTAGTTATAGGAAAGTTATTGTTAGGATGTATAAACATCTATTTATGATATGAGAATCTTTTATGGTCAAATGTTTTGCATTTTATATTTGTTATATATGTTAATCGCAATTGTCCAATTAATTTATATTGTAGATAACATGGTGTGTGGAGCCACACAAAAGATCATGTTATCAGTTCCTTACAGATTATAAATGGTAGCTCACAACCGAGATAATTTTGGACAAATTATCGGAATGGTTGTAGTGTAATTTGGTATTAATCTATGTTGATTATAAAATTACACTAGTACATTTTGTATGTATTGAGCAGGACCAATTGAGGTTGTTTTATTTATACTGACTACATAAATATAACAAGACCTCTGTTATTATGGATGTGCGTCCTCTTAATCATTATATGATAACGGGCATGTATACTCGATATATGTTTCTTTAATTTACCAATGGGTGAGATTTATTTATTAAATCAATAAGCTCAGTAAATTGGGATACAATGTTGTTTATATGGTGTGCTGTTGATTATATAATGAAACTGTATCCTAATTATTTAGAATGATGATATCTCCTTGAGGAGTTCATAAGGATTATCATGTAAACCCTACAGGTGGATTTATTCCGGCATGATAATAAAGTTGAGTAGTACTACTCTTGGAATTAAATGTTAATTAATTGAATTGTCAGTAATTCATTTAATTAACGGACATTCGATATCTTAAACACGGGGAGATAAACGCACATATAATAGATAGGAGCTCATATTTAATATGGATTTGGGACGGTAGTTCAATAATATCTGTTTAATGGATCGAGTTATTATTGATAGAATTAAGAAGTGTGTTCAGGCCGAACTGGGACTCCTAATCCTATCAAGAGACTTATTCCTAATCCTCCTCAAGGTCCCTGTTGTAGCCTATAAATAAGCCTCAAGTCAACCGTTTCTAAACACGCAAAATCTTTGATACGATTTAATAGAAGATGGCTGAAAGTCTCGATAACTCATTGCCCACACAACGTTCGGGAAAAGGTGAGGAATACAGCTGAAGATCGTGAGGTCCAGGCTCTATCGATTCCTCGATCTACAGTTCTGACCTTAGAACTAATATTGGTGTAAAATGTATGATTCGTTTATCCGCTGCGCGTTAATCATAATTGCATGGACCCCAAATTAGATAATCGTATAGGGTCAGTGATCCATGGTTCCAACAATTGGTATTAGAGCCGTGGTTTTCTGACTCTATGCAATTGAATCGGTTAATTCTATTATGAATCGTATCTTGAAGCATGCGTATTTTAGATCGGATAATAGTAGGATGTGTGAGAGATTATGATTTTCTGCAGGAACCGTAAATCCAACTATTATGGTCTGAATTTATGTTTATGTATGAATTAAACCCTCGGACATGTCGAGGTTGTTTTTTGAATGTATGAAATAGTAAAATCACGGCGGTTTGTCGTGTTAAGTTTTAATTTTCTGTTCGATCTATATTATATATAAACTCCGTTTGACGGCAAACATTGAAGAACACGATGATATAACGAGGCCATATAGTTGAAAATTATGTTTTTCATATTTATTGCCTTATATGTGTTGTTTATCAAGCATGTTTTTATGTGTTTCATATGATATGCATGTTAAAATCCCTCATGTTAAATAACTAAGTGGGAGATGGATTAATTAATTTTTAAAATAAATCTCATGGCCTCCATTATTGGTTTGTAAGTGATGCTTTTGAACTTGTGTGTTGGTTTTAAGTGTCTTCCTCCATATCGGATGAGTTCATTTGCGGATCACTAGATCAAACTTTCTTTATGGATGATTATAGAAAGTTGTTTAGGAATATGTCATCTTCTCCATCTGAAGGGGTATAATCCTATATAATGGACTTAGTATCAAGTAATGGTATACACTTAGATGCATTTGATAAGTATCTTCCCCATCAGAGTCATTGTTGTTATTTGTATGGCCAAAGCGATACCAACTATTAATTTTATTTGTCATAAAGTTAAGTTAACAAGATAATAAAATTAATGGGTAAAACCTCCTTTAACAAATGTTTGAATTAGTATACGTCCACACTATCATGGCATACAAAGTTCACGGTGTATTGAGGTGTTGGTGAATTTAAATTATGTTGTTTGAGGGAACAATATGATTTGTCCATTCAAATATTTTGGCCTATGTGTTTATTTATGTGATTCTCAAGATTTTCATTATGGGTTTCAATCCTCTTGCTGTTATACTTAAAGAAAACAAACTTACTGGTCCTAATTATATTAATTGGAAATGAAACCTGGATATTGTCCTGACTGTTGAAGAGTACAAGTTCGTACTCACTGAGCACTGTCCTGACATGCCTAATGAAAACTCTACTGAAGAGGAGAAAATATTTTATAGGAAGTGGGTCAAGGCAGATGAGATGGCGCGGTGTTACATTTTGGCTTTTTTGTTAAATGTGCTGCAACATCAGCATCAGACCATGTCTACTGCCTATGATATGATGCATAATCTCAAAGAACTCTTCGGATACCAGAGTCAGGCTGCCAGACAGGAGGCTATGAGAAACTTGATGACTACCACCATGGCTGAGGGACACCTGTGAGTGATCATGTCCTCAAGATGATGACTCATCTGAATGAGATGGAGGTCTTTGGAGCTGAAATCGATGGGGAAACCCAAGTCGATATCGTTCTCCAAACGCTGCCTAAGAGTTTTGAGCAGTTCTGTCTGAACTACAACATGAACAAGAAGTTGTATTCATTGGCGGAACTTCTGACAGAACTCCAATCAGTAGAGGGACTGTTTCGTCAAAATTCTCAGGCTTACGTTGTAAAAAATGTTTCTACTTCTAAACCGCAAGGCGGAAAGAAGAAGAAGAAACAGAATTTTTCAGCAAAGAAGATGGCTGGACCTTAAGTGGCTAAGCCACAAGGTGGTGTGAAAAAGCCGAAAGACAAGTGCTTTCATTGTAAGTAGGCTGGACATTGAAAAGTCGATTGTTCCCGTAAAAAAGAGAACAATTCAGGTATATCTTTTTCATTAGTTGTTGAAACATGTTTAGCGTGTTATCTACCGGTACCTGGTGTGTAGATACGGGAGCCACTGATCATGTCTGCAATTCATTGCAGGGGTTCCAGGAAACCAGACGACTAAGTGATGGAGAGATTACTATATACATGGGCACCGCTATGAAAGTGGCGGCCGTTGTAGTGGGAGATGTTTATTTATCTTTTCATAAGAATAAGTCTTTGATTTTGAGAGATTGTCTTTACGTACCTTATTTTAGAAAGAATTTGATTTCAGTTTCTAAACTTTTCAAGGATGGATATTCTGTTTTTTTTATAACAAAGTTGTGGTCAAGAAGAATAGAGTTATTATCTGTTCTGGTATATTGGTTGATAATTTATATGCTCTTAATCCAATAACTCCTACGATGCAACAAATGGAAATTAATAACACATCTTCTAAAACTAATAAGAGAAAAGAACCTTCGCAAATGAATCAAACATATCTTTGGCATCTAAGGTTAGGTCATATTAACTTAAGTAGGATTCAAAGGTTGATAGCCAATGGACCCTTGGGTTCTTTGGAAGTGGAAAACTATCTAACCTGCGAGTCCTGCTTGGAAAGAAAAATGACCAAAAGACCTTTTAAGGTAAATGGGTATAGAGCCAAAGAAGTGTTGGAATTGATTCATTCGGATTTATATGGCCCTATGACTATTCAGGCAAGAGATGGTTTAGAATATTTTATCTCTTTTATAGACGATTATTCGAGATATGGATACATTTACTTGATGCGCCATAAGTCTGAGTGCTTTGACAAGTTCAAAGAATACAAGGCTGATGTGGAGAAACGTCATGGTAAATGTATCAAGACACTACAATCTAATCGTGGTGGTGAATACCTCTTAGGACAGTTTAGGAGTTACTTATCAGAGGTTGGGATTCAATCCCAATTGTCTGCACCGGGTACACTCCAACAGAATGGTGTGGCAGAACGAAAGAATAAGACTCTTATGGAAATGGTTAGATCAATGATGAGTTATTCAGAATTACCAAATTCGTTTTGGGGGTATGCTCTGAAAACAGTGACGTACATTCTAAACTTGGTACCTTCTAAGTCAGTACCCTCTACTCCCACAGAATTGTGGACTGGGCGCAAGCCTAGTCTGAAACACATTCGGATTTGGGGTAGTCCAGCACATGTGCTGAAGGGAGATGCTGATAAGTTGTAATCTCGTATGGAAGTATACTTGTTTGTGGGCTATCTTAGAGGAACGAAAGGTGGTTTATTTTATAGTCCTAAAGATCAGAAGGTCATTGTTAGCACGAATGCCCGATTTTTAGAAGAGGACTATGTAATGAACCACAAGCCCATGAGTAAAATTGTTCTTGAGGAAATGAGAGGGGATAATTCTTATGTACCGACGGTACAAGATGAGATACCACAAGTGACTGCACTGCGTGTCACAAATGATACACAAATACCGATTGTGCCTCGCCGTAGTGGGAGGGTTGTTAGACAGCCTGATAGATTCATGTTTTTGGGAGAGTCTTCAGACTTGGTCCCTGGACAACATGAAATAGATCTCTGGACTTATGACGAAGCACTCCAAGATACAGATGTGATATCTTGGCAAAAGACAATGCTCTCTAAGATAGAATTTATGGATTCTAATCAAGTCTGGGAGCTTGTAGAACCACCAAATGGTGTAAGAGCCATTGGATGTAAATGGGTTTACAAAAGGAAAAGAGGATCAGACAGAAAGGTAGAGACCTTTAAAGCAAAGTTTGTTACAAAAGGGTATACTCAAAAAGAAGGGATCGATTATAAGGAAACCTTTTCACCGGTAGCCATGCTTAAGTCTATCCGGATTCTTTTGTCTATTACTGCTCATATAGATTATGAGGTTTGGCAGATGGATGTCAAGACAGCTTTCCTTAATGGAAGTTTTGAAGAAAACATCTATATGAAACAACCAGATGGATTCATTGAAAAGGGCAAAGAGCATCTTGTGTGTAAGCTCAATCGGTCCATTTATGGACTGAAACAAGCTTCGAGATCTTGGAACATCCGTTTTGATGAGGTAATCCAATCTTTTGGATTTATTTAATGTTTGGATGAGTCTTGTGTATATAAGAAGAGTGACGGAAATGTGGTGGTATTTCTTTTACTATACGTAGATGATATCTTATTAATTGGAAACAATGTCAAGGTATTATCAGACGTAAGGGTATGGATGTCCAAGTAGTTTGCTATGAAGGACTTGGGAGAAGCTGGACATATTCTTGAGATCAAAGTTATAAGGGATCACAAGAAAAAGATGTTGTGCTTATCTCAAGCTCATACATTGACACTATCCTAACTCGTTTTAGCATACAAAACTCCAAGAAAGGTTTTCTACCTTTTAGACATGGAGTGCCTCTATCTAAGGAAATGTGTCCTAAGACACCAAAGGAGATAGAAGAAATGAAAGCAGTTCCTTATGCTTCGGCTGTAGGAAACTTGATGTATGCGATGCTATGCATGAGACCGGATATTTGCTTTGTCGTGGGCATGATTAGCAGATATCAAAGTAACCCAGGACAAGGTCATTGGACTACCATAAAGCATATTCTAAAGTACCTGAAAAAGACTAGAGATTATATGCTAGTTTACCAGGTAAATGATTTATTTCATGTGGGTTACACGGATTCAGATTTCCAGTCAGATAGGAATAACGGTAAATCAACCTCGGGGTATGTGTTTACCTTGGGAGGTGGAGCCATAGTATGGAGAAGTGTGAAACAGAAATGCGTTTCAAACTCCACTATGGAAGCTGAATATGTGGCAGCCTCTGAGGCAGCTAAAGAAGCTGTATGGCTCAGAAACTTCTTGATGGACTTAGAAGTGATTCCTGGTTTGCCCAAAGCTATCACAATCTATTGTGATAATAGTGGTGCAGTAGCAAACTCGAAGGAACCACGAGCCCGTAAGGCAAGTAAACACATTGAGCGCAAGTACCACCTGATATGAGATATCGTAAAGCGAGGAGAAGTTGTTGAATCAGATGTATGGCAGTGTATATAACAGCATAGTCTTTTAGGATAAGTGGGAGATTGTTAGGATATATACTATAAGCCTAGCTTTTGTATAAACATCTATTTATGATATGATAATCTTTTATGGTCAAATGTTTTGCATTTTATATTTGTTATATATGTTAATTGCAATTGTCCAATTAATTTATATTGTAGATAACATGGTGTGTGGAGCCACACAAAAAATCATGTTATCAGTTCCTTACAGATTATAAATGGTAGCTCACAACCGAGATAATTTTGGACAAATTATCGGAATGGTTGTAGTGTAATTTGGTATTAATCTATGTTGATTATAAAATTACACTAGTACATTTTGTATGTATTGAGCAAGACCAATTGAGGTTGTTTTATTTACACTGACTACATAAATAGAACAAGACCTTTGTTATTATGAATGTGCGTCCTCTTAATCATTATATGATAACGGGCATGTATACCAATGGGTGAGATTTATTTATTAAATCAATAAGCTCGGTAAATTGGGATACAATGTTGTTTATATGGTGTGTTGTTGATTATATAATGAAACTGTGTCCTAATTATTTAGGATGATGATGTCTCCATGAAGAGCTCATAAGGATTATCATGTAAACCCTGCAGGTGGATTTATTCCGGCATGATAATAAAGTTGAGTGGTACTACTCTTGGAATTAAATGTTAATTAATTGAATTGTTAGTAATTCATTTAATTAACGGACATTCCATATCTTAAACATGGGGAGATAAATGCACATATAATAAATAGGAGCCCATATTTAATATGGATTTGAGACGGTAGTTTAATAATATCTCTTTAGTGGATCGAGTTATTATTGATAGGATTAAGAAGTGTGTTCAGGCTGAACTGGGACTCACAATCCTATCAGGAGACCGATTCCTAATCCTCCTCAAGGTCCCTGTTGTAGCCTATAAATAAGCCTCAAGTCAGCCGTTTCTAAACACGCGAAATCTTTGATACGATTTAGTAGAAGGCGGTTGAAAGTCTCGATAGCTCGTTGCCCACACAACGTTCGGGAAAAGGTGAGGAATACAGCAGAAAATCGTGAGGTCCAGGCTCTATCGATTTCTCGATCTACAGTTCTGACCTTAGAACTAATATCGGTGCAAAATGTATGATTCGTTTATCCGCTGCGTGTTAATCATAATTGCATGGACCCCAAATCAGATAATCGTATAGGGTCAGCGATCCGTGGTTCCAACAGTTATAGGATAGCTTAGCCCACCATAAAATTAGAAATGTGTCTAATGACATTAGTTTTGCTAATGACGGAGAACGTCCTTAATCATTCTGTAAATGTTATTAGTTTTGCTTAACCATATTCATGTATGATATTTGATGACCTAATGATGTTTAACAATGATTCATAATATTTAAGGAATAATTATGAATAATTAAGAATTATTTAAGATGAATTAAACTAATAAGATAAGAGATATTTTTCTAATCTTAAATATTTGAGTATTAATAGTCATTAATAATTAATTAAGTAATAATAATTATCATTAAATCACAATTGATAATCACTCAATGATTAATTAGAGTTTAATTAAGAATAGACTTTAATTATTAATCATTTAAGGATAAAATGTTAACTTCGTATTCAATAATTATGTAATCATAATTTAAGTTTAATGATTTAATCAATAACTAAGGGTTAAAGAATGATTAAAACTTTATAAATTAAGATTAAATTAAACTAATAATTAATTAAGAATTAAGTTATAATTATGATGATTACGCTTTAATTAGAAAATATTAAATTTAATGAAGTTTATTAAAAGTTTTTAATTAATGATTAAGAGTTAATTAAAATATATAAAGACCTAATTTATATTCTAAAAGCATCGATAACCTAAAAAATATTATAAGTCCCGATAATTAAACAAATTTGTAATGTGACGTGCTAGGTGCGGAGCTGTTGAATTTATAGTTGCATCAGCTTTATCAAAGAAAAGATTTTGAGGTGGGTAACTACGAACTGTAAGTAAGTGTTGTTGGAACCGCCGGATCACTAACCCTATGCAATTATCTGATTCGGGTTCCATACAAGATATGATTAACGTGCAGCGGAAAACAAATCAGACCTTTCACTGTAATAGGTGAAGACGAACTAGTTCTAAGGTCAGAACTGCCAAACTATCGATAGAGCCTGGACCTCTTGATCTTCTGCTGTATTTCTCGATTTAATCTTGAACGTTGTGTGGTCAACGATCCTTCGAGAATTCCAGGCACCTTCTACTACGAACGTATGTGTGATTTTTTCATGTGTTTAGAAGCGACTGACTTAAGGCATATTTATAGGCTACAACTGGGACCTAGATGAGGATTAAAATTAGGTCTCCTGATGGGCTTAGGAGTCCTAGTTCGGCCTAAACACACTTCTTAAGTCCATCAATAATAACTCGATCCACTAAAGAGTTATTGAACTACCGTCCTAAATTCATATTAAATATATGCTCCTATTTATTATGTGCGTGTTTATCTCCCCGTGTTTAAGATGTCGAATGTTCGTTAATTAAATGAATTACTGACAATTCAATTAATTAACATTTAATTCCAAGGGTAGTACCACTCAACTTTATTATCATGCAGGATTAAATCCACCTGCAGGGTTTACATGATAATTCTTATGAGCTTCTCAAGGAGACATCATCCTCCTAAATAATTAGGACACAATTTCATTTTATAATCAATAGCACACCATATAAACAATATTGTATCCCAATTTATAGAGCTTATTGATTTAATGAATAAATCTCACTTACTAGTAAAATAAAAAAACATATATCGAATATACGTGCTCGTTATTACATAATGATTAAGAGGACATACATCCATAATAACAGAGGTCTTGTTCTATAATATATTCAGTATAAATCGAACAACCTTAATTAGTCATGCTTGATATATACAAAAAGTAGTAGTGTAATTTTATAATCAAGATAGACTAATAGGAAATTACACTACAACCATTCCGATAATTTGTCCAAAATCATCTTGGTTGTGAGCTACCATTTATAATCTATAAGGAACTGATAACATAATCTTCTGTGTGGCACCACACACCATGTTATTTATAATATACATTAATTGGACAATTGCAATAACATATATAACAAATATAAAATGCAAACATTTGACCATAAAAGATTCTCATATCAAAATAGATGTTCATACAAAAGTTAGGCTTATAGTATATATCCTAACAAGTGTTAGGTTATACTATTGTTGATGCGTATAATGCTTATATGTTCACCTTCGGGTACATGGACCACAAGATCACAATGATTAATATGGCTACAAGGGTTAGGTCACAAGGACCATAATGGGGTCTCAAGGCTCTAGCCACAAAGGCTAATAGACCACAAGAGTCGAATGTTGATAAATTATGCAGGGAAGTATATGGCATGTACAAATCAATTGGTATAACTTTTTACAGATCTTCCCACTGAGTTTTATGCTTATGCCTTACTTTAATATATTTTCAAACTAAAGAGATGGAGCGTAGGGCCGCGGTGCGGTCGAGGGTTCCCCCATATTGTTCTACGCTAAAGTTAATTGTTTTGCTTATGACATAAATATAAGTTAATTAAGATCATGAGATATACTCGATGACTTTCTTTTATGTAATCCAACGTTTCTTTTGTGGGCCCATTTTATTTTTAATTAACTAAGTTCACTTCCACTTTTAGTAATTACTTATTCATTTATATATGTTGGTCCCAAATGGTGTCCGAGGTTCAGAGGGGAGGTGAATGAACCTTGATTGTTTTTTGAAATTCTTTACAAACTTACTATTCTGCAAGTTACTTAAACTTGTAGCGCCAGTCAGCTACTGCTTACAGCACTAGTATGCAATGTTGCACGCTGTAACTTAGAGTTTTTGTATGCAGCGGAAAATATGTTTTTGGCATAAGACTTGTTTTCTCAAATATGCTCCTTTCAAAGATGTTTTATACTTATGACAGATAGAAAAATAGAATAAAGCACAGATATGAAAAGCAATAAAACACTTATAGTTTATAGTGGTTCGAAGATGGTGTAATCCTTCTACATCCACTCTACTGCTACCTCGAGCAGGAACTTTGTTAAGCAAGATTGAATTACAGGACACTCCTAACAATCTATCAACTCAACAAGCTAACACCTACTAGAACCCAGCGTACACACAGCAACTGCAAGTTTTAAAGGCAAACCCACACAGGATTTCATACTCCTACACAGGAAAATTGTCTATCACCTAGACAACTTATACAAACAGCAAAGATAAATCCTATCAACTGTTCGACATCTAAAACAAGCTAGCTACAAGGTTAATGAATATAAAAGGTTTCTTCAACTAGTGTAGTGAAGTGAGCTTTTGAATCCTTCGATAGATCTTTCAGCTTGAACTTATTCACTTCATTGAGGTCGAGTGACTGAAACTAAAGAAATGCTTGAGAGAATATAGCTTTGAATGCTTGAACTTTTTAGCATCAATGTTTCAGTAATGAACTTCAGGGTTACTCGTCCTCTATTTATACTTATAGAAAGATATCTATTGAAAGAGATATCTCTAATTTGAAAATAAGTGTACTTGATCAAAGGTATGACTTGCATTTAATGCGACTTGACTTCTCCTTTCAGAGCATTTAATGTGGTGGTTGCGGCTCGTAGCTTTCTGCAGTCTGCCAGTCCACATGTCGTCTTTGCATTGGCTCAATATCTGCAACTTTGATCTTCTTTGAAATGGCTCTAATTATACTTGTTTCGTTCTTCATTCCTCGTACTGCATTTATCCTTCCTCGGATTGCAGGATACTAATTATGTTTGTTATTAACGCGGTTGGTTGATTATTCAAAGATTTATAATCTTTGTGCTGTATCCTAAGCCTTCTTGTAGCTATTAGTTCTTTACAGTGCTGCTGTAACTTGACCTTCTTGTAGTATTACTTTATACAGTACTGCTGTATTTTTCAAGCATTCAAAGCTATATTCTCTCAAGCATTTCTACAGTTTCAGTCACTCGACCTAAGTGAAGTGAACAAGTTCAAGCTGAAAGATCTATCGAAAGATTCAAAAGCTCACTTCACTACACTAGTTGAAGAAACCTTTTATATTCTTTAACCTTGTAGCTGTGTGTTTAGCTTGTTTTAGATGTCGAACAGTTGATATGATTTATCTTTGCTGTCTGTATAAGTTGTCTAGGTGATAGACAATTTTCCTATGTGGGAGTATGAAATTCTGTGTGGGTTTGCCTTCAAAACTTGCAGTTGCTGTGTGTACGCTGGGTTCTAGTAGATGTTAGCTTGTTTAGGGTTTCCCCAAACAGTCTTTGATATACACGAACAGTCTACAGAACTAAAACCAGGCTTTGATACCACTCTGTCACGTCCTAAATTTTATAAGAGACTTGAAATACAACATCCCCAATAATAACAATAATTTTTTTTAATAAAAAAGACATATCACAAGCAACACCTCATCTATGCCAGAGCATAAGCCAATATCTTACACCAAACTGTCATCAGAGTTTCCCCAAACCAAACATATAGCAATGATTTTATATATATATAACCCAAAAGATTTAACAAAACCAACACAGTCAAAAGCAAAATAAGCCCAAGTTTTAGCCCCACAGGTCGTCGTCCATGTATACCATTCCAAAACATCATTGGAGCGCCAAAACATGCTAGCAAGATCCAAGAGCTCATCAAACGTTGTCATGCTCACCTACAATGCATAAACTAGGTGAGCTAAAGCTTAGTAAGAAGAAATTATGTATGCACTGTCATACACATGACTGTGAAGACATTAAGAATATCGTGAATGCATGACTTTGATATCTTTTACTATATTGGGCCCTTGACCCATCTACAGTACATCGGAAAGGAGCAAGCACAATAATCTCTGTACTTTACTTTGCTTTAAAGTCATATTTATGGCCCAATATCTTCGAACCATAACCACGGCTCGCATGCCATAGATACACTTTTACTTTTAAGCCATATCCATACCTCGCATGTCACCGGCCTCGATGTACTAGTAGTGGCCAACTTTTCTTTAACTTTGTTTCTTTATATGATTATGATGTGCGTACAGACTCAACATGTCTTCTATGCAGACACCTATCTATGCTCATGAATGATATGTACAAAATTCAATGCCCACGTATCATCTTTAATCACACATAAAAACTAATCACCAATATTAAGAAGCGTAAATTCACTATTATCATATAATGCAAGTAAACACATAAAATACTATGTTTATGCATTGTAGTTGCAAATGAATTTTTACTTACCTTGTCTCCAAAAATTGGTATCCTACACTCAAAAGATGAGACACTTCTCCTTATATATCTGATATACACGAAGTAAATTCCAACTCGTAAGTGAGTGTCTGCAAATTCGTATATTTTAATAAATATAAATAAATAAATCAAATTAATAAATCAAATTAAGTGAGTGATATACACGAAGTATATGTAAACTGCAATTAATTAGAATGATAAATATAAATAAATCAAATTAATAATGTTTTTTTTAACTCTAACATATTTTATCAATTTTATTAATTACCCCAATTGTCAGATATATAACACTTCAATCAATGACTTTAATAATAGAGAATAAATTACAAGAATCAATATTTTAATATTATAATTATATATATTTACTCAGGTTATTAAATTTACTAATCATCAAAACTTAGTTACTAATAACAATAACAGTAACTATACTTTTAATTAATAATTAATTTTCCATTAAATTGTGAATTATATTATTAAATTTTATTTTCCATAAATATAAATACGCACATGTATTTGAACTGATATAGGTAATCTCATATTACTAATTATACGAACTGATGTATGAAATCGCAAATTACTAATTATATCATAATCCATTACTCTTAAAACGTATATATTCGATTAAGAGATTAACTATTTATTAATTCATGAAATTGTTCCAACTATGAAGAACATAATCATAAATCTCTACTTTAATTATTCATATTAAAGTGTATGAAAAAAATACCTGAATTTCTCCACTTTCGTCACCTTATTCCCCCATTTATTTATTTATTGTTATATTTCTTACATATGAGTGCATTCTTATTAATATGATATACTCTCTTTCTATTTTGGTGTGAATTATGCACCACGTAGCATATGTAAATATGCCACTAATCCACTATTCCTCCTATCGATTTCTGTGCAATATAAAAGATTGCAACATTTTTATTTCTTTTTTTTATTATAATGTGACGGCTAAATTTTGTAAGTCCACCCACTTGCACTCATAACCACATATGCATATATATTAATATTAATCAATTAGACTACTTATATTTATATATATGTACACACGGCATTTCATAAATAAATATATGTATTTATATATAAAATTTTAGATTTATTTCTTTATAAAATTTAACTTAATTTATATTATCATTAATCAAATAATTTATATTGTACATTCGAAGATTACTCGAATCTTAATCAATTAATAGGGGTTTCTCAACACTAATCAAGTAAGAGAATAAAAATAATTTAATATTTGGAAGCAAAATATAATCATGCAAGGTCACAAGTAGCACATAAGCAATAAGAGATGCATACAATGCATAGAGTGTATTAGTCAATAAGTAATGAGGGGCTCGGGTCTCACATCCTTCCCTCCTTATAAAAATTTCATCCTCGAAATTTGATCTACCTGAAAAGTTCTGGATATTTAGACCTCATATCGTCCTCCCTTTCCCAAGTGGCCTCTTCTACCAACTGGTTTCTCCATAAGACCTTGACCAATGGTATTTCTTTATTTCTGAGTTGTTTCACTTCTCGATGTAAAATATCCACTAGCACCTCTTCATAACTCAAATCAGATCTTAACTCTATAGGTTCACTATTGAGGACATGAGATGGATTTGCAACATATTTTCTCAACACAGAAATATGAAACACATTATATACTTGAGACATCGATGTAGGCAAGTCAAGCCTGTAGGCAACCTCACCAATTCTTTCAACAATAACAAACGAGCCAATATATCTAGGACTGAGTTTTCCTTTCTTACCAAACCGCATCACGCCTTTCATTGGGGACACTTTCAAGAACACTTGATCTCCCCCAGAAAACTCTAACACCCTTCTTTTCTTATCTGCATAACTTTTCTGGCGATTTTGAGCCGTTCTCATTTTCTCTCGGATTTGTAATATAGCATCTGTCATCTCTCGAATCATATCTAGCCCCAACAGTTTTCGTTCTCCTACTTCATCCCAGTGTAATGGTGATCGACATCTTCTACCATACAATGCTTCATATGGAGTCATCCCGATAGTAGAATGATAACTGTTGTTATATGAAAATTCTATCAACGGTAAAAATTTACTATATTGACCATGAAAGTTTAACACACAAGCCCTGAGCATATCCTCTAAAGTTTGTATCATTCGTTCTGATTGCCCATCTGATTGTCGATGATATGCCGTACTAAATGATAGTTGTGTCCCTAGTGCTTTGTGTAGGCTCTTCCAAAAGGTAGATAGAAATCTCGAGTCCCTATCAGAAACGATAGACAATGGAACTCCATGAAGTCTAATGATCTCCTGTATATATAGTTGTGCATAGCGATCCATGGAATAAGTAGTACAAATAGGAAGAAAGTGGGCTGATTTAGTAAGTCGATCTACAATCACCCAGATAACATCGTGACCTTTAACTGTCTTTGGCAATCCTACCACAAAGTCCATAGTAATGTTTTCCCATTTCCATTCCGGAATTAGTAAAGGTTGCAAAGTTCCTGCGGGTCTCTGATGTTCTGTCTTTACCTGTTGACATGTTAAACACTGATCCACATACTGTGCTACATTTTTCTTCATACCTGGCCACCAATAATGCGATTTCAAATCTTGATACATTTTAGTAGCTCCTGGATGTACTGAATAAGGTGTCGAGTGTGCTTCTGTCATAACCTCTTCATGAATATTATCTACATTAGGCACACATAATCGACCCTTAAATCAAAAAACTCCTATACTTGATAGCTGATGTTGGTCTCAAGTGGTGTCCGAGGTTCAGAGGGGGGGTGAATGAACCTTGGTCGATTTTACAAATCTATGAAAAGCCTTTCTACTCTGCAAGTTGCTAGAACATACAGCATCAGATCATTACTGCTTACAGTACTAGGATGCAGTGCTGCACGCTGTAACTTAGAGGTTTATACGCAGCGGAAAAATATCGTTTAAAACATAAGGCTGATTTTCTCACTATGCTTCTGTCAAAAATGTTTAATGCTTATGAGATATATAAGATCAGAAGATAAAGACACAAATAAATAAAGCAATTAAACACGTATGGCTTATAGTTGTTCGAAGGTGGTGTAATCCTTCTACGTCCACTCTACTGCTCCTCGAGCAGGACTTTGTTAAGCAAGATTGAATTACATGACCCTCCTAACAATCTATCAACTTTACAAAGCAACCACCTACTGAAGTCCAGCGTACACACAACAACTGCAAACTTCAAAGGCTAACCCACAAAGGGTTCTACACTCCCACACAGGGAAATTGCCTAACTCTAGACAGCTTATACAAACAACAAGGATCTCTCCTATCAACAGTTCGACACCTCTAAAACAACCTAAGCACACAACAACAAGGTTAAAAGTATATAAAAAGGTTCTTCAACTGGTGCGGTAAAGTGAGCTTCTGAATCCGTTGATGGATCTTTCAGCACTGGGCTTGCTTCACTTCACAGAGGTTGAGTGACTGAAACTGATAGTAGGCTTGAATATTTGTATCTTGAAAGCTTGTGAGTTTTTACGCGAATGTTTCAGTAACCAGCTTCAGTGTATCTCTTCCTCTATTTATACTTGTAGGAGAAGATATCCGTTGAAGGAGACATCTCTCTTTTCAATTTGAAGTAGTCTGATCAAAGATATGGCTTGCATTTAATGCGACCTGACTTTCTCTTTTGGAGCATTTAATGCGGTAGTTGCGCCTCGCAGCTTACTGGAGCACGTCAGTCCACGTGGCATCTTCGTATTGGCTCTGTATCTGCAACTTTGATCTTGTCTTGAACGGCTCTATTTGTTCTTGCTTGAATCTTTGTTCCTCGTACTGCATTTATCCTTCCTAGGATTGCAGGATACATTATGTTGTAGTTGGCGCTGATTTACTTATCTGAACTGTAAGCTTTGCGCTGTATCCTAGGTCTTCGTACAGCTAATGTTTTCTTGCAGTGCTGTTGTAACTAAGTCCTGGTTGCAGTATCTTGAGTAGAGCTGCTGCATCTTTTTCTTGCAGCACTCCTGTACGTCATTCCTTCTTACTTAGCTGTAGTGACGTTCTGTCTTCGTACAGCGATGCTGTATCTGCCTTCTTACAGCGATGTTGTATCTACCTTCTTACAGCGATGCTGTATCTACCTTCTTGCAACAGCTTCCTTTTTGAAGGGCTTAGATACAGCTTTGTCCTTGTCAAACCTCCATCTTCCAATACTTAAGACTAGACTCAAACCTAGTCTATATATTCACTTAAACATTGTGAAAAATGGGGTACTTAAAACTTCCTATTACAAATGCGTTTTGTCTCATCAAAATCTAAACATTGAAACCCAATAATTTCTCCCTTTTTGATGATGACAAAACTTTTACATTATTTCGTTTATGAAGAAAGATTTTTACTTTACAGATTATCGTAAGATCAGGGTTACATGCTTGAACAGCTTTCATATGATAGATATAAACCCTGAATTCATCAGAGATATATCATGCTATTCATTTATTACTAAACATCAGGAAAACATAAACAACATGCATAAGTTCATAAGGATTAAACTTTGAACAGAAATGAATCTAAAATTTCTTTATTAACTGAAAGAAATTATACAAGGCATATATATATTACAGCAGGGATCTTAAAAGAGTATTTACATTACTGAAACAGGAACCTTTTTGTAGACAGTTCTTCAGGTCTTCTTTCAGCAAACCTTTCAAGGCCTTCTCTTCCTCTTGATCCCTTCCACCAGTCCCTGATGGACTCTTGATATGACTCTTCTAGCTTCTGCATAATTACAGGAATCTGAATCCACCTGAGCCAGAAGTCCTCATAATAGGGCACAATCTTGCCATGCTTCACTAGGTCGATATAGTATCTTTGAACTTCAAGTTCTCCTTCCTTAGCGAGCTGCTCATATCTCTTCAATGCTGTCTTGTAGGTATGATATCTGCTAAATTTACCTTTCCTGCATAGAGTTCTAAAGTTCCTGAGGTATTCTGATCGTTTGTACAACGTGATCGTCTCAAATGATGGATTCCTATCAGTAGGCAGTCTGATTTCCTTGAAGATGTCAAACCTCAAAGCCATATTTTCACCTTCAGGCCTCTGATCCATCAGAACAAAAACTTCAGTAGAGATATTTTCAGTGTCAAGGCGAGGGATCTCTTAAGAAGGGTATTGGTAGAAGTCGTTGGGAAAAATTCTCCTCTCACCAATTACTCCGAGTCTTTGAATCCAGACATATGGATCTTGTTCTTCTCTTTGGCGCCTCTAACTCTCAGACTCATCCCCACTCATCCTCTTTTTTGAGTCTTACTGCTGGCCTTCATACCTTCTCTTTGTATGATGATGAGAGGGAGGTGCTACATCTTTACTTGCAGCTCTGCTGGGTGCAGCGCTTACTGCTGATCTTCTTGCAGCACCAGCTCCACCAACTTCTCCATCATCATCTCTTCTCCATCGCTTGGAAGATGGGATGTCAGCCGCAGTAGATGATCCTGACCTCCTTCTCCTCCTGCTGAAAGATTGCTGGTCATCATCATCTTCTTCTTCTTTAGCTCCCCCTGAGCTCCTGTATCTATCTTCAACTCCTTCCCCCTTTTTGGCATCATCAAAGGCCGGAGGCTGAGCAGGGGCAGCTGGGACCACCTTGGAATGTGGTCTTTGGGTCGGTTTGGGGGCGGCCTCAGGAGCGTCAACATACCGAGGGAAAGCTCGAAACATGATGTCCCTCAATTCTCTAATAATTAGCTCCAGGTTCCCCAAACAGTCGTCCACACTTCTGGTTCACTGGGATTGATCAGATATGCGATCCAGAAGTGTTTCCAGGACGAGGGAGTGAGTATTCAGCCTTTCAGAGGCATTCTCAGTATGTCGCTTGCACAACCTTATCTCCTGGTGAGTCTGTCCAGCTTCAGCTTTCAGCCCTCCCTCCATCCTGACCCGTTCCATGTAAAGCCTATGGGAGTGATCATTCAACGTCCTCTTGATTATCCCAGGCAGGGCTTCAAGGTCTTTTCTGAAACCCGTCATGGTTTCAGTGTGGAATTGGGCAGCGACCCTGAGACTGTTGCGCATGGTAGACTCGTGCTCCTGGAGGGTGTGTACCAGATGTCGAACAGCGGCTTCAACTCGGTTGATCGATTCGTCAGGAGTTAGCCCTGAATTTCGTCTTGTTGAGGCAGCAGAGGATGCAACGAATGGTATTACAGCTTGAATAATCGAAGCTACATCCTGCCTTGGAACCTCAGCAGCAACCTCATTCTCATGATTGCTGGTTTGAGAACTTGTAGAACTTGAGGATGGGTGCTCTTCTTCTTCTGCCTCCTCTTCACCGGATGAGATTTCAACAGTGTCTGCTCCGCCAGATTTCGGCCCATGAACAACTATGTTGCACTCCTTCATCATCCTTGTGAAGTCAGCGTGAGTAACCTCAGCTTCTTCAGTAACCTCTGCTGCTGTAACCTTGGAAGGTTCTTTAGAACTTATAGCAGTTGCAGCGTCAACCTCCTCCTGAGATGTCTCTAACTGCACGGGGGTTACCTCAGCTATTTCTTCTGCCTCCTCTGTGGGTACTGTCTGAACAGCCTCCCCAGCAGAGGTCTTCTCACCCTCAGGAAGTGTTGTCAGAATAGCAGTCTCCCCTGAGGTCTTCTCCAAGGACCCCATCTCCTCGGCCTGTCCTGCAACTTGGACAGATTCCGCTGCAAGAATGGGTTCTTGCAGCTCTGGTTGGTTTCTTGCAGCGTCCACAGCATTCAGCGCTGTATGCTCTACTACTGTAAGAATCTCAGCTTCCACCCTGTTTGTCTCTTCAGTAGCTGCTTCTTGGGTGGTCGCCTGTTGTACTGCTGTCTCCGCCAGTACAGGGAGTCCAGCCTCGGTAACTTCCTCCGTGGTTGCATCATCGGCGTCTTCAGCAAGTTCAGAGATTACTCCCTGAATGATGGTTGACGGTTCCCTTTGTGAGTCTGCAGCAGCAGCATCCATGCGAACAGGGGAATCGTCATAGTCCAACAGTTGAGATTCTTCCTCCTCCAAAGGATCCAGCGAGACAATGTTGGAGAGGCCCTCAACTACTTGCTCGTATGCAGGGGAGTTCATATGGTGTGAACTTGAACTTCCTTCTCCCCGCATTCTCCTAGGAGTGTGCTGCATCCTTGTTTCCTTCACACTTTGTTGCAGAGCCTGTTGCAGCATAGCTTCCTCAGCTTGCTCCACTCCCAGGGTATTGATTTGCTCTCGGATAAAAACGACGTCATCGCCGCTTCTTACAGCCTCCGCAGCCGGGGTAAGGAAGACCTGCATATTCTCCAATGCTGCTCTCATCAGCAGCTCTGCAGAGTCGGATTCTGCAAGAGCTTTTCCCTTCCCTTTGTCCTTTGCTCCCTGAGCAGCACTGCTTTCACCAAGCTCCTGTACTCTTACTGCATACTCAGGTTGCAGGAGTGCCAGTATATCTTTTGATTTGGCCCACTCCAGGATAGCTTGCTCGACTGTCAGAAAATCCTTCAATTTCAACAGGATTTCCCCCTTAGCTAGCCGCATCTCTCTCCAAAGATTGTATTGCAGCTCCATATTTCTAGCTGCAGGGAGGGTAGGATCAAGCACTGAAGCTTTTGTTTGTAGACGAGCTTCTTCAGTTGGCTTGTCCCGAAGCTGATATGGCTCCTAAAGCAGATGTGACTCATCCCCAAGATTTTCTACCACCTCAGAAGGTGTAGAGAGTTGGAATCAAGAGCTCCTTCTTGATCCCGGTGCTGATGAGACTTATCCTCAACAGCAACTACAGCCAAGCTTGCTGTAGAGCGTTAGGAATCAGTAGCTGCAGCAGCCTTCTTCTTGCTGCGCGAGGCCCTTCTCACCAAGAGTGTATCGTTATCTGAAGAAGAGGATTCAGTTCCAGGTATAGCCTTCATTGAGCTCCACTTGATGACGGGAAGAGGGTCTTGAACGTCCTCTTCTTCTTCGTCTCTCCCGTTGCATACTGCTTTATCTTGCAGGGCCAGGGTAGCATTATTTTTATCTTTAATTTTCTTCCTTGCTGCCCCAGCTTCTACTGTCTTCGATTGGGTCTTATCCTTCTTCTTCTCCCCTAAATACTTTCTGATGGGGATGGGGGTCGATGCTGCAAGTTAAAGACCAAGATTGCAGAGCAGAAAACAAATGGTGATACTGTAGCTTCGAAGCTCCGTTATCTTCTCTGCTTCCTCCCACAGCCTCTTCATGATGAACCTCACCCAGTTCACCTTCTCTCTAGCCATGATAGCAGACATGATCCAGAATCGGAGATCTATGCACTTGTCATAACTCCCTGTTCGACCTTCAATGGAGTATGCACAGATATCATGAAGCAGTTCAAACTCCGGCTTGAAGAGCTTCTTTGGGGCGTTTCTCTTGATTTCAGCCCCTGCATCCCTTGCTCGAAAGAGATCCCACATCTCTTGAGCAGATGTCTCCCCATAGTTCAACAACTGACTGGGGGTCAAACCTCCAGCGGAAATGCTAAAAGTGGTAGCGATGTCTCTAACGGTTTGAGACCGCTCTTCCTCGCCTGCATCCATCCGGAACAGGATGCAGTTCCTCTCCTTTGTTTGTCTGGCGTAGGAGTAAAACCTCTGTACTGACTCCATAGAGAAGCCAGCGTAAACAGTGGTCAGCAGCCCTAAGACTTGGGTTCGCTGAAGAGTATCGAAGATTCTTCTGACGAGGGCATTATCATACAGTCCGGAAGCATAACCATGCTCCTGATTGATCAAGCGTCCTTCCAAGATGATGGTTTTCCTGGCTGACATGGATTTCTTAGAGAGAAAAGTTGAAGAACTTTGAAGATTTGAACTTAGGAAAATTCTCGCAAAAAGAAACTTCTCTCTTTGGGTGATGGTGAATAATGATTTCGAAAAGCACGGTTATGGGGGTTATGGCGGATCTCAAGGAACGTGAAGTAAGATCGACAGATGAGATAAATTAAAGAGAATTGATCTTACGATCCAGGAAAAAACGGAGATGTCAAATTGTCGCTAATTATTACAAGGTGCGTGGGCTACTGAGCGTAACCTTTCCACTTCTGACACGCGCAGACTTTGCATTTAATGCTGAAAGACATGCCCTTTGCCGCCTAAATAAATATCTTTTTAAGGTTGCAGCATTCTTGGTATGAGGTTGCAGAGTAATCAATACTCTTTTGAAATAAATGTTGTAACCTGGTGCTGTATTTCAGATTTCTGCTGTACTGTAAGAATATATAATGCAGCGCTGTTTGAACCCAGCACTGTAAGAAAGCGTAACTTACAGTACTATATTTACTCCTTCTCGCAAGCATGTATATGTTCCCCCTTGATCTTTGCACTTTCATTTTCTCCTCATAACTTAAGAATTCCCAGCTCGTTTCTAAGCATAGAAAACCTCGATTCACTCAAAGGCTTAGTGAATATATCTGCAAGCTGGAGATCCGTATGAACTTTCTCAAGCACAATATCCTTATTTTCTATGTGATCTCTTATAAAATGATGACGTATGTCAATGTGCTTCGTTCTTGAGTGAAAAATAGGATTATGGGTAATTGCAATAGCGCTTGTATTATCACAGAGAATTGGGGTTTTTTTTTCTTGAATTCCATAATCTCTAAGTTGTTACACCATTCTCCATGCCAAATTTCTTGATAAGCTCCTTCGTATACTTGACTTGACTGATGAAGGTTCCTGTAGACAGTTGTTTTACTTGCAGCCCGAGAAAGAAACTTAATTCTCCCATCGTACTCATCTCAAACTTTGACTGCATCAGGTTGGAGAACTTCTCATATAGCTCTTTGTTGGTGGATCCGAAGATGATGTCGTCCACATATATCTGTACTAACAGCACACTTTCTCCATCCTGTATTCTAAACAGCGTATTGTCGATTGTTCCTTTCTGGAAACCATTCTCTAGCAGATAGAGAGATAAGGTGTCATACCAAGCTCTCGGTGCTTGTTTAAGTCCATACAGGGCCTTATGTAACCGAAACACCTTCTCTTCTACTTGATCTTTGAAGCCTGGAGGTTGTTCAACATAAACTTCCTCTGTAAGAAGACCATTCAAGAATGCACTCTTAACGTCCATTTGATAGACATTGAAATTCATGTGAGCTGCATAAGCCAGAAAAATCCTTATTGCTTCCAATCTTACTACTGGAGCAAAGGTCTCATCAAAATCAATTCCTTCTTCCTGGTAATATCCTTTGGCAACTAATCTTGCTTTGTTCCTTACGACGAGTCCAGATTCGTCTAATTTGTTCTTGAAAACCCACTTTGTTCCTATTACTCCTTGATGAGTTGGTCTTGCAACTGTCTTCCATACTTGGTTTCTTTCAAAACCATTCAACTCTTCTTACATGGCCTGTACCCAGTGCCTCTTCAACATTCTTAGGCTCTGTCTGAGATATGAAGCATGCAAACATTGCTTCATGAGGAATGGATGTTCTTGTTCTTACGCTAATGGATGGATCTCCTATGATAAGATCTCTTGGATGATTTCTTAGCCATGTTCTATCAGGCTCAATGATGTGTTCTGGTCTAGGTTGCTCCTCTTGTTCCTGTAATGCAGGAGGTTCTGCTGCTGTAAGAATATCTGCTGCATCCAAAGTTGTAGTTTCCTCTTCTTTGTCTTCTTCTGTAGGCAGAACTCCTTCTACATATGGAACAACATTCTCTTTCCTTGGAGCTATCTCTTCAGGTGGCTCTTCTAACTTCTTGGTGTCACAGTGTGGTTCATCAAACACCACATGAATAGATTCTTCAACCACCAAGGTTCTCTTGTTAAATACCCTGAAGGCTCTACTTACAGCAGAGTATCCTAGAAATACTCCTTCATCTGACTTTGCATCAAAAGTCTTCAGATGTTCCTTTCCATTGTTGAGAATATAACACCTGCATCCAAAGATATCCAGATAAGAGATATTTGGAGTATATCCATTCCAGATTTCATAAGGAGTTTTATCTAGATCCTTGATGATTAGACATCTGCTCTGTGTGTAGCAAGCAGTGTTAGTTGCTTCAGCCCAAAATCTCTTGGGTACTTCTGCTTCAGCTATCATTGTCCTTGCTGCTTCCTTGAGGGTTATATTTCTCCTTTCAGCTACACCGTTCTGTTGAGGTGTTCTTGCAGCAAAGTATTCATGTCGAATACCATTATCTGAACAGAATTTCTCAATGAATTTGTTTGTGAACTCAGCTCCTCTGTCTGATTTAATCTTCACGATACTCAAGCTCTTTTCATTTTGGATTTTCTTCATGAGATCAGGTAGCTTGTCTTGAGTTTCAGACTTCTTTGCAAGGAAGATTGTCCATGTATATCTGGAGTAATCATCTACAACTACAAGAGAATACTTCTTCCCGCTCAAGCTTACTGGTTCTACTGGTCCAAAAAGGTCCATGTGTAGAAGATCTAAGATCCTGTGAGATGACTTTTGAGACTTGTCTTTGAATGAGCTCTTAACTTGCTTTCCTTTCTAACAAGCTCCACAGATATTCTCCTTCTTGTATGCTACATCTGGCAGTCCTCTTACAAGGTCTTTTCTTGCTAGCTTGTTGATAGTCTTTAAGTTCAGATGGCTTAATCTCTTGTGTCATAGCCAGCTCAGCTCTGGTGGACTCTTCATAATGAAGCATGTTGGTTGAATAGAGGAGTTCCAATCAGCTAGATAGATGTTTCCTCTTCTTGTTCCTGTAAGCTTGACTTCATTTGAGGTGTTATTCTTGATTAAGCATTTGTTGAGGTTGAATTCCACTATGTATCCTTTGTCACAAAATTGACTGATGCTCAAAAGGTTGTATCTGAGTCCTTTTACATAGGATACATCCTTGATCTTTATGTTTTCTTTGACTAGGCATCCACTTCCTTTTGTGCTTCCTTTGGAATCATCTCCAAAGATGACTTTTGGTCCTTTGCATTCTTAGAAGTCTTTTAGAGAATCTTTACTACTTGTCATGTGCCTCGAGCAGCCGCTGTCTATGTACCATTCATCACTGCTGCAACTTGGCACTGAAACCTGTAACAAATTCAAACAGATTTAGGTACCCATATCTGTACGGTTCATTTAGGGTTAGTTGCTTTAGGAACCCAAACTTTCTTAACAGTCACTGTTTTGCTGTAAGATTTGTTGGTTCTCTGAGTATATGCAGTTCTGCTTTTGAACTGCCTGTTAAAGGTGTGTGCAGAGCTAACGTATATGTCACCAACACTTTTGTAGTGTGGTCTTCCACCATACTTCTCTTGAGTATATCCTCTGTGAGGTTTAGACATGTAAGTCTCAGCATAGGTGCGAAAGTTTCTTCTGTGCTGCAACTTAGTGGGTTGTTGCATCCTCTCACTGCATATAGCAGATGGCTTCTGCTGCAGCCAGTTTTTAGATGCAGGCTTACTTCCTGTAGTTGAGCATTGGGGTTTCTTCCCCTTATCCATCATTGCTGTTTTGTTCAAGATCTTCATAGAGTTACATAGTAATTCTTTCTCCCTTGTGGTTTCAGCTTGAACAAAATTTACAGCTTTGGATGTATTTGCTGTATTCTGAGAGATGTGATTGTTGTAACGTATGCCCGATTTTTCAAAAGGACTTCTATTTTGATTTATGCAATCCTTTGCATCCTTTGATGATTTGCTGAACTTGCTTATCGTGGACTGCAAGCTTTCCTTCTCAGCTTCTAGCTTAGTGACCAGCAGATCTAATCTAGAGACTTCCTTTTGCAGCTTCCTGCACCTTGAGCTATTAGGCTCACATGCAGCCAGCATTTTGGCAATGTCAATGTTTTTGCTCTTCAGGATCTCATTGTCGATTCTTAGGTTCTCATTTTCAACATTTAGATCCTCATGAATTGAGTTGATCTGCTCAAAGTCACTCATGATCTTTTTTAAGGAGTGGATCATGTTCAGCTCCTCACTTTCAGGTACGGACAACGGTTGATAGATTACCTCATTTTCTTCGCTGTCCTCGTAGTCTTTAGCCATCAGGCATATCAGCACTTTTTCATCAGAGGATGAGGTTTCGGTGTCGCTGTCAGATGATTTTGAAGCTTTCAGTACTTCCTTTGGAACTACTGCATCCTTGGTCTTCTCCATCTCTCCTATGAGAGCTCGAAGCTTGTGTCTTTCCTCTCTTCTTTTATCTCTCCTCTGCTCTCTCTCTCCTTCAAGATACTTGTGCACTGTTGGGTATGGACAGTTTCTCGCATAGTGTCCTGGTTTCCTGCAGTTATAACACAAGTCAACATTGCTTGTGTTTGGTTGTGGAGAAGAGGATACCTGAGGAGGTGGATGACTTTTCTGAAGTCATTCCTCTTGTTGAGGTTGGTGTTGCTGCTGTTGTTGCTGTTGCTCTTCACAAATCTTCTAAACTTCTTTAGAAGCAGAGCCATATCCTCTTCAGCAACTTCTGTTATAACCTCAGTCTGCTTACTGTAACTAGCGGTTGCTGTATCCTTGGAGCCTCTGGCAGTTAGTGCTGTAACTTTGGAGCTTGATTCTTCGGACTCCTTTCTCCGTCTATTGATGCCATATTCGAACGCTTTGAGGTCGAAGAATAGGTCGAATGTACTCATGGATTTCAGGTCCATAGACACTCTCATGGCAGTGGTCTTGCTATCCCACTCCGCGGGTAGGGCTCTCAACACCTTCATGTTTTTCTTCTTATAAGTGTAGTGTTTGCCCAGAGCTTTTAGTTCGTTCACTATTGATGTGAATCTCAAGTCTAGTTGCTCAAGAGTTTCTTCATTCTTCATTTCAAAGAACTCGAATAATTGGGTAGCGTTGGAGATCTTATTATCTTTAGTGAGCTCAGTCCCCTCACATATTTGCTCCAACTTTTCCCATATTTCTTTGGATGTTCTGCAAATCTTAACTTTGCTGAACGTGTCTTTATCCAAAGTGATAAACAGAGCATTCTTTGCCACATTATCTTGGTTGGCTCTTTTCCTGTCTTCATTTCCCCACTCTTGACGTGGTTTGGGCAGGAAGTTCGGTGGTGGCTGCTCTCCTTCTGCTTGGTCTCTTCCAAACATTGGATTCACCTTTGTAGGTATTATCGGTCCTTCAATGATGACCGTCCACATTTCATCATTCATTGCTGAAAGATGTGTCTGCATTCTTATCTTCCAATCATCATATTCCTCTATGGAAAACATAGGTAACTTGTGATTAGAGGAATCCATGATATGCTGTAAGAATGAGTTTTAGATGCAGAGAAAACAGCGAGTCTAAGGTGGATTTGGATAGGTGACCAGATAAGTTGGCTTTTAACCCAACTCGCTTTGATACCACTTGTTGGTCTCAAGTGGTGTCCGAGGTTCAGAGAGGGGGTGAATGAACCATGGTCGATTTTGTAAATCTATGAAAAATATTTCTACTCTGCAAGTTACTTGAACTTGCAGCGTCAGATCGTTATTGCTTACAGCACTAGGATGCAGTGTTGCACACTATAACTTAGAGGTTTATACGCAGCGGAAAAATATCGTTTAAAACACAAGGTTGATATTCTCAATATGCTTCTTTCAAAAATGTTTAATGCTTATAAGATATACAAGATCAGAAGATAAAGGCACAAATAAATAAAACAATTAAACATGTATGGGTTATAGTGGTTCAAAGGTGGTGTAATCCTTCTACGTCCACTCTACTGCTCCTCGAGCAGGACTTTGTTAAGCAAGATTGAATTACATGACCCTTCTAACAATCTATCAACTTTACAAAGCAACCACCTACTGAAGTCCAGCGTACACACAACAACTGCAAACTTCAAAGGCTAACCCACACAGGATTCTATACTCCCACACAGGAAAATTGCCAAACTCTAGACAGCTTATACAAACAACAAGGATCTCTCCTATCAACAGTTCGACACCTCTAAAACAACCTAAGCACACAACAACAAGGTTAAAAGTATATAAAAAGGTTCTTCAACTGGTGCGGTGAAGTGAGCTTCTGAATCCGTTGATGGATCTTTCAGCACTGGGCTTGCTTCACTTCACAGAGGTTGAGTGACTGAAACTGATAGTAGGCTTGAATATTTGTATCTTGAAAGCTTGTGAGTTTTTGTGCGAATGTTTCAATAACCAGCTTCAGTGTATTCTTCCTCTATTTATACTTGTAGGAGAAGATATCCGTTGAAGGAGACATCTCTCTTTTCAATTTGAAGTAGTCTGATCAAAGATATGGCTCGCATTTAATGCGACCTGGCTTTCTCTTTTGGAGCATTTAATGCGGCAGTTGCGCCTCGCAGCTTACTGGAGCGCGTCAGTCCACGTGGCATCTTCGTATTGGCTCCGTATCTGCAACTTTGATCTTGTCTTGAACGGCTCTATTTGTTCTTGCTTGAATCTTTGTTCCTCGTACTGCATTTATCCTTCATAGGATTGCAGGATACATTATGTTGTAGTTGGCGCTAATTAACTTCTGTGAACTGTAAGCTTTGCGCTGTATCCTAGGTCTTCGTGCAGCTAATGTTTTCTTGCAGTGCTGCTGTAACTAAGACCTAGTTGTAGTATCTTGAGTAGAGGTGCTGCATCTTTTTCTTGCAGTACTCCTGTACGTCATTCCTTCTTACTTAGCTGTAGTGATGTTCTGTCTTCTTACAGCGATACTGTATCTGCCTTCTTGCAGCGATGCTGTATCTACCTTCTTGCAGCAGCTTCCTTTCTTAAGGGCTTAGATGCAGCTTTGTCCTTGTCAAACCTCCATCTTCCACCACTTAAGACTAGACTCAAACCTAGTCTATATATTCACTTAAACACTGTGAAAAATGGGGTACTTAAAACTTCCTATTACAAATGCATTTTATCTCATCAAAATCTAAATATTGAAATCCCAACAGCTGAAAATCAGACAATGCTCCTAAAGTGATGTTTTTCTCTATATCAGCTAAGTATTTTTTAGTCTTTTGTCCTTGTTGGATCCTATCAATTAAAGTGGGTCGAAGAGTCAAAGCTGCCAGTTTAACCTCCACCAATCCCTGCCGAACAATTTCAATGTTCAATTTCTGCAGATCTACTAGTATTTGCTTCTGCATCGAATTCATAGCTGCCACAGTTTGCGTAGATTTTCTACTCAGTGCATCCGCAACAACATTAGCTTTACCAGGATGATAATTGATGACACAATCATAATCCTTCACCAATTCTAACCATCTTCTTTGCCTCATATTTAACTCTTTTTGGGTGAAAAAAATACTTCAAACTTTAGTGATCAGTGTAGATTTCACATCGCTCTCCATAAAGATAATGTCTCCAGATTTTTAGTGCAAACACAACTGCAGCCAACTCTAAATCATGAGTAGGGTAATTCTTTTTATACTCTTTCAGCTGTCTTGATGCATACCCAATTACCTTACCATCCTGCATTAGTATACAACCTAGCCCATTTTTTGAAGCATCACTATAGACTATAAAACCTCCAGTATTCGATGGAATAGAGAGAATGAGTGCTGATGTTAATCGCTTCTTAAGTTCCTGAAAACTCTTTTCACAAGCCTCCGTCCATTTTAAGGCCACAGTCTGTCTTGTCAACAGTGTTAATGGAGAAGCAATCTTTGAGAACCCTTCTACAAATCTACGGTAGTACCCTGCTAAACCAAGAAAACTTCATACCTCTGTTGGACTTGTAGATTGTGGCCAATTGATAATTGCTTCAACTTTACTTGGATGTACTGAAATTCCTGCTCCTGATACAACGTAGCCAAGAAACACCACTTGGTCCAACCAAAACTCACATTTCTTAAATTTAGCATACAATTGTTTCTTCTTTAAAACTTCTAACACTTCCCTCAAATGCATTGAATGCTCTTCTTTAGTCTTGGAGTAAATAAGGATATCATCAATAAAAATGATGACAAACTTATCCAGGAAGTCGCTGAATATCCGATTCATTAAATCCATAAATGCTGCTGGAGCATTTGTCAAACCAAAAGGCATCACCAAAAACTCATAGTGTCCATATCTCGTGCTAAAAGCTTTCTTGGCTATATCTTCTTCTTTTATTTTCAGCTGGTGGTACCCTGACCGTAAATCAATTTTTGAAAATATAGCTGATCCTTGAAGCTGGTCGAACAAGTCACCTATTCTTGGTAAAGGATACTTATTTTTGATAGTAACTTTGTTCAAGTCTCTGTAATCTATACACATCCTCATTGTACCATCCTTCTTACGAACAAATAAAACTAGTGCACTCCATGGTGAAAAACTCGATTTAATAAAACCTTTATCAAGTAACTCTGTAATTGTGTCTTCAGTTCCTTTAGCTCAGATGACGTCATTCGATAAGATGATTTTGATATCGGAGCAGTCCCTGGGTACACCTCAATCACAAATTCTATTTCTCGGTCTGGTGGCAAACCTAGAAGATCGTTTGAAAATACCTCAGGATAATCTCGAACTATAGGTACTTCATTAACAGTCAAACAATGTTGCTCTTTAAGGTTCATAATACTAATTAAATAACCTTCACAACCAAGATCCAATAACCGTTGTGCTCTCACTGCCGATATTACTAGAAATCTATAATTCCTCTTAATCCCAACAAAGACAAATGGCTCATCCCTAGGAGGTTGAAATGTAATTATTCTTTTCTGACAATCTATACAAGTACAATATTTTGCTAACCAATCAATGCCCAAGATCACATCATAGTTACACATATCCAACACAATTAGATCAACATGGAGTCCTCTGCCTTCAATATGGATAGTGCAAGCTCGTAAAAGCTGATTGGTTTGTTTTGACTTTCTAGAAGGAATCATAACATTGTAATTATTTTCTACTATATCAGGTTTTCTACCCAACCTCCTAACATACCCAGTGGATGCAAAAGAATGTGTAGCTCCAAACTCAAATAATACAAATGCAAAAGTACTACAGATAAGAATTTTACCTGTTACGACTGATGGATTTACCTCTGCATCCTTTTTAGTCATAGTAAAAACCCTTGCAGGTACTCTTCCTGGGACTACCGTTTTCGCTCTGTTTGGACATACAATGGAAATATGTCCTGGTTGACCATAAGTATAGCAAACAGGGCTACCTAGACGACACACTCCGCTATGTGGTCTCCCACATTTAGAGCAAATATTTGGTGGCACCGGTGCTCCTCCCTATTTAGGTCTCATCCTCTTATTCGAGTCACCTTGTTCTTGACCCTGTTTAGGCTGAAAATTTGGTCTCGGACCCTGGAATTGGGCTGGCCTTTCAATTTCATTTCCCATCCAGCGTTGTCCCTGTCTTTGGGTGAACTGACGTCGAGCTTCTTGTGCTTGCCGTTTTCTTTGTTCAGCTTGCTCAGCCACTAGTGCTCGCTCAGCAACTTACGAAAAAGTAACTTTGGATGTACCAACCATACAAACATCTCTATAAAGTTCGGGTCGCAGCTCCTCGACAAATCTTTCATCCTTCAATACTTCAGTTCGAACCATGTGCTCAGCAAACATAGACAACTGTTCAAATTTAGCAATATAGTCTGCAACTGTCATACCTCCCTGCCTCAATTGTATAAACTCATTCATTTTCATTGCACGAACTGGAGCTGTAAAGTATTTATTTCTAAAAAGTTCTTTAAACCGATCCCAAGTCATAGTTTCCACGTTCTCGATGACTTTCACTGTATCCCACCAATACCCTGCACTTCCCTTTAACATGAATGAAGCACACAACACCTTTTCTTCATTCGTCACTCTACTGCAGTTTCGAATGTTGGTGGGTTAAGTTTTCTAAATCTTTCCCCAATCGCCTCTACTGGTTCTGTTCTTGTTTGTAACCGATTTCCATCTCTAGTTTGTTCACTCATATCTCTCTGTTGGATAAGCTGTTGGATCTGTTGGGATTGTTGTTCAACCAGTCCCGTTAATCTTTCAATAAGAGCATCACGACTAGTGTTTGCAACCGGAATATTATGTTCCTCGCCCCCAGTACCTCCACTAGACTCACCTCTAGTCCTCACCATGGCTATATCACTGACTGTATGCAATAATATGGCACAGACCAATAAAATACATGAAATAACACAAAACATATATAAATAAAGCTTACCGACATGATTTGGGTCCATCAGTTTTGAACTCATATACACGAATAGTCTACAGAACTAAAACCAGACTTTGATACCACTCTGTCACTTCCTAAATTTTATGAGAGACTTGAAATACAACACCCCAAAAAATAACAATATTTTTTTTAATAAAAACGACATATCACAAGCAACACCTCATCTATACCAGAGCATAAACCAATATCTTACACCAAACTGTCATCAGAGTTTCCCCAAACCAAACATATAACAACGATTTTATATATATATATCCCAAAAAATTTAACAAAACCAACACAGTCAAAAGCAAAATAAGCCCAAGTTTTAGCCCCGCAGGTCGTCATCAATGTATACCGTTCCAAAACATCGTTGGAGCGCCAAAACATGCTAGCAAGATCCAAGAGCTCATCAAACGTTGTCATGCTCACCTACAATGCATAAACTAGGTGAGCTAAAGCTCAGTAAGCAGAAATTATGCATGTACTGTCATACACATGACTGTGAAGACTTTAAAAATATTGTGAATGCATGGCTTTGATATCTTTTACTATATTGGGCCCTTGACCCATCTACAGTACATTGGAAAGGAGCTAGCTCAATAATCTCTGTACTTTACTTTACTTTGCTTTAAAGTCATGTTTATGGCCCAATATCTTCGAACCATGACCACGGCTCGCATGCCATAGGCACACTTTTACTTTTAAGCCATATACATATCTCGCATGTCACCGGCCTCAATGTACTAGTAGTGGCCAACTTTGCTTTAACTTTGTTTCTTTGTATGATTATGATGTGCATACAGACTCAACATGTCTTCTATGCAGACACCTGTCTATGCTCATGAATGATATGTACAAAATTCAATACCCATGTATCATCTTTAATCACACATAAAAACTAATCACCAATATGAAGAAGCGCAAATTCACTATTATCATATAATGCAAGTAAACACATAAAATACTATGTTTATGCATTGTAGTTGCAAATGAATTTCTACTTACCTTGTCTCCAAAAATTGGTATCCTACACTCAAAAGATGAGACACGTCTCCTTATATATCTGATATACACGAAGTAAATTCCAACTCGAAAGTGAGTGTCTGCAAATTCCTTTTTTTTTCATGTAAACTGCAATTAATTAGAATGATAAATATAAATAAATCAAATTAATAACCTTTTTTTTTAACTCCAACATATTTTATCAATTTGATTAATTACCCCAATTGTCAGATATAACACTTCAATCAATGACTTTGATAACAGAGAATAAATTACACCCACTAAGAATCAGAATTTTAATATTATAATTATATATAATTACTTAGGTTATTGAATTTACTAATCATCAAAACTTAGTTACTAATAACAAAAACAATAACTATACTTTTAATTAATAATTAATTTTTCATTAAATTGTAAATTCTATTATTAAATTTTATTTTCCATAAATATAAATACGCACATATATTTGAATTGATATAGGTAATCTCATATTACTAATTATACGAACTGATGTATGAAATCGCAAAGTACTAATTATATCATAATCCATTACTCTTAAAACGTATATATTCGATTAAGAGATTAACTATTTATTAATTCATGAAATTATTCCAACTATGAAGAACATAATCATAAATCTCTGCCTTAATTATTCATATTAAAGTGTATGAAAAGAATACCTGAATTTCTCCACTTTCATCACCTTATTCCCCCATTTATTTATTTATTGTTATATTTCTTACATATGAGTGCATTCTTATTAATATGATATACTCTCTTTCTATTTTGGTATAAATTATGCATCACGTAGCATATATATGTAAATATGCTACTAATCCACTATTCCTTGTATCGATTCCTGTGCAATATAAAAGATTGCAACATTTTTATTTATTTATTTTTATTATTATAATGTGACGGCTAAATTATTATAAAATTTTAGATTTATTTTCTTTATAAAATTTAACTTAATATATATTATCATTAATCAAATAATTTATATTATACATTCGAAGATTACTCGAGTCTTAATCAATTATAATATGGGTTTCTCAACACTAATCAAGTAAGAGAATAAAAATAATTTAATATTTGGAAGCAAAATATAATCATGCAAGGTCACAAGTAGCACATAAGCAATAAGAGATGCATACAATGCATGGAGTGTATTAGTCAATAAGTAATGAGGGGCTCGGGTCTCACAGTGTAGAAGAATTATCTCACCGTATACCATCCAAATTAAGTGATAGAAATTAAGAAATCTAATTCTTCTTTCGAAGTCAATTTAGAAGAATTATCTCACTGTAGTTCTATTCAGCACGTCAAATGCGCTAGTATAATCTCTTGGACAAGACAAACAAATTCGAGCCTTATACTTCAACTTCTACCAATGAATTATTCAATTTCATCTAAGTTGTGAAGTTTACTATACTTATTACAAGGAATTGATAATATAATCTTTTGTGATCTTTTACACACCACATTGTCTACAATGTAAAGTATATTGAAGAGTTATGCATTTAAATAAATAACATTCATAATATTTTATGCAAATAGTGAAAAAGGATTTATTCTCACAAAATGTAAGACTCAGTTTATATATAAAGTAGTACAAAAAATATATTTTTTAAGTATATTCCTAACAGACGGTAACGAGAAATATTTAGACTGTGAATAGAATCACCCCGTTGAGAATTGGTGTTAAAGAAGCATTTCAAATTAGAGGACACTCTTGGATGGGTCTGTTGAAGATTATGGGCCTACAAATGGGAAGCCCATTGAACATTAGTTCCAGTTCTGCACCTGGGTTGTCAGATTTTAATTTAAGTTTTTAATTAGGGTAAGGATAATTGTAAAAGGATAAATGCTGCTGAAAAGTCAGAAGGAGGATATTGAACTAAAACTATAAATTGATGAATATTGTATATCAATACAAGTGATTGCTAAACTAAAATAGCACTCCCAGAAGATAAATAAATCTCTGTAACATTTGTTGTTCAAACAGTCACACACTCGTCACTGATCATATATAAAAAGAAAGAAAGACAGAAACAAGATATCTATGAAGAAGAAAAAAGATGAATAGTGATTGGTAGGGCTAGAGATTGGTTGCCTTGCCACATTTGATAGCATTAGTTGGAATATCGTACTCAGTAAAGGGGCTAGTTTCGTCATTCCACACACTAACATAGAGTTCCTGTCCCAGATATCGTCTCGCCCAATTCGCAGACCTCAAATTCCACATTCCCTTGTTGTCTAATGACACGAGAATTGCACTCCAAGAATATGGATAAACCTATATATTAATTAATTTCAAAACTCATTATCGACTTGATTGATATTTGTTGACGTCAAAATTTGTACGGAACAAATTGAGAAATTCATTGTATTAGAAATATATTTCTCTTGCAAAATATTAATAAAATCGCCCTAGTTGGATGTTCTTTATTCATTTTATTCGTTTTATTTTGTTCAATTGGCATCTATTTTTATTGGTGTTTGACTCATTTTTTTCTATACAAGTTTTGACGTGAACAATATGTAAATGAGGCATTACCTGAACTGTGTGTCTAGTGGTGGCATCATTGTAGTTGTAGAAACGATCCCTCAGAGTACTATTCCACTTCCCACTACCAAACCTGATACAATACAGTAAAAATATTTAAAAACAAGCATAATTAATTACCATATATATTAATTCTTGTAAAATTAGTAGGTACTAATTAACAATGTGGTGATCATGTTCTTACCCAACAGTCCAGAAATCATAGCCATCCAGATGCCAAGATTGAACGCTGGATTCAGTGTTTTGGAATACGATTTCAACGAAATCATGCAAAAAGAAACCTAGCAACCCAGTACCAAGAACTGCAGGAGTAGCAGGAGGGGTATCCTTGGTTGAGTTTAAGGTAAAAACACCTGAAATGTTGTAGTAATCAGCTAGCTTTAATGGAGTATCTGGATTTACATAAGACACACTGTTAACAGCATATCTCAGCTTCCCATCTATTATTTGTGCAGTGTTTTCCAGCACTATTGTCCTCGTAACAGGTATAGTCCCATAGTGATACGATCCCTGTGGATTAGGCCTCGCAGCATTGGCCGTTAGATTCCATCTGAACCAAAAAACCGAACATGAAAAATACGCTCGTTCCAAATCGGATGAGAATATTTGTAACTAACTAAACTACCTTATAGTTCTGGCTTGTTTCATAGACCAGTGAAAGAATAAAGCTGGTGGAGGTGGCATTGGCCCAGAGAGTGCAGCTTTGGAGCCCTCATAACGGAGAATGGCGGTTGATGTTCGTATTGGCTTAATAAAACGAGTGGTGGCGATGATCAAATAGTCTTTAGGATCTCCGGTGGCATTTAGGGTGACCAAGAAAGAGCTGGATTGGCCAACATGAATGTCGAATGACTCGTATGCTGCTTGCATTGTGTGAGATCCTTCGCATTCCACTAAGAGAAGATCATGGCCCTGGATTCTCAAGTTTATCGAAGTAGTTATTCCTACATTCGACACTCTCAACAGATACATTTTTCCTGAATCATGTCATTCAAATCAGGATGTCAAAAATGTTATATATCACTGGTTCTGGTTCGTTTAAGAATGTGACGAATATCCATACCAGGGAAACCATCAAAAGAGATGGAATTGGGTTTCCCATTGATGAGAATAGCATCAGGTTGTGGTAGATTGTTCCCTGAGTCAAGAATTTCTTGCAATTCCTACGAATATTAATTATTAGTCTTGTTGATCCAAATACTAAACAAAAAAAAGAGATATATAATTTCAATTTTGGTTTTATAATAAAGATATCTTAATTTTTTTGACAATCAAATACCCGTTTTTTAATTTCGGTCTGAATTTTCAAAAATGCTGATGTGATTGCCAGAAAATCCGACGTGGTGGTCAAATTCCGGCAGCCATGTAAGATTTTTTTAAATTTTGACAAAAAATGAATGAAATTGGAAAAAATTAAATCATAGAGGACTAAAATTTGAAAACAAATAATTGATTGTCAAAAAATGAAAAATGTCTTTACATATTTGACCAAAATTGAAATGAAACTCAACAAGAAAAAAAAAAGAGGGACATTAATAAAGCTGGGATGAACCTTGTGATCTTTCTTCCACCAATCATTGACAAGGAGAGTGAGTTCTTGAAAAGGCTTAGGATATGGAACTGGAATGACAGACCTGGCCAATATATTGATCCCTCCAAACCCTCCAACGGCTCTGTGCATAAGTGTGGAAGGGAAGTAAGTGAAGGTCCCAATTTGATCTTTCATTTGCATTCTGTATGTCCAGTTTGAGTTGGGAGGAATCGGGCAGTTCGTTCCAAGAACCCCGTCCTGCCACGACGCCTTCCTTTGCTTTATCCCATTCCTGTTTGTATCATGTTAATAACATGTTATTCACAATGCACAAAATTAGCCATGTTTCAAATTTTATAGGAACTAACTAGTCACCATGTGAGAAGTAGTGGTTCGTCCAATTTGTTCTCCACATTAACTACTAAATTGTCATTTGTTATAACGTTGATCGTGGGCCCCGGAAACTCTCCATTGATGAGAATCACCTGCAAAGTTCACAAGAAACGGACATGTAAAAAACAATGTTTTAAAAGCGTTAGGTGCCAAGCAGACAAGGAAATTTTACCCTTTGGTTGACACCAAGAGGTGAAACTTCACCATATTCGACGACCCAATCAAGATATACGTATGGATCTTCAGCATTGAGATATGAGAAACAGGCCAAGACTCCAAGCAATAAATGTAGTAGAATGGCTTGTTTCATTTTTCCTCCAACTATGCAATCCCTGTCACAATTCAAAAACAGTCAGAATAGAAAATTCTTGCAAGTAACAACATTTTTCTCTCTTTCTTTAAAGTACAACAGGAATAGTGAATACGTACAAAAACAGAGGAGGAGAAAAGGTGTATGGATTGAGCACAAGTAGAAAGAAGAAAGAGGAGTATAAATAGCAAAGTCATTGAGCAACCAAAATTAGGAGGAACGTAGGTTGCATGGTCACGTGGAAATGGAATGGCACTCGGATTTCAAGAGCTCATTGGCGCCGCAATTCTTGCTCATTAATGCTTCTTTTCTCAACTCTCTTCTTCTATCTATGTTTGACCAGATTTCTGGCAAGTCTCATTTCTTCAACTTCAAGTTACTTGTTTTTAGCTAAAGTCAATTCTTTCTGCATTATACATTACTACTATCTTACTCCTTTAATTCTAAGTGGAAGATTCTCGTTAGACTATTTTATGGATCCAGTTATATGATGGTTGTAGGTAATGAGTTTTTGTCTCATAATAATTATTCATGGGACTGTTTTATATATGTTTTTATGTTATTTTAATATTTACTCCGATCTCAATTAAGTGTTTTTATGGAGGTCAAATTTTATTTCCAATAGGAATTTAATAAGGCATCTTTAATTTCTTGAATTATTTTGATTATCTTTTCAATTATTTTTATTTGTTGAATTCTTTTATATTTTTTTATTTATGACAAAAACTTTAAAATGATAGTTTATTTAAATTCTAAGGATCAGTAACGCTATGTTGGGGGTACATATATGATTTAAGAGTTTGTACTATAAATTGGAAAGATTACATTGGAAAACTTAGTAACATAGTACCATTCACTGAGATTCTTTCTTCACTGTCACATTATATTTAAATCATATTTAATTCTAGCGTTTAGTACATGAACTAATCCGGACCAGAAAATTTTGAGGTCTTGTAATTCTCTTTCATATCAATAAAGTTGATATGTTATATTTATCGATTCATATCATTCAAACTCGTATGATAACATATTATTTCCTATCAATATAATAAGATTTTGTCTACCATATTTATATAAATATTATCCTAATTTATCAGATGTATGATATGTATTAAAGATTGAAATTTAAAATAAACATAAAAACTGACAGTTGATTGTTTTAGTATTGTGCCACATATCGCACACATCATGTGGTTTTGTGGTTCTAGCCACATGAGTATGGTACACAGGCGCGGGAAGTGTAGGCTATACCCTCTCAAATAAAAAAATAAAAAAATAAAAAAGTTTATACATCTTATAAAAATTACATTTTCTTTTAATTTAAAATTACAATTATGTCATTCAAATTATATAATGAAAAGTTATACATGTTGTGCTTGTCAATTTGAACTGAAGACAGGTTAGTCACATTTCGCAATCACACGATTCACAACTACCGCAGAAGAGAAAACATTATATATATATATATATATATATATATATATATATATATATATATATATATATATATATATATATATATTATGTTTTCTCTTTTTTTTTTCCACATCCTGCTCGTTATTTTCTAAAAAAAAATATTAATATATTGTTCCATTTGATTTTTTATTTTTTTTTTATAAAACACCCATCACGGGTGGGGATTAAGGCACCATCCCCTACCTGTATATAAAAAAGAACGAGAGTATACAAATCCAAACAAACTATACTAGGACCATAAACATAAGGCCAAAACAGGAAATGAATAAAGACAACTATTGTTCCATTTGATTTGACGTTGTTTATTCATAAATTAGAGTTTATATTTTTCTACTCGTATGTAAAATTGTTTGATTTTGTTTGTCATTCATTCATTCATTTTGAATTTATTGTGGGCTATCTTTGTGATTGTTGTATTCTTATTGAGAAAACGGCCCAAATTGACACATTTATCTATATTTTGAGTCCAATTACCACCAAATTTAACACCTAAGTATCAATTACCACAATCCTTATATTATAGTTTTCATATACTATTTGTTTTACCCTTGGTCAATGGAGTCAGCAGATAGCGCCTGCAATTCTCTGAAAATTAATAGATTCCACTGAAAAGCGGCAGACACACCTGTGGAAAATTGGGCTCACTTGTCCATTGATTTTGAAAAATTCGTGTAAGGTTTATTAATCAAATTCTGTGCTTAATATTTGTCCAGTTTCTAACTCACATAATTTGAGAATTTCGTGTACGTTTGGACGAATTTTTACACGAAAAACACTTTGCCACTGAAATTGATGCAAGACAAGTAAGTCATCTCTGCCAGTTTGAAGCCAGTTTTTTTTTCTTGAATTTAATCGATTATGCTTTTCGTGTAGCCTTGCGTAATTGTATGTATATGTTTTTGTTTGTGTTGAATAAGATTCGGCTGTATTTTATGTGGGAATTTTGAACTGTTATTATGGTCAATTTTTCTTGCGTTTATGCTTACACGAATTAGGCCATAATTTGGGGATTTTTTTTCGAACACTGTTCTCTTACACAAAATTGGGGCTTTCAGTTTGTTTAATGCCTAGAGCGAGATAATTTTGGACTTACACGAAATAGGGTGCGATGATTAGGATATATCTTAAGCGAAACTTACACGAATTTTTAGGAAAAAGGACCTTACATGAAAATTTTAGCTCAGTCGAATTTGTAGAGTACACCTTACACGAAATTTAGCCCTAACCTTACACGAATTTTCCAGCTAAATCAACCTTACACGAAATTTCCACCCAAATGAACTTTACACGAATTTTGCGCCCAATTCAACCTTACACGAATTTTCAGCCAAATTCAACCTTACATGAATTTTCCTTCCAATTCAACCTTACATGAATTTTCCGGCCTAATTACTCTTACACGAATTTCGTTACAGCGTTACAGTTGACCTTACATGAAATTTCTGTCCAAATCAACCTTATATGAATTTTCTCCTCTAGTTAGTCTTACACGAATTTGGATAATAGTTGACCTTACACAAATATTCGGCCCAAGTCACCCTTACACAAAATTCCGCCCATGTTAATCCCTATATAAGTTGACCGTAGCTCACCCTTACACTTAATCTTTGCACAAATTCGGCTTAAAATAAACCTCATACGAATTATTTCTGAAATCAAACGTACTTGAAATTGTGTATATGGAAAACGTACACGAAAAAGGTCAAAGTGAAATTAGCGAGGATATATTTTCTTCGACTCTACATATCAGCTGTAACTTAAATTTTTCAAAAAATTTTGTAATCCGTGAATACCAACGTGTATGAATCAATCAATGTTATGCATAATTATTACAGATTGAAGATACATTTAGGAAATAAAGATCATAAAAAGTCTATTAAATCTTGGTAGAACACTGAAATAGAAGAGACGTGATATTTTTTGGATTAGTTTAAAATACAAATTAGGTTTATTATTTTTATAACTTATTAATTCATATTACGTTATATTTCATCTAGGTACTATTATAGAATGAAAATAACAGTAATTAATCCTTTCTTGGCTAAATTTTTTTTTAGTTCCTAATTCATGTTACGAAAAACCTGGTCTACATTAATAATTAATGATTAAGGATTACGACATGATTAATGATTAATGATTACTTTTTTAATAAATTATAGTTGGATCATGCATGGGTTCGTCCTACTTGTCAAGGTCGGCTAGCTTATATAAATGGGTATACGCACCTTAGAATGCTTGATGACATACGGACCGAACTGTGAGCTATAGGTAGGGACACCGTCACACGCTTTAGACTGATATGTTTCGGCCATTTTCTGTTATAGGCTACCGATAAGGAGACCTATAAGACGTTTTTGCACGTACTGATGTCCCGTGAGGTGACACGAACGCTATACGATGATAAGTATGAGTGATGGTTCCGTATCGAATGAGTTAGGTTATGTTGGTTCTTGAGAAGAGAGTTTGATGAGGTTGTGATTTGGAGAGTCAGATTTTGACCCTTCTGATCGACACCATCCACCTATTGGTAGAATATTTACGCGAGTCGTTGCAGAGTGGTAATGATCGATGGTTGTAAAGCTACGCACATGATTTATTGGTAGGGAATTTCGTCAAAACCTAGATGATCCTATAAAGATTGCAAAAATCCTCATTCTCTACTGTATTTTATTTGGCGTTGATATCGGTAAGACTAAAGTGGAGAAGTGGGTGTGGGTTTTGGTGGAGCTGGAAGAGATATGGGAGAGCTTCCAATGGGGGAAATTCTTCTACTTTCCTCTACTATAGCATATAGACAGACTTTCTGTCACGTCCCGTTTTCTTTCAAGAGTTTAAAACATAATTAATTTATAATAGCGATTTTTTTTTCTTAAATCAGAGTATAAACGCAGCCTTATTCTCGGGCGTCCAGCAAAATACGGAACTATCAAGACTTTTAAACAAGACACAATTTAAAAGATATTTATAGAAAATACATGGATTTTTTTGTCTCAGCTCAGCGGAAAACGTTCTTGTTTCGATCAAAACATGTAAACCTTATTTTATACATAACAAGAGCTTCAGAATCACCAATCATCCATAGACAAAATTATTTACATGCAAAATAACAGACATTCCGATTCAACCTTCCTTGCATTCAGGGTTTTTTGTAAAAATAAAACACATATATGGGGTAAGTGTTAAAAGAACACTTAGTGGGGGAGGGAAATTTATAATAATAATATACACATACTATTACTTGCATATTATACATATAATACACGTTGTAGACTCCCGAAGAGCCCCAATGGCAACTGTGGATAGGTTTCCGAAGAATACCTATCAGGGCCCCAAGCCGACCCGAATTGGGCTGTTACACCCCCATTGTGTTGGGAATTTTAAAGAATTTCCCCTGTAGATGGGTTTCCAAAAAGGAATACCATACTTGGCGTGAAGGCGCATGCGCAAGTAAGTTTCACATAATAGTTCTCACATAACACATAAATTGCACATTGGTCACGTTCATGTTAGCCATATAATTCACATAACACATAAGTACAGAAAAACTTTTCTTAGCGGGTATTATCCCGACTTTCATCCTTTAAACCATTTTCATTGAAATACTTGAAATCAATAGCTTTCAAAATCATATACTTTATTCGAAAACAGTTCAGGTAGCGAATAACAGTTTAAATAAAAATATCATCACATAATTACAGAATTTAAATCACGTAGTCACGTTAATTTTCATAAAAATTGTACGATTTTTAAAACAGAAAAAGGATTTTAACCCCCACCTTGGATAACGCACAAAATCCTGCAAAAGCTTTCAGTATACAATCTAGTTCTGTCCCCCACGTGAACCTCCTACAGAAAAAAATGGAAATATAACTTATTTTCTGACTTAAATATCTTAGAATCTTTAAAAACCTATAAATAAAATAAATTCTCGAGAAATAATCTATAGCTAGGGTTTCTAAATTTAATTAGGGTTTATTAAGAATTATCTTAGAATTTGCTCGCTTAAAGGTTTCGTTTTGTCATGTCCTATCCCCTTTTGAAGTCGAATTATCATTTTATACTGTAATAGGACATAAAATATAAAATTATCAAATTCTAGGGTCAAGATATAATTTCTAAAAGTCTTTAGGGGTTATTTTGTCATTTTGTCGAGATCTAGGGGTGAGTCGATAACTTCTATAGAGATTAAGGTCCCTAATGAAATTTCTAAAAATTCTGAGGACCAAAATGTACATTCAGAAACATTTTAGGGTCAAGTTGCTAGTATTTAATGGTTCAAGGACTAAATGGTTAATTATCATAAACTTGGGATTGCAATTAGGTCCTTAGGGTTTGTCAAATTTTCAAATTTCAATCAAAAACCCCAAACCTACCCCTGCTCCACCGCCACTGCCCCCGCCTGCTCTCCGCCGCCGCCACCGCGCTGCCGGCAACCCCATGTCGCCGGCGACCACCCTGCACACCACCCACACCCTTCACACACCTAAAACACACACATACATACACGGTTACTACATATACATATATATATATATACAGCCCAGCTTCGCCGCCGCTGCTGCGGCGGCCCCCTTCTCCATCGTCGGCGCCACCGCCACCTCACCACCTACATCCAGCTCCAACCAAGACAACCCAACGCAAGACATATATATATATATATACACCCGCGAACATACATACATATATACTGTACTGAAGCGGCGGCTCTTCTTCCCAGCTACGCCGGCGCTACACTGGTGCCGGCCTCTCCTCTTACTCCGACCCCGACACCATCTCCACTTTCCAGCACACACAAAACATACATCCAACACATAAACCAACACACAAGCATACATATATGTATATTTTCCCAACACTGCCGCCGTTAGCTGCGGCGGCTCTCACTCAACCTTGCCGGCGTGACCGAGCGCCGGCCACCCCAAGCGCACCTCTCACTGGCGCAATCGAGCACCGGCACATATACAGCAGCTAAACCGGCAGCCAACGGAGGGAGCAAAAGGTTCATTTTCTAGCTTAGGGTTTGAGAATCGTAAAAGCTTGACAAGAACCACAAAATAAACGGAAAGATGTAAATAAAGTCTTGCTGGAAACTCGCCGACTGAGAAAGATGGCTGCTGCTGGTCGAGGAAGAAGCTATGGAAATGGTGAAGAAAAGAGATGAAAGAAATGATGAAGGAAGCCTTAGTTAACTTGATATCTACTTGCTCCCACTAGCAAAGATGATATTAATCCATCACCTAGGCTAACTATAGAGTAGGCTTGTTGTCAAGAATTTGGTGGTGTATAAGATGGACAAAAGTCAAGAATTTTTATCCTATCACAAACTAAGCAACTAGATTATTATATAATAAGCTTAGAAATTCTCATGGATATTACATCCTACCCTCCTACAAAGAAATTTCGTCCTCGAAATTTAGAAACGTACCAAAATTCGATAGATTCGGATATTTTTCCAGGATTTCTTCTTCTCTTTCCCAGGTTGCTTCATTCGCGTTATGCTGACTCCATTGGACTTTAATCAAGTTTATATCTCGATTTCTCAACTTATGAACTTTCCTATCTATAATAGCGATAGGAGACTCCTCATAAGATAAGTCCTTTTCAAGCCCAATGCTTTCCTGGTGAATTACATGGCTCGGGTCAAACACGTACTTTCGCAGCATGGATACATGGAATACATTGTGAATGGCTGCGAAATCAGGTGGTAGCGCTAATCGATACGCAACTTCACCAACCCGTTCCAGAATCTCATAAGGTCCAATGTACCTAGGTTTCAGTTTACCTCTCTTTCCAAAACGGTAAACACCCTTAGTAGGCGACACTTTCAGGAAAACTTTATCACCCACTTCAAATTTTAGCTCTCTTCTCCTTTTCTCTGCATAAGATTTCTGTCGATCCTGAGCTGCTTTAATTCTTTCTTGGATTTTTCTTATTACTTCTATTGCCTGTTCGACCAACTCAGGTCCCAAAGCTCATTTTTCGCCCACCTCATCCCAGTATAGGGTTGATCGATACTTTCTCCCATACAGCGCCTCGTATGGTGTCATCCCAATCTTTGCTTGATAGCTGTTATTGTAAGCAAACTCTACTAGGTACAAATGATCCTCCCAGCTTCCCTGTAAATCTAAAGCAGTGGCTCTCAACATGTCTTCTAGAATCTGTATAGTTTGCTCTATCTGGCCATCCATCTGTGGGTGAAAAGCAGTACTGAAATTTAGTTTGGTGCCTAACTCCTTCTGCAAGCATTGCCAAAATCTGGATGTGAAGCGGGGTCCCTATCTGACATAATAGAGACCGGCACTCCATGAAGCCTGACAATCTCCTTCATATAAATTCGCGCCAATTTATCCAAGTCGAATGTCATTTTAATAGACAGAAAATGAGCAGACTTGGTCAGTCTATCCACTATAACCCACACCGCCTGATTTCCTCGGATTGTTCTAGGCAAACCAACCACAAAATCTATAGTAATATGCTCCCACTTCCACTTTGGAATTTCCAGTGGTGTCAGCAATCCAACTGGTCGTTGATGTTCTGCTTTTACTTATTGGCAGACGAGACATTTCTTAACGAAAAGTCCTATGCTCCTCTTCATGTTTCGCCATCAGAAAGTTTTCCTCAGATCTTGGTACATCTTTGTTCCTCCAGGATGTGCTGAGTACGGTGTTACATGTGCCTCTTCCAAAATTCGGTTCCTCAGTTCTTCATCCTTTGGAACACAAAGTCTTCCTCTGAAGGTGAGAGCTCCTCCGACAGACTCCGTAAATCCTTCTGTTTCTCCCTTCTCCATCCGATCTCTTATCTGTAACAAAAATCTGTCATTCTTTTGGGCTTCTATGATTTCATCTCGTAGAGCGGGTCTGACTGTTATGTCTCTGTTATGTCTGTAACAAAAATCTGTCATTCTTTTGGGCTTCTATGATTTCATCACCGCCTCTCTTCCATCGCCGCCGGTGAAGCCTTTCCGACAAGGTGAATAGATTACGATATAGTTCTCATCGAGCTAATCACAACTACGGGCTCGGTTTTTGACCCGATCGAGTGTCCGCCGTGTACGGCATGTATAGGTAATTGCAGCATATATATATACAAGCATGTTTATATATATCTGTGAGCATATATATATAACCGTGTGTGTCTGTGCTTTGGGGCGTGAGTGGTGGCACCGCCGTGAGCAGCAGCGCCGGGCTGGAGGGTGTGTGGACGGAGCGGGGGTTGCCGGCGGTGTCAGCGGCGAGCAACGAGCGGCAAGGGGGCAGCAGCTGTGGGCAGGGGAGGTGATTTGGGGTTTTGGGTGAAATTAGGAATTAGATAAAAACCAGGGACCTGATTGCAAAATCCCAAGTTTAGGATAATTAACAACTAAGTCCCTGAGACATTGGATAGTCATGGTTTGGTCCCTGAACTTTTGAGCATATGCAGTTTGACCTAGAACTTCGATAGAATAGCATTTTAACCCCCAAAACTTGCTGAAAATTACTGAATAGTCCTTATAACCCCTATAATTTATTATATGAACCCTAAACCCTATAGAAATTATCGACTCACCCCTAGATCTCGACAAAATGACAAAAATAACCCCTAAAACTTGTAGAAATTATATCTTGACCCTAGCATTTGATAATTTTATATTTTATGTCCTATTATATTATAAAAGGATAGTTCGACATCGAAATGGGATAGGACATGACAAAACGAACCTTTTAAGCAAGCAAATATTAAGATAATTCTAAATAAACCCTAATTAAATTTAGAAACCCCGGCTATCGATTCTTTCTAGAGAGTTTATTTATTTACAGTTTTTATAGATTTTAAGATATTTAAGTCAGAAAATAAGTTATATTTTTCATTTTCTGTAGGGGGTTCACGTGGGGGACAGAACTAGATCTTATACCGAAAGCTTTTGCAGGATTTTGTGCGTTATCCAAGGTGGGGGGTAAAATCCTTTTCTGTTTTAAAAATCGTACAATTTTATGAAAAATAATGTGTCTACGTGATTTAATTTACATCATTATGTGATGATATTTTTTTTAATTAAACTGTTATCACTACATGAACTTTATTCAAATAAATTATATGATTTTGATAGCTATTGATTTCAAGTATTTCAAATGGAAATGGCTTAAAGGATGAAAGTCGGGATAATACCCGCTACAAAGGTTTTTCTGTACCTATGTGTTATGTGAATTATGTGGCCAACGTGAACGTGACTAACGTGCAATTTATGTGTTATGTGAGAACTTTTGTGTGAAAATTAACTATGCATGCGCCTTCTATAGGATTGTTTCTCTGTATCCTTGATTTCTAAAGAGACGGGAAACCAAGTCTGGTGGATGAACCATGGCTGCTCGACCAGAGCGTGAGCCCTGATAGGTATTCTTCGGAAACCTATCCACAGTTGCCATTGGGGCTCTTCGGGACTCTACAACGTGTATTATATGTATAATATGCAAGTAATAGTATGTGTATATTATTATTATAAATTTCCCTCCCCCACTAAGTGTTCTTTTAACACTTACCCCATATATGTGTTTTATTTTTACAGAAAACCCTGAATGCAAGGAAGGTTGAACCGGAATATCTGTTATTTTGCAGGTAAATAATTTTGTTTATGGATGATTGGTGATTCTGAAGCTCTTGTTATGTATAAAATAAGGTTTACATGTTTTGATCGAAACAAGAACGTTTTCCGCTGAGCTGAGACAAAAAAATCCATGTATTTTCTATAAATATCTTTTAAATTGTGTCTTGTTTAAAAGTCTTGATAGTTCCGTATTTTGCTGGACGCCCGAGAATAAGGCTGCGTTTATATTCTGATTTAAGAAAAAAAAATCACTATTATAAATTAATTGTGTTTTAAACTCTTGAAAGAAAACAGGGTGTGACACTTTCTTTGGAGATTCCAGCGGTGCAGGGGAACCGAGCCTACACATACCACTTCTACTGTTTTTCTGTCGTACTACTGGTGAGTAAATTTACCAATTTATAATAATTCGATATAGTGGATGTGTTATTTTTTATTACTAACATCCGTGGTTATATGTACGTGTATATATGGGCTTACGACGCCATTCCTACGATTGTGTCCTTTGTCGGTCGTCGATTAGAAGTCCCCCAACGAGTCCCTAGATGCCTGAAGTGGTCGACTATGAGGTCCACTGATGATATTACATATGTGTTGGATGGCGAGGTATGTTCATGTAATTTCAATTGTTATTTGTCAATTGTGTTTCCTACGTACCAACCTGAAATGTTTGATTTTTTTGATGTACTCGACTAGATTGATTGTTTCCAGACACGTGTTCCTTCTTTCGAGGAGGAGTGTCAGTTGTACTGGAGGCATATAGATCTGGACCTGAGTGTAGGAGTCCAGCTTCGACATGGTCGAAGGTCTACTGTAGAAGTCGGACCATCGAGTCGTAGAGTTGAGCCAACCGTATCTCGTCGTCTGTCCAGACGAGCCACCCGAGCACCTAGACACTGAGCCTGAGGTTGAGGTACAACAGTTTGACACCCGGGGGTAGGATGACATTTACGAGGGGGTTCGTGTCGACCCCACAGGTTTTGATCTTGATGCATTCTACGAAGCTCCGGATTGTTGAGGGAATGTGCCTGATATGGAGGCAACGGGCTCTATGCTCTCACAATGTAACTCTTCCATTCATGCTATGGGCCATTCAAATGCGGCCCAAGACTTCTCGCCAGCACATAGTGTCCACGATGAGGAGGAGACTCTAATCCGAGGGACTCATCTATCACGATGAGGTACATCCCGCAGACGAGCGCGTATAGTGTCATCATCCGAGCACTCAGTTCCCCCTCCAGCAGCAGATGCAGCTAACCAACGGGCAAGCAGGTTCCACCTTCTAGTCAGTATACAACCCCTTTCGATTTTTTTGATAGCTTCACTACAGACCTTGATGCACGATTTAACAGGTTGCATGCCTACTTTGATCAGAGGTTTGATCGTATGGAGGACTTTGTACGAAAGAAGCATTCTCGTCTAGAGCGCCAAATTCCACTTATCATTCGTGATCAGCTGCATAATTTTTTGGGACACCAGATGGTATGGGTTATGCTGACCAGTATGCTGCTCATGGTACGAATCATATTTCACATCCGAAAGCTTTTCATGACGACTTACCACAGTTGCAACCTGATCCTCTAAGGACTAGTCAGTGGGCCCCTTGGCCAGAGGCTGGGAATAAGCGGGTTTGAGAGGTGTGCAGCCCTATAGTAGATCCTCTCTCGACGCTCGTGCTTTTCCAGCCATTTCAGCCATATGAGTTGACATTCCAGCCATCTCAGCCGGACTTCAGCAATCCCGATACTTTCACACCGATGAATCAATCCTCCAGAGCCCATGAAAGTTACAGCCACAGCTCGGGATTTGAGATTGCTACGTCTGACATTCCCGAGACCAGTACAGGGATCAGATAGGTGCGTCGGCGGGTGAGATCTCATTTTCTGAGGACTCCATTCCAACTGATTTTTCCCCGACGTGCTGATCATTTGATGGAGGATTTTCTCCCGTGGACTGAACTTTGGGATGACGCAGATATGTAAGAATGATTTTTTTTAATTATTGTTTCCTCTGGACCTTATTTAAAAGTTATACAGTTTTGCTAACTAAAATTGTTCGTGTATTTTATCAGGCGTAATGTCGGTATTGGATACCTAGTAGGTCCTTCTTTCTCCACATCGATTATAGACCCCTATGGTGAACTGGATCAAGAGGTTGTTACTAAATTTATAGTGATGAAATACCAAGCATGCACATTACTTCATTTTTCCATGTTGTTTTATACCTAATGCATATCTTGCATTGTTGCAGAACTACATAAAAGTTGTGGATGTGGAGATAGATCAAACCTGCAGGGACTCATGTAAATTATTGATTGCAGCTTCAATATAAGCCTTGTATATTAGATATTTCTTTCCTTTTGTGTATGGTATTCGATTGCTTGTTGTACTGCACTAATACATTCTTCCAGGAAACATGCAAGGACATATGGCGTAGGAAGCCTGCGAATGACCCTCCAGGAGTTACCGTTGTTGAGGGTGAACCCGAGGATTTTTCTCCTGAGGATGTGGATCGTCTCGTACCCTACGTCCGTGGTGAGAGGCTAAAATGAAAGGAGACGAGACCATGGTGGAATCACACATTGAGGGTACGTAGGTCTTTTTTCTCGGTTATCGCATATGTTCTTACTATTTTTTTCACATTAATGCGTACGTAGGTGTTTTTGAGTTGATAATTTGGGATTCTGATTATTCGAACCAATGCATGTTTGGCGATAATAGATTTATCTTATCCTGAATTTGGACGGGCATTGGGTAGCGATTGAGGTGAATATGCATACGTACATGCTGACCCTATTCGATAGTCTTCGGCATACATAGACGAAGGATATTGAGCTGCTGCGGATGTTCCAAACCCATCCTATCAGGCGAATCTGGCCGAAGCTATTAAAGCATGCCGGCTACTATTCCATGTTAAATCGGATGTCATACTGTCTAGACTGTCTGACACTGAAGATAGTCGTGACTCGATTATAATACAGACAAGACGATCTGACTGGATATGACATCTATGCGTTGAAGGTGATTGAGAGTTGTTTGAGTTTCCTAGACCCGACATCATTGACGGGGTCTTTGAGATTCATAGACGCCTTGCATTCACTTTGTATCGGTGGTCCGCGGATGGAGATACCGTTGCTGCGGATGATTTGATATTCTAATTTACTATTCACTAGTACAGTTGTTATCACGTTTGTCGGTTGCATATTTGTTATTCACGTGTTTATACTTTTTATTAATCTGATTCAACTTTGCTATGTTGTTTTACCATTGTTACAGAACTATACAGATGAAATAATCTGACCCTGTTCAAACAATCTACATACGTATGAAAACCTTGATAAATTAATGCACATTAATCGTCAGCAATAGTGGATGATAAAAATATTGGACACTTTCTCTTTGTATGACTTTCCGACTTACAAATTAAGCATTTTTTTGTTTTTTTGCAAGACTGGAACCGGCTGTTAGGGAGCGTTAACATTGTCATCAGTTTTAGTCTACAGGTATTAAGAGTCGGGACCCGTTGGTTCAGAACAACGGGTCTTATTATGGCCTGTGCGCCCACAACGACTATAGGTCCCGAAATAGCATACCTATGCAGATCTGATGCCTATTGAGGGAATCCTTCGAGCTTTCGATTGACCAGCCTGTCTATGTTTGTCTAGTGCCACGCAGACGTTATTTTTAATTTCTTCAAACACAACCCAATCATGCGGATAAGGTACAGGCATTACCTCACGACCCCACATTCTCTTCAACCAGTCTGTGGTGTAGTATGAAGCAACGAAGGAACTCATAGTCTCCCTTGCGAAGCTGTTAAAACAGACAACAATTATGTAATGGATCACCTCCCATTCATGGTAATCAATGTTGTTCAACTTAAAGAAACGCCCAAGATTAGTGTTCTTCGTACCTAATCGCCGCACATGCATGAGAACATGTTAGTAGCTCCTGCTCGACAATTTTTACCGGCCAAACGTCCTCGGCCAGCAACTACCCCTCAGCCCTCTGGTCCCCAAGAGGTCACTATTACTGCTCTTCCCAGGGTCTGGCCATTCGAGACACCACTGGCCGGCTCGATTAGCAATGTGGGTGGGACCCAACTCGGATCGAGGGTTCCAAAGAATTTCTCGGATGGAGGCTACCCTTTCAAATCAGCTTTACTCGTGTTCAATTACCGAGCACGGATCTAATAATATCCCTTCCTCCTAGAGTCGAACAGGCCATGGAAGCTCCCGTCGAAGCCTGGACGGAGGAGCTGGAGAGGTATGCTGGGCAGATGTCTGCACGTCTGTCCTTCTGGCCCAGACTTCATTCTTCACCTGACGAGGTCATCTTCAACATCTCGACCAGCTCGAGAAGTACCAAGCAAAGAAAGTTGAGCTGAGGGAGAAGAGGAGCGAGCTCGTCATGACGGCCGAGGAAAAAGAGACCCTCCGAGCTCAACTGGCCTCATCCCAGGAATTACTAGCCGAGACTACTAAGGTTGGCGAGCTGGACCGTCAGCGGGTCTCCGAGTTGAAAACTGCCCGGGCCATCCCGACGGACGAGGTTGCCATCGTACACAAGTACAGAGCTTCGGCTGAGTGCAAGTATGAGGGAGTTTTGGGTTATCTTTTCATCTTTATTGGCATCATTGACATGGCCAGACAAGAGAAACTCGATGACTGTCCACTCATGGCAGCCTTGGCCAACTATCTCGAGAAGCAGCCTCTCCCTATGTACTACTTAGGGATGATGAGTGACTTTCCCGGGTACCTCCCTATCGGGTCGACTCATCTCCTCAAGCCCGCTCCTCCAATTAGGCTCGCGTCTGATCTGGATTATGACATGGAGGTGGTTCCTACCGTTAACTAGGGTGTGGAGGTCGGCTCGGCTGGGGTCAAAGATGAGGTGGTGGAGCTGGAAACCTAAGCCTTTGTGAGACACGTGCACTCGTTACTCTTTGACCAAGATAGTTCATGCATCCATGCATTTTATAAATTATTGTCTGTTGTTTATGTGATACTTGAATTTACATTAATATCATATAATGTGTTCATTTTATATATTTAAACTAATTAAATCGTGGAATTGTTTAACCTATGTGCTAAAGAATATATTAAATATGAGAAAATTAGGCATTAATATTTCATAATTTTAATATAAGTTGCTTGAAAAATAAAAGAAAATTTATAAAATCTTGTAGGTAAGGAATCATATGTAATGGGTGTCTAAAATATATATATATATATATAATATACGTAAGTACATATATATATAGCTACTGACTTTAGAACTAAGTTAAGTATATATATATCATATTAATAAACAAAAATTAAAATATTAGTTAAAAGATAATATTAAAAGGTGATGAGTCACCATATCAAGATTTATTAGAGAAGAATACGTGTCTTCATAATTTCCATGTGATAAAATGATGATTATACTAGTAAAATGAAAGAGAGAAGGTAAAAGAAAAGAAAGAAAGAAAGAAAAGAGAAAGAAACGAAAGAAATATCAAACCAAAACAAAGGTATGCAATTTATGATTTCATATTATATATTTAGATTTTAATTTATTTTAGATTATTTGAAGGCATGCTGATGGAATCAACTTGCAGATTATTTGTGTCATATGTATATAAATGGTTTATACAAATTAAATTAATTATGTTGCGTGATTAACATATTCGACTAAACTAATGATCACTTGGAGTTAATATAATAATTATCAGATGGAGTTAATAGTTGCCAAACTGATATTTATGGATAGTGAAGTATACAATTTTTAAAGCTACCTTAGTTAGAGTTAATTATGATGAAAACAGGGAATTGTAAATTTTACTTTATATTCTAGTTAATTTATCTTTTATTCTAAATTAATTGTAGTGACACACAAAAGAAGAGGAGTTTCAGATAATTATCTTTGTGTGAGGCCAGGTAAGTAGAAATTCATTTGCAACTACAATGCATAAACATAGTATTTTATGTGTTTACTTGCATTATATGATAATAGTGAATTTGCGCTTCTTGATATTGGTGATTAGTTTTTTTTATGTGTGATTAAAGATGATACGTGGGCATTGAATTTTGTACATGTCATTCATGAGCATAGATAGGTGTCTGCATAGAAGACATGTTGAGTCTGTATGCACATCATAATTATACAAAGAAACAAAGTTAAAGCAAAGTTGGCCACTACTAGTATATCGAGGTCGGTGACATGCGAGGCATGGATATAGCTTATAAGTAAAAAGTGTGCCTATGGCATGCGAGCCGTGGTTATGGTTTGAAGATATTGGGCCATAAACATGACTTTAAAGTAAAGCAAAATAAAGTACAGAGATTATTGAGCTAGCTCCTTTCCGATGTACTGTAGATGGGTCAAGGGCCCAACATAGTAAAAGATATCAAAGCCATGCATTCACGATATTCTTAAAGTCTTCACAGTCATTTGTATGACAGTGCATGCATAATTTCTGCTAACTGAGCTTTAGCTCACCTAGTTCATGCATTGTAGGTGAGCATGACAACGTTTGATGAGCTTTGAATCTTGCTAGCATGTTTTGGCGCTCCAACGATATTTTGGGACGGTGTACATGGATGACGACCTGTGGGACTAAAACTTGGGCTTATTTTGCTTTTGACCGTGTTGGTTTTGTTAAAATTTTTGGGATATGTATAAAATCGTTGCGCCATATTGTTATATGTTTGGTTTTTGGGAAACTCTGATGACAGTTTGGTGTAAGATATTGGCTTATGCTCTGGTATAGATGAGGTGTTGCTTATGATATGTCGTTTTTTTTTTATTATTTTTGTTATTTGTTAGCTTGAAAAAAATTATTGTCACATTTGTTGGAGTTTTGTATTTTAAGTATCTTATAAAATTTAGGACGTGACAGCCTTTTTCTTATTATTTTTTTTATTTTCATATTTGGGCCGGTTGGTCGTTTTGTAAGAGGTACTGGCCTTCAAATCAGTTTTTTAACATAATTGACATTTTGATCTATTCAGCTCGACTTCTTATGTTTCGTACTTGTATATAATTAACTTATAACTTGCTCAGCTCGGTTATGTTATCTAACTAGCTCGGCTTATATAAAAACACTTAATAGTTAATTTGTAACTTGTTCAACCTAGCATATTACATGATCGGCTCGGCTTTTAGTAAGTAAACACGGTTGAAATATTGAACCATTTTCAGACTTGACCTTTAACGGCTTGTTCGACTCGGTTTAATATGTTGGTATCTTCTCATGTATCCAACTTGGTCGGTCTTGGCCGGTTAATACCTAGCCCCCCTAGTTTTTTTTTATCGGCTCGATTGAGGTAGTTTCCTGTTTTAGGCTGAAACCTTGTTGTTCTATCCGGCCCGGGCGGCTCGGATGAGGCCGTAGCCATTTTTGGGCCGTAGCTTTACTGTTTCGTTAGGCTTGGATGGCTCGAATGAGGTTGTAGCCTTTTTTGGGTTGTAGCTTTACTGTTCCGTTCAGTCTGAACAGCTCGGACAAGACTGTAACCTTATTTGGGCCGTAGCCTTATTGTTTCGTCTGACATGGATGGCTTAGATGAGGCCATAACCTTTTTTGGGTCGTAGTCTTACTGTTCTGTCCGTCTTGAAGGGCTCGACCGAGGCCGTAACCTTAAACAATTTAGCAAAAAATTGAACTTTATTGAATGAAAATTACAAGACATATTTACAGGGAAATTCTTAGCCGTGATTGACCAGACTCAATATTTCCAAAGCAGCCCATTCGGTGGGGGCAAGGGTAGTGCGGGTTGTGACCCTTGCTCATGTTGCTCCTGGCCTTTCACATACTTCTTCAGGTCGCCCTGGTCTATTAATTTCATTAACTCAGCCAGAAGTACCCAACACTTGTCTGTGTCGTGGTCATTCATCTTATAATATTTGTAATATTTATTTTGGTTTGATCGGGTCGGATCTGTCTTCGGTGGCCTCGGCTCTAGCAGTAAATTTTTATCCTTCATCTCTGTGAGGACCTGTATAGGAGTAACCGTCAGAACCTTCATTACCTAGTCAGGTCCCCTGAAATCTCCTGCCGGCCTAAACAGCTTTATAGGCCTTCTCCTGTCTTACCTGCTTTCTGGCCTTCTCTCTACCTCGGAGGGCCTCTTATCCGAGATTACCTCTTCTGCTCCGATATACCTTTCTGCTCGGGTTAGGAACTAGTTGTAGGTTTTTGGTCCTCCTTCATGAACAGACCACCAAAACCTAGTTTTGGGCCTAAGCCCGGCCATGATGGCCATCAGCACAACGTCATCTGACACCTGCTCCATTTCTAGGATAAGCTTGTTGAACCTATCCAGGTAAGATTTCAGAAACTCGGCCTTCTCTTACCTCACATTGACAAGTCTCTCTTTTGGAGTCAACCTCATCTTGGATCCCATAAATTGCGTTAGAAATAGTTCTATCAGCTCATCTCATCCATCGATCGAGTAGGTTGGAAGCAGGGATGAAAACATCGCGATATATCGTGGATATATCGCGGATATATCGCGGATACGGATATTGCGATATGGATATTGGGGGGTAATGTTTTTTTTTCCGGGTATCGTGGATATATCGCGGATATATCGCAGAGTATCGATATCGCTATCGATATCGGTTCGGTGTAGAACAAAATTGGATGGAAATCGCGATATATCGCGGATATATCGTGAAATATCGCAACAACATCAAAAATCGCATTTTTGATGAAAAAAAGTTGATTTTGTCATTATTTTCATAATTTGAATAGCAATAATCATAGTGATATGTCTCAAAATTCATATGTTCTTGATATTTATAAAAGTTCACAATTTGGTTGGACTACTCAAGATGTTTTTGATCACCCACATCCTCAAATATCCTATGAAGGTCAAAATGAATATCAACAATATGATTAGATTAGTATACACTATCCAATTCATGATGAAGCAGTTGAACGAGATAAAACAACTTATGAATGACATGTGCATAACTATATTAATAAGTAGGGAAAATGTTCAAATAAGCCACTGATGTTTACTTTCAGGTTCATATATTCCACTAAAATATATTTAGGTATAAAAACACCATTAATGTTTATTCTCAAGTTCAAAAATCCCACTAAATTATTTTAAGGTACAAAAACACCACTAATGTTTACCTCTAAATACATATAACTCACTTAAGATTTATTTATAATATAATACACCAATAATATTGTAAAATTAAAATATTTATTTACACATTTTAATTTTTATTTCTTATTTAGACATCATATCTTTTACATATTTTATAACAAAAAACTAGTCATGAAAACATTAATATAATACCTTATTATATATATGTAAATATATTATTATTATTATTATTATTATTACCATTAATTATTATTATTATTATTATTATTATTACCATTAATTATTATTATAATATTATTTATATATATATGTTTTTTTTACTTTTAAAGACTAAATAAACAATTAGGTTGATTTGAAATAAAAACAAAATTAACTATGATATTTTCTTTCACATGACATTTCATAAAATATAGAGGTTAATTTGTATTTAAATTAAAAAATAATATCATAGTGAAATAATTATTTCAAATAAATCTAGTTGTTTAATAGTTTTAGTCTTCAAAATTAAAAAGTGTAAATAATAATAATAATTATTAATAATATTTATATTCACACATATATATAATAAGCTATTATATTATGTTTTCATGAATAGATTTTTGTTCTAAAATATGTAAAAAAACATGAGGTCCAAATAAGAAAAAAAAATTAAAATGTGTAAATATATATTTTAATTTTACAACATTATTGGTGTATTATATTATAAATAAATCTTAAGTGGGTTATATGTATTTAGAGGTAAACATTAGTTGTGTTTTTGTACCTTAAAATACTTCAATAAGATTTATGAACCTGAGAATAAACATTAATGGTGTTTTTGTACCTAAATATACTTTAGTGGGATATATGAACTTGAGAGTAAATATTAGTGGCTTATTTGAACATTTTCCCTAATAAGTACTCTAATGTGATGAGTTAATATCAATACTGTTTGGATCAAGATGACATTCCATTTATTATGTTTGAACCTCATAGGTCATCCTTTTTGTACTAATGTATTGTGTGATATAATTTTAGTAATTTTGTCTTGTATTATGTAATATATTGTCAGTTTTCATTCGAAATACAGTATTTGTAATGCTTATTATCTATATGTTAGTTTTAAATATATTATTTTAACGTGATTTTGAGTGGAATAATTGTGTAATGATGTGTAAAAATAATCCCTAAAATTTCATATTAAATTTCCAAAATTTTAATATGATTTCCGTTGTTTTTTCAAATTTTTTGCGATATCGATATATCCATCGATATATCCGTAAAATCAAAATTGCGATACGACATGTGATAGCGATATTTTCATCCTTGGTTGGAAGTGACCTGAACCATCTCTGTGCTTGGTCCCCCAATATGACTGGGAAGGCTTTGTACATTAGTTCCTCCCCGATCCCCTAGAGTTCCATCCAGGATGAGTACTTGTCTAGATGAGTACTCGGGTCGGTTTCACCGTGGTATCGGCCAATGGGTGGCATTTTGAACTTAACCGGTGTGGCCGCTGCAGATATGTGTTCTGCAAAAGAAATGACCTTCTTCCAGACTCCTTTGTCGATCTTGGTCTTTTTTGACTGGATTTCAACCAATCTCTTCTTCAACTCTTGTTCCTCGACCAAGTATGAATACTCTTGAGTGTGATTGATGCTCTTCTCATGGGGTTGCTGAGCCCCTCTATGTCCTCTCTGTTTCTGGTTGGCCCTCTGGCCCCTATTGTTGATCACCTAACCGGAGACATCTCTAGCCTCTACATCTGCTCGATTCGGTTCACCTCAGACGCCTAGGCATGCTCAGCACGCCGATGGACTTCTGGTTCTGTGGTCCTCCAAAATCCTCTTTTCTAGGTTTTTCCTTAGCCTGGCTCGTCCGATAACACCGTATCTTCTATTTGCCCATTTACCCATTCGGCCATCTCTCTCTTCTCAGCCTCTCTCAGCTGCTCATTTAACTGGGCCATTATGACCCTTATTTCATTCACGAATATAGGAGTCCTGGGAGTTTCAAGAGTTATGGGGGCTGTCTAGGTGGCCCCTCCCGGTGCGGCCAGGTTTGGCCGACCGAACCCACCAAACATAGAAAATTGGGCCTGAGAATCCGGAGTAACGTTTCGTTCTTTGTCATTCATTATGGAATTCAGAGTTTTTTCATTCGGTTTCGTGTAGCCCCCTTCCTCTAGCGCCAAAATGTTAACGTATTTGTAAATTGATTAATTCCTAGTCTAACACTCAAATTATGTGAATTCGGATTGAAATGAAGCAAATTGGACTAAAAAAGTGTATAAAATGTACAAGAAACACTAGCTCAGAGCCTACTCGGATAATTTAGCTCGGTTGATCCTGGTCGGTTTTTAATGGCCAATCGGGATCCTATGTTATATATTAGAGAAATGAGCACTCTATTATTTTAGTACAAAAATGTTCGAACCTTTTACAAGTTGGAAATTTTCCTATTTATAGCTTAGGAAGAGCTCGAGTAGAGTGGGGATCATGCCCACTACCTCTTTGATTTTCACCTATTTTTAAGGGAGTGGGCGGTTTAGTCACCCCACGATCTTCTAGCCATCAGGGATATCTTGCTCGACATATCCTGCCCGGGTAGGCCATGTCTCTTCGGACCCACCACGGATATGATCCTTGCTGGATCATATGGATAAGCTCAATGAATTATCCGGGTCAGACTCCTGAAGGCCACCTCTGTAGACCGACCAGGTAAATGTATGCTCGGGTTGGGGGTCTTACAATTGTGATATTACTCATACCTTTTAGTTATGCTAGTTGTACCTTTATATATCACATGAAGGTATAGATATTTGTATATAAAGGTGATATGAATATCATAAAGGTATTGTTCTGAAATTTCTTTTTTTTTTTTTTGTTTCCTAAGTTACAATACATAAAAGTAATGAAATTTGTACATAAAGGTCACCCTAATATAACATGAATGTTATACTTATATAACATAAAGTTAACACATAAATTAAAAAAAAAAGTAAAATAAAAAACTCGCGCCGATCTGGATCAATCTAGGTCGACCTGAATTGTATGTGTACTTGGTGAACACTAGACCAACTCATTTCAAAATTATGGATACTGGTATGGTAGAATTAGTCATATAATCATGTTACTCTATTTTCATAACTCGTAACATCCAAACTTACATTGTACCATATTATAACATATCAAGGTTGTAATTGCCCAAACTGATTAAAAAAATAAAAGTTAAGAAGGAAAAAAAATATGTAAATGAGAGGATTTCCACATTTATTTATACATTCATCGAGTGCAGATTTTTGTATATCCACTATCCACATCGTAAGTTTCAATCTTACCCTGTGGTATATTATGATCGAACAAGAGAGGTTGGGTCCTTATATGGGAATCATGATTAATAATGATTGCAATGGCCTAGGATAGGTGGACAACCTCTCATCTCCATCCGGGCGAATCCATCTTCATCCCCCCCCCCCCCACCAATAATAAAAACGACTCAATTTTAGGCCATTGAATTTCAAGTTTCTACTCAACGAAAAAAAAGAAAGTTTTACGTTTAAATTATGGTGTTGATCACAATTTTGGTGTCAAACTATACCCAACGGTTTCAGTTTTCATACTCAACGGTTCGCGGCTCACATAATTGATACCTAATGTTTAAAATAATGGGACATTTTGGAACCTTACATTAATTTTTCCATCAAAATTGGCAGACATTTACGATAAACTCTTAAGGGGAAATTTCATTTGTTGTCTCAATCTATCATTACATTTTCTCCCTTTCAATTTTAACATAAATTTAGATGCACTTTTAAAATTTCCCAAAATTCTTACATCTAACTTCAATTTGGGAAATTTGAAATTTGTATATGGTTAAATTGAGGGGAGGTGAGAATTTTGTGAACTCTTGAAGAGGACAACTGAACTAAGGAATAATTGAAAGGGGGAAATGAAATTGGGAGTTTGAGGTTTTCTACATTTCCGTCAATTCTATGGAAAGTCGACTTAAGGTGCACAATATGCTATTATTGCAAACATTGGGTAATAACTTTGCAAGATGAAAACATGGGGTATTAAACTTAAAATAATTGCATAGTTTAGTATCAAAATCATAATTAACCTTCAGACTTCATTTGGATGGAATGATTTGAAATCCAAGATTTAAAATTAATGAATTTGAAATCCACTCAAGTCGGAATTTATTTGAAATATATCTATATTTATCAAAAATTAATTTGATATGAAAGTGATGGATTTCAAATCAATATCTATCCAAAGATCACAAAAACTTTTATACCGTACACCTGACCCGACCCGGTCCATGTGCCCTTCACACGCTCCCACGCGCCCCCACGCGCTCAAACCCACCCAAATTCGCTTCAGGTGCTAGACCTTTATGTTATGTTAAGCATACATTTATGACTTTATGTTACATTAAGCATACCTTTAGGGTTTTTATGTTATGTTAAGCATACCTTTATATTATGTTAAACATACCTTTTAATTATGTTAGTTACACCTTATGTATTATATAAAAGTATGATTAATATTAATTAAAGGTATGCATAATATTTACATAAAGGTATATATGTACAAATTAGGATTTTTTTTTTGCTGAAATTATAGTTTTTTCTTCAAAATTAGGGTTTTTTTTAAAAAGTTAAAGTATTACATAAAGGTATGCTTAACATAGTATAAAGGTACGATTAACACAACATAAAGGTTAAGATAAAAAAAAAATACGCGGATCCGGGTCGAATTTGGCCCGATCCGACCCGCGTAAGATCCATACAACACATGCACACAAGCCTCCCTCTCCAAAGATAAAATTATTTTTGAGAATTTCAAAATTCTCCACATATCTCTACATCCAAATGAAGCTTCAAATTATTGATCCCTAGCAGCTTGTATTCTTAACCAAATGCTTAAATCCCTTGAAAGTCCTCCATATAAACATGGTAAAAATTAACAGGCTAATAAAACAAAATAAATATAGGAAGACGCACCCAATAAAATAAAACATTAAAGTTGATAAAACTTAAAAATTGATTGCGAAATTTAGAAGAAATGTTGCGACTCATGTATGGTGGAGTGAGATTTGTCGGTGGAGTTTTGTGTTTCGTGAGGAGAAGTGTGCGCAAGCGAGAAGCGCGCAGCCGAGGACGGATCATATTAATTAGGCTTTTAAATATATAGGTTTTGCAAATGAAGATATAAAGTTAATAATAATTATATCAATAATAATAATAATAATAATAATTTGGGAACTCAAGTGGGAAGCAATAAGCGATGATCATGTGGATCAACATTCAAGTTGCAATGGCGGTTCCTTTATTATGGTTTTGCCCCAATTTTAATCTAAGTGCTTAATTCAATATACCTTTTGGTTCTAAATCACATCATAAACAACTGTCTTGCCTATCATTCATTCATCGAGGATCTTCAACATTGTACAGTATTTTATTGTAAAATTTTGCAATATACAATAGAGTTAATTGCAGTAACCACATTAAATCATGGGCGGTTTCACACATAAATTATCCTACTTTTTTTGTGCCACAAACTATACAAATTTGACATTTAAACCACCAAAATAATTTTTTTCCCACTTTTTACAGTATTTTGACACGTGACTTGTCCGTGATATCAAGTTAATTGCAGCACCCCACTAAACTATTGTAGATTTTGCACATAGATCATTGAATTTTTTTCGACACCAATATATAAAAAGTATACGAGTTTGGCACTTAATGTGAGACCTGATGTCTCTCTTGTTACTCATTGACCAATATAGTTCATACATTCCAAGGATTGAAGCATTGGGATACGTGATCTTTGATACTTGCTGCTCACGTGGTAACCATCGAACAAGGTGGGGGTAATTTCTAACTCATTATCTGTTTACAGTTTTCCTTATTCCAAGCGTGATTGAGGAATACTAAATACTGTGATTATATTTGCTGTGACGTACTTATTACTGTGAGGGGTGGGACCACTGAGGCGCTCTTTCATACATTCGTCCCTTATCTCCATTCTTCTATGAAAGGTTTGGTGGTCCTTGAAATGCATCAGCGGTATTTGAGACCGTTTTATAGGATAAGACGGGCGATACCCGCACTTATTCGTCTCTTACCATTTCTAATATCTATGATGCATATTTCGTGTTGTGTTCCGTGATGATTATGCCTATTTCTGATTTAAATGTCTGTCGAAGATTTAGACGTGGATTTTATCCCTACGAGTGTATTTAACGTACTCACCCCTTATTCTGTAATTCACGTTACAGGAGGTGATAAGCATGATGAACCCTAGAAGGAGAGATGAGGTGCTATTTTTGGTAATTAGATAAATCTTATACTAGAGTGAACTTATTTGTATTATTAATATTATAATAATATATTCATATTATCTCTATGTTTTTAAAAAAATTATATTCATTTTTTATTTTTATTCTATTTATGTACTTAATTGTATTATTTATTTGATTTTTTTATTTTATATTTTATATTTTATATTAATTTTATATATTATATTAGTTATAAATAATTTTATATTATAAACAATTTTATATAATAATTTAACTTTAGGAAGTGAACTTGTAAAAAAATTCAAATGTATAATGATAAAATAATAAAAAATAATAAATCTAGTTCATTCATTTGTAGTTAGGAATGCATAATACCATTAGGTAGGAATGACCATTCCCACATTCATGATAATAACAATTTCTAGTGGAAAGATGATTCCCACTTATAAATTATACCAATCAAAAGAATATAAATAAAAGTACGAATGATGATATATATTTATTTTTGTATAATTAAGATCATGAGTATTAATTTCATTATTGTTGTTGTTATATTGTTTACATATATTTGTTGATCTTTTTGTAGCACCTAAGAAATTTTTATTTTATTTTTATAACTATATAATATATATTACCTTAATGTATATATATAATTATATGATATGAACTTGTAACATATATTATATATGATATAGATTATATAATATTAAGATATAAAATTCATAAAATATAATTATAACATAAGTATTATGCTAATTATTATGTATATATCCTAAGTCCAAATTACGTAGGAATACATATATATATATATATGATATACTTGCATAGTATAGGATTGCATGACTTAAGTAATATAGCATGGACTTTCAAAAACTTGAAAAATAGGCATGTAGGTTGGGGCTTAGGTTAAAAATCTTCTAGAAACATTAAATGAAGGTTAAGGGAAGCCATGCTCTTTCTTTTCATTGGTACGAAAACTGCAGCCAAGTTGGTAACCAAGTTCATCTCTTCCATCTTCTTCCATTCGAAAACAAGCAACCAAGCCTTCCTTCTCTTCTCTTCTTTTCTCTTCTCCCTCACAAGCTTGCAGCCGCGTTGACCCCGTGTTCCACCACTGATTTGCATCGTTCCAGCAAGGTAAACGGAGCAAGAAGTAGGACTCTTTGAGCTCGTTGCATGTACGGTTCGAAGCTTGAACAAATCAGCTGCTATGTTTCTTTCTCCAGCTCTCTCGGTTGTGTCGGAGGCTGTCCCTGCCTTATCTAACTCTGCCTTTGCCGCTGTGTCATGTCGGAGCTGGCGGGGTGTGTGTGCCGGCGCGTCGGGGAGGGAACCGCCGCTTTCCAGCGGCGGTTGTGTTGGGCTGAAACATGCCCTGTTTTGGCTGCGTTTCTGCTGGTGTGCGTGGCTATTGTTGTCTAGTTGTAGTGTTGTTGGTGTGCTGAGTCTTGATCGGGGAAGGTCGAGAGTGGCCGGCGCAACTCCGGCGCCGGCAGGGAAGTAGTGGAACGGGTGAGCAGTGGGCTAGTAGGCTGTTAGGTTGTGTCTTGTGGGTGTGTGTTTGTGTGGGTGGGGGTTTGTGTGCTCCGGTCGGGTGGTCGCCGACAGCGGCGTGTGGGCGGCGGCAGTGAGAGCAGAGAGCAGGCGACGAGACGGCATGGAGCTGGGAAAGGAGTAGGGGGCTGGGTTATGTTGTGTAAATTTGAAGAGTATGAGGGGTAAAAATGTCATTTTTGTTGCTGAAATTATTTTTATGCTTAATTAGTTTATAAATTGCATATAAAACCTAAATTAACTAAGGACATGTATGAAGACCACCCAAAAATACGAATGATGATAATCGAACCCTTAAATTTATCTGAATTACATAGTTTTATTATTATTGATGTTATTATGCAATTGTTTTCCTAGATTTCTAAATGTTATATTAATGATACATATTTTCCTTTAATATTGTAAAATATTAGGAAGTATAAAAGTTATAATATACTTACTAGAATTTTAATATATGAATTTCGGACATGGAATTCGGATAAAAATTATGTAATCTTTTTTAAAATATAACGATATCATAAAATTGTCCTTAAAATTTGTGAGAATTAAAATAAATAACACTTTGATCTTTGTTATTTATTAATGTATATGGAAATTTTAGATGTATCTTATAATTAATAAAATTTGATGAGTAAGACGAGTTTAATTAATAAAGAGAATTATGTAAATTAATTTATATTACTTGAATTTAATTATATGATTAAATTAGGTATAAAGTTATAAATTTTAAATTAATTAAGAAACTATAATGTAAGCTTGGGTTGGGAATTAAATAATATTGTATTATTATTATACATTTTAACCAAAGATTTTATTTGGAATTATAATTTAAATCTATGTTTTGCAAGATTGCTTTTGAGACTAAAAAACTATAAATATTATGCTAATTGAATTAAGTTACAATTTAATTATTATTTCTAAATTAAGGATAAAAAACCCTAATTTTTTCTATCTATTTTAATCCGAGCTATTAATTTCAATTTGATCTATATAGATTATGAATTTTACATTTAATTACAAAATAAGTTATATTAATTTCTGAAATTAGGGTTTAGTTTAAAAATATTAATTTATTTTAAATCGATCATAATTTGAGTAAAGGCTAAGTCGAAAACTTATGTTTGTAGGCGACACTCCGGGTTTTACGCCGTAGATAGTTTGGGAGTTTAAAGCTTTTGTTCAGCTGCTCTTCAGGTGGGGAAAATGTGCTAAGTTGTTATCTTATATTTCCTTTCAAGTATTTAAATTACGAATTTTATTCAATATGAAATGTGTTGGGCTTATGTGCTGAATATATGAAATGTGATGATATGACGAGGTGAATTTGATATTTCCGTATGTGCAATTAAGATGTGCTTTTATGTGAACTTTATTACGTGAATGTGATGAAATTATGTGTGCATGTGCATGCGTATGCAAGGCGGCTAGGGCCGTATATGACGGCTGATCACCGTATTATGACGGTTAATAACCGTAAAGAATATGTTTTCATGGCGGCTGAGAACCGCAATATGCTTCTATGGCGGTTAATAATCGTAATATGTTCTTATAGCGGCTGAGAACCGCATATGTTGCAAGACGGTTAAAAACCGTAAAGATGGAAATGAATGTGATATGTTTACAGGTGATTGAGATGAATGATATTGATTATTGATTAAATGAAGCTTGATTGCGATGAATGATTATATTTAAATAAATTATATGTCATGCAATGGAATGTGATTACTTTGGTATATTTTATGAAATGATACCCTATACAGCGTGATCCCACTGAGTGTATTATATACGCTCATCCCCTTTATGTGTTTTCTTTTATAGATTCGGATGTTGGGAGCCGAATGTGAAGAAAGATGCGAGTATATATAATTTTTGTAATAACTACGTAAGTTATTTTGAAAAGTTGTAAACGTATGATGGCCTGTATATATATATATATATATTTTTTTTTTTTTTTTGCTGCGGTCTCTGATCGTTTAAAACTTTATGTAAATTATTCATTTTGTATGGACTTTATCCTTCCGTTATAGTTTGTTTTAAATTGCTGGACGCCCAAAAATATTAAAAATTTTATATTTATTTTAATTTCGCAAATGGGGCGTGACACTTTTTAATTAATTACATGAATTCACTATAAAAGTTACATAGTGATCATTGATAAAATAAATAATAGTGGATTAGTTTATTGTTTTATATTTTTTCAATAATGTTAATAATAATTGTTATACTTGTATATGCTTGTACTGAATTTAATTGTAATCTTTAAACTCCTAATTACTTATTTTTAGGAATGGATACTTACATGTAATAATATTTAATATATTAAACAAATTTGTTAAAAAAAGCGATTTACCTTATATTTTTCAAATATATAAATAACATTAATAATAATTCAAAAATAACATATAGAGTTTGGACGAAAAAAACTTTTATTCCTGAAACTACACGTGCCATAGTGATTGCTTCTTTATATAATTGAGTGATTCTTTTCTTTTTCATCATACAAACTTCACAATTAAGTTCCTCTTCATTTTAATGTATTAATTCATTTTCTAATATAAAATTATCAATATATATAACTGGATGTAGTATTGTCTCATTTTGAAAAATCAAAGTTTTTAGATGGTTTTTTTTTTTTTTTGTGTGAAATCAATGTTATAATAATAACGGGTCATGCTGCAGTACATTAGTAGTATTGATACATCATTGGTTTTAGCCATTAGATCTTCCATCATTGCTTCCAAACCCTTCATTTTGAATTTATTCTTTTTTACCTTAATCCAAAAGTTACTACAGTAAATTATAAAAATTCCCCCAAATAGTGTAGTTTTTCACAAAGCAATGTAGTATATATCTACCTTTTTTAATAATTATATTTATCCGGCAATAAAAATTATAAAAACACAATTAAATCTTGTTGTATTATGGAGCATGTGATGACGAATCATTTGAGACCTATATTCGATATATTTTATTTTGTATAGATGTAATTCTCTTATTAGCAAAATTGTCATGAACATAACACATAAGCTCATTGCAACCATGATTTTGTATACATGATTAACTTAAAAAAAATATATACATTTCGATTTAAATACTAATATTAAATATTAAAATAAATTATAACATTTCTATTTAATTTAATTTCATATTTAGTATTAGTATTTAAATTAATCGTGTTGCTTAATTTAATTAAATACTATATTACAAATATTAATTTTAGTCGAAATAAATATTAATCATCTTGATCACATCACTAGTTTAAAGTAAATACTAAATTACAAAATATTTAATTTATAGCACCATTATATAAGTTAGATGAAATTTCGTATGTGAAGTCATTTTTTTGATTTGATGTGATGTCTTAATACACAATTAACATTAAGAAAATATATACATTTCGATTTAAATACTAACATTAAATATTAAAATTAATTTTAACATTTCAGTTTAATTTAATTTTATATTTAATATTAGTATTTAAACTAATCATATTGTTTAATTTAATTAGATACTACATTACAAATATTAATTTAATTAAATACTATATTACAAATATTAATTTTAGCCGAAAGAAATATTAATTATCTTGATCACGCCACTAGTTTAAAGAAAATACTAAATCACAAAATATTTAATTTACAGCCGAAATAAATATTAAATGATATTTAATTGTATATTGTTTGCATCCTATTACGATGTTGCACGATAATTATTTTTAATTCAATTGATTGCATGTTATGTCATAGATATTGGTTGGTTGGTGTTGTGTGGTTACTTGATAATGTTAATTATTAATTGACTTGTCATGCTAAGTCATTGTATCGACTGCATGCTGAGTCATCGATATTGGTTGATTGAATATTATTTCATTGCATGTCTTGTCATCAAGATTGGTTGGTTGCATGCTATTTATTTGAATATCTGTTGCATCCTACTTGTATATGATTAATTAGTAATATCACAATCTTTTGACTATAAAGATTACGATTTGGATATATCTTCATCCATTCTATTAATATCTGTTGCATTCTACTTATATATGATTAATTAGTAATATCACAATCTTTTGATTATAAAGATTACAATTTGAATATATTTTCAACCATTATATAAGATTTAGTGTGGTAGACATATTGGATTAATTTTGATTGATTTCACGTATCTCAGTATTTATATTTAGTCAATTTGGGTGGATTTTGATATGAATAAATCATTTCGATTTAGATAGACTTTCGTATGTTAACCAATTTTTGAATTTGATGTGATGTCTTAATACACGATTAATATTAACAAAATAAATACGCTTCCATTTAAATACTAATATTAAATATTGAAATAATTTTTTACGTTACAGTGTAATTTAATTTCACATTTAATATTACTATTTAAATTAAAGGAGAGTGATTAATTAATTAAATATTAGATTACAAGTATTAATTTAATTTCATATTTAATATTAGTATTAAAATTAACTGTATTGATTAATTAATTAAGTATTAAATTACAATTATTAATTACCTTGTTAAATTTAATAATAATTTAAACATATTTAATTAACACAAATATAAAATAAATTATGTGGTTTGATTAAATACACACAATTGTTGGTATCATATGATTTAAGCAAAATCAAATATATATAGCAAGAAAGGGCCTATGTGTAGGAACCGCCGGATCGCCGACCCTTATTCGATTATCCAAATCGGGGTCCATGCAAAATTGATTAACGCGCAGCGGAAAACGAATCATACCTTTTGCACCGAAATTAATTCTGAGATCAGAACCGTAGATAGAGGAATCGATGAAGCCTGGACCTCATGATCTTCTGCTGTATTCCTCGCCTTATCTCGAACGTTGTGTGGGCAACGAGCTATCGAGATCTTCAGCCGTCTTCTACTAATACGTATCTCAGATTTTTATGTCTGTGTTTCTGTATTTCTATATGTCACGAAAACAACTGAGTTGAGGCTTATTTATAGGCTACAACAGGGACCTTGAGGAGGATTAGGAATCGGTCTCCTGATAGGCTTAGAAGTCCTTAATTCAATCTGAATATACTTCTTAAGCCTATCAAATAATATCTTAATCCACTAAAAAGATATTATTGAACTACCGTCCCTTATCCATATTAGATATGGCTCCTATTTATTATGTGCGCGTTTATCTCCCCATGTTTAAGATATCGAATGTCCATTAATTAATTGAATTACTGACAATTCAATTAATTAATATTTAATCCAAGAGTAGTACCACTCAACTTTATTATCATGCCGGAATAAATCCACCTGCAGGGTTTACATGATAATCCTTATGAGTTCCTCAAGGGGACATCATCATCCTAAATAATTAGGACACGGCTTCATTATATAATCAACAGCACACCATATAAACAACAATGTATCCCAATTTACCGAGCTTATTGATTTAATAAATAAATCTCACCCATTGGTAAATTAAAGAAACATATATCGAGTATACATGCCCGTTATCATACAATGATTAAGAGGACGCACATCCATAATAACAGAGTTCTTGTTTTATTTATGTAGTCAGTACAAAATAAAACAACCTCAATTGGTCATGCTCAATACATACAAAATGTACTAGTGTAATTTTATAATCAAGACAGATTAACACCAAATTACACTACAACCATTCCGATAATTTGTCCAAAATTATCTCGGCTGTGAGCTACCATTTATAATCTATAAGGAACTGATAACATGATCTTCTGTGTGGTACCACACACCATGTTATTTACAATATAAATTAATTGGACAATTACAATAACATATATAACAAATATATAAAATGTAAACATTTGACCACAAAAGATTCTCATATCATAAATAGATGTTCATACAAAAGCTAGGCTTATAGTATACATCCTAACACTATGTACATTTGAGTCTATGTGCATTTGGGCCTAGTAAAGAGGCCAAATGCAGCCCACAAGACTACAATTAATAGCCTAACCCAAAAGTTAAAAGTTACCTTGATTTCATTTATCACAGTAAAAAAATGTGATGTATTAATACCACTGGTGTATAGTAGAATTACCCAATAATAACACAATATGCCAATTGAAATTACAGGTGGAAAAACTGTCAAAAAATCTAGAGTACTGAAAAAATTCCATCATTAATCGATTGGAAAACTTTAAAACAAAACAACAATTTTCCAATGGAATTCCATCGACAATCCGTCAACAATTGCCAATAGAATCTATCCTTTTGTAGTTTTCATCGCCATAACGTGTAATTTTTATAGTGTAAGGTCTAGATTTTCTAACGTTAATTATGATATCTTCAATATTAAAACATTGAGAAAATTGAGTTCTTAATATAAGTTTGTATATATGATTAAGAGGGGTGTATTCAATTGGGATTCTATTGGATTTTTCGAACTTTAAAAAGTCCGTGGATTTAGAAAAACTATAGACTCCATGCAAAGTTTGGCTGACTTTTTCTATTGATTTACATGGATTTTCATAGATTTGATATGATTGTGGAATACACTCTTTTTATTGATTCACATGGATATCCATAGACTCCGGTGCTGGAACTATTAATGTAAATGTATATAAAACACACTTGTATATAAGAAATGTTATCCAAATTATTATTCTCATCTTCATTCTCATCATCTTCATTTCCATCACCGTTATACCTCGGCCTCATTTTCCACATAGCATTAGCAATACTCGTTCTCCATACATTAACTTCCGTTCTTTGTTGTAGTTGGCTTTGAGAAAGCAATTCCAAATTTTCCTCTTCCATGTTCAGATGTGGTGAATCTTGATCTTCTTCATATTCGACAGGAAATTCATCAGAGCGACATTCTTTTCGAAGAAAGTTGTGTAATCCAGCACAAGCCAATACAACTCTACTTGTTTTTGAAATGGGAACAGAGGTGCAGTTTTGAAAATTGTGAATCGTGAATTGAAAATACTAAAAATTCTCTCAATCACATTTCTTAATGATGCATGACAAAGATTGCATAACTCACTTGCATTTCTGGGGTGACGACCTTGACCACCAAAATCTTTTAGATGATATCGAACACCACGTAATGGAGCTAAAAATTGATGAAGATTAACAAATCCATAATCCACAAGAAAATATTTACCTAAAAATACAATTTCTTTAATTAGTTAGCTTGTCACTATTTAAAAAATATAAACATAATAAAAAATATGGTACCTTGAGGCACTTGAAGCCCATTTCTTCCTGATAGTGCATCATTTAAAAGTTTTGAGTCATGTGCCAAACCTTCCCACCCACTAAGCACATACATGAACTGTAAATCAAAGTTGCAAGCTGCCAAAACATTTTGTGATTGAATACCATGACGGTTACGATAACTGCTTATTTCTTGGCTTGTTATCGTTCCCGGGATATGAGTTGCATCTATAGCTCCGATGCAATCCTAAAATAAAGTGAGCATTTGATAAAAGAAAACTACAACGTTTGATATAGGTTATATATATATAATATTACCAAGAGGATTCATACCTTAAAGAAAGGGTTCAACCTTGTACTTTCCTGAATTTTAGCGGGCATCCCTGTAGACGGCTTAACTATCATTTCCGATGCTATAGTGTTCAATGCCTTTAAGGTTTTGTTGAAGTTTCGACTAGTAGCAAAATGCGAACGATCGAATCTTTGGCGAACATTACTGCTGGGATTTTGATGTTTAGATTTTGATGAGACAAAACATATATGTAATAGGAAGTTTTGAGCACCCCATTTTTCACAATGTTTAAATGAAGTCATAGACTAGTTTTGAGTCTAGATATAAGTGCTGAAAGATGGAGGATTTCATAAGTTACTTAGCTGCATCGAGCTTATCGGAAGATGCTGCTGTAAGAAAGCAGATACAGCATCAGTTACAGCACCGCAGCAAAGTAAGAAAGAACGGCGTACAGCATCGCTGCAAGAAAATGATACAGGAGTACTGTAAGAAAAAGATACAGCAGTACTGCCTAAAGATACTACAAGTAGGTCCAAGTTACAGCAGCACTGTAAGAAGACATCAGCTGCACCCAAACCTAGGATACAGCACAGAGCTTACTGTCCAAACAGTCAACAGCGCCTATCACAAACAAGAAGTATCCTGCAATTTAAGAAATGATAAATGCAGTACGAGGAACGAAAATCAAAGTAAGAATAAATAGAGCCGTTCGAGACAAGATCAAAGTTGCAGAAACGGAGCCAATACAAAGATGCCACGTGGACTGACGCGCTGCAGAAAGCTGCTAGCCGCAACTGCCGTATTAAATGCTCCGAAAGAGAAAGTCAAGTCGCATTAAATGCGAACCATACCTTTGATCAAGTACTTCAAATTCAAAAGAGAGATGTCTCCTTCAACGGACATCTTCTCTTACAAGTATAAATAGAGGATGAGAAACACTGGAGCTGGTTACTGAAACATTTGTGCAAAATCTCTCAAGCTTTCAAGTTACAACCATTCAAGTCAATTCTCAGTTTCAGTCACTCAACCTCTGTAAAGTGAAGCAAGTTCAAAGCTGAAAGATACTTTGAAGGATTCAGAAGCTCACTTCACCGCATCAGTTGAAGAACAAATCTTATATACTTTTAACATTGTTGCTGTGTGCTTAGGTTGTTTTAGAGGTGTCGAACAGTTGATAGGAGAGATCTTTGCTGTTTGTATAAGTTGTCTAGAGTTACGCAGCTTCCCTGTGTGGGAGTGTAGAACCCTGTGTGGGTTAGCCTTTGGAGTTTGCAGTTGCTGTGTGTACGCTGGACTCTAGTAGATTGTTACTTTGTAAAGTTGATAGATTGTTAGGAAGGTCCTATAATTCAATCTTGCGTAACGAAGTTCCTGCTCGAGGAGCAGTACAGTGGACGTAGAAGGATTACACCACCTTCGAACCACTATAAACCATAAGTTCTTTATTGCTTTCTTATCTGTGCTTATTACATATTCTTATATATATCTATCTCATAAGCATAAAACGTTTTGAAAAGGATCACATTTGAGAAAACCAGCCTTGTGTTATAAATCATATTTTTCGCTGCGTATAAACTCTAGTTACAGCGTGCAGCACTGCATCCTAGTGTTGTAAGCAGTAACTGTCTGGTGCTGTAAGTTCAAGTAACTTGCAGAGTAGAAAGGTTTTTCGAAAGATTTGCAAAATCGACCAAGGTTCATTCACCCCCTCTCTGAACCTCGGACACCACTTGGGACCAATAATTACCATATCGATCGTTGTGTCCTACAATGATCAAGAATGTTGCCACAATTTCTTCAACACATATGTAGCTTGTTTCTTCTAAATGGGTTTTCTCTCTAATGATAGTGCATAACTTTAAAAACACATCCGGATACATCCTATACAACTGTCGAAAACATTTTGGATCTCCTTCGATCATATTACGTACAAAATGATATCCACTTCTAGTAATTGATCGTCCTTTCAAAGAAGGTTCAATACGCCGATGTATCATAGTAATCTTTCCTAATAAAACTATCACTACCTTAATTACCAACATCAAGAGCCTAACCTTTTTTGTAAAGTTCCATCTCCAAATCTGTATCTATTTCTTCTTCCATTTCTTCTTCTTCTTCCAATATTTCACGATTTTCTTTAGCTCTGATGCAATCTTAAATTCAAGGATTCATATATTCAAATGCATACAACTTAAAGCAACATATAACTCAAATAATAATAAAAATATGGAATTCATTAATTTCAAATATGTGATCAAAAGAAAGTCTTAAAAAGAAATTATACAAAATATAGTATAATATCTAATACATGACTAAAATAATCAATATCCTCTAATCTTGTAAGCTATCCAATTAGCCTTTTCCTCAATAGTCATCTTCAAAAAATCATCTTTTTTTGACTTGGTGTCAAGCGAGTCAAATGTCGTGAGACGAATGTCTTCATCCAAATTTGGGATCTCTTTGATAGCATCCCAAGTTGTATAAGCTCTTTCTCTTTTCTCTAGTATGGTATCTCTTTTCTCTAAGAGGTTATAAACTCCTTCAAAAGTTCTTGTTAGTTTTTTAATATCTTCCATGAGACCATTTTGAGGGATATTTTCAATAGAGCTAGAATTTGTTTCATACTGAGCTCTACTTCTTTTGGGTTGACTTCTTCTTTGAGTGGAGACCTCGAACACTTCAGGAAACCCTAAAAGTGGTGTGGAACCAAATGGTGGATCATTTTGAGATAGTCCTACAAACATCTCATTTTTAGCATCATAATTCAAATCTTCTATGCGTACATCTCTATTTTCATCATCTCCTAATGTCCTTGCATCAGTAGCAATATCCAACCCAATGGAGCTTTTCCCTATAACAACACCATTTCCTACACTAATTTCCAAGTCCTCATAATCAAGACATTTCCGATAGCGCAAGTTCACGTCTTTTGAGTGAGCCTAGCATAAATAAAGAAAAAAATTTATCAATTCACAATATTCTCAAAATAAAATTATTCTATAATATTATTGTAATATGATGCTTAAGAAGCTTACCTCTAAGTACGCATCCCATACTTCATCTGAAGCTATAAACTTTTTAGTAGTTTGGTCATACACAAAACCAGAGCTAAACCCCATAAGGTTTGAATAAGATAACCAACAATTTTTAAACCATTTGAGATGGCTTTGGTATTTGCTATAAGTCTTATTACACCCAAGTCTTTCATTAAGAACATGAAGTATTCTTTCTTCCACCATTGCTTTGGTAAAAATACCACTATTATCACGCCATCCCTGATCGCAGCATCAACCATGAGTTGTAACAATAAGTCGCTTTGTTCCTTAGTCCATTGTTCATAGGATGTCTTCCTTTTTGTATCTTGTTGTGGATCCCCCATGATAATATTACTATATTAATCGATCGTGAGTGGGTGGAGAGATCAACGATGGTGAGACGGCTGGTGTGCGGTTGTAGAGGTGTGTAAGTTGATGGCAGTGGTGACACACAAAAACCTCAAAGCAAACTATCCATACACATAATCCAACAAAGTAATAGCAAATAGCTTCAACCAATCCATACACAAAATCCAAAACAAAAAGCAGCAAAAGATTTGTGTAGTACCTTTGTTAGAAGAACAACGAAGGTTTTTTTCTTCTAACATTTCGTCTTCAGAGTTCTCTGGGAGAATACGTAGAAATCTCTGGTTGTTATAAGAGATTTTGGAGAGTGAAATCTATTTATATTTGTAACGCCCAGGATAAAAACAAAGCATAATTTGTTAATTAAATAAGTAAACCTTAATTAAAATATTTTATGTGTTTTAATTCTTGAATGTTAATTTAATTACATGCGTTTCAGATATGTGTTTAACGATCAGTTTTAGATGGATAAAAATTATACACATGGAAAATAGAATTATTTTATACCATTAGATGAGTAATGGAAAAACGAGAAGATAGAATTGAACTAGAGGTCAATCGGACACCCGTAGCTCAAACGGCGAAGAAAAGGGCAAAATACGGAATTTTGGAAAAACGAGAAATTAAATCTTATCGTGAATAGTAACCAGAATCTTATCGTGAACAGTAACCTAGCTACATGAACAGTAAACCTAGCCTAGATGAATAGTGATTTCTAATTTCTATAAATAGGCCCTAGTTCGATTTCATTTTCACTGTTTCTTCGAACGAGCTGAAAAGTACCGAACACACGTAAGTCTCTCTCTCCTCTCTCTTTTTCTTTCCCGTCTTCATTCTGTCTCCGGCGCGCCGCTGCCGGCGCCGCCACCGGAGTTTGCCGGAAAAAATTCAAACTTATCGGTTTTGGCTGATTTTCTTATACAACGTAGCCCTTGATGATACGAGTCTAGGGTAACTTCTGGAATTCAATTTCGATTCTCCGTTCGCCAGAAAATGGTGAAAAACCATCTCCAAACCCTAAACCCTTGGTTTTGGCCACCTTTTCTCTCTCCCGTTTTTCTCTCTCTCGCTCTTCTTCTCGTGGTTTCAGGCACCAGAGGGGATGTCGAGGTTGTGGGCTAGCTATTGGAGGGGCGGCGCCGCCTTGGGTGGCAGTGCCGGTGCCGGAAAATGGGTTGGGAAAGGGGCTGTTGCATTTGGGTTGGTGTATTTTTGTGTTGACGAAGGGTATTTGAGGCTGTTTTTCAGGCACTATTTATGTCAGAATCTGGCGATGGATGGCCGGATCTAGTAGCCGGCAGTGTGGGCTAGCCGAAAGACTAAGGTTCGGTGGCATAGGGCGACGACACCGCCGTCGGTGGCTCCAGGAAGGTGGCTGGTTGAGCAGGGTCGCGACGGGAGACCGGGGCACGAGCCGGGGGAAGGCTGCCGAGAAAATTGGGCAGCTGCCGAGAGGCCGTGCTCCCGCTGCCGAGAAAACTCTGCAGCTGCTGAGAATGCTTCTCCGGCTGTCGAGAAAACTCCACAGGCGACGGGAGACGCCGTCGAGATTTTTCCCCATCGCTTGGAACGCGCGCGACGCCGTATTTTTGATTCGTTTTCGATCCAAATCTCGTTTTCTTTTCATCGTACTTTATTATCGAGACGTTGCCAACAAAATATCATTGATCGGGGGTCGTGGGTCCTGGTCAAAGTCAACCCTTTAACCAAATTACCAAAATACCCCTCAATCTTAAAATGCTTCGTTCCAGCTCGTTACAACTCTGATTGAGTTCATTTTTTTTTGTTATGATCCAAATTTCATTCTCTTTCACCTCAGCTGTATAAACTGATATTTCCCTCTTGTTTCTTCAACCTCAATCGTTAGGCCCTCTGTTCCGATCCGTCTCATTTCGATCGATAGTATCCGATCCGATATCATTTAAATCCTTAATTATATTTCATAAATATCTAAAAACACCGTAAATTATGTAGGCTACCTATTGAATTGAAGCATTGAGATACGTGATCTTGGATACTTGCAACTCACGTGGTAACCATCGAACAAGGTGGGGGTAATTTCTAACTCTTTATCTGTTTACAGTTTTCCTTATTCCAAGCATGATTGAGGAATACTAAATGTTGTGACTATATATTTGCTGTGACATACTTATTACTGTGAGGGGTGGGCCCGCTGAGGCGCCCATTCATGCATTCGTCCCTAACCCCCATTCTTCTATGAAAGGTTTGGTGGTCCTTGAAATGCACCAGCGGTATTTGAGACCGTTTTATGGGATAAGACGGGCGATGCCCGCACCTATTCATCCCTTACCATTTCTAACGTCTGCTGTGCATATTTTGTGCTGTGATTAGTGATGATTATACGTAATTCTGATTCAAATATATGTGTTAAGATTTAGACGCGGATTTTATCCCCACGAGTGTATTCAACGCACTCACCCCATATTCTGTAATTCACGTTACAGGAGGTGATGAGCATGATGAACCCTAGAAGGAAAGAGGAGGTGCTATATTTTTCTGGATCTGTAAATTATTGTAATATGATATTTATCAAACTTTCTCTTTATAAAACAATGTTGTAAGAAATCCATGTTTGGTGATGATGATGTGTATTCAGGGATGTGAGATCCTAATGATGATGTGTATTCGGGATGTGAGATCCTGATGATGAGGTGTGTTTGGGATGGGAGATCCTGATGTTTTTCCGCTGTGAATATTATGTTAATTCGGTTGAAGCCGATGGTTATTATGTAATATCTTTTGTTCATCTCCTACTTCTTTTCTTCTTCTTGCACGCCCGTGTGAAAAACTCTGATAAATTCTCTATAAGAAAATGGGGCGTGACAATATTTTTGGAAGAGAATCAAAGAAAATCCATAGACTGTTGAATACCTAAAGAATTTTTAAGACTTTTTAAAATCCGTATTGAATACCTTAGGATTTTTAAAGACTTTTGAAAATTAGGATTGAATACCTCCAAACTTTGTAAGTTTAAAAAAAATCCTACAGACTCCACAACTAATACACCCCCTTAAAAATGTGAAATTGAAATCAATTTCGGAAACAATTATTGTCGATGGAATTTCTGTCAAATTATTTTTATTTTATTATTCATATTTTTAATTTATTTATTTAGATTTTTTAATTTTATTATTCATATTTTTAATTTATTTATTTCGATATTATTCACAGAAATCTCATCGGTAATAATTTTATTTTTTAGCAAACAAAATTGAAAATTATCGATGAATTTGAATTTCATCGGTAAATTAAAAAAAAATTTGAAAATTACTGACAACTTTGAATTATGTCATTTTATTTGCCTTCAATATTTTTGGAAAAATATAAACAATGTTGGTTTAGTTTGAAGACAACAAAACAATGTCAGCTTTGAGAGTGTGATCTTCTATTACACTTGGTGTTACATCTTCTATTCCAAATCAATCACCACACACCACGTGTATTCAATGACATCACTATAATATGTGGTTTGTATTAAATATTATGTAACACAAGATGTAACCCTAAATGTAATAAAAGATCGAAACTCTCGGCTTTGATGGAATTACCAATAGAAGAATTTTAATGATAAGCTAACTTAAATTAGGACGGTAGGCCTCATTTTCAACCACGTACCCACTTTCTCCTTTTGTCCCCTCTCTCTCATGCTCTATCTCGCCAACAATTGACGTCTCTTGTTATCATCGTCCATCATATCATCAGTGTAGGTTGCCGCCCTTACCTGGTCTTCTTCACCATTACCCAGACCTACCCTCCCAACCACCCTCACCCCAATGCCCCTTAGTGTTGTCGCCTCTCGTGTCATCTATACGGTTCCCACTAACCCTTATCGTCGTTATCTGTCTCCACCGTCGTTGACAAGATATGTCCTCTATTTTTTCTTTTTATGCTTGGATTCTATGATACAACAACGTAAAGGCTACAGATTTGAAATTATCTAAAACTAATCAACTAATTACTAAGCAAAAACAAAGAAAACAAGAATTGATAAATCAAATTATGAGAGCTCATCCAGTTCTCAATTTAGTTACCCCCACTTTTTTCGTATTATAATCGCATGTAACGTTAATTCAGATTATCCCGAAATCTTCAGCCTTTAAACGTTAATTATTCATGTAATATCTTACGATGTATTAAATTAAAGATAAGATCTCAATTAACCCTAATTGATAAACAAACTAATATGTACGACATCTAGATTTAATTTAACAACAACATTGAACTCTAGGACGACAGGTCAAACCAAGCAGCATATATAAAATGATCGACCCGTTTAACTTGAACTCGTGTTATCTTGATTGACATCAATTGCTACTAATTACTCGATTACTATAACAATTACTGATTATCAGAATCTATTCTAGCAATAGACATATGTTAGGACATTATTATTTAGATTTTGATGAGATAAAACACAAAATGTAATAGGAAAGTAGTGTACCTCATTTTTTCACAATGTTTAAGTGAATCTTAGATTAGATCTTAAGTCTTTAATATAAGTTGAAAAAGGGAGAAGATCAAGATACAATAACCAAAGTTTGGAGAAAAAAAATATTGCAAGCAGTAAACAAATTACAGCTACTGAAAGACTGGAAGAAGTTATAGTGAAAAGATACTGCTTAATTCAATGTAGAATCAGAGGATGGATGAAAGGCCAAGTAAGACATGAGGATAAGGTATCAATTAGAAGAGGTTTGGAGCATTGATTCCCCATAACGAATAGGCTAGCTCTATTTTTCAATTACCTATCCTGTACTTGAGGAGGTCTCTCAATTCTTCGGTAACATCTTGAGGTGTTTTTAGTTGTCTTATATGAGACTTGAGATATTCCCCACTACATGGCACGTGTGATATTAGAACCGCTGATTCATCACTGAATGATCGAGGTCTTTTATGAAATAACAACCCTAGTTGATCTCTTTTCAATGTTAACCTATCAGAAAAGAGTGGTAGATGAAATATCTTCTGTAAGAAAACTTGGACGTTTTCCCAGATGAATTACCTGGCCCTCCACCGGATAGAAAAGTGACATTCGGGATTGATCTTATACCCGGAGCGGCACAGGTGTCAAATGCTCCTTATCGAATAACACCAAAAAAATTACAAGACTTGAAGGTCCAAATACAAGAGCTTTTGAACAAAGGTTTTATTCGACCAAGTGTGTCGCCTAAGGGAGCTCCAGTACTTTTTGTGAAGAAGAAGGATGGCAGTTTTCGGATGTGTATCGATTATCGAGAGCTGAATAAGAGGACAATAAAGAACAAGTATCCACTTCTTCGAATTGAAGATCTATTTGATCAATTAAGAAATGCTAGTGTGTTCTTGAATATTGACTTAAGATCTGACTCACCAGATGAAAGTCAAAGATACAAATATATCCAAGACAACGTATAACTACTATAAGAGAGCTGTAAACTAAATCACAACGTTAAGGATTAGGTTGCAAACACTGCATACAATAATCTTAGAATCAAGAGACCAGGTTCCTTAAAAGTCATAATGTGTTGATACAGATGCAGTACGAAGAAGATCAACTATAATCCGAAGAGCAATCACTTCAACCAGACAAAATAGTCAGTAGAGACAAGGGGCTAGTAAATAGCGGACACGTAACCTGACAAACTGCACAAATCTCCAACTTAGTACAACCGCATTAAAAAACATGATATGCAAGACAAGAAACTTTTAATACAAGTTTGAGACCACATTTAATGGGAGCTCTACAACGTAGAAGAGGATTCAAATGTTACGATATGTGTCTCTCTTCAACGGACATATATGCACCTTATAAATAAATGAATAGTCTACTGAAATTACTACTGAAACTCTATCATTCAAACCTATAAGTAAGAAGCTCTCGAGTATTAAGCATTCTCAAGGCAAAAGTTTCAGTCACTCAAGCTCAAGACACTGCGAAGCCTTAGTTAACAGCCTCGCCTGAGGTCTGCTGTACGGACCCCGTCTCCTCAATCGGTCCTGCAACCTCGACAGCTTCCTCTACAAGAATGGCTTCTTGCAGCTTTGGTTGGTTTCTTATGTTAGGATGTATACTATAAGCCTAGCTTTTGTATGAACATCTATTTATGATATGAGAATCTTTTATGGTCAAATGTTTGCATTTTATATATTTGTTATATATGTTATTGCAATTGTCCAATTAATTTATATTGTAGATATCTTGGTGTGTGGTGCCACATAGAAGATCATGTTATCAGTTCCTTATAGATTATAAATGGTAGCTCACAGCCGAGATAATTTTGGACAAATTATCGGAATGGTTGTAGTGTAATTTGGTATTAATCTATCTTGATTATAAAATTACACTAGTACATTTTATATGTATTGAGCAGGACCAATTGAGGTTGTTTTATTTTGTACTGACTACATAAATAAAATAAGACCTCTATTATTATGGATGTGCGTCCTCTTAATCATTGTATGATAACGGGCATGTATACTCGATATATGTTTCTTTAATTTACCAATGGGTGAGATTTATTTATTAAATCAATAAGCTCGGTAAATTGGGATACAGTGTTGTTTATATGGTGTGATGTTGATTATATAATGAAACCGTGTCCTAATTATTTAGGATGATGATGTCCCCTTGAGGAACTCATAAGGATTATCTTGTAAACCCTGCAGGTGGATTGATTCCGGCATGACAATAAAGTTGAGTGGTACTACTCTTGGAATTAAATATTAATTAATTGAATTGTCAGTAATTCATTTAATTAATGGACATTCGATATCTTAAACACGGGGAGATAAACGCGCACATAATAAATAGGAGTCATATCTAATATGGATAAGGGACGGTAGTTCAATAATATCTTTTTAGTGGATTGAGATATTATTGATAGGTTTAAGAAGTATATTCAGATTGAATTTAGGACTTCTAAGCCTATCAGGAGACCGATTCCTAATCCTCCTCAAGGTCCCTGTTGTAGCCTATAAATAAGCCTCAAGTCAGCCGTTTCTATATACAGAAATACAGATACACAGACATAAAAATCTGAGATACGTATTAGTAGAAGACGGCTGGAAGTCTCGATAGCTCGTTGCCCACACAACGTTCGAGATAAAGGCGAGGAATACAGCAGAAGATCGTGAGGTTCAGGCTTCATCGATTCCTCCATCTACAGTTCTGATCTTAGAACTAATTTCGGTGCAAAAGGTATGATTCGTTTTCCGCTGCGCGTTAGTCATATTTACATAGACCCCGATTCAAATAATCGTATAGGGTCGGCGATCCAGCGGTTCCTACATCTTATAGCTTCAACAGTTTGCAACACTGTAAGCTCGACCGCTGCAAAAATCTCAGCATTCATCCTTCGTGTTTCCTCTGTAGCTTCTGTAAGGATGTCTGCCTGTTATACTGCTATCTCTGCCAGTACAGGGAGTCTAGCCTCTGTAACTTCCTCTGTGGTCGCGTCATTGGCAATCTCAGCAATATCAGAGAGGATATCTCTGATAATCGCAGTCGATTCCCCCTGAGTGTCTTTAGCGGCTTCAGGAACGGTACAAACCGAGGAATTACCATAGTCAAGCAGTTGAGCCTCCTCTTCCTCCAAAGGATCGAAAGTGACTATCATTGAGAAACCCTCAACCACTTGCTCGTATATTGGGGAGCTTGAATTGTGACTTGAGGTACCTTCTCCCCGTATTCTTCTAGGAGTGTACTGCATCCTTATCTCTTTCACGCTAGCATGCAAGGTTTGTTGCAGCATGGCTTCCTCAGCCTGTTCCACTCCTAGAACGTTGATTTATTCTTGAGCAAATGCAATATTGTCGTCCCTTCTTACAGCCTCTGCAGCCGGGGTTAGGAAGACCTGCACATCCTTCATTGCTGCTTTCATCGGCAGCTCTGCAGACTCAGATTCTGTAACTGCTTTTCTCTTTTCTTTGTCCAGTGCTCTCTGAGCAGCAGTGCTTCTTGATCTCTCTTGCACGAGTGCTACATAATCAGGTTGCAAGAGTTTCAGAATATCTTCTGAGTTGGCCCACTCTAGGACAGCTTGCTCGACGGTGAGAAACTCCTTCCATTACAATAAATTTCCCCCTTGGCCAGTCTCATTCTCCTGTAGAGACTATACTGCTGCTCCATATTCTAGCGGCTGGAAAGGTAAGATCCAACATATATTGAACAGCCGCTCCATGATTGCGCGACAGAGCTGAGTCAGCAGCTCCTTATATATGACCCTATTCAACTGGCTCATCCCTTTGTTCCTCCTCCTCTACTGTAACTACCATCATGCTTGCAGTAATAAGTTGGGGATTGTCTCGCAAGAGATGCTCTTCAGATCTTGCAGTAGCTACAGCAGCCTTCTTCTTTCTGCGCGGGGAGACAATCTTGCTTGTCCTCTTCCTCGCTAGGGGTGCGTCAACATCTGAGGATGAGGATAATGGCTCTGGCTCTGGCTCTATCCTCCTTGGAGTCCTCTTGATGACGGGAAGAGGATTATCATCTTTCTCATCTTCCGTCTCACCCTTGCTGCTTACAGCTTTACTTTGCAATGCAAGGGTTGCAGCCTTTTTATCTTTGGTTTTCTTCCATGCAACACCAGCACCAGCTGTCTTCTTTAGGGTCTTACTCTTCTTCTTCTATCCAAGATACTTTCCAATGGGGATGGGGGTAGGAGCAGCAAGCTGAGGACCTAGCTTGCAGAGCAGAGAGCAGATAGTGATGCCATAGCTCCTTCTTATTGTCCTCTTCTCTGCCTCCTCCCATATCCACTTCAAGATGAACCTAGCCCAGTTCACCTTCTTTCCGACCATGATGGCAGACATGATCCAGAAGCGGAGGTCTGTGCACTTGTCATAACTCCCAGTTTGGCCTTCAATGGAGTATGCACAGATATCGTGAAGAAACTCAAACTCAGGTTTGAAGAATTTCTTTGGGGCGCTTCTCTTCACATCGGCCCTGACATCTCTTACCCGAAAAAGCTCCCACATCTCCTGAGAGATGTCTTCCTCGTAAGTCATGAGCTAACTTGGGGACAACCTTTCTGAAGAAATGCTGAAGGCAGTAGTGATATCGCTGGTGGATACTGCCGCTTCTTCTCCATCTGCATCCATCCTGGAAATGATGCAGTCTCTTCTCTCCTTGGATCTCCTTGTAAAGGAGTAGAATCGCTAAACAAATTCTATGGAGTATCCGGCGTATACAGTGGTTAGGAGCTTTAGAATTTGGGTCCTTTCCAGCACGTTGAAAATCCGACGGATGATGGAATTGTCATACATCCCAAAAGCATATACATGCTCTTAGTTGACCAATTAACCTTTTAAAGCATGGTTTTTCTGGCAGCCATTTTTGTTTAAGAGAGAACGGGTTCTGGGAGACTTATAGAATTTGATAAATTTGGAAACTTTTCTCTGGGGAAGATACTCAGTGAAATGATTTCGAATGTTATGGTTATGGTATCATGGGGAATTTCAAAGGACGTGTAGTAAGATCAATGGTTAAAATTAAATGAAGAGAATTGATCTTATGATCCTTATAAAAAGACAGAGGGGTCAAATCGTAATTAAACTGGACTAAGAGATGTGGCCTCTGACTGTGCCTCTTCGAATTCTGATAAGCGCACACTTGCATTAAATGTGATGAAAGACATACGATTTGCCACCTAATTTATTAGCTTTTTAAGGTTGCAGTGTCCTAGGTACGAGGTTGCAGAGTATTAAATACTCTTAGAAATAAATGTTGTAACCATACACTGCTTTCTTCCCTTTTTACTGTCTGTGCTGTAAGAATTAAGGATGCAACGTTGTTTGATCCCAGCACTGTATGAAGTAGCAACTTACAGCATGATTCCCCCTGAGCTTCTGCAACTCTTTTTTTCACTCACAATTTCAGAATTCCCATCTCGTTTCTTAGCATAGAAAATCTTGATTCACATAGGGGTTTAGTGAATATATCAGCTAGCTGGAGATCCGTATGGACTTTCTCAAGCACGACATCTTTTTTCTCCACATGATCTCTTATAAAGTGATGTCTGATATCAATGTGCTTTGTTCTTGAGTGAAACACTGGATTATGGGTAATTGTGATAGCACTTGTATTATTACAGAGAATTGGAGACTCTTTTCTTCAATTCCATAATCTCTTAGCTGCTGCTGTATCTAAAGGATTTGAGCACAACAACTTTCTACTGCAACATATTCTGCTTTTGCTGTAGATATTGCAATCGATGTTTGCTTTCTGCAGAACCATGAAATAAGTCTATTTCCCAGAAATTGATAAGTTCCACTAGTGCTTTTTCTGTCAATCTTGCAGCCTGCATAATCTGAGTTAGAGTAGCCTTTGAGCTTGAATCCTCCTTCCTTAGGATACCATAGGCCTACTTCTTGAGTTTCCTTCAGATATTTGATAATCCTTTTGATTGCTGAAAGGTGTGACTCCTTTGGTGCAGCTTGAAATCTTGCACAGACTCCTGCTGCGAACATGATGTCTGGCCTACTTACTGTAAGATACAGCAAGGATCCTATGAGTCGTCTATAATTCGTGATAGCCACATCTTTTCCATCTTCATCTTTGTCAAGGCTTATGGATGTGGACATAGAAACAGATGTTGTTGAACCATTCTCCATGCCAAACTTCTTGATAAGCTTTTTTGTATACTTAACTTAACTGATGAAGGTTCCTGCATCCAGCTGCTTTACTTGCAGCCCTGGGAAAAAACTCAATTCTCCCATCATACTCATCTCCAACATTGATTGCATCAGGTTGGAGAATTTTTCACATAGATTTTTGTTGGTGGATCTAAAGATAATATCATCCATATAGACCTGTACTAAGAGAATGTTGTCTTCATCCTGTATCCTGAATAGAGTCTTGTCGATTGTTCCTTTCTTGAAATCGTTTTCCAGCAGATAGAGGGATAAGATGTCATACCAAGTTACTGGTGCTTGTTTAAGTCCATATAGGGCTTTGTGCAATCTAAACACCTTCTCTTCTGGTTGGTCTTCAAAACCTAGAGGTTGCTCCACATATACTTCTTCTGTAAGAAGACCATTAAGGAATACACTCTTCACATCCATCTGATATACATTAAAATTCATGTGAGCTGCATATCTCAGAAAAATCCTTATAGCTTCTAACCTTGCTACTGGAGCAAATGTCTCATCAAAATCAATTACTTTTTCCTGACAATATCTCTTAGTAACTAATCTTGTTTTTTTTTTCTAACAACAAGCCCTGATTCATCCAGCTTATTCTTGAATACCCATTTTGTTCCTATAACTCCTTGATGGGTTGGTCTTGCAACTGTTTGCCAAACTTGATTTTTTTCAAATCCATTTATCTCTTCTTGCATGGCTTGAACCCAATTGCTGTCTTGCAGAGCTTCTTCAACACTCTTTGGCTCTTTTTAGGATATGAAGCATGCAAACATTGCTTCATAAGGAATATACCTTCTTGTTCTTACTCTTATAGATGGATCTCCAATAATATGATCCTTAGGATGATTTCTTAGCCATGTTCTGTCAGGCTTAAAGATATGCATAGGTCTAGGTTGTTCTTCAGCATGCTGTAAAATAGGTGGTTCTGCTGCTGTAAGAATATCTGCTGCATCCAGAGGTGCAGATTCTTCTTCTTTATCTTGGCTGAGGGTAGAACTTCTTAAATATAGGGAACATCATTTTCTTTTCTTGGAATTATTCCTTCAGCAGGTTTCGCTAGCCTCTTAATGTCATAATGTGGTTCATCAAACACCACATATATTGATTCTTCAACCTAAGGTTCTTTTGTTGAAGACTCTGAATGCTTTGCTTACAACAGAGTATCCTAGAAATACTCATTCATCTGATTTTGCATCAAAGGTTTAGATGCTCCTCTCCATTATTTAGAATATAACACTTGCATCCAAAGATATGCAGATAGGAAATGTTTGGTGTATATCCATTCCAGACATCATATGGAGTTTTGTCTAGATCTTTGTTAATCAGATATCTGTTCTAAGTGTAGCATGCAGTGTCGGTAGCTTCAGCCCAAAATCTCTTGGGTATCTCTGCCTCTGCTATCATTGTCCTTGCTGATTCCTTGAGGGTTCTATTTCTCCTTTCAGCTACACCACTCTGTTGAGGTGTTCTTGCAGCAGAGTATTCATGACGAATACCATTGTCAGAATAGAATCTTTCAATAAACTTGTTTGTGAACTCGGTTCTTCTATCTGATCTAATCTTTACAATGCTCAAGTTTTTCTCATTTTGAATCTTCTTCATCAGGTCGGGTATCTTGTTCTGAGTTTCTGATTTCTTAGTAAGAAATGTGGTCCACGTATATCTGAAGTAGTCATCTACTATCACAAGTGAGTACTTCTTCCCACTTATGCTCACTGGTTTCACTGGTCTAAAGAGGTCCATATGTAGAAGATCTAAGATTCTGTGAGATGACTTCTACAACTTGTCCTTGAATGAGCTTTTCACTTGCTTCCCTTTCTAACAAGCTCCACAAACATTTTCCTTCTTATATGCCATCTGGCAGTCCTCTTACAAGACCTTTTTTTGCTAGCTTGTTTATTGTCTTGAAGTTCAAGTGACTCAGCCTCTTATGCCATAGCCAGCTCAGCTTTGGTGGACTTTTTACAATGAAGTATGTTGGTTGAATAGAAGAGTTTCAATCTGTAAGATATATGTTTCATCTTCTTGTTCCTGTAAGCTTGACTTTATTTGATGTGCTGTCCTTAATTAAGCACTTGTTGAGGTTGAACTCTACAGTTTATTCTTTGTCACAAAATTGACTAATGCTCAGTAGGTTATATCTGAGACCTTTAACATATGATTCATTTTTGATCTTTATATTCCCTTTGATTAGACTTCCACTGCCTTTTGTGCTTCCTTTGGAATCATTCTTAAAGTCTTTTAAGGCATCTTTATTGCCTGTCATGTGTCTTGAGCAGCCACTATCTATGTACCATACATCACTGCTGCATCCTGTTACTGAAACCTGCAACAAATTCATACAGATTTAGGTACCCATTTCTGAAGGGTCCTTTTGGGTTAGTTTCTTTTGGAACCTAAACTTTCTTAACAATCAATACTTTGCTGTAAGCTTTGTTGGTTCCACTTCTGTAGGCAGTTTTGTTCTTAAACTGCTTGTTAAATGTGTGTAAAAACTATATATGTGTTACCAACACTCTTGTGGTGTGGTCTTCCACCAAACTTCCCTGAAGTATGTCCTCATTTAGGTTTAGACACAAGAGTCTTAGTATTGGTGGGGAAATGTCTTTTATGCTACAACTTTGTGGGTTGCTGTATCTTTTTGCTGCTTACAGCAGATGGCTTCTGCTGCAGCCAATTCTCAAGTACAGGCTTACTTCCTGCAGTTAAGCATTGGAGCTTCTTTCCTTTATCCATCAGTGTTGGTTTGTTCAAGATCTTTTCTGAGTTACAAGGTAACTCATTCTCCATTGAAGTTTCATCTTGAACAAATACAACAGTCTTAGATGAACTTGCTTAATTCTGAGAGGTGTGAGTGTTGTATCCTATGCCCATTTTCTCAAATGTACTTCTGGCTTGGTTTAGGCACTCTCTTACGTCCTTAGCAAATTTGGTAAATATTTTAATTGTGGACTGTAAGTTCTCCTTCTCATTTTCTAGCTTGGTGACCAGCAGATTGAGCCTTGAGACCTTTTTTTGTAGCTTGTTGCATCTTGAGCTGTCAGACTCACATGCTGCTAGTATTTTTGATGTTCAGTTCGAAGTCATTCATTCTCAATTCTCAATTCTAAGGTTTTCATTTTCAACCTTTAGCTCTTCATGAGTTGAGTTAATCTGCTTGAAGTCACTCATGATCCCTTTTAGCTAGTGGATCATGTTCAGCTCATCTTTGTCAGATATGAACAGCGGTTGGTATATTACCTCATCTTCTTCACTGTCCTCATAGTCTTTTCCCATCAGGAAAATCAGTGATTCTTCACCTAAGGATGAGGTTTCAGTATCACTGTCAGAAGACTCAATAGCTTCAGCATCTCCTTTGAGACTGCTGTATCCTTGGCTTTTTCCATCTCTCCAATGAGAGCTCTAAGCTTATGCCATCATCTTTTTTTTTCCCTCCTTTGTTCTCTCTCTCCTTCTGAATATTTATGTACGGTTGAATGTGGACAGCTTCTTGTGTAGTGTCCAGGCTTCCTGCAATTATAACACAAGTCGAGATTATTTGAGTTTGATTATGGAGAGAAAGATACATGTGGTGGTGGATGACTTCTTCTGAAGTCATTCCTCTTGTTGTTTTTGCTGCTGCTGTTATTGTTGCTCTTCATGAATCTTCTAAATTTCTTTAGAAAAAGAGTCATATCTTCTTCAGCGTCCTCAGCTATAACCTCTAACTGCTTGTTGTAACTGACAGCTGTTGAATTGTAACATCTCGATTCTTTTATAAATAAACCTTAACCGAGATGTTACTTATTTATAAAAGCATCACTCTTTTAAGAATAAATAAAGATAAATAAAATTTCAAGATTTATTATAAAATATTTATTTCCATAATTCATAAAATTTTACACTTTAAAAAATAAACTTATTTACAACCTTTTATGTTTGGCTACCAGCATCCACCGCTCGCAATCCATGTCTTCAACTCCTTAAACTAAAAATGTTTTTGAAAAAGGGGTGAGTGTTTGAAATACACTCAGTGGGAAAAACTCGGGATGACATAAATAATTTACAACATTTGAAACCATTTGATGAAAGATATTACATGCCCTATTTCAAAACGTTATAAACTTAAAAGATTTCATTCGGCATTTCAACTCCTCATAGCACAATTTTTATCATAAGAAGCTGATTGACATAAAATGTTTACTGATCACATTCAAACACATATCACTTTAATTACGGTCTTAGCTGCCATGAAAATGCAGAGCTTATCTGCCATGAAATTGTGGATCTTAATCACCATGAAAATCACATTTCATTTATAACAATAAACACCTGAAAACATAAGCCATAACATTCAATCATTTAACATAATTGTATCACAAAAATTGAAGACTTAACCCGAATTATCCTTTACCGCGGGGATCGAACCTTTACTGCGTGAATCAAACCCGATCCTTTACCATTGGAAATCAAACCCGATCCTTTACCATCGGGAATCAAACCCGATCCTTTACCATTGTCATCACAATTATCTCAATCAAACAATCTAATCAATTTAATCCATTCAATCAATAAAATAAATACGCATATCAATCTATCATCAATCACATAACTAGAATCCTTCAATAATGCATGTATTCGTCCCAATCATTCTTTAGTTATCAATATTTCCGTCAAACAACTCAATCAATTAATAATCAAAATTCATCACTGAACCTTAATCATTCAGCAATAACATTCACATTCAATAATAATCTTAAAGAATTTCATATATTAATAGCATAAACTTTATAATAATATAATTTAAAGAAATTACCTCCACCTTATACGGAAGAAGCTTGCAAAATGTCTACTTTTATACGAGCCTAGCTCTTTCCTCCTTTCGTATTTCCTACAAAGCGTAAGTGCTCGCTTTAGAATTTAATCAAACTAATATTAACTAAAATACATTCTTAATTTAGAATTTTTTCTATTAACGAACCATCTAACAGGGTTTACAAAATAAATTTAAGTATTAATGTAATACGATAGGGTGATAACACTCAACCCCAAAATCCGACCTGAAACTAAGTTTCCTTAATTATTTCGATAAGGATCTAGGGTTTTATACCGTAATCGACATATATAAAGAGGTCTAAATAAAATAACTTAATTAATATAATTTCTCTTTGTCATTTACTTAAAGCTCTGTTTCCTACGATGTTGTGTTTTAAAAGTAAAATAAATGATTTTAAAGTAAATATAGGGTTTAAATGGAATTATAATGAAAAATATGTTTATTAAAATATTAGAAAACTTAATTAGACTTTAATTAGAAAGCTTAATTAGACTTTATTTAGATCTTGAAATACTTATCTTAGTTTTTAGGAAAATTAATTATAAAATTATGATTTAGGTTAGATCTTTGAAGACTTGATAATAATTCTAGACAAGTAAATTATAAAGTTTTTGGCTTAAAATAATTCTTGAAGACCTTTAAAAACAAATCTTAGAAAATATAATTATATAATTTACGGTTTAACTTAAATATTAAGAAATTTTAATATATTTATGATTATGGCATATTTAGATTGACTATATAATTTAATTGATAAAAGGAATTCAATTAACTAAAATTATAGGTTAATTTAGGAAATATATTTAATTGCATAACATGTTTAGTTAATTTTTATTTAAGAGGATTGAATTTGATACTTACTTTAATATTTAATTTGATTCTTAACTTTGAGGTTTAAATTGTAAAGTTCATAATTTATTTAAGATCATTAGATCATTTTTAACAATATGGGGGATTTATTTGAATGTTTAATATTTATAATTAAGCTTTTAGTTTGTTTATTAAATTATGAAGATCAAAACATAATGTCCAATTAAACTTTTGGGTAAAACTGTAATTTTATTAAAATTTAGCGATCCAATTAAACTTTTGGGTAAAACTGTAATTTTATTAAAATTTAGCGATCCGATATCATTATTTATAATTCATGATGCTTAAAACATAATTTCACAAACTTAAGGGTAAAATTTATAATATCTATAACTATTGGGTCATAATATAATTTCTGAAAGCTCTAAGGGTCATTCTATCATTTTATCAAAATCCAGAGGTTATAATGTTATTTTATAAAAATCTAGAGGTGATTCTATAATTTCAGCAAAGCTTAGGGACTATTCTGTAATTTCAAAGAATTCTGGTGTCTTTTCTTAACTTCATAAAAGTTCAAGGACCTTTATGCAATTATTCTTAATTTCAGGGGTTTGTGTGCTATTTATCATAAATTTAGGGTTTGCAATTTGGTCCTTGATTTTAATCAAATTCTCAAAATCAACCCCAGCCCTAAAACCAGCCCCTGCCCACGGCCCCTGCCGCCTCCCGCCGTCTCAACACCACGCTGCCGGCGACCCTCATCGCCGGCAACACCATTTCACCTCACACATACCGCACACACACGCTGTACTCATACACACACACAACCACACCCATACACTCGCCGCCGCTTGTAGCGACAGCTCACCTCCTTTCTCACCGGCACAGCAAGCGCCGGCCACGCACACACCCCCTTCCCTGCACCGCTACACACGGTGGTGCCCATACGCACACATAGATATACATACAGATGCAATATATATATATATATACCTGCATAGAAAATTTCAGCACGCCGCCGCTCCTCGTGGTGGCTCACAATCCAGCACACCGGCGCAACTTCAACGCCGGCTTCCCCCCTTCATCAGACTCGCCGGTGCGAACCACGCATCGGCCCCTAGACAACATCGCAGCAAACAGCTTCAGAGAGGGAGAGAGATATAGAGTAACACAAAGAGAGAGAGCCGAAGAGAGAGAGTTGGGAGAAAGAGAAAGAGTTTATCATTTTCCAATTATTGATTCTTACTAATGTGATATTAACTATTATATACTATATTTATCCCCATATTATAATACTATATATTAATACCTCATTTCCTTTATTATAATATTGTATAAAAATTTTGGTTGTTACATGAATTCTTCGAGCTTCTAGCAGTCAACGTAGTAACTTTGGAACTTGATTCTTCCGCCTCATTTTTCCTTCTGTTGGTGTCATATTCGAATGCTTTGAAATCGGAGAAGAGGTCAAATGTACTTATGGATTTCAAATCCATAGACACTCTCATGGCGATGGTCTTGCTGTCCTATTCCATTGGCAGGGCTCTCAACACTTTCATATTCTTTTCTTTCTGTGTATAGTGCTTGGCCAGAGCTTCTAGTTAATTCACGATAGAAGTGAATCTTAGATCTAATTGCTCAAGAGTCTCTTCATTCTTCATCTCGAAGAGCTCGAATAGTTATGTGGCGTTGGAGATCTCATTATCCTTAGTGAGTTCTGTGCCCTCACATATTTATTCTAACTTTTCCCATATCTCTTTGGACGTTCTGCATGTTTTGACTTTGCTGAATGTGCCTTTGTCTAAGGTGATGAATAGAGCGTTTTTGGCCACATTGTCTATGTTAGCTCTCTTCTTGTCTTCATTATTCCACTTTTATCTTGGCTTGATCAGGAAGTTAGGTGGTGGAGGTACTCCTTCCTCCATATCTCTTCTAAGTATGGGATTCACCTTTGTGGGGATAATTGATCCTTCAATGATGACCATCCACATTTCTTCATTCATTGCTGAAAGATGTGCCTGCATTCTAATTTTCCAATCATCATATTCTGCTATGGAAAACATGGGTAATTTTTTATTAGAAGAATCTATGATACGCTGTAAGAATGAAATTTTCAAGGATATAGAAAAAAACAGCGAGTCTTGGGTGGATCTGGGTAGGTGACCAGATATGTTGGCTTTTAACCCAACTTGCTCTGATACTATAATTATTTTTTTGAAACAACATACTTAAGTGTTCACTAAGATATCTGTCTTTGCAAGCCCACTGAAGTGAGACCTGGACTAGTGAACTGGATGTCTCTATGCTAACCATCCATATGCTTTATCATCTCTTTCCTTCAATTCAGCCATTGCTTGATTGTAATCCACAACTCTTGTGGCTCTAGCAGCTTTCCATAGTAGTTTTTTCAAAGCTAGTCCCTTGTGTGATATTTTGAAATTATTGTATAGGTGCACCACACAAAAACGATGCTCACAACCAGGGAATAGTGTGTCAACTGCATCAATCAAGCCTTTCTGTTTATCTGATATAACAGTGCAACCACTGCAATTTTGTATGTGAAGATCTTCAACAAGAAACTTCAAGAACCACATCCAAGTCTTCTTTGTTTTTTTTTTCTACCACTGCATATGAGAAGGGATAAACACCATTGTTTGCATCCATCCCAACAGCAGATAAAAGGATCCCTCCTGTTGTCCCTTTCAAATGACATCCGTCTAGACAAATGACTCTTCTACATCCCTCTAGAAATCCCTTTTTCAATGGCCCCCAACATATGTACATTCTTTTGAAGATTGAGCTCCCATCTACATGACTGCATTTTATCTTAACCGTTGTATCCTCATTTGCTCTCCTCATCTCTTCTGCATAAGACCACAGAGCTACAAACTGTTCTGCATCACACCCGATTTTCATCTCTAAAACCCTCTTTTTTGTTCTATACATTTGACTCTTGTTAAATACTAACTTACAGTCCTTTTGAATCACTGCAATCATGGATTCTATGGGCCATCTAGGATCTATCCAAATTTTATGCTTATACTTCTCTGCCAACCACTTAGAATTTGCATGAATATTTGCTTGTTTCCTAGGACAATGATGTTTGGGATAGTGAGTTTTCACAACAATAGTGTTTTCACCTTTTTCTTTAGAAGCATATGCTAGCCATGGGCATGTTTTGTGCTTGCATTTAGCCTGAACCTTATTCCTGTCATTTAGAGGAAATTTAAGCTCTCTACCCTGGATAATGGAGTGAAATCTAACAGCTTTCCTAAATGCATTAGTATTATCAAATGAGGTGCCTACATCAAGAATTGAAAGTTTGTCATCCTTAGTTGGGCAGAACACAGGCAGATTGTTGTGACGCTGTTTCTTTTGTGATCTTATGCTACTAGACTCACCTTCAGATCTTACATGCACACCAGTAGATCTAACATCATTTCTACTTGACATTTGGAAACCACCCCATTCAACCTCATCATCAATGTTTTCATCAAACAAGACATCATCATCAGACACTTCAATCTCACTATCCAAAAAATCAGAATGCTCAGAATCAGACCCTATAGACTGGTTGTCTTCACTCTCATGATCAGAATTTTGGTCATGCTCTTTCTACTACTGAATCTGAGTATATTGTTATAACTGAGGCTTTAGAGGAAGTTATTTGGTTAAAAGGCTTACTTTCTGAGATCGGTTATTTGAATGGTGATGTAATTGTCTATTCTGATAGTCAATCTAGAATTCAGTTGTGCAAAAATCCTATTTTTCATGATAGGACTAAACACATAAATGTTTGGTTCCATTTTATAAGAGATATTGTTGAAAAAGGGCTTGTACATTTGGAAAATTGCTTCTCGATTTAATCTTGCTGATATGGGTGCTAAGTGTTTGTTTTTGGAGAAATTTCAGTCATGCATGAAGACTCTGAATTTTGTCTGCCTGATTAATCTGTTATACCCATATGTGTTGCTATTTCTCTTGCTGACTTTGTGTCACTTAAGTGGCTTTGTGTCTATCTTTGTGACATTCTTGCTTTGTGCATAAACTTGTCATGCACTAACTTTGTGTTTGTATGTGCAGGTATTTTGGCGATGAATCCTCTGGTCCATTTTTCGATCAGACAGTGTAGGTGTGTTGGAATTAGTTGGCCCAAACTTGTTGGGCGTATTTTTCCTTGATTTTTTTTCTGATCTCCCCAAAGCCCAAACCCACATCCAAACCCTAAAACCAGCAACCCCCCACACCCTTCTTGTTATGGGGTTTTCGGGGTTAATCCTTCTTTTGACATCTTCTCTTCTAATTCTCACTTTGGTATGTTCTTCTCTTTGTGAGTTCCTCTTCATAGAAATAGAAAGGGGTGTATGAGGGTTGAAGTGAGGGGTTACTGGTTCTTTAAGGTTTGAGTTGTGAATCTTTGTGATTGTACTTTTTATGAGTTTCCCACCTCCAAATACACTATCTATGTGATTGGAACGGAATAGGCTCTGGATATCTGAGCCACCGATCAGTCCATGGTCATGTTTAACACTCCTATATTTCATAGATCAACAGTGTAACATCAGATCGATTTAGGGAAACAAAAAGAAAAATGGAAGAGAATTTTTTAAGCATTTCTGAAGATACAAGGTCGGCGATGGGCTCAAGAAAGAAATTAGATTTATCGTTTATGTTGTGGGAAACGAAATGTAGCGAAATTAGTTATTCTGAGATATGGATTGTGTATCCACATTCCCCAAAATCAGTAATTAATTTGTAATATTTAAATTTAAATTGTATTATTTAACAAATGTATATTAATGAGGATTAGCATATAATATTTGAGTTTATTATAAATTGATACATGTTTGATCTTGCAATCAAACTGTTGTTGTCGTACTATGATGTAAAGTGCTGATTTTAATATATTAGCTATAAATTTTCATTGTATTTAATTATGTATAAAAAGTTGTTTCAAAAAAAGTTATAGTATGTTATTTGAAAAAAATGAGCATGCCAATCTAATATTAATTATTTTATGGTTAAAATGAGCTACTACAACTAAAGTGTTAATGGTTTTGTTTTCTAAAATATGGATTTTGCAGAATAAATTTTCTTATGTATGTATTAACATATTAATAATTGTATTTGAATACTTATAAAATGTTTGAAATTAACATAAATACTATATGCAGTTATCTATACCAAAAAAAAGTGGTATTAATATTATTCATCCTAATCATGTATAATTAAAAGTTACATAACTGTTTGTAGTGATGGTCAAATGGTTTATAAAACCAGAATCGGGCTGGTTCGAACCAGGCGGTCAACGATTCTAAAAATCATTGACCCGATTCAAGTCTCGAAGTGGAACCATGAACCACGGTCTCTCGGTTTGGTTTCGGTTCGGCAATTTTCAAACCGTAAACAATCGGTTTTTAAATATATTTTTTATTTTTATTTTCAAGGTCTGACACGTGAACGGTTTAGATGAGTTGACCGTTGATGATGAAATCTCAATGATTTGAACGTTATAAAGCACCAGTTCGAACTGTTTTATCATCACTAGTTGTTCATATATAGTTTAAAACGCGGAAATAAATATGTATATATATATTTTTTTTTTAAACAAAACAGAGTGCAAACGCAACATTTTCATAGGGCGTCCAGCAGAATTCTTAAACTGTTGAGATTTTAAAACAATTGAGATCTAGAAGATAACCATTGAAAATATAAAAGGTTTATATCATTGCAGCGGAAAAATACGTTCTTGTTTTAGAGTAAAACACATAAACATTGCTTTGTACATAATCGGGTTTTCAGAAAATACCAAACATCCATATACATTCTTATATACATACAAAAATAATAGGCATCTCTGTTCATTCTTCCTCGCCTCCGAAATTTTCTGTAAAATAAAACATAAAAGGGGTAAGTGCCAAAAGGACACTTAGTGGGGTTGACTTGTACAGTAAAAGGGTACACGTAATATTTCTTGAATACTATACATATAATACACGTTGTAGACTCCCGAAGAGCCCCGATGGAAACTGTGGATAGGTTTCCGAAGAATACCTATCAAGGCCCCAAGCCGACCCAATTTGGGTTTTTACACCCCTTCGTGTTGGGATTCCGTAGAATACCCCATTGTTGGGTTTCCAAAAAGAAATACCGTACTTGGCGTGCAGACGCATGCACAGTTAAATTGTCACAAAATAGTTCTCACATAACACATAATACACATTGGTCACGTTCACGTTGGCCACATAATTCACATAACACATAGGTAAAGAAAAATCCTTTGACATATGTGGGCTTCTAAAGAAACCCCTTTTTAGCGGGTATTATCCCGACTTATCATCATTTGAAACCATTTGCATTTGTGTCACTTGAAATCAATAGCTTGTAAAACTATATAATTTACTCGAATACTATTCACATAATGAAAACATTTCACTTTAAAACGACACCATATCATGACGGGATTTAAATCATGTAGTCACATTATTTTCCATAAAACTATACAATTTTAAAACATAAATAAGATTTTACCCCCACCTTGTTCGGTGGTTACCACGTGAGCAGTAAATGTCAAAGATCACGTATCCCAAGGTTTCACTCCAATAGGCAGCCTACATAACTTACGATGTTTTCTTAGATCATTAATATCTATAATTAAAGATTAAACCAACATCGAATCAGATATTATCGATCTAGATGAGACGAATTGAAATGGTAGGCCTAACGATTGAGGTTGAAGAAACAAGAGGATAATATCAGTTTATAAGGCTTAGGAGAAAGATAATGAATTTTGGATCACAACAAAACAAGAATGAGCTTAATCGGAGTTGAAACGAGCTCGAACGGAGCATTTTAGGATTTAGGGGTATTTTTTGGTAATTTGGTCAAATGGTTGACTTTGACCGGGACCCACGACCCTCGGTCAATGATATGTCGTTGGCGATGATTCGATGATAAAGTACAACGAATCGAAAATACGGTGTCACGCGTGTACCCATCGACGGGAAAATTTCCCAACGACGTCTCCCGTCAGCTGCCGAGTTTTCTCGGCAGCAAGACCAACAGCCTCGGCAGCTGCCCAATTTTCTCGGCAGCCTCGGCCCCGGCTCCCGTCGCGACCCTGCTCAACCAGCCACCTTCCTAACGCCACTAGCTGCAGCGACGCCGCCCTATGCCACCACCACTTAGTCCTACGGCAAGCCTGTACCACCGGCTACCACCTCCGGCCATCCCTCGCCGGATTCCGCCATGAATAATGCTATAAAAACAGCCTCAAAAACCCTTGCTCACACACGCATGCAAAACCAAACCCCGCCTTTCCAGCTCCGACCGGCGACTTCCAGTCGCCGGCAACCACCAATACAACCCCCAACAGCATGCATACACAACACACACATTACACACACACACACAAAACCCCATGTGCAACAGCCCCTTTTCTATGCCATTTTCCGACACCGACGCCGCCACCCAAGGCGGCACCACCCCTCCAGTGGCATGCCCACAACCTCGATAGGCTCTCCGGTGCCTGCAAGCACGAGAAAAAGACAAAGAGAGAAGAAACGGGAGAGAGAAAAGGTGGCAAGAAATAAGGAGGGTTTTGGAGATCATTTTTTATCGTTTTCCGGTGAACGGAAAATCAGAATTGAATTCCGGAAGTTGTCCTAGATTCGTCTCATCGAGGGCTACGTTGTGTACGAAAATCAGTCAAAACCGATAAGTTTGAATTTTTCCGACAAACTCCGGCGGCAGCTCCGGCATCGGCGCGCCGGAGACAGAATAAAGACAGAAAAGAAAAAGAGAGAGGAAAGAGAGACTTACGTGTGCTCGGCGTTTTTCGGCTCGATCGAAGAAACTGTAAAAAATGAAATCGAATGAGGGCCTATTTATAGAAAATTTTGGAAAGTTACTATTCACTAGGGTTACTGTTCATCTAGGCTAGGCTACTGTTCATGATAAGATTTCGGTTACTATTCACGATAAGATTTCGATTATGTTCGTCTCGATTCTGTTCCTCATTTTTCCGAAACTCTATATTTTGCCCTTTTCTTCGCCGTTTGAGCTACGGGTGTCCGATTGACCTCTAGTTCATTTCTATCTTCTTATTTTTCCATTACGCATCTAATGGTATAAAAATATTCTATGTTCCATGTATATGAATTTTATCCATCTAAAACCGGTCGTTAAACACATATCTGAAACACACGTAATTAAATTAAATACTCAAGAATTAATACACATAATATATTTTAAATAAGGATTTACTTATTTAATTAACCAGTTATGCTTTATTTTTGTCCTGGGCGCTACATTTTTTTTCCTTATATTGTTTATATTAGTTATTAAATAATAGTTTTATCACTTTGTGGTAGTGTAATCATTTAAATCAACATGTTTTTATACATTTATATGTAATTAGTTTTGTCTAAAATTGAAGCTAAATTTCACACCATAATTTTTTTTGACTACCATCAATTAAACGGTAAAAAATAAAAACACATCTCAAGTATACGTGTTTTTACACTTTAAAATATCATTTATAAATGTTTGCAGTTTACTATATCTAGTACACGATTTTTGCGAATTGCAATATTTCCGGCTGCCACGTCATTTTAGTCGCCGGATACAGGTCACGTGATTCTCACATGATTTCTTAAGGGGTATTTTTGGCATTCTAATGAGGGTATTCTTGTCTTTTTATAGCGAAATTGTGGACAACGGCTACTTCATCAACTTTTCCCGCACTTGTGATGAAAAAATGGTGAAATTGCCTCCAAAATTATTCCTTCCATCTTCAGTTAGGGTTTAGGTAAAAAGAGGGCAAATCAATTTTCTTCCATCAATCTCTCAAATACTAAAATACAAGTGGGGTGCAGAGTTTGTTTAGTGATTTTGTGAAGAATGTCGTGGAAGATTCGGTGGGAACACAGCATAATCTGCGATGATGATTTGAATCTCATTTATGGTATGTTTTTGTTTTTGATCATTTCATATTTGTAGTCGAAATAGTCGATTAGTGTGGGGCAAATATGGAGTTTTCAGTGCATGGTGTCAAATGTTAGGAGCATGTTAGGCCTTTTTTGTTGAAGTTTAAACATGATCCTGTTATCATGCACGTTACTCGATTTTTTATGTTTTTGGGAATTTTGTTGGTGAAAATTTTTGGTCCACAGACGCAATCTCCCCATCAACATAACATTTTTTTCCTAAGTTTACAAAAGTACCCGAATGGTGAAAACGTATTGTGAAATATTCAGCAACAATCCCTGCCCACAAAAAACAGAAGTTCTTCAAAAAATTTCACCAACAAAATTCCCAAAAACATAAAAAATCGAGTAACATGCATGATAACAGGATCATGTTTAAACTTCAACAAAAAAGGCCTAACATGCTCCTAACATTTGACACCATGCACTGAAAACTCCATATTTGCCCCACACTAATCGACTATTTCGACTACAAATATGAAATGATCAAAAACAAAAACATACCATAAATGAGATTCAAATCATCATCGCAGATTATGCTGTGTTCCCACCGAATCTTCCACGACATTCTTCACAAAATCACTAAACAAACCCTGCACGCCACTTGTATTTTAGTATTTGAGAGATTGATGGAAGAAAATTGATTTGCCCTCTTTCTACCTAAACCCTAACCGAAGATGGAAGGAATAATTTTGGAGGCAATTTCACCATTTTTTCATCACAAGTGCGGGAAAAGTTGATGAAGTAGCCGTTGTCCACATATCGCTATAAAAAGACAAGAATGCCCTCATTAGAATGACAAAAATACCCTTTAAGAAACCATGTGAGAATCACGTGACCTCCATCCGGCGACTAAAATGACGTGGCAGCCAGAAATATTGCAATTCGAAAAAATCGTGTACTTGATATAATAAACTGCAAACATTTATAAATGATATTTTAAAGTGCAAAAACACGTATACTTGAGGTGGGTTTTTGTTTTTTATCCAGTTTAATAGATTAGTTATTAATTCAATTACATGTAAATAAACTATAAATTGTTCATTTTTATAATTTATTTTCTATAATATCCATTCATTATATATGAAGTAATAATAGTAATAATAATAATAATAAAATTATATATGTTATACATCATTTATTGGGTTTAAGCTCTTAATACATGATTTATTTGAGCTTCTTCGTTAAAAAATATATATGGGCTACAATAACTAATGAATATGCACATTACAATAGTTTTTTATGAAATTATTATTATTCTTATTATTATTATTATTATTATTATTATTATTATTATTATTATTATTATTATTATTATCACTACATATCTCATGTACTGTAAAATTTAATTTAACACTACCATTTTTAGTCAAGCTCTACTTTATACTACGGTTTACTAGAATTATAAAATATAATTTTAATAAAAAATAGAAATAGTGATGCTCAATCGATCTGAACCATTGGTTTGGTGATACTACCACAATGAAATCAGAACCGAACAATGGGGTTGTCGGTTCCTGTACCGGTTCGTAAACCATCGGTTGAAATTGAATCGATAGTTTGATCGCCTTTTTTATTTTTGTATTATTAAATTATGTTTCTTAAATTCTAATAAAATAAAATTTAGATATGGAACATAATACAAGAAATACAATCAATTAAATGTTTATAAATTATACAACTTAACATTTTTATAAATTATAAGTTACAATGTTACATACATAGTTGATAATACAACTTGAGTCTTGAGTCTTGAAGTATACAATGAGTGAAAATTACAATTATGAATGCAAATATATATTACAAGTTACAAGTTACAAGTTGATATACAACAATCATATATCAATATTGAAGTTTAAAAAATTACAACTTTGTATAAAAAAAAAAATGAAAGAAGGGGTTAAATATTTTTTGAAAGAACTTGAGTTTCATTTTAAGTTTGGAAGTGAAATTAAAATTACACTTCCAAACTTAGAATGAAATTGCCAACGTATCCTTTTCAAAATTAAGGAATCAAAGTTCACGTAGTTCTCTTACTTAAACTCACCTTCATTCGTCAATGTTGGTTCCGTCGGAGGAGTTGAATCGTAGTCATACATGGCATGTCAATCTTCACCTAAATAGAAGAAATCAAGATGTTGTTGACGTTTTTTGGCTCTCACCCAATCTTTAAGAAGAGTTATGTTTTGTACATTCTCGATCACCAATCTTGATCTTTTTGGATTCACATATGACCTCCTTTGCTAAATGCATATTCTACCGAGACGATTTGAGGTGGGACTTGCAAATATTGATTTTGCAATAGTAGTTAAAATAGGATAATGGTAGTCCTTTTAGACCACTTCAATACATCTATAGGATTTTTACATGCAATTTGTTCAAAAGTAGCACTTAAATATGAATCTTTATTAACAAGCTTAGAACCTCTGGATATCATAAAAATTGTAAATTTGACTAAGAGTCAGACCAAAACTGAATGAATAAGAGGAAGAACTACTACCTCCTACATTTTGATTACCTACATCATCACTAGAATCACCAAAAAATATTTTATATTCTTTAAACTATTCGATTAACCATTGTTTAGCTTTAGGAACAACTTCAATATAATTAGGAATATAATCAACGACATCATATTTTCCTAATATAAAATTTTGGAACAATGCACTATAATTATTTTTAATAATTCTTCTAAGCCGTCTTCTCTAATTCTAGGATCTAATAATTTAGCATATAAATATTAATCGAATATCTCATGAAAATATTTTAACCATTTTGATTTCATCACTATAATTGTATCTCCTAAAATATGACATGTAGTATACTCATTGAAAATAAGAGCAATTTTTATACAATCATCTAAAACTAATGGAGAAGTATGATAATAACAACTGGATAATTCTCTAATTGTCTCTTCATTTTTAAAAATTGAATCAAATTAAAACATGCATCCCATGAATTGTTAAATAACATAATCTCATCATGTAGATTTTCCATATAAAATTGACAAAGCATTTCTTTATAATCATAAGAATTTTGGAGCATGTCATAAGAAGAATTCCAACGATGTTGCACATCAATGACAAATATTTTAACTTTCATTCCATTTTTCTTACAAAATGTAGGCCATTTTTTATGATATGCCGTAGATTTAGCAATTTCATAAATTGTATTTTTAATAGATTTAATATGTAAGTCTAATAATTCTAAATCATTTTGAACACATAAGTTTAAACAATGACGCATACAACGAATATGAAACAATTTAACTTGAATTGAAGGTTTACAATATTCAATATGCATAACCATACTAACCGTATTAGCATTAGCATTATCAAATCCAATAAAAAATATTTTTTGTACTATACAATAATCATTTAAAAAGTGAATAATTTTTTGTGCAATGTGTATAGCCAAAAGTTTTTCATCAAATTCAACATATACAATTAAACTTTTTTGTAAGTTTCATGTATCATCCATCCAACAACTACTAATACCCGTATTTGTAGCACCCCAAGAAAAATTAAGCTCCAATTTGAATTTTCAAGAATTTTAATACTTTAAATTAGGAAATAAAGTTTCGTTTTATTCATTTGGGTTTTAGATATAGTATCGAGAAACAATTTAATCATAGGGTTGTCTTTAAAATATTTATAAGATGCGTAAAAATATATGTTAAATCCCTTTCGAATAAAATAAAAAGAGGTGTTAGCACCTTACTAAACAACTTGACAAGTGTCAAGTGTTTAGACACTCACATGTCCACTTTGAATTTTTTATTTTATTTTAGAAAATATAAATATGTAAAAAATTCTATTAAAAATTATTTTCTCACACTTTTGTTAATTTTTCTATTTTTTCATCATTTACTCTCCCCATCTTCGATCGTCGGAGCCATTGTCGGCCACCTTCCAATGTCGTTAGATAGTTGTAAACATCACTCAAACCACTTTCAAACCTTTCATCCTTCATCAAAATGAACTCTCCACCTTCTTCCCCCAAGAAATTGACAGAACATAAAACTAAAAGAAAAACGTATTAATAGTTATTAGAGTGTGGCAATAGCCGAATTCCGACGAGATGGGATAAGAGGTGGTGAATGTGAGAATGGAAAAGTGGGCAGTTGAGTAATATAGTGTTGCAAAAGAGTCAAAATTTGTACGTGAGCATGATTACATGTTTAAATATGCTTTATGTTTTTTTTTGTAACGCATGTATGTGATGTATGATGTAAATGTACGTATGAAGTTAGTCACGGATAAGTTCCCCAAGGTTTGGAACTCCGTGCCACACTATACCCAAAAGGTCTTCGTATTATAGAACCGACCCGCTAATTGGTCCGGCACTACAAGAAAACAGCAAAATTCCAACAGAAACATTCCAACGACACATAAAACCGTTGGAATTTTCACAATTCCAATGGATTTGCCAATGCTGTTTGTAATTGTTGGAAATTTTCAACAACTAATAAATACTGTTGAAATATACCGTTGGAAAAGTCGTTGGAATTATTATTTCCAATGGATATTACAATAACGTTGTACTGTTGGAATGTTTCCAACAAATATTTCTAACGACATAATACCGTTGGAAATGTTAATGAAAAAAATTCAAATAATTATAAATCAATTCCTTTTTATTCCAACAGATATTACAATGGTAAGTTACCGTTGAATGCAATCCTTCATAACTTGCTCACGCTTTCCTCTTTCCAAAACATTCTCTCTAGGAATTCACTCCATCCACACAAAAACCCTTAGGGTATGTTTGGGATGAATTTTAGTGGGTTTAGGGAAATCCTGACTTTAAAATCTTGATTTTCATTGTAAAGATGAATAGTATAAATATATGTTTGTTTGAGGATTTTTATAGGGTAGGATTGTAAAGTAAATGTCAAATCAATATTGGAAAAAATAGGTAAATTTATTATTTTATTGTGAAGATTTGAATTCTTGTAATGATTGGATGATTGTACGATGATTAGTTTGTTAAATTAGTAGATGTGTGACTTGTTGGGTGTTGTGTTAATTAGTACTTTTTTTTTAATAAATAAAATCATATTATTAAAAAGGAAAGAAAGAAAAATACAAGGGAGAAAAAGAAACGAAACTGGCCTCGTTAAAACCTTAACATAGTAAAACCCAGTGGGAAAAAACTATACTAAGGAAAAAGAATGCCAGACAATCAGACAAATCTATAATGAGCCTGTCCAGAAAAATCAAGAAACATATGGTACGAAAGAAAAGAGGGAGCCGAATTCCACCACATAAAATCCACTCTCTGCTTCGTGAGAATATCCGCCACCTGATTACCCTCCCTGAAGATATGAGAAACCCAAAAATCCATAGAATCAATGAGGCCAAGAACATTCAGCCAGCGGTTTCGAATGTACCAAGGAACCGAGACCGATCCTCTTCGAAGAAAGAGATTCACAACATAGGCCGAGTCCGATTCCAGCCAAAGACAACACCATCCTAAAGCATGTGCCACCTCAATAGAGAAAACGGCAGTCAAGAGCTCTGCATCAAAGGCAAAACCCACACTGCCTCGAAAGAAAAAACAACCACAAGCAAAGCCACGAGCATTCCGAAAGATACCGCCCGCTTGCAACCGACCAGGAGAACCCTCGGCACTACCGTCAGTATTCACCTTGATCCACCCACCAAGAGGCGGATACCAGCGAACAGGGATGATCTTCATAGCCTTGCTCGGACGACCCCGAATACCAAGTTGGACAAGACATAGGAGGTCCGCCTGGATGTTGGCCATATGGCCGAAAGCAAGGGCCCCCGCCTCCTTAATGAAACCCCAAAGCATGCTCTTGATAGCATCCACCTTTACTTGCTTCCCTTCAAAAGCCACCAGATTTCTAGCATACCATATGCACCAAATCAAGGAGATCACCCCAACTTTCCAGAGGAGGCCGACTTGCGAGCTGAACTTGATCGAGATAGCCCGCAACAGATTCTGTAAAATGCTGTCTTCCCGCTCCAAACGAACACCAAACTTCGCAAGTAACCAGGCCCAAAGCTGCTGAGAAAAAGGGCAATGCATAAATAAATGGTCCAGAGACTCCGAGGCAGCCAAGCAAAAATAGCAGGCTGAAGGAATAATCAAGCCTTGCCGCTGCAAAGTGTTAATTAGTACATGTGTGGGTATATATATATATATATATATATATATATATATATATATATATATATATATATATATTGTAATTACTAATTTTGCATGAGTTAATATGCATATATATATATAAATTATATATGTATAATTATAAATACGTACAAAATTATACACAAAATATTTGTAATATAATTATATATTACTCATTTATTAGTATCTATAAAATATTAAAACTATATATTAATAATTAACATCTTTACATATATATATATATATATATAGTTTATTAGACATAGTAATTGTATCTATAAAAATCAGTGTTTTTTTCCATATATGCACACACAATTGTGTATAGATATAGGTTTTAGTATTTATATATTTAATTATACTATGTGTAATATGAAAATTTTCAATTATGAAAATCTGAAGATATATATACTTGTACACATTTCGTATATATGTCGCTAGAAATTTAACTAAGAATTATTTATTAATATTGAATTAAAGCAATATCATTGAATTAAAACAATATAATAATAAAATATGTAATAAATAAAATTTGCATAATATCAGAATGAAATAAATGTACATTTCATTGTCAAATAATTGAAGACAAATATAGTCACATGATGTCTTGTCATAGTGCTACAAATAAAAGTAAATAGATTGGTTCTGTTACAATGCCATAAATTGCTTCAATTATTCCTATTGATCCAAATTGTATTAGCAATGTCATCACCACGTTGATATTATATATTTATTTCACCTTAAGTCGCTTGATGTCGGTTGAAGATTATATGTTCATCTTCGGTATTATGCTCAGATGTGTCCTCAAATATATCATCTGCAAGTCCTGATTTTCGAATAAATTTGTGAACAACACAACATACAATTACGATCTTCACCTGCGTAGGAATCGAGTAAGATGGCATACCCCACTTAAGCATTGAAAATCGACTTTTTAACAAGTCGAAGCACCGGCGATAACATTTCTCAAATGAGAATGACAATGGTTAAATAATTCAGCTAGTGTACGAACCTGTTGTCCACTACGTATAAACTCATTCACATGGTATCGAGTCCCTCTATAGGAAGTTAGGAACGGTCCATAGTTTGTATATCGAGCATCAACTAGATAATACTTTCCTATTTATAGAAGCGATATTTAAATAATAAAACAAACATGATGAAAATTATGGAAAAGATAATAGGGTTTACTAGAAGTACTTATTGGGGGCCAAGAGAAATTTTGATCATTTTGGTAGATACACAATAAAGGGAGCCGTTCAAGCACAATTGATTATTGAAAGCTGGTTTAATGGAAGAGTATCATCATTTTAGGCTCATTCGTTTCCAAAAATCTTTCAAATCAAATGTCTGCAAAATCAGACAAAAATATACACATATATATACACATACCCATTAAATATAGCATAGTCAACCAAATCTGACAATAAATTTGAACAAATAAAGGCTTCACGAGCCAAAATGGAGCAAAATATGAATAAAATATAAGATAACAGATCTATATCTTAAAAAATAGATGTAGGCACATTCAAAGAACTCCACTCCTTTTATAGGGTACCATCTCAATAGAGAGTGTTAGAATGAGCAAAATAGAAAAAAATCGAGAAAAAAAATTCTAATAATACAAACTCTTCCTAGTTCACATTTGAGAGAGGTGAAAATTTATCACGCTAGGATTTGGTGTACTTAAAGAGAGAAAGATTTATCAACATATTTTTTCACAAGATATATATAATGGAGATGATTGACATGAAGAGAGATAAAGTGAGTGGGTGGTTGTCTGACTTGCCCTGTGTGAACATGAAAAAGTGCTGCTGCAACTTTTTGAAAAGTAGACTACAATTATATTTTAATAATAAAGGTAGATGAGTCACATGAGTGTATGTCATAAATTGCAAATATAGGCACGAAATAGAGTATAAATTGATATTTATAAGTATAGGTAAGAGAATTTTATCTTATTTATGAAATCCCATTATAAAATCGAAAACAAATATAAATATGATTTGGAAAAACCAAAATCTTGACTGGTGAAATCCGTTCCAAACATACCCTTACTCCCTCCAAAATCATGCCCAAAAATTTGATTACTTTCACCCCATTTTATGTCACACCCCATTTTCTTACATAAAATTTATCAGAGTTTTCCACACGGGCGTGCAGGAAGAAAAGGTAAAAGATATTTCATACAAAGAAGAAGGAGGTAGGAGACGAACAAAAAATATTACATATCAACAATCAGTTTCAACCGATTTAACATAATATTCGTAGCGGAAATATCATCAGGATCTCACATCCCAAATACACACTATATAACCACCAAACGTGGATTCCTTAAAACATATTTGAAAATATGAGAGAAATATCATCTTAAAAATTTACAGATCCAAAGATAGCACATCTTCTCTCCTTTTAAGGTTCATCATGCTCATCACCTCCTGTAATGTGAATTACAGAATAAGGGGTGAGTGCGTTGAATACACTCGTGGGGATAAAATCCACATCTTAATCTTCGATAGATATTTAAATCAGAAATACGTATAATCATTATGAAACACAGCACAAAATATGCACAACAAATATTAGAAATGGTAAGGGACGAATAGGTGTGGGTACTTCCCGTCTTATCCTATAAAACGGACTCAATACCGTTAGTGCGTTTCAAGGCTCCACCAAACCTTTCATAGAAGAATGGAGGTAAGGGACGAATGCATGAAGAGGTGACCTCAGCGGGTCCACCCCTCATATAGTAATAAGTTTGGTATAGAAAATATAAACAAAGCATTTAGTATTCTTCAATCATGCTCGAAATAGGGAAAACTGTAAATAGATAAGAGTTAGAAATTACCCCCACCTTGTTCGGTGGTAACCATGTAAGCAGCAAGTATCAAAGATCATGTATCCCAAAGCTTCAATTCAACAGGTAGCCTATATAATTTATGGTGTTTCTTAAATCTTTATTAAATAAAATTAAAGATTTAAACGATATCGGATCGGATACTATCGATTGAGATGAGATGGAACGGAACGAAAGGCCTAACGATTGAGGTTGAAGAAACAAAAGGGAAATATCAGTTTATATGGCTGAGGTGGAAGAGAATAAATTTTGGATCACTACAAAAAAGAATGAACTCGATCGGAGTTGAAACGAGCTCGAACGGAGCGTTTTAAGATTTAGAGGTATTTTGGTAATTTGGTCAAAGGATTGAATTTGACCGGGACCCACGACCCCCGATCAATGATATCTCATTGGCGACGACTCGATGATAAGGTACGATGAAAAGAAAACAAGATTCGGATCGAAAATCGAATCGAAAATACTGCGTCGTGCGTGTAACCGGTGACGGGAAAAAAACCCGGCAGCGTCTCCCGTCAGCTGCCGAGTTTTCTCGACAGCGGAAGCAGCAACCACGATAGTGGCTGAGTTTTCTCGACAGCCTCGGCCAGGCTTGCGCCCCGACCTCCCGGCGTCGACCCTGCTCGACCAACATAGTTTCCGGCTCCACCAGTTGCGGCGACACCACCCTGTGCCTCCACCACTTCATCGTCCGACGAGCTTGTACCACCGGTTATCACCTTCAGCCATCCCTTGTCGGATCCCGACATGAATAATTCCGTAAAAACAGCCGAAAAAACCCTTCGTCACACACGCACATACATATACACTACACAAACTCCATGCAACAGCCCCTTTCCCAACCCGTTTTCCGGCACCAGCGCCGCCACTCCAGCGGCTAGCCCACAATCCCGGCAGCCCCTCCGATGCCTGCACCCGCGAGAAGAAGAGAGAGAGAGAGAGAGAAAACGGGAGAGAGAAAAGGTGGCAAAAAGTTAGGATTTACAGTTTGAAGATCATTTTTTGTCGTTTTCCAACGAATGGAAAATCGAAATTGAATTCCGAAAGTTGTCCTAGACATGTCTCTTCGAGGGCTACGTTGTGTGTGAAAATTAGCCAAAACCGACAAGTTTAAAATTTTCCGGTGAACTCCGGTGGCGGCGCACTAGAGACAGAATAAAAAAATGAGAGAGAAAGAGAGAGGAGAGAGAGGCTTACGTGTGTTCGGCGCTTTTCGACTCGTTCGAAGAAACGGTGAAAAATGAATCAAATGAGTGCCTATTTATAAAAATTTTAGGAAATTACTGTTCATCTAGGGTAGGTTACTGTTTATCAAGATTCCATTCCTCGTTTTTTCGAAACTCCGTATTTTGCGATTTTCTTTGCCGTTTGAGCTATGAGTGTCCGATTGACCTCTAGTTCGTTTCTATCTTCTCGTTTTTCCGTTACGCATCTAATGGTTTAAAAATATTCTATGTTCCATGTCTATAAATTTTATCCATCTAAAATCGATCGTTAAACACATATCTGAAACGCACGTAATTAAATTAAACACTTAAGAATTAATACACATAAGATATTTTAATTAAGGGTTTACTTATTTAATTAACCAATTATGCTTCGTTTTTGTCCTGGACACTACATTTTAATCGTTTGTAGATCGGTGAGTTTACTGTAGCGCCCATGACAAAAACGAAGCATAATTGGTTAATTAAATAAGTAAACCCTTAATTGAAATATCTTATGTGTATTAATTCTTGAGTGTTTAATTTAATTACGTGTATTTCAGATAGGTGTTTAACGATCGATTTTAGATAGATAAAATTTATAAACATGAAACATAGAACAATTTTATACCATTAGATGCGTAATGGAAAAATGAGAAGATAGAAACGAACTAGAGGTTAATCGGACACCTATAGCTCAAACGACGAAGAAAAAGGTAAAATAATGAGTTTCGAAAAAACGAAGAATGGAATGTTAATGAACAGTAACCGACATCTTATCGTGAACAGTAACCTAACCTACATGAACAGTAACCTACCCTACATGAATAGTAACTTCCTAATTTCTATAAATAGGCGCTCATTCGATTCATTTTTTCACCGTTTATTCGAACGAGCTGAAAAGTGCTGAACACACATAAGCCTCTCTTTCCTCTCTCTTTCTCTCTCCCCTCTTTTGTTTTTTCTGACTTCGGTGCGTCGCCTCCGCTGGAGTTCATCGAAAAATTTCAAACTCATCGATTTTAGCCGATTTTCGCACATAATATAGCCCTCAACGAGATGAATCTAGGACAACTTCCGGAATTCAATTTTGATTTTCCTTCACCAAAAAAGGGTAAAAAATGATCTCCAAACCCTAAACCTTAACTTCTTGCCACCTTTTCTCTCTCCCGTTCTCTCTCTCTCTCTCTCTCTCTCTCTCTCTCTTTTTTAATCTCGCGGGTGCAGGCACTGGAGGGCCTGCGGGGTTGTGGGCTATCCGTTGGAGGGGCGGTACCGGCCGAAGCTGGACTGGCTGGGGTTAGTTTTGCATGCGTGTGTGATGAAGGGTGTTTGCAGTTGTTTTTTCGGCACTGTTCATGCCGAAATCCGACGAGGGATGGCCGGAGGTGGTAGTCGGTGGTGCAGGCTCACCAAAGGATGAAGTGGTGGCGGCACAAGGCGACGCCGCCGTAGCTGGTTGTACCGGGAAGTGGACTGGTCGAGCAGGGTTGACGCCGGGTGGCCTGGGCACGAGCCTAGCCGAGGCTGCCGAGAAAACTCGGCCGCTGCCGAGGATGCCGCACATGCTCGAGTCTATCGAGTGATGCTGCCGAGTCTGTCAGGAGACGCTGCCGAGCTATCGAGAAAACTAGGTAGCTTCTGAGAGATATTGTCGAGAAAACTCGGCAACTTTTGAGAGACGCTGTCGAGCTGTCGATGAAGGCTGCCGAGGCCATCGAGTTTTTTTTCACCTGAAGCCGGGTACTCACGCGACGCCATTTTCGATTCAATTTTTGATCTGAATCTCATTTTCTTTTCTTCATACTTTATCATCGAGTCGTCGCCAATGAGATATCATTGATCGGGGGTCGTGGGTCCCGGTCAAAGTCTACCCTTTGACCAAATTACCAAAATACCCCTCAATCTTAAAACGCTCCGTTTGAGCTCGTTTCAACTCTGATTGAGCTCATTCTTTTTTTGTTGTGGTCCAAAATTCATTCTTTTTCACCTTAGTCTTATAAACTGATCTTTTCCTCTTGTTTCTTCAACCTCAATCATTAGGCCTTCCGTTCTGATCCATCTTATCTCGATCGATAGTATCCGATCTGATATCGTTTAAATATTTAATTATATTTAATAAAGATCTAAGAAACACCATAAATTATGTAGGCTACCTTGGTGTGTTGTCGTCGGTACCCAAAAATAATATAATTCCCTTGACAAATCCACTAGTGTAGTAGAGTAAGTAAGGGGTCGAACCCATAGAGAATAGCGTAATTGAGTTGAATAAAATCGTGTTAGAAAGTTGTAAAATGGGGGGATTGGTCTGTTGAGCACTCTTACAACAAAATAAAATAGCAATAAGAAAATAAATCAGATGATCGAACAATGAATAAAGAAGATCTAGCCCTCGGATAGCCTCCCCTAGAATGATTCTTTCAAACTAATCAACAATCCCGTTTAACTATACCCTATCTCGAATCTTACCCCTAAACCAGTGGTACGACCAAACTAGTTCGAATTATTTCTTAAGTTTAATTAATCAAGAAGTACGACCCCCAATTAATCTACCCTATGAATAACCCCAAAACATGTATTCGAGATTCAATTCACAAGATGCATTAACGAATTAAAATAATAGGGCAAACTAGACTATGAAAACGAAACGTTCGATTCATACAATCTAGACTTTGTTATCCCAAACTACAACGATCACCATAATATAACAATTACGAATTATATCAAGCAATCTAGCTAGAATAATCAATAAATTAACCTAGGTGGCCAAACCAGATAAATTCGCTTGATTAAACATGCATAGCATAAATCCAAATAATAAAGAAATCGAGATGGGAAAGAAATATGTTACTATTCAATTATTGATCGAATCATTCAAGATTCGGTGTCTCCTTGGACTAGAAATAAAGAGTTAGCCTCTAAACATCATTATCCCCAAAAAAATACAAGAAAAGAGAAATTAAGCAACATATAATTCTCTCTCTCCTTCTGCCGTGTCTTCTGTAATGTCATTCTCCTCTATTCCTTGTCTTCCTTTATTGCCCTAGAAAAGTCAACTTTCCTCTATTAAAATGGGAATTAAATCCCCCCAACCTTGCGTCTCTCTCTGCCTTTATTTCCAATCAAATCTACTCCTTAAGGAAATCAAAACTGCTCCTTTTCACTCATCCCAATTAAGGAAGGAATTTAATTATTGTTTGACTTGCAAGACTTCCTTTTTCGACTTGTACGACTTGCACTTCTCGTATCCCAATTGACTCGTCTTTTCCACGATTATAGAATATATAAAATATGACCTGAAATTCATGGGAAACACAAAATCAAAGCCAAATATCGAACCTAGCAATAATTGGGTAATTGTGAGAAAGTAGTGAACAATTAAATGTTAATATTGCCACATTAAATATATAAATAACACACAAAACCCAACTTATCATACCTATTAGATTGAAGTCTTGGGATACGTGATCTTTGATACTTGGTACTCACGTGGTAACTACCGAACAAGGTGGGGGTAATTTCTAACTCTTTATCTGTTACAATTTTCCATATTTCAAACATGATTGAGGAATACTAAATATTGTGATTATATTTGTTGTGCCATACTTATTATTGTGAACGGGCTGCAGTTTACCTCTTACATACGCATTCGTCTCTTACCCCCTTTCTACTACTTTGGAAGGTTTGGTGGTCCTTGAAATGTACCAACGGTAATGAGACCGTTTATATAGGATAAGACGGGGAATACCTGCACCTATTCGTCCCTTACCATTTCTAATATCTGCTGTGCATATTTCGTGTTGTGTTCCATGACAATTATTTGTATTTCTTATTTAAATATCTGTTGAATGTTAAGATGCGGATTTTATCCCCACGAGTGTATTCCACGCACTTACCTCCTATTCTGTAATTCACGTTACAGGAGATGATGAGCATAATGAATCCTAGAAGGAGAGAGGAGGTGCTATATTTTGGATCTATAATTTTAAGATGATGTTTCTCAAACATTTTCAAACAATGTTTTAAAAAATCCACGTTTTGTGGTTATGTGACGTGTATTTTGGGATGTGAGATCCTGATGATATTTTCCATTGCTAATATTTTGTTCAATCGGTTGAAACCGATTGTTGATATGTAATATCTTTTGCTCGTCTCCTATCTCATTCTTCCGATATTCGTCTTCTATCTCCTTCTTCTGTGTATGAAATGTCTCTTACCATTTCTTCTTGCACGCCCATGTGGAAAACTCTAATAAACTTTATGTAAGAAAATGAGGCGTGACATTTACGCTTTTGGTTTCTATTCTGTTTTGTGTAGTTTTTCTCACTAGGATTCCAAATCAGCTCTTTTTTTATATGCTTCTTTTAGATTAGTTTCTTCATTGGTAAATGTTGTGTAATTTCCAAATTGAGTTCTTGTACTGCTAATTGCAGCTGCATTTATCACTTTGAGTTACTGATATAGGCCTTTTGTTGTATGATCTTTGTGAATTGTTTTATTTTTTAATTTTTAAATTACACGTGTCTCTTTTTACTGATCTGAGAATATATCTGAGGTTTAACCGTATTATTTTATTTATAGTTTCTTTTGTTGAATAATTTAGATATTTTCTATCTTAATTGTTGCAATCATTGAATTGGATTTCTTGTTGTGCCTTCAGTTCATTTTCACTTTGTTTCACTAATAAGTAATTATTTGCTCGTAAAATTATGTCAGCTCTCCTTATTGTACTACCATTTCAAATTGTCGAAGGGGAAGAAATGAAGGGATTTGACTGTTCTTGCCTTTCCTTTGTTATAGTTAGGGACAGAACCAGGATAAAAATTTGAAGGGGCCAATAATAATATTAATTTTTTTTACATTAAATAAAAAAAAATTATTATTAAAATATATAATAGGAGTAAAAAAAAAAATTTTTGATAAGTTGGAGGGGGCCCAAGGTTCCATGTGGTTCCGTCCCTGGTTATAGTAAAACTCTTTAAGCACACTCTCTGAAATCGCCCATTTCTATGGCTGTATTTGTTCAGATTATTGAGTTGCATCTGAATTTGTGTTAACCAAGTTCATTTCCTGCTAAATCATTCATTTCCTTTGTTGAATTCATGCTTCAACCATTTTGAGAACAATGTTACTTTTAAGTTGGTGTAAATTTGTTTCCTATAAATAGTCATATTTTGCTGTTTTCTCTATGCATTTCTTTTCTTCTCAGTCTTTTCCCTCCTTGATATATCTTTTGGAAGCATTGTCTTACTATTTGTATAGTATCTAGTGAGCCTTTTAGGTAATACACATTTGTTCGGTGTCACATGTTGCCCAAGTGGGAGATTGTTGGAAAAATCCAATATTGGGCTTCCACGTGTCAAATTAAATGTGTATAACTGTCTTAAGAAAGCCCAATTGAAGTGATCCACTAAAGTTTAAAATATGGGCTTACATGAGTATCATAATATTCATGAGCTTTATGTGTAGATATCATTAAGTGATTTTCAATTTGGTGAGGGACCAAATTGAAAATAAAAGATAGCTTACAATTTAAGCTAAGAGGTAGCTTATTTTTTATGCTAAAGGTAGCTTACAATTTAAGCTAAGAGTTAGCTTAATTTGTAAGCTAAATCTTTTTCTATAAATAAGGGGTTATGGTCCCCAAACATTAGATGCAATCCTACATTCTGTATTCTCTCTACGGAAAGTAAAAAAAGGGTGATCTGATAGTTTGGTAAATCATACTAGTAAAAGTACGAATCGATTCAATAATCAATACATGGATTCAAGTACGCTTCTGCTTTATGGTTATCGTTCCTTCTCTATTTCAGTTTATCATCGTAGAATTTAGGAACAGGGGCTTTCGTGTTGAAGCATGTTTATATGTGTTTAAAGCATGCTATTTCGGGATTTACTTTCTAACAAGTGGTATCAGAGCCACTCTACGTATGATTCTCTGAATTTTGAGAAGAATATAATATTGAGTTTTGGATTTACTTTTAAATCCAATGAATTAAGATTTGTGCTCATCATCTTCTGAACCTGGGCATGATTGTTATATATGTTTAGGCTTCATGAATTATTCACAAATTTTGAAGTCTGGTAATGATTTCAAATCATCTTTGAATTAATATATTAATGAGGTATGCTCTCAAAATTTTTGATGGATTTCGGGTTAAGTATGATTTGAATTTGTTGGATATCTCATGTTCCTATTTAATTTTACCAATATTTGAGATGGGTTGATTAAAACTTGAAGTCGCCAAAGTGACCTCTCTTGTGTAGATTTTTCCATTGAGAATGTTGGGATGGTTGTGTATGTATATTTTCATGTGAGTATTAATCGGCCCAAAGGAAGATTAATGCTTGGCTGAAGTACACAAACACTTGTAGTGATAAATATGTGTCAATTATAAGGTTTTTTCGTGTGAGTAATAAGTCGGCCCAAAGGAAGACTGTTGCTTGACATGAATTTATTGTCAGTATTTGACCATTACATAGAGGTGACCACTAATGAGTTAATGTTACTGTCCAAAGACTCTACATTAATGTTGTGCTTGGTACCACGAGATGTTGCCATCATATCTGAATTATTGATTGTTTATTTGGTTTTATGTGAGTTGATAAGTTGGGTTTTGTGTGTTATTTATATATTTAATGTGGCAATATTAACATTTAATTGTTCACTACTTTCTCACAATTACCCAATTATTGCTAGGTTCGATATTTGGCTTTGATTTTGTGTTTCCCATGAATTTCAGGTCATATTTTATATATTCTATAACCGTGGAAAAGACGAGTCATTTGGGATACGAGAAGTGCAAGTCGTACAAGTCAAAAAAGAAAGTCTTGCAAGTCAAACAATAATTAAATTTCTTCCTTAATTGGGATGAGTGAAAAGGAGCAGTTTTGATTTCCTTAAGGAGTAGATTTGATTGGAAATAAAGGCAGAGAGAGAGACGCAAGGTTGGGGGGATTTAATTCCCATTTTAATAGAGGAAAGTTGACTTTTCTAGGGCAATAAAGGAAGACAAGGAATAGAGGAGAATGACATTACAGAGACGGCAGAAGGCTTAGGGCAGAAATATATGTTGCTTATTTTCTCTTTTCTTGTAATTTTGGGGATAATCATGCTTAGAGGCTAAACTCTTTATTTCTAGTCCAAGGAGACACCGAACCTTGACTGATTCGATCGTTAATTGAATAGTAACGTATTTCTTTCCTATCTCGATTTCTTTGTTGTTTGGATTTATGCTATGCATGTTTAATCAAGTGAATTTATCTAGTTTGGCCACCTAGGTTGATTTATTGATTATTCTAGTTAGATTGCTTGATATAATCCGTAATTGTTATATTATGGTGATCGTAGTAGCTTGGGATAACAAAGTTTAGATTGTATGAATCGAACGTTTCGCTTTCATAGTCTAGTTTGTCCTATTATTTTAATTCGTTAATGCATCTTGTGAATTGAATCTCGAATACATGTTTTGGGGTTATTCATAGGGTAGATTAATTGGGGGTCGTACTTCTTGATTAATTAAACATAAGAAATAATTCAAACTAGTTTGGTCGTACCACTGGTTTAGGGGCAAGATTCGAGATAGGGTATAGTTAAACGAGATTATTGATTAATTTGGAAGAATCATTCTATGGGAGGCTATCCGAGGGCTAGATCTTTTTTATTCATTGTTCGATCATCTGATTTATCTTCTTATTGCTATTTTATTTTGTTACAAAAGTGCTCAACTAACCAATCCCCCCCCCCCCATTTTACTGCTTTCTAACACGATTTTATTCAATTCAATTACGCTATTCTTTGTGGGTTCGACCCCTTACTTACTCTGCTACACTAGTGGATTCGTCAAGGGAATTATATTATTTTAAGGTGCCGGCGACAGCACACCATGAGCTTAACTATTACTTTGGTTTATTATTCTCTGGATTCAGCTATGTCTGCTATTTCTGCATATGCCAACATTAACAGCATACCCATGCTAAATGGGTCTAATTTTAAGGATTGGAAGGATAACATTCTGATCACTTTGGGTTGCATGGATCTTGACTACGCACTAAGGGTAGAGCAACCTGCTTCTCTTACAGCTGAAAGTTCTCCTGATGAAAGGAAGAATTTTGAGAAGTGGGAGCGTTCGAACCGTGTTAGTCTAATGATCATTAAGCGCAGCAGTCCAGAAGCCTTTCGAGGTACTTCATCTAAGGAAATCACTTTGGCCAGTGAGTACCTTACCCATATTGAGCAACGTTTTGTAAAAAATGATAAGGCTGAGACAAGAACGTTTTTGGCGAACTTGATCTCAATGAAGTATAAGGGTAAGGGAAACATAAGAGAGTACATCATGCAAATGTCTCATTATGCTTCAAAATTAAGTGCACTAAAGCTCGAGGTGTCAGAAGACTTACTCGTGCATTTGGTGCTCATATCGCTTCCTGCACAATTCAATCATTTTAAGGTCAGTTATAACTGTCAGAAGGAGAAGTGGACTCTAAATGAGCTCATTTCATACTGTGTGCAAGAGGAAGAAAGGTTGAAGAAAGAAAGAATTGAGATTGCTCAGCTGGCCATTAATTCCAAAGAAAAGGGAAAGCGCATGAAAAGAAAGCCTGTTGAGAAAGCTGCTACGAATCAAGGTCCAGCACAGAAGAAGCAACAAAACAACACTCAAGATAAGAATTATTTCTTCTGTGACAAACCTGGACACAAAAAGAAGGAATGTACCAAATTTCACGCTTGGCGTGCAAAGAAAGGTATTAATCTTACTTTGGTCTGTTCTGAAGTTAATTTAGCTTCGGTACTTAGAGACACTTGGTGGTTAGATTCTGGTGCTACCACTCATATAAGTGTTTAAATGCAGGGTTGCCTGAGCTGCCGAAAGCCAATTGATGGTGAAAGATACATCTATGTGGGAGATGGCAAATCGGTAGAAGTGGAGGCAATAGGGCATTTTAGATTGTAATTACAGACTGGATATTTTTTGGATTTGAAAGATACATTTATTGTACCGTCTTTTTGACTGAATTTAGTTTCTTTTTCCATGTTGGACAAATTTGGTTTCTCTTGTTCATTTGGAGATTGTCAATTTAAGCTTTCAAATAATTTCAGTATTGTGGGCACTGGTTCATTAAGTGCATATGACAATCTATATTTGCTTGATATTATTCATTCGTATAATGAATCCCTGCATGTTAACTCTAGGGGTACTAAGCGAAAATTAAATAAAGAAAATTCGGCTAACTTATGGCATAAGCGCTTAGGTCATATATCGAGAACCAGAATTGAGAGGCTTGTGTCAGATGGTATTTTGGATACACTTGATTTTTCAGATCTTAGTGTATGTGTTGAGTGTATTAAAGGAAAACAGACCAAACAAAAGAAATTAGGTACCCAAAGAACTCAAGATGTCTTGGAATTGATATATACGGATATTTGTGGACCATTCCCTACGGCTTCTTGGAATGGTCAACAATATTTCATGTCATTCATAGATGATTATTCTCGGTATGGGTATCTATATCTTATTCATGAAAAATCAGAGACACTGGATATGTTCAAAACTTTTAAGGCTGAGGTTGATAATCAACTCAGCAAAAGAATTAAGTGTGTCGGATCTGATCGTGGTGGTGAATACTACGGTAGATATGACGGTTCAGGAGAACAACATCCAGGACCTTTTGCTATCTTCATATAGGAATGTGGAATAGTCCCACAGTACACCATGTCGGGAACTCCTAGCATGAATGGTGTAGCTGAAAGACGAAACAGAACTTTAAAGGATATGGTGAGGAGTATGATTAGTCATTCATCCTTACCAGAATCACTTTGGGGAGAATCACTAAAAACTGTAGCTTATATTCTCAATAGGGTACCAACTAAAGCAGCTGCTAAAACTCCATTTGAACTTTGAACTGGGCGAAAACCTAGTCTGAATCACTTTCATATTTGGGGATGTCCAGCTGAGGCTAGGCCTTACAAGCCAAATGAAAAGAAACTGGACTCCAAAACAGTCAGCAGCTACTTTATTGGTTATTCAGAAAAATCCAGGGGTTTTCAGTTTTATGATCCCACTAAAAGATCAATTTTTGAGACAGGAAATGCAGTGTTCTTTGAGGATATTGAGTTTGAGGGGAGAAATAAGATTAGAGATATTACCTTTGAGGAGGAGTCGATTTCGACACCTACTACTGCTTATGACAATGTTCAGGTACCCATCTCTGTCATTGAAGAATAAGTAGATTTGGAACCTCAATAAGATAATGTTGAAAATCTTCCCAACCAGGTTGATGAAATAATTCAAGAACAACCTCAACGACCTCAAGAACATATAGAATTGAGAAGATCCACTAGAGAGAAGAGGAAAGCTATTTCGAATGATTATATTATTTTTCTCCAAGAAAATGAGGACATTAAGGAATTAATGGAAGATGATCCTATTAATGTTCATCAAGCCATGAAAGGTCCAAATTCTCAAAAGTGGATTGATGTCATGAATGAAGAGTATAAATCAATGCAAGACAATCAAGTTTGAGATCTTGTCCCATTACCAGAAGGTTCGAAGCCCATTGGCTGCAAATGGATTTTTAAAACCAAAAGGGATTCAAACGGTAATGTGGAAAGATATAAGGCACGTCTTATGGCAAAAGGCTTTACTCAAAGGGAAGGCATTGATTTTAAAAAGACTTTCTCTCCAGTTTCCACGAAAGACTCTTTTAGAATAATAATGGCACTAGTTGCACATTATGATCTTGAGTTACATCAGATGGATGTAAAGACAGCGTTTCTTAATGGTGACATTATTAAGGCGATATATGATGCAACCTGAAAACTTTATGTCTGAAGACCCAAAGAAGATGGTTTGCAAATTAAAGAAATCCATCTATGGACTCAAGCAAACTTCTCGTCAGTGGTACCACAAATTTCATGAAGTAATTGTCTCATTTGGTTTTGAGACTAATGTTGTTGATGATTGTGTATACCACAAGTTTAGTGGGAGTAGATTTATTTTCTTGGTGTTGTATGTCAATGATATACTACTTGCCACCAATGATTTAAGTTTGTTGCACGATACCAAGACCTTTCTATCAAAGAAATTTGAAATGAAAGATCTTGGGGAGGTCTCTTTTATATTAGGGATCCAGATACATCGAGATCGCTCTCAAGACATTCTTGGATTATCACAAAAGGGATATATAGAAAACGTGCTGCAAAGATTTGGCATGCAAAATTGCAAGCCAGGTGACACCCCTGTAGCTAAGGGAGACAAGTTTAGTCTCAGTTAGTGCCCTATGACTGATCTTGAGGTTAAAGAGATGCAAAAGGTTCCCTATGCTTCAGCTATTGGGAGTTTGATGTATGCTCAGGTCTGCACAAGACCTGATTTAAGTTTTATTGTTGGTATGTTGGGCAGATACTTAAGTAACCCTGGTATGGATCACTGGAAAGCAGCTAAACGGGTTATGAGATATCTACAGAGAACCAAAGATTATATGCTCACATATAGGAGATCAGATCAGTTGGAGATCATTGGGTATTTTGATTCTGATTTCGCTGGATGCCAAGATAGTAGAAGATCCACTTCAGGCTACATTTTTCTGTTAGCTGGGGGAGCTATTTCATGGAGAAGCGCTAAGCAGACACTCATAGCGTCTTCTACCATGGCAGCAGAATTTGTTGCATGTTATGAGGCATCAAATCATGGAATATGGTTGCGAAACTTTGTCATTGGGCTGCGTGTTTTGGTACACATTGAAAGACCACTTAAGTTGTATTGTGACAATAATTCGGCAGTACTATATTCCAATAACAACAGGAGCTCCACTAAGTCAAAACATATTGACATTAAGTTCCTGGTTGTGAAAGAAAGGGTGCAGAGTGGTCAGATTTCTATAGAGCACATTGGGACAGACTCGATGATTGTGGATCCGTTAACTAAAGGTTTACCACCCAAGGTTTTTCATGAGCACATGACTCATATGGGTGTTATGTTATTTCAGCATACTTCAGTTTAGTGGGAGTCTGTGTATATTTATTGCTCTATGTTTTTTTTGGACACATTACTGTGTATTTAAGATAATACTGCGCAGAAATAAAGTTTTGATTCGTTTATTTACACTCTGCTGCTTTATGTTTTATGATTGATCTCATTAAGGAATAAAGAAAGGACCAGTTGGAAATAGGCATGTTAGATCACATTACATGTAATTTCCATGCTACACACCATGAATGATCTGTTGATTAATTGTAGTGATATACGTGATTACTGATGGGTCTAGTTACATTTAAAGTGACGAAAGCTTCTTTAGTCCTATGTCAGTGCAGTTGATAATAAGATTGTTAAAAGGGATACTCATACATGTGACAACAAAGTTTTGAGCTCATTTAGGTAATACACATTTGTTCGGTGTCACATGTTGCCCAAGTGGGAGATTGTTGGAAAAATCCAATATTGGGCTTCCACGTGTCAAATTAAATGTGTATAAATGTCTTAAGAAAGCCCAATTGAAGTGATCCACTAAAGTTTAAAATTTGGGCTTACATGAGTATCATAATATTCATGGGCTTTATGTGTAGATATCGTTAAGTGATTTTCAATTTGTTGAGGGACCAAATTGAAAATAAAAGGTATCTTACAATTTAAGCTAAGAGGTAGCTTATTTTTTAAGCTAAAGGTAGCTTACAATTTAAGCTAAGAGTTAGCTTAATTTGTAAGCTAAATACTTTTCTATAAATAAGGGGTTATGGTCCCCAAACATTAGATTCAATCCTACATTCTGTATTCTCTCTACGGAAAGTAAAATAAGGGTGATCTGATAGTTTGGTAAACCATACCAGTAAAAATACGAATCGATTCAATAATCAATACATGAATTCAGGTACGCTTCTGCTTTATGGTTATCGTTCCTTCTCTATTTCAGTTTATCATCGTAGAATTTAGGATCAGGGGCTTTCATGTTGAAGCATGTTTATATGTGTTTAAAGCATGCTATTTCGGGATTTACTTTCTAACAGGTGATGCATTTGCAGGTGTCAAAGTCCAATGCTTCATTGGTTGGTATTCAATAGATTCAAAATGATTGGTCTTTGTTTGTGCTGTCGTGTTATAGCCAAGCAGAAAACAAACCAGAAATTTATTTGATCTATTAATTGATTGTTTTAAGCACGTTCCTCCTAAAAAAACAAAAGAAAAAGAAAGGAATAGATCTTTTATCTAGTTCTAATCAGGCTTGGAATTAAGATGCTCCATATTGATTTGCAAGTTGATATTGTTATAGGAGGATGGTATTCTACTGCATTGACTGATGACAGAGAATTGAGATTTTCATTCTTCATCTACTTTGTATTTACTCAATAGATCAACTTACAACTTCTATATCCAAAAAACAAAAGTTACCACATTTATCACGAGTTCCAAAACCATGTCTGAGTAACAAGTGAGATGTCCATGTTAACATCATTTCAAATATTTCAGTGAATTCTGTTTACTTGATACCTAAATGATTTTTGAGGTCGTCTGCAATTTATGGTACTTACTGAAATTGTCTGCGGTTTGGAAATTCGGAAGTTCTTGAAGTATGATAATTCAGATTATAAATTTGTATCATGTTAAGGAGAATGATTCATGTTTTCAGAGTTCCTAATATCAAACAGAGGTACATCAACATGTTTTTAAGTGAGCCTATCACTTGTTGCCTAACGGATCTATTTTATTGCTTTATTAGAACCCCTGAAAATTAACATTGTAACATGACAGGATATATACCTGAATCTTTGTGTGTGTTTTGAATTGGGGTTTACCTAATGTTTATCCCTTAGACTATATTTTCTTATTTTCTTTCAAATTAGTAGTTTTGTTTGTTTTAACTCTTTAATCTGAATCTGATTGGATATAAGGTTTCCCTATTTATTACTCATGTAGTTTTTCACACTATCTATTGAATTGTTATACTAATTTCTCAATTGTTTTAAGTTTGTAGATTCTTTGTGTCTGTGTATATTTCATGATATTCATCCTTTAATTAAGATTTTGCTCTTTGTTTGCTGATATCAATAGGAAAAGAAGCATTCTCAACAACCGCTGAAGTAGTCAAAACAACTATACGCAATTTGTTAATCAAGAACCATTCTCAACAGCCGTTGAAGCAGTCAAAACAGACGCGAGCTTAGGAAAAACTGAAGAAACGATAAGAAGAACCAAATACTATCTTAGCCACATCTCAAACTGTAAGTTTGAGACTTATCTTTGATGTAGTATAACAGATACCAACCCCATTAAATGATTAATTCCACAGTTGTATAGACTTGAGGCTAACTACATAACTGTTTCGATGCAAACATTGTGAATGACTAATTAAAATTTTGAACTGATTCATTTTCCATATTCATGCCTGCAAGTTTGAAGATGCAACATGGTTAATTTAATCACCTCCAAAGATATAGGAATTAATATATAATACTTTATTTATATATATACAATTACTTACAAATCTTGATTAGATTCTTATATCTACTTCAATGGATATGGAGGAGAAAAGTAGAAATTTGTTTGTAAGAATTATGAAGATACGAGTATAAAATGTGTAGAAGATATATAAATAAGTATAAAACTTTAAGCATAAGTTATTCTTAGCCAATAGCTATAGCTGCATATGGGGTTCTATTTTCTTTGTAGATCGTTGCAACCACCCCAAGATAATTATACTCTTTAAATATTCCAAGAATTCAAATAGAATTAAATTTAAGTAAGTATGCTGACTTAGTTGTGAATGCATTAGAAGTTAAAAATTTAATATAAACATGTTTAAGATGATCTGGACATGTGTTGATGAAATTTCTTTGTAATTAATGTATTTATCGATAACCTTTTACTGAATGATATATATATATATATTGATTTTTTATACAAAATATTTCATTGTTTTTGAATTGATAAAAAGCATAGTTTGTCTTTCTCTAGGTCTTTTAAAATTACTGTATTACTAATGTTGAAGCTTTTAATAGTTGGCTTGTAAATATCTCTTGCTTATTAGCTACTAGTCATGAACTTTCTTGTTCAGCCTTATAGTTTCTTTTTTATTCTTTGATCTTACTTTTGCTTAGAAACCCACTTCCCCTTTTTGTTTTTGTCTTTTAGGTCTCTGTTCCTAACATTTTAGGATAATGATAATGAAGATACCAGAACATCATCGTTGGATGTACATTAGAAAAGATCCACAATAAAATAGGTTGTTACTTGACTTCATACTAGGGGTGGAGGAATTTATAATCAAGTGAACTCGATGTCTTTAAACAAGAACAAAGATTTAGATATTCATGCTTAAAATGTAAGTGCTTGAGGTTTTATGAACCAAATTTGGTAAGACAATACTTATATAACAAAGGTTTTTAACCACACTACTACCATTGCCCATTGGCATAATCATGGAGAAATGCCACCATCTATATTCGATAGCCATTTTGATTGTAACACCCTATCCCCATATGACGTATATATAACAATAAAATATTCATCCTGTAGATAGATCATACTGACATTTCATTTATCCATATAAGTATAAAAATATTATTTCATGACTAATATCGTATAAGATTATAATACACAACCAATAACCCAGCATAATACATATTAAATACAAAACATAATACAAGCATTCCAAAATACAAAATGAGGGTGAGGAGAAGGTTGCACGAGGCATCAGTCGGCCGACCTGGTAATGCATTGTATATACACAACCCACGTCAAAAGAGTTATCGAACCTAAAAAAAACAAATATGCAATTTTTATGAGTCGCAACTCAGTGAATATAGACCATTAATTTAAATAAACCACAAGCAAATAACAATCATTAACATTAATCATAAACATATGCATATGCCACTATATCCGGTTTATTATTCTGTGAACTGCTCAAGATGGGATCTATCCCGAGATTTCCAATATGGCACTATGTATATAGACCCGTAGGTCTCCAATATGAATTACGATTCGTAGGTCTTCAATATGATTATGACCTAAAGGTCTCCACTTTGTATAAAGAGTTAATCATACTCGAATCATCATATAAAGAGTTAATTGTAATTGACGTTTCTTTTAACTCATTGTAGAACGATTACGAAACTCTTACTGTAACAATTATCGCAAACGATAAGCAAGTAAAACCTGTTAGAACTCTTAGTTATATGTTTTATCAGTGGACACACATAAGTTGTAACTATTCTTAGTGGATTTGTTAAGGAATTCGTAGATGATAAGTTTTTTCTCTTTCTTTAGTCGTATCTTCTATTAGAATAAAATATGGAATGTTGTATTTAGTTTTACTTGTTTAATACCAGTGATCCTTTTGCACCATATTGCACTGAATCGTTGAACCAGAGTGACGTTCGAGGGAAAGTGGTGGTGTGTGAATCAGGTGGAGGACTGGCAACCTCTGAACAGGGAGAAGCAGTAAAAAATGGCGGTGGTTCCGCAATGATTCTGTTAAATTTCAAGAGTTATTCAAACACTACTTTAGCAGATGTTCATGTCCTTCCAGCAACATCTGTTAGTTATGTAGATGGATTAAAGATTAAAACTTACATAAATTCTACGTCGCCAGCCTTGGCCACAATATGTTTTGAAGGTACAATTGTTGGTGATGATCTGGCACCAGTAGTTGCTGCATTTTCTTCAAGAGGGCCCAACTATGCAAGTCCTGGCATCCTAAAGCCTGATATTTTAGGCCCTGGTGTCAATATTCTTGCAGCCTGGCCTACATCTGTTGAAAGCAATACCAACACAAAGTCCACATTTAATATAATTTCTGGTGCCTCTATGTCTTGCCCACACCTTAGTGGTGTAGAGCACTGCTTAAAAGCGCGCATCCTGACTAGTCCCCTGTAGCGATTAAGTCTACAATCATGACTACAGCAGATGTTGTGAATCTTGCAAAGTTTTCAATACAGAATGAAATGTTCCATCCAGCCAGCATCTTTGCCATTGGCTCAGGCCATGTGAATCCATCAAGAGCAAATGATCCAGGACTCGTGTATGACATCCAATCCAAAGATTACATTTCTTATTTGTGTGGTTTAAGCTACACAAACAGAGAAGTCGGAAACTTTCTGCAATGTAGGGTGAATTGCTCAGAGGAATCAAGCATTCCAGAAGCCCAGCTAAACTATCCTTCATTCGCTCTCACTTTCAAAAGTCAATCAACTTCCCAGATTTACACTAGGATAGTAACAAATGTTGGCGATCCTATCTCATCTTACAATGTGGAAATCTCCCCACCACCTGGTATTGAGGTTCATGTGGAGCCAACTACACTCATGTTCTCCAAGCTAAACCAGAAAATGGAGTATCAGGTGACATTCAGCCGATTGGTATCTGCTGTGAATAACACATTTGTTCAAGGATTCTTGAAATGGACATCTCAAAAACACTCTGTTAGGAGCCCTATCGCTGTTATACTATAGTGACAAATCTAGGATTCCATCATCAATGAATGAAACATTAAAATAAGTTATCTATAACAGATATACAAGCAGCCGCAGGTTACGTATTCTTATCAATCCAATCAGTAACAGAGGTCATGTTTTTTATCAGCAATTTATATTTCTCATGATTTCTATTGAAGAATATCTTATTACGGAGTCAACATTCTGAGTCTCCAAATTATTATATTTTTGAAATTAACTAATACAGAAAAGGAAAACAATAAGGAACTCTTTCCAAAATGGATGGCATTGTTCTAAAACATGCTCTGTTCAACAATCCTTTTCAACCATACAAGCACTTGGATGAACAAAAAGTACACATTTATATGGAAAATAAATAACTAAAAATTGAAGTATATATATATTAGAAAAAATAGTAATAAAGAAAACTACACATCATGTAACAAATCAAACTAAATAAAAAAAGATAAATTGGTGGTTGAAACTGCTAGTTTCCCAATTCAACCTTTAGTTTCCCAGTTCAATAAATAGGGGAAGCAGTCCCATTGGATGATTATGTGACCCACATACAACCATCAAAATCCACTATCGAGTCTCTTTCATTTCAACTCCTTTTAATATGAAAGGACAATCACACTTTTTAGTGCCCGTTTGGCATTCTTTTGCAGACTTCTTTACGTGGTCGGCAGACGTACCTTCCACAACTTTTGTTTTCGGAAGACGATACTTAGATTATGTTTATCCATGCCCAATTATAGCCACAACCAACTAATAAAAAATTTATTTCTCTCTCCTCCACATACATATTCTACACTACAACCAAATCTTATCATTTTCATACTTTATCAATAACCACTCACAACCACAACCAACCTTTAATAAATTATTTCTTTTATATTTTAACAATTATATCTATAATTAAATTTTATTATATTTTAAATATTTAAGAAATATATACAATTATTTAATATTAAAAAATTCGTAATTATAAAAAAAAATTGGGAATAAATTACAACATCCAGTAAAAAAAATTAAAATTACAAAAATTGAAATACAAAAGAAAATAAATAAATCGAGCTACAAATACATGCATAAATTACAACAAAGCAAAAGATGCAAATTACATATTTAATTAATAGTGTGGAATTTTTGTCATATATGTATAATTTTTTTTAGATGAATAAATCAAAATCTGTAATTATTTAAATAAAATACACTCAACGAATCATACGATGACACATGTCATCATAATTGAGTAACCAAAATTCATGACCAAGGTCATGCCACAACCTTGGTCATGGATTTTAATTGCATTTCCCTTTATTTTTTTATTTTTTTTTGTCTTCTTTCTATGACCTGGGCAACCAAAATGCCGATAAACATAGTCTTACCATCACGCTCACAATCTAAAAATACCCCAACTCGCCTACCACTTTCTTCACTATCCGATCGTCTAACCAATACAACCATATTAAGACGAATTCCAATCCTAGTTGCCCACCTCACCAAATCTTCACGATTATCAAATAGTTCATTTATTCGAAACTCCTCCAAGAAATCTATTTGCTCATACATCGGACTGATAACGTTGAATTCATCAGGTACGTTTATAATACTTAATTGAGTTTCATTTGAATCGTATTCCTATCAAAATATCAACATGTACAAGTAAATGCATTGACCACAAAAAAAAATATAGTTTCGATTCGACTTTTATAGGACAAACATATTAGCATATGTTTGACCATAATTGGTCGAAAATTAACAAACACGTTCGATCCTAGGCCGAACATTACATGCTATGTTCGACTATTGAAGATCGAACATCTTCTTAATTATTCGGTCAACTCTGGTCGAACGCCTTCTTCAATGTTTGGCTAGCACAGGTCAAACCCATAATTCAAAGTTCAGCTTGTATTGGTCGATCGGGAGCTGAGCAGATTTTTTTTCACATTATACTAAAGAATAAATCAATAAAACGTAACTAAATGAATTATATTGTGGATATCATGACTCAATCCGTATTCACAAGTTTTGAATTTTTTTATTTTTTGGATTTTATGTGTTGATATTTATGTTATTTTAATAAGATGTTGTTTATTAGTTTCAATCTTTTTTTATTGGTAGAAATAGATCATAAGTATAAAATAGAAATGGCCACATGGCTAAGGTGGAAGATTTGATTATTCTAAAAGTTTGTAGGTCTAAGATGCGGTTTATTGGTTTCAATATCTTTTTTATTGGTAGAAATAGAAAAATATAAAATACAAAATGCCCACATGACTAATTAATAATAAATGTTTATTTATATAATCATGGATGTAATGAATTCTAATTCTTGGGATCCACATGCAACTTGAATAATAGGTAAAAAAAATTACTTGTTGATTACCTCTAATAGCAGGTCATAATGGGTAAAAATTTACTTGTTGGTTACCTCTAATAACAGGTCAAATTTTAGGTGTACTAATATACCAATGTATTATAGAATTACCGTACATTATATATTCAATATGAGCAACAAAGAAGAAAGATAAATTTAGAACAAGTTTTAACATAACATTCTCTCAATTTATAAATACTTTATATAAATATGAGGGTAAAAAACACTTCCATCTAAAGTACATGTGATTTTACACTTTTTTTTTTTTAACTTTGAAATATCTCATTTTTTCCTATAAATTTTAAATTTAAAATATTTTATGATATTAGAAAAATCTTAATTATTGATTTTGGACACGAGTACGGTTGAAATTTATCTAATAATTCGTATTAATATCTCATTAAATTTATTATATTTGTTGGAGTACTAGAGGATAAAACATTGTGCGAGTGAAGTTATTGAGAAATTAAATAACTACTCACCTATCTATTACTATTCAAGATCTCTTTCACATAAAATCACAAAATAAGTTAATATGCTTTGAAAAATATTTTCCTAGATGTAGAGTAATGCAATTTCTTTTTTGGATTGGGCTTCTTATGGCCTAAGCTTATCATTTTAATTTCCGTTTTAATTGGGCCTATAAAAGTAAGATTAGTATTTCCATGAAACACCTTATTTCTTCATTTGGCCCATATCCATAAGGCCAGAATAATCTGGAAAGTTTTAACAGCTTGTCCAAGAATGTACTTGAAACCGCCAGAATGCTCTGCTCTTCACTATAAATAATCATTCCCCATCCTTGATAATTCATCCAAGTCTTTACACACAAAAGCGAAAATGTCTCTGATTCCGAGCTTTTTTGGGAACGCACGGAGCAACGTCTTCGATCCATTTTCATTGGACATTTGGGATCCCTTGGAAGGTTTTCCTCTCTCATAATCTCCCTTCCTCCGCCAGGGAAACCACGGCCTTGGCCAATGCTCGCATCGACTGGAACAACAATTAATCAACACCAAGCAAGAAGGCACTGCAATCAGCATGTATTTCTCAAAACTCAAATCCATTTGGGATGAGATTGCAGTGTATGAACAGCCATGGTCATGTAGTGCTCCTAACTGTGGGACTCTCACCATGATGAATAAGAGAAATGAAGCTAGAAAAGTGATGCAATTCTTGATGGGGCTTGATGAAGCCTATGCATCATTGAGAAGCCAAGTACTATTGAAGGATCCTCTCCCTGATTTGGATGACGTTTTCAGTCTAGTTGTCCAGGAAGAATCCAACAATGAACTAAATTCCATTGCTCACACACCAATGGAATCTGCAGCCATGATGACCAAAGCTGAAAACACCCCCTCAGCAGCTGCAGTAAATAAAGAAGGAGATCAGTATCAAAAGAACAACTACAAGGGACCATCAAAGCCATGGAACAAAGGAGGAGGTTTCAAGTCCAAAACAATGTTGTGTAGCAAATGTGGGAAGAACAACCACACTGTTGAGAATTGTTTTGAAATTTATGGATATCCACCTGGCCATAAATACTCAAAATTCAAGCCTCAAAACTCAGGGGGAAGATTCAACTCATCTATGGCCAATCAAGCATCTCTGGAGAGACTAAGTGCACAACAATCCCCATTTTCCCAAGAGCAGATACAACAATTGGTTGCTCTTCTCCAGGGTAATAGTGCATCTTTCAATCACAACCCTAAGGCAAGTGAAACTGAAGCTGGAAATTCAGGTAATCATTCAACCCAGTGTATACAAGTGTGCTCCTTAAACACTCAAGATGGATGGATTATTGACTCTGGGGCCACTGACCATGTCATTCATGATCCCTCACTTTATGTACAGTGCACATCTCTCCATGAAACTCACATCAGATTGCCTAATGGAGACAGATTGAATGCAACGCATGTTGGAACAATTGTTATTAATTCTTGCTTACATCTAGAGCAAGTGCTTTGTGTGCCTAGCTTTTCATTTAATCTATTGTCTGTCAGTAAACTTGCCTCTCAGTTTAACTGTCTGCTGACTTTCAATGCATCATCTTGTACCATACAGGACCTAGGCACTTGGAAGAGGATTGGGACAGCTAAAGCATGCAATGGACTGTACTACTTCAACTGTGAGGGACCCATAACTCCACCCAGTCACAAGGTATCTCACACCACTACATCACCAAATAAGTCCTTGCTTTGGCACCAAAGACTAGGACATCCATCTAGTGTTAGAATGCATCTTCTACATTCCTTACATTCTCAAATCCCTTGTAAATTTGATCCAGTTCAATGTGAAATTTGTCCTAAGGCAAAACAACATGTGTTGCCTTTTAAATGTGATTCAAACTTTGTGGATTCTTGCCTTGAATTAATCCATGTTGATGTATGGGGTCCTTTCTCCTCACCCTCTCTCAATAATGCACATTTCTTTCTCACCATAGTGGATGATCATAGCAGATATACCTGGATCTACTTAATGCAACATAAAAACCAAGTTACAACTCTCATCAAGAACTTCTACCAATATGCCTTAACCCAATTCAACACCAAAATCAAAGTCATAAGATCTGATCAAGGAAAGGAATTCTACATGCATGAATTTTTCAAACAAACTGGTATTATCCATCAACAAAGTTGCACCTATACGCCTCAACAAAATTCTGTGGTTGAAAGAAAACACAGACATCTCTTAGAAGTCGCAAGAGCCTTAAGATTTCAAGCTCATTTACCACTTAAATTTTGGGGGGAATGTGTCCTTACTGCAGCTCATTTGATCAATAGAATTCCTACTCCTAATCTTCAAAATCAATCTCCTTTTCAGATACTATATACCAAGTTGCCAAAATATGATCATTTGAAAACCTTTGGATGTCTATGTTATGTAACATCTGACCCTACTTTCAAACACAAATTTTCAGAGAGAGCTCACAAAGGCATATTCATTGGCTATCCTAGTGGGATTAAGGGTTACAAAGTTTATGATATGGAGAAACAGCAAGTTCTCATATCAAGAAATGTTGTTTTTTATGAGCAAGTGTTTCCTTTTGCCAATCTTAACTCCTCAAATGATATTGATTTTTTCACACCATACTTTCCTATCCAATCCAGTGGTACCGTCACTCCTGATCTCTCTTTACCAAAATCAACACCATCATCATCTACCATCTCTGATCCAGAACCAACACCATCATCACCACCTATGCAATCTGAACCTGCATCTCCATTACCAGAACATGTATCCTCATCTGCTCCTTCTCCCCAACTCAGAAGATCACATAGAACCATACATCCCCCCTCATATTTGAAGGACTATCAGTTCAAACTTGCAGGTGCTACAGCTACCAATCATCAACCACAGTTGTCTCAGGTTCCAGGTAAACAATACAGCCTTGAGAATTTTCTATCATATAAGCATCTCTCTCCCTCTTATCTTAAACATGTGTTGGCTGTTGCTGCCACTACTGAACCTAACACATTTGATGAGGCTGTATTGGATCCCCACTGGAGGGCAGCTATGAGTGATGAAATCAACGCTCTTGAAGAAAATAAAACCTGGTCCTTAGTCCCTTTACCTCCAGGAAAAACGCTTGTTGGCTCCAAGTGGGTGTATAAGATTAAACACAATGCCAATGGGGAGATTGAAAGGTACAAAGCTCGTTTGGTAGCAAAAGTCTACACCCAAAGGGAAGGGCTGGACTATTTTCACACATTTTCGCCAGTGGCCAAAATCACTACTGTCAGGTGCTTATTGAGCTTTGCTGCTTCTCAAAACTGGCCTCTCCACCAATTGGATGTAAATAATGCATTCCTTTATGGCGACCTTAAAGAAGAAGTCTATATGCACCCTCCATCTGGCTTCAAACCCCCTGGACAAGCTCCCTTGGTGTGCAAACTTCACAAGTCTATTTACGGGCTCAAACAGGCTTCTAGGCAGTGGAACCAGAAGTTTAGCTCCATCCTTATGCAGAAAGGTTTTATGCAATCCACAGCAGATTATTCTTTGTTTACTCATCATCATCAAGGCTCCATCACTCTTCTTCTGGTCTATGTTGATGATATTATCATCACAGGGAACAATGCTACTGAAATTGCTTCACTCAAAGCCTATCTCCAATCTCATTTCAAGCTCAAGGATTTGGGAACTCTGAAATATTTTTTGGGCATTGAGATTGCTAGGAACTCTACTGGAATATCCATCACTCAAAGGCAATATACTTTGGAGATAATCACAGACTGTGGGCTTTTAGGCTGCAAGCCTATCACTTCTCCTTCTGAACTTAATATCAAGTTATCAGGAGAAAGGGGGAATATATTATCCAATCCAACTCCTTTCAGAAGACTTATTGGGAAATTACTATACCTTACAGTGACTAGGCCGGATATATGTTATGCTGTAAACACCTTGAGTCAGTTTATGGAATCACCAAGAGAACCTCACATGCAGGCTGCACTTAGAGTGGTAAGATACTTGAAGCAGGCACCAGGACAAGGGTTATTCTTTCCAGCTGCAAACAACATGCAATTGAGAGGATTTTGTGATGCTGATTGGGCATCATGTGTTGACACTCGAAGATCTATTACAGGGCATTGTGTCTTCATTGGTGAATCCCTAGTTACTTGGAAATCCAAGAAACAACACACTGTTTCAAGGTCATCTGCTGAAGCAGAATATAGATCGATGGCTTCAATTGTATGTGAGTTGGTATGGTTAAAGAGATTGATGAAAGACATGGGGTATGATCATGTAAAACCTGCACTCTTATACTGTGACAACAAGGCTGCTTTACACATTGCTTCTAATCCAGTTTATCATGAGAGAACGAAACATATCGAAATTGATTGCCATGTGGTAAGGGAGAAACTGCAAGAAGGAGTTGTTAAATTCTTCCATGTATCTTCTAAGGATCAACTAGCAGATATGTTCACAAAGAGTCTCCCAGCTGCGGGTTTACAAAGGTTGATCAGCAAGGTTGGACTAAATAACATTTACTCCACCCTTGAGGGGGAATATCAGAAATCAAGCATGTATGTTGATGGTGTAGGAGCATGCAATAATGATAAGCAGAAGATTATTTGCTCTTGTTTTAGATATGGAAAGGAGATCAACGATGATCGAATAAAATCAATTCCTAGTTTTAAGGAAGCAATCAGTGGAGAATAATGATCTCCTATATCTGTTTTGTATCTTTTCTTTTTATAGGTAGATTTTCATTGGTTGATGTGTGTATATATTGATAGTCCATCCACCTCTGAAAAATGTACAAAATTCTTTCAACCTTCATAGAAAGCAATACAGATTCATAAGTTTTCCTCATACTTTATTATTATTCATAATTTTATATTCTAAAAAAGAGACGCCGGAGAGCCACGTGTTCAAGGTGGATGTTCCTGGGTTGAAGAAAGAGGAAGTGAAGGTGGAGATTGAGGATTCTAATGTTCTGCAGATCAGTGGGGAGAGAAGCAAGGAGCAGGAGGAGAAGAACGACAAGTGGCACCGCCTCGAGAGGAGCAGCGGCAAGTTCCTCCGCCGCTTCAGGCTGCCGGAGAATGCCAAGTTGGATCAGGTGAAGGCGGCGATGGAGAATGGGGTGCTCGCAGTGACTGTGCCAAAGGAGGAAGTGAAGAAGCCTGAGGTGAAGGCCATTAACATCTCTGGCTAACTAAATCTCTGTTAGTCTATACGTCAGATTCTCTGTTGCAGTTTGCTTGTCCTGAATGTATGGTGTTGTGGCTGGCATTATATTGAGAGAGAAAGGGTGCAGAAAAAATCAGTTGGTAAATGATGTGGACTACTTTGTGATTTCTCATGTATTGGTTGAATAAACATTTTTTTGACAAATCCGAGTATATATATTTCTCACATATTGGTTCTTGCTTCTCTAGTTCGACTTAAGGATTTTAGAATTGTCTCAGGCTTAAACTTATATTTCATTATGATTTTATAATAGTTTTTACACTATTGTCTGCAATGTATATAATCTTCTAAAAATCTTAAACCTGATATATTCATTTGACATTTAACCCTGTGGATCCTAGGATTGGTATATTCTTTATATATTCTGTAGTTTCCAAAATCAACTGAGTTCATTCTCATAGCTTTTAGATGAGATATTAGTATCAAATCTTTCTTGTTTGACATTGCCTAGTTTCCAATTCAGGTTTTAGAACTTACAAAATTATAACGACTTTTTTTGTTGATTTCCTAGCTTTATCTCTTCGACAAAACTTCTTTGATTGTGGATAATTCTTTTTTTGAATGTGCACTTGCAAATTGTGAGATCAACATGGCAGGTTAGTTTAGTTATATTTTTAGATGCTTTTCTGGTTCATATCAGTATGTTAAACACCAACATTTTGTTCAAATAAAGTGACCTGCCTTACCAATAATTTTTTCATAATTAGAAAACATTATGTATTTTGTAAAATATGTTTAAATAGGCCTTTAAACGACCGGCAAATACTTGAAATTAGGAATAGAACCATATCCACTCTTAATAACTATTTCGTTTAGAATTAATACCTGATGTTGAAAGGACCCATTTAAGAAATAGGTGGGATTTTGAGATGAATTTGGAGGTCATTTCCGGAGCTATGTTGTTCCTCTTCAATATATTTTGCCGATTCCACAACAGATGAGTTACAACAATCCACCTCAATCAGTTGAAGCGTTGCTATTTCTCCAATATCAGATGGAATCTCTCTTAGATTATCACAATGATAAAGAAGAAGGCGCTCAAGCCGGGGAAAATGGGAACTCTTCGTTATCCAATGACGGGGATCCGTCTTGTCAATTACAAGTACTTTTAATTGATTGAACTGCCCTTCAATTGTTTCCCACTCAGTTCCATGGCAAGCATGCCACCTCAGTTTGAGCATTTGAAGATTCAGCAATGACCCAACAATTGACATATCTTCCCATGGAATTGCAGTGCCTCTTAATGTCAACTTCTGCTGTGTCACTGGGAATGCAAGGCTCTCGGATAAATCATTCTGAGTGTAGGCATGCGTATATGCATACAAATTTAAGTTTCCGAGCTTCTGCAGATGGACGAGATTGTTTAGGCGGTATTCTGACCATTTTGTTTTGTTGATTTCTCCAGAGGAATAAATGAATCCCAACGTGTTTAGATTTGGGATCAATTCCAGTACCCTCTCAGAGCATCTAAAAATCTCATGTTTGTTAAGGAAATCCATCATTTTAAGTACGTGATCCCTTATGAGCATCTCTTCAATCATTTTCAGCAACAATATATCTCGCATGGCCATCTACCTTTTTCGTATGATTCTGATGAGCGAAGTGTTGCTTAAGATTTAACATAATATCTGCAGCGGTTTCCATGTATTGGTGTTTGGTTTTGCAACACATCTAACATTGAAGCCAAGATGGTACACCTAACTACATCGGATTTCAACCACTACTTATGATACACTACAAGAAAATTCACTTACGACAACGGTTTTTTCGCGTCGTTAAATCCAATTTTTTACCGTTGTTGTATCTACCGTTGCAAAAAAATTTCGCTCTACGACAACGCACCAAAAAACGTTGTCGTATCGCTTTTTGGTGCGTTGCAAGAAAAGGGTTGTCTTTTCTTATTTTCTAGAATTAATTTAGGCGTAAACAATTCCCCATAAGGCTATATTTTGCGATGACAATCAACAAAGCTCAAGAACAAGCAATTCCCAATGTTGGTGTCTACTTGCCCCAACCTATATTTTCTCATGGACAATTGTATGTAGCTCTTTCAAGAGGGACTAAAATGACATCCACCAAAATGTTAATAAATCCAAACATGGGGCATAAAAGGGAAAATACGAGGACTAAAAATATTGTTTACAAACAAATTTTTATAGCAGGTACACAATAAATCTGTAATTAAAATCATCAAATACCACCAGCTCTTGACATTGGTGAGCTGAATTGCTTCATTCTACGTACTATCCCAATTCTAGCATAGAGTATTGCATCAGAAACCTTGTAATTAAAATCAATGTAAAGTAACTTCAAGATGATTATTTAGGTCTCGGACGAAATTCAAATCATCAAAATTATGGGACATTTAATCAAAAAAATATATTAAAAGCTCTCATTTCATAAGAAGCATGTAATTCGTAATAACATGATCATTTTTAGAGTCCCCATATTTTTGTGTTGATATTAAACATTTATCAATATTCATATAGAACTTGTCCAAATAGTTATATATAAAGAGTGTGTCTTTGATACAAGATCATTTTTACAATCCATGATCCTCCCCGTACAATTTGTACATCAATATTAATTAAGGAATAATTACTTTATTTATTTTACGAAGCTACTTAATTATCATGTCTAAACTAACTTAAAGAAATCTTTTTAGTTATATATAGTTACATTATACATAAACCCACACTATAAAATACTCGTACCTTAGGGCCATAAAATACTCGTATATATCATTTACTTTGCTGATTAATTGTATTCCATCTTTCAAATCTTTTTCCATATAATTAATTTCTTGCATAACAATTGTGTTATGAGTAAAATAATATATTTAATATTAAGTAATGTTTAAGCTAAGTGTGATACAAGGTCATCTTAAAGCAACAATGACGATGTTTGGTGATACGACATCAGTTTATATTGGATGCTCAGTACAAGATTATTTGACGTCCATTGAGAAGGTAACAAAATTTCTTTAGTTATATGCATTGCAAAAATCTATTTTTTTGTTTTTTACAAGAGAAAACCGTATGTAGGGTCAAAGCACATCTGAATACTACAGACGGTTGATTTTACAAGTAACAAGTGAATTCCGTTTTTTAATTGCCCTAACCTACAATACGAAAGTTGAAGGAGGAAGATTGAGCGCGGTAGCGGAAGCCATAGAAAAGCTGGAACCCGTGGAGATAAGAGATGAAAAATTAAACAACATAACCACGACAACGACAGTAACAGTGGTCACTACAACAAATGATGAACATAAGAAAAAAAAAAGAATTAAGAAGACAAAAAAATAAGGAATGCATCCATGTATCCAGCGATGGGGAGGATAATACAATCAAAGATTTATTAGTCAAACCACGAAGAAAGAAGATTAAGATCAAACAAGAAAAGAATTAGTAATTGGTCAAATTATAATTATAATCTTTGGTTTCAAAATTTCGATACTTATTATTTTTTTCTTTTTAATATTTTATTTTTTAGGAATAGAGGAACTAGAATTTTTTTATCCAATACAATTTTTTTTTTACGACTCTGAAAATAATATTTTGGGTATATTTGGATTTCAAATAAAATTTATACTCATACTTAACTACACATAATTTCCATGATCTCATTATATTATTCTTAATAAATTGTTGTTAAAATGTCACGAAATCAACAAAAAACAAAGGTCTCAAAAGTTGGTCTCTCCACATGTAACAGGGTCTCTCCACGTGCAACGCACGTGTTCTCAACTAGTATTAATAATGTACGAATATTTATGATATTGTTTTAGGAACTAGGATATTGATTTGGTTTGTACGTAATGGTTTGTTTAGTGTGAAATGGTCCATAAATAACTAGGTAAAAATAAATAATTAAAGATTGAATTAGTTCAAAATAATTATAGTTTGTCATTTAATTCGGATAATCAAATTAACAGTTATTGATATAAAATATAGATTGTGTGAATGAAATATAGTGTAACCAAGCCTGGTTAGATAGCATTGCACGTTTACCCAGTCTTTTATTAATATGGTCTTTCTTTAATTATGAAAACTTGGCAATAAAATTGTGTATTTTTACCAAGTCTTCAATATTGATATGGTCGAACTCGATCGAACCAGCCCGAAACATATCGACGAACTAAATGGACTGCTACTTCAACTACAACTAGGACTCCTACTTCAACTACAATTGAAACTCCTATTCCAACTGCAACTAAATTTCAGGGAGTATATATATATCCTTGTTATATTCACTTTACAACACACAATTTACACACACAATTTACATAAAATACACACCCTCATATTATTTGAGATATCTCTGAGCAATCTTATTGACTTGAGCGTCGAAGTCCATCACCGGGAACCCCTCCCGGTGTCTATTTTGCAGGTTTTGGATCCGAAGTTTCGAGTTTTTAGCCCGAGAGGACGAATGTTGAATCGGAGCAATATCAATTGGCACCGTCTGTGGGAATCGAGGATGCCTCCTATTATTCACTCATCTTGTTGAGTTTTACACCTTGCTCGATATCCGATCAAGAACCAAGCTCACAGATCTCTTCGATCAGAATTACAGCAAATCGCAAGAAAGTTGGCAGAAGGAAAACGCAAGAGAATTGAAACCATGCACACGTTGAAAACTCAAGATTTTGAGGTGGTTCGGCTCGCCACATCGGCCTACGTCCACCTTGAGAAGATCAGAACACTTTATTAAGAGAAACGAGAGAAATCGAGAATTACAAAGAATTGGGGATTTTCGCTCTAAGAACCCTAGAAATTCTAATTGAACTCTATACTGCAAATTGGAACGATTAACTAAGATAGATTACACTTCATCATATATATATCAATAGCCCTAAGCTAATTCGGTTATATCAGTTGCCAAACTCCGCAACATTAGCTCGCAAAATTCAGCTCTGCGCATTTTGCCCTAATTGCCCTGGAATTACTGTGCCAACCGAATTACCTACCCTGGACCATTATAACTGCAGCTAAGCAACGCCCGGTTCATGCTTAACTAATCCGGTTCTGATGAAACTGATTCCGGTTCCAAATCATGCAGGTTTTTCTTGAGTTATTCCCATATATAACAATTCTCCACCTTAACTCTAGAAAAAATTCTGATCTCCACCTTAAGACAACACTCTTAGGAACTGTGGTGCTTCCACCCTTCCAGCCGAACAAGTTTTCTGCAATGATCCATCTTATTCCCAGGCAATGCTTTGGTCAGCATATCTGCTGGATTATCCTCTGATGCTACCTTGATAGTTTCCACATCACCCTTTTCAACTAAGTCCCTAACAAAATGTAATTTTATGTCTATGTGCTTACACCTTTCATGAAACATTTGATGTTTTGCAAGGTGTAATGCACTTTGATTATCGCAGCTAATGGAGATTCTCTTCTGCCTTATGTTCAGTTCTGTTAAGATCCCTTTCAACCAAATTCCCTTCTTCACAGCTTCAGCCATTGCTACAAATTCAGCTTCGGTTGTTGACAAAGCTACAATCGATTATTGCATGGCCTTCCAACTAATGGTTGTCCCATATAGCTTGAATACATATCCAGTGATAGACTTTCTAGTGTCTATATTTCCTGCAAAGTCTGAGTCAACATACCCTTCTAGAGGATTATCAGTTTGAGCTTGCTTGATAAAATTTAAGCCTAAGTCACATGAACCCTTTAAGTATCTCAGTACCCACTTCACTGCATCCCAATGCTCAGCTCCTGGATCAGACATAAACCGGCTGATTACACTTATTGAATAAGCTATGTCTGGCCTACTACAAACCATGGCATACATCATGCTCCCTACTGCATTTGCATAAGGTACTGCAGCCATGTACTTCTTCTCAGTTTCTGTCTTTGGCTTCTGATTCACTGATAGTTTGAATTGACTTCCCAGAGGTGTTGTCACTGGTTTGGCTTCATGCATGAGGAATCTGAGTAAGACTTTCCTAATATAATCAGTTTGGCACAAGAATAACTCACCCAACTTCCTATTTCTTTTGATATCCATTCCCAAAATTCTTCTAGCATCTCCAAGATCCTTCATCTCAAACTGGGATTTTAGCTTGGACTTCAATCTATCAATTCTGAACATACTTCTACTTGCAATCAACATGCCATCCACATACAAGAGCAAATAAGTGTGAACTGAATTTCCTTCATTTTCTAAGTATATACAACTGTCATAGCTGCACCTCTCAAGACCTATACTCACCATATAAGAATCAAACCTCTTATACCATTGCCTAGGACTTTGTTTGAGTCCATAGAGTGATCTCTGCAGCAAACATACTTTATTTTCATTCCCCTTTTGAACAAAACCCTTAGGTTGCTGCATGTATAATGTCTCTTGTAGGTTTCCATGTAGGAATGCGGTTTTGACATCAAGTTGCTGAAGTTCCATATCATCTTGTACTACCATTGCAAGCAAAAGTCTTATAGATACATGTTTTACTACAGGTGAGAAAACCTCATTGTAATCAATACCTTCTCTTTGTGTATAGCCTTTGGCTACAAGCCTTGCTTTATATCTTATAGACTCCTTCTCTGCAACCTCAATTTTCCTTTTGAAAATCCACTTACTTCCTATGATCTTTTCAGTTGCAGGTTTGTCAACAAGTCTCCAAGTCTGATTCTTATTTAAAGAGTTGAGCTCCTCATTCATAGCTTCTAACCACTTATCCTTATCCTTGGATTGGATGGCAGCTTTGTAGTTCCTAGGCTCTTCATGCTCTATTTCTTAAGCTACAGTCAAAGCATAGTGTACAATATCAGCCTGGCCATATTTCCTAGGTGGTTTCACTGTTCTTCTTTGTCTGTCCTTGGTCAACTGATAATCCCTTAGATTTTGTTGAGGGTGTAGCTGCTCTTCATCTGATTCCTCTTCTTCATGACTTACATATCCTGGAGTTTCATCATCAGTTTTGTTCTCATGATCTTCTTGCAGATTTGAATCCTGCAGCTCCACCTGAACCTGAGTACCACTGGTTTCAGGCTGATCAAAATTTATATCCATTGATTCTCCTCCTTCATCTCTACTCAGATATTTATACCCCATTATGTGCTCTTGGAACACAACATCCCTACTAATAAAGCACCTCCTAGTTCCTGGTTCTAAGCTCCATAACTTGTAACCTTTTATGCCATGTGGATAGCCTATAAATATGCACCTCACTGCTCTTGTGTCCAGCTTATCATTCCTTGTGTGTGCGTATGCAAGACACCCAAATACTTTCAAAAATGAATAGCTAGGAGGCTTACCAAACCATTTTTCATTTGGAGTCTTAAAGCCAACTGAGGATGAAGGACATCTATTGATTAAGAAGGCTGCTGTGGACACAGCTTCTCCCCAAAATGCCTTTGGTAATTTTGCATCCAATAGCAAGCATCTCACTCTTTCCAAAGGTGTCCGGTTCATCCGTTCAGCCACCCCGTTTTGTTGTGGAGTAGATGGCACTGATTTGTGTCTTGATATTCCCTTGGACCTGCAAAACTCATTAAATTCTGCAGACAAGAACTCAAGGCCATTATCTATTCTTAAGAATTTTAGGATTTTCTCAGTTTGATTTTCAACTAACACCAGCCATTCTTTGAACTTTTCAAATGCCTCATGTTTATGTTTTAACACATAAATCCATACCTTTCTTGAATAATCATCAATAAAAGAGATAAAGTACCTACCCCCACCATGTGTTTCAATCCTTGAAGGACCCCACAAGTCTGAATGTATATATTCTAAAGGTCTAGTAGTAGTGTGTTTACCTGTGGGAAAGCTAGCTCTTGTAGCCTTTCCCAAAATGCAGTTCTCACATTTGTCCAGCTTGATAATCTTTGCTTTTCCCAGCAAGTTTTGTTTTGATAACTCAACCAAACCTTTTTCACTTACATGCGCTAGTCTTTTGTGCCACAATTCAGTTTCTTGAAGGTTGATAGTTACTGATGCTTCTCCAGCGGCTGTGCAACCTTGCAGAATGTATAAGCCATTGGTCTTCTTGCCTCTCATTATCACCTTATCAGCTTTGGTGACTAGGATCTCTTCTCTTTGAGTTTTGAATTCATATCATGTGGCATTGAGCAAACCAAGTGAAATTAAATTCCTTTTGAGTTTAGGAATGTACCTGACATTTGGGAGAGTTTTCAGTGTTCCATCATGAAGTTTCAGCCTTATATTTCCAACTCCTAAGACCCTACATGAATGATTGTCTCCTAGCAGCACCTTTCCTCCCTCTTCCATTTTTAAGTCTGAGAACCAAGCTTTAAGAGGGCACATATGAAATGAGCATCCGGAGTCAAGAACCCACTCATTTTTGACCTGATGATTATCAGATACAATGCACAGCATGTCTGCTTCCCCATAATCTCCTTCGGCAATATCAGCCTGCCTCTTTTCTGAAGGAGATTCCTTCTTCTTCTTTTCCGGACAGTTTTTTTTTAAGTGCCCCGGCTTATGACAGTGGAAACACTTTCTTGTTTCCACCTGATCTGTACCAACCTTGTTACCTTGTCCTTCATACTTTGGAGCTCCCTTCTTATTGTTTGATTGAGCTCCTTTCTTCTTGAACCTGACATTAAGGCCTTCTCCCAGATTCTGATTCTTGTTATCATTCACACATGAGATGGTCCTAGTTTTAATCAGTACTTGGACTTCTTCAAGTGTCAACTGATCCTTCCTTCCATATATGAGAGCATCTTTGAAAGATTGGTACGATCTTGGTAATGTATTCAGCAGTGTCAGTGCAAGATCTTCATCACTTTGTTCCTCTCCTATATTTTCGAGATCGTCTACTATCTTGTTAAACTCATCCAATTTCTCCAAGATCTTCTTCCCATCTTGTATCCGGAAAGAGTTTAGCTTCTGTTTGAGAAACAACCGATTTGCCAGGGTCTTGGTCATATAGAGATGACTGAGTTTCTTCCATACACTCCTTGCAGAAGTTTCTTTACAAACCTCCCTAAGAGCCTTTCCGGTGAGGCACAAGAATATAGCACTTCGTGCCTTTTTATCCATGTCTTTTCTCTTTTCTTTGCTTGCCGACAATGATTGATCGCCTTCTTCCTTCAGTGCTTCTTCAATTCCATATTGGATCGGTAGTGATTTCATATGAACTTTTCATAGATTGAAATCTCCGGTGCCCGAGAATTTCTGAACATCCATCTCCATGAAACTCATCTTGATCGGTTGTCTACCTTTCCCACAGACGGCGCCAGTTGTTGAGTTTTACACCTTGCTCGATATCCGATCAAGAACCAAGCTCATAGATCTCTCCGATCAGAATCACAGCAAAACGCAAGAAAGTTGGCAGAAGGAAAACGCAAGAGAATGGAAACCATGCACACGTTGAAAACTCAAGATTTTGAGGTGGTTCGGCTCGCCACATCGGCCTACGTCCACCTTGAGAAGATCAGAACACTTTATTAAGAGAAACGAGAGAAATCGAGAATTACAAAGAATTGGGGATTTTCGCTCTAAGAACCCTAGAAATTCTAATTGAACTCTATACTGCAAATTGGAACGATTAACTAAGATAGATTACACTTCATCATATATATATCAATAGCCCTAAGCTAATTCGGTTATATCAGTTGCCAAACTCCGCAAAGCTCGCAAAATTCAGCTCTGCGCGTTTTGTCCTAATTGCCCTGGAATTACTGTGCCAACCGAATTACCTACCCTGGACCATTATAACTGCAGCTAAGCAACGCCCGGTTCATGCCTAACTAATCCGGTTCCGATGAAACTGATTCCGGTTCCAAATCATGCAGGTTTTTCTTGAGTTATTCCCATATATAACACATCTCATCATCTTCCTCACACTTGATATCAAAAAAAAAAAAATCCCAGGTAAATATTTTTTTTTTCTCCGGAAAAATTTATTTTTTCAGAGAAATCTCTCCGGATAAACACACGTTGAGTTCTGCGCTCTCAAACGATTAGCTCCCAGGTCATGTTGGAGTTAAAATAATCAATATTGCAGACTTGCAGTCACGGTCTGGAAACACAATTTGAAATCTTAAAACTAGGTTTGTTATAATCATGTAATGTAACACATGTTCTTGCACTTAAGGGTCTCAAGATTGTTCTAGCATAAAGCTATACCAATTCAACAAAAGAAGAAAAGAGGCGAGATTACACTGAGAGATTGTGAGCTTTTAATACCATCATAGCCATCGAGTTAGTTGGGCAATTTTTGCAAAATAAAGTAAATTGCAAGATTCTTTTCTTTGCACGCCAAAACATGTGCACACATTGGGAAAGCTTTACTCAGAGAATGCAGATTCTCGTTGAAAACTCATCGGCTTTGAGAAACTCAAAATCTGTTGCACCTGAAATTCTTCTGCAGTTAATATCAGATACTCAAAATTTGAAGTCTCAGAATTTGCGAGCAAGTTTACTGCAGGAGTTCCATTCTGTGGTTCAATCGCAACCTCTTGTTAATTATGCTGGTCTCTATCTTGGAACTAGTCACTCGGCTCTTTGGCTTCCTCTTGATATGCTTCTAGAAGATGCAATGGATGGTTCACAAGTCAATGCAAGAAGTCATGTAGAAATCATTACAGGCTTCGTTAAGTGCCTTTAAGCAATTAATGCCGCCTCTTGGTATGAGATATTTCTCGATCTTTGGATGGCTGCTCTACGCCTCGTCCAGAGAGAGAGGGATCCGATTGAGGGACCTGTGCCTCGCCTGGACACTCGTTTGAGCCTGTTGCTGTCAATCACAACTCTTGTGGTTGCCGATCTTGTTGAGGAAGAGGAAGTGCAGCAGTACATGAGCTTTTTTTTTTAAATGAGTTTGGGGGAGTGGAAGAGAGGGGAACAATAAGAACAAGAAAACTTGCGTGACCCGGGTTCGAACCCGAATCATCACAATCTGCACCTTTATAAAGGTGGATACCACTTAAGCTACAAGGCCCGTGGTGCAGCAGTACATGAGCTTGAATATGGTATGGAAATCAAACACAGGATTCCTGGGAAACGACGTGTGGATTTGATATATAGTCTTCAGAATCTACATGATTATGAGAGCTTGCTAACTCCACCCCAATCAGTCATTTCTGCTGCTAATCATGCTGCTACTAAAGCAATGATGTTCGTATCTGGGATCAATATTGGTAGCGCGTATTTTGAGTGCATCCGCACGATCGATATGCCAATTAACTGCTCCGGTACTCTACATCATTTAATTGTTGAATCATGCATAGCAAGAAATCTCTCGGATACTTTTGCTTATTCGTGGCCCCGGCTATGTAAACGTACGTATCAACCAGCTTCCACGTAATGTCCTGACGAACTAAAAGGACGAATGTCCAAGCGAACTCAAAGGACGAATGTCCTGGCAAACTAAAAGGACGAATGTCCAGGCAAACTCAAAGACGAATGTCCTGACGAACTAAAAGGACGAATGTCCTGACGAACTAAAATGACGAATGTCCAAGCGAACTCAAAGGACAAATGTCCTGGCAAACTAAAAGGACGAATGTCCAAGCGAACTCAAAGGACGAATGTCCTGTCGAACTAAAAGAACGAATGTCTTGACGAACTAAAGCATTCCCTCGGAATGACTTGATTAAGCGAACTGAAACATTCCCTCAGAATGTCTTAATTAAATTGAAACATCTCATTCGAATGTTTGAATAAATACATTTGTTTATTTCTTTCAGATATCTCTTTAGATATACTTATGTGATTAATTATTTATAATGGAGGAAACTCATATCTTTTTTCAAAGTTTGACGAACTTCACTAGTGTGTATAAACACACACTATGAAAGGGGGGAGTACTTGATATGGTCGAACTCGATCGAACCAGCCCGAAACATATCGACGAACTAAATGGACTCTTACTTCAACTACAGCTAGGACTCCTACTTCAACTACAATTGGGACTCATATTCCAACTGCAACTAAATCCCAAGGAGTATATATATATTCTTGTTATATTCACTTTACAATACACAATTTACACACACAATTTACATAAAACACACACCCTCATATTATTTGAATCAAGAAACCCAAGAACTTGAAGAATCTGTAGAGATAAAGAAAATCGAGAAAGAAAATAAATGAAGAAGTTCACTTATACATACTTACATTGATATCCAATAATTAAACATGCATAAGAGTTAAATATATATAATTAAAAATTTAACTGATAAAAAAAATGAAGGTCATAAGTCACCATCAGTAACTTATATTATAAAAGATCGTATCTTCATTTAGTCTGAAATAAAAAGACATATTTTTGTAAATATAATTTTCTGACGGAAATTTAAATCCAATAATTATTTAATTGGAAGTTTTATTATCATACCTGATGAAGATTTGAGTACACCATTCTTTTTTTATATCTTCTCTCAAAATACTATTTCTTCTTAATTCTTAATTGATCTGGTGTTGTGATTTGAAAAATCATCGTGAACCAACCTTACATAAAGAGATGTGGAGAGTTTTTTTAATCAGAACTCTAAATTAAATAGAAATAGAATTTGTTTTAAATAGGGAGTTTAAATTAGATATTGAGATTTTTTTTAAATAGGAGAAAAATAAATATATAATTAATTTTAAGATATTGGTTAGGAAATAAATATGAGAAACATAATTAATTTTAAGATATTGGCTCGTACTTGAGAGATAATATATGCTGGGTTATCTATACGACAAATAGCTTGAAGTGATGCTTTGATCAGACGAGGGTTAACTGAATGAAACAGAATTAGAAGGTCTTACATTTTGCCCTCCACATGATCAGGTCGAATGATTTTTTTCACACAACTACTACACCAAAAATACATAATCGGCACGCCCTAAACAGAATTAGACGCGTTAAATGAATCCAAGGATGAAAAACTCATCATCGAAATTTCCCATTTAACTATAAGCCACCCACCTCGCTAGAAATTCCCACTTGTAAATTAAAAGTACTCCACTTAATTGTTTAAATTGAATAGAAGTAAAAGTACGTGTGTATGAAATTTATGCCTTCTGTATAAACTATCAACTTCTTGTCTCTACAGCTTCATACTGTTTGGTTGCCAAAAAAACGAGGGGGGAAAAAGAGCTTTCTTCTACTCTATTTATTGCCTGTCATTCAATCCTTGGAACGAAGGGAGAGAGCTAACAAAAACTAAGCCCAGAAAGTGCAAATCATGCAGTCAAAGCAGCAGCATAGATATGATCACGTCTAGTTTCCACAAAATTTTCACGAAACTCCTCAAATGTTCCTTCCCTAATAGCGTCTCTTATCTTGCGAAAGAACCCTAGATAGTGATGTGTGTTATGACTGGAAAAAAGGCAGAGAGCTCTTGTTAGGAATATATGACCAGCTAATAATGCAATTGCAATGGGGTGAGGAATCAGTACTTGCATTTCTAATAGAATTTGTGCCAACATTTCATGAACGTTGAGCAAATGGTTCATATAAGCCTTGGTATGATTCTGACATGTGTAGCACTTACACCCCTCAAGAATTGGTGATGTATCTTTCCTGTAAAAATAAATTCAAGGAAATATGAATATTTCCACAGTACTGATCATTTAATGAAGAACACTGCAAATGAATTACAATGAAAAACTAAACCACCAAAAAAAAAAAGAAAAGGTCAATCTCATTCTCTCTGCACTACAGCCAGTCGTGTAATGTTTTAAAGTCCATCAAACATTTTAAGATTTGTGCAGCAAATGATATTTGAGGATAAGCTCCAAATACAGTTTTCGGTACTAGGTCATATGTCTAGATTGCATGGATCTGTGACTGATGTTCTCTCCAGAAAAGTCATTTTCCAAATGTAGTCAAACTGTACATGCATATCTAAGGATGCCAAAGTTCCCAAAGTAATCAAGCACCATTTAGTAACCATTTATAATGATGTAAATCCATCTGTGCAGAAAAGCAAGAAAAAATGTACAGAAGAACAAACAAAAACAAAAAAACTAAACTTATTACATATTTTAACCAACTGTTTGCAACTTGTTTTCTATTTCTTTTACAAAACACCAAGTCTAGTGATACTTTTTTTTTTCTTTTAATTTTTTTTTTCTTTTACAAAGAAAAGAAAATAGCAATTGTCATGTTGAGTGATGAATCCTAGAAAACATGAGCCCAAGAGAAAATGATAGTTTTAAAATTTGAATTTTGTTAATAGTTTTTTTATTAGAATCAGATAAAATGAAACTAATAATGTCCATTAATGTTTAACTCACACAAAGTAAACTTTAATCATGGAGCACATGTCGATTAAATTGAGGTTACTTCAGAATTCAAGGGGATATTGCCGAAACAAATGAACAATAACCTGTAAATAGTTGCTTTAAGATTGATCTTTGTGCCATCTCTAACAGTGTCACTGGGCTGATCACGTCTCTCTATTGCCTTCGAAGGAAATGTTAGGGCAAAGCCTCCAAGGGTAAGATGGTAAATATATCTGTTGAACATTTTTATCATTATATCAAAGCCCCACTTAAATTACAGAGACAATGACATGAGCTATTATAATCCATCAATATAGACATTTATTATTTAGTAAGAAGTAGTAACTATTGATTGACAGTACACATCTTTTGAATTGATGTCTTAATGTCACACTCTTTGTTTAGATGATGGTTTCCGGCTGACATACTTGGGCTATGATTTTCTTGCAATCAAGACATTGGTTAATCGTGGAGTTTTTACTTCTGTTGGTCGTCAAATTGGTGTCGGGAAGGAGTCTGGTAGAGATTCTTTGCACCCTTTTGATGTTTTACTATTATATTTTGTTTTAGAGTCGCCAATTGTTACTGATTTAAGTTTAATTTTTTTCAAGATATATTTGAGGTTGCTACGGAAGATGGTACAGTGCTTGCCATGAAGTTACACAGGCTTGGTAGGGTATCTTTCAGAGCAGTCAAGTCTAAACGTGATTATTTGAGGCATCGTAGTAGCTATAATTGGCTATACTTGTCACGCCTTGCTGCCCTCAAAGAATTTGCTTTTATGAAGGTTTGGTCACTGATGACTTCTTTTAATTGCCACTTGGAAGAAGGTGCTTCTCTTTTGGTCTAGTTAGTTTATTATTGATTGCTTCTTCCTGGGCAGGCTTTGGAAGAACATGGTTTTCCTGTTCCAAATGCAGTGGACTGCAATCGCCATTGTGTTATCATGTCACTCATCCAAGGTTATCCACTGTGAGTGTTAAGCTCTACGGGCATCTTCTGTACCATTTAATGAAGGTCTGCAATGTGATGTATATGAATATGATATTGATATGATTGTTGACTAGCTTATCTGACGCTGCGTTTTTTAAGTGAAAAGTGACTAGATGATGCATTCCTTTGTAGAAGCCAAGTGCAAGATTGTCGCTGGCTGCTTTGAAACCACCATTTCAGTAGGACAAATAAATAAATCATCATTTCGAATTTTCATTTTCAGCAATATAAGTTAAGAGTTTTCGTTAGGTTGATTCTGAATATAAAGGAACCGTAGAGGCAAAGCTATGTGCTCTGGAGTTGAATTACCTAAAATGTGTTATGCTCCATTAAAGTAGTCTATTTCAAAATTTTGCACCAAGTTGCTGTAGGAGAGGAGTGTTGAAGGACTAGTTAAGTGAAGTTGGTTTTGAAGTGGATGTGGATGAAAAATACCATAAAAATGATAAATAATATAAATTTTAATGGTCCGATTAGTTTTATTGATGTCAATCAGTTGTCTCTTAGACTGGAGTTAGTGATGGGATTGTCATAATCATAATAATCCTGAACTGAGGTGATAGGAAATTTTAAATCCTAATGGACGCTATATATAAAATGTTGCATATTAACTAATAAGACAGTTTCTGGACCTGAATACTAACCAGGTATGAGAGTTTACTAATACCTAGAAAATTACTGAATATATGATTTACTTGTTTATTGTTTATCCAAGTAGAAATGCTTACTTTCTAAATTTCTTTTGTGTTTGAAACGGTTGTTTCCTTATCCGCTGTGATTTCTTCACTACAAAGTGCACCTTTCCAAGACAATGAATTACCTTTACTTTTGCCAATCTTCTCTCTTAAAGTTATAGATGTTGCTTGGGTTAGAAGTGTGTAATATCACCCTGTTTTATACAGTGTGCAGGTTAGGCAATTGCAAAACCCAGACAGTCTTTGAAACAATCCTTGGTATTGTTGTTCGCATGGCTGAGTATGGGCTTATTCACTGTGATTTCAATGAATTTAATATTATGGTACGCGACTTTTCAAGATGACACTATTGAGTTTTCAAGTTCATAATTAAACTTTCTGCAATTCAGCATCTTATCACCGGCCCACTTGTATTGGCTAATAGCTAATGTCTGTTATCAAAGATGTATTTGGTTCTACTCATCAGGGGTGGAGATAGGCAACAAATATTGAGGGGGCTAATTGACATTTGGGGGGCTAGGTTACTATAATACCAATATTTTTAACACTAGAAAAGAAGAAGAAAAAACAACACAATATATAAGGGTAATTAAAGTTCTTAAAAAATTGGTTTTTTTTGGGGGGGGGGGGGGGGTGTTAAAGCCCATATGATACAAGGAGGCTTCACCCCTGCTACTCATTTTTTCTGCACTATGAAAATCTAATTTACTTTAGTTTACTTAAACTTTGTAGATTGATGATGATGAGAAGGTGACAATGATTGATTTTCCGCAAATGGTTTCAGTTTCTCATCGAAATGCTAAGATGTAAGGTGTCTTCACCAACTAAGACTACCTATTCACGCAAACACAAAAATGGGAATTTTAATCTATATTTGATACTAATTTCCATGTTTTCAGGTACTTTGACCGTGATGTGGAATGCATCTTCAAGTTTTTCAGAAGGAGGTTAGAGAATTATTTCAAACCAAATGCCTGAGTTGTAACAAAACAATGGGTGAAAATACTTTTCCGCAGGGCAATTTTTATCTCATATTGCTTGACAGCTTCTTAGAAGCATCGGTGTACTGTTTTTGTTGAAGTTTCTATGATGTCTTGTCAATACTCTACCATCCAATCATACAGTCACATAGAACTTGGCTCATTTTCATAGAACTCATTAGATATCTCTTATATGTAAATGATCTAGTTTAAAACACGACCAACAATGTTAACTAAAATTATCAAAGTTTCATTCCAAATTTCTGACTAATACTCTCATGCTTCCACCTTGAAGGGAGTATAGATGCTTCTTAGTTTTTATTGGCTTGAACAGTGTAATCTACGAATGACTACCTATTTTACTTTGAGTAACATCAAGTAATGCTTGTGGTGTAAAGTATTTGCTTGTTCACTCTTGCAACTTTCTTCCCTGTGCCTCATACAACTAGCTTACATCGTCTTCTTGGTATTTCTAATAGGTATAACCTCACTTTTGATGAAAAGAAGTTGAAGATGATGATTCAGAAGTAGATGCAGATGAAGGTTGTCGGCCTGAGTTTTCGGACATAAAGAAAGTTTCTGGTTTCTTGGACAAGGAACTTGAAGCAAGTTGTTTCACTAGGAAGGATCAAGAGGATATAGAAAAGGTACTATCGGTGGTCTTTCTTCCGTCAGATGTCTCTTAACACGATACTTTGCACTGTAAAATAACAAAAATCTATAAATTCAAATAGTGGTTGAGTTTCGAAGCTTTTATTGCAACATTGATAATTATCTCCAGCACTGCTATATGAAAGCTCATGTGTTGAAGCTCGAAAAGCTCATTTCTCCTCTAAATATAGCATTTGATGCCACATAGATGCCCTTCTTCCTCAAGATTTGTCAATAATCTTAGTTTCAAGACTTTCAGTTTTCTGAAATGGTGCATTTGCCAACCTATATAGAATATCACAACCACTTCAATGACTATCCCTTTCCAATTAGTTGAACTAACCTCTATCTATTCTTACTTCATCCTTTTCTTTTGTATGCTTCTTTGCCATCCTCATAAGCTACACACAATATGTATAACATCTCTTTCAAATTATATCCAAAAGAGCTTAGTTTGTCGTATATTGATCATATAAGTTTTCTTTCTAGTTTGAATGGTATTATTCATTAATAATGTAACCCTGGATGCTCTTTTCTGAAGCTTGAAGTTGTCTGATGAATGGCTTCTGTTTGATCTTTATTACACAGTTTGTTGATGGAGACGTTGATAAGGATCTGGTATCTGATTCTGATGGAACTGAAGATGAAGATGATCTTGCTGATCCGATACATGATGCAAGCCTAAAGAAATTTGAGTCTTTGAGCTTGGTTAGAGAGGTAAGTTTCACATGTTTTTAAATTAACTTGTAGCCTCTAAGCCTGCTACTCTAGGATTTCACTGTATACCTAGGGACTAGTGGATATAACTCGATCTAAAAATATTAGTTACTGTTATCTACTTGATGCTGGACACAAGCTAAACGATGCTTCTGATTTGGGGAGGTTTTGTTGTGTAAAATATATCTATAGAAGGATGTCTTATGAATAGTGCAGATGTTGCCACTAAAAAGTTACAATAGTATCGATAGAAAACAAGCCCGAATAGATTTATTAATAGCACCATTTTGAATTTCTATATTTTGCCTCTAATTTCATACCATGACCAAAAATGTTACTCGGAAATCCCATTACAGATTTATGATATCACTGATAAACTTGCTTACAGGAGGGTTTTTCAGATGATCTTTCATTGGTGTGTGCAATAATGATGAATATTTCAAGATATCTTTGTGATTATTTAGAATGTACTTAGCTCTGTTCTTGCAGGAAGGAGATAATCTACTTGAAGGTAATTTGGAGGACAATGAAAATATTATCGATGAAAGTACTTCCGAGAAGCTGAACTCAGGTGGACATCTGGAAAACAGACAGGTCAAGCATGATGATAATTCTGGGGGCGGTGTAGAAACTGAGCATGGCCATGGTTCTGAAGAAGAAGAGGAAAGTGAGAATGATGACGATCCTGAGCTTACTAAGCGTCTGAGCAAACAACGACAACGGGCCATTCAAGCAGCCCGTGGGAGAAGGACAGTTATAACCAAAAGAAATAGCTACAAGGACAAAGGTGGGAAGTCGTCTCAAAATTCTAAGATTCGAAAACAGTTAACTAGCTGGTGAGAATGGCCATCGAATTGTCCCCTATGATGACAGTGATTTGAAACTTTTGAGTGTTCATTTCATGTAACGTTATTTTAGTAAAATCTTTATCAAGCTTCAAGTTTAATAGCAGGAAATATATTCCAGACTGTTTGAATTCTCATAAATTTGATTGCAGCAGGTTTTGATTAATCTTATTAAAGTAGTGATTGAGTGAAGCTTCTTTTTAAGTTATTGAATCGCTCCAAATTAAATAGATTATAAAAATTAACTTTCTCAATTCCAGTTATATCTCTTACAATTTCAAGATTAATAAATTAATTAATTAATTAATTACAACATACAACAAATCAGATAACACAGGATGATCATTCAACAAAATATCACTAACAAAAATATACAAGAGTCTTTAGGCTGTGTTTGGATTAAGTGATTTGAACTGAAAATGGTGATTCCAATTTATTTAAATCCAAACATCATCAACAATTTATTTAAATCCAAACATCATCAAGGGACTCGCTTTCAAATCCTGCGATCCAAACACATCCTTATTTAATTAGCTAGTGTAGGAGGTTTGGTTTCTGAGGCATTTCGTTGTACTAAAGCAGGATGAATTTCTGTGATCTCAACAATGTGAGGAGAGTCTTGATGGTTAGAAGCAGCAGCAGCCCTCTTCTTTGCTTTCTGAGCCCAACCAACTATACCTGCTTGAATATGATCTTCGAATATTGCCTTGTTGAATGAACTTCCCATCTGAAATTTAAGTAACATCAGCCATCAAGACGAGCCAAAAATCCTCGAATCAAGAAAATCGAAGGGCTGGAAAAATGGTTGAAGTTACCTGTGCAACGATGGCGTAGAGTGGTAGAGTGCTGTAACTGCAAACAAACTGTACGAACACACTGCACCAAAAAGATATTGGTTGGAGTTACGACATAGCTATGACTTCTCAATGACAATGTCTTGAACTGTGAGTTGAATTACCCAATGATAAGTCTAGGAATGATGAAACCAACTTCTCCCATGATGCAAGAATCGAAACCATACATAACCTGTCATTTAAAGGATCAGAACGAGTCTATAAAGACGAAGAGAAATGTATGCATCAAGTGTGTTGTGTTTTGAAACCATACCAACATCCAGAAGAAAATAGCAATCTCAAAGGCATTCTGAAACAGAATGAAATGAATTAGTTTGAGAACGAGGCGTGGCCTGTGGAACCAGAAATGATCGTCCGAAGGCTTAACAACCAAGTCCCCTGCAACTGCTGTGTGTTTCTGGGCCACTTCTCTTGCTAGTTGACTTATTATGTTCTCAAGCTTAGTTCCCACAGCAAGCAAAAGCTGCAAGACAAAATCTTGATATTTCAGACAAAAGTGTTGAGGATTGATTTTCTTGTTAAAGTTGTGCTACTTACAACTAGTGGAATGAAAGAGATCCAAAAATATGCATGCCAACCTGATAAACAACAGAGAAAATCAAGTGATTAGATGCTATAATAGGAAGAAATTTGTAACCAAGAATGGTTAGTATCTTCTTGAAGATGCCTTACCATCGACATTCAGCAGCAAGAAGAGCACGACTAATACCCAAAGATACCAACTGCGTTAGTTTACATGAACAAACTAGTAAGAACATTTACAGCTACATAAGATAGAAGAAGACCATCTTAGTGTTAAGATTTCAAGTTTCTTCCACGCTCACCTTATTCCAACAACTTTCTTGAAATCATTTTCGAAAGCACGGTTCATGTACTCGTAGAAATTAAACTTTGGATTACCCCTTGAATGATTCTGGGATTATACGGCTCAAAAAATTAAGTTTCATCAAGCAATATGAGTCTGTATTTCATAACAATGTAGAATGAGTGATCGACCAGTTGAAAGTGGTTTTACCATAACGAAACCAAGCCTCAGTGTGGTGTAATCTGATTTACTCACTGAACCATAGAATTGCTTGAAGAATGATCTCTGAAGGTGAAAAAAGAATGAAGTAAAACTATTGTAACAAGAAAATGAATTCCATTTAAATTGGTAAGTTTAGTCTAATTTATACAAATTTGTGACTTACCAACCAACTGAACAAAGATATCCTCATAATGCCCGAAAATCTTGACCGTACAAAAGCATGATCTTGGACTTGAATAAAAGTATTCAGATCTACAAAAAGTTTCAGCAAATTGGTTTAGTTTCAATATAGTTGGAAAAATACTGTATTGAGTATTATACTATCATATCACCGTCTTCTGGGTGATATTCTTTGTTCAGAATAGAGTCTTCCCAATGTCTCCATTGTTGTATCTGTGGCACAAAAGAAATGGATTTTGGATCTTGTTCAACAGAATATGAAGAAATTATATAGGCTGAATGAACAATTAATCACCTTTAATCCCCCAAATAGAATTGTAAGAGCAGAGAACACTACATGGGACACAGCCAACACAAAGATGAAGATGTGGAGATCATGCAAAGCTTTCAGAGACAGCAATGGTGCCTTTCCCTGGAAAGAGAAGAAATCCTTAAACATGTAAGTGCTGATAATCAAAACATTATCCAACAATCAACATGACATGGTTAGAAAGCATAACAACATTGGCATCACAGTAGCCTGCAGTGTCTGATGCGGCTGCCAAGAGGTGGCGGGCCCCGGGGAAAACGAAAGACGAGGAATCATAGTGAGCTGTGGATTTCACAGCTCCAAGATCACCTTTTTCTTTATTGCAAGGAAGCCAGTGCTTAGCCCAGTGCTTGCGAATGCATATTTTACTAATCCTACTTTGAAATACAACTAGCAACAGAGATATGAATCCCAGCAACATCAACTCTGCATCAATAGTTAATATACCACAAAATCAAAAAGGGTTATTAGGAAAATCAAGAATCCTTTTGAACTAGAACATACTCACCATCTTTGATCTTCTGCAAGGCTTGAAAGAGAGACCATTGTTTTTTCTTCATCAAATACTGCAAGCATCATCGTTTCCAGTTTGTAAAAACTCATAACAAGTACCATGATTATATTCAACTCGGAAAAGAGAAAAAGAAGTGAAAAGAATTAGCTACATACCTTGCCAGCATAGTGAAGTGCTTTTTCAACTAAAAAGGAAATGGCGACAATGAAGGTGCAAACGAGTGCCACGACCCATGTAGGAGTATACTCCAGAGGAGCTCCCTCTCCACCTCCTCCGGCCATTTCTATTTCTCTTCTTTTACTCCTTTCTTAGCAACTATCTTCTTTTATATATACAGAATGGCAAAGTCTTGGGTGAGACCGTTTCATGGATCCCATGTTGTAAAGACGGGTCGAGTTGGAGTCGAATCGAACATAAGAAATTATGAAATACTTTTGCGTGTATTACGTAATACTTTTCAATATATTAGGTAATACTTTATATTATAAGATGTGTTTTGAGTTGAGTTGGATGATACGAAAAATATATAATACTTTTACGCGTATCAGGTAATACTTTTATGTATATTAGGTAATACTTTTGTTTTGAGTTGAGTCAAACTATAAGAAAATATGTAATACTTTTATGTGTATCGGGTAATACTTTTATGTGTATCAGATAATACTTTTGTATTATAGGATATATGACCCGAATTGGGTCGGGTCTTAAAAAACACGCGGATCCTAGGGCTTCCAGGTGCTCTCTTCTCCTCGTGCAACATGTAATACTTTTATGTATATTATGTAATATTTTTCTATATATTATGTAATACTTTTATATTTTGCATATATACTAAATAATATAATACAAAATATTATTTGAAATATAGAAAAGTATTACCTAATACACACAAAAATATTACTTAATTATTATGTTCGACTCGACCCGACCCATCTCACGGAATGAGATCCATGAAACGATCTCACACAAGACCTACCCATACAGAATTATAGATAAAATACTCTGAAGCTACAAAATCATTGGCTAAATAGCTACTCAAGTAGTTGGTAAACTACCATTGATCGTGGAATTGGTACAAGCAGTGTTTTCATAACCGGACCGAATCGGTCGGTTCAACTGGGAACCGACACGAAAACCGATCCAAATACACCCAATTAACAATTTTTTCGGTTAAACCGTAAAAAACCGGTCAAAAACCGATTGAACTGGTTATAACCGGAAACCGGTTCAATCGGAAAATCAGTTTTTTTTTTAATTATATCCACTTCTTGTTTTGGGCTATGAAATACATCTTTGGGCTTTCAAATTGGGCTTCAAAAGTTAAAAAAGAAACTAAAAGAAGTAAAGAAAACGACGATCCTTTGTGATATGATCATCAAGATTCAAAATATTTTATTTTGTCATTTTATCCATCTTAAATTTTAGTATTTAATATTTTAATTTTTAGTTTGAGATTTCATTATGAATTATGGGGTATATAGTTTGACATTTTATGATTTTATTGTATTTATTTTAATATGAATCATATAAGTGCATAACGTTTTTAATGTAATATAAATAATATTGAAAAAAAATAGACAAAGATCATTTTACCGATTGAACCAATGGTTCAACCTATCCGACCGGTTGAACCGTGAACCGGTGGCCAGGCCGATTTGGCCACCGGTTCGGTTATGAAAACATTGGGTACAAGTAGCTAATTCGCTAACAAGCTTCCCCAAGTAAGAATATATATATTTATATACTACTATATAAGTATGAATAATTTAAATTTCGTCCATTTTTCTTAATGCCTATTTTGACCTTATTAAATTAATTAGGAGTCCTATTTTAAAAAAACTCTCTATATCTAATATAGACTTTTTACTTAAAATAAACTCTATTTCATACCTAATGTAGACAGTAGACTACCTACTTAAAACAAACTATATTTCATGATTACTAAACTAATTTGAAGTTTTACTTTAAAAAAACTTCTCTAATTTTATTTGAATGCAGATACGCAAGAGCATTTTCTCTTATCTTATAGTTTATTTTGCTTGATTACGTAATCAGATCAAAGCAACACTTCAAGCTATTTGTTGTATAGATATCCCAACATATATTATCTCTCAAGTACGAACCAATATCTTAAAATTAATTATGTTTCTCATATTTATTTCCTATCCAATATCTTAAAATTAATTATATATTTATTTTTCTCCTATTTAAAAAAAATCTCTATGTCTAATTTAAACTCCCTATTTAAAGCAAATTCTATTTCTATCTAATTTAGAGTTCTGATTAAAAAAACTCTCCACATCTCTCTATATAAGGTTGGTTCACAATGATTTTTCAAATCACAACACCAGATCAATTAAGAATTAAAAAGAAAGAGTATTTTGAGAGAAGATATAAAAAAAGAGTGGTGTACTCAAATCTTCATCAGGTATGATAATAAAACTTCCAATTAAATAAGAGTAGTGTTTGTATGCACCAGTTGCATGGGTCATGATCCATGCAACTGGGCACGCGGGTCGGGTCGGGTCCGGTTTAACCTGGATCCGCGTCCTTTTTTATTTTTTTTTATTTTTATAATTTATGTCATAACCTTTATGTTGTAATAATATAACCTTTATGTTGTAATAGTGTAACCTTTATGTACAAATTTCATAACCTTTTCACTGAATGACTTATACTTTTTTCACTATAAAAATTCATGCAATATAACCCAAACCTTTATATTGTAATAATATAACCTTTATGTTGTAATAGTATAACCTTTATGTACAGATTTCATAACCTTTTCAATAAATAACTTATAGTTTTTTCACTATAAAAATTCAATATAGCCGAAACCTTTATGTTGTAATGATATAACCTTTATACTGTAATACTATAACCTTTATGTACAAATTTCATAACCTTTTCAGTGAATAACTTAATACTTTTTTCACTACTCAGCACTGCAAAATGTTATGTGCATATAACTAAAAGGTTGAGTTCGCTAAACTAAAAGGTTAAGTTCGCTAAACTAAAAGGTTATGCCAATATACAGCAGAACTAGAATTTGAGTTAGGGTTTGGGCTAGGGTTTGGGCGCGTGGGGGCGTGTGAGGCGCGCGTGGGGGCGCGTGAAAGGTATTTTTGGGCGGGTTGACCCGGTTGCACGGATCTAGGATCCGTGCATCTGGTGTATAGAAACAATTGTGATTAAATAATTGTTGGATTCAAATTTCCGTCAGAAAATTATATTTACAAAAATATGTCTTTTTATTTCAGACTAAATGAAGATACGTTCTTTTATAATATAAGTTAGTGATGGTGACTTATGACTTCATTTTTTTTATCAGTTACTTTTAATTATATATATTTAACTCTTATGCATGTTTAATTATTGGATATCAATGTAAGTATGTATAAGTGAATTTCTTCATTTATTTTCTTTCTCAATTTTCTTTATCTCTACAGATTCTTCAAGTTCTTGAGTTTCTTGATTTTGGAACTTTCTTGAGTTTTTCTTTAAATTATTTTGTCAAATTTCTTAATTTATTCATGTGCTGGGGTTTGTGCGATAATTTTTCTAAACTTCTAGAAATGAATTTCCTTTTCTTTTCTTTTCTTTTTTTTTGTTTTTTTTTGTTTTGGGTGAGGGGGAATGTGAAAGGTTTTTTAATGGTTTGGAAATACTATCTCATGATCTTCAGTTTTGACAACCATCTATTCAAGCGGTTCATATTTTTTTAATTTATTATGTGTTTCAATTCTATTTTTTATTTTAATTGAAAATGTGTACAGTGTATCATGCGTTATTATTTTTATATAATAATGGAGGAATTAAAATGAATAAAGTTAAAATCTCATATACTATTTATTAATAATGAGTCATAAAATATATATATATATATATATATATATAGAGTACTATCGTAGTAATTTTTTGAAGACCAAGACTTTTCTTCTTATTTGTAGTAATATCAATTTGGAGTTGGAAAATAGAAAGAAAAAAAAAATCTCAGTGTTCAAATCCCAACTTCCCCCCTTCCCCTACTCAACAATAAAAATACAAAATAATAATAATAAAACCGAATTAAATAATATTATTGATGACATGAGGATGAATAACATCAAATGGGATTATACTAATAATTATCCTACCTCATAACATCATACAAGTTTTCGAGTCTTATTAAAAAAAAAATTGGTCATTCTATTTAAACCAAGCAAACCAAATTTTAACAAAACGTGTAACCATGAGCCAAGCCAAATTATATTGTTTCAACTTGGTTTAACGGATTTTTATTTTTTGTTAAAATGATTTAATGGGAGACTAGATATCGAAAATAAACCAAAACTTGAAAATCTTAAAATTTGAAAATCGAACAAAATTTTGGTTTTTCTTTTAGTTGAAATCTTCGATTTCAATTTAGATAAAGTCAATCCATGAACACACTACATATCATGTTAGTCCAACAAATAATATTTGTGTGTTGGGTTAGTTAGTGATAGGTAGGAAGTTGGTGCATATTATTGTGAGTTAATTTGAGATTTTATATTTTTTGATATGATTGAATGCACCGTTTTCTTACATATATGTGTTTTTGAACTCCAAGTGCTTCATAATTCGTTTTCTTGATTATTTAGATATTTTTGAAGCAACAATTGAACTTAGACATTTATTGAAGAAATAAGAGAGAATTGGGCCAAGGAAATTAAAGGAAAGAAGCTCATTTTCCACAAGTAGGACACGCCACTTATAATGCCAAAAAAACCTCCAATTGAGACTTACTCTCCAACTTGGAGAGAGGAATGGAGACAGAGAAGACTATTCATGCAGAGAGAGAGAGAGTTTTAGAGGAGAGATTTTAGAGAGAGAAAATTCTTAGTTTAGTTTTATGATGAATTCTTTAGCCACTTATAATGCCAAAAAAAACCTTCAATTGAGACTTACTCTCCAAGTTGGAAGAGAGGAATGGAGACAGAGAAGACTATTCACGCAGAGAGAGAGTTTTAGAGGAGAAATTTTAGAGAGAGAAAATTCTTAGTTTAGTTTTACGATGAATTCTTTAGCCACTTATAATGCCAAAAAAGCTTCCAATTGAGACTTACTCTTCAAGTTGGAAGAGAGGAATGGAGACAGAGAAGACTATTCACGCAGAGAGAGAGTTTTAGAGGAGAGATTTTAGAGAGAGAAAATTCTTAGTTTAGTTTTATGATTAATTCTTTAGCCACTTATAATGCCAAAAAAGACTCCAATTGAGACTTACTCTCCAAGTTTGAAGAGAGGAATGGAGACAGAGAAGACTATTCATGCAGAGAGAGAGTTTTAGAGGATAGATTTTAGAGAGAGATATTCTTAGTTTAGTTTTATGATGAATTCTTTAATTACTTTCGTGGATTCGATTTCAAAAATGCTCGGTTAATTCATAATTTCGGTTAGCAGGGATGTTTGAACTCGTTTATCTTTTATTTTTTAATTAATTCAGTAACTCTCTCGATATTTGATTGAAATTGATTATGTTATTTGTGAATATCATTTTCGATTATTTGATGCTTGATTTAGACTGATCACCTAGGTTAAGTGTTGATAATTGATTGTTAGAATCTTAGATCATATATCCTAATTGTTGTGGTCTAATTTTCATTGGTAATAAATTAGATGTCGTGCATCTCTAGGGTAACATAATCATAGGGTTATCGAATCAAGCTTATGTATTTGGGGTCTAGTTCATCCTATCGTCTTGGTGATTAATACATTCGATGAATTAAATTTAGAGAGTTTATTCTAGGTTATTCAATTGAATAGAGTTAATTAGTGATCTTATTCTAATTTAACTAATCTTCAAAGACGATTCGATTTAACAGAGCTTGTTGTTAAACTAGGGATGATAATTCCACAATAATCTGAGAGAGGGATGTTATATTGATGAGGGAATAATTGATAACGGGAAATAACTGAACTGTTAACTAAAATATTCTCTTTTATCGAATTCTCGTTGTTTAATTGTTTTATAGGTTATTAGTTTATTTAGTGATAGATTATTCAATCTGAAACCCCCCACCATTTATTGTTTTATTGAATCGAACATAAGTGATATAGTTTATTCTACACTCCTCGTGAGATCGACTTCGACTTACCCCTAGCTACTAGTATATATATATATATATATATATATATATATATATATATATATATATATATATATATATCTATACTACTATATAAGTATGAATAATTTAAGTTTCGTCCATTTTTCTTAATGCCTATTTTGACTTTATTAAATTAATTAGGAGTCCTATTTTAAAAAAAAAAACTTTCTATACCTAATATAGACTCCCTATTTAAAACAAATTCTATTTCATACCTAATGTAGACTTCCTACTTAAAACAAACTCTATGGCATGCCTACATAATGATTCTAACCTCTTGAAGCCATTTGAAAATAGGAGGAACAGCCGGGAGCCATTCAGAGATGTGTGTCCAGTGATGAATATTACAATGCTGCAGAGGAAACACTACAAATTTTAAGAATTCACATGAGGCATTACCTACTTAGTCGAGTTCCTCTTCTATGTTTCACTTTATCGATAAGAAGTGAAAAACACATTTGGTTAAATCATCTTTACGAATCTTTAGCATACTATGATTATAGATATGGGATCGCTTTCTCTAGATTGACATACAAATCAAGTAATCATATGTAGATTATTCAAGAAACACGAAAGAAACATACTATCACAGAAAAAGTAAAGAGATTAACCAAATCTTTAAAAAACAGAATAAGAAGTATAAAAACAATTTTAACCTTATTAAATTAATTTGGATCATTACCTTCGAGATCAATTCCAATCACGACAAGTCGAATGTTATAAGATCTTGAAAGATATTGATATTCACAAACATGGTTTCTTAGTACATCCTTAATAATAAACTCATTGTAAAAGTTTTTCACAGTTTTTTATATAATACATCATTGACACATCAAAATAATAAAAAATCACTAACTCTTACAAGATTTTATTGAAATTGGTCGATAGTTATAGACAATTATTTTCTGAGGTATTACTCAAAGATAAATTATAATAAATAAAACCAAGAGTTGAATTAATAAGTGTCCCTTCTTCCCAAAACAAGAAAATATTATTAAGAGTTGGAAAAAGAAAAAAAAAAAACACAGCAGAAGCAGTAGAGGGACATCATCCAGTACGCATCATATCTTCTCGATCTCCAGTCAATATAAATTATTTTCATCAATCGAACATCAATTTAATAAATAATTTAAATTTCCTCCATTTTTCTCCTATTTAAAAAAAAATAAATCTCTATATCTAATTTAAACTCTCTACTTAAAACAAATTCTATTTCTATCTAATTTAGAGTTCTGATTAAAAAAACTCTCCACATCTCTCTATATAAGGTTGGTTCACAATTATTTTTCAAATCACAACACCAGATCAATTAAGAATTAAGAAAAAATAGTATTTTGAGAGAAGATATAAAAAAAGAATGGTGTACTCAAATCTTCATCAGGTATGATAATTAAACTTCCAATTAAATAATTGTTGGATTCAAATTTCCATCAGAAAATTATATTTACAAAAATATGTCTTTTTATTTCAGACTAAATGAAGATGCGATCTTTTATAATATAAGTTACTGATGGTGACTTATAACCTTCATTTTTTTTATCAGTTAAACTTTTAATTATATATATATTTAACTCTTATGCATGTTTATTGGATATCAATGCAAGTATGTATAAGTGAACTTCTTCATTTATTTTCTTTCTCGATTTTCTTGATCTCTACAGATTCTTCCAGTTCTTGGGTTTCTTGATTTTGGAACTTGAGTTTTTCTTTAAATTATTTTGTCAAATTTCTTAATTTATTCATGTGCTGGGTTTTGTGCGATAATTTTTCTAAACTTCTAGAAATGACTTTCCTTTTTTTTTTTGGGTAAGGGGTTATGTGAAAGGTTGTATGAAATTTATGGGCAAATCACGCGGATAATAAAGTGAATGTGCATGTGTTTTTTATCTCTTTAATCTGCCTGAATGTTGCAAATCCTGATAATTATTTTTGGAGATCATTTAATTTATTGTAGCTTTAGTCAAGTTGACTCACGTTTGATCTTTCCATATCAATCTTGCTTCAGCACAGGCAAAATAAGAGTAGCATTCATGATCTTCGCCACAGAAACATCATTGCATATCTATAGAGGAAGAAGATCGACACTTATGATCTAGAGGAAACATCCATCCCAAGCATTCCTGAATTGGGAGGGACTACAGGGCGTATTTTTTAGTGTAGCAATATTTGTGAAAAACTCATGACTGATACAGATCATAACATTGGTAATAAACTCAAGCCCTATTTTGATTATTTGTTTGAATTGAGTTTGTAGATCAAATAATTGTATTTTTTTAACAGCCAACGCCAACTATAAATGACGTCAAAGGAAGCTTGCTGGACAAAAAGAAAAATATGCAAATCTTAATCCTACTAAGAAAAGAAATTATATAGACCATGTTTTGCACAATCATGAAAAGAAGCAAGCAACATATGATTTAAAAACTCACCCGAATCTAAATAACTCTAAAGGTAATACAATTTTTTATTTTTTCCCTCATTTTAAAAGTTAAAAACTTTATATTTTCTTTTTACATTTTATAATGTTTGATATTTTTTAATTTTTATTATTTTAATGTTGTAGATGGTTATCATCAAAGGAAGGTTGTTAGCCGGAAAAAGAAATATTCAAATCTAAGTACTGGTCAAACGACGGAATATAAGGATACTGCATTAATATTAGAAGGTATTTTTAAAACTTCTTTTAAGTTTGTATTAAAGTAAATTTTTCTTCTAAAATTGAAAATTGTATTTCTTTAGATTTATCTGATTATAAATTTCAATATCAGAAGAAAATAAATTGAGTAAAATACCGAGTTGCATTCATTGTGGAGCAACAAGATTATAGTATGAGCCACCCACCTTTTGTTGTGATAATGGGAAAGTTAAACTTGCATCTTCAGAAGTTCCAGAGACGTTGTACGAACTATATACTTTTCAATCAGAAGAGGCTATTGATTTTAGAAAAAATATACGTTCATACAATTATATATTCTCATTCACTTCATTTGGAGTCAAATTGGATAAAGAGCTTGCTTCGGCATGACGAGGAGTTTTCACTTTTCGAGTACAATGAATGATTTATCACAATCTTCCAAGTTTGAGTTTTAACGAAGACAAACCAGCTTATTTTCAATTATATTTTCATGATATTGAAAATGAGATTGAAAATAGAATGAACCTTAATTCTTATGTATCAAAAGGAATTGTACGGAAACTTAGAAGATTAACAGAGTATTCTTCTTCAGATGATGTAGAACTTTGTATTGTAAAAGATGTGAGATTGGATCAGAGAGTTTATAATAATCAAACATCAAATCAAGTTGTAGCTGTTTGGATTGAGGGAAATAATGAGAATGTAGGATTTGAATGAGATATAATTGTTAATGCTCATTCTAGGAATCAGTATAGAATAATGCATTATTTTGGATGTTATGATCCTTTACAATAACCTCTTCTATTTCCAAGAGGTGAATTAGGTTGGCACCAAAACATTCATAAAGTTATCACACAAGAACATGTATGTGAAACGAAACAAGGTATATATGTTTTAATATTTCGATAACATACATTTTTTAAGACAGAAATAACTTTTTTAAGGATTTAACTTTACTGTATATTTTTTATATACATAAAATTGCAGCAAATGTATCAAATATATTGGATGCTTCTAGACTGACATCGGATTCTACTCCAGAGGAAATTATCTCCCAAGAATTAGAAGGTATGTATAGAGTAGATGTGGATTGTATGAATAAGTGTGACATTATGATCTGATATTAAAATATGCTCGTATGTAAAAGTTAGATAGAAACACCTTAGATCCACACTTGTTTTATAGAAAATTAATAGTATATGTTCATTCTAATCATTTCAACCATTGTTTCTTATAATCAGTTGTAAAAGGAAATACAAAAAGAGTCTGAACCAATTTCGACACTACTATTTGCAGGAAGATTGTTGCAACAATATGCAGTGGATAGTTATATAAAATTGGAGACAACAAGATTACATTTTTTTCGTCTGAACCAAGCAAATTTGAGAAGTGAACTATACCAAGGGATCATGGATAGTGTTTTTAAAGGTGAACTTCGCGGTAGTGAAATTGGGCTAAGAATTCTACTTCAAATATCATTTATTGGTGGCCCAAGGGATATGCGATGAAGATATTTTGATGCATCGACATTAGTTCAAAGATATGGAACACCGATCTATTTATCACCATGACTTGCAATCTTGACCGGATTGAGATACAAGAAAATCTATATAAAGGTCAAAAAGCTCAAGATCGTCAAAATTTAGCTGTGAGAGTTTTTTGAGCAAAATTGCATGATTTGAAAGATCAATTATTTAAGAAAGAAATATTTGGAAAAGTTGCTGCACATGTTCATGTAGTTGAATTTCAAAAAAGGGGATTACCACATGCTCATTTACTTATAATTCTGAGGGCCGAATATAAGATTCATACAGCTCACCAATTTGATAAGTTTGTATGTGCTGAAATTCCTGATGAAGAAAAGAATCCTCGGCTATATGAATTAGGGAAGAAACATATGCTATATGGACCGTGTGGAGAAAAAAATCCAAAAAATTCATGTATGGTGAGAGATAACTGTAAAAATCGCTATCCAAGATCATTTTGTGAAAGCACTATACAAGGTAAAGATAGTTATCCATTCTACAGAAGATGTAAAAATGGGGTGGTTGTTCAAGTTCGCAATGCTGAACTGGGTGGTTCCTTACAATCCCTATTTATTATTCAGATATAACTGTCATATCAATGTTGAGATATGCTCTAGGGTCAGAGCTGTTAAGTACCTATACAAATATATTTACAAAGGTTATGATAGAGTGTCAGTTAATATAATCCAAAATGATGGTGACGATGTGATCGACGAAATCAAACAATTTCAAGATGCAAGATGGGTGTCGGCACATGAGGCATTATGGAGAATTTTTGAATTTAATTTAAACGAGATTTACCCTACAGTTTTCAACTTATAACTTCATTTACCAAACAAACATCTTGTCACCTATTGGAATAATTAGAATTTGGAAAAATTACTAGCAAATGATTATACTTCAAAGACGATGCTCACACAATATTTTTCAACGTGCGCTCAATGTGATAATGCCAAAAATATCTATATAAAGAATTTCCAGAGCATTATGTGTGGGACAGACAAAACAAATGTTGGAGAGAAAGAAAAAAAAAGAGGTGATTGGACGTATTAGTGCAGCAAATCCAACAAAAGGAGAAAGATATTATCTTCGATTACTTTTGAATCATGTGAGAGGTCCAACATCTTTTGAGTATTTGTTAACAGTAGATGACGTTCGATGTTCAACATTTAAAGAATCTGCACAAAAAAAGGATTACTTGAAGTGGATCAAAGCATTTTTGAATGTTTAAATGAAGCAATTACATTTCAAATGCCACAAGAGTTGCGAAGACTTTTTGCAACAATATTGGTATTTTGTGCACCAACAGATGTAAGAGCTTTATGAGATATATATTTCAATGCAATGTCCAAAGATTTCAAAAAAGATGAAGACACATCGACATCTTATCGAGCAGCGAAAACCTTGAAAAGCATTAACATTTTTTTGAAGAGTATGGGAAAAAGTATAAATTCATATGATCTCCCAAACATTACTATGGAAATTGATGATATAGAAGACGAACATGGAAGAGAATTATGAGAAGAAATATCTATTGAAATTCCTCCTGAAGATGAAGAAGCTAAAACAAAGTTGAATGTTGATCAACATACGACCTTTACTATTATATTAGAAGCCATTGAGAAATGAAATGAGGGGATTTTCTTCATTGATGGACCAGGAGGACTGGCAAGATATTTTTATACCGTGCATTGTTAGCTCATCTTAGATCAAAAAATCAAATAGTTATTGCGACTACCACATCTGGAGTAGCAGCCGCATTGATGCCAGGAGGAAGAACAACACATTCATGATTCAAGATACCAATAAATGCAGATGAAAGTAGTAGATGCTCCATTTCCAAACAAAGTGGAGCCGCAGAATTATTGCGAAAAACAAATTTGATTTTATAGGATAAAGCTCCAATGCCAAAACGATGGGCAATTGAAAATGTAAATACATTATTAAAGGATGTTACTGGAAATAATAAAGATTTCGGTGAAAAAGTGATAGTTTTTGGAGGAGATTTTAGACAAGTTTTACCTGTTGTCCCAAAGACAACAATTTTATAGACAATTTCCGCTAGCATGGTTGGATCATATTTGTGGCCAAGAATGAGGAAGATATCGTTATCTAAAAACATGAGAGCTATAAAAGATCCTAAGTTCTGTGAATTCTTGCTACGAGTTAGTGATGGAAAGGAACCAACAGATGAGGAAGGAAATATCTCAATTCCAAAATAAATGATCATTGAGTATGATAATGAAGAAGATTCTGTACAACGACTCATATGTGCTATTTTCCCAACAGTGTGAAGGAAACTATGTGATAGGATGAAATGTAATAGATTTTGATGAGACAAAACATGTAATAGTCTAGATCTTTAGCTATCTGGATATGTTTTACATGTAAATATGCTAAGGCAAGGATGCTGGAAAGACTTGAAGATTCTGCCAAACAGCCAGGAAGCCGAAGTCCCTGCTACCTGCAAACAAAGCTCGAAAAGGATGCTATAAGGAACCTGGAGATAGTCAAGGAAGATGGCTGACTCGAAGAGGATACTACCAGATACATCAGAGTCAATGCAACCTGACTAGCCAGTAGAGTCACTCCAGTTCCAACGAATCAGAATCTGCCATGTGTGATAAAGCAGCAAGGACACAGTACAAGCAGTCTGCAGAGTAAAGTTGCGCAGACAAAGGACAAGCAGTTGCAGAACAGAATGAAGGCATTTCAGAACAGGTGTCAGAAGATCGGCAGAACCAATCAGGAAGAGACACCTCATCATGCAAAGGACTGCCTTCCCAACGGGCAGAAAACCATCTGATGCCTATATATAGAAGTCTGATTTACAAAGGGAAAAAGACACAAGAACACAACATACAACATACAACGATCATATACAACCAAGAGAGAACTGAGAAGAAAATAGACGCACAAGCTTATACTCTCGAGTTAATCAGACCGAGCAGCAGCAAGCCAGCTACCTTTGTGATCTTCTGAAGTTCAAGGAGCTTGTTGCATTTGATTGTGTTTTAATCTTTCACTTTATTCTAAGTCTGATAGGAGTCGCTTAGGCAGGAATTGAAACTGCTAAGTTGTAATCTCTCTGAAGAAGAGAAAGGATCCTGTGTGGGTCAGTTAACCTGTGTGGAGATCCTGTGTGGGTCGATAGTTGGTCACTGTGCAGCTACCTGTGTGGATAGAGCTGACAGTTTGTTTAGAGTTTAGTTTGTGTTAGCTGAGTCTATTGTAAATCAAACTAGCTTTAACAAAGTTCCTCCTTGTGAATGAGTAGAGAGGACGTAGAGGGATTACTCCACCCTTGAACCTCTATAAGCTTGCTTGTGTCTTTTATAGCTGTCTATACATCTATCTGCATCTGAGCATACTGCATTAAAAGCGTGTTTCGAAAAACATAAGTATTTCCGCTGTGCATTACACTCTCTGTCTAAGTCCTGAGGTCGCTGCCTGAGCAGGAACCTATCGAGCAGTAAGCTTACTAGCTACCTGTTCATCAGGGACTTAACAATCTTTGGAGTAAAAGTTGAAAATTTGATAAGGTTAATTCACCCCCTCCCCTCTTAACCTTATACCACTGGGACCAACACTATGAATAATATTGACAAAAATAATAGTAAGAATGTCTACGTGAAGTACGACAACTTACGTAGCAAACATGAGGAACGCAGCAGATTTGGTACATATATTTCTTATTTCCATTTCTTTTCAATAATGTTTAAAAATAATCATTAAATAAAACATTTTTTTATGTAGATATATGTGGAGTTCTTACAAGGGTAAAGGAAAGCATAATTGTTGACACTCCAAAAAAAGTGGCCGTAAGAGAAATCACTTTGATTAATGAAGAGTAAGTATAATCTATCTTGTATAAGAAAGTATGGGAAAAGTATATAAATTTAAATTCCAAGAAAAACAAAATAATTTAATAAAAATTTCAATTACATTATTATTTTTTGTTATGCAGACACCACTTTATTAACGTTTCTCTTTGGGAAGACATGACACTGAATGAAGGAAAATAATTATAGCAAATTGTCGATCAAAACCCAACGGTTGCAATCACAAAGGTCACAACGAAGGAATTTCAAGGTAAAACCAAAATCAAACTATTTTTTTAAAGGAAAATAAGGACAATGAATATATGTAAATATCTTGAAAATGAAATATAATTTTATAATTGCAAACTTTAATTAGGTGAGATCCAGTTGCAAACCATTTCAATTTCAACTATACAAATAGGTCTGATATCTAAATAACTTGCGAAAATGCCGCACATCATTCATGATCCACTGGAAATATGCAAGTTAAGAATGACACAAAGAATAAGAGGAGTAATAGAGGTTATACTCTTAAAGATCTTATTATGAGAAAAGATTCTCTATCAAAGGTATGCAACCATGTTTTCAAATATCTATTACATTTAATTGCAGAATTTTAATTAATATGTAATTAATATGCTTTCTTGAATTAGGGAGAAATTGATAGTTGTTATATTTGACTTTGTATCATATTTTCATTTTCAATGCAAAATGCATGTTATTATGTCACTGAAGTTGTGGATAAGGTAGAGAATGAAACAAAAATATGGTATGACGCATGCAAAAAATGCACAGCATCGGCACCTAAAGATGACAGAAATGTGATATGTAGAAAATGTAAAGATGACTCGATATAAAAAACACCGAGGTAAAAAATTAAAATAATAAATCAAAAAATAAAACGAGTAATGACATGCAACTATACTTGTATAAATTCATTGATTGCAGATACGTAGTTAAATTAAGTATGATACAAGGTCATCTTGAAGCAACAATGATGATGTGTGGTGATACGACATCAGTTTATGTTGGATGCTCAGTACAAGACTACTTGACGTCCATTGAGAAGGTAACAAAATTTCTTTAGTTATATGCATTGCAAAAATCTATCTTTTTTGTTTTTTAAAAGAGAAAACCATATGCAGGGCGGTTGATCTTACAAGGAGCAAGTGAATTCCGTTTTCTAATTGCGCTAACCTACAATATGAAAGTTGAAGGAGGAAGATTGAGCACTGTAGCTGAAGCTATAGAAAAACTGGAACCCGTGGAGATAAGAGATGATAAATTAAACAATACAACCACAACAGCAACTGTAACAGTGACCACCACAACAGATGATGAACTTAAGAAAAAAAAGAAGAATTAAGAAGACAAAAGTAGCCACCACAACAGATGATGAACATAAGAAAAAAAAGAAGAATTAAGAAGACAAAAAACAAAGAATGCATCCATGTATCCAGCAATGAGGAGGATAATACAATCAAAGATTTATTAGTCAAATCACGAAGAAAGAAGACTATGATCAAACAAGAAAAGAATTAATAAGTGGTCAAATTACAATTATAATCTTTGGTTTCAAAATTTCGATACTTATTATTTTTTTGTTTTTAATATTTTATTTTTTAGGAATAGAGGAACTAGAATTTTTTTATCTAATACAAAATTTTGTTTGGACGACTCTAAAAATAATATTTTTGGTATATTTGGATTTCAAATTAAATTATACTCATACTTAACTACACACAATTTCCATGATCTCATTATATTATTCTTAATAAATTGTTGTTGTTATGATACATATAATATATTGAAAAAACATTAACTTATAATAATCAAATACTAAGTAATTTATATACACTTCAAAAAAATTATTGAAGAACAACAAGTGAAGAGATAAAATGCCACGAAATCAACAAAAAACAAAGGTCTCAAAAGTTGGTCTCTCCACATGTAATAGGATTTCTCCACGTGCAACGCACGTGTTCTCAACTAATATATATATATATATATTCATATATGTACACATGTATTAGATATATGTGTATATTGATTCTCTCAAGGATTCATATATGTGAAAGCATAATTGTTTACTTGTTAATGGTGGAGTTGACTCCGCCCAAGTCAATAATTGTAATAATAGATAATAAAAGGCAGAATAAAATAAATGCTTCCACACATATAAATAATTAAGATTAATTAGATTCATTTAAACTTTTATTATGTTCTATACAAACACTATCTCATGCTGTCATTTTTCAGAAAGAAAACCCCATCAAATTTATATATACAAAACATAATTAAGGGTTCAAAGTATCATATTTGATATTGCTCCAATTCAACGTTCGTCCTCTCGAATTAAAAACTTGAAATTTTGGATCCAAAACCTGTAAAACAGATATCGGGAGGGGTTCCCCGTGATGGGACTTCGACACTCAAATCAATAAGATTGCTCAGAGATATCTCAAATAATATGAGGGTGTGTGTTTTATGTAAATTGTGTGTGTAAATTTGATGACATTTTTATATTTTTCAAATTAACGTATGTATTGTTTTTTTTTTGTTGTAAAATAATTTTTGGTTCAAATTAAAACCAAACTCATTTTATCTTTACTTTCTAAAATAATAATATATAATTTTTATATTATTATGTAATACAAATTTTTATATTTTTCAAATTAATGTATGTATTGTTTTTTTTTTGTTGTAAAATAATTTTTGGTTCAAATTAAAACCAAACTCATTTTATCTTTATTTTCTAAAATAATAATATATAATTTTTATATTATTATGTAATACAATTTTTTATATTTTCAAATAAATAAATGTATTTTTTTTTATTGTTGTATAATTAAATTTTTTATATATTCTTAATTAATTGATATGATAAATATATATATATATATATATATATCTTTTTTTTATGTTTTTTGTATTAATTTTAAAACACAATAATTTTATCTTTATCTTTTTTTAAGAAAAACATTCGTAATTTATGAATTATGAATATAAAACACAATTTTCGAATTATGTTTTAAAATAATATACCAATTTTGTATTATTATTTCAAAGGGTGAGAGTAATATTTAATTAGGTGTAGTTAATTTCTTAATTAATTCAAAATAGTATTTTATAAAAATACTATTTTCTAAAATTATGAGTTTGTTCATATAAGATAATATTAATGCAAATAATGTAATACAAGATAACATTACAAATTAATTAAATTTAAGTTAATTAAAAAAAAATTATTTTATAATCAATGAATTGTAAAATTGTAAAAAAAAAAGTACTAAGAAACGACAATGACAAAAAGCGTTGCATAAAGGGTTGTAAAATTGAAAAAAAAAAAGTACTAAGAAACGACAACGCCAAAAAGCGTTGCATAAAGGGTTGTAAAATTGTAAAAAAAGTACTAAGAAACGACAACGCCAAAAAGCGTTGCATAAAGGGTTGTCGTTTTGAAATAAAAATTCGCTGTAAGACAACGCATCAAAAGCGTTGCACAAAAGCGTTGTCTTTTAAAAAAAAGGCCATACGATAACGCTACTAAAAAAGCGTTGTCGTATGACGAATTTTTTTAAAAAAGACAACGCTTTTCGGAAAAAAGCGTTGTAAATTGCAAAAGACAACACAAATTCATGAAAAGCGTTGTTAAATGGGCGTTGTTGTATGCAAAATTTCTTGTAGTGATATTCCTTATTTTCCTTATTAGATTCATCTGTAGGTGCAGCGGGTTTAGGTTCGTCAAGGACAAACTTATGCGATTGTGCGGTCAAGACTATGAATAAGTGTCTTTTCCAATCTACATAGTTTTCTCCCTCTAGTTTGTTATCTTTAAGTATACGAAATAGTGGATTAAAAGGTGATGACATACTGAATTGAGAATAAAACATATAATTTGTATCAATATCCAATCAACACAAAATTATCACATAATTCGATTACATGTACTATATCAAAAAACTAAAAAAAATATAAACATGTCATGAGCCAACATCTCAAACAATTCAATAAGTCACATTGAGTGTGAACGTTTACTCAAACATATTTGAGTAGGTTACAAACAAAGATAGTTACAAACCTTTAATTCAAAATTAATAATTAGCTCTCACTTGACCATATGAAATTGACAGGGACTCTGTTGGGGAATTAATATATCAATTTTTTACCCAAGTAATAACCATAATTTAATACAGGATTATTATTTCATTTTAAATAAGCCATTCGTTGGGAAGGTCATATCGCCACTAATAATAATCCACAATTATCCACAGAAATTTATTCAAATGAATTTGTATGAATTTGTTATCTAAAATGATTAGAAAAAAAAATATGGTTGAATAACAACTTATTACAAAATGTGAAGATATAAAATTTGTTTTAAAAATCACTAATATATATATTTCATGATTAATTCTATAATATAATTTTTAAAATGTTGAAGGGGGCCCACTGCCCCCTTGGCCCTCATGTGGCTCCGTTTTTGGGTGGCCCTCTTGGGAGGTTGAAAAAGTTGATGAGTCATTCAAATAGAGCCCACTTGTCAACATTTAAGAGAGTCAAAGAAAATTGATGTGTTATTCAAATAGAGCCCCACTTGTCAACATTTAAAAGAGTCAAACCCTTCTTATATATATATATAAATTACAATTGAACTCTTTCATTGTAGGTCTCCTAAAGCTCTTAGTACTTTTATTGGGATCATCCCTCCAAGACTCAAGATAGTACTTAGATAACCATGATGAAGTCATGTTTTTCAAGTGATAATTAGTACCACAAGCATGGTCAGGGTTGTATGTCCTAATCGGCCATGATTCTTCACCCACCATCTTAAGACAATTGATCTGCCACTCACATCCCTACGCCAAACATCTAGTATATATTCTTATCTCATTTTTTTTTTGTAATTTTAACATTTGTTCTTGCCCTAATATCATGAGAATATACAGCCTCTTTAAACAATTTTTTATCAGTGAACTTCATTCCAATTGCAAATTCAGGATCAAAAGTTTTAGAGAACTTGAAAATAGGATTAGGACTATATGTGTCTATGTCTGAGCCTAAATCACTGTCAAATTTTGCCTTAGAGTCTTCTAACTCTGATTCAAAATCTTGCTACCTATTCATCTCAACATCTAATTTACCTATGTCTACCCACTCTACATCCCTGTCTATGTTATCTTCAAACAAAATATCATCAAAATCATCAGCATCGACATTAGAAATTTTTTCAGGCTCAGAATCATCATCATTGGAATCAGTTCCTACATCACACCCATCATTCAGATTCTCACCATGAACAACCCCATACTCTTCAGGATCAACATCATCCAAAGATCAATCACAATAATAATCAACGCATTCATCAATTTCATCATAAGAAGAATTATCAATAATGGGATTTAAGACCTTATCAATAGTGTCATTCATACCACCACCACCCTTTGCAAGTTTATCAAATGAAACAATAAAATAAGAAACATAAAGATAGTATGAACACCACACAGTCTTAACACCACAAAACACTTTTCTTACCTATAATGTAGACACAACAATTTAATAATAAATAATAAAGACTCCACACATGTCCACATATTATACTTTATTACACTTGCCACAGACAATGAATGATAAACAATAAACATTCATCTCAATCAACACAGGTCTACATATTATACTTTATACACAGGTCCACATGTATACTGTATTCAACACATTATCTCATAATATTCAAACAATAAACAATACATCTCAATCATAGGTACAAAACATCTCAAACATGGGTCCACTAAGCATTAAACTCCAAATATGAATTTTCAGAACTATAAAAAGTACAAATCATATATTTTCTTGCAAAACCCTAAAAAAATTCACCATGAATAAGAAAAAACCGGCACAATAGGCAAAAATTGAATTGCTAACTAACCATTCATTTCTGTCGAACCATCGACTACTACAGGGGGAGCATTCACCAGCGATTTCCGACGCACTATAGCTCTTCTCAGCGATTTCAACTTAGCAATTAGGCTTGGAGATTTGGGGATGATTTGGGGATTAGTCTTGGCAATCTTATAATTTGGGAATTAGGGTTTCGTAGAATGAGGAGAAGACTGTTTGTTTCTTGTGATAAATACAAAGAAGTAACGGCTGCGTGCCTCACACATGGTAGCTCTATTAAAATTTTGGACGAAATTGTGAGGTGGGCCAAAAAGGATTAAAAATGGCTCAAAATCGGCCCATGATCATTCCTAAAGGGCCATATTTGAATTTTTCCAGATTGAGTTAGTTATTAAATTTTATTATGGACGACTAGGTAACGAAGATGTAACTAGAGTTGCTCAACCCGTTTGAACCATCAATTTCGATTCCGAACCGATGGTTCGGTGATCTGGCCACAACGAAATTGGAACCGAATAGTGGGGCTGTTAGTTCTAATTTGTAAACCGTCAGTTCAACCTGACCAACGATTTGATCTTTTTTTTTTTTGCATTTTTCTTTTATTAAATTTATGTTTCTAAAATTCTCATAAAATACAATTTAGATATGGATTAAAATACAAGAAATAAATGTTTTTAAAATTATATAACTTAAAATTTTATAAATTATAAGTTACAATGTTACATATATAATTGATAATACAACTTGAGTCTTGAAGACTTGAAGTATTCAATGAATGAAAATTACAATGATGAATGCAAAAGAATATTACAAGTTACAATTCAATATATTACAATTATACATCAATATTGAAGTTAGAAAAAATTACAACTTTGTATAAAAAAATGAAAGAAGAGGTAAAAAAAATTGAAAGAGCTTGAGTTTCATTCTAAGTTTGCAGGCGAAATTAAAATTACACTTCCAAACTTAAAATGAAATTGTCTGCGTATTCTTGTCAAAATTAAGGTATCAAAGCTCGCGTAGTTCTATTACCTAAACTTATCTTCATTCGTCAACGTTGATTTCGACAGAGGAGGATGTGTTCGAATCGTAGGCATACATGTCATCTCCATCTTTATCTAAATAGGAGAAATCAAGATGTTGTTGACGTTTTTTAGCTCTCACACAATCTTCAAGAAGAGTTATGTTTTGACATTCTCGATCATCAAGCTTGATCTTTTTAGATTCAACATATGACCTCATTTGCCAAATGCATGTTCTACGGAAACAGTTGAGGTGGGACTTGCAAACATCTCTTTTGCAATAGTAGTTAAAATAAGATAAATGGTAGTCTTACCATCACTTCAACATATCCATAGGATTTTCAAATGCAATTTATTCATTTTAATTTGTGTACATGATTTCGCCCCAGTTTTTAGACATTCCGTATTTTGGATGGGTGAACTTGCAGTCATGTTTATTATGTGATTTATACCACCACTATTTTTCTACTTTATCTATTTATTTTACAATTCCAAATAAAAACAATTGATTTTTAAAACAAAAAAAATACAATATCATCTATTTTTTTCTATAATTTTCAATATGATGTGACATCTTAACTTTCAAAATTTATAGATTTTCAAAATACACCTTTTGTTGGGATAAATTCATAATATGACTCAATTTATAAATTAGTTCTTAATTGTAGATCCAAATTTTAAAGTTTCTCAATAAGGGATTTAATTTATCATTTTTTCTCAATTTAATGTTTGAAAATTAGATTTAGTTCTCAATTTAGGACAAAATTTAATTTTTGTTTTATGTATATTTATAAATTTATTTATATTTCAATATGTATTCAAATTTTAGTTAAATTAAGACAAGTTAGTACACTTTAAGACTAATCTTCATTCGACTTGTCTTAATTTATATAAAAAGAGAAAGAAGAAAATAAAAATAAAAATAATTCAATTCACCCCTGTTTACACACGTTGGAGCTTGGTAGCATGAATAAACACCTAGATAGTATCTTGAGATTTTGATAACTGTATTAGAAATTAAATAAGTATTTTGATATTTATTTTTGATATTAATATAATTAATAAAGTTGATATTATAAGATAATATCAATTATAATTATATTAAGATTAGGACTCTTAATTAATTGATGGGATTTGGAATCCTAGTTGGATAAGGACTAATTAAATTACGATTATAAATCTTAATAAGATTGAGATTAGAATTTCAACTGAACACATAATTAATAGAATTAAGTCTATAAAAGAAAGTTACAATTTATCTCTCCAAATATGAAAATACACGCCTGTTTCTGAGAGAAAAATACATGGCTATAGCAGTAGAAAACACGCCCTATACACAATTCTGAGATCTGATCTCAATCTATGGTTTATTTAATAGAATAGTTTTATATCTCCTCCAACTCAATTAGCTCAATCCTATGAGATTGAGGGAATAATTTAGTTAGAAGACTATACGATATTTTGGGTGCCAAACACTACCGGTGAAAGTGATGGTCGAATCAGAAGATTGTGGTGTTTTCAACAATTCGTGGATTCAACCACTGAACATCAGTCAAAACAAAAGAGAAAAGAAAATCGTCAAAGGTATATTTCTTTTTGTTTCTTCAACTTTAAATAAATTTAATATTAATGATATCTTCTTATATTTCAAATAATGATTTTTGAAATCCATGCTTCCACTACCGTTCGATTAGATCGAAAAGATGGATTTTATTCGACCCAAATTCAATTCGGAACCCATTTAATTTCCAACATGCACTTGGTGCATAAAATAATTATGATATATATGATGTATACGTTGGAGTATATTTCCGGTTGCCTTAATTATGAAGCAGCGACCATGCATTGTTCAATCGTTCATGAAAAATTGATGTTTGAATTGGAAATGAATCGAATTAAGTAATTATTAGTCAAAGCTTTAAAACACAGACGAGGTGTAGGAGAATGTTTATATATAGCTTAACCATTTCCTCTTTAGACCTAATAGAGAACACCTAGATAGTACCGGAATATCAGTGATTTAATCATTAATTAGTTTGAGCTGAAATTATATACGATGATGGGAAAATAAGGAACACAGATATTGTGGGTTAATGTTTTAATATTATTGATTCTGCAGATCGGCTTGAGCTCCTCTGCCATGGCAGCAAGGACAAGATCATTTGAAACATGAATTGCCTCGTCTTCATATGAACGATCCAAGTACTGATCATTCCAAAGTGGCCCGGAGAAGCCTCAGATACGGTGGTCCGGGTCCGGTAAGGAAGAATTAGTTTGGATGTCATCTCATGTTGTTGATGCTAATAATTCAATGTTATTCATAATTAATGCTTAAATTGTGGTGCATTGAGTTTTCTTTATTGATTTATAGTACCATTTGGTTAGTGGCAAACTAAAATATTTTCGTTGAAGAAATGCTTCTTCTAAGTAACAAAATTTTAATTTATAAGTTTATAAATACGAATTAAAATGGGAATAAATAAAATTAAAAATTAGAAAATAAGTTTTTTAATATTTGTAGATTATTGGAGGAAATACCAACTACAAATATGACAATACATACGACTCACGAGAGACATATTAGTTCAACATAACATTTTGATTTTTCTCTTTAGTTATAATCAGTAGTGACGAAACCATAAATTTTAACGAAGGGCCATTATTGGACTATTCCTATACCATTCGGGAGGTCTATATATGTTTTAGGGGTAATTGTATTATACACCACCTTTTTTTTACTGTGGTAAATTGTGTGCACTGTAACTTTTGTCTTTGGACTAACTGTTCGTTGTGGTCTTGTGGAATGCATTCAGCCTTTGTGGAATGCATTGAGCCTTTTTATAAGGCTGAAATGCATATAGGCTCTTTCAATTTTTTATTTTTTTTTGCTACATGTATTTGATTTTGTTTGAATCACACCACATCAACAATTGTGGTGATTTAATTAATCAATGTAAACTAATTATTTGTAATTTAGTATTTAATTTAAACCAATTTAAATTAATTATTTTTAATTTAATATTTAGTATTTAAATTGAAACATATATTTTGTATAGATTTTAGCAAATATATATTTGATTTATTATTGTCACGCCCCATTTTCGAAACAAATAAAAAAAAATTCTTAACATTTTGGGCGTCCAGAAATTTTAAAACAAAATTAAAACCGAAGGATAAGATATCCAAACCAGTTGCATAATTTACATAAAATGCTTACGTTATCAGAGCAGTAGCAAAACTTTAATATACGACCCATCAGGCTAAATTTTACAGCCCTTAAAAAATTACTTGTTTAATTACATCAAAAATATATGCATCTTTCTTCACATCCTGCTCTCCACATCCGAATCTATAAAAGAAAACATATAAAGGGGGTGAGCGTATAAAATACACTCAATGGGATCACACTATATAGGGGATTTATTTCATAAATACACCAAATAATCACATGAAATCAATCATCATTCTCATTCAACATAGCTTTTCACATAATTTACGGTGCTTAGCCGTCATGAAAGCATTTTACGGTTCTTAGCCGCTATAAAAACATTTTTTTGGGTCTTAGCCGTCTTGGAAACAAATGCGAGTCTCAACCGCCTTTTTCGACGTACTTAACCGTCTTTTTATACGGGTCTTAACCGTCTTTTTTCGACGTACTTAACTGTCTTTTTATACGGGTCTTAACCGTCTTTTTCGGTGATCAGCCGTCATTCATACGCATGCACATGCACACATCAATAGACACATAAAATCACATTATTTAACATCACATCATTCTTCATAACACATTATCCTTATGCATTTAAAAATATGTCACATTTCACATAATATAATATTTCAGAAGAATTATAAATACCGACATAGCATTTTTCCCCACAGCACGTAATACACACCTCAATTCACACATGTATAAGATTTTATATTTTAATTACTTTGAAAGAATATAAATACTGTATTAAGAATTTACCCCCACCTTAGAGTAGACGATCAAAAGCTTTAGATTCCAAAGATATCTAGGGCGCAAACTCCTGCGTATCGCCTACAATTATAAAGGTTCGACTCAGAATCTAATCGAATTATTATCGATTTGAATAAAATAATATTTTAATGTAAATCCTATTTTATGATGGAATAATAATTCATAAATATATAGAGTTCGATCTTAACTTAATATATATATCTATTTAAAACAATTGTAAATCTAGGGTTATTACACTCTAAATTAGAAATAATAGTTAAATCATAGAGTAATTTAATTAGCATAATATTAATAAAATCTATAATTTTAGTCTCAAAAGCAATCTTGCTAAAACATGGGATCTAACTAAATACTTATTTGGTTAGAAATTTATAATAAATAATGTAATAACATTTAGTTCCAAAATCGAGCTTAAAACTATGATTTCTCAATTAATCCGATAAAATCTATTCTTTATACTCTAATGGATTATATATAAAACTCTAAATAAAATAAATTAATTAACGTACATTATCTATATTCATCAATTAAAACTCGATTTTTCAAAGGTAAAATTTCTATTAATTATATAATAACATCCATAATTCTAATATATAAGTTCATATTAAATAAAAACATATCATTATCATAAATTCAATAATTCTAAAGAGAAATACACAATTTCAATAAATCTTAGGGAGATCTATGTAATTTTCATAAGTTCGAGGGTTCGTTTGCCATTTATCATAGTTCGATAGTCTTAAAACATGCTTTGTATACTTAGGGAGAAATCTATAATTTCCTAAATTCTAAGGGTTTAGTTTCAATTTGAGCAAAGCAGAGATTTGCAATCTAGCCCCTAGAATTTGTCTAATTTACAAAAAGGAACCCCCAAATCCCTCCCCTGTTCCCAGCCGTCCGCCTCCTCCCTGCCACTGCTCCCTTCCACCGCCGTCCACCAATTAGCCACTGTCGGCCACTGGAAGTCACCGGCAACACCACAACCCGACACCGACCGGCGCCGCTGCTCAAGGCGGCGCCTTAACCCACACACACACTTGCACACACTCTAGCTGCCGCTGCCCAGGACGGCGGCTTGGACAGACGCTACAACCACGACTCCCCGCCCTGCGAACACAGAGCCGGCCAGCACCACAACCAACAAGACACCCACTGACCAACAACACCACAATCAACCCACTCACACCTAGACCACAGAGCACCCAACACAGCTTAAACATCCACATGCCGCCGCTTACAGCGGCGGCTTCACAGCCCCCTGACTCGTCGGTGCACACAGCGCCGGCTATCCCCAAACCCGACGGCGACCGACGACCAGCGAAGTAGAGCAGAGCAGCCCTAAGGAGAAAGAGAGGGAGATAACTCAAAGTTCAAAGTTTCGAACCCGTCCTTACGACGAGCTCGACGAGTTGTACTATTCGGCTCGATTACCTCTCCGAAAAACTGATGGTGATGAAAGGCGGTCGATTCTTTGATGAGGGAAGAAAACGAGAGAAAGATGGCTTTGGTTGCTCAATAATGACGAAGGAAGAAAATGGTGATAGAGACTTGCTCAATTTGACTTGTATCTTGCTTAATCACTTAGCTTAATTAGGTACATTTATATAATATATCATATGTTATATAACTATATCATATATTTATAAAAAAAAATTCCTAGGTGTTACAAATATTTAATTGAAGCAAACGTATATATTTAAACTGAAACGTAAATATTTAATTTAAGGGATAATTGCGTGAAATTTTCTTGTGGTTTGGAAAATCAACGTGAAACTCCTCTGTGCTTTAAAAATTGCTTGAAACCCGCTTAATACAGCCCAAAATCCCCAACTCTATTAGCAGAAGTGCTATGCATGTGTTATTCATGTATTTTTTTGTATTTTTTTAATTTTTTTGCTATATAATGACATATTTACCCTTGTTTGACTATATAAAAAGACTCATTATGTTATGGGGGTTTCTTGCAATTGAAAACACTTCATTCAAGCTAATTTTCTACATTAACACATATTTCTTTATTTGCTTTTTTTTTCATTTAAATTTTTTTACAATGTTAATTTTTTACGTAGTTATTTATTTTATTGTTATAAATGACTATGGTTGCTACATGCTTCTACATTAACACATATTTTATTGCTATTAATTGTAACACCCCATTTTCAAGAAAACCTGTATTTGCATATTTTATAAAATTTATTTTAGTGTATTTATAAATGTTTTAAGTGTGAGCTCTTATATTACTTAAAGTTGTGATTTACGTATTATGCTATGCTTATGATTTTAAAGATTTTTATGACATATATTTTTCTTTCTAGAATTTAAGGGTTTTTACAGGATTGCTCATGGAGAAAATCGAGCTCGATCTCAACTCACTCGATGCACATGAATGGAAGTAAAAAAAAGATGAGATAATAGATAAGTTTATATGAATTAAAATGATATTGGATTTAGATGCTAGACTTACTCGTTTGTGTTATAAATATCTTTATTTTATAAAATATTACGTATGATCTACATATGTGATTTTATCTGATAAATCATTTTACTTGAACATACATTTATACATCATAAGTGTATATCAAATATCTTTTCAAAAACCTTAAGATGGAGTATGCAATGTTCAACATACATGAGATAAAAATTGTATTTTCTTTTATAATGAAAGTTATTTAGTAACTAAAATTTTATATAAAATTAAATATGGTGGTAGCATTTTTTAAAATTTTCTCCTCATGATAATAAACATATATATATATATGTATAATTTGTGTATATATATAATCAAAAAAAATAAAAAAGAGTAATGAAAAAATAATAATAATAAACTAAGTATATATGTAAACATTTTATAAGTGTTTTATTAGCATTTAATTTTTTTTTATTTTTATAGAAATTATGACTAGTGCTTATAAGTTTTTATTTTATTTTTCAAAAGTACGGAGGCTCTATCTTATTTTTAGAATATTTAAATTTAATCAATTTAACTATAAAAATAGTCATTATTAATTTATCAAAAGCCTTTATCATCTTATTTCATACAAATATTTCATTAAAAAAATATTCACTAGAAATATAATAAGTACTTATGTAAATAGTTTGATAAAATATAAATTTATACAAGAATAATTGTACAAAATTAATTTTATCTTTCATAAGAGTTTATTATTTAAATTAATTTACCCAATAAATTAGGGGTATGATAATTTTGATCTTTAAGTTTTCGAACCGATTAGGACTTCAACTTTTTGTACTTCGTAAAATTTACCCAATTTTAATTCGAATTGCTTAATTGGGCTGAAATTGTAGGTGTGCCTTAATTTCAGGCGTTTCATGCCCAATTTGCTGATTTGGAATTCATTTTACACTTATGTGGGGCATGTAACGATTTAGGCTTATGTAGATTAAATAATATTAAAAAATATAAAATATTAAAAAAACATTTAATAAACTATGATAAATAGAAGGAAATAAAACTAACTATATTAAAAGAAATAAAAATGGCAGCTACTCTTACTGCGAATACTCAACGGTGAGATCAATCGGAAAAGATGACTGAAAAGTGTAGTATCATTTATAAACTATATATATATATATATATATATATATATATATATATATATATATATATATATATATATATATATATCCAAACCATCTTCTCATCAAACTCATTTCAAATCCTCAAATCAAGATTCCTATTCGAATTGACTTCCAATTTCTAAAAAAAAAAAGTTGAACGAAAATTGAATGCCGATTGCCAAATGAATTGAAGAAGTGAGAGAGAGGGTGTAGCACCCCAAACCTTTTATGCATATTTCTATTAGTTTATTTTCTTGCTACATCATCTTTCAGTTTAAATTATCTTCTGATATACACATATTTATTTTCATCTAACTTTATCAATGATTTTGAGTTCCACTGCGCTGCCAGCACCGAGACTAAGTGAAATGTGTTATGAGAATTATAAAAATTCAAGAATAAAAATCTAGCATCGGGCTTAAGGTTTAAGAAATTAAAAGAAAATAATACAAGCTTGAAGTAAGATAACGATATATTTTATCGGCTAAATAATTGTGAAAAATCCATTAATAATAGGGTCTTATTAGGGCTAATGATAATGAAATATTATAAAAATCCCTAAATATGTTAACGTGTATGAGAATAATTATATTGTGCATAAATTAAATTATTGCACATAAAATCCACAAATATCTTTTATTAATGCTAACTTAAAATTGTGAAAAAATCATTATTCTTTAGTGAATGACCAATGTGCCCCTTTTGCCCTCATTTATTCTATAAATATGATGGATGCTAATTTGAGGATCATTTTCACACACAACACATACTAAATCTCTACACACACTTGCTCTTCAAGTCAACAAGGTAGTCTTCTTACCTTCTTCATTTCCAAAACTTTGATCATGTGGAATATGCATGTTTTAAGTTATAAAATCATACTATAACATGATCTAGGCTTAGATGATGGTTTATTGTTGAGAGATGTTCTAAGAAAAATCATTATATGTTGAATGAAAGTGTGGGAGGTAAAGAGGCTGTTTTGGGGCTGTTTTTGGAGGTGTTCTTGGGCTGTTTTTATGACCTTTTTATATGTTAAAATACATGTTATGAGAAGCATAAATATGGTTTTAGATCATGTTTTGGACTTGTGTAGAGAAAGTTATGAATTTTGCAGGTTCTCTTCATTTCTTTGCATACTTGAGTCTTAGAAGCTTATATTGATGTTAGATGATTATTTTGAGCATGAAAATATGTTTATATGATGAAGAACCATGCTTTAATACACTAAAATGATGAGTAAATAATGTTTTATGCATCTTAAAAAATGGTGTTGAAGAGGTGGCCGAAAATTATTGAAGTTTTGGAAGATTTGTGTATGTTGTGCTTTGATCCAAATTTATCTTCACTTAAGGGGATACTTAGGTTGTTATAGGGAGGTTATAGGATAGCTTAGCCCACCATAAAATTAGGAAAGTTGTCTAATGTCATTACTTTTTGCTAATGATGGAAAAAGTCTTTAATCATTCTCTAAATTTTATTAATTGTGCTCTCCCACATACTTAACCGTATTTATGTATGATCTTTGATAATCTAATGATGTTTAACAATGATTCATAATATTTAAGGAATAATTATGAATAATTAAGAATTATTTTAAGATGAATTAAACTAATAAGATAAGAGATATTTTTCTAATCTTAAATATTTGAGTATTAATAGTCATTAATAATTAATTAAGTAATAATAATAATTATTAAATCATAATTGATAATCACTCAATGATTAATTAGAGTCTAATTAAGAATAAACTTTAATTATTAACCATTTAAGGATAAAATGTTAACTTCTTATTCATTAATTATGTAATCATAATTTAAGTTTAATGATTTAATCAATAACTAAGGGTTAAAGAATGATTAAAAATTTAATTAATATAAATTAAAATTAACTAATAATAATTAATCATAATAAGCTATAATTATAAAGATTAAGCTTTAATTAGAAAATATTAAGCTTAATGAAGTTTATTAAAAGCTTTTGATTAATGATTAAGAGTAAAATATTTTAAAACCTAATTTAGATTCTAAAAGCATCGATAATAAAAAAATTTGAGAAGTCTCGATGATTAAACAAATTTATAATGTGACATGCTAGGTGTGGAGCGGTCGGATTCGTAGCTACAACAGCTTTATCAAATAAAAGATTTTGAGGTGGGTAACTACGAACTGTAAGTAAGTGTTAGGTTATACTATTGTTGATGCGTATAATGCTTATATGTTCGCCTTCGGGCATATGCACCGTAAGGTCACAATGATAAATATGGCCACAAGGACCATAATGAGGGCACAAGGCCCTAGCCACAAGGGCTAATAGACCACAATGGTCGAATGCTGATAAATTATGCAGAGACGTATGTGGCATGTACAAATCAATTGGTATAACTTCTTGCAGATGTTCCCACTGAGTTTTATGCTCATGCCTTACTTTAATATATTTTTTTACTAAGGAGGTGGAGCGTAAGGTCATGGTGCAGTCGAGGGTTTCCCCATATCGTTTCACGCTAAAGTTAACTATTTTGCTTATGATATATGTATAAGTTAATTAAGATCTAAAACATGCTTGATGACTCTCTTTTATACAATCCAACTTTTCTTTTGTGGGCCCCTTTTATATTTAATTAACTAATTTCTTTTTCGCTTTTAGTAATTACCTAATTATTTATTTATATTTAAAAAAAATTTAAGTACATTTTATGTAAGTAGCATGAAGTAGTGTACTCAGCCTAGAATAGTGGGCTGGGGGCGCTACAGAGGGAGAGGGGGAGGAATAGCTTTTTCCAGTCCACATCCGAAATCGTGTTATATATATCTACATGTTCATACTTTTCTTACTGTTTGCGATCCATATATCTGTTCTTGTTCGCGAATCTTGCTGTATATAACAATTATCAATATTTCTATTGTAAAGTCCCGATTCTTTTTGTAAATAAATCTTAATCGAGACGTTACTTACTCTTTAAAAAAAAACATTCTTTCAATAGAATAAAGATAAATAGAAATCAAGAATAATTATAAATTATACATTCCTTAAATTCATGAAATTAAGTATTTTAAACAAAAAGTTCTGCAACCTTTGATCATCGGCTACCAGCATCCACCGCTCGCGCGCCACGCCCTAAACTCCTTAAACTGAAAACATTTTTAAAGAGGGGCGAGTGACAAAAGTATACTCAGTGGGGTGGGGAACTCGGGATGACATAAAATAATTTTGAAAGATTTTACACACATGCCAAAATACCATTTTATCACATAAAACAGATTTTCTTAAAACATTTGTCTTTTAATAAAAACCATAAAAAATAGATCATTTCAAATCACGTGACTTAAATCATTTTAAAAATGTAAGCATCCATCTCAAATCAATCATTCTTCACATTCAAACATATCACTTTCATTATCACATCTACGGTTTTAAACCGTCTTGCAATACATATGCGAGTCTTAGCCGCCCTGGAAACACATAATCCATCATTCACATTCAAACACCACTTTTCACATAATTTACGGTGCTTAGCCGCCATGAAAGCATTTTACGGTTCTTAGCCGCCATGAAAATATTTTTACGGGTCTTAGCCGTCCTGGAAACATATGCTGGTCTTAGCCACCCTGAAAACATATGCGGGTCTTAGCCGTCCTGGTACGGTGATCAGCCGTCATATACGGGTCTTAGCCGTCTTGAATACGCATGCACATGCGCACATATTTGCATCACACATTCACATATCAAACATACACATAGAAGCACATTTATTTAACAAAACACCTAGTTGCAGTTCTCAACTGCCATGGAAGCACATCTTATTTGCACATATGCAAATATTAACTTCACATCATTCTTCACCTTTGCATTCATAGTAAAACATTCGTAATCCATCACTTGCTTTAAATCATTCATCAATCACATTCTCATTTAATAATAATTTTAGCTCAGAGCACTTTCTTCACATAGCATGTACATCGACCCAACGTCATTCAAGTATAATATTCACATTCATCGTATCATAACATTATCACACATAACATCTCATGCATTCAACACGTATACCCAACTCATTTAATAATAATCTTAAAAGATTTCATAAACTTTATAATATCTTAATTTAAAGAAATTACCCCCACCTTGTTCGATGGTTATCACGTGAGCAGCACCTCTTAAAGATCACGTATCCCAAGACTTCACTCCAACAGGTAGCCTACATAAATTATGATGTTTTCTTAGATCATTATTAAATAAAATTAAAAGATTTAAACGATATCGAAAATCTAGATGAGACGAATCGGAACGGAAGGCCTAATGATTGAGGTTAAAGAAATAAAAGGAAAATATAAGTTTATGAGGCTGAGATGAAAGAGAATGAATTTTGGATCACAACAACCAAGAATGAGTTCGATCGGAGTTGAAACGAGCTCGAACGGAGCGTTTTAAGATTTAGGGGTATTTTGGTAATTTGGTCAAAGGGTTGACTTTGACCGGGATCCACAACCCCCGGTCAATGATATTTTGTTGGCAACATCTCGACGATAAAGTACGATGAAAAGAAAACGAGATTAGGATCGAAAATACGACATCGCGTGTTCCCGGCGATGGGAAAATTTCCCGACGGCATTTCCCGTCGGCTGCCTAGTTTTCTAGGCAGTGGGGGCGGGTTGGTGCCCAGACCTCCCATCGTCCCCTGCTCGACTAGCCTACTTTCCGCAACCACCGGCTGCGGCAGAGCCGCCCTATGCCATCGACCCTTAGTCCTCCGGCTAGCTCGTACCGCCAGCTACCAGATCTGGCCATCCTTCGCTGGATTCCGACATGAATAGTGTCTGAAAAACAGCCTCAAAAACCTTTCGTCACACACATTTCACAACTCCTTGCAACAGCCCCCCTTTCTAGGCCATTATCCGGCACCGACACCGCCACCCATGGCGGCGCCACCCCTCCAGTGGCTAGCCCACAACTACGGCAGTCCCTCCGGTGTCTGCAACGGCGAGAAAAAGAGCGAGAGAGAAAAATGGGAGAGAGAAAAGGTGGCCAAAATCAAGGGTTTAGGGTTTGGAGATGTTTTTTCGCCGTTTTTCGACGAACGGAGAATCGAAATTGAATTCCGGAAGTTGCCCTAGACTCGTATCGTCGAGGGCTACGTTGTATATGAAAATCAGCCGAAACGGACGGGTTTGACATTTTCTGGCTACGGCAGCGGCGGTTTTTCGCCATTTTCCGACGAACGGAGAATCGGAATTGAATTCCGGAAGTTGCCCTAGATTCGCCTCGTCGAGGGCTTCGTTGTGTACGAAAATCAGCTGAAACAGATGAGTTTGAAGTTTTCCTGCCAACTCCGGCGGCGGCGGTGGCTCCGGTGGCGGCGGAAGCGGCGGCGACGACGACGGCGGCGATGACGAAATATAAAATTAAAAGGAAAGAGAGAGAAGAGAGAGACTTACGTGTGTTCGGCGCTTTTCAGCTCGTTCGAAGAAACGGTGAAATGAAATCGAATGAGGGCCTATTTATAGAATTTGCAAAAGTTACTATTCAATAGGCTAGGTTACTGTTCATGATAAGATTTCGGTTACTATTCATCAAGATTCCGTTTCTCGTTTTTTCGAAACTTCATATTTTGCCCTTTTCTTCGCCATTTGAGCTACGGGTGTCCGATTGACCTCTAGTTCGTTTCTATTTTCTCGTTTTTCCATTACGCATCTAATCGTATAAAAATATTCTATCTTTCATGTCTATAAAGTTTATCCATTTAAAACTGGACGTTAAACACGTATCTGAAACGCACGTAATTAAATTTAACAATTAAAAATTAATACAAATAAGATATTTTAATTAAGGGTTTACTTATTTAATTAATCAATTATGCTTCATTTTTGTTCTGGACGTTACATCTACATCCTCATAATGGTACATAAAGTAATAGTGAAAGCAAGATATATATGGGTTTGTGTTGTCTAATGTTCATCTGTTAACAGCTCAATTCAATTATTATATCCAAATCATACCATGGCATTGCTAATCTATGATCTATGTATTTTTTAGGTTCCATCTCATACTCTTTATTTAATATATCAAGTTTGAAGATATTAGTACTTCAATTAAATCAATTTACGGGTAGTCTTCCTTTCAAAATTGGGCTTTCACTTTTCAATTTTGAAGAGCTTTATTTGAACCTTAACACACTGAGTGGGATGATTCCAAGCTCTATCACCAATGCTTCAAGACTTAGTATATTGCTCTTGAACAGGAACTCATTTAGTGGCTCCATACCCAACTTTGTTAATTTAAGGCTCTTACATACACTTGGGGTAAGTGTTGAATCCCCAACTCAAGAATTGAGATTTCTCTCATCATTGACTGTTTGCCTATACTTGATCAACTTGCAAATATCAAACAGTCCACTTAGTGGTGTTCTTCCAACTTCAATTGGTAATTTGTCAACTTCTCTTCAAGTATTCCTTGCAATAGGATGCAACATTCACGGTGTTATTCCTTCAGAGATTGGAAACTTACGCAGTTTAACTAGGAATATGCTAGTAGGTCCAATTCCTGAATGCATTGGTGAGCATGCATCCCTAAGAAAGCTCTACTTGGATCACAAAGTGTTGTCCAGTTAATCAAGTATATTGTGTCCTCCTTCATTTTGGTTGTTGTTCTATTGATTTTCATACTCTTGTTCATCAGAAAATGTAAACAGAGAAGAATATTATCACCTGAAGATACTTCACTAGCACTTAGTATTAATTGGAGAAGAATTTCATACATAGAACTTATGCAAGTAACTAGTTCTTTTAGTGAAACAAGTCTACTTGGTAGAGGGAGTTTTGGTTCGATATTCAGAGGAACACTTTCTGCTGGGATGAATATCATAATAAAAGTTTCAAACTTACAGTTAGAAGGGGCTTTCAAGAGCTTCGAAATTGAAAGTCAAATATTAAGCTATATTTGCCATCGTAACTTAGTCCCAATAATTGGTTGTTGTACTAACACTGAGTTCAAAGCCTTGATTTTTAAATACATGCCAAATGGAAGTTTGGAGAAACGGCTTCACTCTAACAGTTATTGTTTGGATTCGATACAAAGATTGAAAATAGCAGCAGATGTGGCATTAGCATTGGAATATCTTCATCATGGTCATACATTTTCTATTGTTCATTGCGATATAAAACTAAGCAATGCATTACTGACAAAGATATGACTACTCATGTTGCTGATTTTGGTATTTCCAAGCTTTTTGATGAAGGGGAGGCTATGATTCAGACTAAAACCTTGACAACTATAAGTTATGCATCACCAGGTAACATAAAATGTTCAAACAAATCTTAAATTCTTGTTTCTCTCTATATACTTATATCATATATTTCTCTACACAATTAGATCGTGGATTAGAAGGAAAAGTATCCACAAATGGCGATGTATATAGTTTTGAAATATTGTTGTTGGAGATGTTTACAGGAAAGAAGCCAATAGATGATATGTTGAGTGATGAGATGAGTTTAAAGGACTGGGTAAGTGATGCATCACAAGAAAATGCAATAAACGAAGTTGTTGCCTCTGGTTTACTATCAACAAAAGATTAACATTTCTCTACCAAGGAGCATTGTGTCACATCGATCTTTGATTTGACAATGAAATGGTTAGCCATTTCACCCAATGAAAGAATCAACATGACTCAGGTAACTGTGACCCTACAGAAATACAGAGACATTTGCAACTGAAAGAATAATAGCCAGAAGGCGTTGATAATATATATGCAAATCCCATTGCTACTTATAATGAGAGAGTATTTAGTTTTCCAATTTTTTATCACATCTTTTAGTTCAAAGATGTCAATATATTTGATATGGTAGTATATAGATTCTTATTAGAAGATTACAGAAACAAAATGTTTACTTTATATGCAAACGTTATTATTAGAGTGGTCAATTAATTAAAAATGTTTCAATATCCATTTGAAATTAGATTGGTATGTCTTGCATCATCAAACAATGTATATAGCTCCACATCTTGTAACGTTCATTTTCTTTACTAGTGGAGAGCACGTGCAATACACACAATCTATTTATAATTTTCATGTACTTTCTCATTACTTATCTTTTAATTTATATATGTTTATATTGATGATGAATAAATAATTTTATTTTGCATAACAGGAAAAACTAGAAATCGGATTAACTTATTAATTATTGGGTGGGTATTGATAATTAGTTTAATCTAAAGTAAAATAATATATATAATAAATGTCATGCCCCATTTTCGAAAATAAAATAAAATATAAAATTATAACATTTGGGCTTCCAGCAATTTAAAACCACTAAAACAGAAGGATAAAAATATCCATACAAGCTACATAAAATGTTTAAGTTATCAGAGACAGCAGCAAAATATATGTTTACGGGCCATCAGGCTTAATTTTTACAATCCTTAAAAATAACTTGTTTAATCACAGCAAAATATATGCATCTTTCTTCACATTCTGCTCCCAACATCCGAATTTAGAAAAGAAAACATATAAAGGGGTGAACGTATAAAAAAATACACTCAGTGGGATCACACTGTATAGTGGTTTTATTTCATAAATACACCAAATAATCACATTCCATCACATGACTTATAATTAATTTAAATATAAGCATTCTTCACAAATCAAACATCATTCACCTTCAAACATATCACTTTCATTCTCACATTTACGGTTTTTAACCGTCTTGCAAACATATGCGGGTCTTAGCCGCTATGGAAACATATAATCCATCATTCATATTCAAACATCACTTTTCACATAACTTACGGTACTTAGCCGCCATGAAAGCATTTTGCGGTTCTCAGCCGCCATGAAAACATTTTACGGTTCTTAGCCGTCATGATACGGTGATCAGCCGTCTTTATGCGAGCCCTAGCCGCCTTGCATACGCATGCACATGCACACATATTTACATCACACATACACATATCAAACATACACATAGAAGCACATTTATTTAACAAAACACTTAATTTTCCATTCATCATACTTCATAACACGTTTATTCATATACACTTCAATATGTCACATTTCACATAATATAATAATTCATAATTGCAAATAAGTCAACAAAATGTAAATACCGTAACACGCAATTTTTCCCACCTTTAGAGCAGTTGATCAAAAGCTTTAGATTCCCAAAATATCTACGGCGCAAACTCCGACGTATCGCCTACAAACATAAGGGTTCAATTCTAATTTCAGCATAGTTGAAACTTTGCAAGTTAGCCCTTGGATTTTATCTAATTCACAAAAAATGAAACCCCCACCCCATACTACTCTTCCCAGCTCTCCCCTGTTGTCGTTGCTGCCCCCAACCGCCGCTGCTGCCGCCGATCCACCATTGCTGGTGACTTTCAGTCGTCGGCGACCATTAATAACCCAACACCGACCCCAATTGACGCAACCCACATGACTAAGCAACCAAGACACCCCCCAAATACACCAAAGACGCTGCTGCTCACGGCGGCACCCCCCGACCACCTGCCAGCACAACTTCAGCGCCGGCCCCCACCTGTACTGCACACGCTCACAGACACAAAACACCACTCCCAAAACAGACACAAAACAGCTAGCACAGCCAGCACAACCGCCAGTACAACCGCCGCTCACAGCGGCGGTCTCGACCCGACGCACCAGCGCGAGTTTCGCGCCAGCTCCGACCTGACTCAGTGGTGAACGGCGACTTTAGAAACGGCCTGGGACAGCTTCAGAAATGAGAGAGTGAGGGAGAGAAATCAGAGATAGAGCAGCCGCGAGAGAGAGCGGCTGCGGTTCGATGTTCCGAGCCCGTCCTTACAACGAGCTTGGCGAGAGCTATCTTTTTGTCCGATTACCTTACCGGAAAAGTTGATGATCGGCGGTGGAAATGGTGGTCAACGATGGCTGCAAATTGGATGGAAAAGAGAAGAAAAATATGGCTTGTTTATGTTTGTTCGAATATGTAGAAGAGAGGGAAATAAGATAGCTTTATCCCATACCTTTCCAACCTTTTCCATGATTGTGGGCTTCTAGAAGATTTGACTTATACATTGCTACTTACTTAGGCTAAAATATACACTAATGTCATATAGCTCATATTATATATAATTATATCATATATATATATATATATATATATATATATATATATCTTATCTTATGAATTATATATCTTAATACTATATAACATAATACGATATAACATATATTATAAATTTATATCATATAGCTATGTATACATTAAGGTGATATATATTATATGGTTATTTATAAAAAAAAAAATTCCTAGGTGCTACAATAAAAATATTAAAAAGAATGAAAAAAATATATATATAATTAACCAAATAAAATTTTGTTTCTATTTTCTTGTGAATCACACTGACCATCATAAGTTGACACTTAATGAACTCTTTTATAAAAGTAGTAGCTGGCCACCTCAATGAAATTAAAAAAAAATGTGTGGTTTGAAAATAAAAAATTAGAAAACACAAGTTGAGCCCCAATCTATTAATTAAGGTAGAAATAAAAAGTATAGTTACTTAAGGTGGGATCAGTTGAGTTGACTCATGAAGCTTGATGACTTTGTGCCCAACCAATATGATCTGTAAAATAATGATAGATGAATTATATTTATCACCCCTGTGTTTTGGTTAAATATAGGTCTTTAATTTTGTGAAAATTATAACCACATTAATCACCTATGAAAAAAAAAATTAATAGATTTAAACAATATTTTGACTGATTACAATTGATTTGGTTTGAATTTACTCATTTTTTATCAAACTCATGTTATGTTATCATATTTTATATGTTGAATGGGTCATATTTAAAAAAAATTGATCATTAAAAGATTTAATTGTAACTTTCACAAATTTTAAGAACTTGTAACGTCCCGATTCTTTTGTAAATAAACCTTAACCAAGACGTTACTCACTTATAAAATTCACTATTTCAATAAAATAAAGATAAATTAAAAAAATCAAGAATGATTATAAAATATACATTTCTTAAATTCATGAAATCAATCATTTTAAATAAAAACCTCAGTAACCTTTGATCATCGGCTACCAGCATCCACCGCTCGCACTCCACGCCATAAAATCCTTAAACTGAAAACATTTTAAAAAGAGGGGTGAGTGTTTGAAATACACTCAGTGGGGTGGGGAAACTCGGGATGACATGAAATAATTTCTAAAGATTTTTACACGGCGTTCAACAACTCATTATAATAAAATTTTAAAGATTTAAACACTTACCAAACTATGATTTTATCACATAAAATAGATTTTTGTAAAACGTTTGTCTTTTAATAAAAATTGTAGAAAAATAAATTATATCAATACTGCAAGCATTCATCTCTTTCACATGTAAACATATCATTTCTCTTACGGGTCTTAGCCGCCATAAAAAATGCAGATCTCATCTGCCATAAAATTGTGGATCTTAACCACCATAAAAATCATATTTCATTTATCACATAATCTATCATAAAACACATAATAAGTTCATTCAATCAGTCATCTCAATCAATCATCATTTACATTCAAACATATCACTTTCATTTCCACATTTACGGTTCTCAACCGTCTTGCAAACATATGCGGGTCTTAGCCATCCTGAAAACATTTTTATAGGTCTTAGCCGTTTTGCAAACATATGCGGGTCTTAGCCATCTTGATACGGTGATCAGCCGTTGTATACGGGTCTTAGTCATCTTGCATGCATATGTGGGTCTTAGCCGCCTTGATACGGTGATCAGCCATCGTATACAGGTCTTAGCCGTCCTGCATACGCATGCACATACACACATATTTACTTCACAAATACACATATCAAACATACACATGAAAGCACATTAATTTAACACAACACTTAGTTGCAGTTCTCAACTGCCATGAAAACACATTTTATTTGCACATATGCAAATATTAACTTCACATCATTCTTCACCTTTACATTCATAGTAAAATGTTCACATTCCGAAAACAATCACCATCCATCATGTGCTTTAAATCATTCATCAATCAAATTCTCATTCAATAGCTCATAGCACTTTATTCACATAACACATATATATCGACCTCACGTCATTTAAGTATAAGATTTCATATTTTAAATACTTTGAAAGAATATAAATACCGTATTAAGAATTTACCCCCACCTCATGAGAAGAGCGTGTGTAATTATAAGTTGTCAAGCTAACATAGATAATTCTTCATTCCTCTTTTCCTATATCGATCATTAAAAATGTCTTAGTGCATTGTCTAGCTATAACTTCTTTAATTAAGGTCATTAGTAATTAAAATATGTCCTTTAAGGTTTTCTTTGATAAGATGTGTTGGTCCCAAGTGGTGTCCAAGGTTCAGAGGGGGGGGTGAATGAACCTTGGTCGATTTTTCAGAATCTTTAAAACAACCGTTCTGCACTGCAAGTTACTTGAGCTTACAGCGATAGATGGTTACTGCTTGCAGCGCTAGGATGCAGTGCTGCACGCTGTAACCTGGAGTTTTGTACGCAGCGGAAATATACTTTTAAACACAAGGCTGTTTTACACAAAAATGCTTCTTTCAAACGTTTTATGATGAGATAAGATAGATATATGCAGAAAATAAGCACAGATAAATAAAGCGACAAAAACACTTATGGCTTATAGTGGTTCGAAGGTGGTGTAATCCTTCTACGTCCACTCTACTGCTCTTCGAGCAGGAACTTTGTTAAGCAAGATTGATTTACAGGACTCTCCTAACAATCTATCAACTTACAAAGCTAACCACCTACTGAAGTCCAGCGTACACACAGCAACTGCAAACTTCAAAGGCTAACCCACACAGGGTTCTATACTCCCACACAGGGAACCTGCCTAACACTAGACAACTAAAACAAACAGCAAGGATCTCTCCTATCAACTGCTTGACACCACTAAAACAACCTAAGCACACAGCAACAAGGTTAAAAGGATAAAAAGGTTTTCTTCAGCTTGTGCTTCGAAGTGAGCTTCTGAATCCGTAAGGAATCCTTTAGCTTGAACTTGCTTCACTTCAATAGGTTGAGTGACTGAAACTGTAGGCTTGAAATTTTGTAAGCTTGAAACTTTTCTCGTAGATGCTTTAGTAATAGTGATAATATCAGTTTTCAGTAACCAGCTTCAGTTCTCCTCGACCTCTATTTATACTTGTAGGAGAAGATGTCCGTTGAAGGAGACATCCCTCTTTTGAATTTGAAATAGCCTGGCCAAAGTATGGTTCGCATTTAATGCGACTGACCTTTCTTTTCGAAGCATTTAATGCGGCAGTTGCGGCTCGCAGCTTTCTGCGGCGCGTCAGTCCATGTGGCATCTTCTTATTGGCTCCGAGTCTGCTACTTTGACTTTTTCTTGAACGGCTCTTTTGTTCCTGCTTGGATCTCCGTTCCTCGTACTGCATTTATCCTTCCTGGGATTTACAGGATACTTCGTCTTGTAGTTGGCGCTGTATTTACTTAACTGTTCTGTAAGTCTGCGCTGTATCCTTGGTCTTTGTGCAGCTGATGCATTCTTTCAGTGCTGCTGTATTTTAGACCTGCTTGCAGTATCATCTGGCAGTGCTCCTGTATCCTTTTTCATGCAGCGATGTTGCACGCCGTTCTTCCTTGCTTTGCTGTATTGAAGAACAGCCTTATATATGCTTTGTTGTTCCTTTCTTCTTCCAGCAATGCTGTATCCTGCCTTTATGCAGTGATACTGTATCCTGCCTTCTTGCAGTGATATCTTCCTTTAAAGCTTAGATGCAGTTTTATCCTCTTTTAACCTCCATTTCAATCTTTGACTCAAGACTCAATTCTAGTCTATTTATTCACTTAAACAATGTGAAAATGGGGTACTCAAAACTTCCTATTACATGATTGGTTTGTCTCATCAAAATCTAAACAATGAAATCCCAACAATTTCCCCCTTTTTGATGATGACAAAACCTTTACAGTATTTCGTTTATGAAGAAGTTTCATTTTACTTTAACTCATATGGTTTATCCAGATTACATGCTTGCACAGCTTTGAATAAATAAATCTAATCCTGGATTCATCAGAGATGCATCATGCTATTCCTTTCAACAAACCCAACAGGAAAACATAAACAACATGCATGAGTTCATTAGAGTTGAACTTGGTCAGAGCAGAAAGAAAAATTTCTTCATTTAAGAGATAGAAATTTTTACAACATAAAAAATACAATAAGAATCATAAGAGGGTATATGAATACAGCTTAGTAAAATGAAGACCTTTTGCTTGCTGATTCGTCTGATCTTCTTTCAAACCTTTCAAGGTCTTCCCTTCCTCTTGATCCTTTCCACCAGTCCCTGATGGACTCTTGGTAGGACTCTTCCAGCTTGTGTCTGATCACAGGAATCTGAATCCATCTCAGCCAGAAGTCCTCGCAGTATGGTACAATCAGCCCTTCCTTGACTCGATCGATGTATAGCTGTTGAATGTCAAGGCTTCCTTCCCGAACGAGCTGCTCATACCTTCTCAATGCAGTCTTGCAGGTATGATACTTGCTGAATTTGCCTTGCCTGCATAGATCTCTGAAGTGTCTGAGGTACTCTATCGTTTGAATATGGTGATCGCCTCAAATATTGGATTCCGATCAAAAGGCAGTCTGACTTCTTTGAAGATGTCGAATCTCCAAGCCATGTTCTCTCCTTTAGGCCTTTGATCCATCAACACGGACACTTCAGCAGAGATGTTCTCAGTGTCAAGGCGAGGGATTTCTTGAGGAGGGAATTGGTAGAAGTTGTTTGGAAATATTTTTCTAACACCAATTACGCCGAGTCTTTGAATCCAGGCATTAGGATCTGCAGCTTCTTCGTACTGGCGCCTTTGATTCTCAGACTCGTTCCCGCTCATCCTCTTCCTTGAGCCTTGCTGTTGGCTATCATCCCTTCTCTTATGATAGCTGGGCGGTGCTGCATCCTTGCTTGCAGCTCTGCTGTGTGCAGAACCTGCAGCCGATCTTCTTCCTGCAGCTGCACCGGCTCCACCAGCTCCATCATCATCTCTTCTCCATCTCTTCGGAGAAGGGATATCAGCAGCAGCAGATGATCCAGACCTTCTTCTCCTCCTGCTAAGAGGTTGCTGGTCATCATCTTCCTCTTCTTCAGGTTCAGCCGCCCCTTTGCTCCTGTATTTATCTTCAAATCCTTCAAACATTTCTCCCTTTTTGGCATCATCAAAAGCTGGGGTCTGAGCAGGGGCAGCTGGGACCGCCCTAGATCGCGGGCGTCGGGTCGGTTTAGGGGTGGGCTCCGGAGCATCAACATGCTGAGGGAAAGCACGAAGCATGATATCCCTCAATTCTCCTACAATCAGCTCCAGATTCCCCAACCTGTCGTCCACACATCTAGTTTTCTGAGATTGATCGAAGACACGATCCAGAAGTGTTTCCAGGACTCTGGAGTGTGAGTTGAGTCTGTTAGAGGTAGTCTCAGCATGCAGCTTGCATTGCCTGACTTCTTGGCGCGTCAAAGCAGCTTCGACCTTCAACTCCTTCTCCATCCTGACCCGCTCGTAGTACAGCCTGTTTGAGTGATCATTGAGGGTTGACTTAATCATATCAGGCAGTACTTCGAGGTCCTTCTTGAAAACCTGTCATGGTTTCAGCATAGAATTGGGCATTGACCCTGAGACTGTTGCGCATGGTAAACTCATGCTCTTGGAGAGCATGCAGCAGATGTCTAACAGTGGTCTCGACTCTGTTGATGGATTCATCAGGAGTCAGCCCTGAATTCCTTTTTGTTGAGGCAGCAGCGGATGCAGCAAATGGGATAACCTCCTTGCATACTCGTGCTGCATCCTGCCTCTGTACTTCAGCAGCAACCTCATCCTCATCCTTGCTGGTATGAGAGCTTGAAGAGCCTGAGGATGGGTGTTCATCTCCTTCTTCTTCTTCTGCCTCCTTTTCGCTGGATAGGACTGGAACAGGAATTGCTCCGCCAGATTTTGGCCCATGAACAGCAATATTCCGATCCTTCATCCATCTTGCGAATTCGGCATCCGACATGTTAGCGTCCACAGTATCCTTCGCTGTTGTAACCTTTGAAGATTTTTGAGAGCAAGCAGCAGCTGCAGCATCAACCTCCTCACGAGGTGTCTCTAGCTGCACTGGGGATACCTCGGCTTCAACTCCAGCATCCTCAGTGGGTACTGTCTGAACAGCCTCCCCACCTGAGGTCTTCTCACACTCAGGGAGTGTTGTCAGAACAACATCCTCTACTGAGGTCTTCTCAACGGACCCCATCTCCTCGGCCGGTTCTGTAACCTCTTCGACAGCCTCTGCTGCAAGAATGGGTTCTTGCAGCTCTGCATGGCTTCCTGCAGCGATCACAGTATTCAGCACTGTATCCTCTATTGCTGCTAGGATCTCAGCTTCCACCCTGCTCTTCTCTGCAGCTCCTTCTTCTTGTTGAAGGGTGGTTGCTGGCTGCACTGCTGTCGCGTCCAGTGCAGGGAGTACCGCCTCTGCAACTCCCTCCGTAGATGCTTCATCGGCAATCTCAGAAATGTCTGAGATGATATTCTTGATTATGGTAGATGGTTCCCCCTCAGAGCCTGCTTAGGCAGTATCTTCATCTTCGCGCATTGGGGAATCACCATAATCCAGTAGTTGGGCTTCCTCCTCCTCCAAGCGATCCAGCGTGACAATGTTGGAGAGGCCCTCAACTACTTGCTCGTATGCAAGGGAGTTCATCTGATTTGAACTTGAACTGCCTTCTCCCCGCATCCTCCTTGGAGTGTGTTGCATCCTGGTTTCCTTCAGGCTCTGTTGCAGCGCAAGATGCAGCATAGCTTCTTCAGCCTGCTGTACTCCCAAGGTGTCGATTTGCTCCTGAGCAAATGCGACATCATCGCCCCTTCTTACAGCCTCCGCAGCCAGGGCGAGGAAGACCTGCACATCTTCCACTGCTGCTCTCATCGGCAGCTCTGCAGAGTCGGATTCTGCAAGAGCTTTCCCCTTATCCTTGTCCTGTGCTCCCTGTGCAGCACTGCAGCCATCGAGCTCTTGAACTCTTACTGCAAAGTCAGGTTGCAGGAGTGCCAGAATATCCTCTGATTTGGCCCACTCCAGGACAGCTTGCTCGACTGTCAGGAAATCCTTCCACTTCAACAGGATTTCCCCTTTTGACAGCCGCATCTCTCTCCAAAGAGAGTACTCAGCAGCCATATTTCTAGTCGCTGGAAAGGTAGGATCGAGCACTGAAGCTTCTGTTTGTAGACGAGCTTCTTCTTCAGTTGGCTCGACCCGGTGCTGATATAGCTCTTGAAACTGATGTGACTCATCCCCAAGGTCAACTACAACCATAGAGGGCTGATGTGACACATCCCCAACAGCAGCAGCAGCAGCTCTCTTGCTACGTGGAGCCCTTCTCACCAAGGGTGCGTCATCATCTGGGGAAGAGGATTCAAGTTCAGGTACAGCCTTCCCTAAACTCCTCTTGATAACAGGAAGAGGACTAGAAGGATCCTCTTCTTCAGCATCTTCCCCGCTGCCTGCAGCTTCATCTTGCAGAGCAAGAGTTGCATTCTTTTTGTCTTTGGTTTTCTTCCTCGCAACTCCTGCTCCTGCAGCCTTCGGCTGGGTCTTGCCCTTCTTCTTCTCCCCGAGATACTTTCCAGGATGAATGGGGGCGGGTGCTGCAAGTTGAAGGCCAAGCTTGCAGAGCAGAGAGCAGATGGTGATACCGTAGCTCCGACGCTCCGTTATCTTCTCTGCTTCCTCCCATAGCCTCTTCATGATGAACCTCGCCCAGTTCACCTTTTCTCCGGCCATAATGGCAGACATGATCCGGAACCGGAGATCTGTGCATTTGTCATAACTCCCTGTCCTCCCTTCGATGGAGTATGCACAGATGTCGTGGAGAAGTTCAAACTCCGGTTTGAAGAGCTTCTTCGGGGCGCTTCTCTTGATTTCAGCCCCTGCATCCCTTGCTCGAAAGAGATCCCACATCTTTTGACAGCCGCATCTCTCTCCAAAGAGAGTACTCAGCAGCCATATTTCTAGTCGCTGGAAAGGTAGGATCGAGCACTGAAGCTTCTGTTTGTAGACGAGCTTCTTCTTCCGTTGGCTCGACCCGGTGCTGATATAGCTCTTGAAACTGATGTGACTCATCCCCAAGGTCAACTACAACCATAGAGGGCTGATGTGACACATCCCCAACAGCAGCAGCAGCAGCTCTCTTGCTGCGTGGAGCCCTTCTCACCAAGGGTGCGTCATCATCTGGGGAAGAGGATTCAAGTTCAGGTACAGCCTTCCCTAAACTCCTCTTGATAACAGGAAGAGGACTAGAAGGATCCTCTTCTTCAGCATCTTCCCCGCTGCCTGCAGCTTCATCTTGCAGAGCAAGAGTTGCATTCTTTTTGTCTTTGGTTTTCTTCCTCGCAACTCCTGCTCCTGCAGCCTTTGGCTGGGTCTTGCCCTTCTTCTTCTCCCCGAGATACTTTCCAGGATGAATGGGGGCGGGTGCTGCAAGTTGAAGGCCAAGCTTGCAGAGCAGAGAGCAGATGGTGATACCGTAGCTCCGACGCTCCGTTATCTTCTCTGCTTCCTCCCATAGCCTCTTCATGATGAACCTCGCCCAGTTCACCTTTTCTCCGGCCATGATGGCAGACATGATCCGGAACCGGAGATCTGTGCATTTGTCATAACTCCCTGTCCTCCCTTCGATGGAGTATGCACAGATGTCGTGGAGAAGTTCAAACTCCGGTTTGAAGAGCTTCTTCGGGGCGCTTCTCTTGATTTCAGCCCCTGCATCCCTTGCTCGAAAGAGATCCCACATCTTTTGACAGCCGCATCTCTCTCCAAAGAGAGTACTCAGCAGCCATATTTCTAGTCGCTGGAAAGGTAGGATCGAGTACTGAAGCTTCTGTTTGTAGACGAGCTTCTTCTTCCGTTGGCTCGACCCGGTGCTGATATAGCTCTTGAAACTGATGTGACTCATCCCCAAGGTCAACTACAACCATAGAGGGCTGATGTGACACATCCCCAACAGCAGCAGCAGCAGCTCTCTTGCTGCGTGGAGCCCTTCTCACCAAGGGTGCGTCATCATCTGGGGAAGAGGATTCAAGTTCAGGTACAGCCTTCCCTAAACTCCTCTTGATAACAGGAAGAGGACTAGAAGGATCCTCTTCTTCAGCATCTTCCCCGCTGCCTGCAGCTTCATCTTGCAGAGCAAGAGTTGCATTCTTTTTGTCTTTGGTTTTCTTCCTCGCAACTCCTGCTCCTGCAGCCTTTGGCTGGGTCTTGCCCTTCTTCTTCTCCCCGAGATACTTTCCAGGATGAATGGGGGCGGGTGCTGCAAGTTGAAGGCCAAGCTTGCAGAGCAGAGAGCAGATGGTGATACCGTAGCTCCGACGCTCCGTTATCTTCTCTGCTTCCTCCCATAGCCTCTTCATGATGAACCTCGCCCAGTTCACCTTTTCTCCGGCCATGATGGCAGACATGATCCGGAACCGGAGATCTGTGCATTTGTCATAACTCCCTGTCCTCCCTTCGATGGAGTATGCACAGATGTCGTGGAGAAGTTCAAACTCCGGTTTGAAGAGCTTCTTCGGGGCGCTTCTCTTGATTTCAGCCCCTGCATCCCTTGCTCGAAAGAGATCCCACATCTTTTGACAGCCGCATCTCTCTCCAAAGAGAGTACTCAGCAGCCATATTTCTAGTCGCTGGAAAGGTAGGATCGAGTACTGAAGCTTCTGTTTGTAGACGAGCTTCTTCTTCCGTTGGCTCGACCCGGTGCTGATATAGCTCTTGAAACTGATGTGACTCATCCCCAAGGTCAACTACAACCATAGAGGGCTGATGTGACACATCCCCAACAGCAGCAGCAGCAGCTCTCTTGCTGCGTGGAGCCCTTCTCACCAAGGGTGCGTCATCATCTGGGGAAGAGGATTCAAGTTCAGGTACAGCCTTCCCTAAACTCCTCTTGATAACAGGAAGAGGACTAGAAGGATCCTCTTCTTCAGCATCTTCCCCGCTGCCTGCAGCTTCATCTTGCAGAGCAAGAGTTGCATTCTTTTTGTCTTTGGTTTTCTTCCTCGCAACTCCTGCTCCTGCAGCCTTCGGCTGGGTCTTGCCCTTCTTCTTCTCCCCGAGATACTTTCCAGGATGAATGGGGGCGGGTGCTGCAAGTTGAAGGCCAAGCTTGCAGAGCAGAGAGCAGATGGTGATACCGTAGCTCCGACGCTCCGTTATCTTCTCTGCTTCCTCCCATAGCCTCTTCATGATGAACCTCGCCCAGTTCACCTTTTCTCCGGCCATGATGGCAGACATGATCCAGAACCGGAGATCTGTGCATTTGTCATAACTCCCTGTCCTCCCTTCGATGGAGTATGCACAGATGTCGTGGAGAAGTTCAAACTCCGGTTTGAAGAGCTTCTTCGGGGCGTTTCTCTTGATTTCAGCCCCTGCATCCCTTGCTCGAAAGAGATCCCACATCTCTTGAGCCGATGCCTCCCCATACGTCGCCAACTGGCTGGGGGTCAAACCTGCAGCCGAAATGCTGAAGGTGGTGGAGATATCCCTAACGGTCAGCGACCGTTCCTCTCCATCTGCATCCATCCGGAACAGGATGCAGTTCCTTTCCTTCGCTTGCCTAGCGTAGGCATAGAACCTCTGTACTGACTCCGTGGAGAAGCCAGCATATACGGTGGTCAACAGCCTTAGGACTTGGGTCTGTTGTAGAGCATCAAAAATCCGCTTGATCAGGGTATTATCATACAGCCCTGACTCCAAGATGTTTTCCCTGTTGATCATTCTTCCATCAAGAATGATAGTCTTTCTGGCAGCCATTGAAATCTTTGTGAGATAGAGAGAGAAGAGACAAGGGTTTTGCACTTAGAAAATTCTCAGCGATCAAAGCGTTTCTCTCTCTAAAGATGGTGAAAAGTGAATTTCAAATGGCATGTTTTGGTCTTTATGGCGGTTCTCAAGAGACGTGCGAGATCGACGATTGAGATAAATCAGGGAAATGATCTAGTGGCTCAGGAAAAAGCTAAGATGTCAAATCGACGCTAATAATTACTTGGCGCGTGAGCTCTGTCAGCGCCCTTTCCACTTCCTGACACCCGCAGTCATGCATTTAATACTGAAAGACATGTCCTTTGCCTCCTAAATAAATGTCTTTTTAAGGTTGCAGCAACTCTAGTACGAGGTTGCAGAGCAATCAATACTCCTTTTGAAATTAATGTTGTAACCTGGTGCTGCTTGATTTCTTCGATAGCTGCTATACTGTAAGAATGAAGGTTGCAGTGCTGTCTGAACCCAGTGCTGTATTGATGCGTAGCTTACAGTACCAATTTTACTGCTTTCTGCAAGCATGCAGAGGTCCCCCCTGTGATCTTGCATTTTCTTTTTCTTCACAACTTAAGGATTCCCAGCTCGTTTCGAAGCATGGAAAACCTCAATTCACTCAACGGTTTTGTAAGGATATCTGTAAGCTGTAGATCCGTGTGAACTTTTTCAAGCACGACATCTTTCTTCTGAACATGATCTCTTATAAAGTGATGACGAATGTCGATATGCTTTGTTCTTGAGTGAAAGACAGGATTATGAGTAATTGCAATAGCGCTCGTATTGTCACAGAGAATTGGCGTCTCTTTTTCTTCTATCCCATAATCTCTAAGTTGCTGCTGTATCCAGAGAATCTGCGCACAGCAACTTCCTGCTGCAACATACTCTGCTTCTGCTGTAGAGGTTGCAATTGAGGTCTGCTTTCTGCAGAACCACGTGACAAGTCTATTTCCCTGAAATTGACACGTCCCACTTGTACTCTTCCTATCAATCTTGCAGCCTGCATAATCTGAGTCGGAGTAGCCTTTAAGCTTGAATCCTCCTTCCTTAGGATACCATAGGCCGACTTCCTGAGTTTCTTTCAGATACTTGATCACTCTTTTTACTGCTAAAAGATGTGATTCCTTCGGTGCTGCTTGGAATCTAGCACAGACTCCTACTGCAAACATAATATCAGGCCTGCTTGCTGTGAGATACAGCAACAATCCAATGAGGCGTCTGTACTTGGTAATGTCTACATCTTTACCATCTTCATCTTTGTCAAGACTTATTGATGTGGACATGGGAACGGACGTTGCTGCTCCATTCTCCATGCCAAATTTCTTGATAAGCTCCTTCGTATACTTGACTTGATTGATGAAGGTTCCTGTAGGTAGCTGTTTTACTTGCAGTCCGAGAAAGAAACTTAATTCTCCCATCATACTCATCTCGAACTTTGACTGCATCAGGTTGGAGAATTTCTCACATAGCTCTTTGTTTGTGGATCCGAATATAATATCATCCACATAGATTTGTACAAGAAGTACACTTTCTCCATCCTGTATCCTAAACAGCGTTTTATCGATCGTTCCTTTCTGAAAACCATTTTCCAGAAGATAGAGAGATAAGGTGTCATACCAAGCTCTTGGTGCTTGCTTCAGTCCATATAGGGCCTTTTGTAATCGAAACACCTTCTCTTCTGCTTGATCCTCGAAACCAGGAGGTTGTTCAACGTATACTTCCTCTGTAAGGAGACCATTCAGGAATGCGCTTTTAACATCCATTTGATAGACGTTGAAGTTCATATGAGCTGCATAGGCTAAGAAAATCCTTATTGCTTCTAGCCTTGCCACTGGTGCAAAAGTCTCATCAAAATCAATTCCTTCTTCCTGACAGTATCCTTTAGCAACTAATCTTGCTTTGTTTCTTACAACAACTCCTGATTCATCTAGCTTGTTCTTGAACACCCACTTTGTTCCAATTACACCTTGATGGGTTGGTCTAGCGACTGTTTGCCATACTTGATTTCTTTCAAAACCATTCAATTCTTCTTGCATAGCCTGCACCCAGTTGCTATCTTACAGTGCCTCTTCAACATTCTTAGGCTCTGATTGTGATATGAAGCATGCAAACATTGCTTCATGTGGGATGGATCTTCTTGTCCTTACACCGATGGATGGATCTCCTATAATGAGATTTCTTGGATGATTTCTAAGCCACGTCCTATCAGGCTCAAAGACGTGTGTTGGTGTATTTTGCTTATCTTGTTGCTGTAATGCAGGAGGTTCTGCTGCTGTAAGAATGTCTGCTGCATCCAAGGTTACAGCTTCTTCATCTTTATCTTCTTCTGTAGGCAGAACTCCTTCTATGTATGGTACAGCATTTTCTTTTCTAGGAGAGGTTTCTTCAGGTTGTTTTTCCAGCTTCTTTGTGTCACAATGTGGTTCATCAAACACCACATGTACAGATTCTTCTACCACCAGGGTTCTCTTATTAAACACTCTGAAGGCTCTACTTACAGCAGAGTATCCTAGAAATACTCCTTCGTCTGATTTAGCATCAAAAGTCTTCAGATGTTCCTTTCCATTGTTGAGAACATAACACCTGCATCCAAAGATATGTAGATAAGAGATATTTGGTGTATGACCATTCCATATTTCATACGGTGTCTTGTCAAGATCCTTGATGATTAGACATCTGTTCTGCGTGTAGCATGCAGTATTGGTTGCCTCAGCCCAAAATCTCTTGGGTATTTCTGCTTCTGCTATCATTGTCCTTGCTGCTTCCTTGAGGGTTCTATTCCTTCTTTCAGCAACCCCGTTTTGTTGAGGTGTTCTTGCAGCAGAGTATTCATGACGAATACCATTGTCAGAACAGAATTTCTCTATAAACTTATTCGTGAACTCGGTTCCTCTGTCTGATCTTATTTTCACTATGCTCAAGCTCTTTTCATTCTGAATTTTCTTCATGAGGCCAGGTAGCTTTTCTTGTGTTTCCGACTTCTTTGCTAAAAAGATCGTCCATGTGTATCTAGAGTAGTCATCCACTACTACTAGGGAGTACTTCTTCCCGCTCAAGCTTACTGGTCCAAAGAGGTCCATGTGTAGAAGATCTAGAATTCTGTGAGATGATTTCTGAATCTTATCCTTGAAAGAGCTCTTAACTTGCTTTCCTTTTTGACACGCTCCACAGACATTCTCCTTTTTGTAAGCTACGTCTGGTAATCCTCTTACGAGGCCTTTCCTTGCTAGCTTGTTAATAGTCTTGAAGTTCAGGTGACTTAATCGTTTGTGCCATAACCAACTCAGCTCCGGTGGACTTTTCACTAAGAAACATGTTGATTAAGTGGAGGAATTCCAATCTGCTAGGTAGATATTTCCTCTTCTAGTTCCTGTAAGCTTTACTTCATTTGTGGTACTGTCCTTCATTAAGCACTTGTTGAGGTTGAATTCCACTGTATATCCTTTGTCACAGAATTGACTGATGCTTAGAAGATTGTATCTAAGCCCCTTTACGTAGGATACATCCTTGATCTTTATGTTCCCCTTGACTAGGCATCCGCTTCCTTTTGTGCTTCCTTTGGAATCATCTCCAAATATGACCTTAGGTCATTTACATTCTTGGAAGTCTTTCAGCGTTTTCTTGTTGCCTGTCATGTGCCTTGAGCAGCCGCTGTCGATATACCATACATCACTGCTGCATCCTGGCACTGTAACCTCATCTTCTTCGCTGTCCTCGCCATCTTTAGCCATCAGGCATATGAGTGCTTCTTCGTCAGAGGATGAGGTTTCAGCATCGCTGTCAGAGGATTCTGCAGCTTTCAGTACTTCCTTCGGAACTACTGCATCCTTGGCTTTCTCCATCTCTCCTATGAGAGCTCGAAGCTTGTGTCTTTCCTCTCGTCTTTTATCTCTCCTTTGTTCTCTTTCTCCTTCAGGATACTTGTGCACTATTGGATAAGGACAATTCCTTGCGTAGTGTCCAGGCTTCCTACAATTATAGCACAAGTCAATATTCCCTGTATTTGACTGAGGAGAAGAAGATACCTGAGGGGTTGAGTGACTTCTTCTGAAGTCATTCTTTTTGTTGAGGTTGGTGTTGCTGCTATTGTTGTTGCTCTTGATGAATCTCCTGAATTTCTTTAGGAGGAGCGCCATATCCTCTTCAGCAACTTCTGCTGTATCCTCACTCTGCTTACTGCAACTGGCGATTGCTGTATCCTTTGTTCCTCTGGCGGTTAGCGCTGTAACTTTGGAGACTGACTCCTCTGACTCTTTTCTCCTTCTATTGATGTCATACTCGAATGCTTTCAAGTCGGAGAATAAGTCAAATGTGCTCATGGACTTCAGGTCCATAGACACTCTCATGGCAGTGGTCTTGCTATCCCACTCCGCTGGTAGGGCTCTTAGCACCTTCATGTTCTTTTCTTTCTGTGTGTAGTGTTTGCCCAGAGCTTCTAGTTCATTCACTATGGATGTGAATCTCAGATCTAGTTGCTCAAGAGTCTCTTCATTCTTCATCTCGAAGAGCTCGAATAATTGGGTAGCGTTGGAGATTTTGTTGTCCTTGGTGAGCTTAGTTCCTTCACAAATCTGCTCCAGCTTTTCCCATATTTCTTTGGATGTTGAGCAAGTCTTGACTTTGCTAAAGGTGTCTTTATCTAAAGTAATAAATAGAGCATTCTTTGCCACGTTATCCAGGTTGGCTCTCTTCCTGTCTTCGTTTCCCCACTCTTGTCGTGGTTTGATCAGGAAGTTTGGTGGTGGCTGCTCTCCTTCTACATGGTCTCTTCCATACATTGGATTTACCTTCATGGGGATTATCGGTCATTCAGTTATGACGGTCCACATCTCATCATTCATGGCAGAAAGGTGTGCCTGCATTCTAATTTTCCAGTCATCATATTCCTCTATGGAAAACATAGGTAGCTTATGATTAGAGGAATCCATGATATGCTTTAAAAATGATTTTTATGCAAAGAAAACAGTGAGACAAAGGTGGATCTCGGTAGGTGACCAGATAAGTTGGCTTTTAACCCAACTTGCTCTGATACCACTTGTTGGTCCCAAGTGGTGTCTAAGGTTCAGAGGGGGGTGAATGAACCTTGGTCGATTTTTCAGAATCTTTAAAACAACCGTTCTGCACTGCAAGTTACTTGAGCTTGCAGCGATAGATGGTTACTGCTTGCAGCGGTAGGATGCAGTGCTGCACGCTGTAACCTGGAGTTTTGTACGCAGCGGAAATATACTTTTAAACACAAGGCTGTTTTACACAAAAATGCTTCTTTCAAACGTTTTATGATGAGATGAGATAGATATATGCAGAAAATAAGCACAGATAAATAAAGCGATAAAAACACTTATGGCTTATAGTGGTTCGAAGGTGGTGTAATCCTTCTACGTCCACTCTACTGCTCCTGGAGCAGGAACTTTGTTAAGCAAGATTGATTTACAGGACTCTCCTAACAATCTATCAACTTTACAAAGCAAACCACCTCGACCTCTATTTATACTTGTAGGAGAAGATGTCCATTGAAGGAGACATCCCTCTTTTGAATTTGAAATAGCCTGGCCAAAGTATGGTTCGCATTTAATGCGACTGACCTTTCTTTTCGGAGCATTTAATGCGGCAGTTGCGGCTCACAGCTTTCTGCGGCGCGTCAGTCCATGTGGCATCTTCTTATTGGCTCCGAGTCTGCTACTTTGACTTTTTCTTGAATGGCTCTTTTGTTCCTGCTTGGATCTCCGTTCCTCGTACTGCATTTATCCTTCCTGGGATTTGCAGGATACTTCGTCTTGTAGTTGGCGCTGTATTTACTTAACTGTTCTGTAAGTCTGCGCTGTATCCTTGGTCTTTGTGCAGCTGATGCATTCTTTCAGTGCTGCTGTATTTTAGACCTGCTTGCAGTATCATCTGGCAATGCTCCTGTATCCTTTTTCATGCAGCGATGCTACACGCCGTTCTTCCTTGCTTTGCTGTATTGAAGAACAGCCTTATATATGCTTTGTTGTTCCTTTCTTCTTCCAGCAATGCTGTATCCTGCCTTTATGCAGCGATACTGTATCCTGTCTTCTTGCAGTGATATCTTCCTTTAAAGCTTAGATGCAGCTTTATCCTCTTTTAACCTCCATTTCAATCCTTAACTCAAGACTCAATTCTAGTCTATTTATTCACTTAAACAATGTGAAAATGGGGTACTCAAAACTTCCTATTACATGATTGGTTTGTCTCATCAAAATCTAAACAATGAAATCCCAACAAGATGGAACAGGTTTCTGATGATGTTGTGGTTTAAAGAATAAAATAAACGATTTTAAGGTGAATATAGGGTTTAAGTGAATTTGTAATAAAAATCTGTTTATTAAAATATTATAAAGCTTAATTAGACTTTATTTAGATCTTGAAAGACTTAATAATAATTCTAGACAAGTAAATTATAAAGCTTTTGGCTTAACATAATTCTTGATGATCTTTAAAATAAATCTTAGAAAATCTAATTATATAATTTACAATTTAACTTAGATATTAGGAAATTTGACTATATTTATGATTATTGCGTATTTAGATTAACTATAAAGTTTAATTTATAAAAATGAATTCAATTAACTGAAATTATACGTTAATTTAGGAAATATATTTAATTGCATAACATGTTTAGTTAATTATTGTTTAAGAGGATTGATTTTGACATTTACTTTGATATTTAACTTAAATTCTTAACTTTGAGGTTTAAATTGTAAAGTTCATAATTAATTCTTTACGTTTTGATCATTTTTAACAATATGGAGGATTTAATTATATAATTTAATATTTATAATTAGGTTTGTGGTTCGTTTATTACATTATGAGGTTCAAGCTACAACGTCTATAATTATATTTAGGATAAAATGTCATTTAAATTAAGAGAGATTGTAATTAATATTTATAATTAGACACTTGGTTTGTTTATTAAATTATGAAGATCAAATCATAATGTCCAATTAAACTTTTGGGTAAAATTGTAATTTCAGCAATATTCTAGGGATTGTTTTAACAATATAAAATAATTCTAATAAGCAATACATAATATTATCAATTTGTAGGTTACATAATGTAATTTTATTAAAATTTAGAGGTCCGATATCATTATTCATTCAGGGTGCTTAAAACCTATTTTCATAAGCTTAAGGATATAAAATGTAATATTTATAACTATTGGGTTTTAAATGTCATTATTCATAAATTTAGGGGTGTAAAATGTAATATCCATAATTATTAGGGTCAAAATTGAATTTCCAAGAAGTCTAGGGTTTGCATAAAGGTCCCTAGATTATATCAAATTTACCAAAAATAAACCCTCACCCCAAACCTTTCCCAGCCACCCTTGCTGCCGCCGTCCCTGCTGCCGTCGTCTCTGCCTCCGGTTCGCCACCGCCGCTGCACTGCCGGCGACCACCCTGTCCAACACACACACTCCAACACATGCCCAGCAACTCACACAGCAACACTGCAGTGCCACCACGCCGCCGCTGCTCACGGCGGCGGCCTCCACCCAAGCACACCCTCACGCACATGCCTACACAGCTTGCCGGCGCAGCTCCGGCGCCGACCCCCTCCCCTGCACACACACAGATACATATGTATATATACACACCCCCACGCACCAGCGCTGTAAGCGGCGGCCCAGCTCCTCACACCGGCGCTACAAGCGCCGGCCACCTATCATCCAACTCACCGGCAAACCCATCAAAACAAACACAGCAGAAAATAGGGAAAAAGAGAGAGCAGAGAGGGAGAAAATGGAGAAAGAGAGTGCAGCAAAGAGGAAGAAATCGAGAGAGAGAGAGTGTGTGGGAGAAGATATTTTTTCTTTCCAATTCTTATGCTCACTTTGATTTATTTTTCCTATTAATTTATGCATATATATATATACATCTAATAAGGTAACCTATATAATGTATACTTATATATATATTCGGTACGTATATATATACACTTATATATATAAATAAATTTTATATTATTATTTTTTTTTTCATTTGTTATTAGTATAATTATTATTATTACATAAATTTTATTTCAATTGTAGAAAATTCTTGTGATATTTTATGTAGTCGAATTTTATTTTGGGATGTTACAACTGTTTTGAAGCGGGTATAATTCACCCCGCGCTAGAAATGAGGTGGGTCTTCCCCGCCCCGTTCGCCACCGTTTGATGCTAAGAACAACCAATCTCCTACTTCCAACCACCATTGTTTACTTCCTCATCGAAGTGTTGAACGATTTCTCACTGCCTTGATATGGCCACTGATTAACCCATGTGTATGTTTTCATCCAATGAGGCCCAACCACTCACCCTGACCTGCTCCAGCTCATCTGCCACTTCCGTCATTGAAGGTCTCATGTCCCTATGAAAAGCAAGGCATCTAAAAATGACAGTGTCCATGCATCTTTATTTGGCTCCAAGAATGGGTCGATTATCTCATGAAGACGGTCTTTTCCAATTCTGTCGATTGCTAGAGCAGCTAAGTTGATCTCACAGTGAGGTCGAGAGAAGTCAACTACCTTCATGGCTGTGATTATTTCCACTAGCACGACTCCAAATGGGACGGACGGGGTGAGGCGGGGCTTGGCGGACATACGAGCGGGGATGGGTCCATACGTGGTGGGGCGCGGGGCGCTACGCAAGACACGTGGAGGGGCACGAGACAGGGACGGGTCTGCGGCATGTGCACGAAGTGGGCCTGGGTAGTCAACTACCCACCTTGCCCCGAACCCGTCGCCATCCCTACATGAGTTCAACGTCTAGTTGTTCAAAATTACATGGTAAGTTTTCCTGATAATTCGTCTAACAAATATATAATTCTCATAGATTCACATGAAATTTAATTGTTTCACACTCCACCTTCTATCAACATTAATTAATAATATTTCAATACATTTATTTGTTTGAAAATTTCATAATAATTATCAAAATAATTACAATTTACCTTTTAATTAATAGTAATTTTGTATTACTAATATCAATCTTTTAAACTTATAATTTTTTATTTTATAAATTGATTTTTTTTCTAGTATATATATATATATATATATATATATATATATATATATATATATATATATATATATTAGTAAACATATAGTTTACTATGTATTCTTGGACCCAAGCATCTACATTGTCTTGGCAAGAAACAAGATTCTCACGGTCTATGTTAGGAACACCTATGACGAGCTCAATGTTGGAGCCACATAGAGCTTCCAAAATTTGCTTATTGGGACTAAATGTTCGCATTTTATGGATGTGTTTCTGGCACCACATCTGTAGGCAATGTATCGCTCAATTCTCCGTAACAAACGTCTGTTTGACCAACTGCATATTCGAACTGGTAATTTAAGACAATAATTTATGACATATAATTTATTCAAAATAATTGCTAAACCCAAGAATATAATCTTCTTGATTTGCCAAACCCCAACATTTAATGAGGAAAAAACAAAACTATGTTTTTACTCAAGTGAAAGTAACTTTGAGAATTTATATTAGTTGCTAGGTTAATTCTATAAAAGAAAAGAAAATAATAGAATATATTTTTACCATGAAATTAATTAAAGTGGAAATTGAAAAGCAAATTGAAAAAAAAAATTCCTAAGTTATAATTATGCGGTTGGATTACTTAATTTTAAAGAAAAATTAAAATAGAGTATCTCGTAAGATTTTTCAGGTCGATACAAACTACTTAAAAAAAAAAGGATGACGTCTATGATAGAATAATTTAAAGGTATAACTCGTGACAAATTGTTGAATCAATAAAATAGCACAATCCTTTGATTTTTGATGTGGAAGTAAACTTTGATGTGGGTTTTCTTACATGTAACAACAACGGTGATGAATCACTATAAATTGTATTACATCTCATTTAGACATGCAACCATAGAAATACAGAAAAACATAGCCATTCAACATATAATTTAATAAAAGTTGCATTACCTAATTTCAGAATAGAATTTCATATAAATTCTTATATATACATGAAATAATTTGATAAACTATTAATAAAATTATTTAATGAATGGAAAAATACATTGACTTCGATCTAGTCTTTCCACCCACATCAAGTAATGCAAATTTTAGTTTTTTTTTGAATGAGTTTAAATTTCCCATCACGACATCAAATACATTGAGAATGAATATATATCCGTTTCCTAGTTTACCTTTTCTTTTCTATTTTGGCAATATTAGTAGAAACTTTGTTGTGTTGGTCATTGAGAATGAATATATGGGTCCATGACTACCCTCCATATGTTTCCTAGCTTACCTTTTCTTTTCTATTTTAGCAATATTAGTAGAAACTTTGTTTAGTTTTTGGCACTCCATATATTACCTTTGCATTGTATTTGAAGTCATATGTTGTCTGATAGGACAGTTGATAAAAAATAAATCTTTTAAATTTGAATTATTTCTATCATTCATTTTATTTGCCGGAACCGAGAGAGTAATATTCAAAACACAAGTTGGCTAATGCATTAGAAACTATGTCTATTTTTATTATTGTCAGGAGGATCAGTCTTGCTAGGTAATGATCAAAGTTGCAAAGTTCAAGGAATTGATTCAATTGCTCTAAGCATGTATGATGGAGTAGTAAGAACCTTATCCCAGGTGAGATATGTTCCAGACCTTAAAAGAAACTTGATCTCTCTTGGCATGTTGGACTCACAATGTTACAAGTTCCAATCTGAGCATGGATCCTTGAAGGTAACAAAAGGTGCAGTGGCTGTTAGAACCTCTGCAGATTCATATCCTGAGTTTGGTGCTGCAGCTTCTGTTATTTGATTGGCTTGATTTTGCTGTTGCTTATCTCTTTTCTTCTTGAATTGCTTGTACTTTATACAATCCTTTTTGTAATGCCCCGGCTTGTGACAATGGAAGCATTTATTTCCTTCAACATCATCATTTGATGACATATTCTCTTTTCCAGCTTTCTGCACCCCTTGACTAGGAGTTTGCTTCTGAAACTTCTTCCTTTGGACATTTTGTTTGATGGCCAAACCCTTTCCATGTGTTTCTTTCTTGCCTTCACTGTTCTTGGACAGCTCTTTTGACTTAAGGGCAATGACAACTTCATCTAGAGTGATGGTATTTTGTCTCCCACACAAAATGGTGTCAGTGAAATTCTCAAAGGAGTTGGGCAATGAGCTGAGTAGCATAAGGGCTTTATCTTCTTGAGTTAGAGTAACTCCAATATTTTCAAGATCATCAAGGATCTTGAGAAATTCCCTAAGCTGATCAGTGACAGACTTTTCTTCATACATCTTGTAAGCATACAACCGTTTCTTCATGTACAAACGATTTGCTAGATTCTTTACCATATATAAGCTTTCCAGTTTCTCCCAAATCCCTTTGGCTGATTCTTTTTTGGCTACTTCGCTTAGCACCTTGTTTCCTAGGCTCAAGATTAGAGTACTGTGAGCCCTTTCTAACAACAATGCCTTCTCCTCATTCTTCATAGTCTCAGGAAGAGCTTCCTCACCTTGCAGAGCAATTGCCAACCCTTGCTGTACAAGAAGGGCTTTGATCTTGAGCTTCCAAAGACCAAAGTCTCCCTCACCATTAAACCTCTCTACATCAAACCTTGTAGATGTCATTTCTTGGACCTTGCTGCCCACGGACAGCGCCAGTTGTCATGCAATCCTCCAAGAAACACTCCTCTTCACAGTTGGAAACACACCAAAACCGAATCCAACCAACAGCTAAAGCAATGAGATTGAGAACGAAGAAGAAAAACAATGTAGAGATCACAAAGAACGCAGCGATGTAACGTGGTTCGGCTTAACTATGCCTACATCCACGGGCGATCAAGGGTGGGAACTTTTATTAACAAGTGAGAACAAAACCAAGATTACAAAGCTTAAGAAGAAAAAACCCTAAGAAAGAAACACTCTCAGCCTATCTCTGCAGATTTGGAGGAAACTGAAAAACTATATCTGTAGATAACACTATACATGTGTATTATACTATGCTAAAAACTAAGAAACTGACTCTGAAACAGCAACCTTACAGAAGCTCGCAACAAAACCGTTCCAGTCCTTCTCCTTCAAGTGTTGGCCAAATTCTGTTTTTCCCGTTACAAATCGCATAAACAAGGATGCGACTCTATAAGTGTAAACCCGCTTATAGTTGTAATACTCCTCAGCTAAGAACATAACCAAACTCGCAGTCCCTTCCAGCAACTTTATAAGTGGAACGCGACATTCCTTATAATCTGAACCTTTAAGAAATAAACGTGCTTACTCAACACGTTTTCCATATACTCAGCAACTTTGAATGAACAGTTTAGCTAACTACCCTTCAGTACATTTAACTTGAAATTCTCTCTTTTTTTATTTTATTTTTTATTTTAACATAGTGAACTTCGAATTTAGCCTGCCCATTTCAAGTTACCATTTTAGGCGTTAGAATTCATATATACAATTACATTCAAAAACAATTTATTAATTTATTAAATTAAATTAATATATCAAATCAAATATATAATTATATATGTATCTATTATTATGATAATCATAAATGTGTGAAGAGAGCCAAAAAAAATTTCCATAAGAACTATATAATCTTATAAGATTATTATTATTATTATTATTATTATTATTATTATTATTTTCAAACTAACAGATTTTATTACTCTTATCAATCTTTATAGCAAGACTCCTTTCCACATATTTTTCATATATAAAAGGGCTCAAACTTAAAAAAAAAAAAAAAAAAAAAAAAAAAGACCCCGATAATATTGCCTTGGAATTTGATTCTTTAACTTAGTGGTCAAAATGAATTTCCATTGAAATTTTCAGTAACTGATTTGAATGTGTGGGAGAGAGTTTTTTTGGTTTTAGACAAAATTCTCTACCTCACAAAATTAACTACCAACTCATATATATATTACCTTTACAACAGCCCAAAATTATTACACCAATTGTACTAAGAGGGAAAAAAAAACAGATCAAAAGAATGGCTACTCTAACAAGAACTGTAGTTGTCTTCGCCGGCGCCGCCCTCTGCTTGCTGTCTCTCTCCGGCATCGTCGACTCCGCCCCGCCGCAATTCATCGTCGAGGGAGACGTTTATTGTGAAGTTTGTCGCATCAATTTCATCAACAGACTTAGTGAACCTATGTCAGGTACCATCATCCACTTTTCAAACACATTTACAACTCATTAATCGTTACTTATTTACATCTATTATTACCTATATAAAAGTGTGGATGTTTCTTACAAAATATGGATTGGAGAATATATCCCTATTAATGATTATTATTTAAGGTTAAAATAGTAATTTAGGATTTTCATACTTTATCACGACACAATTATCCTGGTGACAATGCAGGAGCAACAGTAAAGCTAGAGTGCCGAGGCGAGGACCCAACGAACGTTACCTACTCGTTGGAAGGCGTGACCGATTACACCGGACACTACCGGATGGTGGTAGAGGGCGATCACGGGACGGAGGAATGTGCAGTAACACTGATGAAAAGCAGCAGCGATGATTGCGCAGAGATCCCAAATGAGGGTTGGGCCATTGAACCTACTGCAAGAATCACCATCACCAAGAACAGTGGGTTCCACGACAATGTCCGCCATGCAAACCCACTAGGGTTCACCAAGAAGAAGGCTGATCAAGGTTGTATTGAGCTCTTCAAGGAGCTTGATCTTGACCCTATGAATAACGAGTTTTAATTCACTCTCATGTTTCATCACTTGTTCAATTTGTTTTAGTTCATAATTAATTTATATTATTGTGATTACCACGCAATTACCACCAAAACCAAAGAATCAAGAATGCAGCAAGAAACCCTAAAACACATGTAAGAAGTAACCAAGCGATTTGCAACAGAAATTAAGAACATGCACAACAATCAACAGGTAAAATTTGAAGGTAGTTCAACGTGCCACATCGGCCTACATCCACCTGTGAATGAATCAGATCAAATGATTAAGAAACGAAAGAGAATTGTCACCTACAATCAACCCAGAAAATTTGGGGATTTTCAGAAAACTTAGAACCCTAATTTTCAGATATAGCTATTCTCTATGAATCGAAGTGTAATACTACTACTGAACACCCCCTAAGTTAATTCTAGAAGATCGATCTTGAATCGTGGCAACATTTAGCTCGAATTTTCAATTCTGCACAAATAAACAGTAACAACCCTAAATCCGTTTCAACCGCTTTTAACTAACAAGATCTGGTTCAGACTCCAGCTTTGCACACTCCGGTTCACCTCGAATTCAGCCGGTTCTCTGAAACTTCTTTTCACTTCCCTCATCACTAAATTATTTCTGAGTTATTTCAATCCACATATATGATGATGGGATCATTTAAATTCATGATTCTTAGTTGATGGGCTTTTGCCTTAATAAGTTTTCTCGACATACAGTAGCGTAGTTGGATAGAGCATTGGATTCTACTACTTAGATAGAAGCTCATTAATAATTATCTTGTGCATATAGCTCATTAGATAGAGTGCTGATTTTTTCAAGTAGAATCATTTGATACATTGTCCTTATTTGATGGTATTTGGAAGAAAATGATGCATTCTTTTTTATTTTTGGATTTCTTTTTAGTCAAAAAAAAATAAAAAATAAAAACTTTTGTTCAAATATAGTTCCAAACTTGTATTTAACATTACTATTTTTTTCAAAAACTATTATGAAGCATTTAGTATATATATATATATATGTATTATTTTTAGCACTATTATATAAAAAATGTGAGGCAATACTTTTTCTAAAAATTCGCTAGTATTTATACTAATCACCATTGTTATATGGACAATAGGCATTCAACCCATCCAAAGGTAGATATATGATATTCTAGATTTATCTAAGTATAATATCAGCATGAGATATTTTTCAAGAAATTTCATGTAATTTTCCACATAAAAGAAATCCTTAAATTCTAGATGTTTCTTTGTGGATTTATTTCTTAAAATACTTCACTCTATATAATTTTTAAACAATTTTTTTTTTTTTTTGAGATGGTCTCATAAATCTCATTTCATGAAGTAGATGACTCTAAATGATCAACTCTCAAATCAACAAACAGGTCAACTTATAACGTATAATATTTTTATATATATGTAACACATAATACTTATATATATATATATATATATATATATATATATATATATTATGTAATACATTTATTTATAATAAATAATGCAGTCTAATTTATAATTATTTTGAGTCTGTTACCTGGCTAGGTCCCCTAGACTGGAAGACCCTAAAATTTCCTACCGGCCTGAACTGTCTCATCATACTTCTCTGATGAATCCAGGATTAGATTTTCTTTTTCAAACACATCAAGTATGTAATCCTGATGAAAAATGATATAGTGCAAAGTAAAACCTTCTTTCATAAATGAAATAATGTAAAATGTTTTGTCATCATAAAAAATGGGGAAATTGTTAGGATTTCAATGTTTAGATTTTAATGAGACAAATCATATATGTAATAGGAAGTTTGAGTACCCATTTTTCACAATGTTTAAGTGAAAACATAGATTAAAATTGAGTCTAGCTATAGGTGTTGAAAGATGGAGGAATTCAAAAGAATAATATTGCATCAAAAATTTAAGAATGAAGTTGCTGTGAGAAAGCAGATACAACAATACTGCAAGAAAGCAGATACAGCAATGCAGCAAGTAAGTAAGAATGGCATGCAACAACGCTGCAAGAAAAGGCTACAGGAGTACTGCAAGAAAAGATACAGCAGTACTGTATGAAGTTACTGCAAGAAGGTCAAGTTACAGCAGCACTGTAAAGAACAAACAGCTGCAAGCAGACCTAGGATACAGGTTGAAGCTTATTAGATAATCGGCCAACAGCGCTTATGAAAATCAGAATAACTATCCTGCAATCCGAGGAAGGATAAATGCAGTATAAGAAACGAAGAACCAAACAAGAATAAATAGAGCCGTTCCTGAGAAGATCAAAGTTACAGACACGGAACCAATTCCAAGATGACACGTGGACTGACGCGCTGCAGAAAGCTGCGAGCCGCAACCACCGCATTAAATGCTCTGAAAGGGAAAGTCAAGTCGCATTAAATGCGAGCCATACCTTTGATCAAGTATGCTTAAATTCAAATGAGAGATATCTCCTTCAACGGATATCTTTCTATAAGTATAAATAGAGGATGAGCAACCCTGAAGCTGACTACTGAAACATTTACGCGGAAAAGACCAAGCATTCAAAGCTATATTCTCTCAAGCATACTCTACAGTGTCAGTCACTCGACCTCTGTGAAGTGAACCAAGTTCAAGTTGAAAGATCTTTTGAAGGATTCAGAAGCTCACTTCACTGCACCAGTTGAAGAACAAACTTATATACTTTTAACATTGTTGTTGTGTGCTTGGGTTGTTTTAGATGTCGAACAGTTGATAGGATTTATCCTTGCTGTTTGTATAGTATCTAGTTGATAGACAATTCTCTATGTGGGAGTGTGAAATCCTGTGTAGGTTGCTTTTAGAACTTGCAGTTGTTGTGTGTACGCCGGGTTCTAGTAGGTTCATTCATCCCCCTAACCTCGAACGCCATTTGGGACCAACAATAATAATAATTAATTTTTCCTCCCAAATTCACATATTATGAATGGAAAGAAAGTAGTTACAAAAATAAATAAAAAATAAAAAATTAAAAGATTTATACTCTCAAGTATTGTGAAGTCCTCCAAATTAAGCTATAACTTATGTGAGGGATGTGTAGGGTTTTTTGTGTTTTGCTCTTCCTTCTATATTTCATATAATTCATAATTTTTAATTAAATAGTTTTTTTAATTTTTTTTATCTAAATGATATATCAAATTTATCATTATTTATATAGAATTTGATTGTTATTTTCATTTTTTTTATAATTTTGATAGAAAATATGGTTGGAGTGAACGAGTGGTTTTTTTAAGCAAATTATATAACAAATCATGGTTTCAAATTAAATAATTTATTCATTGAAAATTTATTTTTACTATATCATGGATCAATTTTACCATTTCTATTAGTTTTTTTTTTAAATAAGATAAAATTATATAAAAAAGAGGAAAAAACCAGTACATGGAAAGAAAAGCGAAAAGAAGAGTTGGCCTCGTTAAAACCCTAACATAGTAAAATCCAGAGGGAAAAAACTATGTTAGAGAAAAAGAGTACCAACTCGCAAACAAAGAGCAAGAAAGCAAAGAAAGGACAACGCTAAAAAGCAAAGCCAACCAACATGAAGCAGCAGCCAAAACCAACCAAAAGAAATAGCAGCCCAGGCCATCCAACATGCTGCAGCTATCAAACAGCGACATCCAACATGCAGCAGCGAACAAATGAAGCAGTAGAGAGGAAAGCGCGCCAGCAGTAAAAAGCAAGATCCAGCCAACATGAAGCAGCAGCCAACTCATCCAACTTGCAGCAGTAGCCCAGCAGCGAAGTCAGTGGAAGCGGTAATGAGGTATGTTGGAAAGGTCACGCGCCAGCAGCTGATCGAGAAGAGTGGGGGCCGTGTCCCACCAACAAAAATTCACGTCCAACTGGGTTAGCTGGTCCGCAACCTGGTTTCCCTCGCGATAGATATGAGTGACATGAAACTGGAAACTCTCCAAGCTCCGCAACGCATCCGCCCATCTGTTGCGAATGTACCAAGGGACCGAGCAAGATCTATTGACAAGAAGAGTGACCACGAAGGACGAATCTAATTCCAGCCATAGGTGTGTCCAGCTCTTCGCCTTCGCAACCTCAATAGCGTAGATGGCCGCAACCAATTCCGCATCAAAGGTAAAACCAATACCACCTTTGAAAGAAACGCCCCGCAAGCATTACCCCACGTGTTTCGAAACACACCTCCAATCTGCATATTTACCGGTATCCCAGCCGAACTTCCATCCGTGTTAACTTTGACCCAGCCAATCGGCGGCCGACCCCAGACTACAGGAGAAATTTTCGGTGCCTTACCCGGGCGACCCGGCACTCCCATGCGCGCAAGCGCTAATAAATCATCTTGCGAGTTAAACATAGTACCTGTCGAAATAACACCTACTTCTTTGATGAAAGTTAACAACATGCTTTGCAAGCCTTCAAGCGACGGGGTGACATCTTCGAAAATAAATCGATTTCTTGCAGACCAAATACCCCAAATAACCGAAACCACAGCAGCACGCCAAAGACCACTCAGCTGACTACTAAGCTTCAGGTTCATGCAACGCACCACAGAGGTCATAATACCATCCTCCCAGCAAATTTGCACCCCAAAGATCCACTCGATCCACCTCCAAAGCGCCAAAGAAAGTGGACAGAGAGTAAAGAGGTGGTCTAAGGATTCAGCTGCAGCCCTGCACAAACCGCAAACCGAAGGCCCCATCATGCCTCTCCTAGACAATAAATCACCAGTCGAGAGACGCTCATGAATTAACATCCAAGCCACAACCGATCGCCTAACCAGGACTGCAGGGCTCCAAATCCACTTTCCCCATTTCACCGTCGGATAACTTTGCCTGAAGAACTAATATGCTCTAGCTGCCGTCACAGCCCCTTTAGCATTAACTGGCCAAATGCGAATATCCAGCTGAGAGACCGTAACCGAGAAGCGCAAAATATCAACCACAACCATATCAAAACCAGTGACAAAATCCGTCGTAAAATGCCAAGTTCTATTCACAAGATAATCAGAAATAGTATGCTGGAAGTAATTGCGAAGATCTTGTGGGATATCCAGCCGATCCGCAAGAGCAAATAAGAGAGGAGAAAGGGGGTCCCTCTGTCTAACCCCCCGTGAGCAACTGAAGTAGCCAAACGGCGATCCATTGAAGTGAATAGAAATTCTAGCCGAGCAGAGGATGGTCTTAACCCAAGAGACGAAAAGACGAGAGAAACCAAAAGCCTCAAGAACTGCAAGAAGAAAATCCCATCTCAAGGTGTCGAAAGCCTTGCGAAAATCAATTTTGAGCATCATATTATGACCATATTGGCGTCGTTGCAAATAGTTGAACCCCTCCGAAGCCATCACAATGCAGTCGTGAATATGCTTCCCCGGAATAAACCCATACTGAGTATCGGAGACCATATGTCGAATAATAGACCCCAACCGAGAAGCTAGGACTTTAGAGATAATTTTAAAGATGAAATTACTCATAACAATCGGCCGAAAATCCTCAATCAAAGAAGCATTCTTTTTCTTAGGAACAAGCGCCATAAAACTAGCGTTCAAACTGGGAACCAAAGCACCTGAGAGAAAGAAATGTGTAACAGCAGAACACACATCATTATGGACAATCGACCAGCACTTCTGGAAAAAAATACCCGAAAACTCATCCGGACCGGGCGCGCTGTCAGCTCTCAAACTGAAAACAGCCAATTGGATCTCACTCGGGGAAGGGACAGAAGTCAGCAATCTATTATCAGAGTCTGAGACGCGTCGATCAAAAAGATGGCGCAGGCAGTCAAAGTCCACAGTATCAGAGGAATTATCCGTGAGCAGCTCAGAAAAGTAGGTAATGAACGCCGCTTTGATATCAGCCGGATTGTCGACTAAAACTCCATTAACCTGCACCATATCAATAGGAGACCTCTGTATTTTTGCCTTGAGGGACATGTGAAAGAATTTCGTATTTCGATCCCCTTCGGACAACCATGCCGCCCTGCATTTCTGACGGAGCATAGATGACTTCTTATCAAGCATATTATTAACCTCAATCTGAGCATCGACTTCATCAAGCAGTAAATCCTCAGTGTAGCCTGTTTGCGAGATCTCATTTTGAACCTCCTCTAAACAAACAGTAGCCTTAGCAAGGTTATCATTGACATTACCAAAAATCTCCCAATTCCATCCCTTAAGAGCATGCTTAAGAGACTTTAACTTGTACAGAAAAAGAGTCATAGGGTGCGAGCAAGATCGCCGTCTATTCCAATCATCACTAACCGTTTGCATAAACCCTTCATGCAAAAGCCACATACGTTGAAACCTAAAAGGCAATGGACCTCGAGGAATATGATCATCACAGCAGACCATAATAGAGCAATGATCCGAAACAATACGGGGACCAACTTTACCCGTCGTAGATTGCCAGCTGGAGAGGAAACTCATATTAGCCAACGCCCTGTCCAGTTTCGAGGCGATAAAACCATGAGTTTTATGATGCCGACACCAAGTATAACGACTACCACCCAATTTAACCTCCAAAAGATTGCAGTCATCCATCATAGTACAAAAATCAGCACAAGAACGCGGATCCGGAGAGAAGGGGGATCTACGTTCATGTGCCCCCAAAACAGCATTAAAGTCCCCTAAGACGAGAAGAGGGAAGTCCGAAAAATCTCCAATATCCGCCCAAAGTTGCCGTCTACCAGTACATAAATTTTTGGCATGCACAAAACCCACATGCAACTGCGTGAGACCCTTCAGGACACAAATAATAATGATCTGATCAGAGTTGAAAACCACAGAAAAACCAGAGATGCCAATACTTGCCAAAACCCACATATCCTCCATCCCATTGCGGTCATTAGAAGCAACAAACGATAGACCCAAGGACTTCCAGAAAGAATCCGAAATTGTGCGGAAAGGCACCTTCGGTTCAGCAATACAAACAAAGGATGGGCGACGAAGCCTGCACAGCTCAGCAAAAGCTTGCTTGGAGCGACTATTGGCCACTCCTCTGATATTCCAATACAGGAATATCATCGAGCAGATGATGGCTTGGGAGCGGGGGTTCTAAGGGCCCCCTTTTTCGGCTGATTGTCTTCAGCATCGGCTATATCAGACCACCGCTTAGAGGATGCAATAGACATTTTCCGGAGCGCATCTGATTCAGCGCCAACCCTTACCAAAAAGTCTTTCTTAACGTCTTTCGACTTCGGCTTAGCCGGAGGCATTATCGGGCAAACCCCGTCATCATCATTCTGAACTTTTGCACCAACGTGGGGTAAATTTCCGCACATCTCCTGAGGGGAAGGACTACTCCCTTCACCCATAGAACTGAAGGAAGCCCCTGAAGCGCTATCCGAAGCAGTGCTGACCATCGTTTCACCCCCCCGGTTCATTTGACCCCAAGATTTACAAAGGCCCAAATCTGTTAGAGTTACCAGGACAATCCGTAGATTTAGGCTCTGCTTGAGGAAGATTCTGATGATCTGCTTAAGGAAAGTACTGAAGATCATCGATTTTATCTTCAGTCCTCGAGTCCCTCATGTCACATCTATAATCTGCATTAGGAAGATTTTGAGGATCATTGAATTTATCTCCGTTCCCCGAGTCCCTTTTGCCACGTCGCTGAACAACCCTCCATTCACTACGTGATCGGTCTCTTGGACGAGACCGCATCCTACGACGGGAACAGGAACTTCTCTCAGGGCCAAGATCATGGGCCCCCTGCTGATAATTCAGGGACTTTTTAGCGTTGCAAGAGTCAACCATGTGTCCCATCACCTTGCAATGGGAACAGAACTGGGGAAGCCGCTCATAACTAACTGAAACAAAACTGCAAAAGTCCTTACGCTCCACCATAACCGCCTCTTGCAGGGGCTGAGTAAGATCAACCTCCACCAGCACCCGCACGTAATGACCCACTGATCCACTTAAAGATTTGTCGTCAATTCTGATCGGAGTACCAATAGCGCGTGCAATACTTAAAATAATCGAGGGGTGCCAATACTCGTAGCACAACTCATAAATCCGTACCCAAACTTGAGTAACCGAGGATGTGATTTTATACGGATTAAAATCCGAAACCCAACTAGACAAACGTAGAAGGCCCAGCTTAATATTCTATGTTGTTTTTGCCCCAATCCTCTTTCTCTGTTCCTCCGAGTCAGAAGAGATGATAAAGTATCCTTTTCCCAAAGGTACAACCTTGAGACTGGCTTCCAAGCCCCATAACTTTGCCAAAGTCTCCCGAAGAGTATCTGCAGTGTAAGGCTTGTTTCCTTTAGACAAGATGACACGCCCAATAAAGGAATCCGAGCATTCATGAACTCGCTTCTGGTAGAGGCTTTCATCGATGGAAATGGAGTAGAAATCGTCTTTCTTGACAGGGGAAATATCAGTCCTGTTGTGGTCAACATCCAAAGACTTGAAATTGGCCCCCAAGGTGACATCTCTATAGGAACGAGATGGAGAGGCAGGCCTCCCCTCCAGTGTCCCAGGAGGAGGCTGCATGATGCAATTTAGACGACCTTTCGACGCAAGATGTCGAATATATCCCTCCGACAATCCCCCCAAACTGGAAGCAGATTTGAGGGCATCCTCTCGCAGAATAAAGGGACCCCTATTCTTATCGTGATTTGGGAGAGGAACTTCTTGCGGAGGCGATGAAACCCTAAGGAAAGGGGGAATTCCATCCTGATGTGAATCAGGGGATTTCCGATCTCGATCAGAAACTCGCACCATGCCTTCATCGACAACTCGCTTACTTTCATCAGCCACAATAGATTTGCCCTTAGCGTCACGTGATGCCCTTTGCTCAAAATACCTCGAAATCCAAGGAAAGTCATGGCAAACGTTGGAGAAGATAATCTCCTGAAAATCGAAGTCTTCCATGGCGTGAAATCACCACAAAAGGACTACAGAGAACGAAGCACAGGACGCCGCCAAGGAGGAGAAAGAAGAGAGCATCCTTTCAACGTAAGTTTTACCATTTCTATTAGTAATTTTCATATTGTAATTTTTTTTTGGTATTTTAATTTTGATGAGACTATGGAGACAAGTATGGGGATGTAAGTTTTTTTTTTTTTACAAAATCATAATTTCAAATTAAATAATTTCTTCATCAAAATTTTTTTTCCTGTTTAAGCATGAGAAATAAAATTATCATTTTTATGAATTATAATTTTTTGTTTATATTGCATTGTAGAAAACAAATTATAAATTTCATATTTAAAATTTGATGCATAATTATACTTACAAATACGAAAAAACTAGCTAAATTAAATTATAGATTAGAAAATTAAAACAAATATTCTTAAAATAAAAGGTTTAAATTTTTTGAAAATTAATTACAACGAAAAATATTTTGATATAATAGTTTGGTATATTTATCAATACAAGTGGGTTGAATATCGAGTTACCTACATCATTTAAATAGATATCAAGATATTTTAGGTTTTTGATGGGCAAATATATATTATGTTCAACTTGAAATAATTAAGTTGTTTGAATTGGTTGGACCAAAACTTTTAAAAAAATATATAATTGTGAACACTAACAATTAATTTTTTTAAATAAAATCACCTATTAAGTACTTCCTCGCTCCGTCCCTTAACACTTTGCACACTTTCCTTTTTAGTTTGTCCTCAAACACTTTGCACACCCCAAAATGGTAAAATTTATCATAATTCTTACCCTCATAATACACACTTATTTACACACAATGTCATTTAATATTCAAAAATTTTCTTAAAAATTGTGTCCAATTTGACCATTATACCCTCAATTATAAAGTAAATATTCACTTTTTAAAAAAAATTGTACCCAATTTGATGTGCAAAGTAATATGGGACAGAGGGAGTATAAATTAAAAAAATATATATTATATTAATCATTGAGCTTACATCTATATTGACGGCAACATGCATAACATTTTTTTAAGAGTTAAATTATTTTTTAAATAACAATTACCGTGTTTCTTGGTACTAAATTTACTTTATTTTGGTCTTTAATGGGTGTGATTGGTAGTTATTTAACAAACATTTATTTCAAATATACATTATCTAATCTGTTGTTTTGTTTAGTATATATATATATATATATATATATATATATATATATATATATATATATTGATTTTGCATTCCAAAATTATAATATTATTTCAAATGATAAAATTAAAAGATAAAATATCTAAATTATTATGTGTATATATATATTTAGCCTAAGATAAATTATGGCATTATATTATTAAATTTTTAAAATTAACAAATCTTATATGATAAATCATGCATTACACTGGCACACTACTCGTTTAAAAATAAATTTCCCTTTACTCTGAATTTGATTAAAAAAATAATACACATTATTTTTATTTTTATTTTCAAACATTTTTTATTTTAAATTTTTTAAAATAAATATTATCATATATTTTAATTAAATCATAAAATTTTATTTATTGATTATAAATTATAAAGTTTAAAATTGTTATCTTATTATTATGTTTTTATTGTTACCTTTTAGATTTTTTTGAGATTTGAAAATAACTTTTCATATTGTGCAAGTGTTGGTCTATGTGTTTCTTCGTGTTATTTTTAAAATTAATTTCAAATTTATAACTACTTTCCAAATTTATTTTCTTAAATTCATTTCAAATATTTTAATTTTTGATTTGAAAATTTTAAACATTATTGTAAGATTTATTATTATTAATTTTATTGCTAAACATTTGTTAACCAATATAAATATAGATAGATTAAAATTTGAATTTTGTTTAAAGACATTAAAAGGATGAATTAAGTGAGCCAATATTTCAGACTGATTTTATAAAATTTAAATTACTAAAACCTCAATTAAAAGATCCATCATTTTTTTTTAAAATCTAATAAAGCCAAAAATTGTGAATTTTACCCAATCAGCTCTCAATTTAAAAGAAATTATATATATATATATATATATATATATATATATATATATATATATATATATAACTAAAAGAACTAAAAAGCCTTAATGCATTACATATTACTAGCAGCTGCCGTCCCCATTTGCCTGTCGTCATCACCATAGCAATGATCGTCTCCAACAGTCACCGTTTGGATACCACCATGCCACCGCCGCCCATCTTCTTCTAATGGGTCTCTCACCCTTTTTCATTGTCTTTACATTTCTTTGTTTCTTCATTCCTTCATTCTTTTGTCTCACACATTATTGCTACCAATCATTATATATTCTACTCTTATACTTCAATATTTTTTCATTTCTCTCTCACAAAATAATTATATTCAGTTTGAGTTTAATGTAGAAAGACAATTTGGTGGGATCTCTCTAAAGATTAAGATATGAGATAACATGATTTAGAAGTATTTCTACCTTTGAATGTTTAACAAAATCTTGTCTCCTTTTATTTCTTAGTTTTATATAGATTTGATAAATCATTATATCTACTGTTTGTATATCATATTTCTTTCCTTCATCTTTCATATATCATCCGTCAGTAATAATTAATTAAATTAAAAAACATTATTTTTTTCGCAAAATTACAAATGAAATAAAATCTATCGATAATATTTTCGCATATTTACAGACAAAATATGACTAATCTATCGCTAAACCCTAAATTTAAGGTGTAATTGATTTTTAAAAAGAAACCTTTATTTTTTGATGATTTTTCCAATTATCTAAAATTAATGACCATTATATTGCATTGATAATTATAACATACCATTTGAAAAATATTCTTTATATTATAATAATTATGTTTGTGACGTATTGTTAGACCATCAAGCGTTTTACCGCTACACCAAAAGGATATCCAGTGGGCATAGGGCGCAACTTTAATATCTTATACTTATGTAGCTTTGTGCTTACGGATTCGAACATGGCAGAGCCGTGCCTTACACCAATTTAAGCTCCAATCCAAGGTAAGATGCTGGGAAAATTCCCAACACGTATGTATGTATATATAATCAATAAGTCGACGTTCGTTTAGCTAGTCTTATCTTAATCTAATTATTATATCTCTTATATATTAATAAGTTAGATTGAATAAGTGCATTGTGTTGGATTGAACTGAACTCATTTATAAAATTGAATTCTTCTTGTAAGACTGTAAATGAAACTTAAAATGTATTATTGGAACAAAGTTCTAAAATAAAATATCACGAAAAATGTAGTAAATCAAAAAAAAACATGTACCAATAAATTTTTCATCGGTAATAAATCTATCGATGGAATTTCCTTTAGTAATATTTTTAAATTTTTTATAAAAAATAATTCATAAAATTATTGACGGAAAATTTCGTCAATAATTTTGTTAATAATTATCCAAAAAAATTGAAAAACTTACTGATAGATTAAGAGTCTTCCCCCCCCCCCCAAAATTTGGGGAATAAATTAATAGTATTTTTCCTCAAAAAAGAATTTGAAAAATTACTAATGGAATTTTCGTTCGTAAAGAGTATTTTTCCCTTCAAAAAGTTTAGTGAATTCACCGACTGAATTTCCATCAGTAAATTCAACTAAAATAAAAGTAGCATTGTAATGCCCAGGATAAAAACAAAGCATAATTGATTAATTAAATAAGTAAACCTTAATTAAAATATCTTATGTGTTTTAATTCTTGAATGTTAATTTAATTACATGCGTTTCAGATATGTGTTTAACGACCAGTTTTAGATGGATAAAAATTATGCACATGGAAAATAGAATATTTTTATACCATTAGATGCATAATGGAAAAACGAGAAGATAGAAATGAACTAGAGGTCAATCGGACACCTGTAGCTCAAACGGCGAAGAAAAGGGCAAAATACGGAGTTTCGAAACAGTTTCCTAGTCTAGATGAACAGTAAACGTACCATGAATAGTAACTTTTCCAAATTCTATAAATAGGCGCTCATTCGTTTCATTTTTCACCGTTTCTTCAAACGAGCCGAACGGGCCGAAAAGTGCCGAACACACGTAAGTCTCTCTCTCCTCTCTCTTTTTCTTTCCCGTCTTCATTCTGTCTTCGGCGCGTCGCTGCCGGCGCCGCCGCGTCGCCGCCGGAGTTCGCCAAAAAATTTTGAAGTTGTCGGTTTCGACTGATTTTCGTATACAGCATAGCCCTCGACGATACGAGTCTAGGGCAACTTTCGGAATTCAATTTCGATTCTCCGTTCGCCGGAAAATGGTGAAAAACCGCCGCAGCCGGTGGCTTCTTAAGCAAGTTCGTCGCCAGGAGCGCTGCCCTGTTTTTCTCCCGTCGCCGGGAGACGCTGCCCTGTTTTTCTCCCGTCGCCGGGAGACGCCGGGGAGTTTTTCTCCCGTTGTCGGAAACGCGCGTGACATTGTATTTTCGATCTGAATCTCGTTTTCTTTTCATCGTTCTTTAACATCGAGACGTTGCCAACAAAATATCGTTGACCGGGGGTTGTGGGTCCCGATCGAAGTTAACCCTTTGACCAAATTACCGAAATACCCCTCAATCTTAAAACGCTCCGTTCGAGCTCGTTACAACTCCGATTGAGTTCATTCTTTTTTTGTTATGATCCAAATTTCATTCTCTTTCAACTCAGCTATATAAACTGATATTTCCCTCTTATTTCTTCAGCCTCAATCGTTAGACCCTCTGTTCCGATCCGTCTCATTTCGATCGATAGTATCCGATCCGATATCGTTTAAATCCTTAATTATATTTCATAAATATCTAAAAACACCGTAAATTATGTAGGCTATCTGTTGGATTGAAGCCTTAGGATACGTGATCTTCAATACTTGCAACTCACGTGGTAACCACGGAACAAGGTGGGGGTAATTTCTAACTCTTTATCTGTTTACAGTTTTCCTTATTCCAAGCATGATTGAGGAATACTAAATGCTGTGATTATATATTTGCTGTGACATACTTATTACTGTGAGGGGTGGGCCCGCTGAGGCGCCCCTTCATGCATTCGTCCCTAACCCCCATTCTTCTATGAAAGGTTTAGTGGTCCTTGAAATGCACCAGCGGTATTTGAGACCGTTTTATGGGATAAGACGGGCGATGCCCGCACCTATTCGTCCCTTACCATTTCTAATGTCTGCTGTGCATATTTCGTGCTGTGATTAGTGATGATTATACGTAATTCTGATCCAAATATATGTGTTAAGATTTTAGACGCGGATTTTATCCCCCACGAGTGTATTCAACGCACTCACCCCATATTCTGTAATTCACGTTACAGGAGGTGATGAGTATGATGAACCCTAAAAGGAGAGAGGAGGTGCTATATTTTTCTGGATTTGTAAATTATTGTAATATGATATTTATCAAACTTTCTCTTTATAAAACAATGTTGTAAGAAATCCATATTTGGTGGTTAAATGATGTGTATTCGGGATGTGAGATCCTGATGATGAGGTGTGTTTGGGATGGGAGATCCTGATGTTTTTCCGCTGTGAATATTATGTTAATTCGGTTGAAGCCGATGGTTATTATGTAATATCTTTTGTTCATCTCCTACTTCTTTTCTTCTTCCTGCACGCCCGTGTGAAAAACTCCGATAAATTCTCTATAAGAAAATGGGGCGTGACAGTAATGGTATCAGAGCCTTTGACATGACACTATTATCGACACACTGCTTTTAGCCGCCGCCACAGGGCCGCTGATTGCAACAGCGTGAGCTCGTGTGCGTAAATGGTCGTTTGCAAGAGTTAGTGCAGTGAAAAAGGGTTGAGAATACCATGGGCCCTTGTTTACGATAGGGTGAGCTAATGGGTGTGTCCGACAACTCCGTCAATTGCCTTCAAAGCTCTTCCAACCCGATGGTGCCATCCGGTAAGATGCCAGACGGGTGGTTTGGCACCGGGCTCCAACTCGATCTTATAATCTACTTCTCACCTAGGTGGAACCTCCTTCGGTAACTCAGGCGGCATGATTCCTCAAGAACATCTCGAATGATTGGTGGCACATCGTCCCCCTACGTCGGCCCACCATCCTCCTTCAGCATGGCCAAGAATGTCGGCTCATCTTTTTCACACCCTTCGTTACTTGCATGGCCGACAATTGTTTGGCCTTCCTTGACCGCCCGTCGATTGAGTCGGAGGCGGTAATCATACACAGTGCCCCTTTCTCCAAAATACAGATGGTGTTAAATGGGGGCATAGGAATAGCGATTACCTTACAGAGAAAGTCCATACCCAACATGACCTTAAAGTCATCCATCGATGCCACCGACAAGTCCACTTGGCCGATCCAAGTGCCTAGACGCAGTCCCACACCACGTGCCACGTCGTTCAGCCGTTGTCCCTTAGCATTAACGATCTTGAGCCACCCCTGACCCTTCTCCCATGATAAGCCAAGGCGATTGGCCTCCTCTTTAGTGATAATGTTGTGGGTAGCGCCCTTGTCCACCAACGCCTTGGTCGGCCACCCATTTATGTACGCTTCGACGTACATCAGCCCCTTGCTAGATGTCGTCGGTACTGGTTTGGCCTTAAGGGCATTGAGGAGTTGGAGCGACCCCATGTTTCCCGTCTTCTCATCGTCAGCATATTCTGTCTCATGTCTTTCAACAAAGGCCGACAAAGAACCATGTTTGGGATAATTACTCATAACGTGTGGCCTCTTGCATATAGCAACTACCCTTCGACACGAACGTCTTCTTCTTCTCCTCATACTTCTTTCGTACCTGGTTCTTGCCGCCTCCTTGGGTGGTGGCACCTTGTGGGTGTCCCGATCCTTCGCGTCCCGTCTCTCTCCCCCATCTTTACCTGAGTTCCACTTCTCCTTCTTCTTATCGGACGTCGAGTGGGTTGGAACTCCATAAGGGACTCAATAGCGGCTATGACTTCGTCCACTGAATGGTTATCGCGGCGTTGCAACTTTTGCTTCGCCCATGCCTGGAGACCGTTCATGAAGAAGAACAATAGGTCCTCCTCCGACAAGTTGGGAATCTGAAGCATAAGGGTGGTGAACTACTTGACGTAGTCTCGAATCGTACCCCGTTGCTTCAGCTCCCGCAATCTCTTTCGTGCTTCATAGAAGATGTTCTCCGGGTAGAAGTGCCGCTTGAACTCCTCCCAAGTATCAATCCGACACGATCCCTTCTCGATGTCGGCATACTTCCGTTGCCACCATAATGTAGCTGTATCCGTGAGGTAGAGTGTGGCGGTCTTTACCTTCGACCCCTCTTCGGTAAGGTTGATGGCCTCAAAGTATTGCTACATCCTCCATAAGTAATTCTCTACCTTCTTGGCGTCCCTTACGCCGTTAAACCCCGTCGGCTTGGGACAATCCACCCTTGAACTGTCGGTGGTAATGGTTGCTCCTCCACTAGCGGCAGCCTTCTTGCATAATGCCAAGTCCTCCTTCATTTCATCGATGCTCGCTTAAAGGGCTTGAACGACATCCTTCATCCTCGCCTCTAGCAGGGCAAAACGTTCCTCCATCACCGTGCTACCATCGAAACAAGATTGGGTACTTTCCTTCACCGACTCGACGTTATGCTCAACCATCTCAATCTGTTCCCCCATCTTGCCAAGAATGTGGTCCGTAGGAAGAGCGTTGCTACTCCCACGTTTCTTCTTCCCTTCTCCGATGGCAATGTTCCTCCCGCGGTCCTCCGTTACATGTGAGCCATCAGCCGCCATCACGTACACGTCACAACACAAAGCCCAACCGGACTCTGATACCACCCGTCATGGACTTGTTCCCTTAACAATAAATCGTGCGACCTTTGCCCCTTAATCCGCCCCTTGCGACTAGCAAAGTTAGTCTAATGTAAAACGATATTGTGAGTAAAGTGTGGAAAATTGGCTAAGTGTGAGAGTTTAAGAGAGTATAAGAAGACTTTGGAAGAGAGCACTTAAGTAATGTTTGAAAATGTTTTTATTTGCTTGATGATTACAAATGAAGGATCACCCTTTTATATACTACTCCTCTCCTTAATGGATGGTGGAGATTGATTTAATCCAATGGTTAGAAGAGCTTCTCTAGATCTTTCCAAGAATATTCCTTATGAATATGCTTTATCATATTTTTAAAGGAAACCTGATAAAAACTTCCTATATTTTCTATACATTCTTCAACATTCTAGGGTTCTCTAACTACAATTGAGCTTGTTATTGGGCCAAATCAAATGATGATTTAATTCTTAATCTCTTAACCCAAATTTGCATGGCCAATTTTAATTGGTCATGGCATAATGCTAGCCCATATTTTCTTTGAAAGTATACAAATCAAAACAACAATATCTACAAACATAACACTCCATTAGAACCCAGTACTTACAAAAACTACAACTCATAATCCAAAAACTAAATATTAACTGGTGATAATATATTTGAGCTTTGGATAGTGGTACTCCAACTCACAATTTAAACCCGTGATACAATCTTATATAAATTTTGTTTAAATATGTAAACAGTAACTGATAACAGTGGATTAAGAAGATGATTTAAGCAATGCCCGCAAACTCAAACGGCACATGACTTTCAAACCCAACTGCCACTACAAAAGTTCATAAATATCAAGTTTGAATATACAAATTTAAGAGACTTTCCTATGGTATGATAGCAGTCAATCTCTTATGACTGGAAAAACACAACATAACTCTCCATAAAATTTTCAAAGTAATTAAGGATGTGTGTGGCCAACGGCTTTACCACAGAGCAAAGCATTGGAGGGTATATCGTATTCGTTGGCAAAAGTCGGGGTCGGATTGTAAACTCTGAGATAGAATTGTTGTCCGAGGTATTGTCTTCCCCACATGGCGGATCTCATGTTCCACATTCCCTGGTTGTCCAAAGATACCAATATAGTCGTCCAAGAATTTGGATATACCTGCGTCAATGATTTTACCAATGTTATGATCCTACTACAGATAAGTTCAGAGGTGACAATTTAAGCACATTGAAGTAACCTGTGTAGTGTGTCTAGTCAAAGCATCAACAAGATTGTAGGTTTTTCTGCTATCTTGTGTCCACTGTCCAGCCCCAAATCTGTTTGTTGAATGATCAGTAAAAGGGGTTAGAAACTAGTATAAATTTCACTAAGAAGAAAAATTGAATCTTTTGATGGATGATGGATGGCGTACCCAACAACCCAGAAGTCATAGCCATCAAGATGCCAAGATTGCATGGTGTTCTCGTTGTTTTGGAAGACAACTTCGATGAAATCATGGAGAGAAGTTCCCATGACCGAGGTGCCTAGGGTAGCACCATTACCAGATGGAGAACTCTGAATCGAGTTAAGACTGAAAACACCTGGAATGTTGAAGTGGTCGGCTAGCTTGAGAGGGGTATCAGGGTTGATGTAAGAGACTCCATTCACAGCATATCGTTGCTTCCCATTGATAATAGGCGCTGAATTAGCAAGCACGATTGTCCTCGTTGTTGTTATTTTCCCATAGTGGAATGAACCCTGTGGATTAGGCCTTGCTGCATTTGCTGTAAGATTCCACCTGCAGAAACATAATCATCAAGAAAAAATTAGCTTCATTGAATTGTTCATTACAAATGATATTACAGGAGATAAATAGATACCTGTAGGATCTAGCTTGATCAATGGACCATCCAAGGTCGTTAGTTGGAGGAGGGGGGACAGGGCCAGAAAGGGGAAGCATAGAGTTGGTATAGCGCAAAACAGCAGTTGCAGTGACAAGTGTTGGTGTGAACCTTGTGGATGCAACCACATAGTAGTCTTTCGGAGATTGATCCAAGGTGACGAGGAGAGTGACAGATTGACCCACATGAATATCAAGAGAATTGTATGTGTTCTGAAGGACATGAGACCCTTCAACCTCAACAAGCTTCAGTTTATGCCCCTGGATTCTGAAATTGAAGGAGGTCGATAAGCCCATGTTCGAAACCCTCAACCTGTAAGTTTTCCCTGGAATTAAAGCAAGATGTTGATCAAGGTCATGCTTCCATTTATGAAAACATTAAACTTGGACATATTGATTCATAAAAATAGACCTTGATCGCCAGTGAAGGAAAATCGACCCTGCCCATTTATAAGGATTCCATCAGGGGAGGGCAAGGGCTTTCCTGAATCGAGTATTTGTTGCAACCCCTGCAATAACATAGCCGTAAAATCAAAATTACAAGATAAAAGATGAGCACTTATGAATCGAAATGAATCCTGACCTTGTGACTGGTTTTGTACCAATCAGCGATAAGCAGGGTGAAATCTGCAGCAGGGTTGGCATATGGAACGGGAATGACGGATCTTGAGTGCACATTAATTGCTCCGAAGCCTCCAGCAGCTCTGTGCATGAGAGTGGATGGGAAGTATGTGTAGCTCCCTATTTGATCCTTTGTTTGGAACTTGTATGTGTAGTTTCCGTTTGGAGGGATGGGACAGTTGGTTCCCAAAACACCATCCTGCCACGAGTTTTTCCTCTGTTTGATCCCATTCCTAATTCATATCAAACAAACCCATTCTTCAAAACACAACTCATTATTCTAAATTCTCTTAGATAACAAAGCACCAACCAAAACAACAACTGATAATAAATACACAATCATACATACATTAAGAAAGGGACTCACCATGTTAAAAGGAAAGGCTCGTCCAATTTATTGACAACGTTGAGTATAATGTTGTCATTGGTCACTGTATCAAGCGTAGGTCCAGGAAACTGACCATTTATCAGGATCACCTGAAATGCCATCACTCACTCTCTCAGATTTAGACTCACAAGAGAGAGAGAGAGAGAGAGAGAGAGAGAGAGCCATTGCTAACCTGTTGAGGAGGACCAAGAGGAGAAGCAGTACCATAAGTAATAGTCCATGTGAAGTATTTGTAAGCATCCTCTGCTCTCACAAACACACCCCAAATTGACGAAATTGCAAGCAAATATAGCAAAACTGCTCGCCCCATTTCACCTAAAACCCTGAATCTGCAAGATCCCACTTCAAATATATCACACAACTCCTTCAACAGTTTAACTTCGCCACATACGTTATACATTAACGAGTGCTAAAAACGGGAACATGACAAGAAGAAACAAATCTTGTAATAGCGACAATACACCAGAACATTAGATCTGAGGTTGGATTTGAATCATATTATGAAAGAAACAAAAATACGGATAAAATGTAGAAATGTAGAAAAACCTACCAGGATTAAACAAGTGCGAAAGTGGAAAGAATAAAAGAATATGAGTGAGTTAATCTGTATCGTATTTAGGCTTTACCTGAGGCGTAGATATATCATGTATGTAAGTATACTGACAGTGCTTTATAAAAGAAAAAGGGACAAAAGGTTTAAGCCGATGTTGGGGCGCATTCATAACGCGTTTCCGCGTTATTATGTATAGATTTCCAAATTTTACCATTAATCTACATTGGTCTGAAAGGTCGTATATAAATAATAATTATCGTTTTTTTTTTTTGAGCCGAAAAAAGAAAAGGATGATAGCGGTGGGTGGGTGGCAGTTAAATACCCGAAATCTCGCCGCTGTTTAGCCTAATTATTTTTTCTTAGCTGTCAACTTTTGTTTCCTGTGTTGAGGGCCTGACACATGATGTTTTTATATATTTTCTTTTTACCCTTTTTAATAATTTTAAGTTTAATTTAATTTATTGATATATTATTAAGATTCTAATGAAAGAGATTCAGAGCTACGCTAAGGTTATTAGTTTTCTTAAACATAATTTAGATTGAGCGCCAAACAAATTGATTAAAGAGCACCAAATATATAATATAGAGTTATTTTTACCATTAAGAGATAAATTTTTATCTCTGTGTACAAAAAAGATAATTGTTAATCTCTTTCTATCATAATTTTTTTGACATCACATGTGAAAAATGTCACACATGGAATGTGTTGGTTTGATTAACGTCTAATCAAGTATAAAAAATGAGGTATAATAGCATTTTTGTAAGATTTGTGTTATTTTGGACATAAAATTATATTTGGTGGTAGAAAGGAAATTTTAAAATTGTATTATCTTGTGTAGTTTGATTAGGGAGGCCTTCAAGAAATTAACTCTATCAGTATAGGAACCTGCCTCAATTTAAAAATAAATATTATATATCTCTTTGCACAAAAATTAAGTTTAAGAATATTTTGTATCTATAAACAAACATTAAAATAATATTTTACCAAACATAAGTTTATGATGGTATTTACAGAGTTAAATCTAGAAAGAAACTATAATATTATTTTCACATATATACCGAAATTTGAATATGGGTTGGTGAGAAACATTGATTATTTAAATATTGCATGTACAATTTTCTGTTTTTGGTGGAGGGAACGAGTGTAATTAAAGTACGTGGGACTGATTTCAGTGTCATTCATTATAAAAAATAAACACCCATGTCCCCCAACACTAACTAGTCTCTTGCTTTTATCTTTTATTCTTTTCTTTTACCTTTATCTTTTTTTCTGTTTTCTTTTCCTATTTACTTCTTTTTTTAGACTACTCATAGGATAAAGAGAATAGAAATAGATTTAAAAGAAGAACAAACCACATTGAGAGAGGAGGGACTAGCAATTTAGAGAATCGAAAAAAAAAAAATGGTAGGGTGATGTGTTGTATTTGAAAATGATTTAATAAGTAAAATTGAAAAGGTCAAGGTATTAGCTTTTTTTTTTAAACGAAATTGTTAAGTGTTCAGTATTTTATGGCCTACACTTAACAAACATTGATCCCAAGATACAAATACTTACTAAGTTAAGGATCGAAGCATGTTGATACGAAAAAAAATTCGATGAACAAAATCGATATTCGAAACTTTCAGAGATATAAGAAGGGAGTACTACAATTATAAGGATATTGTTTACAAATGCAGGTTGCAATGAAGTGAATAAAATAATTTATTTAGGCTCTGTTTGGATTGAATTTGAGATTCTAAGTCATTCGAAACGAATGGATTTTGGATTCCTAAGCTCCACTTGGATAGAATGATTTGATATTTTGGATTTCAAATACACTTAAATTTGAGTGAATTTGAAATCCACCAATACACCAAAATTAGTTTAAAATGAAAGTAATGAATTTTAAATTTATGTCCATCCAAACACTAATAGATTTGGTAACATGAATTTCAAATTCCTCCATAAATCTACCTATCTAAATCAACCCTCAATTTAACTCCATTGCTTTAAAATTTCTTGTTTGAATAAAGTGTGGATTTATATTACAAGTCCACAGATTTCAAATATATTGTTTGGCAAAACGTAACGAGCATTCGAAATGTTCTGTCTCATCATTTATTTTGGTTATTATTTAATAAATAATGCAAACAACATAATTTTATTGAAATTTAATATAAAATATAATATACACAAACAAAAGCACATAGAAGTAATATTTAAAAATATTTTAAAAAAATATAACCATAAACCACGTTAAAAAATGAATAAAATTATAAGTAGTTTACTATATAAAGAAACTTTTTTTTAATCAAAAGTTTGAAACTGTTCTTTTTCAGTCAAGAGAATTGTTTTTTGAACCATTGTATCTTTAATGAAATTAACGTCGTACGAGTCCATACCACCATATTACACTATTGTATCATTATTAATCTAACATGCATCATCATAGTACACCCACATACCTTCATTAATGTAATATGTACCATCATATTACACATTTATACCATTATAAATGTAGTTCATATTATTATATTACAATTTCATACCATCAAATTACACTTCAAATGTTAGAATGATATACTTGGACAAAAATCATTTCTCTTATTAAGAAAGAACAAAACTTAATAACTTGACAAATAATAATATTTATAAGTAAACTAAGATGGTCAAGAATGAGGATTCTCACATTAAAAAAACAAAAAAAGCAACAGATCTAAAGAAAACAAAATTAAAAAAATGGAGGATAGATCAGAAAATTTTAGAAATAGAAAAAGGAATATTCCATATTGTCAAGAAATTGATATATACATTGAATCAAATTGAAGAATACCCGTTAGACAACGAAGTTGTGAGAAGAAACTAAAAACAAGGTGAATCAGAGGTTGACTTTGCGCTCGTATTCCTTTTTCTTGTTTTTCCAATGTTCATCTGTTTGATTTATGAGAGAAGAGAGCGACCGAGATCCATTGAGAGAGAGAATGGAAGAGGACAAGAGAGAAAATCTAAGGGTGTATTGGATTAGGATTTTAAAGAACTTTTTAAGCTGAAAAAAGTCATGCGGATTTAAAAGATTTTGCAGGATTTTTATGACTTTTAAGATTTTGCAAGATTCTGTAAAGACTTTTTAATCAGGATTTTAATGGATTCTGTAGGACTTTGTGGACTTTACAGAACTTCATAGATTTATGAAGTACGATAAGACTTCAAGATATTTTTTCATACATTCGAATTTAAAAAGAGTCCAAGACAAAAATAATAATAATAATAATTCTCCATAATATCATGTCCTCCTAAATAGGATTCATCCACATATCCATAGCTATACTAATCTTCCAAGCATTAGCGTGTCGCTCTTGCTCTTGGGTTTAAATAATAGGCTCAAAGTTATGGTCTTCATTAACCGGTAATGTTGAATATGAAGGTTCGTCCACCGATTCAATTGGAAATTCATCAGAACGACATTCTTTGCGAAGAAAGTTATGTAGAGCTGCACATGCTAATACAAGTTCTGCTTGTATCTTAAATAAAAATGGAGGTGCTGACTTAAAAATTGTGAAACTTGATTTAAAAATACCAAATATTCTCTCGAATTGGTTCACCCAATACCAAATATACATATCACGAATTTTTTTTTATAGAATTGCAGTATAATAGCATCACCCAATACAAAGAAAGAAATACAGTATATACATATCACGAATTTTTTTTATAGAATTGCAAAGGTAAACAAAGAGATACAGTATATACATACACTATACATATCACAATTTTTTTTTCATAGAATTACAGTATAAAGACAAGGGTTTCATAGAATTATAGTATAAATCACAATTTTTTTTTCATAGAATTACAGTAGATTTCATAGAATTATAGTATAAAGATAAGGGTGAAGAGATATTACCGAAGGAAGCACTTCAACAGTCACTTCAAGAATCCTCTAAAATCTGATGGGTTTGGATGGGATTGTTGATATTTATAGATACCACTAAAAAGTCCGTCAAAATCCATCTAACACAACAATCCTGTAAAATCCTTATATTTTTGAATACCAATGGATTATTTTTAAATGACATAAAATCCAGATTGAATACCAGTGGATTGTTTTTAAATGACATAAAAGCCTGATTGAATACCAGCGGATTGTTTTTAAATGACATAAAATCCTGATTGAATACCAGCAGATTTTTTTACGAAAAAAAAGTCTTTTAAAATCCTGTGAAATCCTAAACCAATACACCCCCTTATGGTTGAGAGGGAGCGCGAGGAGAAAATGAGAGAAGATCGAGACACTAATGAGAGAGAGCATGGGGAAAAAGAGTGAGAATGTTGCACAAAACAATTGACAAGTAGGATTAATTTTTCCTCCATAATTTGGGTATTTCACAATTTGGGTGCCACATAAACATTCCCTCAGCCACGTCAGCCCAAAAAAAAATTCTGGCAAAAATGGGACTAAAACTGAAAATAATCAATAATTAAAAGACTAAAATTTAAAAAAAAAAGCATAATTACTAACAAAAATTGGATTAGGCCTAACTTATAATATTTTCTCTATCTTTAATTAGACATCTTTTTAGGTTGAAAAACCAACTAATTGACCCACATTGATTGACTCATATATTTTCGAACAATGGTAATAGGTATTTTTATCCAATTTGTACATCAAAAAATGAAAAATACCCACCTTATAAGAAAGAATGATTTTTACCCAAAATAGAGAAAGTATACTCAAAAGAACCCTCAAGCTAGAAATGAGGAAATGCTATTTCCAAGCTTATTTTGCTATCTCCAATCCATTATTTTTGTTATTTCCACTCCAATTTGTTTCAAATTAAATTTAATTCCTGGATTTATATTTATTGAGATCCGATACAAGAAATGGTATTAGAGCCTAGGTTTATTGAAGAAATAATTTAAATTATTTACAATTTTTATTTTCTATTTGCATAATGGAAGAGAAAATCTATATAATATGTATTCAAAAGATATTTCAAGATAACAATTTCAGGATTTCATAAAAATGTCATCCAACGATTAGTGAAACATAATTGTTCCAGACACATCTAAGATCTCACATGATCTTAGGAAAATCTAGAAGACTATCTAATTTTATGGGAGTCAAACGGAGAAGATGTTTCGATCTCTATCTGAGATCCAACAAGAAGTTTTAGATCTAAAAAAATAAATAATAGATTTAAAAGGAAGGATATCAAGAGGAACAGGTGGATCCATGAACGAACGATTCAAAGATGCGTTCGAAGATAGACCTATCATTCCCAAAGAAAAGGTTACGGAAATTCTGCAATCTAAAAGTTATAATGAACTCTTGATAGACATCATCTGAAAGGTCTGATGGAAGCAACAAGAGTTGATGTCTCGCAATTAACCGAATCACTTTTCAATTTAGGAATTGTGTATCTAGTTAATCTCAAGATGAATGCTCTTATTTCCAAATAAGAAGAAGGGAGTACTAGTACACTCATCCATAAACCATCAGGGAGGGGTAGAAACCAAGAAAAATATAACACTAGTTCTTTTGGTGCTAGTCGAAGAAGGCAACCAGGATGGAGTAAGGTACCAACAAATAGCCCTTGGGCGAGAACTTTTCTCGAGCCAACACATCCATATGGGTTAACACTTACAACGGATATCATCGATTTAGAAACATGGAAAGACTGATCAATGAATGGATGGCCTCAATGAAGGTGGCTTCATCAACGCTGGACATTGGCAAAAGTCAATTTGTCAAACTAATTGAAAATAGTTTGGCCGGTTCAGCAAAAAGATGATGGGATGCAACGGAATCCCATATCAAAGGAGAAATAATGACGGGAGATGATATTTTCGCCACTATTGAAAGAATTGGACGTTTGCTCAAAGTCTACTTCATCGGAGATGGGTACTTTGACCAGAGTAAATAAGAAAAGAGTCGAGAATTTACACAAGCATTGTATGCTCTCAAGCTAAGAAGTATATGTTCCGCGAACGAGTATATCTACTGGTTCCGAATATTACTTCCAAGCATAGATACCCCATTGAACTTTGCTGCAGAGATGTTCTTTGCAAAGATCTGTAGCTCATTGAGAGAAATGCTCATACAAACATATGAAGTACCTCCGGGACATGTTGATTCAGTGGCAAAAAGGATGTCTTTCTTCAAAGACAACATAAGAAAGTGGCATCAACAAGCATCACTTCAGAAAAATAAGAAACGACTAAGAGGTCAGATCAAAAGAACTTTTTTTTATTGTGAAAATAATGATTTTCCGACCATCATCAGAGAACCAATCAGAGAAAGACATGAAAAAAGAAAGAAACACTTTAGAAGTGTGTTTCATGCCAAGTCTGAAGGACCACAAAGAAGGTCTTCAAATTAAGGAAGATCATGGTGGTCCAAATTAAAGGCTAGATCTTAGAAATCTGGTCAGAAGTTTGATCCTTTCAGGTTTTCTACACAATGATCTAAATCTACAGGGAAGTCAACAAGAAGAACACCGATGAAGAAAACTTTCAAAAATGAGAACACACTCGTACAAATGAAAGTTTCAAGTATTGCAATTGTTGGACATGTGGTGTGAAAGGACATATTTCACTAGATTACCCACAGAAGCAAGATGAATTATGTTAGTTTGGGCCGACAGCTGATATCCTTGATGCGATTTTTTATAGTGATCTGGTACCAATTTACCAGTTCGAGGATATTTCTTCAAATGAAAGTATCTATGAAAAAGAATACGTGTCAGATTCAAATGATTCCTATGGATCATCTACGGAATCAGATGAGTAACTCCGATGAGCAGGAAGATAGACTCCAAACCTCAGATAATCTATCAGGATTCTTTTCACGAATGACCATCTCAAACAAAATGAAGGAAAGAATCATGAGGCATGATTCAACCTTAAGTCTATATGACGACTTTAGGATTGGAAGTCTTAACCAATTTTATAACCAGATCAGACTAAGATAGCGCAAGCACAATATCATCTATAGGGTGAACTCAGGTCAGTTTTCTATTCCAATGGAATGAACTGGTAATAGAGTTAATATGCAACTTATTCCAAAATAAGAAAATCTTGAGGAACTGAGTCGTATCAAAGAAGATGTAGCGGTAACTATGAAATGGATCCATATTTGAACCATTGAAGTAGTAATTAAAGCTACTTTCAAGGAATGTATTAATTCAGAAATCCATTTATCAGTAATGAATAGGCTTATCAATAACTTAAGAGACGGTTGTCTTGGTACAATGGTAGGAAATTTATATGCTGGCAAACTTATGTTTGACATACATCCTAAGATTGCATATAACCTAGCAGACCAAGATTTTAGTAGAGTATTAACCCTTCATCAGGAATTTAAAAGATCTGATCTAATGAAAGAATGTAATAGACCATATTCTATCACGTATAGAATTGCATATACACTTTCCTATACACATCATTCTAATATGTTCCTTAGGAAAGAATATATAGAAATTCCTAGAATTTTCAAGGAATTTGCCAAAGTGATGATACCAAACCCAATCCAGATACCTAGGATATGTGGTGTTAATTTACTAATTAAAGATCATTCGATTTTAAATAAATCATTAAGGTTTGATTCTGAGATTAGTAATTAGATGTCATATTCCGAAGATAGGATTCTAAGTTTGAAAGGAAAAGAACCAATTGTGGATTTTAATCTACAAAAAATTAGGGTAAGTAATGTTAAAATGAATTGCCCTGAAGGATGGAATGAAATCCATGTTGTTTTTGATATATCTGAAACCAATAATTTGTTTTCTTGTGATGAGATATATCATTTACAACAATCAAGCGTTAATAGATATGAATGCATGTTAGAAATAACATGATATGAAGTATCTATTACAGGAATTGCAGGTAGAACTAAAAATTCTATAACCTTTGGTCTAAGTTTCCTTGAGGAACATAAACTATGGGGACGAAATGGAAAATGGATGGAGTTCAGTTTCGACAGACACCTAATAAGGGTGGAATGAGTAGCCCATTTTCTACAAAAATATATCAGGTTTGCATATAGAAGAAGTGATTTCAAATCTCTTCAAACAAGAAGATGATATGTTAGATTCTTTAAGAAAATTCAGTAATCAAGATTTAACTTATCATGATACAAGAATGCAGGAAGTTACATTAAAGTTTAATTAGTTAAGTTTAAGAATAAACCTATTAGAATCTTGGAAAGATAATAAAAATTATCCAACAGATTCTGAATGACAAGTGTTTTCTCAGTATACATATTTGTGGGGATATTGTATAAACAATACAAGTTTGAATACTTTGCAACTTATATTGATTCAGGTTCAAGCATTTGCACAACAAAACCAGGAGCTTTCCCCAGTAAATTTGTTGAAACTCTACCTCCTATTGCAAGAAGGGATTTCTCCCAAAAAATCCTAATACTCAATAAAGGTATTCGAGAATCACAAATAATAATCGATGGAGCATTTGGTACCCCATATTACAAAGTAAAAATACCACCAATCTATATTTATGATACATGTGCTGATATTTTGTTGGGTAACAATTTTATCCAAACTTTTGCAAAATATGAGCAAGATAATCACAAGAACCTATTAACATTTACTACTAATTGTGGTAGTTTAATACAAGTTTTGAGACGTGAGAAAGATTTCAATGGGATAATGTCTATTACTTTCCGAAGTAAACATGGTGATAATAATTTCAAGTTAACTCATCCTAAAATGTAGGATAAGAGGAAATTTGACAAAACTCTTTTGTCTTTCAAGTAATAAGGTATTGAGAATGCATCGAAAGAAGCTATTAAGTTTTTAAAAAATGCATTACAAGAAGGTCCACTTCCGATTGACATTGACGAGGAAAGTTTACTTTCCCTTGAAAATATTAAAAGGAATTTCAATGAGAATCCTTTGGTCTGGTGGGACAAAAACCAGATCGAAGCAACATTAAAAATACTGGAACAATACCGATACAAATTGGTTCGATACAAGTCAATTCAGATAAATATGCTCGATAGAAAAGATATGCAACAAATTATTAAAGAGCATATCGATCTCAATCTGATCGAGACAGGTGTCTCCTCTTATAGTAACCCAGGTTTTTTGGTAAGAAATCACGGTGAAATTAAGAGAGGTAAAACAAGATTAGTTATTAACTATCAAGGTATCAATAAGATACTTGATTTTGATGGTTATTACATACCAAGTAGAAAACACTTAATTGATTGTATCAAGGGATCTAAAGTGTTTTCAAAATTTGATTGTAAGTTTGGGTTTTACCAGATTAAGATGGAAAAAGATTTGAAAAATACACTGCATTTTCCACACCACAAGGTAAGTATATCTGGAATGTACTTCCTATGAGACTTGCTAATTCACCCCAAATATACCAAAAAAAAAATATGGATAATCTTTTCAAAGATTATTTTGAGTTTATGTTTGTTTACATAGAAGGAATTTTAATTGCATCTAAAAATATGAAAGATCATTTAAAACATCTTGAAATATTTTCTTAATTATGTCATAAAGAATGATTAGTGCTCTCTGAAAAGAAGGCAATAATCACAGTTAATAGGATCGAGTTCCTTGGGGTTTTTTATTAACTATGCAGGTATGGAACTTCATGAACATATTGTGGAAAAAATCCACAAATTTCCAAATGTTCTAAAAGATAAGAAGCACCTTCAAAGCTTCTTAGAAGTGATAAATTTTGCAGGTTCATTTATCAAAGACCTAGCAAAATATCATAAGGATTTCCGTCCTTTATTACAAAAGGATGAGAAAACCAAATGGAAATGGGAAGACATCCATTCCCAATGCGTTCGAGAGCTAAAACAGGTTTGCAGTAATCTGCCGAAACTCACAATTCCTTAAGATGATGATCAGTTAGTTGTCTATACAGATGCTAACAATTTCTGATAGGCAGTAATGCTTGTGAGGAAAACATCGACTAATGAAGAACCGTATAGATATATAGGAGGGTTGTTCACTGAACAACTGGCCAGAATATGGCATATTAATGAGAAAGAATTTATTGCTGTATTGAAGGCATTTAAAAAATGATCTTTATTCTTATTGGCAAAAGAATTTACTTTAAAGATTGATAATATAAATGTAAAAGTTTTTTTTTAAAAATAAACTTGAATCAAAAATAGAAAAAACTCATATTATTAGGTGACAAGCAGAATGCCAATATTATTTATTTGATCTTGTCATTGTGAAATCTAATGAGAATGTTCTTGCAGATTTTTTAACAAAAGATGCATATCCTTAAAGCGGATTCCATCACGGTCCGATCGAGACATCTTAGAGAAAATCTTGAGGAATTGAACAAAGTGTTTGATTTGTTGAGGACACGTGCCGAAGCAGCTGCATATGTTCAGAAGGCTAATTTGGAAAGGTCCAAAAAGCCATACAAGCTACATGAGTTGCCCAAGTTCATTTATGGAATTCATTAGAAGGGCCTCTGCAAAAAGTGGGTTCACCATCGGTGGCCCAAAAAGAAATATACGAGATAAGTTCATCATCGATGAACAAACACGGTGTTTTTATACCCAAAGTCGGTCATCCGGCAAATATATGTTTTTCATCGGACTATGGTAAAATGGCTGATGACACCAAAATAAGAAATATATCGAATTTCGATAAAACTATTAATTCGAAACATCAAGAAGAAATTACAGATAAGTCGAGTCAACGCAACACCTCTGGAGTTAAAAAGAGAGAGGTTAACTTGAAGCCACAGACTGGTCCATGACAGGTTAACACTAACCAAGTTGTTTCTCCATTTCAGGTTTATCAAAGAATATGAGAAAAATTGGTTACGAGGAATGAGATCAATCCAGATAAAATTACTACCAATTGGACTGGAAAATATCCAAGGCTTTGGATTGTAAACCTTCAGGATGTTCAAGAGTGGTTTGACTTTAGAGCAATAACTTCGGTGTTTACCACCGTACTTAGTTTTTCGAAAATTTTAGAATTATCGGAGTGGATAGCTACTATTGTGTATGATTCATGACAAAACAACCCACACTTGGGTCGAGGTGATATTTTGGAGTTGAAAATAATTTCAGCAGCTCCAGAAATCACAGGTAAAGGATTTTATTCAACTTTTCAATTTATAAAATTTTAGAGATCAGTTATGATGTCACTAAATAGAGCAAAAGCTCCATCATCAAATAGTCTATTATTGATCACTCTCATAGAAGATGATACATCAACAAGGCGAGCCTGAGGATTTTGGGTTTGTCTCACGGAGATAGACAAGGTAAAATACCCATCAAGATATTTCAAAATTTTGTGAATGGATCTTTCCTGTTAAACTCTATAACAGGAAACACAATTAGATTCGCTGAAAACCTCTTTGAAAACAAGAGAAAGTTGATCTGGAAAAATAAGGTTCCGACAATGGAACAAACAAGAAAAAAGGTATGCAACATGGTGCATATCGAAGGATGGGAATAAGAAATATGTTCTTACTATCAAACATAGGAGAAACCTTTGTTTGGACAAGGTTTCAAGGTCAGACAAGGTAAGCCCAATTATCAGAAGAAGAAATGCTCAAGGAAGGGTTTTTAGAGGATAAAAACCTAAAATGTAATAAAAGGAAGCGAGTCTAATTGCACTCGATAGTTACATGTATTCTAAGATTGTAATAGTATATGAATACATTATATTTTGTTTTGGGTGCGCTTAGAAAACTCATAAGAGATCTTTCTTGGGTACACCAAGCACACGACACTACAACAAAAGAAGGGGCAGTGGATGACCCCACAATTAATAAAGATTCAACCACTAAAAGGAAAATGCAAAGGTGGATAGAAGAAAGAGACGCTCCACCAATCAAGTTAGTGGATGAGCATCAAAAGAAAGGGTTAGTGGAAGGGACCACTAACATGGAAATTGCAAGCTGGCAAAGAAGAGAATTGAATTCCATATTTCAAGTCCGATTTCTTGTCTATATAAGGAGGCCTTCAGCCTCAGAAGAAGATTATCGAGTCTTACACATCTCTCATACATAAGATAGAAAATCTTCTCTCTACAGGTGTGATAGTTTAGTTTTAAATTTTTTCTATTCACGGGGGTTTCCCCTTTCAAGATTAAGTCATGATCGGTTAAAATAAACTTTCTCTTCCAATACTGGAGAAATTGATATTGTAATATAGTTTTATTATTTCTTCAATAAAAAGAAAGGTTTTTGCTTTCAACATTCTGTCCGAAAGTTTATATTATTTTGAAGAAATATAACAGCAATGTGTCTTCCCATGATCTCCTCAGAAGGCAGGTTGGCTGTTGAAAAGAGGATTCTGATCTGGGTTCTCACAGTGAGACTGGAAGTGGAACCACCGACTGCGAGCATATGGCTGGATCTTTGATCTGTAAAAACCAGCCAGAATCCAATAAGGATTAAGAGACAAAGACGAGGTATGAAAATTCAAAATTTTGTTTAAATATGGAAGCATGTTGGGCCTGATATTATTGAAATAAATGATTAATATCGAATCTAATAAATATATGGTGTTTTCCAAAACCAAGCCATATGGTATACAGGTTGGAAACCACTACGAGTCTGATGTTATACTTGTGTTTTCACTTGTATAGGGAGACTTTGGGGTATAACAATGTCACGTACCGACTATAATCATTAAAAGGAATTAAAAAAGAAAAAAAAAGGAAAAAATAGATCACGATGAAAATGCTTGATCACGATGGTGAACATAGATCGCGAGGGTAATTACCATCGTAATCTAAAATAAGAGTAGATGAGTAATTTTTCTCCAAAAATGAATAAAAAACCTAATTTCTTATCTAATAGATATTTTTTATTTCATACTATATATTGGGTACAAATAATCTGAATCCGAAAACACTTATTTAATCCTAATCTCAACAATTTGGATTGAATCCACGATATATATGTACAACCTAACCACCTCAAAATGCTCATTACGATGAATGCAACATGTACGTACTCGAGCTAAGATGTTTCAATCTCTCTCAAAAGAATTATTTGTTCCGCTTTTTTTTTTTGGTTATGATATATTGTCCACTTGATTAATTAGGATACAATTCTGTATCCAAAGTTCAATAAAAAATTTCTTGTACTTTTACACATATATAACACTAATTAAGTGACGTTAAAAAAATAAATTCAAAACACCTAGAACGTACAGTCGTACACAATTTATGTACTTAATAAATTGAATTATCGATTAATTTATTGATAATATATACTTTTTTTATATATAAGTTTTCATGAAGATATTCATAACTATCATGTAATTTAATGTTTTTCAATTATTTTCACAAGTTATTTGTAATGCAATAAGAGATAATTAGATTTATAATTGGAAAAAAACAAAAGTACTAAAATTGATTAATCAGATAAAGTAGCAACAAGCACAGAGAAATACTCAAAAAGTTTCAACAAGAGATTCTTAAATTATTATCTGTCAAATTAGGTTAAAAAAAGCTTTTTAGTCGGTTTACTATATATATAATAATGAATCTATACTGTACACATAATATAAACATATGAAGTAAATACAAATGTAAAATAAATATAATAATGCAAAATTCAGATTACTAAAAAACCAGTATAAATAAAATAACATATTTATTTACACTTGAAAAGGAAAATGAGAAAGACAAATTTATTGAATTGTGAAAATAAAACTAAAATATTAAAAGTAGTAGATCAGGTTTTTTTTTTTAATTTAATTAAATGATGGTCACCCATGTGAGGTGCTGATTCCTGTGACTATATATAAAAGCTAAAATCCAAAAAGGTTAGCGGATAGCAGTAAGTTCTTGAATCGCTCAAAGGTGGGTGCCACACGGTTTCCATAAATACTAATTAACCCCGATTTATATTTTTCTTTATATTACAAGAATAATGTAATATTACATGAATTTAAAACTCCTATGCAATTGATGTACGAATTTAAAATCTGTGCAATTCAGATCGATCCGTCACGATACTCCACGTGTCGCATGAGCTCCACGAAGAATGACATACACTTAGAGATGCTCATCCTGTTTCGCAAATCGGAACCAAATCAGGGTCAACGACAATTTCAGTTTGAAACCAAAATCGTGGTTTATCGATTCGATTTTAGCTTCCCCTATTTATCGAACTGGGAAACTGATGGTTGAATTGGGAAACTAGCAGTTTCAACCACCGATTTATCTTTTTCTATTTTCTTTTTTATATTATATATAAATAATATTATGTATTTATATTAGAGTAAACTATTTTTTTGCCCCGTAAAGTAGGTGGTCTACCAGTTTTGGACTTTTTTTTTTCGGCTGGCCGATTTGGACAGTATTTTTCAAAAAAGTGCAATTTATGCCCAATTTCAGTCCGAATTGCTTAATAGGGCTGAAATAATTTGGGCTAAAATTGCACATGATATGCACGTGTGGACGTAATTTCGTGCTCTGCGGGCCAAAATCGGACACGGTGATACTTTTTAATTACGTGGCATTTCGTGCTGGTAAATCATTTCTCTCCCTCACATAAAATTCGGGATTTCAAGAACCCTAATCCCCAAATCCCTAAAATTGAAGTTCTAAATCACAAAATAGAACGAAGAAGCAAAAAATGATGCTCAAAACAAGGATCTTGAAAAACTGTCTACGACTATGGATTTGCTGGAACGGCACGATTTCGAGCCATTTAATCACGAATAAAATGTAGGCGGCGCAGGATAGCATGTGCAACATGGTTAGGAAATTGGGTATCTGTATCCGTAGAAGCTGAGCAGATACTTGTTGAGCAATAGCACTCCGATGTTGGAGCAATACCACGATGCAATAATGGTGACGGTGAGAATGCTGGGGGGAGATTAGAGAAGCGTACTACTATTGCCGGATCTCTGCCTTTGGAGTCACCAGAATATCCAAAACTTGGTCGTTGTTGTTGGCCTCGAATCGTAGGTTGCTCCCTCTTCGCGTCGTCCATGATTGTGCTTCCACCATTACATAGTAGAACTCAGTTTGATGAATTAAAAAGAAGTGATTGTTATTAGAAATTACAGTTCATGATTACAATTCCTTCTCTCGACTTGGAAAACCCCTCAATACTTATCGCGATGAGAGATTATTTGGGGAAGCTTCTCCTATTCATCGTTCTAGCAATGAAATATCTTTCTTCTCTGGTGGCGTGATGGTGGTCTAGCTCTAATTAGGGTTCGTTTCAGTGGTTTGTGATTTGGGAGTTCAATTTTGGGATTTGGGGATTAGGGTTTTTGAAATCCCGAATTTTATGTGAGAGAGAGAGAAATGATTTTCCAGCATGAAATGCCACGTAATTAAAAAGTGCCACCGTATCCGATTTTGGCCCGCAAAGCTCAAAATTACGTCCACATGTGCATATCACGTGCAATTTCAGCCCTATTAAGCAATTCGGGCTAAAATTGGGCACAAATTGCACTTTTTTGGAAAATACTATCCAAATCGGCCAGCTCGAAAAAAAAATGTTCAAAAATGGCACACCATCTACTTTATTGGGCAAAAAAAGTAGTTTACTCTTTATATTATTTTATTCTTTCATTTTAAATTGTAATTTGTAAAGATGTTGTGTTGTTGTAACTTGTAAATATAAGTTATAATTTTTTATTTATATCTAATTATTAACTCAAACAAAATTGATATTTTGTTATTTTGTATCGCCATACTAGCGGTTTATAAACCAGAACTGAAACTGAGAACCATGGTTCAATTCTAGTTTCACCTTTCGCGATTTTCCAAACCGTCGATTTCGATTCGAATCGATTGAACACCTTTACACAGTTTATTTTCTACATTTTTTTGGAAAAATATGTATATTTTTTAATTATTACCTTCATACTTTTATATTATAACTTTTATATTTTACATTTTTTTTTACAGATCTTATCTTTTAGTTGTATTAGTTGTACCTTTATATATTACATAAAGAGTGATTATATTGATATAAAAATATAAGTAATATCACATGAAGCTATGAGTAATATTACATAAAGGTATATATGTACAAATTATGCTGAAATTCTTTTTTTGTTTTTCAAGTTAAACTATTGCATAATTGTAATAATATTTGTACATAAAAGTCTTAATAATTTAACATAAATGTCACACTAAAATAATATAAAGGTAACACCATGAATAAAAAAAAGGCAAAAAAAAAATGTTTATCAGGCTGTGCACCAATTACACATGAGACTATATATATATATATATATATATATATATATATATATATATATTAATAAAAAAATTCCAACATTTGAATAGAGAAAAGAATTAAAGGTAACGGGTTAAGTTCATTTTTCGTCTCAAAATATTGGGAATTTATGCAAATGATCTCATAATTGTGACATTTTTAAATTTAATTCTATGATTTCAAAAGTTATTCAATTTAGATCCAATTTTAATCGGAAAATACGTAAGAAATGTCCTTACATGAGACCTTCAATTTGAGACTTTTTTGGACACTTAAAAATAATGTGACAACGTATGTATTTTTCTTCTTGGTTGGACGTAATAAATCATTAAACAATAATTTCATCATTAAGAAGAAACAATATGCATAATAATTTGCACAACTATTATATGACAAGAAAAGACAAAGATATGGCAAGCTAAGTTAAAAGAGGAAAAAAGTAGTAAATTAATCATTAGTGGAACTTCAAAGGTTGAAAATATTGAAATCTTGAGGAAAAATATTGTGGATATATAATAAAGAGATCCAATCCCACCTTACCCTATTTTCTTATATTTTCTCCTAAACTACCCCACTCTATAACAAAATATCTCTATATATCCTTTTTTCATAACAAAATATTCTCAACTACCCCTTTTTTATGATAAAATACTATTTTACCCTTGTTGACTTTTTAAAACTTCCAAAAAACCATGCTTGCCATTAGCCATTTTTTCATTCTTCCACACTTATATTTATCAGATCCGGATTAGCCCTATGATCAATATCAGGCCCAACATGCTTCCGTAAATAAAAATAAAATTGAGTTTAAATCATACCTCGCCTTTGTCTCTTAAATTCCCTTGGACCTCGGTTCAGGTTTTACGGATCAAAGATCCAACCACTCGCCCGCAGTCTATGGTTCTGAAACCGATTTTCTTGGGAACCCAAATCGCAATCCTTCTCAACGGCCACCTGCCTTTAAGGAGATCACGGGGAGACTTACTGCTGGATGAATTTCACTCAGAATTATAAATTTTTGGACATAATGTCGGAAAGCAAAAGCCTTGTTTATTGAAGAAAATAAACTAAACTATTTTACAATATTAATCTTCTCCGCCATTGGAGGAGAAACTTGAATTAGCCGATCATGGCTAAAACTTGAAAAGAGGAAACCCCCATGAACAGGAAAGCTTGAAAGCTAAACTATTATAATCTAGAGAGAAGATTTCGAAAACTATGATAGAAAGAGGTGTTGTGTATTTTCGATGATCTTCTTCTGAGGCTGAAGGCCTCATTTTATAGACATCAATGGGTTCCTGTGTGGATCCATTATTGCCTAGCCAGCTTGCATTCCACTTGGTTAGTGGGGAATGGGCCAACCTTCTTTATTGCTCACCTACCGTTTGGTAAGTGTAACTCGTTGTCTTCTTGCGTCGGCAACGAATCTTCTGCTTTAGTGGAGGGGTCCTCTACGTTTTTCCTTTTGGCAATCTTCACTCCTTGGTGCTGGATTATTCAAAAGTGGGACCATCCACTACACCATGTCTGTCGCGAATGTCATGTGCTGGATAGAGCCAAGAAAGATTTCTTAGACCCTTTTGAACCTGTATAGGGTTAGTATTTGAACCCTTTATACTGTATTCCTATCTATTACATTTTTAGAATACAATACAGCTTGTTATTAATCGAGTCTAATTAGACCCGTTTCCTTTTATTACATTTTAGGCTTTTATCTTCTAAAAACCCTTCCCTTTTCCCTTTTTCTTCGGGTATTCGGGTTTGTCCTTTTTTACTTTGAAACCCTGTCCAAACAGAGGTTTCTCTTATACTTGACAGTAAGAGCATATCCGCTCTTCCCATCTTCCGATATGTATCATATTACATATCTTCTTCCTTGTTTGTTCCGTTGCTGGAACCTTGTTTTCCCAAATTAACTTTCTCTTATTTTCGAAGAGGTTTTCAGCAAATCCGGTAGTTGTTCCTGTCATGGAATTTAACAGGAATGATCCGTTCACAAAATTATGAAATATTTTGAACGAATACTTCACTTTGTCCATCTCGGTGAGACAGACCCAGAGACCCCATACTCGCCTAGTTGATATATCGTTTTCAGTCAGGGCTACGACCAAAGGGCTGTTTTCTGGGAGTGTTTTGGCGTGGTTTATCGTCCCCATCTCAGATCTCTATAGTTTTATAAATTGAAAAATTGGATGAGATCCTTTTCCTGTGATTTCTGGAGCAGCAGAGATAATTTTTAGCTCCAGTATATCTCCTCGACCCAAGTATGGGTTGTTCTGCCATGAATCGTGCACAGCAGTAGCTATCCAGTCTGGTAGTTTGGAAATCTCCGGAAAACTGGGTGCGGTAGTGAAAACTAAAGCAATTGCTCCAAAATCGAACCATTCCCGCACATCATGAGGGTTTACACTCGGAAGCATCCAAAGTCTTGGATACTTACCAGACCAATCAGCAGTTATTCTGTTTGGATTGATCCCATTTCTTGTTACTAATTTCTCCCATATTCTTTGGTAAACCTGCAAAGGAGAAACAACTTGGTTAGTGTTAACCTATCTGGGGCCCGTCTGGGGCCTTAGACTAACCTCTCCCTCTTTTACCCCAGAGGTGCTGGGTTGACTCGGGTTGCCTGGAATTGCTTCCTGACCTTCCGAATTAATATTTTTATCGGAATCCGATAAAACACTTGGTTCGGCCTTATCAACCTTTTCACCGGTGTCCGATGAAAAACTTTTATCAGCAGGATGTCCTGCTTCGGGTATAAAAGTACCCTGTTTGTTCATCGATGATGAACTCTTCTCGTGTAACTCTTTCTGCATCACCGATGGTGAACATGCCTTGTTTAAAGGTTCCACTAATGCATTCCATAAATCACTATTTGAAGTTATGGCTGCATGTAGGGTCATTTGGACTTTGTCCAAATCAGCTTTCTGGACATAAGATGCTGCTTCGGCTCTTACCCTTAGCACCTCAAATGCCTTGTAGAGCTCCTCAAGGTTTTCCCTAAGGTGCCTTGCTCGTATTGTGATGGAATCTGCTTCAAGGATATCCATCTCTTGTTAAGAAATTTGCAAGAACATTCTCATTAGATTTCACAATGACAATATCAAAAAGATAATATTGGCATTCTGCTTGCCACCTAATAATACGCGCTTTTTCAATCTTTGATTCAAGTTTGTTTTTCAAAAAAGCTTTAACATTAGTATTATCAACTTTTAATGTAAATTCTTTGGCTAATAAAAATAAAGACCATTTTTTGAAAGCCTTCCAAACTGCAAAAAATTCCTTCTCGTTTATGTGCCAGACTCTGGCTTGTTGTTCGGTAAACAACCCTCCTGTATATCTACATGGTTCTTCACCCGTAGATGTCTTTCTCATGAGCACTGCTGCCCATCTGAAATCATTAGCGTCTGTGTAGACAACTAACTGATCCTCATATTGAGGAATCGCGAGTTTTGGTAAGTTACTACAAACCTGTTTTAACTCACGAACTCTTTGGGAATGAATATCTTCCCATTTCCATTTGGTCTTCTCATCCTTTTGTAATAAAGGACGGAAATTCTTGCGATATTTTGCCAAGTCCTTAATAAATGAACCTGCAAAATTAACCACTCCTAAGAAGCTTTGGAGGTGCTTCTTATCTCTAAGAACATCTGGAAAATTGCAGATTTTTTCCACAATATGTTCCTGTAATTCCATTCCTGCATGGTCAATAATAACACCGAGAAACTCGATTCTATTAACCGCGATTATTGCCTTTTTTTCAGAGAGCACTAATCCTTCTTTATGACATGCTTCTGAAAATATTTCAAGATGCTTTAAATGATCTTTCATATTTTTAGATGCAATTAGAATATCGTCTATGTATACAAACATAAACTCAAAATAATCTTTAAAAAGATTATCCATCTTTTGTTGGTATATCTGAGGTGCATTCGCAAGACCTATAGGCATTACGTTCCAGATATACTGACCTTGTGGTGTAGAAAAAGTAGTTAATTTCTTAGACTCATTTTCTAACTTAATCTGGTAAAATCCAGACCTGCAATCAAATTTTGAAAACACTTTTGATCCTTTAATACAATCAATTAAATGTTCTCTACTTGGTATGTAATAACCATCAAATTCGATAATCTTATTAATACCCTGATAGTTAATTACTAACCTTGTTTTTCCTCTCATTATTTCGCCGTGGTTTCTTACCAAAAACCCTGGGCTACTATAAGGAGAAATACCTGCTTTGATCAGCTTGAGATCGATATGCTCTTTGATAATCTTTTGCATATCCTTTCGATCATCAAGGTTCATCTGGATCGGCTTGTATCGAACCAACTCGTATATGTATTGTTCTTTTACCTTCAACGTTGCTTCGATCTGGTTTTTGTCCCACCAGGCTAAAGGATTTTCATTGTAGTTCCTCTGAATTAGCCTTTTAAAATTTTCAAGGGAAAGTAAACTTTCCTCATCAATGTCGATCTAGGGTGGTCCTTCTTGTAAGGTATTTTTCAGAAACTGAATAGCTTCTTCGTGTGCCTCCTCCATTCCCTCTTGTCTATATGACAAAAGTGACAAAAGTGCTTCACCAAATTTCCTCTTATCCTGCATTTTAGGATGAGTCAACTTGGCTTCATTATCACCACGTTTGCTGCGAAAATTAATAGGCATTATCCTATTAAAGGCCTTTTCTCACCGCAAAACCTGTATCATACTACCACAGTTAGTAGTAAAAGTTAATAGGTTCTTGTGATTATCCTGCTCATATCTTGCAAAAGTTTGGATAAAATTGTTACCAAGCAAAATATCAGCACCTATATCATGAATATAGATAGGTGGCATTCTTACTTTATACCAAGGGGTATCAAATGCGCCTCCGATCATTATTCTTGATTCTCGAATACCTTTATTGAGTATTAAGATCTTCTGTGAGAAGTTTCTTCCTGCAATAAAAGGTAATTTTTCCACTGCTTCGCTGGGTAAAACTCCTGGCTTTGCTGTGCAAATGCCTGAACCTGAGTCAATATAAGCTGCAAAATATTCTGTCTTATATTGATCATATAATATCCCTACAGATATATATATAGAGAAGATACTCGTCATTCAGAATCGTCTGGATATATTCTTCTTTTCCAAGATTCTAACATGTTTATCCTTGAACTTCTTATATTGTGCTCATAGATCAACTCTTGAAATTGTCTTTGATGAGTCTGTCCATTATCTCGCATTACTCTTATGCGATCTATCAACTCATCTTTTTCTTTTCTGAGATCTTGGATCTCATCCTCTATATGTTTCCCTGGCATAAATTAGAACCTGTCTGGATTATTTGGATAAATCCCTCTACTCCAGCGTTCTAGCATGTCTATTCGTGCGTTTATTTGATTTATTTTTAACGCAGCCTCTTGTATCCTTATAACTACTTGGATACTTCTTTGTTCTAGCAGATCTTGCTCCCGCAAAGATCTTAACAAAGTCCTCGTCTGAATTCTTTGTATTTTGAGATCAATGATATCATCCTCCAGCTTAATCCCTGGCATAATGATTTTATTCTACCCTGATTGTATGTCCATCAAGGTCGAACTCCATCCATTTTCCATCTCTTCTCCAAGGTTTATGTTCTTCGAGGAAACTTAACCCTAGGGTCATAACTCCTTTAGTTATGCTTACTCTTCCTATAACAGATACATGATAGCCTGCTATTTCTAACATGCTTTCATATCTATTAATACTTGGCTGTTGTAAATGATATATCTCATCACAAGGAAACAAATTATTAGTTTTGGATATATCAAAAACAATCTGGATTTCTTTCCATTCATTATTAGGACATTTTATTTTAACATTTCTTACCCTAATCGTTTGTGGATACAAATCCTCGCTCGGTTCTTTTCCTTTTAGGCTTAGAATTCTACCTTCGGAAAAAGAGAACCTGTTACTAATTTCAGAATCAAACCTTAATGATCTACTATTTAAAATAGGTTGATCTTTGATTAGCAAATTGACACCTCCTAACCTTGGTATTTTGATTGGGTTTGGTGTCATAACCTTAGCAAATTCCTTGAAAATTCTAGGAATTTCTATATACTCTTTCCTAAGAAACATATTCGAATGATGTGTGTTGGAAAGTGCATATGTAATTCTATACGTGATAAAATATGGTCTATTTCCTTCTTTCATAAGATCAGGTCTTTTAAAATCTTGATGAAGGGTTAAGACTCTAGTTCCCGGGCTGCTTGTTGCTTTGTAGCTTGCAGCTAAGGATCCCTTGAAAGCACCTAAACGTGTGATTGTACCTAAGGAGAGCCAAACACACCTTAAAACAACGTATTCTTGTTTCAGATCTGAAACTTCTTTTTGGATCTCGGATAGAGATCGGAACATCTTCTCCATCTATCCACCATAATAAATGATGGTCTTCTGGATCTCCCTAAGGTCTTGTGTGACCTTAGATGTGTCTGGAACAATTATGTTCCAATCTTCACTGGATGTTATTACTGATATCCTGCACTTGTGTTATCTCGAAATATTTTCGGATACATTTTTCTTGATTTTCTCCTCCGTTAGGCACAAAAAAATAATATTGTACAACATAATTTAATTTATTTCTTCAATAAAACTTGGCTCTGATACCACTTCTTGCATCGGATCTCAATAAATATAAATCATGAAAAAATTCAGAAATTCAATTAATCTTTTTCTTCCGAATAATAATCGTTCAGTATATGACTTTGTTATACCTTTCAGACCAGATCACAAGTATAAATACCCGTGTTTTTTGGGGCACGAGAAAGGTTTTCAACCAAAATACCAAGATAATTATATCCGGGTTTAAAACCTTGCTTTTAGAAAGATGGTTTGGAAAACAAAATTTTAGAGTGTAAATAGCATTTTGAATAGTGCATTTTTGGGGGTGAATTGGTCTTTGACCACATTTGGGGCATATTGGGATAATATTATAAGGATTTGGGCATTTTGGGTTTATTAGATAAGGAAATGGGGCATTTGGAGGTATTATCTCATATAATAAATGGCACAAATTCTCTTATGCACCTGGTATTGAACATAAATGTGTTTATGTATAAATTTTGCTGAAATTCTATTTTATTATTGAATATAAATGTCACAAAATTTATACATAAAGATCACATAATTTGTATATAAAAATCACTAAATTTGTATATAAAAGTTTTGATCTAAAAAAAAAAAAGAATAAAAAACAGCGGATTCGAATTGACCCAGATTGCATGTGCAACAAATGAATATTAAACACATTCTAAATTTGAATATTGCGATATGGATATTGATGACTATTTTACTTTTATATAATTAATCTTCTGAAATATAAGTCTATATATTTTAACACAGATAATTTTAGTATTTAAAAGCGACACCTTTCTAAGCTGGGCCCTAAAGAGAAGTATGCTTTGCTTACACGATAAGCGATAATCTCGTTATGATGATCCGAACTTTAAGTAGAACAACTACGTTGTAGAATGCATGCCACGATGTCATGTTTTATATATTCTTTAGCTCTCAATTACGAAACTCGTGTAAATAATTTATTTGTCTAGAAAATATATAATTTAATTTTAATTAAATTAAATTTTAATTAAAATTATAACTAATTGACTATAAAATGACTAAATTAACCATTTTTAAAAAAATTAGATAAAATATAACAAAAAATTTAAAAAAATTTGAAATTTTTTGACTATTTAATCTTTTTTTAAAACATAGCGGGTGCAAAGTGTTTTTTCAAAACCTGGAAACGAAAAACTTAATAAACCAACATAGATGCAGATTAGAACACGAGAATGTTTGGTTAAGTTTATTATAAAAATCTTGTAAACTCTGACATTATATGAGATGTTTCTAGAATTTATGATCGTTTGATCTTATTTAAAATAAAAATAAGTTATTAATGTGTGTTCGGATAATTAAATAAGGTGATTACATTTAAGATATTAGTAATGATAATTAATATGTAATTTAAAGAATAAAAAATTTGAGGGAGTTTGTCAAAATGAGATCTTAATTTAAAAATAAGATATGGTATCTTACTTTTCCAAGAACAGCTTATTAGCACTAGGAATTGAATAAATGGTGTGTGATTAAACTCGTTTAAAATAGAAGATAGATATTATAAACTCTTACATCTTATAAAATATTTGTACTAACTATTTGTCGAGTCTTGTTGAAGGTGAGCAAATAAAGTTTCACACATTTTGGCGCATGCATCTTTATCAAATTCTTATCATAGTACTTTTTTTACTACTCTTGATTTTATTAATCAATATATATATATATATATATATATATATATATATATATATATATATAACAAGTGTTAAACGAAGTTATCGAATTTGATATATTTATAGTTTTTTTTTTACACAATTTTTAGATGATTTTGACATATTTAATTAACTGGTGAAATGATTTTTATTATATTATTATGTTATTCCTAAAAAAATCAAGTTAAAAAATGAAAGATAAAAAAAATAAAAACGACCGGAGAGATAAGGAAGAGTGTGAGGGTTTTCGAAATTTTTAAAAAATTTTAGAACAAAATTGGAATTAAATTATTTTTCAATGTTTATAATTAAAATATCAAAAAATTGGGATGTATTTAAAAATGTTTGGGGTGTGGATAATGTCATAAAAAAAATCAATAAATTTGCATGGTTCATCTAAACAATAAATTAAAATCAACAGAAATCAAAATTAAAACCAGCATGCACCAAGAAGTGAATATCCAAAGACAAAGATTACCACATTTTTAAAGGATAAATTTCATACTAAAATCCAAATTTATGTATTAGTTCTCAATTTTGAATTTAAATTATAAAGTTTTTCAATAAGAGATCAATTTAACATTCTTTTTCCTCAATTTAAAACTTGAAATTTAGATTGAGTTCTCAATTCAAGACAAAATTTCATATTCTTTTTTATATATATTTATAGATTTATTTATATTTTAATATATATTCATATTTTGGATAAATTAAGACAAGCTAGTGTGCTTTAAGAACAATTTTCATCCGATTTATCTTAATTTATATAAGATATATATATATATATAATTAATTCAATTCATAAAATATAATTTATATTAAACTGATTAATATTAAAATCGATTTTCTATACTTTTATTCATAAAATTAGGAAAATAAAGGAATCTTAATTTATTAAATTGCATTTATTATATATATATATATAAATTAATACAAGTTGGATGAAGATCCTTCATAAATTGCACGAACTTGTCTTAATTTATCTAAACTATATATATATATATATTAAAATATAAATAAATTATAAATAAATATATATATAAAAAGAAAATGAAAGTGAAATTTAGTCTTAAATTGAAAACTCAATCTAATTTTAAAATTTTAAATTAAAAAAATATATAAAATTGAGCCTCTTATGGAAAAACTTTTATTCAAGATGCATGGCAATGCATGGGATCATAACTCATTTTGCATGTAATTATAGATGATTAGTTAGTTAGTTTTCCAGCTGCCTCGTCAGCTTCTTTCGGTTATAGAATCAGTTAGAGATAGCTTAGCTCACAAGCTTCTTTGTTCTATATATACATGTAATCTCTCCTCTTCACAATTAATCAAAATCACATTTTCATATTCTTTCTCAGTTTTTCAACAAGTTTAAAATTTGGATTTATAATTAAGAATTAATTTATAAATTAGATCATCTTATAATCTTTATTCTTTTTTTTTTAATGCATATAATAAGCAGAATGGGAATTTTCGACCATTTTTTTGCAGAAAAATTGGCAGCCAGGTAGCTACGATATATGAGAATCCCAGATTTGGAGAGTCTATATTATCTGCAACTAAAGGACAAACTTACAAAGAAAGAAGCATTAGAAACTAAAACTTTTCATATAAGAGTGGGACCATGACACTCCAAAAGAATTTCTAAGTACACCCAACTTTAAATTATTTCAATAAAAAAATAATTAAATTTTAATTTTATCGTTTAAATTTCACAAAAAGAAAAAATATTGAAAGCCCCCATCCTTCCTCTTCTCCTGTTGCCGTCCATGCTCCAGCCCGTCTTCTCTCTCTTTTTTTCCTTTCGTTTTTCTAATTTCCTTTCTTGATTTTTTGAAATAATATAATGAAAATTATTTCATAAATTAATTAAATATATAAAAATCGTTTAAAAATCGCATAAAATCATATAAAAAATACATAAATTTGAAGGTTTGATTGATCGAACATGCTATAGTATGTTTGATGTCTAGTGGCCGAACACACCTTTCTGTGTTTGATCAATCAAGATCGATCGAATGGAACAAAAAAAAAATAACAATCAAACCCAAGAGTCCGTTCAACCCTAATTGATCAAACACACAGATGTGTGTGTTCTACCAAACAAGATCGAATGAGACTTCAGGTTTGATATTTTTTTAATGATTTCTACATATTTTATTAAAATGTAAAATGATTTTTTCATCATATCCTCATGTTATTTTTAAAAAATTCAAGATAGAAAGTTAATAAAATGAACGAAAAAAAAAGATAAAATGAACGAAAAAAAAAGAGAGAGAAGGAAGATAAGAGAAAATGAAGTGTTTTTTTTTTAAAAGATAATTTTGAAATATCATTTTTTTTATTCAAATATTAAAAGAATGAGGTATGTTAAGAAATTTATGGGGTGTGGATAGTTCCTCCCTTCATATAAAGCTATAAGTGAAGTCATTATCCCCTCAAAATCATCAGTTCATTTAGCTCTAGAAATTGATCATTTCTAGAATGTTGAAAACATGAAATAGATCTCTAATGTTATATTAGACATGATCATTTCATAAAGACAAACAAAACCTACCAATTTACACAATTATTTTTATACATCAAATGCATGGATCATGTTTCATATAATTTAGGTTATAGATGCTGAAAATCCCTCTCACGCACTTTTGGGTTTGCGTTCATCTCGAAAGCGTCCAAATTTAGCTATTTTTGCCTAATCTTTTAATTTGACAAACCTACCTTTTTAATTATGTTGTCATGTTATTTTGTGTTATGTATACAGAAAAAAGTTTAAGTAATATCACTCAAACTTATGGAATCTGTACATAAAAATTATATAATATAACATAAATGTTATACTTGTATAACATAAAAGTTACGTAACTTTTATGTTATTTACAGTGAAAAAGGTCTAACTAATTTTACTTAAAAATCAAGATATTTGTACATAAATATTATACTAATATATAAAAGTTATATTCGTATAACATAAATGTTATTTAACTTTTAATTATATTATTTGTACTAAAAAAATCTAAATAATTTTACCTAAATGGTATGTTATGTGAATAGTTATTCTAATATAATATAAGATTATACTTGTATAACATAAAAGTTTCAACTATATTATATGAATTTTATACTAAAAAATCTAAATTATTCACTTAAAAATTATGATATATATACACATAATATTATACTACTATAACATAAATAATATTTATGTTATATCAGTATAATATAAAGGTTATGATATAAAAAAAAAATCTCAACTGAATCAAACCAAATCCAACATATACATGTTAAATTACATGAATTAATTATAATCCATGCACTTATTCACATAAACACTCCTTATCAATTTATTATTCTGCAGCCAACAATCCATCCAAGCTCCTAAAAGTCCTCATAAGCGGACAATTTACAATGAATCTACTTATTCAGAGTCATGGATTGAAATAGTAATAATAAATATATATTAAATTATCTAATAAAAAAAATAGAATAAGTTAATTTGGTTTGATGTTCGATTAGTCAGTTCGATTAGAATTTTAGTAGAATATAATTTAAAAGATATATATTAATAATGTTGGTAGGTGAAGGCTCATCCTGATCAATACAACACCATCCTCTTATATATATATATATGGATGTATACATCTTAGACCATCTCCAACCATCATCCCAAAATGCTATATTTTAAAAAATATAGCATTTGGGAGAACATTGGGTGCTCCAATGGAAGAATGCTATTTTAACATTTTCACTGTTCATCAAATGTTAAAAATTTATAATACTTTAATACAAAAAAGTAAATGATAAATGGCTCATATCAAATGACAATTATAATAAAAAAATAAAAAAAAAATCATTTAATTTAGCATTATAGCATTTATGGTTGAAACATATAGCTCATTTTCAAATACTACACAATATTTGAAATGCTAAAAATACATTTAGCATTTCATTATAACATTTATGGTTGGAGGTGCACTTATGATGAGTGTCCAAGTTTAAGAAGAGGCTGCATGCATGCCATCCACGTTGCTCTTTCCACCCACCATACGTGTACTTTACTACTTCAATTAATCCTCTCTCTCTCTTTCTCTCCTGATCATCTTATCATCACTTCCAAACTGTTAAGCTAAGCTGAGCTACATACGTATAAATACATATATATATATATATAGTAAATCTTTTACTTATCACTTCAACCATGTCGGAATCTCCACCATCACCAGAAGCTGAGCAACACATGGAGCCAGACACGTCGGAATCTACACCATCGCCCGAAGCTGATCAGCTCCACATCGTGAAGCCAGGCACCTCTCTCTCTCTCTCTCTCTCTCTCTCTCTCACATACACACACACACAGGATTTTGATATAGTCATTTGTTGTGTTGCAGATATAGTGAGTGACATAGTGTTCTGGAGAAGAAAGCAGCTTAATATTGTGATCCTATTGGGGGCAACAGCGACATGGATAGCAATGGAGGTTTACCAATATCATTTCATCACTCTCCTTTCTTGGCTCGCCATTGCCCTTGTCCTTTGCCTCTTCTTTTGGGGCAATTTGCATCGCATCTTGAAAAAGTAGTATATACATACTCCATTTCATTTTCTTCCTTAATTAAGTTTGTTGCTTATAATTACATACCAATTCTCTTCGTGTAGGGAGGCTCCTGATTTGTCAGAATTAGAAATAAAGGAGGAGACAGCAATAGAGCATGCAAAAGTATTGAGACAAGGGGCAGAGGCAGGAATTAGAATGATGTTAGAAATGAGTATTGAGAAAGAGTGGTTTGTGTTTGGAGGAGCAGTGGCTTCCTTATATCTCATTGCCTTGCTGGCTACACACCTCCCTTTTCTTACTATTTGCTATATAGGAGTTTTGGGAGGAATGAGCATACCTGTGATTTATGTGAAGGAGGAGCAGAAAATAATGGAGTGTGCAGAAAATTGGAGGATGAGATCACAAAGGTTGTATGTTATGATTGGAGACAAGTTGCACACAATCAAACATAGAATCATGGCAAAACACAAAGAGGTTAAAGAGAAGAAGATGGGAGTAGCAGCAGCACCTATTTACCAATTACTTCTTTTCATTTTCTCAACTCTCTCTGTATAATCCTCTTCTTTCGCTTTGCCTATGTATACACGATATTTTCTATTTTATTTGTGTTTATTTTAATATTTCGAAATAATTTTAGACTTTAACAGTAAAATCATTATAAATTTATTACCAAAAAAAAAAAAACAATATAGTTAGTTAACCTGCAGCAAAACATAATTAATAATTTTTTTGCAAAAGTGTAATAATCCGCATGGATCGGGGGTTTGAACCCGACGTGAATCGAACACGCAACCTTCTGATCTGGAGTCAGACGCGCTACCATTGCGCCACGGATCCTAGTGTTATCTTTTATCATATATTATTTTATTTTTTCTTCTACCATATATCTCAGTCAATGAGTATCCACTAAACTAGATTATCATTATTGACATTATTTAAAAAGGATACCATTAAACTATTGAAAATAACTCAATGAATGAATGCTAGTACAATAAATACTCCAGTGCAAGATTCATTTAAACATCTCCTATATATATATATATATATATATCCCATCACCTTCAATTGTCGTCACATTATTCGTTTACATTGCCATCACCTCATATTTCATTACTTAAACAATTCTGGTCACACACATACATCATCATTTAGTTGATTGATTGACAATTTTGAGATGTATTTTTACGACATAGGGCGACAAGCAGAAAACAAGTTATGATCCAAGTTTTGTGGTCTCTATTGGAATCATTCTACATGTTATGCACTAATTAGTATTACCATTTGATTAAATTTTGATATGACAACATCTGAAAACACCACAAATCTATTGTACCTCCGTTTCTACTTATAATTGTATAATCAAAAGAATTGAAACTTTGGTCAAATGTGAACAAAGTGGAAACAAGTTAAGTATGAATCTAATAATTTAGCACAAACCAATTCATAAATAAACATTGACAACGAAGTGAACCATTCATCTGGTAATATTAAGCTCAATTCCTACAATGAAATGGACAAGGCAGTCAACTCCTTGAGTAGCCCTCGTTAATCATATGGGATTTGAATATAAGCAGCATCACACACAAATGGAATGTCAGCATACATCCCAGCAAGAGCACACCTGATGCACTCCAACACGGTGAACAGATACGCAAAAGCCATAGCCGTCCAAAAGTGCATCCCGATCTTTCCCCAGTATACAGCAAGTGGCATCCAGCGGCTCACAGTTCCTATAACTTGCAAAGCAATCTCAAGCAGCATACCCATTACAACATGGAATCTGAAGAAATGTGGCCATTCTTTGCGCCTCACTACTCCAAGGTAAGCAACAAAGAAATATGCCATCAGAAACCAGCTCGGTAATCTCCCCAATGCACCCAGGAAAGGATATGTCAGAAATTCAAAATCCTCCAGGAAAGGATGTAGATGGTATGCTGTTTCAGCATACATCCACGTCTCGTGGAGAGGCATCAGATATGGGAGGCATGCCAATGTTCTCCACCACCATCTCGGCTTCTTTGTCATAGCAGGGTATCTATAACTGTAAGGCACATCCTTGGCTGCTCTTGCAGAAAATGACTGTCTACGCCGTACAGACAACTTAGGAATTGTGTGTGATAAGCTGCCTTGTTCTCCATGTAAGAGCAATGTTGATGCAGCAGAAAGGTGGAATTGCTGGATTCCTGCCAACACATTGCAAGATCAAAAGTACATAGAGAGCAGACAGCCACAACTACTCAAACGCGCTGATGTTAGGATCTTAGAAATCTAAAAAGAGATTTCTTACAAAAAGACTGTTATCGTTTATTCATATGTTAGGTTATTTACAAAACCACCCCATTTGGGCCTTCTTAATCCAACATCTGATATTCATTAAGAATCCATTATGACTACTAACTTAGAGAAGACCCCATAACAAAGTGCTCCTCTCTGCTGCGCCACCATTGTTAGGTTTCCGGAAACTGCTCACTAAACAATGATGGCAAATTGCAAGTAGCTCAATCAAACTACCTTCCATATATCAGGATAACAGATTATTATATTACCTAAAACAGATAAGTTCAATCAGATAACATGATTGGTGGTAACTATGAGCCACTACTTTTTCATCTCTCTACCATGGTACATGCTATTCAAAACACAAGGTACAACATCACATAATCTAAATGGTCAATAAGTCGTAGTATATTGTATACACAAACATCTTGCATTATGTTGCAAATATTAGAAATTATCTGGCCCCCTTAGTTTAGAAAATGCATAAACAGGCTCTGATTATACAGGAAAACTAAGCGGCAGCTACACATCAACATGATGACAAATGCGAAAACATCTTAGCCACTAGTTTATTCTCACAAGCGGTGGATTGGCTGTATAACAAACAAACACAATAGACTGAAGGATATAATTCAGAAATAGCAAAATAGTTACGCTAGAGAAGATGTCACACAAAACCCTTAACAATTATTCATTTTCATAAACTAAGTTAAAGGAATTTAGAAATACCTAAGGAAGCAGATAATTTAGTTTTGAGCAGAGGTTGGGAGGAGCATCTACCGTAGGAAGACACCATATTCTTGTTGCCAGAAATAGTGGAATGTTGAATTCTGAAACTACATGGCTTTCTGTTGTAAGGGAGCAAATTAAAAGGTCCAGAATTCAAAGAGCAGCCATTAAGAATCATACTCCAGCTTCAACTTGCGCCCTATACGAACAAACATGATAACTATTGCATCCCAAATTGGAAAAGGGGAAAAGAAAGAAGAATTGCAAAAGAGAAAAGGAAAACAAATGAGTGTATGGTTATATTTCTCTTGGATAAAATCGATCGCTAAACTCAAAAAGACAAAATTTAGGGAAATTAAATTGAGTAAAAGAATTGCTAAAAAATGAGTAGATGAGTCATCGTAATGTTTATAGGGCAAGTATTACCTCCAAGGGAGTGGAAGTTGTCGTGATTGACGGTGGCAGCGGCGGCGAGGATGGGTTCGCCGTTCTAGAGATAGAGAACATAGAGAGTGAGAAGGCAACGGGACTGGATTGCAAATTCTTATTTATATAAAAAGGGCCCATACATATTTTCTTATCTTTTGGTCCCATCTATCACAAAATTTAATAGATAGTCCACATGTATCACTTTTCTTATAATTTAGGTCCTAAATATCACAAATTTTGACTTCGAGATTACCTTTCTACCCTTGGTCAACTGATTCCCTGACATAGACTGCACAAATCTGAAAATCAGCATTGTATTCAGAAAATCACGCCCACTTGTCACTTGCCAATATTTTGTGTAAGGAAATTAAACCCAAATTCAAATATTGTTTTTCTTCAATTTGTAATCCAAGTAAATTGCAGTTTTTGTGTAGGCATAAATTTGAAAAGGGCGATTCAGTCGAAAGTTCGAATTTGAGATGGAAGTTCGTATACTTTTGGTGTAAGTGCTACACGAAAAAAAAATGGATGTAAGAAAAGTAAGTATATCTATTTCAATTTCTGTCGAATTTTTCCCAATTTTTTGTTTCGAATTGACGATTTGTTCTTTCGAATTTTGTTGAAGAATTTGGCCCAAGTCTGCTTGCGTATATGCTTACACGAATTAGGGCACAATTTTGGGATTTTTGGGTGTATTAATTGTGCTTTTACACGAAATTAGGGCTACGGTTTAGGGTGAAATAGTTTGTTCTTACACGAATTAGGGCCAGAATATTAGGTTTGATCCGAAAAAAAAAATTGCGTGAAAATAGACCTTACACAAAATTTTGTCCAGTGTTTTCTTTACACGAATTTACTTAAATTGACCTTACACGAATTTATGCCCTTTGCAACCTTACACGAAATTTCTACCAGAGTCAACCTTACAAGAATTTATGCCCCAATTAACCTTACACGAAATTTGTAAGCAAGTCAACATTACACGAAATTTTAGCCTATGTCCTTTACACGAATTTCTGCCCACGTTATTCTTACACGAATTTACATAAATTTTTCCTTACACGAATTTACATAAATTTGATCTTACACGAAAATTGATGAAGTGGGAAATGGTCCATGAAATTTTACCTAAATCGACCTTACACGAAATTCTACCGAAGTGAACCTTACACGGAATTTTGCACATTTCAACCTTACACGAATTTTTGTCAAAGTAACCTTACACGAAATTCGGCCCTCTTACACGAATTTTATGAAATTTACCCTTACATGAATTTACCTAAAGTTGACCTTACACGAAAATTCTGCCTAGCTAACTCAACCTTACACGAATTTCTGCCCAAGTCAGCCCAACCCTGTAAAATTTTGCCCAAGCCAACCTTACACGAAATCCAATACAAGTTAATCCCTACCTAAAATTTCACGGTGGCTAACCCTACACGAAAATTGTGCCAAGTTAACCATACACAAAATTCTTTATGAAATTAACCTTACTTGTTATAATGTATATGTATAACGTACAGGAAAAATTTCATAATGAAATTGTTTATAAAATATCATTTGTTCGACCTCTACATATCAGTTGTAACATAATTGTTTTTACGAATTTTGTAATACATGAATACCAAAGTGCACGAATCAATCAATGTTATGCATAAATATTATAGATCCAAGATTCATTTAAGAATTAATGGAAAAATGATGAATTTTTGGTAAAAAAACTAAAACTGAAGAAACGTGATTAATTTATTTTTAGTGATAAATTCATAGTTGGAGACTTATTGCGATCGTATTGTAAAATGAAAATAACAGTAATTAATCATATGTCGGTTAAAATTTTTTGAGTCCATAATTTAGTTCACAAAAACTCGTTACATTAGTGATAAATGATTAATTCTTTAATATATTATAGTTGGATCGTGTATGGGTCTGTTCCGCTTGTCAAGGTCGTGTAACTTATATAAATGGATATACATGCCTCAATATTCTTGATGACGTACAGACTGAGCTACGAGTTATGGGTAGGGACAGCATCACACGTTTTAGAGAGACGTGCTTCGGATATTTTGTTATGGGCGACCGATACAGAGACCTGAAAGGGGTTTTTGCACGTATTGATGTCCTATGAGATGGTATGAACGCTGGACGATGATGAGTATGAGCGATGGTTTTGCATCGGACGAGACTAGTTTTGTCGGTTCTCACGGAGAGAGTTTGCTCTCGTGACGGGGCTTCGATTTGGTGAGTCAGATTTTGATCCTACTGACCGACACCATCCTCCTAATGGTGGTATATATGAGCGAGTTATTGCTCAGTGGCCACGAGTGATGCTTGCAGATATTCACACATGATTTGTTGGCGGGGAATTTCGTCAAAACCTAGAGAATGCTGTAAACATTCCTTTGATCCGCATTCTATATTGCATACTATTGGCGTTGATATTGGGAAGACGAAAGTGGAGAAGTGGGTATGGGTTTTGGTGGAGCAGGAGAAGACATGTGAGAACTTGGGAGAGCTTCTCATGGGGAAAGTTCTCAAGCCATTCTCTGTTACGACATATGGATAGGCTCCCTTTGGAGATTCCAGCGGTGCAGGGGAACTGAGCCTACACATACAACTTTTATGGATTTTTTGTTGCTCTACTAGTGAGTAATTTTGATCATTTCGGTTAATTCAACATATTTGGGACTAGTTGAAATAAATATATTACTAACCTACATTATTACATTTACGTGTAGATATGTGCTTACGAGGTGATTTTGGTGACTGGCACTTTTACCGGTCGTCGATTGAAAGTCCCCCACCGACTACCGAGATGTTTGAAGTGGTCCACTATACGGTCCACTTGCAAGATTACATATGTGCTAGATGGCGAGATGTTTTATTACAATTTCAATCTTTAAATATCAAATGTATTTGCTATTATTTCAACTTGAACTGTTTGATGATTTTGAATTGTTTTGATAGGTTGCTTATTTCCAAACACTTGTTCCTTCTTTTGGTTGCTCCGACACTTCCACACCGACGAACCAGTCTTTCATTCCCCATGGTGATTTCATTCACAGCTCAAGATCGGAGACTGTTGTGCCTGACATTCCTGAGAGCAGTGCAAGGATCCGACAGGTTCGTTAGTGACCGAGGTCTCATTTCCTGAGGACTCCATTCCAAATGACATTTCGATGGCGTTCGGATCATTCGATGGAGGACTTCCTATTGTGGACTAAGCTTGGAGATGTTGCAGATCTGTAAGAAATTAATCTTGCATTTTTATTTTTTACTTGTGTCAATATATTTTGACACTGAATAATAGCTAGACTGAGTTTGTGGTGTGTTTCTCAGGTGTAACGTCGGTGTTGGCTACTCCGTGGGTCCCTCTTTTATTACATCGATTATAGACCCACATGGTGAGCTCGATCGAGAGGTGAGTAATAAATTTTCAAACATAAATTACAAAAAAATGTATTTATTCTTCCACTCGTCATGTTGTTCTAACCCCCAATATCAAATGTATTTGTTGTTTATTGCAGGTTCTTGATACATATCTTGCCATACTGTAGAGTCATCCCAAAGTTGTAGATGTGTCGATCGATTACAACCTCAATGGATTCACGCAGATCATTGATTGCAGTTTCAATGTAAGCCCTTCTGCACAGTCTGATTTCTTTCTTTACATTATTGTTATTTCGGAGTTTGTTGAAATTCATTGTTATTTTTTTGAAGGAAACGTGCAAGGACATCTTGCGTACTAAGCATGCGAATGACCCACCAGATATTCGCTATCGAGAGGATCTTACAGAGTTGTTCTCACCTGAAGAACTTGATTGTCTGGTACCATATGTTCATGGTGAGAGGCCAATATGGAAGCATACAAGGTCATGGTGGAATCATACATCGAGGGTAAAAAGCAACTTTTTCGGTCAAATCACTTCTGCTCTTACTTTTATTCGTCGTATTCATATTATTTTTGTGTAAATTTCAACAGAAATTAACCTTTACCCTGTTCTGTTTGTATTGGTGTTTCGACAAATTTATCTTATCCTGAATTTGGATGGACATTGGGTAGCAGCTGAGGTTAACATGCACAAATACACACTGACCTTGTTCGATAGTTTTCGACATACTTGGACTAAGGACATTGAGAAGCTTCGATATTTTCAGACCTTTCCTATCCGACGTATTTGGCCTAGGCTCTTACAGCATGCCGACTATTATTCCATGTTAGATTATCATTCCTATTGTCCGACGATGTTAACTCTAATGCCGGCATAGTCGAGATTGTGTTACAGATAAGACGATCCGACCAGATGTGACATTTACGCATTGAAGGTGATCGAGAACTGTTTGAGTTGCATAATTCCTAGACCCGATATCATTAATGGGGTATTTGAGATACGTCGACGTCTAGCATTTAATCTATATAAGTGGTCAACAAATGCAGATACCGTCGTTGAAGATGATTTGACGGGATGCCATTTTTATATATATGTTTGTCTTTTTGAGAACTTAATCTGAATTTATCGTGACTGATTTTTTTATTTATGTTGGCTATTTGAGAACTTCATTACGATACAATATTTGTTGTATTAACGGAGTTGAACATTCAGTTCATCAGTCTTTTTTTCAATATTCATGTGAAAAACTCAAAAGTTTAATATTATCGGTTGATATAAATTATTGTTTACAAAGATCGTACATTCAATCATCAGTTGTATTGGATGCTAGAAATATCAGACACTTTCTCTTTGTATGACTTTCGGACATACAAACAGAGCATTTTTTCTTTTTTCTTTGGATTGTTTCAACCTGCGCGGTGGCGTTATTAGTATTGGAGCCTTCTTTCTGCTCATTTTCACAATGCACTCCTTGTGGTTCGAAACAACGTGCCCTATTATATAGCCTGGACGACCACAACGACTACACGACCCGGAATGTCGTGATTGTGCAAATCTGGCACTTGTAGAAGGAATCCTTCGAGCTTTCAGTCGGCCAGCCTGTCTAGGTTTGTCTGGGGCAACACATATTTTATTTTTATATCTTTAGAAACAACCCAATCTTGGGGATTGGGTACAGGATTAACCTCAAGGCCCCACATTCCTTTCAACCAGTCTATGGTGTAATATGGGCGAACATATGAAGTCACCAACTCTCGTGAAAAACTGTTTATGTGAGCACAGACATGTAATAATAAAGATACAGGTTAGTAATTAGTGTTTGACCTACGTCAAAAAATTCATAAAATACTATTATTCGTACCTTATCGCTGCACATGCATGAGAACATGGTATCAGTTCACTTTGAAAAAATATACACTCGCAGATGCGCATTGACAAATCAACGATGTATAATTTATCTCCATCATTAACCTTAAATTTAAATCATGTCAGTTTATTTATGGTCATTCGTCATCCATTTTTCACAGATTCGATTAACCTGTCATACGCTGACTTTGTGAGAAAATTTTCCCTTTTATCTGTAGCATTCCTCCTCCATAAAATCACTTTTCCATGACTCGTCTGGCATACTCCAAAAAAGAACACATAGATAGATTGTGGGCCTAGAGAAGACGATTATTCCAGACCTCAGCAGTATTTGAGGTCATGAAGTTATATCTTCGAACAGAACATCTAACACGAGACCACCTTTCTTTCTTTGCATTCCGTAAGGTGTCGAGCGCACCTTATTTATTTGTTTCTGATAGGGATATCATGTACCTAGCCACACAAAAATAGGAAAAAGTAGTCATTAACAATTTAAACTGGGCATAAATAAATTCACCGCACATATTCCAGAAAGGGAAGACAATAACTTTTCGAACTCAGTAGCCTTGTAACAGCATGCAACTTTTTGAAAAACTCCAACAAAATGTGATCCATGTTTGGCTAAATTTTATTGCAAATGAAAACAACATAGACCATGAGTTACATCAGGGTACACTTCAATGATGGCATTGTTGATGCTCATGTGTTGATCAGACACGATTAGTAGTTGATCTGAGCAGTCATACGCATTTCGAACATGCTTTAAAAACCAGGTCTAGGATTAATCATTCTCCACATTTCCTACCCCAATGTCTAGGGGAAAATTTTGATCATTTCTATCTTTCGTAATAGCGACAAATCCAATACTTTTATATTGGCCTTTCAGATGGCAACAATCCACCACTATAACTGGACGTGAATAATGCTTGAACCTATGAATGGATGCGCCCAAAGCATAGAAAATGTATTTGAATTTTCCATTATTTAGTGTCTCTAGAGCTGTATACGAGCCCGGATCAACAATCTTTAAGACTTCCAAATACAATGACAACATTGAAAAAGATTTTTTTGGATCTCCATATGCAAGTTTCATTGCATGTCGTTTTGCCCGGGATATAACCTTATAAGTAAGATTTACCAATGTCTTTGATTCATTTCGCGCATTATGCTTTTAGGGACCAGTTGAGAATCTTCTTTTCGAAGAACATCAGCATAGTACTCATCGATCAAGGTAAATGTAAGTTGTAGACGAACATTGGGTTCGTTCATATCATATGAACATTCATGGGGAACAACTTTCGATATTTTACAAATCCCATATTTCTTAGATGCATGGAGTTTGAAAGGGCAGGTTTTTTGTTTGCATTGAACAAACCATCTATGTTTGTCTGAATGATGCACAAGGTATTCTACTTGGTTCTCCAAATGATAAAAACCAACTACATTTTTGAATTCTGATTTTGATGTAAAAGTCGACCCTTTTTGTAAATTATGCATACTCGGCTCGTTCTCGATAAAATCGCTCATCTCCGATTGCTCCATATATAGGTGGCATCTCTGGGATAAACCATTCGGACCTGTTAATAGATGTTAAAAACTCCTCATAGGTAAGTCATTGCTCCTCATCCAATGCATTATCATCGTCTTCATCCAACTCGAAATCATCGTTCATATTATTTTCTGGGTCCAATTCATCTCCGTCGTGTGGTGAAACTAAAACAATGTAAACAGATATATTAAAAATGTGCATCGTCAACATCATGGTACATATTTTGTATGAAACTACGCAAATTGAAAATACAACTTCGAGTTGGATATCCCTCTTCTTGGCCTCCATCGTGATGTGTCGGATCTAGCATTTCATCAATTTGCACGACCTTCTCATCTTCATATGCAGTCGGGGATATTTTCAAGTCAATATAGTCAACACCCCAATCTGATCCAAATTCAACACGATCGCTTGATGATGGCCAACATGCCCACTGATCGTTTCAGGATGTACCAACCTGCGACGATTTCAACTCATGAGGGACACCCCACTTTGTATAAAATGTTTCGTCATTTTGTAATGCAAAATGAACATTATTACAACTTCAATTTTGATTGCATATGTGATCTAACTTTGATACGTCTGCGTCATATCTGAAATGGTGAAACCTTTCACCTTCTCCTTTATAGAAGGATCCAACATTAACATTAAAACCTTCAAAATTGTTATTCTGACCTTCCGTTGACAACACACTGTTAGATGCTTCAACATCTAGTAATTTTAGCGAAACAAAAACAATAAGAACATCCTCAATCATGAACAATAATCGTTCCAACTGAAAATCATTCTTTATTTTTTTTCTTTTTAACTCTTCTATTTCTCTCCACTATTGAGTGAATCATATATCCCCAACAATTCATGTCAGCACACACAAGTCCATGGATACACATGAATAAATTATAGTAAGTGGTTCTTTCAATTTGAGCCACCTCTTTACAACCGTTTTTATATTCCAAACTTTCCCAATAGCCTCCCTACCAAACCACTACAGACATAAAATTCATATCCTTGTTCACTCTTAAAAAATAAACATAATATACTCAGCTAATAATCTAAATATCTAATTACAATTGCATAATCTGTATATTTATTTATAAAGGATATTGTTGTGTAAATCTCTGTAGCTTACAATGGAAAATAAACTCTTACACCATCAAATGAACTACACATATATTAGGTAAATTCAGATAATTAAAATAACAAATGTTACATCATCCCGGCTTACACGAAAACATTATAATTTTCTTTTACATTTTAATTATAGATCTAAATCATTTTTCAGCCATAAACAGTGACAAAATGTCGTGTAAGACTCTAATTACATTTTTTTATAATTTTGAAATTTCGTGTAAGCCTGAAATGACAAAATTTTATGTAAGCGTCAAATGACCAAAATTCATGTAAGCCTCAAATGACCAAAATTCATATAAGCTTAATTTTTACAAATTTCGTGTAAGCCTCATTTTTCCTAATTTCATGTATGCCTCATTTTGTACATTTTCATATAAGCCTCATTTGTCATGATTTCGTGAAAACCTCATTTTCAAATTTTCGTGTAAGCCACATTTTAATAACAATTTTTACCTTTATCAATAAATTTTTGTGTATGACTTTGATTGTTTTTTTTCGTGTAGGCCGAACATTAATTCACTTTCGTGTAAGACATATTTTATGATCAAATTTTTCGTGTAAATACAATACAATAGAAACCAATAAAATATCAAATGTTATTATATTGATGTAACAATTGATGAGAAAAGATTTGATAATAATAATAATAATAATAATAATAATAATAATAATAATAATAAAACACAAAATTATATGAGCAAAAAAATACACGAAAATTCACAATATATGTAAAAAATTGTTGGCTAGTAACATATCTCTTAAACAATAAAATCTTCAATATTTATTCACTACTAACTCTTCTTCGGAATTTTGGATGTTTGATGTTACGAAAAGAACAATGACATAATATATTGAATTTTCATTTTTACAACTTATTGGTTCAGACAATACTGTCTACATGTGACTCCCAAGTGCACTGTTCAAGTCACTTTGTTGTCTTAGTGTTGTTTGTCAGTCACCTTTTACTCCATGTGGATGGGGCCAAAAATATTCATTTTTCTTATACGAAATGGAGACGAAGTCATTGTTTGTATTGTATTATTTCTCTATTTTCAATTCCACGAATTTTTTAAATGTTCTTTTCCCATAAAATTTCGTGTAAGGAAAAAAATTAAAAGTATTTTTTTACTTAATTAATTTCGTGTAAGAGACTAATTAATTAATTTCGTGTAAGGACAAATTTCAATTTTTTACCTTACATGATATTTTTTACACTAATTTTTTTTACATGAAAATTTTATGATTAGGAATTAATTTCAATCTTACACGAAAATTTTATCATTACGAAAATTTCGTGTAGGGAATAAAAATTCATAATCATACAATTTTCGTCCAAGGAGAAATAAATAAATAAAACCCTTACACGAAATTAATTAATAATTACGTGTAATTAAAAAATAATTTAAATTAAATTTTTATTCCTTACACAATTTTTTTTTAAATTATACAAAAAAAATTTCTATATATAAAAAAAATATTAATATATTACTTTTGTCAGTGTCCATTATTTTCGTGTAAGTATTGATTGTGCATTTAAATATATTATTTTATTTTATTATTATATTGATTGAATATCTTCAAAAATATGGCACCAATAATTCGTATAAGAGTTGACACATGACTATCACACATGACTTGTGTCAGTCATGTCCCCTCTTTAAATTCTGTGTTTGACATATTCAAAATTTGTGGTATTTGAGACCTAAATTATAAGCAAAGTGGTACATGAGGACTAACTATTAAATTTTATGGTAGATGGGGTCAAAATATAAGAAAAGATGGTATATGGGACCATTTTCTCTTTTTTTTTCTATTTTTTTTTCTATTGGATAGGGTAACATCTAGTTTGGTTATTCTGACCCGGGTCGATATGAATAGATATGATATTTTATTATTATAGCAAGGTCCATCTCTATTGATTTTTTATTTTTTTACTTTCTAGAAATATCGAGGGTTTTTTTTACATAAAATTAAGAGCAAGAATAAGAACAACTTGCTGTAGCGACTTACTTATAATATTATTCTTTCTCCTCCACCGACAATCTATCTCATCATTTTATTAGATATAATTCACTTTTTTATACCTCTCCATTCATATTATTGGTAATAACCATTTTTTGGTAATCCACAATCAAATCAACATTTTTATACATATATTATTCAATTTAATTTGATGTTATTAATTTTTGGAAACAATATTATAATATATATTTTGAGAAATTTTATTTAGTAAAAGAAATTTATTTAAACATAAAATGACAAAATTAAAAAAAACAAAATAAACTTTAGAAATCGCAAATAATAGAAATTACATTGAAACATATAATAAAAAAATTGAAATTCCCTCTCTGGGTGGGTATGGTCTAATCGAAGTCTCTTTTGATAGGTTAAGATTGAAAATAGATCAACTAGGATTGTTATTTCATAGAAGACCTCTGGATTCCAAAAAGATGTCTTTAAAAGGCCATACTGGCTCTATGGTTCCTCCCCCTTATCCCTTCGATCTGGTTGTTAGTCTCGTTTCTCTCCTGGTAGGCCTTATTTGATCTTATCTGAGAGTCAGCCAGCAAATCCAATCTTACGGATGGCTAAGAGTCTGCCCACCTTAGGTCCAAACTTCCTTTAGAGGGGAGGCTTCATTCTTCTCCAGCATACGTCCGAGGGTTCGTAGAAAGGGTCAGGAAGCGAAGCAAGTCGTTTTTGTGTAGATTCACATGGGATTTCATGACATTTTTATCCCCAATGACAAAGGAACCTACGGGCGGGGCTACTCTTCTTTTGGAAGACGGGTGACTGTTCGTCGGCTTCTTAGCTTGCAACTACTGTAAAGGAAATCGGGAAATTAGCAATATTACAAGGGGAAGGGAACTGAACTACCAGAATTCCTTACAACTCGTGCCCCATAGCCTTGCCTAACAGGAACAGCTGCTCTTCTCTTCTGGCGTTACCACAAAATCCTAGCCCGGGATGTACAAATGTTCATCAGACGGATTTCGAAGTCTGGGTGGGAAGAAGTAGGCAGGTCAAAGGCCTTCAAGTCGTGAGTGGAGGTGAGAAGAGAAGGGGTGATTCTATGGTTTAGAGCATTACTAAGATAGCTAGTTAGCTCCTAGTAGCTCTTAGTAGATGGCCGGGCACAACGCGTAAAAGCTTTCTCTATTTGCCTAAGTTGAGTAGGAATTCGGAATAACAAACAATAAGTAGTGAAAAAGCTGTTGTGCTAGAATGGGAGTTAATCAAAATATGAACTGGTACCATAGGCACTTTGACGGCGAAAGAGGCATGGTCAATAGAACCTGGCAGGATCCGGGCTGGGATAGTGGCGCCCATTCAACATCAGTTCCAAAAGGGGGCGTCAGATTCTTTTTCTTCTTTTATGAGATTTTTTGCTTGAAGCTAGAGTGTAGGATTGCTGGATACATGATCAAGGGTCCTGGACTTGAGCTGTAGGTCTCGGTCAGTGATGACTTCTGGTTCTTAAGCACTTTTTGCTAGCGTTTTCCCTTACTAGTCAAGGGGCTGCTAGTTGTAGCGCGCAGTGTACTAGTGAATAGGGTCTGAGGAGTCTTTGGCTCTCCTGGATTCCCCCAGGATCCTTAACCCGCGAGCAAAAGGCTTCAGCCCTGGGTAAGACCTCGATTGAAGCTTCTATGCAATAATAGCACAAAAAAATCTGGCCGGGGGATAGATGGGGCGATTCGGGTGAGATCCAATATAGATCCAACTTTCCCAGGCGCAGCAGAGTGACGACCTGGGAGCGGATTCCCCACCGGCGCTTCCTTTACCTTTACGGCCATCACACGGCTCTCAAACCCAACCTGTGGTGGATCCCGGGAGCTACAAAGCGGGCAAAGTCTAGATGCCTATTCGATTCCTTACTTAAGTGAAGTCCCAGACTTTCTAAGGTTGGCAATTCAATGATGTGTCTTACATCTGAGATATCCTAAATGCTTTCTCTTGACTAAGAAATTGACCGCAGCTAAGCGTAGTAATCGAATCTAGTCTTCTTACGATCTCTTGTGTCACTAGACACTCTAAGAGTGACATGAAACCATTCTGTTTCAATAGAGGTACGAGAAAGGGTTGGGGGCAATGAAGTAGGTGAAGTGGTTGGATTTTGCTCAAGCACCCGCTTTCGCTACGTTCCCTTACAAATAGTAGGCAGAGAGTTCTGGAATGGGCTTAGCCAGAATAGACGAAAAAGATCAACGAGCTGACGATATTAGATAAGAAATGGCCACTCGCGTGATGCGTGGTTTGTGATATAAAATCTATATTTTTTAATATTGATAACATAATGTAATGATATATCATTTAAATATAATATATATATATATATATATATATTACTTTTAATATTTATATTAATTAAAAATGTTAATATTTCAACTTTAAAATTATGTTATTTTAAATAATTTTATTTTATATTGTTGGACCTCCGTATCCGAACTGCACAGGTCATATACTTGGTCGAAAAAGTTTGTCAGCTCGGGACCCGAAACTGGCCAGGCACCTCGGCCGAGCAACCATCCTGGACGACACCCAGGACACCTAATCCAAAGATAGCCGAGGTGAACAGATGGCCGAGCTAAGCAGGTTATTCCGAGCAGGAACAACCGAGCAGGATCAAGCCAACCGTTAAGAGATCGTGGGAGATAAAACCGCCGCACAACGCCGGATGAATAGGCGGAAAACAAAGGAAAAGTGGTCGTAACCTCCACACTCCCCCACGACCTCCACTACTTACATTTCTTTGTCTATAAATAGCTGTAATTTTAACTTGTAAAGGATTTGAATCTTCATTCTGTAAAAAGCACTAGAGAGCTGATTTCTCTAACTTAATGCTATAAGGTCCTGCCCGGTCACTTAACCGTCCAAGATCAGCCGAGCAAGATTGCCCGAGTAGGCTCCAGGCCAGTCTTTCTTTATACTTTCTATTTTAGTTCACATACATTTGGGTGTTAGACTAGAAATTATTCGCTTATAAATTCCGACATCAACATATATAATGAGAAATTTTGAATGCAAACAATTTTGAAACTCAACATTTTAAATTTGATATAATTATATATGCTACGTAAATAGTAGATTATGAATTTTAAAATAGATATGAATTTGATATAACATGTATTAAAAATGAAATCTAAATCGAATTACGAATATACTTAATTCATAAATATAACACAATACAATATGAATTAATAAAATTTGAATAATAAAATAATAAATTGAACATCAATACTAAAAAATAATAAAATAATAAATATAAAATAATATTCAACAATTCAATCTGAAAATAAAATTGAACACAATATAAAATAATAATAGTTTTGTGTTTGTGAGTTTTAATTTCTGAATAATAAAGAAGTCATTTACTAAACTTGCTAATATATTTTGTTCATATTTTTGTTCTTTATATTTTAGAATTATTTTTAGAATGTGTAGATAATTTTCTACATTGTTTTTAGATGGATTTGTTGAAAACATTATTCCAAAATTTAGTTTATGCTTATAAAATTTAGCTTCCAAATTATTTTTACATTTTGAAATAAATATTTTTTAAATTTTTTAAACCATGTTTCGGATTATTGTTGAACAAATTCTAGTTTTTTAAAACAACTTTTACATTAATTATATCTATTTGAAGTAGTTTCAAGTAAATTACCAAATATTTATATTATTTTATTAAAAATGTTTTATTTCAATTTATATCTTTCACAATTAATATTACACATATATTTTTGATTTTTTAAATTGTTAAACCTTGTTATTATAATTAATTTTAAAATTTATTATTATCATTATTTTGATTTTATAATAGTTTTCAAACTTTTAAATATTTTATAATACCTAGTAAAATTAATTTATAGTTTAAAACTATTTTCCACATTTATATATTAAAATTTTAAACTAATTTTCCAAAATTCTAATTTTCAAACATAATGTTTAAATTTGATTATTTTTAAATTTTAGTCACATCATTAAGATATAATCATATTATTTAAATATATGATTACCAAAATCATTTGTTGAGTCGAGCTAAGGAATGTAATTTTATTAATGAACATAACTCTATGGTGATATTATATATCTTAGTTAAACCTAAATGCCCAATTTAGGGTTTTCCTTTTTTAAGAGATTTATGTTGGTGTATGGTGCTAAGCTTCTCCACAATTTATAGATGTGGACAAATCTTGTTTAGTACTCTTCTTGCTCTTTTTTATTTTTTAAAAATATATTGAGTAAATTCAAAATTAGGATGAAAGGAAGTGAATTCTATTGGAAATATTAGGACCGACAATTGAATTTTTAAATATTATAATCATAACATTTTCTTGTAAATGATAAAAAAAAAATCACACGATCACATATAAAATATTATTTTTTACAGTCTACAAAAAGATATAAAAAATAAAATATTTATACAGTCAACAATTTGATATTACATTTTTAGGAGGGAAAATGGTAAATCAGTAAATTTGCCAACTTCTCTCATTTTATATATAGTATAGATTGCTCAACTGTCATAATAGAGGTGTCCCTTGATATGATGCGTCTCTTGATATAATCTTATAATCCCTCAACTTGAGTTCGCGAGAATATTTTGTTCTTTCATTGCATAATTTTATTCATGAACTGAATATTCCTTGAATTGATAGATGATTTTTTCAAATATTTCATCATTATTTTGGGTTGTTACTTTCTTTTGCTCTAACTTTTCTCTTATCAGTACTTTTTCCGATTAGTGTTGATAATTAGATCAACAACAAACATCTTCCTCATGGAGTTGGCAATCGACTCTACGTCTACCACCCATAGCGAAAGATTCTTGTTCTAAACTTTCAAATTTAATCGGAATTGAATATTGAGATAATTGTGTTTCTGGCACGACATATAGTGTTTTTGCTTGTTGCAAAAAATAAAAAAAATTGAGTTTGTTGGAATTTGTGAGGATGAAAAAAAGTGCAAATAATCAAAAATTGTGGAAATTATTTGTAGAGAAATACTTGTAATTTTACTAATGACAAAAATCTATATAAGTTAGTCGAGTCATAGGCTAGCTGATTTTAGGTTAACTAAGTCTTTATTTACTTACGTTCGAGTTTATGTTGTGATTATCAATTCAGGGGGAACCAGGGCCGGACCTACCAATATATTGACCAGACTCGAATTTTCAAGATAGGCCCCTAATTATATGTGTTGGGATTTCAGTGTTTAGATTTTGATGAGACAAACCAATCATGTAATAGGAAGTTTTGAGTACCCCATTTTCACATTATTTAAGTGAATAAATAGACTAGAATTGAGTCTTGAGTCAAGCATTGAAATGGAGGTTAAAAGAGGATAAAGCTGCATCTAAGCTTTAAAGGAAGATATCGCTGCAAGAAGGCAGGATACAATATCGCTGCAAGAAGGCAGGATACAGCATCGCTGCATGAAAGCAGGGTACAGCAAAACAAGGAAGAACGGCGTGCAGCAACACTGCAAGAAAAGGATACAAGAGTACTGCTAGAACGAAGTTACAGCAGCACTGCCAGATAATACTGCAATCAGGTCTAAAATACAGCAGCACTGAAAGAATGCATCAGCTGCACAAGGACCAAGGATACAGCGCAGACTTACAAGTCAGTTAAGTAATACAGCGCCAACTACAAAACGAAGTATCCTGCAAATCCTAGGAAGGATAAATGCAGTACGAGAAACGGAGATTCAAGCAAGATAATAGAGCCGTTCAAGAAAAAGTCAAAGTAACAGACACGGAGCCAATAAGAAGATTCCAACTGGACTGACGTGCTGCAGAAAGCTGCGAGCCGCAACTGCCGCATTAAATGCTCCGAAAGGAAAAGTCAAGTCGCATTAAATGCGAACCATACTTTGGCCAGGCTATTTCAAATTCAAAAGAAGGATGTCTCCTTCAACGGACATCTTCTCCTACAGGTATAAATAGAGGTCGAGGAGAACTGAAACTGGTTACTGTCACTGTTACTAAAACATCTACGCGAAAGTTTCAAGCTTACAAATTTCAAAGTATTCAAGCCAACAGTTTCAGTCACTCAACCTATCGAAGTGAAGCAAGTTCAAGCCAAAGGATTCCTTACGGATTCAGAAGCTCACTTCGAAGCACAAGTTGAAGAAAACCTTTTTATCCTTTTAACCTTGTTGCTGTGTGCTTAGGTTGTTTTAGTGGTGTCAAGCAGTTGATAGGAGAAATCTTTGCTGTTTGTTTAGTTGTCTAGTGTTAGGCAGCTTCCCTGTGTGGGAGTGTAGAACCCTGTGTGGGTTAGCCTTTGAAGTTTGCAGTTGCTGTGTGTACGCTGGACTTCAGTAGGTGGTTTGCTTTGTAGAGTTGATAGATTGTTAGGAGTGTCCTGTAAATCAATCTTGCTTAACAAAGTTCCTGCTCGAGGAGCAGTAGAGTGGACGTAGAAGGATTACACCACCTTCGAACCACTATAAGCCATAAGTGTTTTTATCACTTTATTTATCTGCGCTTATTTTCTGCATATCTATCTATCTCTCATCATAAAACGTTTTGAAAGAAGCATTCTTGTGAAAAACAGCCTTGTGTTTAAAAGTTTATTTCCGCTGCGTACAAAACTCCAGGTTACAGCGTGCAGCACTGCATTCTAGCGCTGCAAGCAGTAACCATCTAACGCTGTAAGCTCAAGTAACTTGCAGTGCAGAACGGTTGTTTTAAAGATTCTGAAAAATCGACCAAGGTTCATTCACCCCCCTCTGAACCTCGAACCACTTGGGACCAACAATATGCTCAATGTCAAATATTTAGAACATTTACAATATTGAATTTTTTTATATTATCATAAAAAAATGAATAAATTTATAAAAGCATTTACAATATTCAAATATTTAAATTATCAGAAAAAAGAACAAGTTTAAAAAACATTATTTACAATGTATACTCAAGATATTCATATATTATTGTAAAAATTATAAAATGAGCAAGTTCAAAATAATTACTTAATTCCAGCTTGACTTTAAACTAATTTCTTTATCCTTATTTTTTGTTTTCTTTTCTAACAATTAAGATACATTATACAATGATATTAGAAATATAAATTAAAGTAAAAATTTTAAATTAACAACATGAATTATGAGACATCATACAATGATACTCGAAATATAAATTAAATGAAATTTAAATTAACAAACCATGAATTATTATAAAAAAACTAAAAAATCTGAAAATATACATAAATAAATACATAATATATTAAGTTAAACTTTTATTCCTCTAACATATTGTAAAACTAATATTCAATTTTTTTTAATAACTATATATAATAAAAGGAATTTGTTTTTAAAACTAGTCAAAATATTAGTTAAGAACTATATGTAATAAAGGAAAAAAGGAAATTCTAGGCCTAAAGTCTTACATGGGATTTAAAAAACTCAACCTATTGGAGCGTGAAGTGGGGGCCCTCCACTAGGCTACACAAATTCATTAAAAAAATATATGATCAAAATATTTATATATGTGTAATCTAGTATATAATACATAAAATATTTGTAGGTCCCTAAAAGTTTGTATTTTTTTCAGGCTTGAGTTCGTCGACTCATATGTCTAGTGGAAGGTCCGGCCCTGGGGAAACTTTACTGGACGAATAGAAGATCTAAAGACGGAAAACTCCATAAGCCATAGAACTGAAGATTAAATACTCTACAAGTTGAAAATTCTAAAGACTAAATATCAAGGTTGCAATTGGAAGAATTAGTCTTTAAAAGATAATCTCTCGAGAAACTGAAGGATAAACCAATTGTGAAATATGTTGAAGCCTTATCAGATCATTTAAGCTAATCATACAAACAGAGACACTTAAATGAGCTTCTTGAGAAATAAATGAGCTGAGGTTTCATAAATGAAGAGTTTAATCCATATTGATGATGAGTCTATAAGAGTTGTAAGGATAATAATAGAAAGTAAACTTGGTACAAATAAAAAAGATGCTACTGGAGCGACAACCTATGATTGAAGATCAACAAGAATATAAATGTTGTCTCATCAACAAAAGTTGGGGAGAGTTGAAGTTTTAAGAATGCCAAGTTAGTAAAGTTAATGTTAAACACAAGAGAATAATGTCAAGTTACTGATTTTCAAAGTTGACAACCACGTATAATTTGACCTTAATGTGTCAGATACATTTTCAAAAATAATCATTCTTATTGTAACCTTGGATAAAACTTAACAGTTAAAAGCCTAGAATCAAAACGCAAGTCTAATTCAAATTCACAACTCCCTCCAACAGCTGAATCTCTCTCTCTCCCTCCCTCTCTCTCTCTTTTATAAATAAAAGATATCTCTCACTTTGAAGAATTGACTATCTTACTTTAGTACTATTTACCGATTTCCTACCAAAGACTGATTAAAGAACGAAACTTGATAATCAAAGCTTATCACTTGACCTTGAACCTACTTTAGAAACTCAAACTTGCCGATTTAAAATTTGAGAGATATACTTTCTTAAGTTGAGAGCTAAATTAGATTATTGAGATCATAAATCTTTCTCTAGCCTTTCGTTAGCGCCTCGACGAGATCTCCTGACATAAGATCAACAACTTCAACTGATCTCTGAGACCAGGATGAGGAGGAGGAGGAGGACGTCGGAGGAAATATTGATGAGGATTGGATAGAGATATTATTATAAATTTTTTTAATTTGTAAACAAATAACCAATTTCTTGTATTTTAATTTTATAAATTTACATTTCATATGTATTGTTCTTAATTTTATTACCGTACATAATTTAAAATAAATTTCAAACTTTAGAATTATTGGACCAACCTACCCGAGCTGAGTAGATCATTAACCTGGCCGGTGAAGGGTTGAAAGTTCGGGACTTGGGACTGGCGAGACACTCCGGCCAGATGACTATCCTGGATGGCACTGAGGATATCCAATCCAAAGATAGACGAGCTAAACAGGTTATTCCGAGCAGGAATAACCGAGCAAGAACAAGCCAACCGTTAAAGAATCGTGGGTAATAAAACCGCCCAATGCCGAATAAACAGGCGAAAAACAAGAAGAAAGTGGGTACAACTTCCACGTTCCCACGACCTCCACTACTTGTATTTTTTGTCTATAAATAGATGTAATTTCAACTTGTAACGGGATCTGAATTCCTATTCTGTAAACAGCACTAGAGAGCTCATTTCTCTAAGTTAATATTATAAGATCCTGCCCGGTCATTTTACCATCCAGGATTAGCCGAACTAAATTGCCCGAGTAGGCTCCGGGCCAGTCTTTCTCACATTTTTTACTTTATATTCATTACATTTGGGTGTTAGACTAGGAATTATTCTCTTACAAATTCCAACGTCAACATTTTGGCGCTAGAAGGAGGGGGATATTTCAAACACCCGAACACAACTCCAATATACGATGAGCAACGACGAACGCAACACCACCCCAGAATCCCAGGCTCCTATCTTCCAACCTAGTGGCTCCAGCCGACCTCGACCGATCACGGCTGAAGAAATCATTCAGGTGGCTCCTATCACTTTAGAGACCCCAGAGACCCCCATGTCTGTGACATAAATTCGGGGTATTATGGCCGCACTGACCGAGCGGCTTAAAGAGGCGGAACAGAGGGAGAAGGCCAAGGTGACCAATGGTCTACTTGAGGACCCTGAGTCCTCAGACGGACCCAGGCGGAGGTGGAACCTGGGAAAACGAGTAGCCGAGGATGAACTACGGCGAAGCCAGTCCCCTACACGTGCCCGAGCGGATCACCACCGAGTCTGCCCAGACAATGCAGGAGCACGGGCAGATAGGCGGTTTGCCCAAAATGACGTAGAACCGACCCTAACAGGGGAGGCCAGGAGGTCGGATAGGCTTCCCAATTAGAAAGGTGAGGTCCCACCACCTCACGATGAGAGTATTGGCCACAATCTCCGGTACTCGGAACTTGTGGAGGAGCAGGAGCTCCGAAAATGACTGGCAGACATTCAAGCCGGGCGAAATAGAGGGGGCTGGAAGAGGGCTACCCCCTTTGCAGAGCATATTGCCACCTTGGTCCCGGCCAAGTTCAAAATGCCCCCCATCAGTTAGTATAATGGAGAGACCGACCCCATTACTCACCTAGACAAGTATACATCCTGGATGGAGTTACAGGGACTAGGAGAGGAGCTGATGTGCAAGGCATTCCCGCTCACGTTAGGGGATCGAGCACAGAGGTGGTTCCGTTTTCTTCCCGACGTATCAATTGGAGGGTGGGACGAGCTGTCCGATCTGTTCCTTACACAATTTATGGGTTCGAGGATGAGGTCGACCCCAAATGAGAGGTTAGTTAACGTGAGGCAAGACAAGGCTGAGCCTCTGAAGTCGTATCTGGACCGCTTCAATAAGCTGGTCCTTGGCATGGAGCAGGTGTCAGATGACGCCATTCTCATGGCTGTTATAGCTGGATTAAGGCCCCGAATCAGATTTTGGTGGTCTGTCCACGAGGAGGGGCCGAGAACATATCACGACTTCCTCAATAGAGCAGAGTGGTACATCAGGGCTGAGGAGGCCATCCCGAATGATAGACCGTCTGAAAAAGATAGAAGGCCTGAACGGCGAGAAGAGAAGAGGGAAGAACGGAGAAACCCATGAAGCCGTTCAGGTCGGCCACCAATTTCAGGGCTTTCCATCCCGGAGGCCCCGGCCAGGTGATTGAAATCCTCCCGGTTACCCCATCACAGGTCCTTACTGAAATCAAGGATAAGAATTTGCTGCCCGAACCGAGGCCCATGAGAGCCGACCCAAATCGCCTCAACCAGAACAAGTATTGTAAATATCATAAGGCGAAGGGTCATGATACAGATAAATGCTGGGCACTTCTAGCCGAGCTGATGAAGTTAATCGATCAGGGCCAGCTGAAAAAATATGTAAAGGGCCAAGGACAGCAGGGCCAAGGAGCGCCACAAGCATTACCTCCACCACCACCGCCGAACGGCGCTGCTCGCGAAATCCATACTCTCATCAACAACAGTTTTGGCGAGCAGCGTGGGTCAAAGAGAGCCCAGAAAGAACAAGTCTGAAAGGCCAGGAACGCTTACCAACAATGCGTTCCACCCAGGACGGAGCCCCGGCATGCACCTATTCTATTCACCGAACAGGACAGTGAAGGGATAGCTTACCCTCATAGCAATACCTTGGTAGTATCGCTCAATATCTGCAGGACCATGGTGCAAAGGGTCATGGTCGATACGGGCGCCTACGCCAACGTGCTCTATTTGAGCACTTTCAAGCGGATGGGATTTCACGAATCCCAGCTCACGTTATTCTCTGACACAATTCAGGGCTTTGGAGGAATGAGGACTAGAGTACTCGGCACCTGTGAGCTCAAGATCCTATTCGGATCTGGCGATCGGGAAGTGTTCACAACAACAGAGTTCAAGGTGGTGGACTTGAACTCTCAGTACAATGCCATCTGGGGCAGACCGCTTCTTACAAAATTGAAAGCGGTGGTCTCAATCTATCATCTCACTCTTAAGTTTTCGGTGGGCGACGAGGTATATGTTCTAAAGGGGAACCAGTTGGCCGCCCGAGAGACAGACATGGGGCTGCGTCCCAAAGAGCTTAATCAGCTCGAGCTCACTCCGCCCGACTCGAACGATGAACAGATGGAGGATGTTTTCGAGGATACAATCCTCGAGATTGCCGAGCACGACCAGGACAATATGGAGGTAGATAACGAACCTCCACAACCAGTAATCGTCCCAGAACTGACGGTCAGCTCCACCTTCGAGGTTGGATCCTCCTCTAGCACAGCCACCCAAAATAGCGGAGAAGCGGCCATGGACGTACAAGAGCCCGAGAAGGAATGGGGGTCCATCGATCCCCGAAGAGATGGGCCACAAAGATGAGCCGCGCCTGTTGAGGAGTTGGATCTCATTAATTTGGATCCAAGCAGGCCGGATTTGGAACTACGGATCGGCCGAGAGCTGCAAGAGCCTTTTCACACCGAGCTAATAACCTTTTTGCAGGGCAATACTGACATCTTCGCATGGACTTATGAAGATATGGAAGACATCCGATCAGAAGATGCCTGCCACCATCTTAACATAGACCCTTCTGCCCAGCCAATAGCTTAGAAAAGACGCTGGCTGAGCCCAGACAGATACGAGGGGCTAGAGTTGGAAGTCCAAAGGTTGATGGGTTATCGTTTCATCAGAGAGACCAAGTACGCCACTTGGGTCTCCAATCCCGTCCTGGTCAGAAAACCAAATGGGTCATGGCGGCTTTGTGTAGACTTCATCGATCTGAACAAAGCTTGTCCTAAGGATTGCTTCCCACTACCCAACATAGACCAACTCGTAGATACAACAGCCGGCCACGAGCTAATGAGCTTCATGGACGCATACTCGGGTTACCATCAGATACCAATGGCCGAGGACGACCAGGTCCATACAACTTTTATCACTGACCGGACATAATACTGCTACACCATAATGTCGTTCGGCTTGAAAAACGCAGGGACAACATACCAAAGGCTGGTGAACAAAATGTTTGCCGTCCAAATCGGGAAGACGATGGAGGTCTATATGGACGACATGTTAGTCAAGTCCAAACAGAAAGCTGAACATGTAGGCTACCTGGCAGAAATGTTCGACATCCTGAGGAGGTACAGGATGAAGTTAAACCCCAAAAAGTGCTCATTCGGGGTAGGCTCAGGAAAATTCCTAGGATATATGGTGAGCCAAAGAGGAATTGAGGCCAACCCCGAGAAAATTCAGGCCATCATGAATCTAACCCCGCCAAGGTGGATCAAGGACGTCTAGAGTCTGACCGACAAGGTTGCCGGCCTCAACCGTTTCATATCCCGGTCCATAGATAAGTGTCGGCCATTCTTCAACTTGATTAGAAAAAATGCTCAATTTGAATGGAATAATGAATGCCAGTCGGCCTTAGAGGATCTCAAGAAAGCACTTATGGAAACCCCATGCCTGGCCAAGCCTCAATCCGGTGAAAAGTTGCAGCTCTACCTAGCAGTGTCCGTGTAACATCCCTGACCAAAACATACACGTCATTTGGCATTCACTTAATGCATTCATTCATGCATTCATTCCATGATACATTTAGAACATAGTATATTGGCATTTGTAAAACATTTAGAATAATACTTGGTGTGAAAATAAATAGTAGAAATCATTTAGAAATATAGAAAAGACTACAAGAAATATAATGTATCATATATAGTGTATTTGTTTATCTAATTGCTAGAATAATTATTAAAAAATTAAACAAAAAGAAAAATGTATAAAGAAAAGAAAAGTCATCACTTGAAGTCTTCTTATTCATCTCTATATATATATGTCCCTCCCTCTCTCTAATCTTAGTCTCTATGTAAGATAAGAACAAGTTCGTATTAAAGATAAAGAAGAAAAAGAAGAAGAGAAAGAAAGGAAAAATGAAGGGTAGCAACGAAGGTGAGAAGAGAAGGAGAAGAAAAAGGAGAAACAGAGTAAGAAAAATTCTGTTCTGTTTTGCTTCGCGACTTTCATATACTTCCAGTTCGATTTTGTTAAGGTGTTAAACACGAGTTTTGTAGGGAACTAGGTCTTTTAGCTGGTTGTAAGATTTGGAAATATTTGGAGTTAAACTCGATTTGTTATGATTTTTCAAACAAAGTGTGAATCTGAAAGTTGTTCTGTCAAAAATAATCTGTCCATCTGATTGTCGAACTTTCTAGTAAGTTTAGAGGCTGATTTGGGGAAAACTTAAAACATGAAACTTATAGCTCTAATTGTTAGCTAAACTCAAAAAAAATCCGTGAATGATTTGGATAAGTATTGAGTGAGATAATTGTCCAATTACAGAGGCTGGTTTTGTACGACCCTGTTTCGAAAACTGTTATGTATGCTGTAAGTGTAGCGTAATTGTAAGCATGATGGAGTCGAAATTAGGGAAATTGTTAAACATGAAAGTTGTAGAACTATGTGTTAAGTTTCTCCAGAAGTTTACCTTGTTCAAATTGAAATTTTATAGCTCACGTTATAGGGTAAATACGGAACATGGTCGAATATGTCGAAAGAATAAAGGTTGCTACAATCTTGTATTATATGTATATATGAAATAAATGAAATTAAACATACATGCATTGCATTAAACATACATGCATTGCATTTCATTGCATGATAGAACTAGATGATAAGGAGATGATAAGGCTAAACTACATTGCATCATATAGGGTCGCGAGCTATAGAACGGGAGGAGGAACCAAAGTGACGAACGGATCACCTAATCTAGACGGGTGAGTATAAGCCATGTTATGTGATTTATATGCAATGTGAGTATAAACCATATATGTGCTTTATACGCAATGTGATGTGATTTATATGTAAGGTTTGTTATATGTGTTCTATAAGAAATATGTATTTACATGAATTTATCATTGGATCAAATGATATATTGGCAAATGTATATGTGATCATATGTTCGGATGATTGATATGTTGCATTACATATGGCATGAAATTAAATGGCCTGTGACTGTCTTGCTATGGATCTTTATACACAATAGAGACCTACGGGTCTATATGTAAAATGGAGACCTTCGGGTCTAATTCATATTGGAGACCTACGGGTCTATATGCACAGTGGAGACCTTCGGGTCATAATCATATTGGAGACCTATGGGTCTATAGCACAATGGCATATTGGAAATCTCAGGACAGATCCAAACTTGAGCAGTTCACAGAATAATAAACTGGATATAGTGGCATTTGCACATGTATGATTACATTGTTGATTAATGTTAATGATTGTTGTTTGCTGGCTATTTAATTAAAGTAATGGTTTATATTCACTGAGTTGCGACTCATAAAAATTGCATATTTATTTTTAGGTTCGATAAATCCTTTTGACGTGGGTTTGTAAATATAGACATCACGCTATACCAGGTCGGCTGGCTGATGCCTCGAGCAACCTTCTCCTCCTCCGCATTTTGCATTTTGGAACGCTTGTATCATGTTTTGTAATTAATGTGTATTACGATGAGATTATGGTTGTTTGATATAATCTTATACAATATTAGTCGTTAAATAATAATTTTATGCTTATATGGATAAATCAAATGTCAGTATGATCTATCTACATGATGGGTATTTTATTGGGAAATATACGTCATAGGGGTAGAGAGTGTTACAGTTTAATTTGGTATCAGAGCGGGGATATGATTCCTCGGTGTCATTATGCATTCATAAGCATTACACATCATATGTACTTGACATTGCAATTGCATCCAAATAAATAGGAAATATGGACATTCATGAGCATGAATCATTGGGGAGAGAAGGTTCAGCCGTGCCACATCAATCGATAGAGGTATCTCATACATTACCTGCATCACATGAGCCTGCACAACGTTCACCTAGACGGGTAGAACAAGAGGTACAGGGGCCAGGTATAGGTTCTAGAAGTAAAAATTTCAAGGAGCTCCGTAAATTGGGAGCAGTTGACTTTTATGGGACTACTGATCCTGCTGAAGCTGAGACATGGCTCAAAAGAACAGAAAGAGTTTTTGGCATGATGAGATGCACTGTAGAGGAACGGTTTGACTTTGCAGTATCACTTTTACAAGAGGATGTATATGATTGGTGGGAAACAGTCCCATATGCTACAGTACAACCGCCAATCCTTACTTGGAATGATTTTCTCACCGTGTTCAGAGACAGATATATGCCAGAGGTATACCGGGATAACAAACAAAGGGAATTTTTATCTCTTAAATAGGGGAATATGACAGTTGCCGAGTACGAAGTTAAATTTACTCAATTATCATCTTATACGGCTGCGATGGTTGCTACTGAGAGAGATAGATGCACACGTTTTGAAGAGGGACTCTCATATGATATTTGAAGCAAGATTACCCCTTGGGATCTTCGTACTTATACAGATTTGCGCACTGCAGCAGTTAGGGCCGAGACTTTGTTAAAGGAACGACAAACATATTTTCAAAGACAAAAGAGAGAGTCCATGACTCATATTGGTGAGTCAAGTAACTAAACGTCAGAGTTTTTCCTCTCCAGCACAGACATTTAGTAGAGGTGGTCCATTCAGTCAGAGAGGTGGACGGGTACAATCTTTTGGTCGTGGAAGTGGCAGAGGACCTAGCCCGATAATACAAACACGACCTATGTGTCAGAATTATGGTCGATATCATATAGGAGAGTGTCGAATGCTTACTGGAGGTTGTTATTATTGTGGATAACAAGGACATTTTTATAGGGAATGTCTAGCTAGACCTGATAGATCCAACACGGGCAGAACGACATCAGAATCGACAGTACAAAATAATCGGCCAGCAACACCAGTGGCGAATGTTGGTAGAGGTCGTGGTAGAGGTCAGACTTTGAATTCTACTGCTAGTGGAGGAAGATCAGAAACACTGGGAGCACGATCACAAGGTCAGGCACGAGTTTTTGCTATGTCACAGCGGGAGGCAACTACAGCACCTGAGGTCATTACTGGTAAACTTTATTTGAATGAGTTTGAAATACATGTATTGATAGATCCACGATCCACTCATTCATTCTTATCATCTGCCATAACATCTCATTTGCATAAAGAACCTGAATTACTAGATTATGACTTAGAAGTACATACTCCATTGGGTGAGGTTGTAATGGTGCATACGATATATCGAAATTGTATAATGCGGGTTGATACAGTAGAGTTACCAGCTGATTTTATCTTGTTATTTCTGAGTGAGTTTGATGTTATATTGGGTATGGACTGGTTATCGAGACATCGTGCTAAAGTGGATTGTTATACTAAAGAAGTAGTGATAGATTCTCCTGGACAGACTAAAGTGGTTTTCTATGGTGATCGACGGATTGTACCGAAATGTTTGATTTTAGCAACAACAGCTTTCCGTATGATTAGAGATAGACATGAGGCATATCTGGCACATGTTATAGATCGTACAACTACATATGGTGAGATTAGAGATATTCAAATTGTCAAAGATTTTCCTGATGTTTTCCCAGAGGATTTACCAGGATTACCACCTGATAGAGAGACAGAGTTCACCATTGAATTAATACCGGGTACCGCACCAATCTCTATTCCTCCATATCGGATGGCCCCATTGGAGTTATAGGAATTAAAGAAACAATTGCAGAAGCTGTTAGACAAAGGCTATATACGGGCTAGTGTATCACCTTGGGGTGCGCCAGTGCTTTTCGTGAAAAAGAAAGATGGTACACTACAATTGTGTATAGATTATCGAAAGCTGAATCAAGTGACGGTAAAGAACAAATACCCATTACCTCGAATAGATGATTTATTTGATCAGCTACAGGGTGCGCAAGTATTTTCAAAGATAGATCTTCGATCTGGGTACCATCAATTAAAGATAGCCAAAAATGATATTCCAAAGACAGCATTTAGAACTCGATATGGGCATTATGAATTTTTGGTGATGCCATTCGGGTTGACAATGCACCAGCAGCATTTATGGCTTTAATGAATAAAGTGTTCCAACCTTTCCTTGATAGATTTGTCATTGTCTTTATTGATGATATACTGGTATATTCACAAAGTACAGAGGAGCACGCGGATCATTTACGGATAGTATTACAAATCTTATGAGAAAAACAACTATACGCAAAGTTTAGTAAATGTGAATTTTGGTTGGATCATGTGGTATTTTTGGGACACATAGTATCTGGATGAGGCATAGAGGTCGATTCTAGAAAGATTGAAGCAGTGGTAAATTGGGAGGCGCCAACGACAGTTTCAGAGGTTCGAAGCTTTCTGGGTATGGCTGGATACTACCGACGGTTTGTCGAAGGATTTTCCATTATAGCAGCGTCACTCACAAAACTGCTACGAAAGAATGTTTCATTTCAATGGAATGAAAGATGCCAACAGAGTTTTGAGGAGTTAAAACACCGTTTGACTACAGCATCGATACTCACAATTCCTACAGGCACTAGGGGATTTGTTGTTTACAGTGATGCTTCACATCAAGGACTTGGTTGTGTTTTAATGCAGAATGGAAAAGTAATTGCTTATGCATCACGACAATTACGACCCCATGAAGTTTTCTATCCTGTTCATGATTTAGAGTTGGCAGCTGTAGTATTTGCTTTAAAGATTTGGCGACATTATCTTTATGGAGAGACATTCCAGATATTTACCGATCATAAAAGTTTGAAGTATTTGATGAGTCAGAGGGAACTGAACATGCGACAAAGACGTTGGATGGAACTATTGAAAGATTATGATTGCACGATAGAGTATCATCCAGGAAAGGCCAATGTTGTAGCCGATGCGTTAAGTCGGAAATCCGGTGGTACAGTGGCACATATGCATTTGACTCCACTTTCAGACTTGATTGCTCTATGAAGTTTAAACACGAGATTACAGTTACATACAAGTGGAGCACTAATTGCTACCTTAGAGATTCGTCCGATATTGAGACAACGAATACAATATGCACAAAACAGAGATGAAAAATTGATAGAAATTATTGAACAGGTGCAACATGGCAAAGACACGCCATTTGATTTACAAGATGGTACATTAATGTTTGGTACCAGGTTGTATGTACCTGACGTTGATGATTTACGACGAGAGATTTTAGACGAGGCACACAATGCACCGTATGCTATGCATCTAGGTACAACAAAGATGTATCACATATTGAGGCAACATTACTGGTGGCCAAAAATGAAGAAAGACGTTGCTGAATTTATTTCCAGATGTCTTACTTGCCAGCAAGTTAAAGCAGAACATCAAGCACCTGCAGGTACATTGAAACCCCTATTTATTCCGGTTTGGAAATGGGAGCGGATTACGATGGACTTTGTTTTGGGATTACCGAAAACCCAACAAGGGAATAATGCTATTTGGGTAATTGCGGATAGATTGACTAAATCAGCACATTTCTTACCTTTACGTTGGGGTTGTTCATTAGATCAATTGGCAGAGAAGTACGCCAAAGAAATTGTACGACTTCATGGTATACCAGTGTCCATTGTTTCAGATAGAGATCCAAGATTCACTTCTCGATTTTGGGAGAGTTTTCAGACAGCTATGGGGACCAAATTACACTTCAGTACGGTTTTTCACCCTCAAATAGATGGCCAATCAGAAAGGACTATACAAACATTAGAAGAGATGCTACGTGCTTGTGTTATTGAGTTTCAAGGTTAATGGGATAAATATATTCCATTAATGGAATTTGCTTATAATAACGAGTTTCACAGTAGCATTGGAATGGCACCGTATGAAGCGCTATATGGAAGGAAGGGCAGAAGTCCACTATATTGGGATAAAGAGGGTATAGAAATTTTAGAAGGGCCAGAAATTGTTCAGAATACAATTGATAAGGTTGATGTCATTAAAACTAAATTGAAGGCTACACAAGACCGACAAAAGAGCTACTTTGATCAACATAGAAAAGAAATGGAATACCAGGTTGGTGATAAAGTATTTTTACGGGTTTCTCCTTGGAAAGGTGTTATGAGATTTGGTAACAAAGGAAAATTAAGCCCACGCTATATCGGGCCATATGACATCATCATAAAAGTTGGACCATTGGCATATGAGTTAGCATTACCTCCAGAATTGGCTCAAATTCATAATGTTTTTCATGTTAGCATGTTGCGGCGATATCGATCGGATCCTTCACATGTGTTGCGGGATTCAGAGGTACAAATTGCAGAAAACTTAAGCTACATAGAAGAACCAGTCTCAATAGCAGATTTCAGAATCAAACAATTACGGAATAGAGAAATTCCAATGGTTAAAGTTATCTGGAGAAACCATGGTATAGAGGAAGCAACCTGGGAGACAGAAGAAAAGATAAGGAAGTTATATCCGCATATATTCACTGGTAACTGATCTTCTTATTGGTATATGACATAATGGAATAACGAATTTTGAGGACAAAATTCTTATAGAGGGGAAGAGTTGTAACATCTCTGACCAAAACATATACGTCATTTGACATTCACTTAATGCATTCATTCATGCATTCATTCCATGATACATTTAGAACATAGTATATTGGCATTTGTAAAAAATTTAGAATAATACTTGGTGTGAAAATAAATAGTAGAAATCATTTAGAAATATAGAAAAGACTACAAGAAATATAATGTATCATATATAGTGTATTTGTTTATCTAATTGCTAGAATAATTATTAAAAACTTAAACAAAAAGAAAAATGTATAAAGAAAAGAAAAGTCATCACTTGAAGTCTTCTTATTCATCTCTATATATATATGTCCCTCCCTCTCTCTAATCTTAGTCTCTATGTAAGATAAGAACAAGTTCGTATTAAAGATAAAGAAGAAAAAGAAGAAGAGAAAGAAAGGAAAAACGAAGGGTAGCAACGAAGGTGGGAAGAGAAGGAGAAGAAAAAGGAGAAACAGAGGAAGAAATATTCTGTTCTGTTTTGCTTCGTGACTTTCATATACTTCGAGTTCGATTTTGTTAAGGTGTTAAACACGAGTTTTGTAGGGAACTAGGTCTTTTAGCTGGTTGTAAGATTTGGAAATATTTGGAGTTAAACTCGATTTGTTATGATTTTTCAAACAAAGTGTGAATCTGAAAGTTGTTCTGTCAAAAATAATCTGTCCATCTGATTGTCGAACTTTCTAGTAAGTTTAGAGGCTGATTTGGGGAAAACTTAAAACATGAAACTTATAGCTCTAATTGTTAAATAAACTCAAAAAAAATCTGTGAATGATTTGGATAAGTATTGAGTAAGATAATTGTCCAATTACAGAGGCTGGTTTTGTACGACCCTGTTTCGAAAACTGTTATGTATGCTGTAAGTGTAGCATAATTGTAAGCATGATGGAGTCGAAATTAGGGAAATTGTTAAACATGAAAGTTGTAGAGCTATGTGTTAAGTTTCTCCAGAAGTTTACCTTGTTCAAATTGAAATTTTATAGCTCAAGTTATAGGGTAAATACGGAACATGGTCGAATATGTCGAAAGAATAAAGGTTGCTACAATCTTGTATTATATGTATATATGAAATAAATGAAATTAAACATACATGCATTGCATTAAACATACATGCATTGCATTTCATTGCATGATAGAACTAGATGATAAGGGGATGATAAGGCTAAACTACATTGCATCATATAGGGTCGCGAGCTATAGAACGGGAGGAGGAACCAAAGTGACGAACGGATCAATTAACCTAGCCGGGTGAGTATAAGCCATGTTATGTGATTTATATGCAATGTGAGTATAAACCATATATGTGCTTTATACGCAAGGTGATGTGATTTATATGCAAGGTTTGTTATATGTGTTCTATAAGAAATATGTATTTACATGAATTTATCATTGGATCAAATGATATATTGGCAAATGTATATGTGATCATATGTTCGGATGATTGATATGTTGCATTACATATGGCATGAAATTAAAAGGCCTGTGACTGTCTTGCTATGGATCTTTATACACAATAGAGACCTACGGGTCTATATGTAAAATGGAGACCTTCGGGTCTAATTCATATTGGAGACCTACGGGTCTATATGCACAGTGGAGACCTTCGGGTCATAATCATATTGGAGACCTATGGGTCTATAGCACAATGGCATATTGGAAATCTCAGGACAGATCCAAACTTGAGCAGTTCACAGAATAATAAACTGGATATAGTGGCATTTGCACATGTATGATTACATTGTTGATTAATGTTAATGATTGTTGTTTGCTGGCTATTTAATTAAAGTAATGGTTTATATTCACTGAGTTGCGACTCATAAAAATTGCATATTTATTTTTAGGTTCGATAAATCCTTTTGACGTGGGTTTGTAAATATAGACATCACGCTATACCAGGTCGGCTGGCTGATGCCTCGAGCAACCTTCTCCTCCTCCGCATTTTGCATTTTGGAACGCTTGTATCATGTTTTGTAATTAATGTGTATTACGATGAGATTATGGTTGTTTGATATAATCTTATACAATATTAGTCGTTAAATAATAATTTTATGCTTATATGGATAAATCAAATGTCAGTATGATCTATTTACATGATTGGTATTTTATTGGGAAATATACGTCATAGGGGTAGAGGGTGTTACAGTCCGAGTATGCAGTAAGCTTTATACTGGTCAACGCAGAATAGAAGGCTCAACAACCTGTTTATTATGTGAGCCAATCACTGCATGACACCGAGCTCCGCTACCCAGTGATGGAAAAGTTGGCTTACGCACTGATCATCTCAGCCCGGAAATTACACCCATACTTCCTGGCACATCAGGTTGAGGTATTAACTAACTTTCCTCTAAAACAGGTACTTGGCCGGCCAGATGCCTCTGACAGATTACTAAAATGGGCAGTCGAGCTTGGCCATTATGACATCCATTATGCACCAAGAACGACAATAAAGGTCAGGCTCTTGCTGACTTCATAGCCGAATTCACCCCAACCCTTATCCTCCGCGAGGAATGAATAGAGAAACCTTGGAGGATGTATGTTGATGGATCATCGACTACTCACTGCGCTAGTGCTGGTCAGTCCTACACTGAAATACTTTTGTTCAGCGCTACGCTTCAAATTTCCTGCCACAAACAACGAGGCCGAATATGAAGCACTTCTGGCCAGGTTGGACATGGCAAAGCAGTTCGGGGTAGACGACCTTGAAGTTTTCAGCGATTCCCTCCTGGTAGTCAACCAGATATCTGGTGAATATGTAGCCAGAGATGAGCAAATGACCAGATACTTGAGGTCGGTCGAGCTGGCCTCGACAGAGTTTCGACGAATCAGAGCAGAGCAAATTCATGAAGCAAGAATGCACAAGCTGACGCTCTAGCTCGATTGGTGACAAGTGAATGGGCCGCAGACATCGGCTCAGTTAATATCGGAACTATAGACAGCTCGGCCCTCGAATAAAAAGCAGTCTACGACATTGAGCCAAAAGTGACTTGGATGACACCGATCATCCAATACTTGGAAGGGGGGAAGGTCCCCGCCGACCAGGACGAGGCCAGGAAGCTGAGGATCCGTGCTGCCCGGTACACTATCCAGGACGGTATGCTGTACAAAAGAGGGTTTTCTCACCCTCTTCTAAAATGTCTAGACGAAGACGAGGCCAAGTATGTGTTAACCGAGATTCATGAAGGTGTATGCGACAATCATTCAGGAGGCCAGTCTTTGGCCTTCAGGGTTATCAGGCAGGGGTACTTTTGGCCTAGTCTGAAGAAAGATGCTATCAGTTTTGCCAAAAAATGCGATAAATGTCAGAGGTGCGCACCCCTCATTCGAGCACCATCGGAGGATCTGGTCTCAATCATGGCCCCATGACCATTCGCAAAATGGGGAATATATCTGATTGGCCCAATGCCAACTGGCCGAGGAGGAGTGAGATTCGCAATAGTCGCCGTCGACTATTTCACTAAGTGGGTAGAGGCCGAACCCCTAGCACGTACAACTGAGCTAAAGATCACAAACTTCATATGGAAGTCCCTCATCTGTTGGTTCGAAGTCCCACATTCTATCATCACAGATAATGGTCGGCAGTTTGACAGCGACGACTTGAAGACATTTTGTGAAAACTTGGGCATCAGGAAGCTGTTCTCTACTCCATATCATCCTCAAGGAAACGGCCAAGTCGAGGCCATGAACAAAATTATCAAGCATACCCTGAAGGCCAGGCTTGAAGAATCGAAGGAAGCTTGGGCCGACGAACTGCCCGAGGTGTTATGGGCATATAGAACGATGGCCAGAACGGCAATAGGAGAAACATCGTTTTCCTTAGCATTTGGATCCGAGGTAGTTATCCCAATCGAGCTCGGCGTCCGCACTTGGAGAGTGAACAAATATCAGGACGAGCAGAACATAGAAGCTTTGGCGGCCAACCTTGACTTGCTAAAAGAAAGAAGAATTGATGCAGATATAAAAAATTCAATCTACAAGCAACGAAGTGCTAGGTACTACAATTCAAAGGTACGAGCCCGAAGGTTTGAGATCGAAGACCTTGTTCTCAAGAAAGTTCTACAACCAAGTGGATCCTTAGGCCATAATTGGGAAGGACCGTACAAGATCAGCAGAATCCTAGCCGGAGGTGCCTACGAGATATCCGATCTGAACGTCAGAATAGTGTCCAAACCATGGAACATCGAGCACCTGAAAAAATATTATCATTAGCCGGCCAGGATTTCAGTTGTAATTCCTTTGTAAATTTTCACACTTGATAAATGAAGTTATTTCCCAGCTCGTATATCGCTTAAGGCTACGGCCTCATCCGAGCCGTCCAGAACGGATGGAACAGTAAGGCTTTGGCCCACATAAGGCTACGGCCTCATCCGAGCCGCCTAGGCCGGATGGAACAGTAAGACTTCGGCCCACCAAGGCTTCAGCCCACCTAAGACTACGGTCTCATCCGAGTCGCCCAGGCCGGATGGAACAGTAAGGCTTTGGCCCACCTAAGGCTACGGCCTCATCCGAGCCGTCCTGGCCGGACGAAATGGCTTCGCCTCATTCGAGTACCAAACTTGAACTAAGCTGGTCAGAAGATTCAGGAACTGAGGTATCCATCAGTCCGATGATAAAAATTATAGAAAGCCAAGCCGTCCAGTAGTGTGGTAAGTGAGTGTTGATGCCAACTGATACTAGTCATATATTAAGCTGGTTTAGACCGAGCAATCGACCATTTAACTAGACATCATTGATTTAGTAGATTACTATTATGATTTTATACCGGGAAAATTAGTTAAGGCGATTTAGCCGAGCAAGTTTTAATTCCATCTAATGCCAGTATACAGGTATAGAATCGAAACCATAGACATTCATAAATACTTGCGACAAAACTGGTTTGGAGGCCTGTACCTCGTACAAGAAGGTCAATTGGCCTGAACGAAGAAAATAAAACAGGAATAAACAAAACATGGCTAAAGAGCAACCACATCTATCTCATCAGTCGCCCCGGCCTCCTCCGCATGGTTGCCTCCAGCCTCCCCATCCAACTCATCGAGGTCCAGATCCGGATCAGACATCAATTGGATCGAGGGAGCTGGACGGAGAGCGTGGCCCGAGTCGGAAGGGAGATACCCAGATAGGTCCTCCATCAGCCTCAGATAGTAGCTCGGCAGGGGTTGCTTCTCCAAATATTCGCACAGGGCCGCCATAAGGGGGTGGTCATCAAGTTTTTCTTTCCGCGCAACATTGATCGCATCGATGAAGGCAAAAAAGTAGGCCATCACCCCCTCATACTTACACTCGGCCGAAGCCTTGTACTTCCGGACAACAGATATCTTATCCGCAGCGGCAGCCCGAACAGCCTCCATGTCGGCCTTCGCAGCCTCCAGCTCAGCGACTACCCGAGCATGGCTCAAAGTCAACTCGGTGAAGTGCTGGCGGTCGAGCTCGGTGGCTTTGACGGTCTGGGCCAGAGTATCATTGGCGGAGGTGACCTACACCTTCAACAGCTCATTCTCCTCCGAAGCGGCGACGAGCTTACTACTCTTCTCCCGCAGCTCCGTCTTCTTAGCATTATACCTCTCGAGCTGGTTGAGATGAGAGAGGTGAGCTCACCAAGAGAAGATAGAAGCTTGAGCCTGAAGGATGGAGGCGCAAACGCTCAGGTCAAGACCTGACATCTGCCCGGCATACCTCTCCAATTCATAGCCGGCTCGACCCCAGGCGGAAGGGCCTTCATCAGATCCGTGCTCGGTAACTGAGCACGCGTATAGCTGATCTGGAAAGATGGTAACCTCCCGAGGAATTCCTTAGAGTCCTCAATCCGAGCCAGGTCCCAGCTACAGATACTGACCGATCCAGCCATTGGATGATCAGAGGCCCCAACTCCGGGAGAAGCAGTGACAGTAACCTCCTGGGAGCTGGGAGGTTGGATGACTTGGACCAGCCTGGGACGTTTTTGAGATGGAGATCACCTCGGTGAGCGTTGAGGAGGTGCCCCACGTCCAGAGGTAGCCGTAACAGGGGCCGAGCGTTCCAAACCGTGCCCTTTACCTCGGCCCGAAATCCTGGCTAATTGCCCTACTCCCCTCGCCTATTGACCCCAAAGATGGATACGCTCCGTAGGGTCCATCTGTCTAGGTAGGCCGTCAGGAGGAAGGTTGGCTATCAAGAAAAAGGTCAACCGTTAAGTACCCATCTAATATCCGGCCAAAAAACACAGATGAAAGAACAACCAGTTACCTCGGAAGTTGTTGGGAGCTGAAATCAAGGGAAGAATCAGTCCAGCCCGAACAAGTTTCTCCTCGGTCAGAAGAACCTTGAAGAGTAACCTCTTAGGATCAACACTCTCCTTCAGATAGCGGATTTTTCTCGAGAAGTCCGCACCCACCTCAAGAGCGTCAGGCGAGATAACTGCAAAACAAAGAATAATTGTAATATCAGGAGGTCGAACAGATTAACAATAATATAAATATATACCGTTGGCCGGTCGAAAATAAACAGGGCAAGGTGTCCTTTGGGATGGGTCCCCGTCGACTGGTCCAGGACTTATCCAGTCTCCGCCAACCCAGAACCACTTGGTCTTCCAATCCTTGATGGAGGACGGAAGACCCTTTATAAGCTGAGGACGAAGTGCTCGGGGAGAGATATAATAAAGGTGATTTTTCGTTCCTAGTAACAGCTTTAAGGTATACAACTATGTCAACTCTTGAGGGCTCGGGACGCCGAGTTGAAAGGTATAAAAGACGACGAGCAGCCCAAGGATCGACGACCAACTATTCGGGTGAAGTTAGCTAGGAGCGATTCCCTAAAAGCGAAGATATTGGGTTAAAGACGGTGCCAGAGGAAAACGCAACCCGTCCTCCAAATCCCGAAAGTTAATGGCCACACATCCCCGATGAGGTTTATCCATTATTTCCTCAGGAAAAGAGAAAGAGACGTCAAAGGTAACTCCTCGAGGGATGCTGAACAGCGTATGCCACCGGTCAAGCTCAGCTCGGGTAGTGGTGGAAGGCCACTCCATAGCCTCGAAATCCTCAGAGGGCTGCTCGGTCCTCCTGAACCTCCTCCGGGCAGGCACCCCAATAGGAATACTAGGAGCTGAAGTTGATGGGCCAGCTTCTTCAAGACCAGCCATGACTGGGGCTGGACTTCGAACCTCCACATCGGACGAGGAAATCCCTAAAGAAAGTCTTTCCGAGCTATACCCCAGCTCATCAGATCCACCCTGGCTGTAGTCCTGGACCGAATCATCGGATAAAGAATTGCTGGACGATATGGTTAGAGAAATTACCTAAGGAAATTCCGGCTAGATGGCACTCCTCGGTCTGTTTAGGTCAATGATTTCTGCTAGGGACTCTCGAAAAAATTTTTGTAAGCAAGTGAAGTAAATGGGGGAAGGACCTACCCTATTTATAAAGAATGGAATGACCGTTGAAATTCTCCTCTGCTCGAGGTGACGCGTGGCACATCAAACGGCCACGATCTGACAACCCTTTAGCTACCAATCCCTTAGAACCCAAGATGCGACTCATCGCACAGCTTTTCTGACATACCTAATTTCCAAAACACTCAGGCGAACACGCGTATTCGCACCGACCAGCCTATCAAGATCGGTCATGGCTAAATCACCTCGGAGTTTCTAGAAGTTCGATTAATAATTCAAGATCGAATTTGCCAAGATGAGTTCATAACAGATAAGAACAGAAGACCAAACAAATTTGATAAAACCGATTAAACTTAACTGGTTTGGAGGCCAGAACCTCTTGACAAAGTGCTCGATAAAAAAAATAAAAATTCAGCTCGGTAATGGTCTAGAACATTGGAGAGGCTTTGTTTGTCTTCATTCAGCTCGGATGAATAGCTCGGTAATGGTCTAGAATATTGGAGAGGCTTCGCTTGTCTTCATCCAGCTCGGATGAATAGCTCGGTAATGGTCTAGAATATTAGAAAGGATATTGGCAGTTTACCTGACCCGGACAGACCTCTCTCTCAATATTAACATATCAGCTAGAGCATTTTACGAACCTATTATGGTTGCTGAATATGTTGCCAAGTACTTAAACTTAAGAGATCTGCCCAAGCCTCTTTCCGGCCAAGATCGTATTAAGATACATTCAATCATCAGCACCGATCTCTATTACTTCGTCTTCCGTCCTGGCCGTTCGGGCACTTTCTACCTGTCTAACATCAGGAGCACCCTCCATTATAAGGTCTGGGTTGGACATTAGCTAAATAGACAGAGCCGGCAGCAGGAGATGCTCAGAATCAGGAGGTAGATAACCAGGCAGATCGTCCATCAAATCCAAGTAATACTTGGGGAGAGGATTTTTCTGCAAGTAGTCGGCCAGTGAGATCCGAAGATGATGATCATTAAGCCCGACTTTCCTCAGCACCTCCATGTTATCCATAAAAGCGAATAAGTAGGCTAGGATGCCGTCGTACTTGCATTCTTTGGAGTCTTTGTATTTTTGTACGACGGCCACCTCATCCAGCAGGCCAGCCTGAGCAACCAACAATTCAGCTCGCAACTTTTCTAGCTCGGCCTGCGACACCTCCAAATTCCTCTCCAGTTTGGCCTTCTCACAGTCAAGGTCGAACGACCGCTGGCGTTCAAACTCGGCCGACTTTATAGCCTTGCTTAGCAAATTTTGGGAGGAGGCCAACTGAGCTTGAAGGGTCTCTTTCTCCTCAGTGGCTGAAGCAACCTCAGCTCGCCTTTTGCGGAGCTCCACCTCTTGCACCTCAAATTCTCTCTATTGGTCCAAGTGCTTAAGATGGGCCCGTCAAGAAAAAACGGATGCCTGAGCTTGAAGGACAGAAGAACAGACATTCATGTCTATTGCTGACATTTTGCTAGCATATCCCTCCAGCTCCTCCATCCAGGCCTTAACGAGGTCTTCGATGGCCGGCTCGATCCCAGAGGGAAGATTCTTCATCAGGTTGGGGTTTGGCATCTGAGCCCGAGCAAAGCTAATTTGGAAGGGCGGTCTCTGTCCAAGGAATTCCTTGGAGGCGTCAACCCTCTTAGAATCCCAGCCGTAAATACTAACTGAACCAGCCAGGACAGAATCGGATGACCATATCCCTGGACGAGCTGAAGCATTGGTAGGGAGATCACTAGCTGGCTGCTCAGGTTGAGTTGGCGGCTCAGGTGGAGGCGGTCGAGACCTCTTGGGAGGTGGGCCGGCCGACTCTTGGTTTTGGATAGACCCACTAGCATCGGAGCGTTCAGACACCCGCCTCTTCTGCATCGGCTGTCGCCGTTTCACAGCCTGCTTTGCACGGACCCTAATCTGTCCAGCTGGATCCATTCGTGGATGAAGGCCTTCTCGAGGGAGGACGGCTGCAAAAAGTTTATTTAGCTAAAGGGTGGTCCAACATAAATTTAGTATAGTAGTCAGGGACTTACTGGTGAAATCAATGAGAGCTCGGAAAAAAGAGAAGGTCAATCCGGCTTGAGCGAGTCGGCTCTCTCTGATTAACTCCCTATATGTTCACTGGGCTGGACCGACGTTATCCCACAAGTAACGGATTTTTCGGGAAAAATCCTCGCCAATTTGGTGATTTTTAGATGGAGTCTCTGCAAGATAGACGAAATATTAAAATATTAGAAGAGCTGGTCGGGAGAAATATAGATGTATACCTTTAGCCATCCTGAAACCAACCGGGCATGGCATCCTCACAGCAGACTCACGGTCAAACACTCCAGGGCTCTTCCAATCTCCTCCTACCCAAAACCAATCATACATCCAAGACCAAAGTGGTAATGGAAGGTCACAAACTAGTTGAGGTCGGAATAGACGAGGTGAAAGGTAATAAAAATATTCCCTTACTCCAGGTATAAGTTTGATGCTGAATAACCAGGACAGTTCGTGAGGGCTAGGTATCCCAAGGTTATATCTATGAAAGAGGACTAACAAACCTAATATGGATGACCAACTATTTGGGCTGAGCTGTCCAGGTGCTATTCTCCAATGCCATAAATAATTAGTTAGACAGCGTGCCATGGGAAATCGGAGGCCTCTACAAAACGCCTGAATATTTATAGCGACACAATTTCTAGACGGACGAATCATTCGTTCCTCAGGTCGGGGAGCGATGAATTCAACGCACGCCGGAATACTAAAGAGTCTATGCCACCGATCCACATCCGATTGAGAGATAGTAGAAGCTATATTTATTGCTTCTAGGTCGTTAGAAGAAATCTCAGCTTGGTGGTCATGACGCCTCCTAGCCTGGAATTCTGAAGGGTTCGGGGCTGGTCTTGAGCTTGATGTACCAGCCTCCTCAGTAACACCCCTCACGTCCACCCCCGGAGGACTAGATCCTAAATTCAGGTCGGACGGACTACCAGACATGATCGGGAAAAAGTTAATTTACCTTGCAAGGGGACCACCTCAGAAGACGCCGCACAAAGGAGAATGCTCGGTTTCCTCCTAGAATCAAAATCGCTCGGAACTTTAAAGAGAGAAAATGCTAAATGAGATAGAGAAGCATATATATATATACAAGTGGATTACAACTTCTCAGCTTCCAACCGTCAGGATATCTACACGTGGACAATCAGACGGATGCAATGCCACGAGTTTCTGACCCAATCAGATGACAAGTTCAAAGTTTACTCAGCTCGGTAAGATGAAATCAGTTAGACCCTGGCAGAAATAGTTTCTCCCACGGCCTAAGGGGCTATTGTTGGACCAACCTACCCAAGCTGAGCAGATCATTAACCTGGCCGGTGAAGGGTTGAAAGTTTGGGAATTGGGACTGGCGAGACACCCCGGCCAGATGACCATCCTGGACGGCACTGAGGATATCCAATCCGAAGATAGTCGAGCTAAATAGGTTATTCCGAGCAGGAATAACCGAGTAAGAACAAGCCAACCGTTAAAGGATCATGGGTGATAAAACCACCAAATGCCGAATAAACAGGCGAAAAACAAGGAGAAAGTTGATACAACTTCCACATTCCCACGATCTCCACTACTTGTATTTTTTGTTTATAAATAGATGTAATTTCAACTAGTAACGGGATCTGAATTCCTATTCTGTAAACAACACTAGAGAGCTCATTTCTCTAAGTTAATATTATAAGATCCTGCTCGATCATTTTACCGTCCAGGATCAGCCGAACTAAATTGTCCCGAGTAGGCTCCGAGCTAGTCTTTCTCACATTTTTTACTTTATATTCATTACATTTGGGTGTTAGACTAGGAATTATTCTCTTACAAATTCCAACGTCAACAAGAATTAATTGAAAAAATATAATATCCAAAGTAGTAGTGTTTTTGTGTACCAAGTGCATGGGTCATGATCCATGCAACTGGACATGTGGGTCGGGTCGGGTCCGGTTTAACCGGGATCCGAGCCCATTTTTTTTTTCTTTAAAATTTATGTCATAACCTTTATGTTGTAATAATATAACTTTTATATTGTAATAATATAACCTTTATGTACAGATTTCATAACCTTTTCAGTACATAATTTATACTTTTTTTTCAAGATAAAAATTCAGGTGATATAGTCAAAACTTTTATATTGTAATAATATAACCTTTATGTACAGATTTCATAACCTTTTCAATAGATAGCTTATAGTTTTTCACTATAAAAATTCAATATAGCCGAAACTTTTATGTTGTAATGATATAACATTTATGTTTTAATAGTATAACCTTTATGTACAAATTTCATAACTTTTTCAATGAATAACTTATACTTTTTTCACTACTCAGCACTGCAAAAGGTTATGTGCATATAACTAAAAGGTTAGAACTGAAAGGTTAAGTTTACTAAACTAAAAGGTTATGCCAATATAACAGTAAAACTAGGGTTTGGGTTAGTGGAGGTGCACTTTTGGGTCGGGTCAACCCAATTGCACGGATCTAGGATCTGTGCACTCGGTGTATAAAAATAATTGTGTATCCAAAGATGGATTCATGTCCATTGATACTTTTTTTCGTTTTGTATTTCTTTTTTGAGTAAGACTTGTGTGTAACTGTTGCATGGATCTTAGATCCATGCAACGCGGGTCGGGTCGAGCTGAATCCAACCCGGATCCGTGCATTTCCTTTTTTTTTTTTATCCTGATCTTTATGTTATGTTAGTCATACCTTTATATTATGTTAAGCATACCTTTATGTAACAGTTTAGCTTTTTAAAAAAAACCCTAATTTTGGCAAAAAAACCCTAATTTTGACGAAAAAATTATAATTTCAGCACAAAAAAACCATAATTTGTACATATATACCTTTATTTAAATATTATGCACACCTTTAATTAATATTAGTCATACTTTTATATAATAAATAAAGGTATAACTAACATAATTAAAAGGTATGACTAACATAACATAAATGTATATTTAACATAACATTATAATCCTAAAGGTATGCTTAACATAACATAAAATCATAAAGTTATGCTTAACATAATATAAAGGTATGATTAACGTTGCATAAATGTATGCTTAACATTGCATAAATGTATGCTTGATATAATGTAAAAAGGCTTGCATACAGGTATGCTTAATATAATATAAAAAGCCTTAAAGGTATGACTAACATAACATAAAGGTATGCTTAACATAACATAAAGGTCTAACACCTGGAGCGAATTTTGGGTGGATTTGAGCGCATCCACCCAGGCGCGTGGGGGCACGTGCGCGCGCGTGGAGGCCAGGTCGGGTTAGGTGTACGGATCCTAGATCCGTACACCAGTTGTATAAAAGTTTTTGTGTTCTGTTTTTGAGAATTGTCCATCGGAAATTAACATCATCGGTCGATATTTATGTGGAATTTTATTCGCAGATTTTCTACATTCCTATTTATTTTTCGTTGGTAAATAGATGACCGATGAAATTTTCTGTCCAAATTACAGACGGAGTGTTTTTTTTCCATCGACAAAATTTAACGGACAAAAAAATCAACGACGGAATTTTAAGATTGCCGAGGAAACTTTCCGTGAGAAATCCAAGTGATTTTTGTAGTGATTCACATGTTGGGGCTTTAATTATTTACTTTAACTGGGTTACATCTCATAGATTTTATATAGAAAATGTACCTAATTGTTGTTCTTCCTTTTACACAAAATTTTCTTTTAAAAAACCCACATTAACATTAGCATATTGTATGATTTTTCTGTTATTATTATTTTTAGTGTAGATCAAATACTAACCCATATGATGAGAATTTCCAGTGTAACCAAACACTGGCATCTATTAATGGTACAATATTATGATTTATTATTTAAGGAACTAGATATTCTATATATATGAGAACTAAAATCATACATACATGTGACTTAAAAAAATCTTTTTACTCAACAAATACATAACTCATAATTTCTGGTGGTTGTAGATGGTTGTTTCGATGGTTTTGATGGAATACTTCTTGTTAGAGTTAAAATCGAAAATTTGAGAGTGAGATTGTGTAAGATTGGATGGTGGTGGTGCCAGTGACAATGACAGTGTGGTGGGTTGGTAGTTGATAAATAAATAAGGTGTAGAAGGGAAAATATCAATTTAAAAAATTCAAATATACCAAAAAATGTAACTATAAATGATAAAACCAATTACCAGATATATAGTATGTAACTTGGTCTAAGAATTGAGATTAAAAGTTGATGATATAAAGGTGAAGATTGATTGGAATATTGATATACCAGATGCATAGTGGACACAGAGACCAAGTCAGAGGAGGGCCGGCCAGGGGAACAGGGGACCCCTCAAATTTTAAAATTAATACCATATTATATTAATTTAAAAATTATTTATGAAATATATATATATATATATAATAATTTTTAATGTTAAGATCATTTAACTGAATTACAATTATCAGTTGATTGTAATTTTGTTTTATATTAAGTCAATATATATTATTTCCCTTAATTATACATGAATTACATACATTTACATTTTGTAATAAGTTGTTCTTTAACTTTTGATCTTTATTTTTTTTCAAATCGTTTTAGTTACCAAATTCATAATAATAGGATGTTGGTGTGAGTTTTTTAAACAATTGAAATGAGTAAATCATATTTGTGGTCACCTATTTTATGTATTTTTCAAGTATTCAATATTTGAATTTTATCATTTTAGTCATCGACCATTAATACAACTATGTTAAAAGAATATTAAAAGTCCAAGGTTTAACATTTCTCCATATAATGTAAAATGAAAATGTACCTAAAAATACAAGTATAATTGATACATATTTTTAAATTTTATATCACAATATTCAGGTGGGTTCCTAAATAAAATTTAGCAGCGTTCCTGATGATAGAAAACCTCCAAATTGTAACATTACAGATAATTTAAAACCGAATTATTGTCACATGTTCAACATGGAGCAAGAATATTGTTAGTGGTGCTCAATCAGTTTAGAAAACTGTTGACCCGATTTTGATTTCAAACCGAAACTGTAAATCGTAATTCATCAATTCAATTTTGATTTCTCCTAATTTTAAATCGGAGAATCGTTGGTTTAATTGGCGATTAGGAACTTGCTATTAAATCACCGATTTTCATTATTTTTAATTTTTTGGATGTGACTTGTGGATTGTCCCATATTAATTAGGCGTTAGACGATCGACGACTAAGATGAAGTATTTATTAGGCTGAACCGGTAGTTCAACTATCGGTTGAATTGGAGGTTTGATGATGAAGTTTAATCAATAGTTGTTGGTCCCGAGTGGTCTCGGAGGTTCAAAGGGGAGTGAATAAATCTTTATCGATTTTATAGGTGGTTAGCCTTTGAAGTTTGCAGTTGCTGTGTGTACGCTGGACTTCAGTAGGTGGTTTGCTTTGTAGAGTTGATAGATTGTTAGGAGTGTCCTGTAAATCAATCTTGCTTAACAAAGTTCCTGCTCGAGGAGCAGTAGAGTGGACGTAGAAGGTTTACACCACCTTCGAACCACTATAAGCCATAAGTGTTTTTATCGCTTTATTTATCTGTGCTTATTTTCTGCATATCTATCTATCTCTCATCATAAAACGTTTTGAAAGAAGCATTCTTGAGAAAAACAGCCTTGTGTTTAAAAGTTTATTTCCGCTGCGTACAAAACTCCAGATTACAGCGTGCAGCACTGCATTCTAGCGCTGCAAGCAGTAACCATCTAACGCTGCAAGCTCAAGTAACTTGCAGTGCAGAACGGTTGTTTTAAAGATTCTGAAAAAATGACCAAGGTTCATTCACCCCCCCCTCTGAACCTAGGACACTACTTGGGACCAACAAGTGGTATCAGAGCGAGTTGGGTTAAAAGCCAACTTATCTGGTCACCTACCCAGATCCACCCTTGTCTCGCTGTTTTCTTTGCATTAAAATCATTTTTAAAAGCATATCATGGATTCCTCCAATCATAAGCTACCTATGTTTTCCATAGAGGAATATGATGACTGGAAGATAAGAATGCAGACACACCTTTCTGCAATGAATGATGAGATGTGGACGGTCATAACTGAAGGACCGATAACCCCCATGAAGGTAAATCCTTTGTATGGAAGAGATCATGCAGAAGGAGAGCAGCCACCACCAAACTTCCTGACCAAACCACGTCAAGAGTGGAGTAATGAAGACAGGAAGAGAGCCAACCTGGATAATGTGGCAAAGAACGCTATATTTATTACTTTGGATAAAGGCACCTTTAGCAAAGTTAAAACTTGCTCAACATCCAAAGAAATATGGGAAAAGGTGGAGCAAATTTGTGAAGGAACTGAGCTCACCAAGGACAACAAAATCTCCAACGCTACCCAATTATTTGAGCTCTTCGAAATGAAGAATGAAGAGACTCTTGAGCATCTAGATTTGAGATTCACATCCATAGTGAATGAACTAGAAGCTCTGGGAAAACACTACACGCAAAAGGAAAAGAACATGAAGGTGTTGAGAGCCCTACCAACGGAGTGGGATAGCAAGACCACTGCCATGAGAGTGTCAATGGACCTGAAGTCTATGAGTACATTTGACTTATTCTCCGACTTGAAAGCATTCGAGTATGACATCAACAGAAGGAGAAAAGAGTCAGAGGAGTCGATCTCCAAAGTTACAGCACTAACCGCCAGAGGAACAAAGGATACAGCAACAGCCAGTTGCAGTAAGCAGAATGAGGATACAGCAGAAGTTGCTGAAGAGGATATGGCGCTCCTCCTAAAGAAATTCAGGAGATTCATCAAGAGCAACAACAATAGCAGCAACACCAACCTCAACAAAAAGAATGACTTCAGAAGAAGTCATCCAACCCCTCAGGTATCTTCTTCTCCACAGTCAAATACAGGGAATGTTGACTTGTGTTATAATTACAGGAAGCCTGGACACTACGCAAGAAACTGTCCTTACCCAACCGTACACAAGTATCCTGAAGGAGAAAGAAAACAGAGGAGAGATAAACGAAGAGAGGAAAGGCACAAGCTTCGAGCTCTCATAGGAGAGATGGAGAAAGCCAAGGATGCAGTAGTTCCGAAGGAAGTACTGAAAGCTGCAGAATCCTCAGACACTGATGCTGAAACCTCATCCTCTAACGAAGAAGCACTGATATGCCTGATGGCTAGAGATGGCGAGGACAGCGAAGAAGATGAGGAATCTACCAACCGCTGTCCATACAAGCTGATGAGGAGCTGAACATGATCCAGTCCTTGAAAAGGATCATGAGTGATTTCGAGCAGATCAACTCAATTCATGAGGAACTGAAGGTTGAAAATGAGAACCTTAGAATCGATAATGAGATCCTCAAGAGCAAAAACATCGACATTGCCAAGATGCTCGCTGTACGAGAGTCTGATAACTTAAAGTGTAGTAAGCTGCAACAAGAGGTCTCTAGATTGAATCTACTGATCACGGAGCTAAAATCTGAGAAGGAAATCTTGCAGTCCAAGATGAGTACGTTCACCAAATCTTCAAAGGACGCAAGAGATTGCATAAATCGTGTCAGAGATCCTTTTGAGATTTCAGGCATAGGTTACAACAATCAAGGCACTCAGAATACAGCAAGTACATCCAAAGCTGTGAATTTTGTTCAAACTAAAACTCCAATGGAGAAAGAGTTATTCTGTGACTCTGAAAAGATCATCAACAGAACAGCAATGACGGATAAGGGGAAGAAACCCCAATGCTCAACTGCAGGGAGTAAGCCTGCATCTAAGAATTGGCTGTAGTAGAAGCCATCTGCTGCGCGCAGCAAAATGATGCAGCAACCAACAAAGTTGCAGCATAGAAGAAACTTTCCCACCAATACTAAGACCTACATGTCTAAACCTCAAGGAGGATATACTCCAGAGAAGTATGGTGGAAGACCACACTACAAGGGTGTCGGTAATACACATAATGGTTATGCACACACTTTTTACAAGCAGTCTGTCAAGACAACTGCATACAGCATGAGAACCAACAAACCTTACAGTAAAGCAGTTACTGTTAAGAAAGTTTGGGTTCCCAAAGTAACTAACCCCAAAGGACCCGTATGGATATGGGTACCTAAATCTGTTTGAATTTGTTACAGGTTACAGTGCCAGGATGCAGCAGTGATGTATGGTATATTGACAGCGGCTGCTCAAGGCACATGACAGGCAATAAAGAAACGTTGAAAGACTTCCAAGAATGTAAAGGATCTAAGGTCATATTTAGTGATGATTCCAAATGAAGCACAAAAGGAAGTGGATGCCTAGTCAAGGGGAACATAAAAATCAAGGATGTATCCTACGTAAAGGGGCTTAGATACAATCTACTAAGCATCAGTCAATTTTGTGACAAAGGATATACAGTGGAATTCAACCTCAACAAATGCTTAATCAAGGACAGCACCACAAATAAAGTAAAGCTTACACGAACAAGAAGAGGAAATATCTACCTAGCAGATTGGAATTCCTCCACTCAATCAACATGCTTCATAGTGAAAAGTCCACCGGAGCTGAGCTGGCTATGGCACAAGCGATTAAGCCACCTGAACTTCAAGACTATCAACAAGCTAGCAAGAAAAGGCCTCGTGAGAGGATTACCAGATGTAGCTTACAAAAAGGAGAATGTCTGTGGAGCGTGTCAAAAAGGAAAGCAAGTTAAGAGCTCTTTCAAGGATAAAATTCAGAAATCGTCTCACAGAATTCTAGATCTTCTACACATGGACCTCTTTGGACCAGTAGAACCAGTAAGCTTGAGCGGGAAGAAGTACTCCCTAGTAGTAGTGGATGACTACTCTAGATACATATGGACGATCTTTCTAGCAAAGAAGTCTGAAACTCAAGAAAAGCTACCTGGCCTCATGAAGAAAATTCAGAATGAAAAGAGCTTGAGCATAGTGAAGATAAGATCAGACAGAGGAACCGAGTTCACGAATAAGTTTATAGAGAAATTATGTTCTGACAATGGTATTCGTCATGAATACTCTGCTGCAAGAACACCTCAACAAAACGGGGTTGCTGAAAGAAGGAATAGAACCCTCAAGGAAGCAGCAAGAACAATGATAGCAGAAGCAGAGATACCCAAGAGGTTTTGGGCTGAGGCAACCAACACTGCATGCTACATGCAGAACAGATGTCTAATCATCAAGGAGCTTGACAAGACACCTTATGAAATATGGAATGGTCATACACCGAATATATCTTATCTACATATCTTTGGATGCAGGTGTTACGTTCTCAACAATGGAAATGAACATCTGAAAACTTTTGATGCTAAATCAGACGAAGGAGTATTTCTAGGATACTCTACTGTAAGTAGAGCTTTCAGATTATTTAATAAGAGAACCCTGGTGGTAGAAGAATCTGTACATGTGGTGTTTGATGAACCATATTGTGACACGAAGAAGCTGGAAAAACCACCTGAAGAGACCTCTCCTAGAAAAGAGAATGCTGTACCATACATAGTGTAGGAACCGCCGGATTGCCGACCCTATACGATTATCCGAATCGGGGTCCATGCAAATATGATTAACGCGCAGCGGAAAACGAATCATACTTTTTGCACCAAAATTAGTTCTAAGGTCAGAACTGTAGATCGAGGAATCGATGAAGCCTGAACCTCACGATCTTCTGATGTATTCCTCGCCTTATCTCGAACGTTGTGTGGGCAACGTGCTATCGAGACTCTCAACCGTTCTTCTCTAAATCGTATATCAGATTTTTCTGTGTCTGTTACTTGAGAAACGGTTGACTTGAGGCTTATTTATAGGCTACAACAGGGACCTTGAGGAGGATTAGGAATCGGTCTCCTGATAGGCTTAGGAGTCCTTAATTCGATCTGAATATATTTCTCAAGCCTATCAAATAATATCTTAATCCAATAAAAAGATATTATTGAACTACCGTCCCTTATCCATATTAGATATGGCTCCTATTTATTATATGCGCGTTTATCTCCCCATGTTTAAGATATCGAATGTCCATTAATTAAATGAATTACTGACAATTCAATTAATTAATATTTAATCCAAGAGTAGTACCACTCAACTTTATTATCATGCCGGAATAAATCCACCTGCAGGGTTTACATGATAATCCTTATGAGTTCCTCAAGGGGACATCATCATCCTAAATAATTAGGACACGGTTTCATTATATAATCAACAGCACACCATATAAACAACACTGTATCCCAATTTACTGAGCTTATTGATTTAATAAATAAATCTCACCCATTGGTAAATTAAAGAAATATATATCGAGTATACATGCCCGTTATCATATAATGATTAAGAGGACGCACATCCATAATAACAGAGGTCTTGTTTTATTTATGTAGTCAGTACAAATAAAACAACCTCAATTGGTCCTGCTCAATACATACAAAATGTACTAGTGTAATTTTATAATCAAGACAGATTAATACCAAATTACACTACAACCATTCCGATAATTTGTCCAAAATTATCTCGGCTGTGAGCTACCATTTATAATCTATAAGGAACTGATAACATGATCTTCTGTGTGGCACCACACACCATGTTATCTATAATATAAATTAATTGGACAACTGCAATAACATATATAACAAATATATAAAATGCAAACATTTGACCATAAAAGATTCTCATATCATAAATAGATGTTCATACAAAAGCTAGGCTTGTAGTATACATCCTAACACATAGAAGAAGTTCTGCCTACAGAAGAAGATAAAGATGAAGAAGCTGCAACCTTGGATGCAGCAGACATTCTTACAGCAGCAGAACCTTCTGCTTTACAGCAACATGATGAGCAAAACATACCAATACATGTCTTTGAGCCTGATAGGACGTGGCTTAGAAATCATCCAAGAGATCTCATTATTGGAGATCCATCCATCGGTGTAAGGACAAGGAGATCCATACCATATGAAGTGATGTTTGCGTGCTTCATATCACAATCAGAGCCTAAGACTGTTGAAGAGGCACTGCAAGATAGCAACTGGGTGCAGGCCATGCAAGAAGAATTGAATGGATTTGAAAGAAATCAAGTATGGCAAACAGTCGCGAGACCAACCCATCAAGGTGTAATTGGAACAAAATGAGTGTTCAAGAACAAGCTAGATGAATCAGGAGTGGTTGTAAGAAACAAAGCAAGATTAGTTGCTAAAGGATACTGTCAGGAAGAAGGAATTGATTTTGATGAGACTTTTGCACCAGTGGCAAGGCTGGAAGCAATAAGAATTTTCTTAGCCTATGCAGCACATATGAATTTCAACGTCTTTCAAATGGATGTTAAAAGCGCATTCCTGAATGGTCTCCTTACAGAGGAAGTATATGTTGAGCAACCTCCTGGTTTCGAGGATCAAGCAGAAGAAAAGGTGTTTCGGTTACAAAAGGCCCTATATGGACTGAAGCAAGCACCAAGAGCTTGGTATGACACCTTATCTCTTTATCTTCTGGAAAACGGTTTTCAAAAAGGAACAATCGACAAAACGCTGTTTAGGATACAGGACGGAGAAAATGTACTTCTTGTACAAATTTATGTGGATGATATTATCTTCGGATCCACAAACAAAGAGCTATGTGAAAAATTCTCCAACCTGAAGCAGTCAAAGTTCGAGATGAGTATGATGAGAGAATTAAGTTTCTTTCTCGGACTGCAAGTAAAACAGCTACCTACAGGAACCTTCATCAACCAAGTCAAGTATACGAATGAGCTTATCAAGAAATTTGGCATGGAGAATGGAGCAGCAACGTCCGTTCCCATGTCCACATCCATAAGTCTTGACAAAGATGAAGACGGTAAAGATGTAGACATTACCAAGTACAGACACCTTATTGGATCGTTGCTGTATCTCACAGCAAGCAAGCCTGATATTATGTTTGCAGTAGGAGTCTGTGCTAGATTCCAAGCAGCACCAAAGGAATCACATCTTTTAGCAGTAAAAAGGATAATTAAATATCTGAAAGGAACTCAGGAAGTCGGCCTATGGTATCCTAAGGAAGGAGGATTTAAGCTTAAAGGCTACTCCGACTCAGATTATGCAGGCTGCAAGATTGATAGAAAGAGTACAAGTGGGACCTGTCAATTTCTGGGAAATAGACTTGTCTCGTGGTTCTGCAGGAAGCAGACCTCAATTGCAACCTCTACAGCAGAAGCAGAGTATGTTGCAGCAGGAAGTTGCTGTGCGCAGATTCTCTGGATACAGCAGCAACTTAGAGATTATGGGATAAAAGAAAAAGAGACTCCAATTCTCTGTGACAATACGAGCGCTATTGCAATTACCCATAATCCTGTCTTTCACTCAAGAACAAAGCACATTGACATTCGTCATCACTTCATAAGAGATCATGTTGAGAAGAAAGACATCGTGCTTGAAAAGGTTCACACAGATCTACAGCTTGCAGATATATTTACAAAACCTTTGAGTGAATCGAGGTTTTCCATGCTTCGAAACGAGCTGGGAATCCTTAAGTTGTGAAGAAAGAGAAAATGCAAGATCGCAGGGGGAACCTCTGCATGCTTGCAGGAAGCAGTAAAGATGGTACTGTAAGCTACGCGTCAATACAACACTGGGTTCAGACAGCGCTGCAACCTTCCTTCTTACAGTACAGCAGTTATCAAAGATTTCAAGCAGCACCAGGTTACAGCATTTATTTCAAAAGAGTATTGATTGCTCTGCAACCTCGTACTTGGTTTGCTGCAACCTTAAAAAGGCATTTATTTAGGCGGCAAAGGGCATGTCTTTCAGCATTAAATGAATGACTGCGGGTGTCAGGAAGTGGAAAGGGCGCTGACAGAGCCCACGCGCCAAGTAATTATTAGCGTCGATTTGACATCTCCGCTTTTTTCTGAGCCACTAGATCATTTCCCTGATTTATCTCAACCGTCGATCTCGCACGTCTCTTGAGAACCGCCATAAAGATCAAAACGTGTCATTTAAAATTCACTTTTCACTATCTTCAGAGAGAGAAACGCTTTGATCGCAGAAAATTTCCTAAGTGCAAAATCCTTGTCTCTTCTCTCTCTATCTCACAAAGATTTTATCAATGGCTGCCAGAAAGACCATCGTTCTTGATGGAAGGATGATCAACAGGGAACACATCCTAGAGTCAGGGCTGTATGATAATACCATGATCAAAAGGATTTTTGATGCTCTTCAACAGACCCAAGTCCTAGGGCTGTTGACCACCGTCTACGCTGGCTTCTCCACGGAGTCAGTACAGAGATTCTACGCCTACGCTAGGCAGGCGGAGGAAAAGAACTGCATCCTGTTCCGGATGGATGCAGATGAAGAAGAACGGTCGCTGACCGTTAGGGATATCTCCACCACCTTCAGCATCTCGGCTGCAGGTTTGACCCCCAGCCAGTTGGCGACGTATGGGGAAGCATCGGCTCAAGAGATGTGGGATCTCTTTCGAGCAAGGGATGCAGGGGCAGAAATCAAGAGAAGCGCCCCCAAGAAGCTCTTCAAACCGGAGTTTGAACTTCTCCACGACATCTGTGCATACTCCATCGAAGGGAGGACATGGAGTTACGACAAATGCACAGATCTCCGGTTCCGAATCATGTCTGCAATCATGGCCGGAGAGAAGGTGAACTGGGCGAGGTTCATCATGAAGAGGCTGTGGGAGGAAGCAGAGAAGATAACGGAGCGTTGGAGCTACGGTATCACCATCTGCTCTCTGCTCTGCAAGCTTGGCCTTCAACTTGCAGCACCCGCCCCCATTCATCCTGGAAAGTATCTCGGGGAGAAGAAGAAGGGCAAGACCCAGCCGAAGGCTGCAGGAGCAGGAGTTGCGAGGAAGAAAACCAAAGACAAAAAGAATGCAACTCTTGCTCTGCAAGATGAAGCTGTAGGCAGTGGGGAAGATGCTGAAGAAGAGGAGCCTTCGAGTCCTCTTCCTGTTATCAAGAGGAGTTCAGGGAAGGCTGTACCTGAACTTGAATCCTCTTCCCCAGATGATGACGCACCCTTGGGGAGAAGGGCTCCATGCAGCAAGAGAGCTGCTGCTGCTGTTGGGGATGTGTCACATCAGCCCTCTCTGGTTGTAGTTGACCTTGGGGATGAGTCACATTAGCCTCAAGAGCTATATCAGCACCGGGTCGAGCCAACTGAAGAAGAAGCTCGTCTACAAACAGAAGCTTCAGTGCTCGATCCTACCTTTCCAGCGGCTAGAAATATGCCGGCAGAGTACTCTCTTTGGAGAGAGATGCGACTGTCTAAGGGGGAAATTCTGTTGAAGTGGAAGGATTTCTTGACAGTCGAGCAAGCTGTCCTGGAGTGGGCCAAATCAGAAGATATTCTGGCACTCCTGCAACCTGACTTTGCAGCAAGAGTTCAAGAGCTAGATGGCTGCAGTGCTGCACAGGGAGCACAGGACAAGGGAAAGGGCAAAGCTCTTGCAGAATCTGACTCTGCAGAGCTGCCGATAAAAACAGCAGTGGAAGATGTGCAGGTCTTCCTCGCCCCGGCTGCAGAGGCGGTAAGAAGGGGCGATGATGTCGCTTTTGCTCAAGAGCAAATCGACACCTTGGGAGTGGAGCAGGCTAAAGAAGCTATGCTGCATCTTGCGCTGCAACAGAGCCTGAAGGAAACCAGGATGCAGCACACTCCAAGGAGAATGTGGGGAGAAGGCAGTTCAAGTTCACATCAGATGAACTCCCCTACATACGAGCAAGTGGTTGAGGGCCTCTCCAACATTGTCACGCTGGATCGCTTGGAGGAGGAGGAAGCCCAACTACTGGATTATGGTGATTCCCCAGTGCGCGAAGATGAAGATGCTGCTGCTGCAGATTCTGAGGGGGAACCATCAACCATAATCAGGGATGTCATCTCAGACATTTCCAAAATTGCTGATGAAGCATCTACGGAGGAAGTTGCAGAGGCGGCACTCCCTGCACTGGACGCGACAGCAGTGCAGCCGGCAACCACCCTTCAACAAGAAGAAAGAACTGCAGAGAAAAGCATGGTGGAAGCTGAGATTCTTGCAGCAGTGGAGGATACAGTGCTGAAAACTGTGACCGCTGCAGGAAGCCATGCAGAGCTGCAAGAACCTATTCTTGCAGCAGAGGCTGTCGAAGAGGTTACAGGACCGGCCGAGGAGACGGGGTCCATTGAGAAGACCTCAGTGGAGGATGTTGTTCTGACAACACTCCCTGAGTGTGAGAAGACCTCAGGTGGGGAGGCTGTTCAGACAGTACTCACTGAGGATGCTGGAGCTGAAGCCGAGGTAACCCAGTGCAGCTAGAGACACCTCGTGAGGAGTTTGACGCTGCAGCTGCTGCTCGGTCTCAAGAACCTTCTAAGGTTACAGCAGCAGAGGTTACTGTGGACGCAAACATGTCGGATGCCGAATTCGCAAGGATAATCAAAGCAAGGAACATAGCTGTTCATGGGCCAAAATCTGGCGGAGCAGTTCCTGTTCCAGTCTTATCCAGCGAAGAGGAGGTAGAAGAAGAAGAAGAAGGAGAAGAGCACCCATCCTCTAGCTCGACAAGCTCTCAAACCAGCAACCATGAGGATGAGGTTGCTTCTGAAGTTCCGAGGCAGGATGCAGCACGAGTATGCCAAGATGTTATCCCATATGCTGCATCCGCTGCTGCCTCGACGAGAAGGAATTCAGGGCTGACTCCTGATGAATCTATCAACAGGGTCGAGACCGCTGTTAGACATCTGTTGCATGCTCTCCAGGAGCATGAGTTTATCATGCGCAAAAGTCTCAGGGTCAGTGCCCAATTCCATGCTGAAACCATGACAGGTTTCAAGAAGGACCTCGAAGTGCTGCCTGACATGATTAAGTCAACTCTCAATGATCATTCAAACAGGCTGTACTACGAACGGGTCAGGATAGAGAAGGAGTTGAAGGTCGAAGCTGCTCTGACGCGCCAAGAGGTCAGGCAATGCAAGCTGCATGCTGAGACTGCCTCTAACAGACTCAACTCACACTCCAGAGTCCTGGAAACACTTCTGGATCGTGTCTTCGATCAATCTCAGAGAACCAGAAGTGTGGACGACAGGTTAGGGAATCTGGAGCTAATTGTAGAAGAATTGAGGGATATCATGCTTCGTGCTTTCCCTCAGCATGTTGATGCTCCGGAGCCTGCCCCTGAACCGACCCGATGCCCGAGATCAAGGGCGGTCCCAGCTGCCCCTGCTCAGCCCCCGGTTTTTGATGATGCCAAAAAGGGGGAAATGTTTGAAGGTTTTGAAGATAGATACAGGAGCAAAGGGGCTGCTGAATCGGAAGAGGAAGAAGATGAGGACCAGCAACCTCTCAGCAGGAGGAGAAGAAGGTCTGGATCATCTGCTGCTGATATCCCTTCTCCGAAGAGATGGAGAAGAGATGATGATGGAGCTGGTGGAGCCGGTGCAGCTGCTGGAAGAAGATCTGCTGCAGGTTCTGCACACAGCAGAGCTACAAGCAAGGATGCAACACCGCCCAGCTATCATCATAAGAGAAGGGATGATAGCCAGCAGTAAGGCTCAAGGAAGAGGATGAGCGGGGACGGGTCTGAGAATCAAAGGCGCCAGTATGAAGAAGCTACAGATCCTAACGCCTGGATTCAAAGACTCGGTGTAATTGGTGAAAGAAAAATCTTTCCAAATAACTTCTACCAATTCCCTCCTCAAGAAATCCCTCACCTTGACATAGAAAATATCTCTGCTGAAGTGTCCGTGTTGATGGATCAAAGGCCTGAAGGAGAGAACATAGCTTGGAGATTAGACATCTTCAAAGAAGTCAGACTGCCTTTTGATCGAAATCCAACATTTGAGGCGATCACCATTTTCAAACGATCAGAGTACCTCAGACACTTCAGAGATCTATGCAGGCAAGGCAAATTCAGTAGATATCATACTTGCAAGACTGCATTGAGAAGGTATGAACAGCTCGTCCTGGAAGGAAGCCTTGATATTCAACAGCTGTACATTGACCGAGTGAAGGAAGGGCTGATTGTACCATACTGCGAGGAATTCTGGCTGAGATGGATTCAGATTCCTGTAATCAGACACAAGCTGGAACAGTCCTACCAAGAGTCCATCAGGGACTGGTAGAAAGGATCAAGAGGAAGAGAAGGCCTTGAAAGGTTTACAGAAAGACGATCAGACGAATCAACAAGCAAAAGGTCTTCGTTTTATTAAGCTGTATTCATATACCCTCTTGTGATCCTTATTGTATTTTTGATGTTGTAAAAATTTCTCTCTCAATGAAGAAATTTTCTCTTTCTACTCTGACCAAGTTCAACTCTTATGAACTCATGCATGCTGTTTATGTTTTCCTGTTGTTTATGTTGAAAGGAATAGCATGATGCATCTCTGATGAATCCAGGATTAGACTTATTTGTTCAAAGCTATGCAAGCATGTAATCTGGATAAACTATATGAGTTAATGTAAAATGAAACTTCTTCATGAACGAAATATTGTAAAGGTTTTGTCATCATAAAAAAGGGGGAAATTGTTGGGATTTCAGTGTTTAGATTTTGATGAGACAAACCAATCATGTAATAGGAAGTTTTGAGTACCCCATTTTCACATTGTTTAAGTGAATAAATAGACTAGAATTGAGTCTTGAGTCAAGCATTGAAATGGAGGTTAAAAGAGGATAAAACTGCATCTAAGCTTTAAAGGAAGATATCACTGCAAGAAGGCAGGATACAGTATCGCTGCATGAAAGCAGGATACAACAAAGCAAGGAAGAACGACATGCAGCAACACTGCAAGAAAAGGATACAGGAGTACTGCTAGAACGAAGTTACAGCAGCACTGCCAGATAATACTGCAATCTGGTCTAGAATACAGCAGCACTGAACGAATGCATCAGCTGCATAAGGACCAAGGATACAGCGCAGACTTACAAGTCAGTTAAGTAATACAGCGCCAACTACAAGATGAAGTATCCTGCAAATCCTAGGAATGATAAATGCAGTACGAGGAACGGAGATTCAAGCAAGATAATAGAGTCGTTCAAGAAAAAGTCAAAGTAACAGATACAGAGCCAATAAGAAGATGCCAACTGGACTGACGCGCTGCAGAAAGCTGCGAGCCGCAACTGCCGCATTAAATGCTCCGAAAGGAAGAGTCAAGTCGCATTAAATGCAAACCATACTTTGGCCAGGCTATTTCAAATTCAAAAGAGGGATGTCTCCTTCAACGGACATCTTCTCCTACAAGTATAAATAGAGGTCGAGGAGAACTGAAGCTGGTTACTGTCACTGTTACTAAAATATCTACGCGAAAGTTTCAAGGTTACAAATTTCAAGCATTCAAGCCAACAGTTTCAGTCACTCAACCTATCGAAGTGAAGCAAGTTCAAGCTAAAGGATTCCTTATGGATTCAGAAGCTCACTTCGAAGCACAAGTTGAAGAAAACCTTTTTATCCTTTTAACCTTGTTGCTGTGTGCTTAGGTTGTTTTAGTGGTGTTAAGCAGTTGATAGGAGAAATCCTTGCTGTTTGTTTAGTTGTCTAGTGTTAGGCAGCTTCCCTGTGTGGGAGTGTAGAACCCTATGTGGGTTAGCCTTTGAAGTTTGCAGTTGCTGTGTGTACGCTGGACTTCAGTAGGTGGTTTGCTTTGTATAGTTGATAGATTGTTAGGAGTGTCCTGTAAATCAATCTTGCTTAACAAAGTTCCTGCTCGAGGAGCAGTAGAGTGGACGTAGAAGGTTTACACCACCTTTGAACCACTATAAGCCATAAGTGTTTTTATCGCTTTATTTATCTGCGCTTATTTTCTGCATATCTATCTATCTCTCATCATAAAACGTTTTGAAAGAAGCATTCTTGTAAAAAACAGCCTTGTGTTTAAAAGTTTATTTCCGCTGCGTACAAAACTCCAGGTTACAGCGTGCAGCACTGCATTCTAGCGCTGCAAGCAGTAACCATCTAACGTTGCAAGCTCAAGTAACTTGCAGTGCAGAACGGTTGTTTTAAAGATTCTGAAAAAACGACCAAGGTTCATTCACCCCCCCTTCTGAACCTCGGACACCACTTGGGACCAACATGTATGTTCTTCTTGCAGCTGCTTCACTTTAAACTTTTCTTGCAGAGTCTTCATTTCTACCTTGATTGTTGCATACAAACCTACTTTGAAGTCCTCCATTCATCATCTTAAAAACTTACAGACTCAAAACTAGTCTATACTTCACTTAAACATTGTAAAAAATTGGGTATTCTAATTTCCTATTACAAGGTTGATTTGTCTCATTAAAATCTAAACATTGATATCCTAACGACAGGTGGTTAAACCGATGCTTAATTTTTTTTACTAACAAATCTATATATACCCCCATTCCCTTTGTGATTTGAACACCAATTCTTTACCAATTTCATCAATTCTTAAACCAATCTCTCTCTGAAGCTCACTTGTTCCCGACATCACTTGTTCATTTATAGTTTTCACTTTTCTATACTCTTATAAATTCTATTTCCTAAGTTGTCATCTACATTCTAGCATCCTACACTTGTACATATATTTTTTTATTCCTTTTCAATTTTATTTAATTTCTCTTAAAAAAATCTAGAAGAAGTACTTCTTCTGGTTCATCTCTTGGAAAAAGAAAGAATCCTGTCAATGCCACAACAATAATCTGTGCATGATGATGATGATATTATTAACTCTTATAATCAATGGAGTCAAGAAATAGGTTGTGATGACTTGGAGGCCACTTTAGCCCCTATTACCATCGCCGCTTTTGCCAAAAAATAAGAAGACATCCTGAGGAGAGCAAAACAAGAGAATGGTAATGCGACGAGTGAACATACCGACACCACTAATCCTAGAGCACCTTCTCCGCTTCGAATTGATATTCTCTTTGTTCACTTTAAGGAGAAAATATCAAATAGAAACGTTGATTATATTGTGACGTCAACCATTATGGAAAAACTTACAAATTAAAGTATGAGGGGGCTATGAGACATTCAACAATCATATATTGAAAAAAATATCACGACAAAGTGGGCAATGATCGATCTCAAACACAAATTCAGGGATATATCGATTCTTCTCAAGGTATGACTTCTCTTTTTAAATTTAGTCAATTGAGCCATAAAAAAGCCGTAGTCTGATTTATTGTCGAAAAACATCTTCCTTTTCAATTTTATTCCTTGTGATGATAGTTTTGAAAATTATACTAGCAATTATTTAAATCCTAGTAGTAGAAAAATATCTAGAAATAATGTTACACATCATATAGAAAAAATGGTAGGAGAGTATAAATATAAATTAATTGGAGATTTTAAAATTTTAAAACAATTTTTTTTTAATATATATAGGGATATTTGGAAAGATCCTTACAAAGGTTATGATTATATGGGTATTACTAGTCAGTGGATAGATGATACATGGAACATAAAAAAATGTTTAATTGCATATATTGAATTTGATATTAGTCATTCAGTTATACATAATGCATAAAAAATAATTTACGTTTTAAATGATTATGAACACAAAAAATATTTTTCATTGGATTTGACAATGCTAGTACAAATACGGCTAGCTTACTTACACTTATTGACGTTTGTAAACCTTCAACTCATGATAAATTTTTTCATCTTCGTTATATGTATCATTATTTACTTATGTGTGCAAGATGATTTACAAACATTAACCACTCATATTAAACCTATTAGAGATGCAATTAATGAAATTGCTAAATCTACGTCATCTCATTGTGTAAAAATTGCTTTTATTCTCAACTCTTATTCTACATGTCCTAGTTTAGAAAGTACCATTAGAGTGATGAAAATAAAATAGTTAAAATATTTTCATATAAAATACTCGGTTTATTTTTATGTGCTAAATTACTAGATCTAAGAATTAAAGAAGATGACTTAGAAGAATTATTTAAACATGTATTATAATGTATTGTTCCCAAATTTTACATTGCAATGCAAGAAGAAGAATATGATGAAATTGAAAATGTTCCTAAGCCTAGTGAAATTGTTGCTAAAGCTAAACAAAATTTAATTGAATTGTTTAAAGAATATAAAATATTGTTTGATGATTCTATTTCTAATGATATAGGTAATCAAAATGTAGGAACCAGAGTTAGTAGTTCTTCCTCTTCTTCATTCAGTTTTGGTCCGGCTAGCTCTTAGTCAATTTTACAACTTTTGTGATATTAGAACACAAAAATGAGGTAGAGGTTCTAAACCTTGTCAAGAATTAATTTCATATTTAACTGCTAGTTTTGAATAAATTGCATTTGAAAATTCTATGGATCTATTGAAGTGGTGGTCGAGAAGGACTACCATTTATCTTATTTTAACTATTATTGCAAAAGAGATATTTTCAAGTCTCGCCTCAACCGTCTCCATAGAACGTGCATTTAGTAAAGAAGGTCATATATATGTTGAATTCAAGAAGATCAACATTGACCGTTGAGAATATACAAAAATATAACTCTTCTTGAAGATTAGGTAAGAGTAAAAACATAACTTCTTGATTTCTCCTATATAGATGAAGATGAAAATGACATGTATGGATATGATTCAAACACGTCCTCCTTTGCTATGCAGGTAAGCTTAGTTAAGAGAACTACGTGGGCTTTGTGGGCTTTGATTCCTTAATTTTGATAAGGATATATAGGCAATTTTATTCTAAGTTTCGGAAATAAAATTTAATTACACTTCCATACTTAGAATGAACCTCAAGCTCTTTTAAATTTCCCCCGTTTCCTTCCATTAATTACATTTACAATTGAAATTGTATTATAATATTTTTTTACACAAAATTGTAATTTTTTTAACTTTAATATTATTATATGATTGTAATATATTGAGTTGTAATACTTTTTTTATTTATTATTGTAACTTTCACTCATTATAGACTTGTAGTTGTATTACATATGTTATATGTAACTTGTGTTTTGTTATAATGTAAGTTGTAACTTAAAATTTTAATTGTATTTTTGTTAGGATTTCAATGTTTAGATTTAGATGAGATAAATCACTTATGTAATAGGAAGTTTTGAGTACCCCATTTTTCACGATGTTTAAGTGATTACATAGACTAGAATTGAATCTAGTGTTAAGTGGTAATAATGGAGGTTGAACAAAGATAAAGCTGCATCTATGCCCTTAAGAAAAGATATCGCTGCAAGAAGGCAGGATACAATATTGCTGCATGAAGGCAGGATACAGCATAACTGCAAGAAGAAAGTTACAACAACACCGTAACAAGACAGAGCATCTCTACAGCAAAGAAAGAAAGAACGGCATGCAGCATCACTGCAAGAAAAGGATACATGAGTACTGCTGCAAGAAAAGGATACAGCAAGACTACCAGAAGATACTACAACCAGGTCTAAGTTACCGCAGCACTGCAAGAAAGTATCAGCTGCACGAAGACCCAGGATACAGCGCTAAGCTTACAGTCCAGTCAAGTCAATAAGCGCAACTTACAACAAGGAGTATCCTACAATCCTAGGAAGGATAAATGCAGTACGAGGAACGAAGACTCATACAAGAATAAATAGAGCCATTCCAGAGAAGATCAAAGTTGCAGACACGGAGCCAATACGAAGATGCCACGTGGACTGACGCGCTGCAGAAAGTTGCGAGCCGCAACTGCCGTATTAAATGCTCCGAAAGAAAAAGTCAAGTTGCATTAAATGCGAACCATGTCTTTGGTCAGACTACTTCAAATTCAAAAAGAGAGATGTCTCCTTCAACGGACATCTTCTCCTACAAGTATAAATAGAGGAAGAGATACACTGAAGCTGGTTACTGAAACTACTGATTAACCGAACAATTCACAAAGCTTACAAGATCCAAGTTTTCAAGTCTACGATCAGTTTCAGTCACTCAACCTCCCGAAGTTAAGCATGTTCAAGCTGAAAGTTTCCTCAAGGATTCAAAAGCTCACTTCGAAGCACCAGTTGAAGAAAAACCTATTTATCCTTTTAACATTGTTGCTGTGTGCTTAGGTTGTTTTAGTGGTGTCGAACAGTTAATAGGAGAGATCCTTGCTGTTTGTATAGTTGTCTAGAGTTAGGCAGCTTCCCTGTGTGGGAGTGTGGAACCTTGTGTGGGTGAGCCTTTGAAATTTGCAGTTGCTGTGTGTACGCTAGACTTCAATAGGTGGTTACTTTATAAAGTTGATAGATTGTTAGGAGTGTCCTGTAATTCAATCTTGCTTAACAAAGTTCCTGCTCGAGGAGCAGTAGAGTGGACGTAGAATGATTACACCACCTTCGAACCACTATAAACCATAAGTGTTTATTGCTTTCTATCTGTGCTTTAATCTTCTATTTCTTGTTTGTATCATCTGCATAAAACGTTTTCTGATAGAAGTATATTTGAGAAAATCAGCCTTGTGTTTTTAAAGTAAATTTCCACTACGCATAAAATTCCAAGTTACAGCGTGTTGCACTGTATCCCTGTGCTGCAAGCAGTAACTATCTGACGCTGCAAGTTCAAGTAACTTGTAGAGCAGAACGGTTTGTTTAAAGAATTGCAAATCGACCAAGGTTCATTCAGCCCCCCTCTGAACCTCGGACACCACTTGGGACCAACAAGTGGTATCAGAGTGAGTTGGGTTAAAAGCCAACTTATCTGGTCACCTACCCAGATCCACCTTTGTCTCGCTGTTTTCTCTGCATCAAAACTCATTCTTATAGCATATCATGGATTCCTCAAATCACAAGTTACCTATGTTTTCCATAGAAGAATATGACGATTGGAAGATAAGAATGCAGGCACATCTGTCAGCCATGAACGACGAAATGTGGACGGTCATCACCGAAGGACCAATAATCCCCACAAAAGTAAATCCCATGCTAGGTAGAGAGTTAGAGGAAGGAGCACCTCCACCACCAAACTTCCTAGTCAAACCAAGACTTGAATGGAACAATGAAGATAGGAAGAGAGCTAACTTGGATAACGTGGCAAAAAATGCTCTATTCATCACTTTGGATAAAGGCACCTTCAGCAAGGTCAAAACTTGCAGAACATCCAAAGAAATATAGAAAAAGCTGGAGCAAATATGTGAAGGGACTAAGCTTACCAAAGACAACAAAATCTCCAATGCTACCCAACTATTCGAGCTCTTCGAAATGAAGAATGAAGAGACTCTTGAGCAACTAGACTTGAGGTTCACATCCATAGTGAACGAATTAGAAGCTTTGGGCAAACACTACACTCAAAAGGAGAAAAACATGAAAGTGTTGAGAGCCCTACCCGCGGAGTGGGACAGCAAGACCACTGCCATGAAAGTGTCCATGGACCTGAAATCCATGAGTACATTCGACCTATTCTCCGACCTCAAAGCATTCGAGTATGACATCAATAGACGGAGAAAGGAGTCCGAAGAGTCGAGCTCCAAAGTTACAGCGCTAACTACCAGAGGCACCAAGAATACAGCAACCGCTAGTTGCAGTAAACAGAATGAGGTTACAGCAGAAGTTGCTGAAGAGGACATGATGCTTCTCCTAAAGAAATTCAAGAGATTCATGAAGAGCAACAATAATAGCAGCAGCACCAACCTCAACAAAAAGAATGACTTCAGAAGAAGCCATCCACCTCCTCAGGTATCCTCTTCTCCACAGTCAAATACAAGAAATATTGACTTGTGTTATAACTGCAGGAAATCGGGACACTATGGAAGGAATTGTCCGTATCTAACCGTACACAAGTATCCTGAAGGAGAAAGAGAGCAGATGAGAGATAAAAGAAGAGAGGAAAGGCACAAGCTTCGAGCTCTCATAGGAGAGATGGAAAAAGCCAATGATGCAGTAGTTCCAAAGGAAGTACTGAAAGCTGCAGAATCCTCTGACAGCGACACTGAAACCTCATCCTCTGATGAAGAAACATTGATATGTCTGATGGCTAATGATTACGAGGACAGCGAAGAAGATGAGGTAATCTATCAACCCTTGTCCATACCAGAAAGTGAGGAGCTGAACATGATCCACTCGTTAAAAAGGATCGTGAATGACTTCGAGCAGATCAACTCATGAGGAACTGAAGGTTAAAAATGAGAACCTAATAATCGACAATGAGATCCTCAAGAGCAAGAATATTGACATTGCCAAAATGCTCGCTGCACGAGAGTCTAATAACTAGTAAGTTGCAACAAGAGATCTCTAGATTAAATCTGCTGATCACTAAGCTAAAATTTGAGAAGGAAAGCTTGCAGTCCACGATAAACACTTTCAGCAAATCATTAAAGGACGCAAGAGATTGCATAAATCAAAACAGAAACCCTTTTGAAAAATCGGGTATAGGTTACATCAATCACACCTCTCAGGATACAGCAAACACATCCAAAGCTGTAAAGTTTGTTCAAGCTGAAACCCCAATGGAGAAGGAGTTACTAAGTGACTCTGTGAAGATCTTGAACAAAACAGCAATGATGGATAAGGGGAAGAAACCCTAGTGCTCAACTGCAGGAAGTAAGCCTACATCTAAGAACTGGCTAAAGCAGAAGTCATCTGTTGTTGCAGCAAGAGGATGCAGCAACCAACTAAGTTGCAGCACAGAAGAAACTTTCCCACCTATACTAAGACTTACATGTTTAAAACTCAAAGAGGATATACTCAAGAGAAGTATGGTGGAAGACTACACTACAAAGGTGTTGGTATCACACATGTTGTTAATGCACACACTTATAATAAGCAGATTGCTAGGACAACTGCATATACTAAGAGAACCAACAAATCTTACAGCAAAACGATAACTGTTAAGAAAGTTTGGGTTTCCAAAGCAACTAACCCCAGAGGACCCGTACAGATATGAGTACCTAAATCTATCTGAATTTGTTACAAGTTTCAGTGCCAGGTTGCAGTAGTGATGTATGGTATATTTACAGCGGCTGTTCAAGGCACATGACAGGCAGCAAAGATTCTCTGAAAGACTTCCAAGAATGCAAAGGACCAAAGGTCATCTTTGGAGACGATTCCAAAGAAAGCACAAAAGGAAGTGGATGCCTAGTCAAAGAAAACATAAAAATCAAGGATGTATCCTATGTAAAAGGACTCAGATACAACCTTCTGAACATCAGTCAATTCTGTGACAAAGGATACACAGTGGAATTCAACCACAACAAATGCTTAATCAAAGACAATACCTCAAATAAAGTCAAGTTTACAGGAACAAGAAGAGGAAACATCTATTTAGCTGATTGGAACCTCTCTCCTCAACCTACATGCTTCATTGTGAAGAGTCCACCAGAACTGAGCTGGCTGTGGCACAAAAGGTTAAGCCATCTGAACTTCAAGACTATCAACAAGCTAGCAAGGAAAGACCTTGTAAGAGGATTGTCAAACGTAGCATACAAGAAGGAAAATATTTGTGGAGCTTGTCAGAAAGGAAAACAAGTTAAGAGCTCATTCAAAGATAAGTCTCAAAAGTCATCTCACAGGATCTTAGATCTTCTACACATGGACCTTTTTGCACCAGTAGAACCAGTAAGCTTGAGCGGGAAGAAGTACTCTTTCGTAGTTGTAGATGACTACTGCAGATACACCTGGACGATCTTCCGTGCAAAGAAATTAGAAACTCAAGACAAGCTACCTAATCTCATGAAGAAGATTCAGAATGAAAAGAGCTTGAGCTTTGTAAAGATTAGATCAGACAGTGGAACTGAGTTCACAAACAAATTCATTGAGAAATTCTGTTCTGATAATGGTATTCAACATGAATACTCTGCTGCAAGAACACCTCAGTAGAATGATATAGCTGAAAGGAGGAATAGAACCCTCAAGAAAGCAGCAAGGACGATGATAGCAGAAGCAGAAATACCCAAGAGATTTTGGGCTGAAGCAACCAACACTGCCTGCTACACACAGAACAGATGTCTAATCATAAAGGATCTAGACAAAACGCCTTATGAAATCTGGAATGGATATACTCCAAACATCTCTTATCTGCATATCTTTGGATGCAGGTGTTATGTTCTCAACAATGGAAATGAGCATCTAAAAACATTTGATGCTAAATCAGACGAAAGAGTATTTCTAGGTTACTCCGCTGTAAGCAGAGCCTTCAGAGTTTTCAATAAAAGAACCTTTGTGGTTGAAGAATCTATTCATGTGGTGTTTGATGAACCACATTGTGACACCAGGAAGTTGAAAGAGATACCTGAAGAGATAGTTCCAAGGAAAGAGAATGTTGTACCTTATATGGAAGAAGTTCTGCCTACAGAAGAAGACAAAGAAGAGGAAGCTGCATCCTTGGATGCAGCAGATATTCTTACAGCAGCAGAACCTCCTACATTACAGCAACAAGAAGAACAAGAACATATCTTTAAGCCTGACAGGACATGGTTAAGGAATCACCCAAGGGATCTTATCATAGGAGATCCATCCATTGGTGTAAGAACTAAAAGATCCATCCCTCATGAAGCAATGTTTGCATGCTTCATTTCCCAGTCAGAGCCTAAGAATATTGAAAAGGCACTGCAAGATAGCCATGCAAGAAGAGCTAAATGGTTTTGAAAGAAACCAAGTGTGGAAGACAGTTGCAAGACCAACTCATCAAGGAGTAATAGGAACAAAGTGGGTTTTCTAAAACAAGTTAGATGAATCTGGACTCGTTGTAAGAAACAAAGCCAGATTAGTTGCTAAAGGATACTGCCAGGAAGAAGGAATTGATTTTGATGAGACATTCGCTCCAGTAGCAAGGCTGGAAGCAATACGAATTTTTCTGGCATATGCAGCTCACAAGAATTTCAATGTCTATCAGATGGACGTAAAGAGTGCATTCCTGAATGGTCTTCTCACAGAGGAAGTTTACGTTGAAAAACCTCCAAGCTTCGAAGATCAAGCAGAAGGGAAGGTGTTTCGGTTACACAAAGCCCTGTATGGACTTAAGCAAGCTCCGAGAGCCTGGTATAACACCTTATCTCTCTATCTGCTAGAGAATGGCTTTTAGAAAGGAACGATCGACAAGACGCTGTTTAGGATACATGATGGAGAAAGTGTACTGTTAGTACAGATATATGTGGACGACATCATCTTCGGTTCCACCAACAAAGAGCTATGTGAAAAGTTCTCCAACCTAATGCAGTCAAAATTCGAGATGAGTATGATGGGAGAATTAAGTTTCTTTCTTGAACTGTAAGTAAAACAGCTACCTACAGGAACCTTCATCAGTCAAGCCAAGTACACGAAGGAGCTTATCAAAAAATTTGGCATGGAGAATGGACCAGCAACGGCCGTTCCTATGTCTACATCAATAAGCCTTGACAAAGATGAAGATGGTAAAGATGTTGATATTACAAAGTACAGACGCTTAATCGGATCCTTACTGTACCTTACAGCAAGCAGGCCAGACATCATGTTTGCAATAGGAGTCTTTGCAAGATTTCAAGCGGCACCAAAAGAATCACATCTTTCAGCGGTCAAAAGGATTATCAAGTATCTTAAAGGAACTTAAGAAGTAGGCCTATGGTATCCCAAAGAAGGAGTATTCAAGCTTAAAGGCTACTCTGATTCAGATTATGCAGGCTGCAAGATTGATCAGAAAAGTACCAGTGGGACTTGTCAGTTTATGGGAAATAAACTTGTTTCATGGTTCTGTAGGAAACAAACCTCTATTGCAACCTCTACAGCAGAAGCATAGTATGTTGCAGCAGGAAGTTACTGTGCGCAAATCCTCTGGATACAGCAGCAACTTAGGTATTATGCAATTCAGGAAAAAGAGACTCAAATTCTCTGTGACAATACGAGTGCCATCGCAATTACCCATAATCCTGTATTTCACTCAAGAACAAAACACATTGATATACGTCATCATTTTATAAGAGATCACGTGGAAAAGAAAGACAACGTGCTTGAGAAAGTTCATACGGATTTCCAGCTTGCAGATATATTCACTAAGCCCTTAAGTGAATCAAGATTTTCTATGCTTAGAAACAAGCTAGGAATTCTTAAGTTATGAAGAGAAAAGGAAGATGCAAGAGCTAAGGGAGAACCTCTGCATGCTTGCGTGAAGCAGTAAGTATAGTGCTGTAAGCTACGCCTTCTTACAGTGTTGGGTTCAAACAGCACTGCATCTTATATTCTTACAGTACAGCAGAAATCGAAACGTCAAGCAGCACCAGGTTACAACATTTATTTCAAAAAAATATTGATTACTCTAGAACCTCGTACTAAGGATACTGCAACCTTAAAAAGGCATTTACTTAGGCGGCAAAGGGTATGTCTTTCAGCATTAAATGCAAAGTCTGCGGGTGTCAGGAAATGGAAAGGGCGCGATCAGAAACCCACGAGCCAGGTAATTATTAGCGACGATTTGACATCTCCACTTTTTCGTGGATCGTAAGATCATTTCTCTTTGAATATTTTCAACCATCGATCTTCTCCACGTCCCTTGATTTCCATCATAACCCCCATAACCGCTCCTTTTGAAATCATTATTTACCATCTTCCAAGGAGAGAAAAACCTTTTTGCGAAAAATCTCTAAGTCCAAAATCTTCGATTTTTCTCTCTATCTCTCTCTCAAAACTTCCATGGCTGCCCGTCAAACCATTGTTCTGGAAGGAAGATTAATCAACCAGGAGCATGTTCTCACTTCAGGGCTGTATGACAACGCCCTCATCAGAAGAATATTCGACGCCCTTGAGCGGACCCAAGTCCTAGGGCTGTTGACTACTGTGTACGCTGGCTTCTCTGTGAAGTCAGTACAGAGATTCTACTCCTACACCTGGCAGGCGGAGGAAAGGAACTGCATCCTGTTTAAGATGGATGCTGACGAGGAAGAACGGTCCTTAACCATTAGGGACATCGCCACCACCTTCAGCATCTCAGCTGCAGGTTTGACCCCCAGTCAGTTGACATCTTATGGGGAGGCATCTGCGCAAGAGATGTGGGATCTCTTTCGAGCAAGGGATGCAGGGGTTGAATTAAGAGAAGCACCCCCAAGAAGCTCTTCAAGCCGGAGTTTGAATTGCTTCATGATATCTGTGCATACTCCATTGAAGGCATAAGCGGGAGTTATGACAAGTGCACAAATCTCCGGTTCCGGATCATGTCCGCTATCATGGCCGGAGAAAAGCTGAATTGGGCGAGGTTCATCATGAAGAGGCTGTGGGAGGAAGTAGAGAAGATAACAGAGCATCGGAGCTATGGTATCACCATCTGTTCTCTGCTCTGCAAGCTTGACCTTCAACTTGCAGCACCTGCCCCCATTCACATTGGAAAGTATCTCGGGGAGAAGAAGAAGAAGGGTAAGACCCAACCGAAGGCTGCAGGAGCAGGAGTTGCGAGGAAGAAAACCAAAGACAAAAAGAATGCAACTCTTGCTCTGCAAGATGAAGCTGCAGGCAGCAGGGAGGAAGCCGAAGGAGAGGACGCTCAGAGTCCTCTTCCTATTATCAATAGGAGTTCAGGGAAGGCTGTACCTGAAACTGAATCCTCGTCCTCTAATGACGATGTACCTTTGGTGAGAAGGGCCCCGCGCAGCAAGAAGAAGGTCGCTGCAGCTGCTGCCTCCCAATGCTCTACAGCAAGCCTAGCTGTATTTGCTATTGTGGATGAGTCTCATCAGCCCCGGGATAAAGAAGGAGCTCTTTATTCCCAACTCTCTACACCTTCTGAGGTGGTAGAAAATCTTACGGATGAGTTACATCAACTTCAGGAGCCATATCAGCACCGGGTCGAGCCAATTGAAGAAGAAACTCATCTACAAACAAAAGCTTCAGTGCTCGATCCCACCTTTCCGGCTGCTAGAAATATAGAGCAGCAGTACTCTCTCTGGAGAGAGATGAGGCTGGCTAAGGGGGAAATCCTGCTGAAGTAGAAGAATTTCCTGACAGTCGAGCAAGCCGTCCTGGAGTGGGCCAAATCAGAAGACATTCTGGCACTCCTGCAACCTGAGTATGCAGCAAGAGTACAAGAGCTTGATGATAACAGTGCTGCTCAGAGAGCAAATAACAAAGGAAAGAGAAAAGCTCTCACAGAATTCGACTCTGCAGAGCTGTCGATGAGAGCAGCAATGGAGGACGTGCAGGTCTTCTTTGCCCCGACTGCGGAGGCTGTAAGAAGGGACGATGACGTCGCTTTTGCTCAAGAGCAAATCGACACCTTAGGAGTGGAGCAAGCTGAAGAAGCTATACTGCAACAGGTGCTGCAACAAAGTATGAAGGAAACCAGGATGCAGCACACTCCCAGGAGAATGCAGGGAGAAGGAAGTTCAAGTTCTCACTTCACGAACTCCTCTGCATATGAGCAAATGGTTGAAGGTCTCTCCACGATCGTCTTTCTTGATTCTTTAGAGGAAGAGACCCAACTATTGAACTATGGCGATTCTCCAGTTCGTGAAGTTGAAAAAACTGATTGTGCAGATTTTCAGGGGGAACCATCCGTCATAATCAGAGATGTCATCTCAGACACGCTGAAATTATCGATGAAGCATCTACGGAGGAAGTTGTAGAGGCGGTACTCCCTGTGCTGACGGAGACAGCAGTATAGCAGGTGACCATCCTTGAAGCAGCTGCTGGAGAATTAAGAAAGATGGAAGCTAAGATTCTCCCAGAAAAAGAGCGTACAGTGCTGGATACTGTGGACGCTGCAGGAAACCAATCAGAGCTGCAAGAACCCATTCTTGCAGCAGAAGCTGTCCAAGTTGCAGGACCGGCCGAGGAGACGGGGTCCCTGGAGAAGACCTCAGGGGAGGATGTTGTTCTGACAACACTCCCTGAGGGTAAAAAGACCTCTAGAAGGGAGGCTGTTCAGACAGTACCCTCAGATGATGCAGAAAGAAGAGCTGAGGTAACCTCAGTGCAGTTAGAGACACCTCAAGAGGAGGTTGATGCTGCAGCTGCTGCATGCTCTCAAGAACCTTCCAAGGTTACAGCAGCAGAGGTTACTGAGGAAGCTGAGATTACTGATGCCGACTTCGCAAGGATGATGAAGGAGTGCAACATAGTTGTTCATGGGCCATTATCTGGCGGAGCAGACCCTGTTCAAATCTCATCCGGCGAAGAGGAGACAGATGAAGAAGAAGAAGAAGAGCAAGAGCACCCATCTTCAAGCTTTACAAGCTCTCAGACCAGCAACCATGAGGATGAGGTCGCCACTGAGGTTCTAAGGCAGGATGCAGCTCCTAAAAGTCAAGCTATTATACCATTCACTGCATCATCTACCGCCTCAACAAGACGAAATTCTGGGCAGACTCCTGACGAATCGATCAACCGAGTTAAAGCCGCGGTAAGACATCTGGTGCACGCCCTCTAGGAGCACGAGTCTATCATGTGCAACAGTCTCAGTATCGCTACCCTATTCCACGCTGAAACCATGACGGGTTTCAAGAAGGACCTTGAAGCTCAACCTGGGATGATCAAGAGAACGCTGAATGATCACTCCTACAGGCTTTACGTGGAACGGGTCAGGATGGAGGGAGAGCTGAAAGTTGAAGCTGTGCTGACATGCTAGGAGATTAGGCAGTGCAAGCGTCATGCTGAGAGTGCATCTGACAGGCTGAATACTCACTCCCACATCCTGCAGACACGTCTGGATCGCGCAGCTGATTAATCTCAGCGAACTAGAAGTGTGGACGATCGTTTCGGAAACCTGGAGCTCATTGTTGGAGAACTGAGAGACATCATATTCCGAGTCTTCCCTCAGTTTGTCGATGCTCCTACGGCTGCCCCCGAACCGACCCGTCGCCCACGTTCTAAGGTTGTCCCAGCTGCCCCTGCTCAGCCCCCGGTATTTGATGATGCCAAAAAAGGAGAAAGTAAAGAAGATAGATACAGGAGCTCAAGGGGAGCTGAAGAAGATGATGAAGATGATGACCAGCAACCTCTCAACAGGAGGAGGAGAACGTCTGGATCATCTGCTGCTATTGACATCCCCTCTCCGAAGAGATGGAGAAAAGATGATGATGCTGGAGCTGGAGGAGCTGGTACAGCTGCAAGAGGAAGATCTGCTGCAGGTTCTGCATTCAGCAGAGCTGCAAGCAAGGATGCAGCGCCTCCCTCCCATCATTCCAAGAGAAGGGATGAGAGCCAGCAGCAAGACTCAAGGAAGAGGATGAGCGGGGACGAGTCTGAGAGTCAAAGGCAGCAAAGAGAAGAACAAGATCCATATGCCTGGATTCAAAGACTCGGAGTAATTGGTGAGAAGAGAATATTCTCAGATAACTTCTACCAATTTCTTCCTCAAGAGATCCCTCGCCTTAACACAGAAAAAATCTCTGCTGAAGTGTCCATTCTGATGGATCAGAGGCCTGAAGGTGAAAATATGGCTTGGAGGTTTGACATCTTCAAGGAGTCAGACTGCCTACTGATAGGAATCCATCATTTGAGGCGATCACCATATATAAACGATCAGAATACCTCAGACACTTCAGAGAATTATGCAGGAAAGGTAAATTCAGCAGATATCATACTTGCAAGACTGCATTAAAGAGATATGAACAGCTCGCTAGGGGCGGAGATCTGGAGATTCAGAGATATTATATCGACCTAGTGAAGCATGGCGAGATCGTACCCTACTGTGAGGACTTCTGGTTCAAATGGATCCAAATTCCTGTAATTATACACAAGCTGGAAGAGTCCTATCAAGAGTCCATCAGGGATTGGTGGAAAGGATCAAGAGGAAGAGAAGGCATTGAAAAGTTTGCTGAAAGAAGACCTGGAGAACCGTCAACTAAAAGGTCCCTGTTTCAGTAAAATCTATACCCTCTTGTGATCCCAGTTGTACATTATATATCTTGTAAAATTTCTCTCTGTTAATGAAGAAATTTTTCTTTCTGTTCTGTCCAAGTTCAAACCTTATGAACTCATGCATGTTGTTTACATTTTTCCTGATGATATGTGATGAAAGGAATAGTATGATGCATCTCTGATGAATCCAGGATTAAACTTAATCTTATCAAAGCTGTTCAAGCATGTAATCCTGATAAACCTTATGAGATAATGTAAAATAAAACTTCTTCATGAATGAAATAATGTAAAAGTTTTGTCATCATCAAAAAGGGGGAAATTGTTAGGATTTCAATGTTTAGATTTTGATGAGACAAATCACTTATGTAATAGGAAGTTTTGAGTACCCCATTTTTCATAATGTTTAAGTGATTACATAAACTAGAATTGAGTCTAGTGTTAAGTGGTAATAATGGAGGTTGAACAAAGATAAAGCTGCATCTATGCCCTTAAGAAAAGATATCGCTGCAAGAAGGCAGGATACAGTATTGCTGCATGAAGGCAGAATACAGCATAAGTGCAAGAAGGAAGATACAGCAACACCGTAACAAGACAGAGCATCTCTACAGCAAAGAAAGAAAGAACGGCATGCAACATCACTGCAAGAAAATGATACATGAGTACTGCTGCAAGAAAAGGATACAGCAGGACTACCAGAAGATACTACAACCAGGTCTAAGTTACCGCAGCGCTGCAAGAAAGTATCAGCTGCACGAAGACCCAGGATACAGCGCTAAGCTTACAGTCCAGTCAAGTCAATAAGCGCAACTTACAACAAGGAGTATCCTACAATCCTAGGAAGGATAAATGCAGCACAAGGAACGAAGACTCATACAAGAATAAATAGAGCCATTCCAAAGAAGATCAAAGTTGCAGATACGGAGCCAATACGAAGATGCCATGTGGACTGATGCGCTGCAGAAAGCTGCGAGCCGCAACTGCCGCATTAAATGCTCCGAAAGAAAAAGTCAAGTCGCATTAAATGCGAACCATGCCTTTGGTCAGACTACTTCAAATTCAAAAGAGAGATGTCTCCTTCAACGGACATCTTCTCCTACAAGTATAAATAGCGGAAGAGATACACTGAAGCTGGTTACTGAAACTACTGATTAACCGAACAATTCACAAAGCTTACAAGATCCATGTTTTCAAGTTTACGATCAGTTTCAGTCACTCAACCTCCCGAAGTGAAGCAAGTTCAAGCTGAAAGTTTCCTCAAGGATTCAGAAGCTCACTTCGAAGCACCAGTTGAAGAAAAACCTTTTTATCTTTTTAACCTTGTTGCTGTGTGCTTATGTTGTTTTAGTGGTGTCGAACAGTTGATAGGAGAGATCCTTGCTGTTTTTATTGTTGTCTAGAGTTAGGCAGCTTCCCTGTGTGGGAGTGTGGAACCCTGTGTGGGTGAGCCTTTGAAGTTTGTCGTTGCTGTGTGTACGCTGGACTTCAGTAGGTGGTTACTTTGTAAAGTTGATAGATTGTTAGGAGTGTCCTGTAATTCAATCTTGCTTAACAAAGTTCCTGCTCGAGGAGCAGTAGAGTGGACGTAGAAGGATTACACCACCTTTGAACCACTATAAACCATAAGTGTTTATTGCTTCCTATCTGTGTTTTAATCTTCTATTTCTTGTTTGTATCATCTGCATAAAACGTTTTCTGATAGAAGCATATTTGAGAAAAACAGCCTTGTGTTTTTAAAGTAAATTTCCGTTAAGCATAAAACTCCATGTTACAGCGTGCTGCACTGTATCCCTGTGCTGCAAGCAGTAACTATCTGACGCTGCAAGTTCAAGTAACTTGCAGAGCTGAACGGTTTGTTTAAAGATTTGCAAAATCGACCAAGGTTCATTCACTCCCCTCTGAACCTCGGACACCACTTGGGACCAACAATTTTATTCCATATTTAAATTATATTTTATAAAATTTATAAATTCTAAGTTGTACTTAGTTAGTTCAGTAACATTAACTGTGCAAAAAAAAAATTAACACTGCACATGAGCACGACCATGCTCTAGGACACGATCGACCGTGCGACAGATACAAATCAATTTATACAGTGGGGCATGACCATGCTCTAAGACACTGACCATACTAGAGAAAAAAAATTGAAAACTGTTTAAACCATCGGTTAGGTTTTGGAACCGAAAAGTCCCATGGTTCGATTACGGTTTCATGTTTGACGGTTTTCCAAACCACTGGTTTGAAATCGAAATCGACGGTTTGAACCGTTTGAACATCTCTAAACATTGTTTTAAACTAGTTCTACAGCTACAATATTGGATATGATGAAGTTGTTGAGGTTTTATTACCGCACAATGCTGCAAGATTTCCCAGGTCGTTAGTTGTAAAATAGGATGTTACAATTATTTGAATAATTGGGAGCAGTGACGGACCCAGGATTCTGGTTTAGGGGGCCCAAGTCAATTAATAAAAAATATAGATACATAAATTCTAAATCAATAACATAAATATATTATACAATAAAATCAATGTATTACAACATATTTCTTCTATTTTTCATATTCTGAAACCGATGCATAATTGTTTCATTGCTAACATTTCTAAATACATCTTTTTCAATGTATGCAACAAGACAATCATTCCATAGTGTATCACTCATTTGATTGCGAAGAGAATTCTTGATTATCTTCATTGTCGAAAAAAGCTCTTTCTACTGTGGCAGTGGCAACCGGTAATATCAATGACAATTTAATCAACAAGTAAACTAATGGAAAAACAATGTGCTTCCTTGTAGAAACCATCTTCTGAGCAAGTTCTCCTACTCCATGTACTTCAAAGAAGTTTTTATCCAAACGCACATCAAAAATAAAGTTCTCATGTTGACTCTCAAGTTCACATAAAACAATTGCAGAAAATTCGGATGGATAAAATTTTGTAAGGTGAAGCAGCTTGTTTTTGTCAAATGCCGCAAATGAGTCTCTAGGATCAAAACATGTCATACATAAAATCAACTCAGTGTTCACTTCATCAAAACAGTGATTAAGCTCTTGAGTTTGCATGTCAATCACAAAATAAAATAGCTCAACTCTGTAATGGTGAAGATTAGTGAACTTTTCAATTTTAGACCTTGATCTTCCTTGAGGTGCATATGTGTCATCCATATTTGATAAAACTATCTCATGTTTGCTACAAAATTCTGAAACTTCAATCAACAAAGCTTCCCAACCATCATCTCTCAATGCTTGCAAACGAACTTTGGATACTTTCGTAAGATTCATTGCATTAACAATATCTTGATCCTTTCTTTGAAGAACTTGTGAAAGTTCATGTGTGATTCCCAAAATTTTTCTCATGAGATGTAAAACAAAGATAAACTCAAAGTTATTCACAATATCCAACAAATCAATTGCTTCAGCCCTTTGTGAATCATCATTACCATTCTCTCTAATATACTCAAGAACGTCAACAATAGATGAAAATAAATGCATCAAGTTAATGAGAGTACCATAATGAGAACTCCAACGAGTATCTCCCGGCCGCTTTAATGTCATTTCTTGATTTAATCCTCTTCCAATTTTGACTTCATCATTTGCAATCCCTTCAATGACCTTTTCAATTTGCTTCTCTCGAAGCATATCCATACGCTTATAAGAACCTCCAACAACATTACATACACGTGTAATAGTATTGAAAAAAGAACCAATACTTGTAAGCTTTTTAGCAACAGCGACAAGTGTTAGATGGAGTTGATGAGCAAAACAATGAACATAGTAAGCAGTGGGATTTTTCTTTAGCAGCAAACTTTTTTAGACCATGAAGTTCACCTCTCATATTACTAGATCCGTCATATCCCTGACCCCTCAAACTAGAAATACTCAAGCCATGTGTGGAGAATAATGATTCGATACCTTTCTCAAGTGAAGCTACAGTCGTGTCACTAACATGCATAAGACCAAGAAACCGTTCAATAATACATAACCACTCCCATTTGCTCTTTCATGGACACATCTCTACACTCATCAACTAAAATTGAGAAAAAATCATTTCCAATATCCTTAATGATTGCATTAGTAGTCTCAATTGCAGCTGCACTTATGATATCCTTTTGAATCTTCGGAGATGTTAGCTTGAGATTTTCAGGAGCATTATGCAACACAACATTGTTGATTTCTTCATTACACGAAGCAATAACTTTCAAAAGCTCGATAAAATTACCTTGATTCAACGATTCCCTGAACTCATCATTTCCTTGAAAAGCTAATCCTTGCATAATGAGATAACGCCAGCAAACAATTGATGCATTCAACCTACAACGATAATCAATCTTTGATTTTTCTGATATCTTAGAAAAAAACACTTCAATGTGTTGACCTTGATTCATCAAATCTTGACAAGCCAACCTACATTTGCTATGATCACTATTATGATCTCCAATATGATCTCCCAATCTTTCTTTCTTATGCCAAACATTAAATCCTTCAGACACAAAAGCATCATGCCCTCTTTCACTACGTCCCGTCGAGAAAAGATAACAATATAAACAAAATGCTACATCTTTTGATACACTATACTCCAATCAATCATTAAATTCATCAAATCAAGATGCAACAAATTTACGTTTTCAATTTCCATCTATCTTTTGAGGAAAATTATGCTCACGTGGTTGACATGGACCTTTGAATAAGTAAACTCTACGAACTTGTTCAATTAAATTAGGTGGATAGCTCATTATGTTAGACCGTAGTCCTGGATCACTCGGAAGATTTTCCATATCAACTTCATTATCATTATTTTGATGTGGTGGTTGAAGTTGAACAACGGGTGCATTGACTAAAGATGATGATGTCTCCATATTAGCTCGTATTTTTCCAAAGTATCTTTCCATTATCTATATCTATAAAAAAAGTAGAAATATTGGAAAATAAATTAAATGTGCCATCTCCTACAACAATGAAATTTTTCCATAATTTCAAGTATAGAAAAATTTTAAACGAAATTCAAAAGAAAAAATTATCCTTTTCGATTAATTAATAAATCACATATACAATTTAAAGTACCATAAATTAACAATTATGATGAAGTATAATGCAAATAAGAGTAAATAATAATAAAATGTTACCTTGAAATTAGATGGAGAAGCAACTGAGAGAAAAAGAAATTAGGGTTTAAGTGGGAGATAAAAAAGATGATGAAAAGATCTATCTTTTATTATCTTGAAAACCTAAACATAAAAGGATTAGGAATATATAATTTTCTTTTTTTTAATTAAAATAATAAAATTATCAATATATCCCTACATTTTTTAAAAAATTTCAGGGGGACCCCGTGCCCCTTGGCCTAGTGTGCGTCCGTCTCTGATTGGGAGGATTGGTTACTCATAAAATTAATAATAATTATTAATTAGTTGGATTTTATTTTAAACAAGTTAGAAACAAATACTAAAATAAAGAAGGATGCTTGACATAGTATATAATCAGAATCATAAAGCATATACATCATTGTGGAGGATTCTATTTCGTCACAATTTGCGACTAAAGAGTAGGTAATCTTGTCAGCCGCAATTGTTGCTTCATAATAAAAGGTTTAAGCCGCAATTGTTGAGTTACGTGACGCTGCTCATAATCGTTATAGATAATATCCCTTAACCACAATTCAGAAAGGGTAGATCAAAAATGTGTATAAATCATAATAGTTTAGAAGTTTAAATCACGTACTGTTTTATATAAACAAAGTATAGTATAACTGTATAAATTAAATCGTGTTAATCACTAAATAAAATGTATGCAAATCAAAAGTTTGAAAATTAAAACGGCTGGCCTATAAAATAGTTAGGTTACAGGATGTTGTCTTAAAATCGTAATGGTCTCTTTTCGTGTGGGTAATTAATGTCTCATATCGCCACATCAGAATAAAACCCACAGCAGAACCCACGATAATTCCAATAAATACCATAACGTTAATTGCCCGTAAAATATTGTAAAAACAAGAATAGTGAAAGTACCAAAATTGTGAATGTCCATGCCTAGACCCTAAACATTTATAGTGTTAAGATTGGGATGAGATATGTTACAATATAAAATTGATAGAAAATTATGGTGATCTTAATGTGGATGATACAAAATTAAAAGAAAGTTTAATTTTGATTTTGAATGTTTGAATGTTTTGTAAGTATCTACTTAGTTCTATTATCAATTTTATGGCTTGTATTATTATATAAGCGTGGAACTAATGTTATCATTCATCGCCTTGCCACTGGATAATGTGGTGGCGATATGCTTCAATAGAATTTGGAATTAATTGTAAATCATCATTTGAGTTTGAATAGAATAAATGTAGAAAGTTTTATTAGAAAAAAATAATTCTAGGCATGCATCTACTAAACTTAATAACAAATGTGTGTAAGAGCATATCTCTCTCAAAAAAAAAAAAAAAAAAAAGCAAAAAGTAGAAAACAAAAAACAAACAAAAAATCAAAACAAAAAAAATTGTGTAAGAACTCAATACTAGAATGTGCAAGGGTCAAACTTTCACCTTTTATTTTTGTTTTGAGGGTACAAAGAATGGATTAAAAAAGAGAAAATCATTGGGCAAAAGTGTAGGAAAAAAAATTTGTACAATGGGAAAAAAATCATTGGGCAAAAGTTCAAAGAAAAAAAAAACTACCTGACCCAAAATTTGCAACTTCCCATATATTTTTCCATCTGATTTCAATTAAACGTTGGTTTAACGTATTTTTAGAGATTAAGGAATGTACAAAAATGTACAAAATGAAATATATTCTTGGCTAATCAAGAAATTAAGGATCTAAAATTAGAAAGAGAATCAATTAATTGTGTTTATAAGACTCTCAAAATTCCTAGTTTTTAACTAAGAATAATTATAGGTGTAATTTTGAGTGAATGACCAATTTTACCACAATTCATTTAAATTAGGCCAAAAATACTACCTAATATAACAATTAGTCTCAATCTACCACAATTTATAAAAATTGTACCTTATATACCACAATTTTTGATCTAGTCACATGTACAAAGGACGATGAGACATGACTTTAAGATAATGACAGTGTTTGTGATAAGACGTGTAATATATTAATATTTCTATAGAAAAATCATCACAATCACTCAATTAAATAATGTTATACGAAAATCTCAGTCATAGTCAATTTAAATAATTTAATCATCACATTCGTCGGGAAAATACAGTTTTAATTTAATTTCATGTATGATTCTTACACAATTAATGATCTGTTATTTTAATGATGTGTAAGTCTTACACGAAAATACACATTATTCTAGGTGAAACGAAATGGAGACGACAATACACATTACACGAAAATCTTATTCTAATTCCCCTTTTATGTTATTTTTTTTTTATTTATAATTTATCGTACTTATTTAAATTAAGTTTGTCTTACATGAAATTATTCTAAAATATTTTCCTAATAAACAATATGTCTTATACGAACAGTGCCAGATTTTTGTTTATTATTTTCATAAGTTCTATTAATTTTCATGCAAATCAATTCATATTCAATTTTAAAATACAAAAAATGATTTCAAATCAATTTCGTGTAAGAAATACCATAAAAATTGGCTGGGTCCACATGATATAAAGTGGCTGAAGAGACGAGACGTGGACTGAAAATTGATGTTGCAGTCTACTTGGGAGTCACATGTACACAATATATAAACAAATCCTCTATATAACAAGCATAAGAGAGGTTCTCTGTAAAAATATAAGATTCAGTCTCACACACTAAGTCCCCCCAAATTCTGAAGAAGAGTTAGTACCCAATATATATTGAAATTTTTCGTGTAAAAGACATGTTATTAGCTAACAATTTCATAGTTTATTTTTTACTATTCATTTTCATGTAATATAGATGTTGGGATTTCAGGGGTTAGATTTTGATGAGACAAACCATCTATGTAATACGAAGTTTGAGTACCCCATTTTTCACAATGATTAAGTGAAATCATAGACTAGGATTGAGTTTATATATATAGGTTTTGAAAGATGGAGGATCTCAACAAAGCCGTGCTGCATCAAGAGAATATAAGTATGAAGAAACTGTAAGTATGATTTACAGTAATACAACAAGTAAGGAAGAAAGACAAGCAATGCTGCAAACAGAAGATACTGGATACATGAAGAAGTTACTGCAATGCAGCTGTAAGAAGAAAAGATACTAAACTGCAAGAAGTAGTTACAGTAACGCTGCAAGTACAAGTTACAGCACCACTATAAGAATAAGATATAGCAGTACTGTAAGTAAGAAGTTGCTGCAAGAAGATCGAGGATACAGAGTAGAAGTCAAGACTTACTGCATACTCCAACAAATCTCAAACACAACAAATAGAAGCAATGCCCTGCAATCCGAGGAAGTATAAATGTACGAGGAACGAAGACTGAAGCAAGTATAATTAGAGCCGGTTGAGACAAGGTCAAAGTTGTAGTCGCAGAACCAATACATAAATGACACGTGGCCTGACAGGCTGCAGAAAGCTACGAGCCGCAACCACCGCATTGAATGCTCTGAGAAGATAAGTCAAGACGCATTAAATGCAAGCCATGCCTTTGATCAGAACCTGAAATTCAAATGAGAAATATCTCCTTCAACGGATATCTTTCTACAAGTATAAATAAAGGTCGAGCAACACTGAAGCTGGTTATTGAAACATTTACGCTCAACAAGTTCAAGCATTCTCAAGCTACATTCTCAAACACCCATACAAGTTTCAGTCACTCGACCTAAGTGAAGTCTTGTTTAACTTGAAAGATGCGACGAAGGATTCAGAAGTTCACTTTGCTGCACCAGTTGAATAAACAACATATATACTTTAACCTATATGTTGTGTGCTAGGTTGTTTTAGGTGTCGTCAGTTGATAGCTAGGACTTATCCTTGCTGATTGTATTTAGTTGTCTAGGAGACAAACAACTTCCCTATGTGGGAGTTTAGAAATCCTGTGTGGGTTTGCCTTTAAAACTTGCAGTTGCTGTGTGTACGCTGGGTTCTAGTAGTGTTAACTTGTTAGGTTGATAGATTGTTAGGTTGTACCCTGTAATTCAATCTTGTTTAACGAAGTTCCTGCTCGGGAAACAGTAGAGTGGAGGTAAAAGGATTACACCACCTTCAAACCACTATAAACTATAAGTGTTTATTCGTTTTATATTATCTGTGCTGCTTCTTATATTTATTCTATCATAAGGATAAAATGATTCTTAAAAGAGAACATATTTTAGAAAACAAGCCTTCAGTCAAAACATGTTTTCCACTGCGAAGAACTCTAAGTGACAGCATACAACACTGTATCTTAGTGCTGTAAGCAGTATTGACCTGTGTTGTAAGTTCAAGTAACTTACAGTATAGTAAGTTCTAAAAGATTTTCAAAATCGACGAAGATTTATTAACCCCCCTCTGAACCTCCGAGATCATAACACTTGGTTACATTAAAATAAACTTGTATGAAATAATTTTATTTATAGCCTTATACGAAATTGATCATAATTATGTCTTACACAAAAATGTCGTAGGTGGTCATAAACAAAAATACACATATGGTAGTCATACACGAAATTTTACAGATAATCCACTTACCTGAAAATTTACATAATTCTGGCCATATATGAAATTTTAAAAAATGAGGCTTACACGAAATTATGAAAAATGATTTAGGTGTATTGTTAAAATGTAATTCCCAATATTTCGTGTAATGCAAGATGTAACATTTCATATTTTAATAATCTTAATTTATTGTAAATACCATGACAATTTTTGTGTAGATTTATATTATTCATAGTTGGACAATTAATAACTATTGTGTAAGGTGGTTTTATATATATGTAACTTATACATATTTAAAATTTGTTAATAAAATATAGTTGCAGTCTTCCGTATACGTAAAAAACAAGAAAAAAACACAAGACGCTTTCAAGTTTTTCGTGGTCACGCCTAACTCCAACTAGTATCTAAATATGGATTAATTTTGAAAAAAACAAATAATTTTAATAAATCTTTTTTTTTTGTTTTACCAAGAATTAATCATTTTTTACAACTTAATTCATATGTTAGGGATGATATGTAAAGGTGTAAGGAATGGTATTTGATTGTATGTTCATTATGGACAATTTCGTGTAATGCCAACTTAACAGGAATTTCGTGTAAGGTTACTTAAGGACAATTTCGTGTAAGGTTAACTTATGATAAATTTTGTGTAAGAGTTAACTTATGAAGAATTTCATGTAAGCGTTAACTTACGATGAATTTCGTGTAAGGGTTAATTTATGATGAATTTTATGCATGGTTAAGAATTTCGTGTAATCGTTAAAAAGCCCTCAAATTTTACAAAAATCCTAAATTTGTAACAATATCCCTAATTCGTGTAAGACTAGAATTAATACGCCTTAAAATATAATAGTAATCTTAAAATAACAGTAGCCCTAATTCGTGTAAGATCAGAATTAATACGCCTTAAAATATAATAGAAATCCCAAAATAACAGTAGCCTTAATTCGTGTAAGACCAAAATTTATACGCCCTAAAGTATAACAGAATTGCCAAAATTGTGCCCTAATTCCCAAAATTTTGCCCTAATACGCACTAAAATTCTTACAAAATCGATACAATTCCTAAGCCCTATCTCCGAAATCGTGTAAGCATGGTAAAAAATTCAAACATAATCAACAAAATTTAGCCAAACAGAAACAGAAAATGCCCTAATATATTCAATTAGCAGAAATTGAAATAGATCTTTACTTGTCTTCCTTCCGTACAATCGACTGATTTTTTTTTTCGTGTATAAAACTCGTCCAAACTTACACGAACTTCTCGAAATACTCCCGATCTCGCTCGCCCAGTTTCACAACATCGCCAAGGGTAGATGTCTGTCCACTTTCGCAAATTAAGGTTTTTTAAGAATCAAGTTTGAAAATGAAGTTTGAAATTTTTCGGAATTGCAGTTTTAAATGATACACGAAATTCCAGTTTTAAATGGGCTCAATTTGACAGGTTTCAATGACACTTTTTGCAGAATGTTTTGAGTCGACAGAATTGTGGCAAAATTGGCTGTTTTGACAGATTTGATCAGGGTAGAAAGATATCTTGATAAAAAATTGTGGTATATTGGGCACAACTTTTATAAATTATGGTATATTGAGATTATTTATTATATTGTGTGGTATATTGAACCCAATTTAAATGAATTGTGGTAAAAAAGTCACTCACTCTTTTATAATAAAGTTGTAAACAATCTAAAATATGAAATCAAGATAGGACCTCTAATATGACGCTTAATTGAGATTAGAAGGAGAATAATATAAAAAAATTGAAATAAAAGGAAATCTTATATATTAAAAAAAAAGTAATAAAAAATGACTCACAAACTCAACAAAAATCGGCTTGACTTATTAATCACCATGACTCAACAAAAAGTAGAGGTGGGAAGATGGTGGGAAATTAGAGTGGGGCGACTTATATATCCACCGCCCTTTCTTCCGACACATAAATTTGAGACAAAATCATCATAAATTAGATACATAACATACATAATAACAAGTTTTTTCTTAATTCATTCAAGAATAGACTTTTTTGCAAATAGGTTACAAAATCTTGCATATAATTTGGCTGTGTTGATTAGATGGGAGGATGCAACCTTGTGCAAGGGGTTGCTTTAGGAGCTGCTTTTGATCTGCTATTCATATCAGTTGTTGATGCAAGCCAGAAAGTGAATCGTTTCGGCTCCGACTTAAGCCGATTAAAATCAACTCTATCATTGATAAAGCCTGCCATTGATGACGTTGAGAGCTTCAACAAAATCCTGGATCGACCACTGCACGAAACAGAGGCTTTAACTCATCGCTTGATACGGGCTGAAAAGCTGATCGACAAGTCTTCCAAGGTGAAGTGGAATGTTTTTATGAGGATTTATTATGCCCATAAATTAAGCAATTTGGAAACTTTATTGGTTAACTTTTTTCAGATCAGAGTGGCAGCCCTTCATTTTCGAGAGACTAAAAGAATATCAGTAGTTGTGAGTAATTTGGAAACGAAGATGAATGAAATAATGAGAATTATGGTCAAGAGAAGTGAAATTGATGAAAAATATTCGATGAATAGAGTGACAGAATCAGAGAGTTCAGAGGTTGGAGTTGAGAAATCAGGACAGGAAATTTAAGGAATATTCAATCATATTCAGTACTCATCACCATGTAATAATTTGAGAGACACAGGCTTCCTAATTATTATGTACATATTTATTCAATGGAAATATGTCATTCTATCCAATAAACATAACAAGTTATGAAAAATACCCACTTTATAAAAAAAATAAGTAATTTTATATAAAATGAAGACAAAATATCATAAATGCCCTTACTTTTTGTCTCTTTCATCTCTTCCTCCTTTCTAAAAGCAAACATGATTTAGCAAAATTTCATCTCTTAATTGTTGCTAAAAAGAGGTAAGATAAACAATATTTTTAAGTATAGTAAAATGTAGTTTATAATTTTTGAATTAAAAAATGTATTTATGTATGTAAATCGGAGCTTAAAAAAAGGAAAAAAAAATAGCAAAACACTAAAAAACTATAGCAAGAATAGATTACAATGGATAGACATCACGATGCTCAATGTAGATCATGATGGTCATGAGTTTTTGATAATTTTATTTTTTAAAATCTGAAATATTATCTTACATTTGTAAGTATTTTTTTATAAATCAAATATTATATCAAAACTCAATTTTTTTAAATAATTATTTCTAAAATCTGAAAAATAATAGTAAAAATAAAATTTTAATAATATTAACTTAAATAATTATAATAAATCCTACAAAAATTCATAAAAATTTAATTTTAATTTTTTGAAAATATTTTTAAGATACTATTACTTAATATAATAATAATAATAACAATAATAATAATAATAATAATAATAATAATAAAATCTGTAATATTCTTATAAAAGTAACTAACTTTTATATATCTAAAATTTTAAACATAATTGTAATATTATTTAATAGTAATAATTAAAATACTTGTAATTAATCTTTTAAATATTAAAATCATAATTATTTTCTATGTTGTTATAAATAGAATTTTTTTTTCCTAAAGTCTTAAAATATTCATATATTCATATTTAAAAATCTGAAAAATTATCTTATAATCTTAATTTATTTTAAATCAAATAATAGTTCTAAATTATTAAAAAAACTATAGTTTTAAAATATTAAATGTAAGAATACCGTTGGAAATCATAATATTAATTTAATAAGATTAAATCTAAAAAATTCAATAATTTCTAAAATATTAATGCTTTCATAAAAAATTAATGTGTGGAACAATTTTTTTTCTTTTCGCACGAAATTTATCATATCTATTTATGTTTTTCAAAACGTTTATATATAATTTAAATTGTTCTTGTTATTATTTAATTGTCTAATTGAAGTTTAATAATTTTTTTTTTACTGTAGATGACAAATAATGAAATCATTTTAGTTCATCGTGGATATTGGCATGGATCGGAGTATAAAAATGGAGAAGAGAGTTTGATATATGCATTGCATACAATTTCTTATGCAAAACTATTGGATGAAATTCATTATATTGTTCGAGTAGATCGTACGACTTGTGATTATGCGTTACATTGTTTAATGCCTATGAAGATTTCTGAAAAAGTGAAATTTAAAATAAAAACAAATGATGATTTGAGGAGGGTTGCTATCGTGTGCGATTAACCCAAGTTATTTGTTTATATTGAACTATAAGAGCATGATTTGAATATTTCATTTTCATATGCGAGTCAAGGGGTAGTTTTGTTAAGCTTCTGAATTCTCAACAACAATATATTCATAGAGTTCCAATATATATGGAGGTCAGTTGAGTTATGTGCAATGTTTGATTGAACACCAAATTCCTTTTGTTTATCTAAACCAACATTTCAAAGCTTGTTCTAGCAACCCATCAGAGGTTTCAAAGACCTAGCTCTCCAAGCATATTTTAGTATCCGTTGTAGATATTCAAAGAAATAGCTCCACACCACAACACCATCTTAATTATTTCAACAAATTTTATAACGATGATGGTAAAGTTGACAAAGAGGTTGAAAATGATGATGCTGGTGGTACGATTGCAGTTGTGGTAGAGGTTGTTAATGTTTGTACTGATGATGATGATGATGTTGTTGTTTTGGTAGGGGTTGCTAATGTTTGTACTGATGACAATGATGATGATGATGATCATTATGATGATGATGATGGTGATGATGATGATGATAATGGTGAAGATGATGATGATGATTATGTTGATATACTTTATAGTCGGTTATTTACTAAGCAATTGGAAACTAATGAGTTTTTGTATTAGAGGATTTTGCTCAAAGTGAAAACATCATTATTGGTTCTAGTTATCAGAGTTCTTAAAAACAAAACTATTTCAATTAGAGAAAATAGTTCAAGTGGTGAGTCAGGACCAGAATTAACACACCATCATCATGAGGATTGGATTATTCTAGGGCATCATTTCACATTGATGACCCAGATCCTATTTTAGTAGATCTAATTGATGGTGAAAGAAGGCTAGAGGTTAGTATAATATTGGATAGCAAAATGCAGTTTGTATATGGTGTGAGTTTTTATCATATGAAGAATCGAGTTGAGTATGTAGTGAAATGCTCTGATAAGCAACGATATACAATTGTTTGTAAACAATAAGGATATCAGTTTTTATTGCATGCTAATAAGAACTCAAAAGAGAATAGTGAAAAATGTAAGGATCACACAACTACCATTTAGATATGACTACCCGACCTTGTCAATTGTTATCAAAGATAATTGAGGCTTATTTTGCTCCTTTATTGCTTTGAGAAGGTCGTATACATATTTTGCTCCTTCATTGCATTATTTCATGGATTATGTCTACGCACTATGGTATAGATATTCAATATGATAAGACACTAAGAGCTCATTATCATGCACACAACTTAATATATGATGATTTTGATTAATCATAAAGGATGTTACATGCATACTTGTTCATGCTCAAAAGATCTAATCCTGGTACTATAACGTGTTTTGAAACAGATGAAGATGATAAGTTCAAGAAGTTATTTTTGAAGAAGATCAAGGTCATCTGCTACTGCTGATGTTCCCTCTCCGAAGAGATGGAGAAAAGATGATGAGAAAGGAGGAGCAGATGGTGCAGCTGCTGCAAGGAGACCATCTGTAGGCGATGTATACAGTGTCGCTGCAAGAAAGGATGTAGCACCTCCCTCTTCCTACAGCACTAAAAGAGGGAGATATGATTAGCAGCAAGGCTTGAGAAAGAGGGTGAGCAGAGCTGAAGTAGAAAGACATTACAACAAGAAGATGGCTGAGAGAGCCAGAGCAGAGCAAGAAGAGAATGCTTAGATGTAGAAACTTGGAGTGATTGGTGAGAGCAGACCAAAGATGATGGAAGATGTAGACAGAGCTCTCTACCAATACCCCTTCAAGATATTCCTTGTCTCGACACAGATAACATATCTGCTGAAGTTTCTGTATTGATGGATCAGAGGCTTGAAGGAGAGAACATGGCCTGGAGCTTCAATATCTTCAAGGCAATTAGATTGCCTACTGACAGAAATCCATCATTTGAGTTGATTACTCTGTATAAAAGAACAGAGTACCTCAAATACTTTAGATATCTCTGCAGAGAGAGCTTCTTCAAAACGTGTCAAACCTGTCAATCTGCATTGAGAAGATATGAACTGTTGGGATTTCAATGTTTAGATTTTGATGTGACAAAACATATTTGTAATAGAAAGTTTTAAATACCCTATTTTTCACAGTGTTTAAGTGAATATATAGACTGGGTTTGAGTCTAGTCCTAAGTGTTGGAAGATGGAGGTCTGACAAGGACAAAGCTGCATCTAAGCCTTTCGAGAAAAGGAAGCTGCTGCAAGAAGACAGATACAACATCATTGCAAGAAGGCAGATACATCATCGCTGCAAGAAGACAGATATAGCTGAAGAAGGAAGAACGGAGTGCAGCATTGCTGCAAGAAAAAGATACAGGAGTACTGCTAGATAATACTGCAAGAAGGCCTTAGTTACAGCAGCACTGCAAGTATACATTAGCTGCACGAAGACCTAGGATACAACACAAAAGCTTACAGTTCAGAGAAGCCAATCAGTGCCAATTTCAACAAGAAGTATCCTGCAATTCTAGGAAGGATAAATACAGTACGAGGAACAAAGATTCAAGCAAGAATAAATAGAGCCGTTCGAGACAAGATCAAAGAAGCAGACACGGAGCCAACACGAAGACGCCACGTGGACTGATGCACTGCAGAAAGCTGCGAGCCGCAACTGCCGCATTAAATGCTCCAAAAGAAAAAGTCAAGTCGCATTAAATGCGAGCCATGCCTTTGATCAGACTACTTCAAATTCAAAAGAGAGATGTCTCCTTCAATGGACATCTTCTCCTACAAGTATATATAGAGGAAGAGATGCATTGAAGCTGGTTACTGAAACTACTGAAAACTGAACTAAATCTTCTGATACAAAAACATTCGAGCAAAAACTCACAAGCTTTCAAGATACAGATATTCAAGCCTACTATCAGTTTCAGTCACTCAACCTCTGAAGTGAAGCCAGCCCAGTGCTGAAAGATCCATCAACGGATTCAGAAGCTCACTTCGTCGCACCAGTTGAAGAAACCTTTTTATTTCTTTTAACCTTGTTGCTGTGTGCTTAGGTTGTTTTAGTGGTGTCGAACAGTTGATGGGAGAGATCTTTGCTGTTCGTATAAGTTGTCTAGAGTTAGACAATTTTCCTGTGTGGGAGTGTAGAACCCTGTGTGGGTTAGCCTTTGAAATTTACAATTGCTGTGTGTACGCTGGACTTCAGTAGGTGGTTGCTTTGTAAAGTTGATAGATTGTTAGGAGAGTCCTGTAATTCAATCTTGCTTAACAAAGTTCTTGCTCGAGGAGCAGTAGAGTGGACGTAGAAGGATTACACCACCTTCGAACCACTATAAGCCATATGTGTTTAACTACTTTACTTATTTGTGCCTTTACCTTCTGATCTTACATATCTCATAAGCATTAAACGTTTTTTAAAGCAGCATATTGAGAAAATCAGTCTTGTGTTTATAAAGGTTATTTTTCCGCTGCGTATAAAACTTAAAGTTACAGCGTGCAGCACTGCATCCTACTGCTGTAAGCAGTAACAATCTAACGCTGCAAGTTTAAGTAACTTGCAGAGCAGAAAAGTTTTTCATTATTTTGCAAAATCGACCAAGGTTCATTCACCCCCTCTCTGAACCTCGGATACCACTTGGGACCAACAAGTGGTATCAAAGCAAGTTGGGTTAAAAGCCAACTTATCTGGTTACCTACCCAGATCCACCTTAGTCTCGTTGTTTTATCTGCATCTAAAACTCATTCTTACAGCATATCATGGATTCCCTGAATCACAAGTTACCCATGTTTTCCATAGAAGAATATGATGATTGGAAGATAAGAATGCAGGCACATCTTTCAGCAATGAACGATGAAATGTGGACGGTCATCACTGAAGGACCAATAATACCCACAAAGGTGAATCCAATGTTTGGAAGAGATTAAACCGAAAGAGAGTAGCCACCACCGAACTTCCTGCCCAAACCACGTCAAGAGTGGGGAAATGAAGACAGGAAAAGAGCCAACCTAGATAATGTGGCAAAGAATGCTCTGTTTATAACTTTGGATAAAGACACGTTTAGCAAAGTCAAGACTTGTAGAACATCCAAAGAAATATGGGAAAAGCTGGAGCAAATATGTGAGGGGACTGAGCTCACTAAAGACAACAAGATCTCCAACACTACCCAAATATTCGAGCTCTTTGAAATGAAGAATGAAGAGACTCTTGAGCAACTAGACTTGAGGTTCACATTCATAGTGAACGAACTAGAAGCTCTGGGCAAACACTACACTCAAAAGGAGAAAAACATGAAGATGTTAAGAGCTCTACCCGCTGAGTGGGACAGCAAGACCACTGCCATGAGAGTGTCTATGGATTTGAAATCCATGAGTACATTCGACCTATTCTCCGACCTTAAAGCGTTCGAATATGACATCAACAGATGGAGAAAGGAGTCCGAAGAGTCAAGCTCCAAAGTTACAGCGCTAACTGCCAGAGGCACCAAGGATGCATCAACCGCTAGTTACAGTAAGCAGACTGAGGTTACAACAGAAGTTGCTGAAGAGGATATGACTCTACTTCTAAAGAAATTTAGAAGGTTCATAAAGAGCAAAAACAATAGTAGCAACATCAACCTCAACAAGAGGAATGACTTCAGAAAAAGTCATCCACCTCCTCAGGTATCCTCTTATCCACAATCAAATACAAGCAATGTTGACTTGTGTTATAACTGCAGGAAACCAGGACACTATGCAAGAAACTCTCCATACCCAACAGTGCACAAGTATCCTGAAGGAGAGAAAGAGTAGAGGAGAGATAAGAGAAGAGAGGAAAGACACAAGCTTCGAGCTCTCATAGGAGAGATGGAAAAGGCCAAGGATACAGTAGTTTCGAAGGAAGTACTGAAAGCTGCAGAATCCTCTGACAACGACACTAAGACCTCATCCTCTGATGAAGAAGCGCTGATATGCCTGATGGCTAAAGACTACGAGGACAGCGAAGAAGATGAGGTAATCTATCAACCGTTGTCCATACCTGAAAGTGAGGAGCTGAATATGATCCACTTCTTAAAAAGGATCATGAGTGATTTCGAGTAGGTCAACTCAATTCATGAGGAACTAAAGGTTGAAAATGAGAACCTGAGAATCGATAATGAGATCCTTCAAAGCAAGAATATTGATATTGCAAAAATGCGGGCTGCACGCGAGTCTGATAACTCAAAGTGTAGTGAGCTGCAAAAGGAAGTCTCTAGATTAAATCTGCTGGTTACTAAGCTAGAATCTAAGAAGAAAATCTTGCAGTAAAAAATGAGCACGTTCACCAAATCATCTAAGGACGCAAGAGATTGCATAAATCAAAACAGAAGTCCTTTTGAAAAATCAGGCTTAGGTTACAGCAATCACAGTTCTCAGAATACAGCAAGTACATCCAAAGCTGTAAACTTTGTTCAAGCTGAAACCCCAATGGTGAAAGAGTTACTATGTGACTCTGTGAAGATCGTGAACAAGACAGCAATGATGGATAAGGGGAAGAAACCCCAATGCTCAACTGCAGGAAGTAAGCCTGCATCTAAGAACTGGCTGCAGCAGAAGCCATCTGTTGTATGCAGCAAGAGGATGCAGCAACCAACTAAGTTGCAGCACAGAAGAAATTTTCCCACCTATACTGAGACTTACATGTCTAAACCTCAAAGAAGATATACTCAAGGGAAGTATGGTGGAAGACCACACCACAAAAGTGTTGATAACATATTTGCTAGCTCTGCACACACATTTAACAAGCAGTTCAAAAGCAGAACTGCATATACTCACAGAACCAACAAATCTTACAGCAAAATAATGACTGTTAAGAAAGTTTGGGTTCCTAAAGATACTAACCCCAAAGGACCCGTACAGATATGGGTACCTAAATCTGTCTGAATTTGTTACAGGTTTCAGTGCCAGATTGCAGCGGTGATGTATGGTACATTAACAGCGGCTGCTCGAGGCACATGACAGGAAGTAAAGATTCTCTGAAAGACTTCCAAGAATACAAATGACCAAAGGTCATCTTTGGAGACGATTCCAAAGGAAGCACAAAAAGAAGTGGATGCCTAGTCAAAGGAAATATAAAGATCAAGGATGTACCCTATGTAAAAGGACTCAGATACAACCTTCTGAGCATCAGTCAATTCTGTGACAAAGGATACACAGTGAAATTCAACCTCAATAAATGCTTAATCAAAGACAGCACCTCAAATGATGTCAAGCTTACAGGAACAAGAAGAGAAAACATCTATTTAGTTGATTGGAACTCTTCTATTCAACCTACATGCTTCATTGTGAAGAGTCCACCAGAGCTGAGCTGGCTGTGGCACAAGAGGTTAAGCCATCTGAACTTCAAGACTATCAACAAGCTAGCAAGGAAAGGCCTTGTAAGAGGATTGCCAGACGTAGCATACAAGAAAGAAAATATTTGTGGAGCTTGTCAGAAAGGAAAACAAGTTAAGAGCTCATTCAAAGTCAAGTCTCAAAAGTCATCTCACAGGATCTTAGATCTTCTACACATGGACCTTTTTGGACCAGTAGAACCAGTAAGCTTAAGCGGGAAGAAGTACTCTCTCGTAGTTGTAGATGACTACTCCAGATACACTTGGACAATCTTCCTTGCAAAGAAGTCTGAAACTTAAGATAAGCTACCTGATCTCATAAAGAAAATCCAGAATGAAAAGAGCTTGAGTATTGTGAAGATTAGATCAGACAGAGGAACTGAGTTTACAAATAAATTCATTGAGAAATTCTGTTCTGATAATGGTATTCGACATAAATACTCTGCTGCAAGAACACCTCAATAGAACGGTGTAGTTGAAAGGAGGAATAGAACCCTCAAGGAAGCAGCAAGGACAATGATAGCTGAAGCAAAAATACCCAAGAGATTTTGGGCTGAAGCAACTAATACTGCTTGCTACACACAGAACAGATGTCTAATCATCAAGGATCTAGACAAAACTCCTTATAAAATCTAGAATGGATATACTCCAAATATCTCTTATCTGCATATCTTTTGATGCAGGTGTTATATTCTTAACAATGGAAAGGAACATCTGAAAACTTTTGATGTAAAGTCAAATGAAGGAGTATTTCTAGGTTACTCTGCTGTAAGTAGAGGCTTCAGGGTATTTAACAAGAGAACCTTAGTGGTCGAAGAATCTATTCATATGGTGTTTGATGAACCACACTATGACACCAGGAAGTTGAAAGAGCCACCTGAAGAGATAGCTCCAAGGAAAGAGAATGATGTTCCATATGTAGAAGGAGTTCTGCCTACAGAAGAAGACAAAAAAGAGGAAGCTGCAACTTTGGATACAACAGACATTCTTACAGCAGCAGAACCTCCTGTATTACAGGAACAAGAGGAGCAACCTAGACCAGAACATATCTTTGAGCCTGATAGAACATAGCTTAGGAATCATCCAAGGGATCTTATCATAGGAGATCTATCCATTGGCGTAAGAACAAGAAGATCCATCCCTTATGAAGCAATGTTTGCATGCTTCATATCTCAGACAGAGCCCAAGAATGTTGAAGAGACACTGCAAGATAGCAACTGGATACAGGCCATGCAAGAATAGCTAAATGGTTTTGAAAGAAACCAAGTATGGAAAACTGTTGCAAGACCAACCCATCAAGGAGTAATTGGAACAAAGTGGGTCTTCAAGAACAAGTTAGACGAATCTGGACTCGTCGTAAGGAACAAGGCAAGATTAGTTGCCAAAGGATACTGCCAGGAAGAAGGAATTGATTTTGATGAGACCTTTGCTCCAATAGCAAGATTGGAAGCAATAAGGCTTTTTCTGGCTTATGCAGCTCACATGAATTTCAATTCTATCAGATGGACGTTAAGAGTGCATTCCTGAATGGTCTTCTTACAGAGGAAGTTTATGTTGAACAACCTCCAGGCTTCGAAGATCAAGCAGAAGAGAAGGTGTTTCGGCTACATAAAGCCTTGTATGGACTTAAGCAAGCTCCGAGAGCTTGGTATGACACCTTATCTCTCTATCTGCTAGAGAATGGTTTCCAGAAAGGAACAATCGATAAGACGCTGTTTAGGATACAGGATGGAGAAAGTGTACTGCTAGTACAGATCTATGTGGATGACATCATCTTCGGATCCACCAACAAAGAGCTATGTGAAAAGTTCTCCAACCTGATGCAGTCAAAGTTCGAGATGAGTATGATGGGAGAATTAAGTTTCTTTCTCGAGCTGCAAGTAAAACAGCTGTCTACAGGAACCTTTATCAGTCAAGTCAAGTACACGAAGGAACTTATCAAAAAATTTGGCATGGAGAATGGTGCAGCAACATTTCTCATCAAGTCAGTCTTGCTCTCACCAACTAATCCTAGCCTCTGCAGTCAGGTGGCTCTCTAAGCCCTTTGCTGCAAGAAGAGGAGATGACCTTCTTCTCCTCTTCCTACTCAGAGGTTGATCATCTTCCTCTTCTCGCAGCTCTCTTGATCTCCTTAATATCTCTGTTCTTTCTTCCTCCTTTTTGGCATCATCAACAACGGTTGAGGATGGAGCAGGGGCTATCCTAATCACAACAGATCTGGGTCTTCGTGTAGCAGGTGTGGGGGCTTGTCTGGTTGGCGACTTATCTCCTTGAGCATGTTAGGGAAAACACTTATCATCATATCCCTAAGCTCGTCAACAATCATCTCCAGATTGCCCAATCTATCATCGATGCTCCTGGTTCTGTGAGTTTGATCAAGAACATTATCCAGAAAAGTTTCCAACTGCATGGAGTGAGATTTTAGAGTGTCAGATGCTGCATCTGCTGTCTTCTTGCAACTCTTGATCTCTTCATGATTTGTAGCAGATGCTTTCTTCAGCTCTCTCTCCATCCACAACCTGTTTCTGAATTGTAGGTTCCACTGGTCTTGAAGATATGCTGCATCTGTCTTGGTAAAACTCAAATCTTCTTTTTAAGGCTAGATATGGATGCAACATGGGACTGTCACTCATATGGATATTGTTGTGCATGTTAAACTCATGTTCTTGCAGCGCATGGATAAGCTGTCTAACTGCAGCAACAACTTTGTCTATAGAATCTTCATGTGACATCCAAGTAGACCTTTCCTATCTTGATTCTGACCCTGGTGCAGCATATGGAACAATAGCCTGAGGTTCCAAGAATGGGCATTGTGCTGCACCCAGTCCAATGTCTTCATCGTCATGAATGCTCCTCCTTGAGCTTGATCCTTTGTAAGAAGCGAACTTCTCAGAAATGTAGGAGGCATGAGCTTCATCTTCAATCTCTTCATCGGCCTCCTAGGTAACTCCTTCTGCTGTATCCTGGATAGATTCAGATAAGCATGTAGCAAGTGCAATATCAACCTCCTCATGAGGTGTCTCTAGCTGCACTGAAGTTACTTTGGCCACTTCATCTTCAGCTTCCTCTGAGGGTACTATCTCAAGAGCTGTCCCATCAAAGGTCTTCAACTCCTCAGTGAGTGTTGTCTCAACAGCCTCATCATCTGAGGTCTTCGAAGAGGACACCGTCTCAATGATCGGTCCTCCAGCCACTTCTCATTCTCCTCCTTCTTCAGTCTCATCAACTTACTGTATAGGTCAGTTTCTTGTAGAGGTGACAATCTGAGATACTGTAAGCTCGATGTCTGTAAGAATTTCAGCCTGCATCCTCAATCTTGATTCTTCGGGTTCTGCAAGGATATTAGCTTGCTGTACTGCTACCTCCGTCTATACAGGGTGTCCCACCTCTACAACATCCTCCATGGTCACATCATCGGCAATCTCAGTAATATCTATCAGCACTTCATGGATTTTCACTGACGGTTCCCTCTCAGATGAAGCTTCAGTAGCTTCAGGATAAGAGTGTAGAGGGGAATCACCATAATCCAGCAGTTGAGCCTCCTCCTCTAAAAGTTTAAAAGATACAATCGTAGGAAGGTCCTCAAATACTTGTCGTAGGCAGGGGAGCTTGAGTTATTATCCTTCTCTCTACTGCTGTTAGGATGTATACTATAAGTCTAGCTTTTGTATGAACATCTATTTTGATATGAGAATCTTTTATGGTTAAATAATTGCATTTTATATTTGTTATATATATTATTGCAATTGTCCAATTAATTTATATTGTAGATAACATAGTGTGTGATACCATACAGAAGATCATGTTATCAGTTCTTTATAGATTATAAATGGTAGCTTACAACCAAGATGATTTTGGAAAAATTATAGGAATGGTTGTAGTGTAATTTGGTATTAGTTTATCTTAATTAAAAAAATTACACAAGTACATTTTGTATGTATTGAGTAGGACCAATTGAGGTTCTTCGATTTATACTGACTATATAATACAACAAGACCTCTGTTATTATGGATGTATATCATCTTAATCATTATATAATAATGGACACGTATACTCGATATATATTTCTTTAATTTACCAATGGGTGAGATTTATTCATTAAATCAATAAGCTCGGTAAATTGGGATACAATATTGTTTATATGGTGTGCTGTTGATTATAGAATAAAACCGTGTCCTAATTATTTGGATGATGATGTCTTATTGAGGAGCTCATAAAGATTATCATGTAAATCCTACAGGTAGATTTATTCTAGTATGATAATAAAGTTGAGTGGTACTACTCTTGGAATTAGATGTTAATTAATTGAGTTGTCAGTAATTCATTTAATTAACTGACATTCAATATCTTAAAAATGAGGAGATAAACGTGCACATAATAAATAGGAGCCCATATTAATATGAATTTGGGATGGTAGTTCAATAATAACTTCTTAGTGGATCGAGTTATTATTGATGGGCTTAAGAAATGTGTTCAGGCCGAACTAGGACTCTTAAGCCCATCAGGAGACCTAATCATAATCCTCTTCTAGGTTCTTGTTGTAGCCTATAAATAAGCCTTAAGTCAGCCGCTTCTAAATACACAAAAATCTTAGATTCAATTTAGTAAAAGCAGTTGGAATTCTCAAAAGCTCGTTGCCTACACGACATTCAAGAAAAGACAAGGAATACAGTAGAAGATGGAGAGGTCGAGGCTTCATCAATTACTCTGTCTACAGTTCCGACCTTAGAACTAATTTTACTGCAAAATGTATGATTTGTTTTCCACTGTGCGTTGTCATATTTTGCATGGACCTCGAATCGAAATTACATAGGCTTAGCGATCCATTGGTTCCAACAGCTACATTCTTGGAGTATGTTGTATTCTTCGTTCTCTGACACTAGCTTGCAATGCTAGTTGCAGCATGACTTCCTTAGCTTGCTCCACTCCAAAGGTGCTAATTTGCTCTTCAGCAAAGGCTATGTTATTGCCCCTTCTTACCATCTTTGCAGTCGGGGCTATGGTGATCTGCAGATCCTCCCTTGCTACTTTTATCAGCTGCTCTACCGACTCCTTCTCTGTAGCAACTTTGTCTTTTCCTTTGTCCAAGATACCCTGAGCAGCAGTTCCTTTGGATCTCTCCGTGTGAACAAACTCTACGAACTCAGGTTGCAAGAGGTGGAGGTTATCATCAGATTGAGCCCACTCCAGGACAACTTTATTTACAGCGAGAAATTCCTTCTACTGTAGTAGAGTTTCCCCCTTAGATAATCTCATCCTCCTCCAGAGATCGTATTGCTTCTCTATTTTATCTTGAGAAGCTGGGAAGGTTGGATCGATCAAAATTATTGCAGCAGCAGGTTGAACGCATTGTTGCTCTTACTGCTCATCTGACTCGACCTCCACTTGAGTCTAGGTGAGAGAAGTTGCTGCTATTCGCTATCTTGCAGCAGCTGCAACAACCTTCTTCTTCTTGCTGCGTAGGGTGACAAGTTTCATTTTCTTTCTCATACCTAAGGGCGCATCATCATCTGAGGAACATGATAACTCCGGTTCTGCTCTCCCGAAGCCTTTTTGCTGATAGATAGGATACTGTCATCAGAATCAGAGCTAGCGGGCTGGGCCTCTCATCTCGATTCTTCCACTTCCGCTCTCCATGCAGTCTCTGATTCGCTGCTTACAGCTTCGTATCTAAGAGACAAGGATACAGCTATTGTATCCTTCGACTTCTTTCTTGTAGTTGCAACTACAAGAAGTGGAGATCTGTACATTTTTCATAACTCCCGGTTCTACCTTCAATGAAGTACGTGTAAATGTCATGAAAAACTCAAACTCAGGTTTGGATAATTTCTTCGGGGTACTTTTCCTAACTTCGGCCCCAACCTCTCTCTACTTGAAGAGGTTTCATATCTTCTCAAAGATGTCGTCGTCATATGACAAGAGTTGATTGGGAGTCAACCCTTTTGTAGAAATGCTGAATGCAGTGGCGATGTCCCTCATGAACAGTTCACTTTCATCTTATCTTCATCTATTCTGAAGAGAATGGAGAACCTTCTTTCCTCCAACCTTCTAGCGTGGGTATAGAATCTCTGGATAGATTCTATGGAGAAGTCGGCGTAGACTATGGTCAAGAGCCCTAGGATTTGGGACCTTTTCAGGGCTTCGAAAATGCGAGCAAGGATGGAGGGGCCGTATAGCTTTGAAGTGTATACATGTTTCTGGTTAATCAGACGTCCTTCAAGCACTACTGTTTGTCTGGCAGCCATTGATGAGTAAGAAAAAATGTACTTTGGAGAAGATGAATGCAGAAAGCCTTGACATAGAAATTGCTCTTTCCTTTTGATACTAGGAGATTATGTGCGAATGATCAGGAAAGAGTATCAAATGAGTAGTTTAAAAGCCTTATAGTAAGATCAATGGATTAGATTAAAAGATTATAGTTGATCTAATGGTCCTTGTAAAAAGACGGAGGGCTGAAAGTGCAAATATGCAAAATATGGCAGTTATGACTTGTAACTGCGTCTTTTAGAATTCTGGCATACGTAGTCTTACATTAAATGCGAGGTGAAACATGAATTTTGCCACCTAATTTATTATTTTTTAAGGTTGTAGCTTCTTGTACGAGGTTGCAGAGTATTAAATACTCCAAGAAATAAATGTTGTATCCTCATGTTGTTTAATTTACATACTTACTGACCTTGCTGTAAGACATAAGGATGCAGCGCTGTATGAAGCCGCATCTTGTAGTGAGATACTACTTTTAGCAAAGATACAAGGGTTTCTCCTAAGCTTCTACAATTTTTCTTTTCACTTATAACTTCAGAATTCCCAGTTCATTCCTAAGTATAGAGAACCTTGATTCACATAAAGACTTAGTGAAAATATCAACTAACTGGAGATCTGTATGAACTTTTTCTAACACAACATCCTTCTTTTCCATGTGATCTCTTATCAAGTGATGTCTAATATAAATGTGCTTTGTTTTTTAGTGGAAAACAGGAATATGGATGATAGCTATAGCACTTGTATTGTCACAGAGAATAGAGGTCTCTTTTTCTTCAATCTCATAATCTCTTAGTTGCTGCTGTATCTAGAGGATTTGAGCACAACAACTTCCTGCTGCAACATATTCTGCTTCTACTGTAGATGTAGCTATGGATATTTGTTTCCTGCAGAACCATGAAACAAGTCTATTTTCAAGAAATTGACATGTTCCATTTGTACTTTTCCTATCTATCTTGCAGCTAGCATAATCTAAGTCAGAGTATTCTTTAAGTTTGAATCCTCCTTCATTAGGATACCAGAGGCCTACTTCTTGAGTTCTTTTTAAATACTTGATGATTCTTTTGACTACTGTAAGATATGATTTCTTTGGTGCTGCTTGAAATCTTTGCACAGATTCCTAATGCAAACATGATATCTGGTCTGCTTGTTGTAAGATACAGCAAGGATCCTATTAGGCATCTGTACTTTATAATATCCACATTTTTTACATCTTCATCTTTATCAAGACTTATGGATGTTGCCATAGGAACTGATGTAGCTGATTCATTTTCCATACCAAACTTTTTTTTAAGTTCCTTTGTATATTTGACTTGGTTGATGAAGGTTCCTGCAGGTAGTTGTTTTACTTGCAGTCCAAGAAAGAAGCTTAATTCTCTCATCATACTTATCTCAAACTTTGACTGTATTAGGTTGGAAAACTTTCCACATAGATCTTTATTAGTGGATCCAAAGATGATGTCATCCACATAAATCTATACAAGGGGAATACTTTCCCATCTTGAATTCTGAACAAGGTCTTGTCCATTGTTCATTTTCTTGAATCCATTCTCCAATAGATAGAGAGATAGGGTGTCATACCAAGCTCTTGGTGCTTGCTTAAGTCCATATAGGGCTTTGTGTAGTCTGAATACTTTCTCTTCTACTTGATCTTCAAAACCTGGAGGTTGTTCCACATATACTTGTTTTGATAGAAAACCATTGAGAAGTGCACTCTTCACATCCATTTCATATACATTGAAGTTCATGTGAGCTGCATAGGCTAGAAAAATCCTTATAGCTTCTAATCTTGCTACGGGAGCAAAGGTCTCATCAAAATCAATTCCTTCTTCCTGGTAATATCCTTTAACAACTAGTCTTGCTTTGTTTCTTACAACAAGTCTTGATTCATCTAGCTTGTTCTTGAATACCCACTTTGTTCCAATTACTCCTTGATGAGTTGGTCTTGCAACTGTATGTCATACTTGATTTCTTTCGAATCCATTGAGCTCTTCTTGCATGGCTTGAACCCAATTGTTATCTTGAAGAGCTTCTTCTATGTTTTTGGTTAAGTTTGAAATATGAAACAAGCAAACATTGCTTCATGAGGAATAGATCTTCTTGTTCTTACTCCTATAGATAGATCTCATTAATCTCCAATAATGAGATCTTTGGGATGATTTCTTAACCAGGTTCTGTCTGGCTCAAAGATATGCATAGGTCTTGGTTGTTCCTCATTTTGCTGTAAGATGGTAGGTTTCTATTGCTGTAAGATTGTCTACTACATCCAGAGGTGTGGAATTGTCCTTTCTGTCTTTTACTGGAAATAGAAAAACACCTTCAGCGTAGGGAATATTATTTTCTTTCATGGGGGTTATCCCTTCAACAGGTTCATCCAGCTTACTTGTATCATAATGTGGTTCATCAAACACCACATGGATTGACTCTTTAACTATTAAGGTTCTTTTATTGAAGATTTTGAATGCTTTACTTACAGCTGAGTATCCAAAGAATACTCCTTCATCTAATTTTACATCAAAGGTTCTTATATGCTCTTTTCTATTGTTGAGGATATAACACCTGCATCCAAATATATGCAGATAGGAAATGTTTGGTGTGCATCCATTCCATAGTTCACATGGAGTCTTGTCAAGATCCTTATTGATCAACCATCTGTTCTGAGTGTAGCATGCAGTATTTGTAGCTTCTACCCAAAACCTTTTGGGTATCTCTGTCTCTACTATCATTATCCTTACTGCTTCCTTAAAGGTTATATTCCTTCTTTCAGCAATATTATTCTGTTGAGATGTTCTTGCAGTAGAGTATTCATGACAAATACCATTATTATAACATAATTTCTCTATGAATTTGTTGGTGAACTCAGTTCCTCTGTCAGATCTTATCTTCACAATGCTCAAACTTTTCTCATTCTAAATCTTCTTCATGAGGTTTGGTAGCTTGTTCTGAGTTTTTTATTTCTTAGCAAGAAAGATAGTCCAGGTGTATCTGGAATAGTCATCTACTACCACAAGTGAATTCCTCTTCCCACTTATGCTTACTAGTTCTACTGGTCCAAATAGGTCCATCTGTAGAAGATCTAGAATTCTGTGAGATGACTTCTGTAACTTGTCTTTGAAGGAGCTTCTAACTTGTTTGCCTTTCTGACAAGCTCCACAAATGTTTTCTTTCTTGAACTCTGGCAGTCCTCTTACAATTCCTTTTCTTGCTAACTTGTTTATAGTTTAGAAGTTCAAATGACTAAGTCTCTTATGCCACAACCAGCTTAGCTTTGGCAGACTCTTTACAATGAAGCATGTAGGTTAAATAGAAGAGCTCCAATCTGCAAGATATATATTTCCTCTTTTTATTCCTGTAAGCTTGACTTCATTAGATTTGTTGTCCTTGATTAGGCAATTGTTGAGATTGAACTCCACAGTGTATCCCTTATCACAAAATTGATTGATGCTCAGAAGGTTGTATCTGAGTCCTTTTACATAGGATACATCTTTGATTGTATATGTCATTTGATAAGATTTCCACTTTCTCTTGTGTTTCCTTTGGAATCATCTCCAAAGATGACCTTTGGTCCTTTGTATGGTTGAAAATCTTTTAAGGCCTCTTTGTTGCCAGTCATGTGCCTTGAGCAGCCATTATCAATATATCATACTTCACTATTGCATCCTGGCATTGAAACCTGCAACAAATTTAAACAGATTTAGGTACATATATCTGTACGGGTCCTTTGCGGTTAGTTTCTTTTGGAATTCAAACTTTCTTAGCAGAAATGACTTTTCTGTAAGTGTTGTTGGTTTTCTTTCCGTAGGCAGTTTTGTTCATATACTACTTGTTAAAAGTGTGTGTAGAAACTACATGTGTGTTACCAATACTATTGTAGTGTGATCTTCCACCATACTTCCCTAGAGTATGTCTTCTTTGAGGTTTAGACATCGGAGTCTTAGTATTGGTAGGATTAAGATTTTTGTGCTGCAACTTTGTGGGTTGCTGTATCTTCTTACTATTTATAGCAGATTGCTTATGCTGCAGCCAGCTCTTGTATACAGGCTTATTTCCTGTAGTTGAGCACATGTGTTTCTTTTTCTTGTCCATTGTTGTTTGTTTGTTCAAGGTCTTTTCAGAGTTACTTAGAACTCATTTTTCTTTGGTATTTCAGCTTGAACAAATAGCACAGCTTTGGATGAGCTTGTTGTATCATGAGAGGTATGAACGTTGTATCCTAAGCCAATTTTCTCAAATGGACTCCTGGTCATCAACAGACACTCTCAAATGGAATCCTGAAGATTCTTATTGTTGACTGCAAGTTTTCCTTCTTATGCTCTAGCTTAGTGACTAGCTAATTTAGCCTTTTCATATTTTTCTCCTTCTAAGTGTAGTGTCTGCCTAGAGCTTCAAGTTCATTCACTATTGAAGTGAATCTTAGGTTTAGCTGTTCCAGAGTCTTCATTTTTCATTTCAAATAGCTCAAATAGTTGGGTAACATTGGAGATCTTGTTGACTTTTGTGAGCTCTGTACCCTCATAAGTTTGCTCCAACTTTTCTCATATCTCCTTGGATGTCTTACATGTCATGACCTTGCTAAAGGTTCCTTTATCCAGGGTTATGAATAGGGCATTCTTAGCCACATTGTCTAAGTTAGCACTCTTGCTATCTTAATTGTTCCACTCCTGTCTAGGCTTGATCGGAAAGGTGGGTGGTGAAGGTGCTCTTTCGTCCATATCTCTTCCTAGCATCGAATTCACCTTTGTATAAATGATTGGTCCTTCTGTGATGACTATCCATATTTCATCATTCATTGCTGAAAGATGTGTCTGTATTCTTATCTTCCAGTCATCATATTCTTCTATGAAAATCATAGGCAACTTATGATTTGAAGAATCCATGATATGTTAGAAAAATGAGTTTTTCACAAAGATGTAGAGAAAATAGCAAGCAAAAGGTTGGATCTGGGTAGGTGACCAGATAAGTCCCAACTTGCTCTGATACCACTTGTTGGTCCCAAGTGGTCTCGGAGGTTCAGAAGGGAAGGTGAATGAACCTTCGCAGATTTTGAAAAATGTTTCGAACTTGCTATATTGTAAGTTACTTGAACTTACAGTACAAGATGATACAACTTACAACACTAGGATGCAGTACAGTATGTTGTATCTAAGAGTTCCTGCAGCGGAAAATTATACTTTGACTGAAGGTTTATTTTTTCAAAAATGCTTTCTTATGAAGATTCTTTTATGATTAAGATAAGATAAACACAAGATGCATTATAGAAAATATAAAGTGATTAGAAACATTTATGGTTTATAGTGGTTCGAAGGTGGTGTAAGCCTTCTACATCCACTCTATTGCTTTCTCGAGCAGGAACTTCGTTAAACAAGATTGGTTTACAGGATATCACCTAACAATCTATCAATCTAACAAGTTAACACCTACTAGAACTCAGCGTACACACAGCTTGCTGTAAGTTCTAAAGGTAAACCCACTTAGGATTTCTATCACCCATACAAGAAAGATACCTTTCTCCTAGACAACTAAATACAATCAGCAAGCATAAATCCTATCAACTAACTACACCTAAAACAACCTAGCACAAAACAAATAGGTTAAAGTATATGTTTATTATTTGTTCAATTGGTACGGTGAAGTGATATTCTGAATCCTCTTCGAATCTTTGAAGTTGAGCTTGTTCACTTCACTAGATCGAGTGACTGAAACTTGTAAGAATGCTTGAGGGTTTTTAGCTTGTTGATGTTTTGACTTTAGAGCACAAATGTTTCAGTGACCAGCTTTAGTGTAGCTCGACATCTATCTATACTTGTAGAGAGATATTCGTTGAAAGAGATATCTCTCATTTGAATTTAGGGTTCTGATCAAAGGTATGACTTTCATTTAATGCTTCTTGACTTATCTTCTTAGTACATTCAATGCGGTGGTTGCGGCTCGCAACTTTCTGCAGCCTGTCAGGCCACGTGTCATCTATACATTGGCTTTGCAACCGCAACTTTGATCTTTATCTCAACCAGCTCTATTCTGAGTTGCTTTGATCTTTATTCCTCGGACTATATTTATACTTCCTTGGATTGTGGGATGTTATTTCTGTTGTTATGTCCGAGGTTTGTTGGAGTATGCAGCAAGTCTTGACTTCTACTCTGCATCTTGAAACTTCTTGCAGCAACTCAAACTTACGGTACTACTGTAACTTTTTGTTGCAGCTTTGCTGTAACTTCTGCTTGCAACGATGCTTCTTTTCCTTCTTACTGCTACATTGCTGCAACTTCTGCTTGTAATTTCTTCATTCCTTGTTTTCTTGATACGACACGACTTCTTTGAGATCCTCTATCTTTTAGAATTATAATTTACAGACTCAATCCATGTCTATATATATTCACTTAAACACTGTGAAAAATGGGGTACTCTAACTTCCTATTACAAGGTTGGTTTGTCTCATCAAAATCTAAACACTGAAATCCCAACAGAATTACTAAGCAAGTTTGAGTTGTATTGGACATCATGTGCTGCCCACTATATCGACTTAATATTTGAGAATATTAGAAAATAAGAGAGTGTTGTGGAGGTCATTTCATAAGCTAGGCAATTAACCAACTACATTTATAATCATGGTTAGTTACTTGCACTAATATGAGAGATATATCAAGATGATATTGTCGACCAGAAGCTACACATTTTGCGATGAATTATATCACCAGTCTTTCGAAGAAATTCTAGCTTGAAATAGTTATTTATAGGTGATGAATGGAGAAAGAATCGAATACGTCAAATAGATTTAAGCATAAAGTTAGAAAGACAAGTTCTTGGTCACATTCTGGGATGGTGTACAACATGTTGATTTTTATGAGCCTCTATATCATGTTCTTCAAGTGGTGGATACTGATGTGGTTCCTACTATTCCCATATTATATGACTTAGTTCGTGTTATGAAAGAAAAGATTGAACACTTAAAAGAATTACGGTGGATGCTAAAAAAAATTGAACTAGGTATAATCATACACTTTATCATCCATTACACATGCTGAGTATTAATTATCATTTTACAATAATTGGAAACATTTTTATATTAATTATGTGATACTCTAATGATTTATTATAATTTTGTAGCTTATTTCTTGAATCTGCGATTCCAATACCAAGCAAGAGTTGATAATGATCCTAACATAATTCAAGTGGTTCATTCAGTTTTTAACAAGTTGGATTTAAAATCTGACGGTGCAACTCAACTTTGAAATGAAGTGATATATATTAATTTGCTTTAATACAAATATATTTGTTTTAAGATTAAAATTATACAATAGTATTAAATAAGTAACGTACATATTTTCGTGGCATGAGTAAAGAATTTGATGATCATGCTGCAATTGTTTACCGATCTATAATTTATAATTCAAGATTATATATAACATATCTTCTGCCAAATTAATATGCATTTTACATTTATTGGTGTTTCGTAGTTAAGTGGTAGGTTATAAATGGTCATGCATCACATACACTAAGAAATTTGGCAGTGTGAATATTATCACAAACGACATCATCTTCTGTATGAGAGAGAAATTGGAGCATTTTTGCTTTAATACGTACACTAAGCAATATAATCGACTTGCATATTTGATACTTTAACAACTTGTCTTGTGTACAATATGAAGTTAAGGATATGAGATATAGAAGCTGAAAACGATAAGGTTGTGGAGTACTAATATCTAGATATAACTGCAAAAGAAAATAGAGATGAAAAGATCCAGTTTTTCAATCGGTTCAGCCTGCACACTTAGATGACAATGAGGAAAATCCAAAACTAGCTGCTATGTACCGTGGTTATAACATTGATGTGAATCGAGTCTTACACCTAGAAGTTGGCTATACTTCTTATTGTTCAAAAAAACAAATATTTCAACAGATGATGAAGAAAATAGTGGTAGTAATGATGGTGGAATAGATGCATATAGTCAAGAGGATTATTTCTCATACCAAGTGTTATGAGTCCATTCACTGATAAAGCCGACACTAGTCATTCAACACAAGAATGGATTATAGAAACAAAGAAGGAGGTCTGGGGATATGTGCTACTTGGAAAGAATACATGGAAGATGTGCCTGGAATCAAGAAGAAAGCTCATATATTACTATTGAATTACTTTTAAGTCGGTTTTGATTCAATGAGTATGTGTGACACTAATCATAGTGATATGTTTCAAGATTCATATGTTCCTAGCACGTATGAGAGTTCACAATTTGATTGAATTACTTGAGATGTTTTTCATCACTTATCTCATCTAATGTCGTGTGGAGGTCAAAATGAGTATCCACTAAATGATTGGATACCCAATATCCAATTCATGGTGAAGTAGTTGGAAGATATAGAGAAACATATGAATGATATGTGCATAATTATATACATGAGTACTCTAATGTAATGATTTGATATCAATATTATTTGAACAAATACAACAATCCATTTACTATATTTGAATCTCATAGGTCATCATTTTAGTACTAATTGTATTGTATCATGTAATTTTAGTCATTTTGTATTGTTGTATTATGTAATATAATATTAGTTGTTGTGTATTATACAATATTTATATAGTCTATTATCTTTATGTTTGCTTTAAATATGTCACTTTATTGTGATTTAAGTGGAATATATGTATAATAATAAGTTATGATAATCCTAAAGTTTCATATTAAATTTCCAATTTTTTTTGATAACATTTTTGTCATTGTTAAAAAAAATTATGATATTGATATATCCATAAAATCAATATAACGATATTGATATATCCATAAAATCAAGGTTGTGATATTACTTGTGATTGCAATATTTTCATCTTTGACTATGACTACAACTAAATTAAGTAACTCCCAAAACATAAATCTAAGTCGCTCAACTTCAAAAGGCAATTCCACATAATTAGAAGTCAAACCTTCAAGTCCAGTGGAGTTTTCAATTTGAAGAAAATAAGACATTCATATTTTTATATTTGTGTGAGGTTGTTTTCAAAGTTTTTAGTTGAAGAAACTAAACTTCTTTCTAAGTGCCCAACTCTATATGAGTTGTGTGAGCAAGATATAGATCTTGTGTGAGTTTGTGTGCAAGTAAGTTGAGTTACATGTGTAGAGACCAACTTATTTATTTTATGTGTCTTTGTTAGATTGTGAGTTTGTAACAATTGAATACATTGTAAACAAACTATTGAAGAGATTGTGAGTTTGCTCAACCAAATTCCTCCTGAAAAAAAAGATTATAGTGAATTAGAGGAATTACTGCAGTACTATTGGACCACTATCAAACGTTTAAGTACATATATTTACTTACTGCATTTTTTTCTTATTGCACAAACATTTGCTTACAAACTAATTTGATCATATTTGCAAAAGTTTTTTTCCAATGAACTTTCCATCAAACATATTCCACCACACAAAATTCCAGAATGTTTGAAAGAGTATTGTAAATTGTGTTGTAAGTAGTACATAATTTACACTTTACAATAGGAAAGTACATATTTAAAAAAAAAATTAAACACTTGGAGTGATTTATATATTTAAAATACATATATACTTTTTGACAAATTCTTCTGTGCACCTGGTGCACGTATTTAAGATCTGTGCAATCCAGGTCGACCAAACCCGAATCCGCGAATTTCTTTCATTTTTATTTTTTTTGTTAAAATGTATGTCTTGAACTTTATGTACAAATTTGGTGACCTTTATGTACAAATGTTGTGACCTTTATGTATAAATGCTGTGACCTTTATGCATTATAACTTAGCAAAAAAATGAAGAATTTCAGCAAAACTTGTACATAGATACCTTTATGTGATATTCATGTGACTTTTATGTAAAAATATCCATACTTTTATGTAATATATAAAGGTATATAAAGGTATGAATATTTGTACATAAAGGTTACATGTATATACATAAAGGTCATATGAGTATAACATAAAGGTATTTATGTACAAATTTTGCTAAAATTCTTCATTTCTTACTAAGTTATTGAATATAAAGGTCACAAAACTTATACATAAAGGTCACCAAATTTGTATATAAAGATTTTGGTCTGTAAGTAAAAAAAAATTAAAAATTAAAAATTAAAAAGCACACGAATTCGCATCGACCCGGATTGCATGTACATCAAGTGTACGCTCATACTTTTTACTTCTCTTATACTTTAACATGTTTGTTGATAACTTCTAAGTATATTTAATCATCAATTAACTATACATTTAAATGAATTTTTATATTTAGCAATATTATAAGACCATTATTTACTTAAAATTTTGAAATGTTGGGTAATTGAAAATGATTTTAATCTTTTAGTCACATAAAAAATAATTATCCCTCACGTATATATTCACACTTTAAATAAAAAAGAATGATGATTTATATTATATTCATCATAATTTTCAATTGACTAGATCTCTCTTCAAATCAATCAGAATAATATATAAATATATATTAGTATATGAATATATAATGAACCAAAATTTGAAAGGAATCATAACTTAGACAAGTAATATATAGTCAAATAAATGTGCATCGTAGTCATAATTGATTGTGACTTGATATCAATCATAATGAATTTAAATAATCACACACAATTAATATGATTGAAAAATGGATTTAGATTTCATTTGAATTCCATGCCGGTATGAGAAAGGTCGTATATAGTAAAATGTAAAGAGTAGGTCTAGATCAGGTCAAATCGGATCAGATCTGGATTTTGCGTTTTTTTTAATCCTGATATTTAAGTTGTTTTAATTATATTTTTATGTTATATTAGTCATATTTTTATATAATATTTTAATTTCAAAAAAATCCTAATTTCAGTACAATTTGTATATATATACTCTTATATGATATTACTCGTAGCTTTAAATGATAATAGTCATACATTTATATAATATATAAAGGTTTCATTAACATAACTAAAAGATACGACTAACATAACTAAAATAATATGACTACTATAAACAAAAGGTATGAAAGCTATCAATAGATGTCTTAAAATATGTTAAGATACAACTAAACCCTAAAAAATATAACTAACATAACATAAAGGTAAAGCACATGAGAGCGAATTTGAGTGGATTTGGGTACATCCACCAGACATGTGGGGTACGTACAAACGCATGAATGACGTGTAAAAACGTGTTTGGACGGATTGAATCAGATCAGATTAAATGAATGAATTTACAATCCATAATGCATAAAAAAATTGTCAAATAGAAATTGAATCTCTCACTCATAACTAATAGTATAATCATAAAGTATATTGCTCAATCGCATGAAGCTGTTGTATATACGAAATAGGTATGGTGCCATGAATCATGATGTTACGCCCCATTTTCTTATAGAATTAAAGCGTGGAAATATGATTTTTAAAAGAGAAAACACAGCATTTCCATAGGGCGTCCAACAACTTTTCAAACTGTTGAGATGTAAAAGCAATCAAGATTTAGAAAGCAACCCTGGAAAGATATGAAAGGTTTATATGATTGCAGCGGAAAAATATATTCTTGTTTGGAGTAAAACACATAAACATTATTTTGTACATAATCAGGGTTTCAGAAATGCCGAGCATCCATATACATTCTTACATACATATAAAAATAACAGGCATTTCTGTTCATTCCTCCTCGCCTCCGAAATTTTCTATAAAATAAAATATAAAAGGGATAAGTGCCAAAAGAACACTTAGCGGGGTTGATTTGTATCGTAAAAGGGGTACACGTAATATTTCTTGAATACTATACATATAATACACGTTATAGACTCCCAAGGAGTCCCAATGGCAACTGTGGATAGGTTTCCGAAGAATACCTAACAGGGCCCCAAGCCGACCCAATTTGGGTTTTTACAGCCCTTCGTATTGGGATTCCGTAGAAATCCCCCTTGTTGGGTTTTCAAAAATGAATGCCCCACTTGTCGTGCAGGTGCATGCGCAGTTAAATTGTCACAAAATAGTTCTCACATAACACATAGTGCACATTGGTCAGTTCACGTTGCCCACATAATTCACATAACACATAGGTAAAGAAAATCCTTTGACATATGATGGTTTCTAAAAAAACCCCTTTTATGCCGGTATTACCCCGACTTATCATCATATGAAACCATTTACATTTGTATCATCTAAAATCAATAACTTGTAAAACCATATAATTTACTCAAATACTATTCGCATCATGAAGACGCTTCACTTTAAATCGACGCCACATAATGACGGAATTCAAAACATATAGTTACGTAATTTTTCGTAAAATTGTACAATTTAAAACATAAATAAGATTTTACCCCCACCTTGTTCGGTGGTTACCACGTGAGCAGCAAGTATCAAAGATCACGTATTCCAAGGCTTCCATCCAACAGGTAGCCTACATAATTTACGATGTTTTCTTAGATATTCATAATCTATAATTAAAGATTTAACCGATATCGGATCGAATACTATCGATTGAGATGAGATTGCAAAAACAAGAGGGAAAGATCAGTTTATAAAGCTGACGTGAAAGAGAATGAATTTTGGATCACAACAAAAAAAGAATGAGCTCGATCGGAGTTGAAACGAGCTCGAACGAAGCGTTTGAAGATTGAGGGATATTTCGGTAATTTGGTCAAAGGGTTGACTTTGACCAAAACCCACGACCCCCGGTCAATGATATCTCATTGGCGATGAGTCGATGATAAAGTACGATGAAAAGAAAATGAGATTTGAATCAAAAATTGAATTGAAATTACGACGTCGCGTGTATACCCGACGACGGGGAAAAAAACCCGGTGGCATCTCCCGTCAGCTGCCGATTTTTCTCGACAGCGGGAGCAGCAGCCTCGGCAACGGTCGAGTTTTCTCGTGCCCCGGTCTCCCGGCATCGACCTTGCTCGACCAGCATACTTTCTGGTGCCCCAACTGCAGCGGCGCCGTCCTATGCCACCGCCACTTTATCCTCCGACGAACTTGTACCACCGGATACCACCTCCGGCCATCCCTTGCCGGATTCCGGCATGAATAGTGCCGGAAAAACAGCCTCAAACACCCTTTATCACACACGCACATACATAACCAAACCCCGCATTTCCAACTGACGACTATCGATCGTCGGCCACCACCCCCAGGTCCTCGTCGGCGCATCACCAGCGTCGGCCAACAGCAGCTCATGGCGGCGCCACCAACGCCACCCCACAACATGCATAAACAACACACACATTACATAGACACCACACAAAACCCATGCAACAGCCCCCTTTTCAGCCCATTTTTCGGCACCGGTGCCGCCACCCATGGCGGCGCCACCCCTCCAACAGCTAGCCCACAACCCTAGCAAGACCTCGGGTGCCTGCAACCGCGAGAATAAGAGAGAGAGAGAGAGAGAGAGAGAGAGAGAGAGAGAGAGAGAGAGAAAATGGGAGAGAGAAAAGGTGGCACAAAGTAAGGGTTTAGGGTTTGGAGATCGTTTTTCACCATTGTTCGGCGAATGGAAAATCGAAATTGAATTTCGGAAGTTGTCCTAGATTTGTATCGTCGACGGCTACGTTGTGTGCGAAAATCTGCCGAGACCAACAAGTTTGAAATTTTCCGACGAACTCCGGCGACGGCAGGCTAGAGGCAGAATAAAATGAGGAGAAAGAGAGAGGAGAGAGACTTACATGTGTTCGGTGCTTTTCGGCTTGTTCGAAAAAATAATGAAAAATGAATCAAAAAAGCGCCTATTTATAAAAAAATTGGAAAGTTACTATTCATGTAGGTTACTGTTCACGTAGGTTACTGTTCATGATAAAATGTCAGTTACTGTTCATCACGATTCCATTCCTCGTTTTTTCGAAACTCTGTATTTTACCCTTTTTTCGCCGTTTGAGCTACGGTTGTCCGATTGACCTCTAGTTCGTTTCTATCTTCTCTTTTTTCCATTACGCATCTAATGGTATAAAAATATTCTATGTTCCATGTCTATAAATTTTATCCATTTAAAATCGGTCGTTAAACACGTATCTGAAATGCACGTAATTAAATTAAACACTTAAGAAATAATATACATAAGATATTTTAATTAAGGGTTTACTTATTTAATTAACCAATTATGCTTCATTTTTGTCCTGGGCGCTACACATGACCTGCAATCTACCTACGTACTACATTCCAACGTGAATTTATAACACCTGACAAGTTTCATGAACAACTCAAATTAATATATATGACTTCTATTTGAAATCAACTTGAATTAATTATATATATATATTAGAACATATACGTTGTATTTGGAAATCAATTCAAATTAAAGAAAAAATAATACAAAAAACTTAAATACAACACTTTTTACAATTATTAATGTGCACCAAGTGCATAGAACGGGAACCGTACAACTTGATCGATTCGTCCTGGCAGTGCTTTTCACGTGTCCCACATGCTCTCAAGAACCCTAGTGTTGTGCGTCTCATATTTAGTTATATTCGTCTAACTTTTTAGTTATGTTCATATAACCTTTAAGTTTATTAGGAATGTTAAATAGGCTAGCCCCAGCGGTTTCGGGCTAGTCCTAGCGGGCTTTGGGCTAAATGTTCTGGCAAAAAAGGTCCTATTTTAAACGGGCTTCATATTATGAACCTAACCTAAATCTACAGGGCTTTGGATTAAACAGTCCACTATCGGGTTATTAATCAAAAAATTTAAAATTATATATTTAAATCTAATGTTTCAGTTAAAATACGCATAATTAAAACTAAACACACAATTACATAAAACTAAATGATTGATGATAATAAAAATCACATTAAGTTTAAAGAAAAAGTAAAATGTACTCCACAAATTATAGTTTATACTACTACACAACTATTAGGTTATAGATTAAATTATTATAACGTAAAGGTTCAACTATATTACATAAATTTTAATACTAAAAAAAATCTTAAATTATTCAAGGCTATATTTATACATAAAAGTTATAATGATAACATAAAGATTACCACATAAATTTTAAAAAACATTGGGTGCAGATTCTGGCAAGACTCGATCTGATCCCGCCCTCGCACGCCTAATTGTACGGATCTAGATCCGTGCACCAATTTACAAGAACATTACTCAAAACTTTTATATTTGATTTCTCATTATAATTGGATTGTATAGGATTTAAATTAGGATTCTAATATAAAATTATTTAAATATAAATATTCTAAATTACAATTATAACCTTTAGTAATAACATTTGACAAAATTATATTCAACAATTCATATTTTATAAGAACCACACTTTTATATTATTTATATATATATATGTGTGATTAAAAAACACTAATATGACAATTTATTGTATTATATTTAAAAGAGTAAACTACTTTTTTTGCCCCGTAAAGTAGGTGGTTTGGCAATTTTGGACACTTTTTTTTGGGGCTGGTTGATTTGGATAGTATTTTACAAAAAAATGCAATTTATGCCCAATTTCAGCCCGAATTGCTTAATTGGGCTGAAATTGCATGTGACATGCACGTGTGGACATATTTTCGGCTAATCGGGCCTAAATCGGACATGCTGGCCATTTTTAATTACATGACATTTCAAAAAAAAATTCATTTCTCACACTGACGATCACTGCTCACCCATCAAGCATCCTTCACCGCCATTACCCCATCACTTTTCGTCACAATCCGAGCCCACCATCTCCATTTCCCTTTGCTTCTCATCTCCACCTCCACTGTCGTCTTCACCTTCATCTTTACCCTGAACCGTCGTGTCTCCAAGTCCCATCTCCAGATCTGCTCCACCACCATTCTCACCTTCATCGGGCGCTGCCACCTCTTCCACCTCCAGATTCACCTTCTTCAATCCACTGGTCAGTCGTCGATCTCTTGCTCAGCTGCTAAGCATCGGCTACCTCGCCACCTCTCTACCATCATCTTCATCTTCATCCAGTTCACCATCGATCTGTTCTCCTTTGCTCAACCGCCCACCTCCATCTACAGATTCGACCTCCCCCTTGTTTCAGATCCATCTTCCAACTTACATCACAAACCACCATCCGACGTCCACTGCCAATCATCCCTCTAACAATTCCATCTCCATCACCTCTTTCACACTAGCACAACTACTTCCAATTTGAAGAGGTAAGAACGGGAAGATCGAATTTTGAGGTCCTCAATTTGGGGGTTTAGGTCTTTATCATTGAATTTAGGTCTTCAATTTTGGGGGTTTAGGGTTTTTTTTTTGAGAACACTGAATAGAGGCTTAATTCTTGATTCAAAATAATGATGTATAGACTCAAGATTTAGCAATCACATTTCACATTGACTTTACAAAATCTACATACTTTATTGTTGCTCTGTAATGGATAGAAGAGAAAGCTGCTCTTCAATAGAGCAATCAATGTGACAAGAAGTTCGAATGGTGGGAAATGGGTTTAGTGTTCATAACTCGGCCACTTTCAGTTAGAAGTAGTGCGCATCAGTTGAAGCTTTTTTCAAGGGGTAATCTGACAGGAATCCTGGGATTAATTTGAGGGTTTAGGGTTGTAATGTGAAGATCGAATTGGGGTGGGAAATGAAATTCTTTTTTGAAATGCCACGTAATAAAAAATGGCCAGCGTGTCTGATTTAGGCTCGATCAACCCAACAATACGTCCACACGTATATACCACGTGCAATTTCAGCCCAATTAAGCAATTCGGGCTAAAATTGGGCATAAATTGCATATTTTTTAAAAATACTGTCCAAATCGGTCAGCCCGAAAAACAAGTGTCCAAAAATGCCAGACCACCAACTTTACGGGGCAAAAAAAATTGTTTACTCTATTTAAAAAAAGTTTTCAATTTTTTTGAAATATTTTTATTTTGTTTTATAAACTTTATACAAGTTCTCATGTGCATCAATTTCATGAATCTAGATTCATACAACTGGGTCGATCCGACCAGAATCTGCGTTTTTTGATTTTTTTTATTCATATGTTACATTTATGTTATATTAATATGACTTTTATATACAAATATCATAATCTTTATGTAATTCTGTAACTCCAAAAAAAATAATTTTCAGCATTTTTGGATCAACATACCTTTAAGTGATATTGCGTTTACCTTTATGATGGGTGTCAAATCCAACAAATAATAAAACTTACTCTAAAGATATAAAGTTGTAATAGCAGTGAGTAAGGTCAAATCCACATAAATTAGTAAAAATGAAATTCTTTTGCAAACTCGTTGAAAATAAATGATTGGGGGTTTTTGAGATTTTTGTATGTAATAAATAAAATTAAAACAACTAAAATTAACTAAGATGAATTCAATGAAATAAAAACATCTAACCAAGAAATAAATTCAACAATGGTTCAAGTGTTGATAATGGATGCAAGAATTCTATCTTTCTTTTAATGTAAAATTGGTTATAGTCGTTAATACGACTTAACGACCTAATCTTTCATTAAGGTTCAGTAATTAGGATACCATCTCCCATTACTACCTTAATTAATAAACAATTTTAGATACCATCTTAGAATTTAATTCACTAATTGCATTGAAATTTAGAAAGACCTAATTCTAGCCAACAAACACACTTGAAGAATGAGAAAGAAAGAACGAGAAAATTAAATTAGGTCTCGCAACAATAGTAGAACCAAATCTTGATTATTTCTTGGATATAAATAAAGGGCCTGACTATCCACACCCCGGGCCCTTCTAAACACACCCCAAAAAAAAGGGATAATAAATATAAGGCGAAATGTCCAAAATGCCCTTATCATTAAAAAAAACATAATCAACTAATTATCTAAACACACCCACAAAAAACAATTGCTAAACACACCCCACTATCTAGGTTTTGATTGGAGAGACATTACACACACCCCAATTCCCTCTTCTTCCTCACAAATCCAATCCAACAAAAGTGCAAAAACCCTACTACATTTGTGCAAAAAAGATCATAGATCAAGATAGAGCACGGGAAATGGACAATGTAAGTGATTTTATATAGTTTAATCGATTTATTTTTCAGTATTCTTCGGAAAAAAAAATTGTGCATTTCCCGATCGGCCATTACAGGCCGAACATTTTGCAGTGTGTTCGACCTGTATTGACCGAACATACATAGAAATGTTCGCTCAGTATGCGTCGAACATATAGAGAATGTTCGACTAGTCCTGGTCAAACGTTATACACTACGTTCGGCTGGTTCTGTTCGAACATATACAATGTGTTCGTCTAGTAATGGTCGAACATATTGCATATGTTTTACAGAGTTGAATGAATTTAGGTTTTTTTTTGTGAATCAATGTATTTACACATGCTTTTTTTTATAGGAATATGGCTCCAATGAATCGCGATTGAGTGTTGTGAATGTTGAAGACCCGATGTATGAGCAAATAAATTTTTCGGAGGATTTTCGAACAAACGAGCTATTCGATAGCCGAGAAGATATGGTGAATTGGGCCAGTACGGTTGGGAATCATCTTAACATGGTTGTTTTGGTTAGACGATCTGATAGTGGAGACACTGGAAGACGAGCACGGGTATCTTTAGGATGTGAGCGTGGTGGTAAGTATCGTCCGCCGAAATCAAAGGTTGTGGGAGATACCTCTGCTGACCCGGAAAAGAAGCCTGCTAAAGGACATCGGAGTGGAACAAAAAAGTGTGATTGTCTTTTCATGCTAAAAGGAGTTGAGGTGAAAGAGACTTGACAATGATGTTTAATGGTTGTATGTGGGTCCCATAATCATCCAATGGGGCTGCATTTGGTGGGACATTCCTTTGCCGATCGACTAACGACTGATGAAGATCGGCTAGTGCGGGACCTGTCTATAAATAACACGAAGTCGAAGGATATTTTGAGCACTGTTAAACTTTCTTTTCCCGACAATGAGTCCACCCTGAAGACTATTTATAATGCTCGGCAAAAGTATAGAATGGTCGAGCATGGAGGCCGAACCCAAATGCAATTTTTGTTGGGAAAGTTAAAGTTGGAGAGCTATTACTTCTTGGACCGGAGAGATGAGCAAATAGATCGAGTCACAGATATCTTTTATGCCCATCCGAGATCTGTTGACCTATTACATGCATTTCCAAGCGTGCTCCTAATGGATTGTACCTATAAGACTAATACGTACCGGATGCCACTTTTAGAGGTGGTTGGTGTGACATCGATCAACATTACTTTTTCTGTTGCCTGCGTGTACATGTCCCAAGAGCGCGAAGATAATTACAAGTGGGCTCTGACCACCTTGAAAGGGTTAATGTCTGACAACCGGCTTCCTTCGGTGATTGTAACTGACCGTGAGTTGGCATTGATGAATGCCATCAGTGTTACATTTCCCAACTGTACACACTTGCTGTGCCGATGACATATCAATAAGAACATCTTGAGCAACTGCAAGAATTTGTTTGGACGGGCGGAGAAATGGGAACAGTTCAATCATGCATGGAATATGCTGATTTTTGCTGAGGATGAACCGAGGTTCAATGAATTGTTGAGGAGGTTAGAGGATGACTACCGAGAGCATCCTAGGGCTGTGGCTTATGCCCTTAAAAACTGGATCACGCCGTATAAGGAGAGATTCGTCTTGTGCTGGACTAACAATATCATGCACTTCGACAACACTACGAGCAGCAGGTAACATCGTGTTTTTGAAAATTATGTTAGCATTATTTCCATTCGAATAGGGTGTTAATTTCCACCACTGACATAGACGTTTGACTTATAGGGCCGAAAGTGCACATGCCAAGTTGAAAAAGCAGTTGGCATCCTCTCAATCACATTTCGAGACATCGTGGGAACGAATACACCATCTCCTCATCACGTCGCATACCCACATTTTTGCCTCCTTCGAACAAAGCTTGAATGTCACACCTCACCGGTTTGCGATTCCTTTGTTCAAGAATATCCGAGGTTTAGTCTCTCATCAGGCCTTAAGTAAGATTTTTCAGGAGATGAGTGGTGTTGCCAGCTGTGGTGTTGATCCTTTACTTTGTGGATGTGTTTTGAGGCGGATGTGTGGGTTGCCTTGTGCGCACGAGCTGGCCGAGCTGGAACGAGATGGTCAAATTATCCAGCTTGAGATGAACCACCCATTTTGGAGGAAGTTGGACTGTGAACCAGTTATGGATGAGGGTACTATCAATGTGGACGTTGGTAACCGTTGGGAAGAAACAGTCGGCGATATTAACAACATGTTCGGATCAGCTTCGGAGGCTCAGAAACTGTTGTTGCTGAAGCGGTTGCGTGAGATATCTATACCTTCGACCTCTCAGTTGCAGGAGCCCGTAGCCACCACACGTACCCGTGGTAGGCCTGGCAAAGCGAAGGTGAAAAATGATACATCGACCAAATGCAATCCAAGCAAGTTCGAGTATGTACAATCATTCCACGACAGTTGCTCGTTCGAGAAGGATCAAACGATCCCCATACAAACGACAGCCAAGTCCACCCCTGTCTTTACCACACTGAAGCGCAAGATGATGTCGATCAACCGTCGATCAGTTCGGAAGGCAGGGGATGAGGTGTTTGTAGGCTTGCTGCCTGCTCTATTACAGCTACATGTTTTAAGTATCAAAAATCCATTGGGAGACGGCCACTGTGGTTTTCGATCGATTTCCGACGCAATCGGGTTGGGGGAGAATTCATGGGGTCAAGTCCATAGCGATCTTATCTAGGAGCTCAAAGACTTCCAAGGTTTGTATTCCAGTATATATGGCATGAAGGATCGTCACGATGAGTTGGTCTCCAATTTGAGTTGCTACGAATGACCTACGCCAAACATGAATTACTGGTGGACTTTTCCTGAAATGACCTATCTGGCCGCTAATGCCTATAACATGGCCATCGTCCATCTCTCCCCTCAGATGTGCGTTACGGTGCTACATTTGCGGGCTCAAGTTCCCTCGAAGCCTAGGCTTGTTTGCATGGCGTTCGTTCACAGAAACCATTACATTCTGGTATAGTCGAGTTTATCTTATTGAATGAGGCCCATCCAAATTTATATGCTTACTGATTTCACCCTGTTGTAGGTCAAACTGGCCGACGAAGCGCAGTTACCGCCCATCATAGACCGGTGGTTCGAACATCGTCTTCCTTGTGCAAGTGGATGGTCTGAGGTGTATAGGAGACGCATCATACAGTACGCGGCCAACAGTCGTAGTGAAAGTTCTTCTGTTGGGCAAGAAACGATCCAGATCGTCGATGATTGATTTGTTTGGATGTACAATTCGGACAATTTTAGTAACTTTTAATGTTTGTATGAATTTTCATTTCCCCTACATTTACTATGAGTATGAACATTTATCGAAGTTCGTAACGATGTGAATTAACTTGTACGGTTGAGTATGTGAATTATTTGACTTGTTTGCATAGGCCAACTAAACGAATGTAGGGGAAAACGAGCCTGTTCAACCAACTATGGCCGAACACAAGGAGAGAGTTCGACCATAAGCCGAACATTAGTCAAACGTTCGACTATAAACAGAACAAGTGTGAAATGTTCGACTATAGTTCAAACAGTGTGAAAGACGTTCGGCCAGTGTCGGATGAACAGGCTCGTTTTCCACTGTTGAGATCAATTCGACACATAATCGAACATTTCGAGTGTGTTCGACCTATAGCCGAACGTAGGCTGATTGTTCGACCATTGTTGATCGAACCTAATACATGGCGTTCGGCTAGTGTTAGGTGAAAATCCTATGAGTCCCACAATCGGAGTTCGTACGATCCCAACCTCCTACCAATTCGACATTTAACCATTCTAGATATCAAAGGCACATAAAATACAAGGTAACATGTTTAAATTCATCAAAAACATCAATTACAAAGTCGGGATAGGAGCAAGTGTTACATCAAAAGTTGTTCGAATGCGAAATGGAAAATACATAAAGGAACAGTGCTAAAATCAAAGATAAAGAGAGTAGACTAAGATCTCCGAGGCCTACGCTGCCGGCTGCTGGAAGCTCATCTCGACGACTCGGCCGGATCGTCGGTGTTAATCTTCAGGGCCCTATATGCTCCAACTAGGGCTGGAACCACCATCGATGCGTCCAAGCCTTGTTCGTCAGTCTGCCACTGCTGGTACACGGGCTCTAGGTGACCAAGTGCCGAAGTGATCATATCTCATGGTTGGGGGCCTCTATGTCTGCTCTGAGGGACATATCCAGCATGAAGTTCATCCGGATTCTGGATGAATGGATGTGAAACCCTAGAGTACCAGTCGAGGTAGTCCTCGGAGCACTCCCAGGCAGGGTATACACATCTCCCAAGTGCTTCGGCTGACAGAACATGGTTCCGCCAGACTCTAAAGTATGCACCTAGTGCATCCCAAGTGACCTTGTATGTGGCCCTTTGTTTACCCCTCCGGGCGAAAATGGGAATCAACGGCTCATCCGAAATCCTCTGAACAAATCCAAACTGCCTCAGAACACGGTTCGGATGATAAGGCTCCACTATATCGAACGCTCGAATGCATCCCTGGTAGAAAGCCATTAGGTTCAGAGGATAATGATCACGATGCTCGGAGTACGGATTCCAGTTCACCTGCAAAAATACCAGTTGGAGTACACGACACATTTGTGATGAGCGATGAAATATCATAAGATGGAAAAGAATTTGACAAGTGTTACTCACGTCGTGTGGAGACATGGTATCCAAACTCTCTCTAATGGCAAGTAATCGGGCCTGTGTTCCTCCGCCATGAGAGCATTGCACCCATTTTCGTGCAAGTGGCTCACCCATTCGAAAACCAACATTATATCTTGGTCGGAATGTAGGGAAATATTCGTATATCCAAGCCTGAGAAAATTGAAAACGCAACGGTTAGAAAAATAAAATAAAGTACCTTTAGAGCATATATAGACATTATGAATGTTATGCACATACCTCGAGTAATGTCAGATATCCACTCATCTGCCGAACACCAACTCGAGAGGCCAACCCCAACTGTCGGTACAAGAAGGCCAAAGCCACTGTGCCCCAAGCGTATTCATGGACACGATTCAAGTGCTCCAATAGTCGAATGATCTTGGACGATGCCTTAGTGCCGGTCTTGTCCGCGAACAGTGTACACCCCAACATAAAAAGCTGATATGCACGGGCAGCACGCTCCAAGACGAGCGGATTCTGAGAACTCGTATCAGTTTCAAATTGAGCTCGAAGCCACTCCATTTTGACGGATCCTCCTCGAAACCTTCGAGTCCCGACTTTGCAGTCTTCTCCGAAACGCCCAACAACTGACTAATGAGCTCGATCGCTGGCTCCGGCCTGCTTCTACTGTCCGAAATCATGATCGATCGTCCACTAACCGACAAGCCAGTCAAGCATACTATGTCATCCAGGGTGATAGTTATCTCACCCCAGGACATGTGAAAAGTGTTTGTCTCTGGTTGCCATATGAGGTTTTTATTGGGCGTCTTATAAGACACCCACCTCAAATCTAGGATGGGACTGCGCTGTAGCAACTGCTCCCAAGCCGGATTCCGTCCCTCAAATTGCCACGTCTCCATCTTTGTGGTGTGGCACCAACACTTCAGGATAGACCGTTCCTCACCATTCCAGATAGCATAGACGATGTGCAATTTGAAGCTCGGAATCAGCTGTGGATCGATCGGTCCACCAGGGTAAGGGCCTCTCAAGATATCATCATCATCGGCCTCTCCTTCGGCTTCCTCACGCACCGCTTCCTCATCATGAGCATCATCACTTTCTGCTTCCTCTGTCGGTGCTTCGTATTCGATCAGAGGAAGAGCATATGTAGAAGCCATTGGTGGATCGATCGTGGTGGCCTCTTCGACCCGACGTCTTCTGTTCGAGGCAGTAGGTCGTGTCCTCCTCCTCGTATAAAGAATATCCCCACCTGTAATATTCATCAACAATTAAGATCAATTAACGTATACATATCTCCTCAAATTCATATACATTACACGTAGGCCAAGCATTCATCAAACCTAGCCTAACACTACACTACGAGCAGCCAAGCAACAATTTAATCAATTAACCCAAGAGCAATTTCTACTCTCAATCGTGTTACTCACCGAACAATCGACCAATCCCTAAATAAATAGATTATAATGTTGCAACATAAAATCTACCAATTACAAACCGACTATGTTCGACCACAATCAACCAAACACATCCACACATGTTCGACCGGAATACACCGAACAAGATTAGCATGTTCGACCTAGAGGAGACGAACATAAACGGTATGTTCGACACTTATTAATCAAACATTCTTCATTACGTTCGACCAGCATAGGTCGAACAATCTGTCTATGTTCAACATACCAGGGTCGAACACCCTCAAGCCCGTTCGACCGCCGACGGTCGAACATTCCCCGACCCAGATCATCTAATTCATGTCAAAACCGAACGGATTTCATGCATTCTCCACAAATAAACGAATCCTAAACACTCATATTGTGTTTTAAACTACATTACACACATTTAACCCACTAAAAATACAACTTCAATCTACCAATTCATAAGGTCACTTACTTGGCATTTCTTCTTCTCTTTGATGCTCCATTATAGTGTTTGAGCTATGAAATTGACCTTGCTACACCTTGTTCGATTAATTGTCGAACAAACACTCAAATTTCAGCTTAAAAATAGGGTTTGGGTGGGAAAGGGGCGACGGCTCTTGCAAATGTGGAAGAAAATTTGGGAATATGGGGTGTGTGAGTTTGTGTGGGTGTGTTTAGATTAGGGTTTTGGTTTTTTAATTTTTTAAATTCATAAGGGTATTTTGGTAATCTTGTGGGGTGTGTTTAGTATTGTGTGAGTTGATTTTTAATTTAATGGGGTGTGTTTAGAAGGTCATGGGGTGTGGATAGCCGGACCCATAAATAAAATCTAGTTCTCCATGAAGAATTGAGATCTCAAAGATAAAATTTTGGAGTTTTAAGCGTGATATGAAAGTTAAAAGATGAAATAGAGAGTTAGAACCCTATATACTTCTATCTAATAACTACTCCTAATATAATACTAATTGGAAGTTAAAATATAACTTCTATAGTATTTATCCACTTCTTCTCGTTTTTACAATTTTCAAGTGTTAAGCGTGCCTACGTCTATTGCTGAGACTCTTGCATTCATTTGAGAATTGGTCTGTGAGAAGCAGACTCGAATACTTAGGCGTGCCCACGCTTAAAGATAAAATCATCATATTATTTGCAAACTTAGAAAACTTCACCAAATTTCTTCCAAATCAATCCAAAATATCTCAAACTTCAATTAAATCCTTATCTTGCCCCATAAAACACAAAACTTCATCAAAATTAAGAATAAATGATTAATTGACATCTAAAATGAGGGGAAAACATTTTAAATAATGTATAAAAAATAAATCTCATCACTTTATATCAGTATAATCAAACATTTATATAATTCTTTTTTTTTTACCTTTTAGTTTTGTTAATCATATATTTAGTAATGTACTCATATCTTTTAGTTATGTTAGTTGCATCTTTATATTACACAAAGGAATGACTGTGTTAATATAAAGGTATAAGTAATATCACATAAGAGTAATATCACATAAAAGTATATATGTACAAATCGTGCATGCTGAAATTCTTTTTTTTTTCTTTCTAAAGTTACAATACATAAAATTAAGGATATTTATACATAATAAATACCATACTAATATAATATAAAAATTACACAAATATAATATAAAAGCAACACATGAATGAAAAAAAAAATTTAAAAACACATGGATTCAGGTTAGGTCCACCTAGATCAAAGTTATATGGATTTAGTTATAATTTATTATTTTATTTTATCTACTCGAATAAATCATAGTTGAACACACTGTAGCTAACAATCAACAATTATGATTCACTCGTGTATATATATATATATATGACTAATTGAGAACATTGGTACAATTAATAAAATGCAAAATCCAACAATTCGAATGACAAAATATAATTCGAAATCCTCACAAGGGGTTTATGTACAAACGACCGGCAAACGATTATGGGATGTGTCTGAAGACATGAAAAGAGTCATTTTTTTGTCATTAAAAGAAGCCCAAGCTTATAGTATAAGAGTTATAGGATTATTGAGAGATTGAGAAAAACTTACTTTGTATTGATTATAGAGAAGTATATATATACACGTATAAAAGAGATCTTGAGTATTGACCAAGACACAAGATAATAACAACTTTCTATCTATAAGGATTTACAAGATCATAAATCAGCCGGGATTATGGGAAGGATTTGATACGTTGGAATCTTCCTTAATACGCCCCCGTAAAATAGACGTTCCGTCCGCAACGGAAATTTTGGATCGAAGAAGCTCAAATCTCGTTCGGGGAAGAGACTTTGTCAATAAATCTGCAAGTTGATCCAATGTGTTGACGTACGAAACAGACAAGACGCCTTTTGAGGATAAGTCCCGGACAAAATGCACATCAAGGGCTATATGCTTCATACAAGTGTGCTGAATGGGATGGAGTGCAAGTCTCGTAGCGCTCATATTATCGCAAAGAAGACGAGGAGTATGACGTACCGGAAGGTGAAGTTTCTTAAAAAGTTGCACAATCCAGCCAATCTCTGAGGCAGCGGAAGTAAGAGCCTTATATTCAGCCTCAGTAGAAGATCGAGCAACACCCGTCTGTTTTCGAGACCTCCAAGAGATAGGGTTTTGCCCAAGAAAAACAATATAAGCAGAGGTGGACTTACCATCAGTTAAGTCCCCCCCAAAGTCCGAGTCTGAATAAGCCGTTAAGCAAAGATCATTAGATTTGCGAAGCAACAAACCATGATGTACGGTACCTTTAAGGTAGCGAAACAGTTGCTTAACGGCACCCCAATCACTAGCAGCGGGAGATGTCATACGTTGAGCCAAGCGGTTGACAGTAAAAGAGATATTCGGACGGGTAAGAGATAAGTACTGAAGGCCGCCAATGGCACTGCGGTAAGTCGTAGGATCAACCTCATCGGTGGAGACCTGCCCTTTCGGGTTACTTGGTGTGCGAAGGGGTTTGGCCCCGTCCATATGATAGCGTCGTAGCAAATCAACAGTATATTTGTGTTGCGAGAGAAAGAGACCATCCTTGCAAGATGCAACTTCCACACCGAGGAAGTAGGAAAGTGGACCAAGATCTTTACCCTCAGATATGACTAACAAATGATACATATTTCAGATATAATCCTTAAGGTTAATTTTGATTTTGTATGTAAAATTTTTTAAAATTTTAACAATCGAGTATACATTTTTCAATTGATCTTATAAGTTTCAATTTGTTTTCATATTTTGGTCATATATGTTTCAATTTCTTTCAATTTAGTTAAGTTTTTCAATTTTGATCTTGTCAATTTTAATTTTTTCCTATTTTAATTTAATTTTGGTTGGAGGCCGTCGGGAAATTGAACGTGACATTGACGACGATTTTATGAATTCTAATCATAATTGGATTGAAATAAAAAAAAAAAATTGAAACATAAAAAATTGGAAAACGTATATTTAATTGCAAAAAAATGGAAACAGTCTTACATGCAGATGAAAAGTGAATTAATAAAAACGTAGTTTGGTCCACTTCCCTTTGTTATAATAAAGTTTAATTAGCTAGATGTATTAGTCAACTTAAAAACCCCAGTTGCGCATGCTTAGGTACGAGGTGGCTTTAATTTCTCTTCCATGACAAAAGAATTTTGGCACAACCCACGTACATGCGAAAAGCGTTGTCTTTTTTAAAAAAATGCGCCATACGACAACCTTTTAAATGGAAACGACAACGCTTTTTTAGTAGTGTTGTTGAAAGGCATTTTTTTTTTAAAATACAACGCTTTTTTGCAACGCTTTTTGATGCGTTGTCGTATGGCGAATTTTTTTCTCTTAACGACAACGCTTTCTGCAACGCTTTTTGGCGTTGTTGTTTCTTAGTACTTTTTTTTTCAATTTTGCAACCCATTATGCAACCCTTTTTTTTGTGTTGCAATCATTAATTATAAAATAATTATTTTTTAATTAACTTAAAATGAATAAATTTAATTAATTTATAAGGTTATCTTGTATTACATTGTTTGCATTAATATTATCTTATATGAATAAACTCATAATTTTAGAAAATAGTATTTTTCTAAAATACTATTTTGAATTAATTAAGAAATTAATTAAGTACTACACCTAATTAAGTATTACTCTCACCCTTTCAAATAATAATACATAATTGGAATATTATTTTAAAAATTGTGTTTTGTAATTCATAATTCATAAATTATATATGAATGTTGTTCTAAGAAAAAAAAAGATAAAATTTTGATGCTTAAAAATTAATACAATTAAAAAACATTAAAAAAAAAGATATACATAAATCAAGTGAATTAATGAATTAAGAATATAAAAAAAAATTCTGTAAGCCTCCAGCCACTAAGGATCGAACCCAACACCTAATACATTGACTATAACCAAATGAACCATACATATCTTTGGTCATTATTTACCAACAATTAATATTAATACTTACAATTTTAGAGTAGGGTTTTTTCAAATATACCCAAAATTCGTCTAAGGCTTTCCATTTCCACCCAATTTCCTCTCCAATATTGCCGCCATCTTCGTAAGTCTTTCCACTCCCCACCCAAATTCAGAACAATTGCCGCCGTTTCTTTCCACCACCACTGCTCGTACAGCACCGCCGGAGGATAGTCTCTCTTGCCGTCATTCCTTTCCAAGACCACTGCAGTTTGTGGGCTGGGCTTCGTGGGCTCGTCAAGTTCGCGTCGCTGTCTACTCTGGACGGGTCACCTTGGTCCCCCGATCTCCGCCGTCAAGCTGCTCGTTGAATTCAAGGTGTCTTCCTTTATTTCCATTTTTTTTGAATGTTACAGTCTACTGGATCTTATTCAAACATAGAAGATGTTCCTTAAACTGATTTTCTGAAACTATCATATCTTTATGATGATAATAACTTGGAATGTTTAGGAAATTACATTTATTTATCGTCCAAACTTTTGATTTTGACACATTGAAGGTTCACTTGTTGAGACTGGTGTTGTTTTTTGTATTGAAAATCCTAACCTTTTCTGGTTATTTCCTCTATTTGTAATGTTCCATGTGTTGTAGTACTTCATTTTTAATTTTTTGTACCCTGTTTTAATCCCGTTTGCTGATATTATTTTACCCTTGCTTTTGTCATATTGTTTTTAAATTTTTATTTGGATGCTTCCTTGAACTGATTTTTAGATTGTTCTTCACTTGAACTGGACCAAGGATATGCAATTAAGCAAGGATGTTAGTGGAACTGGTTGTTATTAATCTATTGAATTAGGCAAGGCTACCATTCTAGTACTCTTTGACAGATAATACATTTAGATTATCGAATTTGAAATTTGAGAAGGAAATGTCTTACTTTACCAGCAGCCCTTGGTCACCTGCTGCATAACTAGGTATAAGAAGATCATTGACATCTGCACCTTCTAATACCAATCCAGCTCTCTTTTCAAGCTTTGATATTAATGCTGGTGAAGTATTATGAGCACCAAACTGCTGCAGTTTTTCTGATTTACAAGACCCCTTTTACCTTATCCACACTTGGCTTAATTTTTGTATATTTATCAATTGAAAGTGTGTGTATATGCTGTAAGAATTCTGACCTATATATGCATGTCCCAGGTAGATGTGTCTCTGTTGGGAAAATCAGTTATTAAGCACAGGATTCATCTAAATAACAAATAAAATCTATGCCTATCTTTATTTCAGAATTTATCAGACTCATTCCTGTTCCTTTTCCTCTCCCATAATGGCCTCAGCCAATTGAGTTGAGGTAAATTAATTCTTGAATATAACCATCAGAACACTGCACAAGTTATGCTAATGTCAGCAGAAACTATGGCAGATTTGCTGCGATTTAAAATATTGTTGAAAGTATGATTTAGAATAAGAAACCTAGATTTTGTGTTTTTGTTATGATCTGTTGAGTGATGTTGAGGTTTTGGATAAAACTAGTCGAAAGTCATTTTTCTGTTCTGAATTTTGGTAGAAAACATATTTGATAGCTAGAGTTTGACAAGTATACTTCTAAGCATGAAATTGTGTGTGTTTGACAATCCAAATGATCAAAATCTAATTCGTTTACCTACAAAAACAGCTTCATTTAACTTTGTTTGCTATAGAAAATAATTATTGGAAAAGAAAACAAAAAAAACCTGACTACAAATGACGATAGGGTATACAAGAAACCAGTGGCTTGAAATGTTGTGAAAGGTTGATGCACATTATCCCCCAAACCAATTGAGTAAAGCCAACCAATTAAAATTTTCTCCAAAAATGATATAACAGATAATGAATCAGAAAAACATAGCTGGAAGAGAAATGTATATAGGACAAACCACAAAAAAAGGGAACACCAGACATTATAGAGGAATACATAACAAACCCTTGGAAAATAGAGTACATTGCATAATTAAACAGCTTATTGTCAAAAATAAAACAGGCTTGGACATTCACAGTAGGTAAAAGAAATGCAGCTGGAGACTCATAAATATTCCACGAAAACATGAATAACATCTATCCTGTGCATGTGCTTATACAATTTCAATTAAAAGTTTCAGAAAAATATCAACTACATAATCAAATAGCAAAACACCTTATAGTAAATAACACCTACTGTTGTTTACTACATTAACTAATTATGTTAAATTAGTGTAATTAATTTATCAATGGTTACTGAAATGTGATCTTCTGTTAATTAGATTATTACCTACTTGAGATGGACAAGGAATGGATGTCAAAGGACAGACTCTCAGCTGAATATAGGGCTAGGGTAGAGTCTTTTATGCAGTTTGCATTGCAGAATATAGATGATGGTAATGCAATATCTTATCCATGTTCAGATTGTGGTAATCTTAGGAAATGGAAACATGTCATTGTTAGGTTGCATTTGTTGACTAAGGGAATTGATAAAACATATGATACATGGATCTGGCATGGAGAGAGATCTAGGTCAAGGATGTCTAACTATGATGGTGTCAGTTTAGGGGAAATGAATATCAATTTGGTAAGGAAGAACCTATTGACATGGTACATGATGGATATGAATACACTAATCACAATCCAAATGAATTTGGTAAATTGCTTGAGGATGCAGAGAAGCCTCTATATCCTGGATGTACTTTTTTCACAAAGTTGTCTGCCGTTGTGAAATTGTATAACTTGAAGACAAAATTTGGTTGGAGTGATGAAAGTTTTACTGAGCTGCTTAGTTTGGTTAGGCAACTGCTTCCTCCCCAAAATGAATTGCCTTCATCTTTATATGATGCAAAGAAAACCTTGGTTGTATTGAGGATGGATTATGAGAAAATTCATGCATGTTCAAATGACTGTGTCCTGTATCGTAAGGAGTACAAGGACCTTACTAATTGTCCTAAGTGTGGTATCTCAAGATGGAAAGTGGGGAAAAATTCTAAGATATATGAAGAAATTCCAGTAAAGGTCCTTCGTTACTTCCCACATATTCCAAGGTTTCGACGGATGTTTCGAAACAAGGACATATCTAAGGACTTGACTTGGCATGCTGAATATTGAGTTGTTGATGGTTATTTGCGTCACCCAGCTGATGCACCATCTTGGAAAGTAGTGGACCATAAGTGGCCTGAATTTGCTTCCGAGTCAAGAAATCTCAGATTGGCTCTATCGTTAGACGGGATCAATCCTCATGGTATGATGACTTCTACGTACAGTTGCTGGCCAGTAATGCTGATCACATATAATCTTGCTCCATGGTTGTGTATGAAACGAAGATTTATGATGCTCACTATGTTAATTGGTGGTCCTAAACAGCTAGGGAACGACATTGATGTTTACTTGTCACCGTTAGTTGAGGACTTAAAACTTCTATGGGAAGTAGGTATTGAAACTTATGATAGTTTTCGAGATGAAAGCTTTCTTCTTAGAGCGGTGTTGTTGTGGACCATCAATGACTTTCCAGCTTACGAAAACATATATGGTTGTATTATGAAAGGATATCGTGTGTGTCCTATTTGTGGTGATAAAACATCTGTAAAAGGGCTGAACCATTCCAGGAAAATGTCATATATGGGTCACAGAAGGTTTCTCCATGCGACTCATCCTTATCGAAGACAAAAAAAGTCATTTGATGGTAATCAAGAGTTTGATCCTGCCCCAATACCATTGAGTGGTCGTGATGTTTTTAAACAAGTATCAGAAATCCAATGTTCGTGGGGCAAAAAAGGTTGTGACAATGTGTCAAAGGTAAGTGAAGACAAGCCATGTTGGAAGAAGAAATCAATTTTTTTTGAACTAGAATATTGGCAACACTTACATATGAGACATGTTCTGGATGTGATGCATATTGAGAAGAACGTATGTGAAAGTTTAATCGGCACATTACTTAACACTCCAGGGAAGACGAAAGATGGAATAGCAGCTAGACTAGATCTTTTGTCGATGAAAGTTAGAACAGAGTTGGCACCAAAGGTGGGTGACAAAAAGACATTCTTGCCACCAGCTTGTTATACACTAAGTAAAGAAAAAAAAAGAAAGGTTTGTAACTCTTTGATGGGAATGAAGGTCCCTACGGGGTACTCATCTAATGTCAGAAATTTCGTGTCAATGAAAGATTTGAAGCTTGTTGGCCTGAAGTCACATGATTGTCACACTTTAATGCAACAGTTGCTTCCAGTGGCTATACGTGGTGTTTTACCTAATAATGTGAGACATGCCATCACTCGGCCGTGCTTCTTTTTTAATGTGATATGCAACAAAGTTATAGACATCTCAAAGTTGGATGAAATTCAAAAGGAGATTGTGAAAACCTTGTGTTTACTTGAAAAATATTTCCCTCCCTCGTTCTTCGATATCATGGTTCACCTAATTGTTCATCTTGTGCGAGAAGTGAAGTTGTGTGGACCAGTCTGGTACAGATGGATGTATCCATTTGAGAGATACATGAAGGTCTTAAAAGGTTATGTACGAAATCGTAATCGGCCTGAAGGGTGTATAGCTGAATGCTATATTGCTGAGGAGGCTGTGGAATTTTGTTCAAACTACCTTTCTAGTGTTCACACAATTGGAATCCCATCAAAGCATCATGAAGTTAACATGACTAGGCCATTATCAACTGCAAAAGTTCTCCAAGCTAGTTCTGATGATTGGAGACAAGCTCATCTCTATGTTTTGACAAATGACATGGAGGTTGAACCGTATAGAAGGTGATCTCATATACTCATAAAACCTTACATGTTATTATTCTTATATGCATCTCATCAAACTTTTTTAGTGAACATATGGCTCACCTAAAGCTAACTTCTGGAAGAAAGTCGGAGAAACAACTAATGGATGAACATAACAAGACATTTATTAATTGGATAAATGATCAAGTACGTATTATAACTCTAACCTCTCCTGGTGGATTTTATAAATTTAATTAAAATGTTAATTACGTCTTGTTGAATTATAGGTTTCAAATGAAATTCTCCATTCCAATTGTCAAGTATCAGAGAAGTTAAAGGTGATTGCAAGTGGTCCCGAAAAAGATGTGTTGTACTACTCTAGTTACATGATCAATGGAGTTACCTATCATACGAGGGAGCGTGATAGTGTACGAGCTGTTCAAAACTCGGGAGTCAGTTTAGTTGCAAAAACCATGCAAGTGGCTAGTGCAAAGGACAAAAATCCAGTTGTGACAGACATGGTTTATTATGGAGTTATTGAAGAGATATGAGAACTTGATTACCACAAATTTTGCATTCCAATGTTCAAATGTAATTGGGTTGAGCACAACAATGGAATTAAAATAGATGATCTTGGTTTTACAACCGTAAACCTCAATAGAATTGGATTCAAATCCGATCGATTTATATTGGGGAGTCAAGCTAAACAGGTCTTCTACATTGAAGACTCTCGAGATCCTGCATGGCATGTTGTACTTTCAACCCCCAGTAGAGAGTATTTTGATCACATTAATGGTTATGATTTAGAACAATGTAGCATGGACCACCAATGTTTTACAATGGGACTGCCCCCATTAGAAGTTGATGGTATAAATGATGAGAACGAAGCATCATGTGTGCATGAAGATTGTGATGGGATTTGGATTGATAATTGCACTTCCTAGTTATGTGATTATCTTTTTCGTATATAACCTCTGAACTTATTACTTTTCTCTTATGATATTCGACTTGTTTGTTAAATATTTGTCAACTAGCGTAATTTGAACTATTTTGTAGGCTCGAATCATGGTGTATCGTAGAAGGTCGGCTGGAAAAGAAGACGAGAAAATTGAGAAGAGTAAGACCACATTGCAAAAGGATAAAAAGAAGCGAGTTCAAGTGAAGTTGATAAAGATTTGTGAGGTTCGGATGAAGAGGGCAACCCATTGGATAAAGGAAAGAGCACATCTAAATCGTCACGGGGTCGTACTTACATACATGCTCTTGTGATTCAAAGAGCTCAATGTTTCAAAAAGAAAGTCTTGTTCAATAACAAAGGTCAGCCCATTGGGCCTTTTGGTGCAGAAATGCAAAGTTACATTGGATTGTTAGCTCGGGAAGAGGTCAAAATAACATTTGATGATTGGAGGGAGGTGCATACTGATGTCAAGGACTCGATTTGGGAATCTGTTAATGTAAGTGCATGTGCTTCTCTTATTGTGTTATTAATTAAAAAAATGATAATTTTGCTGCTGTGGTCCTAATTGCTCCTTCCTTTATAGTTGTTGTTTGAGGTTCCTCCTTCATGGCGGAAGGGTTGTTTGAGCTCGGCTAATAACAAGTGGCGTCAATACAAGGCAAGACTCACTCACAAGTATGTTTTTAATAGAATCCATGATCCTGAAAGGTTGAATACTCCACCCAACAAGTCTGGTATTGAGCAAAAGGAGTGGTCTAATTTTGTGATCAGTCGCTTATCAGAAGAGTTCAAGGTCAGGTTTCAATTTTGATGCTTAATTTATATTTTAGTGCATTGGTGTCTTATGATTAATTGTGTATCATTTGATGTAGACAAAGAGTCAGAAACAAAAGAAGCGAAGAAGTATGCTGCAATATCCTCATAAGCTTTCTCGTAAAGGATATGCACGTTTGGCTGAAGAGTGTGTAAGTCTCTCATTTGTGTGCAAGTTATTATTTCACATGTACGGAAGGGCTGTAGTTACAGTATATAATTTAATGGGTAATGTACATCAGTTTTAAGAAGTTCTTGGGCTGAGACAGTGGGGATAAAATACAAATGGCTGCATTGCATATGTTAGCTCGATACATCAGTTTTTGGGCTGTATATTTGAACTTTAGTTCGTAGTTATATATTGTTGTCCTCATCTCTCTCTCTCTACATGCTTTAGAAGGAACTGTTGACCACTTGATAGATTTATATTCTGTTTTTTTGGTTGCTGATTATCCAATGGTAATCTCAGTTTCTATTACTTGTTTGAGCTCTTACATAGAGGGTAAAGTTTTGTGCATGTTGCAGGATGATGAATTGGATATTTCCCCTTTAGAAATTGATGAAGGTCTGGTGAATGAAAAATATGTGTATACCCTTCCCTGCATATCCTTTTACTTCAGTTTTCTCACATGAATCATAGAAGATGATGGGACCACACAACCCCCAGCAGGCTGCATGTTCCACAACTTGTTTTAGTTGATAGTTTAGTCTATACATTAGGTAGCCTGCATTGCATTAAGATATCTGTCTCTGGCCTACATATATATATACCAATATGCTCAAACATTGTTGATAATATTTTCTCCAACTTATAAGGCTGAAAATGTGAATTAATATTTGGTTGTAGGCTGGTGAATTAGGCAATGATGATGAAATCAACAGAGCAATTTTATGGATGAAAGCACGATTGCCCAAAGAAGGGGAAATACAAGAAGAGAGTTTAAAAGATACAATTACGAAGATTGTGAGTATTACATCGTACTTAATTCATTTCAAAACTAACACTCTCTCTTACTTACCCACCCCATTTTTTGTGATGTTGTTACTAATTTTACTTTGAAGGACGAGTACATACAACAAAAAAGGAAGGTAATTTCAAGATGCAAGGAAATAGTGATGGCATCCTTGCAAAAGCTCTAGGAGTACAAGAACACTCTGGACGTTTGAGGGGGACCGGAGGTCATGTCACTCCCTCAACTTACAAGGCTACTTCGTCTAGTACACGGGTGGATAAAGATTTGCTGTTGGAAGAGCAAAAAAAGATAAATTCAGAACTTGATGCGCGAGTTAGAAAACTGGAAGCAATGATGTTGAAGAATGCACAACAGCCTGCTTATGATAAAGAAGACAAGGGCAGTTGTTCAGTTAAACTCCCGAGTCCCTTAGAAATGGAAGGTGAGAGAGATAAAGATGATAAACCACAAATGAAGAAATTATTTCAAAATGAAGACTCGGATGATGATCTGAAAATTGTTGACAATAATTGGCCATCGAAGGTATGATTTTGTATCATGTTACTTGAACAATAAACTTATAATATGGTTGAATTATCTCTGTAACATAATCTACATTGTAGGGTGAACGAGTCGAGCTAACATTGGAGTCTCAAACTAATATTGCTGCTTATGGCACGATTATCAAAGTGGGAGGAGCTAATCAATTTCATCATGGTAATCTTTTACCTGAAAATTGCATGAGTGTGTCCATTGACCAAGCAGTGGATCACGATGCCCCTTTGCCAATTCGTGGAGAATGCAATAGTATTGGTGAGGCGGTAGGTTCTCATGTTGTTTGGCCTTCGCATTTGATAAAACCCAAAGTGAAGGTAAGTCTTTTTTAAGACATCTTATATTACATTAATTTTTTACTAGCTCCGTAAATCATACATGCCTACTTACATATCATGCTGATACAATTTTTAGAAACCTGGGAAGAAGAAAGTCGTGCACAAAGACTTACCTTCTGTTGATCTATCAAGTGTGCCAAAGCCATTACATATGTTATATTGCTATACTAAGCTTGTTATTCAGAATGGAGGCAATGTGCATATAGATTTTGATCATGAAGTATTTGGTCATGAGTGCACCATCTTTGTTAACATTGAAGATATGGTTCCATTCTGTAAGTTGAAGCCAATCTCATACGTATGTGTTGTTGTTTATATATGGTAAGTATTCTGGGATGTTATTATAGTTGTTATTATTGTACAATCTTATTATTATCATTGTTATTATTATTCAATGGATATTTAACATTGTGGTTTTTTCCATTTCAAAAAAATGATGGGTAGGCATCTCTACAAAAGGTTGGTGGACGCAAAGAAAACTCAAAATTTCAGATTTGTGGATCCATATGAAATAGGACATTTGCCATCAACAAAAGATGATCAAGATTTTCGAGAAAATGAGATGGAACGACGGGCATGTGCTCTAGCGAAAAGGTTGAGTGGCACCACATCTAACCAATTAGTTTTGGCACCTTGTAATGTAGGGTAAGTTTGATTACAATTTTGGCACATTATATTGTGATAACATGATGTTCAGCTCAAACGTGATGTTTGTGAGAAAATTATTAATTATTTGCAATTTGGACTGATTTGTTTTACTTATTAATTCCATAGATTCCATTGGATCCTAACTGTCATCAACCCCCATAAGCAAACTTGTCATTTGTTGGACCTTCTTCATCATCGCTTGCATGATGAGACTTGGAAGAAAATTGTTGAGTTGTAAGTTTCAATTTAAATAAGTTTAGTACATTTATGTTCCCTTATTTGATGAAGCATACAGATTATTACTACTTCATTTTGTCATGAAGGGCCTTGAGAATGTTTAATACAGAAATTGGAAAGAATGTGAAAAAACAACCTACATGGGAAGTAGTCAACGTATACTCGGACTCGGATGTGAATAATATATGTGAAATTATGTATGTAATTATTTTATCATCACCAAACATATATGTAAGTTGATAATGTTACATTGTAATGTAGGCTCCTTTGCAACCTGATGCCAATCAATGTGGTTTTTTTCTGATGTGGTACATGAGACAACTTGTTCAAAAGGATGCAACGTCGGACCTGGTTTCATTGCGTTCAATTGTGAGTAACTACTTCCTATTTAGTTTGCATATTGTATACTTCACCCAAATGAAATGAAGTTGATTTTTCTATATATTCTTTGTTCAAAGTTCACGGATGTTAAGTGCACTAGAGCTGATATTGATGAAGTTCGTGTTGAATGGGCTGATTGCGTTCAAGAACATATAAATGGGTAGAACAAGGTGACTACTATATTTTAACTTGCAATGCATTCTTTTGAATATTTAATATGAGGACGTTATTGATTTTTAGGTGTTCATATTAACTTTCTTCTTACATTTAACAGATTGTGGGGACGTAGGGAGTATGTAAAGTTCGTGATGCATGGATTGTAAAGGTTGTGATGTTATTGAAACAAAAACTAGATTTTGTTATGAATTTGGTTGGAGTACTTTAAATGTGTGAACTTAATGTTGTGTGCACACAAGTGTTTGACAAATTTAGGATGGTTTTTCTTCTAATGCATTTGTTATTTTATATAATTAAATTATATTATTATATATATTCAGCAAAAAATGAAATTATTGTAAAAAATGTGAATAAATGAAAAAAACAACACAAAAAAGGGTTGTCATTAGCGTTGTTATTTTATAAAACGACAACCCAAAAAAAAAAACAAAAGACAACGGTTATAAGCGTTGCGAATTTTTTTGAATTTAAGACAAATACGATAACGCTTTTTAAGCGTCGTAAAAAGCGTTGCATAAATTCATTTTTCGAGGCACATAAGACAACGCTTTTTAAGCGTCGTAAAAAGCGTTGCATAAATTAATTCTTCGAAGCACATATGACAACGCTTTTTAAGTGTTGCAAAAATGTTTTGAAGGCAACCAATACGACAACGTTTTTCCAGCGTTGCGCAAAGCGTTGCAAAAAAAATTCCAAAAAATTGAAAAAGACAACACTTTATTGCAACGCACCAAAAGCGTTGTCGTATCTACATAAGACAACGCTTTTTGGTGCGTTGTCGTATGGCGAAATTTTTTTTGCAACCCTTGATACAACAACGCTTAAAAATTGGATTTAACGACGTGGAAAAATCGTTGTCGTAAGGCGATTTTCTTGTAGTGTGATTATAACAATTTCGACGAGTAGAGGGGCTTCAAACGAGCTAGAAAGAAACAAGTACGGGAGGCCTAAGAACGCATACCAAAGATGCGTCCCACCTAAGGTAGAGCCCCAATATGCACATATCTTCTTCACCAAGCTGGATAGTGAAGGGATAGTCTATTCTCATAGCGATACCTTAGTGGTATCACTAAACATCTGCAGGACAATGGTGCATAGAGTCATGCTAGATACGAGAAGCTATGCTAACGTGTTCTACCTAAGTACGTTCAAGCGAATGGGATTCCACGAGTCCCAACTCGAGCCTTCATTCGACACATTTCAGGGCTTTGGAGGAATTAGAACTAAGGTGTTGGGCACCTGCGAGCTCAAGGTTCTGTTCGGAACGGATGACCACACTATCTTCATAATAACGAAGTTTAAGGTGGTAGACCTTAACTTCTAATATAACACGATTTGGGGCCAGCCAATTCTGGCAAAACTGATGGCGGTAGTCTCCATCTATCACCTTGCCATTAAGTTTCCGATTGGTGAGAAAATATGTGGTGAAGGGAAACCAACAAGCAGCTTGGGAAACAGACATGGGGTTATGCCCAAGAGAGCTCAACATGTTGGAGCTAGTGCAAGCCGTGTGACACCCTATACCCCTATGACGTATATTTCACAATAAAATATTCATCATGTAGGCAAATCATACTGACATTTCAATTATCCATATAAGTATAAAAACATTATTTAAAGACAAATATCATATAAGATTAAAATGCAGCTCATGATACACATGTCCAAAATGCAAAATACGGGGAGGAGAAGGTTGCACGAGGCATCAGCCGGCCGACCTGATATAAAGTGGCGTTTATATATACAAACCCACGTCAAAAAGCTACTGAACCTAAAAGAATAAATATGCGATTTTGATGAGTCGCAACTCAGTGAATATAAATCATTACTTTAATTAAATAACAAACAAATGATAATCATTAACATTAATCAATAATATAATCATACATGTGCAAATGCCAATATGTCCGATTTATTATTCTGTGAACTGCTCAAGCTTGGATCTGTCCCAGGATTTTCAATATGCCACTGTGTATATAGACCCATAGGTCTCCAATATGATTATGATCCGAAGGTCTCCATTATGTATATAGACCCGTAGTAAGACAGTCACAGACTTTTTAATTTCAAGTCATATGTAATGCAACACATCAATCATCCAAACATATGATCACGTATACATTTGTCAATATATCATTTGATTCAATGATAAATCCATATAAATACATGTTTCTTATATAACACATGTTGCATATAAATCGCATCACATTGCATATAAATCATATATATGGTTTATACTCACATTGCATATAAATTACATATATTGTTTATACTCACCCGATTAGGATAAGTGGTCGGTTCGTCACTCCGATTCCTCCTCTTGATCTATAGCCCGTGCCCCTATATGATTCAATGTAATTTAGTCTAATCGTCCCCTTAATATTTATTTCCATTATGCAATGAAATGCAATGCATGTATTCATAATTAACCATGTTCATTACTTTTCTCCATAACTTGAGTTATAAAATTCCGAGTCGAGCAAGGTAAACTTCTGTAGAAACTTAACATATAGCTCTACAAATTTCATGTTTAACACTTTTCCTAATTCAGTTTCCAACCTGCATAAAATTAGGCTACAAACACAGCATAATTAACCATTTTCAAATCGGATCATTATAGACCAAGCCCTGTAATTTTGACATTATTTCACTCAATATTTAATCGAGTCATCCACAATTTGCTTCTGAGTTTAGCTAAGAGATATGGCTATAACTTCCATATTTTAAGTTTTTCCTAATTTGGCCTATAAAGCTACCAAAACATTCAATAAATTGTAATAACTGGTAATATATCTAATTCACTAATTTTTTTTTTACCTTTTGAAAAAATTCTTGAGAATTCACTCTGATCAAATGGAAGAGCACGTCCCCACGAACTCCCCCTCAAATTCTGAAGAAAATCGATGAAGAAATGAAATCGAAAATCACAAACCCTTCTTTTTTTCTTTTCTTCTCCCTCTATTCTTTTTTTTTCCTTACTCTCTGTTTCTTTTTCTTTCACTGCATCTTTCTCCTATTTTTTTTATTACTTTCTTTACTTTATTTACTCAATCCACCGCCTTTCAACAGAAGTTTGTTATTTTTCCTTTATTATTTTTTTATTATTATGATATTAACTTTGTTTTTCATATACTTATCTGCTACTTATATATATTATAATATTAATTAACTTCTTATATATATATATATATATGCATACTGTGGCTAACTTATATATATATATTAATATATATAGTACATGTTTATATATATATATATAATTTAAATTTATTTTATTTACAGAATTCAATATAATATATATCATTATTAATCAAATAATTTATATTATGCACTCGAAGATTACTTGAGTCTCAATCAATTATAATAGGGGTTTCTTAACACTAATTACCTAAGAGCATATAAATAATACGAAATGTATATGATACATGAAATGAATGCCCAATGACGTGTATGTTTTTGGTCAAGAATGTTACAATTCTCCCCCTCTAAAAGAATTTTGTCCTCAAAATTTGTTATTTCTCTATGCAATGTATCAATAAGAAGATCAGTTACCAGTGAATAAATACGGATATAACTTTTTCATCTTTTCTTCTATCTCCCGGGTTGCTTCCTCTATACCATGGTTTCTCCAAATAACTTTAACCATTGGAATTTCTCTGTTCCGCAATTGTTTGATTTTGAAATCAGCTATCGTGACCGGTTCTTCTATATAGCTTAAGTTTTCTGCAATCTGTACTTCTGAATCCCACAATACATGTGAAGGATCAGATCGATATCGTCGCAGCATACTAACATGAAAAACATTATGAATTTGAGCCAATTCTGAGGTAATGCTAACTCGTATGCCAATGGTCCAACTTTTCCAATGATATCATATGGCCCGATATATCGAGGGCTTAACTTTCCTTTATTATCGAATCTCATAACGTCTTTCCAAGGAGAAACTCATAAAAATACTTTATCACCAACCTGGTATTTCATCTCCTTTCTATGTTGATCAAAGTAGCTCTTTTGTCGGTTTTGTGCAGCCTTCAATTTGCTTTTAATGATATCGACTTTGTCAATTGTGTTCTGAACAATTTCTGAAAACTCTCCCAAAATCGAGAAGTAAATCTCGGATCTCTATCTGAAATAATGGACACTGGTATACCATGAAGTCGTACAATTCTCTGACGTACTTCTCTGCCAATTGATCTAATGAACAACCCCAACGTAAAGATAAGAAATGTGCTGATTTAATCAATCTATCCACAATTACCCAAATAGCATTATTCCCTTGTTGGGTTCTCGGTAATCCCAAAAAAAGTCCATCGTAATCCGTTCCCATTTCCAAATCAAAATAGATAAGGGTTTCAGTGTACCTGCAGTGCTTGATGTTCTACTTTAACTTGTTGACAAGTAAGACATCTGAAAATAAATTCAGCAACATCTTTCTTCATTTTTGCCACCAGTAATGTTGCCTCAATGTGTGGTACATCTTTGTTATACCTGGATGCATAGCATACGGTGCATTGTGTGCCTCGTCTAAAATTTCTCATCGTAAATCATCAACGTCAGGTACACATAACCTGGTGCCAAACATTAATGTACCATCTTGTAAATCAAATGGTGTGTCTTTGTTGTGTCGCACCTGTTCAATAATTTCTATCAATTTTTCATCCATTTTCTGTGCATCTTGTATTCGTTGTCTCAATATCGGATGAATCTCTAAGGTAGCAATCAGCACTTCACCTGTATCTAACTGTAGTCTTGTGTTTAAACTTCGTAGAGCAATCAAATTTGAAAATGGAGTCATATGCATATGTGCTACTGTATCATCGGACTTCCGACTTAACGCATCAGCTACAATGTTAGTCTTTCCCGAATGATACTCTATTGTGCAATCATAATCCTTCAATTGTTCCATCCAACGTCTCTGTTGCATGTTCAATTCTCTTTGACTCATGAAATACTTCAAGCTTTTGTGATCGGTAAATATCTAGAACGTCTCCCCATAAAGATAATGCCGCTAGATTTTTAAAGCAAATATCATTATCGTCAACTCTAAATCATGAATAGGATAGGACACTTCATGTGGTCATAATTGTCGTGACGCATAAGCAATTACTTTCCCATTCTGCATTAGAACATAACCAAGTCCTTGATGTGAAGCATCACTGTAAACGACAAATCCCCCAATGCCTGTACGAATTGTGAGTATCAGTGCTGTAGTCAAACGGTGCTTTAATTCATCAAAGCTCTATTGTCATCTGTCATTCCATTGAAATTGAACATTCTTTCGTAGCAGTTTTGTGAATGGCGCTGCTATAATGGAAAACCCTTCGACAAACCATCTGTAGTATCCAGTCATACCAAGGAAACTTCAAACCCTCAAAACTGTCGTTGGCACCTCCCAATTTACCACTGCCTCAATCTTTCTAGAATCAACCTCTATGTCTCGTCCAGATACTACGTGTCCCAAAAATACCGCATGACCCAACTAAAATTCACATTTATTGAACTTTGCGTATAGTTGTTTTTCTCGCAAGATTTGTAACATTATTAGTAAATGATCCGCATGTTCCTCTTTATTTTGTGAATATACCAGTATATCATCAATGAAGATAATGGCAAATCTATCAAGGAAAGGTTAGAACACTTTATTCATTAAAGCCATAAATGCTGCTGGTGCATTAGTCAACCCGAATGGCATCACCAAAAATTCATAATGCCCATATCGAGTTCTGAATGCTATCTTCCGAATATCATCTTTGGCTATTTTTAACTGATGGTACCCAGATCGAAGATTTATCTTGGAAAATACTTACGTACCTTGTAGTTGATCAAATAAATCATCTATCATGGGTATGTGTTCTTCACTGTTACTTGATTTAACTTTCGGTAATCTATGCACAGTCGTAATGTACTATTTTTCTTTTTCACGAAAAGCACTGGCGCACCCCAAGGTGATACACTAGCCCGTATATACCCTTTCTCTAGTAGTTCCTGCAATTGTTTCTTTAATTCCTGTAACTCCAATGGGGGCATCCGATATGGAGGAATAGAGATTGGTGCGGTACCCGATATCACCTCTATGGTAAACTCCGTCTCTCTATGTGGTGGTAGTCCTGGTAACTCCACTGGGAAAACATCAGGAAAATATTTGACAATTAGAATATCTCTAATCTCACCATATGTAACTGTACGATCTATAACATGTGCGAGATATACCTCGCATCCGTTCCTAATCATACGAAAAGCTGTTGTTGGTGAAATCAAACATGTCGGTACAATCCATCGATCACCATAGAAAATCACTTTAGTCTGTCCAAGAGAATCTATCACTACTTTTTTTGTATAACAATCCACTTTAGCACGATGTCTCGATAACCAATCCATACCCAATATAACATGAAATTCACGTAGAAATAATAGGATCAAATCAGCTGATAACACTACTGTATCAACCCGCATTATACAATTCCGATATACCGTATGCACCATTACAACTTCACCCAATGGAGTATGTACTCCTAAGTTGTAATCTAGTGGTTCAGGTTCTTTATGCAAATGCGACACTATGGTGGATGATATGAATGAATGAGTGGATCCTAGATCTATCAATACATGTATTTCAAAATCATTCAAATAGAGTTTACCAGTAATGACCTCAAGTGCTATAGCTGCCTCCCGCTATGACATAGCAAAAACTCATGTCTGACCCGATGATCGTGTTCCTAGTGCCTCTGATCTTCCTCTACTAGCAGTAGAGCTTAAAGTCTGACCTCTACCACGTCCTCTACCAACACTTGCCACTGATGTTGCTAGTCGAATATTTTGCACTGTTGGTTCTGATGCCGCTCTAGCAATGTTTGATCTATCAGGTCTAGCTGGACACTCCCTATAAAAATGTCCTTGTTGTCCACAATAATAACCTCCAGTAAACAATCGACACTCTCTTATATGATGTCGACCACAGTGTTGACACATAGGTCGTGTCTACATTATCGGGCTAGGTCCTCGACCACCTCCACGATTAAAAGATTGTACATGTCCACCTCTCTGACTGAATAGACCACCTCTACTAAATGTCGGTGCTGGAGAGGAAAAACTCAGAGTTTAGTTGGCTTCTGACTTGACTCACCAATATGAGTCATCGACTCTCTCTTTGGCCTTTGAAAATATGTTTGTCCTTCCTTTAACAAAATCTCAGCCTTAACTGCTGTAACACGCAAGTCCGTATAAATATGGAGATCCCAAGGCATAATCTTACTTCTAATATTATATGAAAGTCCCTCCTCAAAACATCTGCATCTATCTCGCTCAGTAGCATCCATCGCAGCCGCATAATGTGATAATTGAATAAATTTAACTTCATACTCAGCAACTGACATATTCCCCTGTTTAAAAGATAGAAATTCTCGTTGTTTATTATCTCGGTATACCTCTGGCATATATCTATCTCTGAACACGGTGAGAAAATCATCCCAAGTAAGGATTGACGGCTGTACTATAGCATGTGGAACTGTCACCCACCAATCATATGCATCCTCTTGTAACAGTGACACTGCAAAGTCAAACCGTTCATCTACCGTGCATCTCATCATACCAAAAAACTCTCTCTGTTCTTTTAAGCCATGTCTCAGCTTCAACAGGATCAGTAGTTCCATAAAAGTCAACTGCCCATGTACCTCTTGTTCTGCCCGTCTAGATGAATGTTGTGTCGGCTCATGTGATGTATGTAATGTATGAGATACATGTATCGATTGATGTGGCACGGCTGAACCTTCGCTCCTCAATGATTCATGCTCATGAATGTCCATGTTCCTATTTATATAGATGCAATTGCAATGTTAAGTACACATGATGTGTAATGCTTATGAATGCATAATGACACCGAGGAATCATATCCCCGCTCTGATACCAAACCAAACTATGACACTGTATACCCCTATGACATATATTTCACAATAAAATATTCATCATGTAGGTAAATCATACTGACATTCCAATTATCCATATAAGTATAAAAATATTATTTAAAGACTAATATCATATAAGATTAAAACACAGAACTCATATCCCAGCATAAGTCATACTAAATACAGCTCATGATACACATGTCCAAAATGAAAAATGCGGAGGAGGAGAAGGTTGCACGAGGCATCAGCCGGCCGACCTGATATAAAGTGGCGTTTATATATACAAACCCACGTCAAAAAGCTACTGAACCTAAAAGAATAAATATGCGATTTTGATGAGTCGCAACTCAGTGAATATAAATCATTACTTTAATTAAATAACAAACAAATGACAATCATTAACATTAATCAACAATATAATCATACATGTGCAAATGCCACTATGTCTGATTTATTATTCTGTGAACTGCTCAAGCTTGGATCTGTCCCAGGATTTTCAATATGCCACTGTATATATAGACCCATAGGTCTCCAATATGATTATGACCCGAAGGTCTCCACTATGTATATAGACCCGTAGCAAGACAGTCACAGACTTATTAATTTCAAGTCATATGTAATGCAACACATCAATCATCCAAACATATGATCACGTATACATTTGTCAATATATCATTTGATTCAATGATAAATCCATATAAATACATGTTTCTTATATAACACATGTTGCATATAAATCGCATCACATTGCATATAAATCATATATATGGTTTATACTCACATTGCATATAAATTACATATATTGTTTATACTCACCCGATTAGGATAAGTGGTCGGTTCGTCACTCCGATTCCTCCTCTTGTTCTATAGCCCGTGCCCCTATATAATTCAATGTAATTTAGTCTAATCGTTCCCTTAATATTTATTTCCATTATGCAATGAAATGTAATGCATGTATGCATAATTAACCATGTTCATTACTTTTCTCCATAACTTGAGTTATAAAATTCCGAGTCGAGCAAGGTAAACTTCTGTAGAAACTTAACATATAGCTCTACAAATTTCATGTTTAACACTTTTCCTAATTCAGTCTCCAACCTGCATAAAATTAGGCTACAAACACAGCATAATTAACCATTTTCAAATCGGATCATTATAGACCAAGCCCTGTAATTTTGACATTATTTCACTCAATATTTAACCGAGTCATCCACGGTTTGCTTCTGAGTTTAGCTAAGAGATAGGGCTATAACTTCCATGTTTTAAGTTTTTCCTAATTTGGCCTATAAAGCTACGAAAACATCCAATAAATTATTATAACTGGAGATATATCTAATTCACTAATTTTTTTTTACCTTTTGGGAAAAATATTGAGAATTCACTCCAATCAAATTGAAGAGCACGTCCCCGTGAACTCCCCCTCAAATTCTGAAGAAAATCGGTAAAGAAACGAAATTGAAATTCACAAACCTTTCTATTTTTCTTTTCTTCTCCCTCTGTTCTTTTTTTTTCCTTACTCTCTCTGTTTCTTTTTTTTTCGCTACACCTTTCTTTTGCTTATATTTTTTTTTACTTTCTTTACTTTATTTATTCAATCCACTGTCTTTCAGTAGAAGGTTGTTGCTTTTCCTTTATTATTTTATTATTATTATGATATTAACTTTTACATATGCTACTTATATATTTTATAATATTAATTAACTTCTTATATATATATACATACCTGCGACTAACTTATATATATACTAATATATATAGTACATGTTTATATATATATATAATTAATTTAAATTTATTTTCTTTACAGAATTCAATATAATTTATATCATTATTAATCAAATAATTTATATTATGTATTCGAAGATTACTCGAGTCTCAATCAATTATAATAGGGATTTCTCAACGCTAATTACCTAAGAGCATATAAATAATACGAAATGCATATGATGCATGAAATGAATGCTCAATGACGTGTATGTTTTTGGTCGAGAATGTTACAATTGGAGTAGGATGATGAGCAGATGGGGGACACATTTGAGAACACAGTCCTTGAAATGGCCGAGCTCAGCACGGAAGAGCTTATGGAAGTCGATGAGGTGCCAGTGTGGTCAGAAATACAACTTTCAAGGTTAGGTCTTCCTCAACCACAGCCGATCAGAGTGACGGTGGACGAACAGAGAATGCAAGACCGCCACCACTCGAGGAACGGGGATCCTTAGATCCAAGGAAGGATGGCCCCAAGAAGAGAGCAACACCTATAGAGGAACTGGACCTGATAAAACTAGATCCAAGCAGACCAGACTTGGAACTCTGGATTGGAAGGGAGTTCAAGGAGCCATTTAGGGGCGAGCTGGTTTCCTTTCTGCATGTAAGCAAATATCAATGTCTTCGCTTGGGCCCATAAAGACATTGAAGGCATCCGACCAGAAGATATATGCCACTGTTTGAACATAGACCCAGAAACCCAACCAGTGGTCCAGAAGAGACGGAGACTAAGCCCAAATAGGTATGAAGGACTAGAGTTAGAAGTGCAGAAGTTGCTAGGGCATCGCTTCATTAAGGAGATCAAGTATGCTACCTGGATGTCCAACCCGACCTTGGTTCAGAAAGCAAATGGGTTATGGCGACTATGCATGGATTTTACCGACCTGAATAAAGTCTGCCCAAAAGATTGCTTTCATTTGTCTAACATCAACCAGCTCATCGATACAAATGTTGGGCACAAGCTAATGAGCTTCATGGGCGTATATTCTGGATATCACCAAATACCAATGACCGAGCAGGATCAGGTACATACTACTTTCATAAAAGACCAAGCTCAGTACTGTTACATAATGATGTCATTGGGGTTGAAGAATGTGGGGGCGACCTACCAAAGGTTAGTAAACAAAATGTTTGCCGCCCAAATTGGAAAAATAATGGAAGTTTACATTGACGACATGCTCGTTAAGTCAAGAAAAATAACCGACTACGTGGTCAACCTAGCAGAAATGTTTGACATCCTGAGGAGGTATAGAATAAAGCTAAACCCCGAGAAATGCTCCCTGGGGTCGGCTTAGGGAAGTTTTTAGGGTATATGGTAAGCTAAAGGGAAATCGAAGCCAACCTTGGGAAAATTGAAGCAATTGTGAACCTAACTCCCCCAAGATAGATCAAGGATGTCCAAAGCCTGACAAGTAGAGTCGCAGTACCTAACTGTTTCATATTTAGGTCCACTGACAAGTGCCGGCCATTCTTTAACCTTATTAGAAAGGATTTTCAATTTGAATGGAATAGCGAGTGTCAGTCGGCGTTGGAAGAGCTGAAAAGAGCACTAATTACGGTACTGGTACTGGCAAAACCTGAACCTGGTGAGAAGTTACAGCTCTACTTAGCAATATCCAAATATGTTGTGAGCGTAGTGCTCATCTGAGCAAGATAAAAGGCCTAGCAACCTATCTACTATGTCAGCCAGTTGCTACATGACGCTGAGCTTAGATACCCGGTCATGAAAAAAGCTGGCCTACGCTTTGATCATTTCAGCTTGGAAGTCGCGCCCTTACTTCCTAAGGCACCAGATACAAGTGCTAACAAAATTTCCTTTGAAACAGGTACTCAGTCGCCCAAATGCTTCAGGACGACAACTGAAATGAGTAGTAGAGCTCGCGCAATATGATGTTCATTATGCCCCTAGGACAGCTATCAAGGGGCAGGCCCTGGCAGACTTCATTGCGGAGTTCACACCAACTCTAGTTATCCGAGATGAGTGGATCGAGAAGCCCCGAAGAAGGTTTGTGGATGGATCATCGACCGCCCAATGCGTTAGGACTGGAATAGTTCTGGTCAGCCTAAAGAACAAATACTTCTACTCGGCTCTACGCTTCAAGTTTTCAGCAACAAATAATGAAGTTAAGTATGAAGCACTCCTAGCCAGCCCGGATATAGCGAAACAGTTTAGAGTTGAAGAACTAAGGATTTTTAGCGATTCTCTCCTAGTGGTAAATCAAATATCCGGTATGTTACTAGGAAAGAGCAGATGGCCAGGTATTTGAGATCGGTTGAGCTGGCCTCCGCGGGAATTAAGAGAATTCATGTCGAACAAATCCCACGAAGTAAGAACGCGTAGACCGATGCGCTAGCTTGGTTGGCCACAAGTGAGGAAGCAGAGGACATCGACTCGGTTAACATCAGGTCAGTAGATAGCTCGGCATTTGACCAGAAAGAAATCTACGCCACCGAGCAAAAAGTAACTTGGATGACCCCAATCATCCAAGTATGAAAGGGGGAAAGACGCCCGCCGATCAGGGTGAGGCTAGGAAATTAAGAATCCAAGTTGCAAGGTACACGATGTAGGAGCGGATAATCCATCAGGCCCGCCACCAAGCGACCCGGCTATGATCGATTTCATGACGGGTCCGAAAGGACATGTGTCGACCAGGTCAAAATATAGCTCGAAAGGACTAGCAGGATTTTCCTAATTAATAGAGGATAGTGGGGGAATTAACCTCCCACTTCCAAGAAAATAGGCGAAAAACAAAGGAGAAGTGGGCATGATCTCCGCTAACTTGTGCTCTCTCTTAACCTATAAATAGTAGAATTTTTAACTTATAGAGAGTTCGAACATTTTTGTATTCAAGCACAAGAGATCTTATTTCTCTACATAAATCAAATACGATTTTGGCCGGCCATCAAAAATCGACCAGAATTAGCCAATCAAATATACCCGAGTAGGCTCCGAACACAGTATTTTCTACACTTTCTATTCAATTTCTTTACCCGGTTCAGTTCAATTATACCGAATTTTATTAATTTGAGTGTTTGACTAAGAATTTACATCTAAACAAATTTCGACGTCAACAAATTGCACTTAAAAGAACAAAAATAATGAACTCAATAAAAAAAGCATAGAAATAGAAATTATATATCAAATGAAATTTATGAAAGAGTAGTGTTTGTGTGCACCAGGTGCATGGGTCATGATCCATGCAACTTGGTACACGGGTCGGGTCGGATCCGGTTTAACCCGGATCTGTGCCTTTTTTTTAAATAATTTATGTCATAACCTTTATGTTGTAATAATATAACCTTTATGTTGTAATAGTGTAACCTTTATGTACAGATTTCATAACTTTTTCAGGACATGACATATTTTTTTCACTATAAAAATTCATGTAATATAGCCCAAACCTTTATGTTGTAATAATATAACTTTTATGTTGTAATAGTATAACCTTTATGTATACATTTCATAACCTTTTCAATAAATAACTTATAGTTTTTTCACTATAAAAATTCAATATAGCCGAAACATTTATGTTGTAATGATATATGCTATAACTTTTATAGTGAAAAAACTATAAGTTATTTATTGAAAATAACTGTAGTTATTTTTATAGTGAACAAATTGATTAATTAATCAATTTGTTCGTCTCTCTCATGCTTATTTTGTGATTCAGTTGAGTTAGGATTTTGAAGATCAGGTTTTAAGATTTTTGTTGGGGATTTGAAATTGATTCCACGTTTTGGTTTGGGGGAAATTCAGTTTTTGATTCCTGTTTTAATTTTTATGTTTTATAATTTTTCATATTTTCTTTTAATTTTCTGTGTTTTTTTTTTAATTTGCAGTTTATGATAACAAAAAAAAAATCTGCACTCAAATGATATGGCAAGTGATATTTTACCCGTCACTTTTATTTTATTTTTTTGAAATAAGTGACTTGACATATAATTTAGCAATTTAGATGTTAAATAAATTTCAAGTATGAAAAAGTTGGCCACATAAACGTAAGTTTACTGAAATGTTTAAAATTGGGAGCGAGTGTGGTTTTGTAACGCTCAGGACAAAAATGAATCATAATTGGTTAATTAAATAAGTAAACCTTAATTGAAATATCTTATGTGTATTAATTCTTGAGTGTTTAATTTAATTACGTGTGTTTCAGATATGTGTTTAATGATAGATTTTAGATGGATAAAAATTATACACATGGAAAATAGAATATTCTTATACCGTTAAATGCGTAAGGGAAAAATGAGAAAATAGAAACGAACTAGAGGTCAATCGGACACCCGTAGCTCAAACGACGAAGAAAAAGGCAAAATACGAAGTTTTGGAAAAACACGGAACGGGATCTGGATGAACAGTAACCGACCCTATCGTGAACAGTAAATTTTCCAGATTTTCTATAAATAGGCCCTCATTCGATTTTATTTTTCACGTTTCTTCGAACGAGCCGAAAAGCGCCGAACACACGTAAGTCTTTCTCTCCTCTCTCTTTCTTTTTTTAAATTATATATTCCGTTTCCGGCGAGCCGCCGCCGCTGCCGGAAAATTTCAAAGTTGTCGGATTCGGCTGATTTTCACACACAACGTAGCCCTCGACGATACGAGTCTAGGGCAACTTCCGAAATTTAATTCCGATTCTCCGTTCGCCGGAAAATGGCGAAAAACCGCCGCTGCCGTCGCCGGAAAAAGTCAAACCCGACCGTTTCGGCTGATTTTCGTACACAACGTAGCCCTCGATGAGACGAGTCTAGGACAACTTCCGGAATTCAATTCCGATACCCCGTTGGCCGGAAAACGGCGAAAAACCATCTCCAAACCCTAAACCCTTGCTTCTTGTCACCTTTTCTCTCTCCCGTTTTTCTCTCTCTCGCCCTTCTTCTCGTGGTTGCAGGCATCGGAGGGCCTCCTGGAGTGGTGGACTAGCTATTGGTAGGGTGGCGCCGCCTTGGGTGGCGGCGCCGGTGCCGGAAAATGGATTGGAAAAGTAGTTGTTACATTGATTTTGTGTAAAAATCTGTGCGACGAAGGTTTTTTGAGGCCGTTTATAAGGCACTATTCATGCCGGAATCCGGCGAGGGATGGCTGGATCTCATAGCCAGTGTTTCAGGATATCCATAGGACTAAGTTTTGGCGGCATAGGGTCTCTACACCGCCGCCGGTGGCGCCGGGAAGGTGGCTGCTCGAGCAGGCCGACGACGGGAGCAACCAGCACCGCTGCCTAGAAAACTAGGCAGCCGACGGGAGACGCCGTCGGGAAATTTTCCCGTCGACGGGAACACACGTACGACGACGTATTTCGATGCGATTTTCAATCCAAATCTCGTTTTATTTTCATCGTACCTTATCACCGAGTCATCACCAACGAGACCGGGGGTCGTGGGTCCCGGTCAAAGTCAACCCTTTGACCAAATTACCAAAATACCCTTCAATCTTATAATGCTCCGTTCGAGCTCGTTTCAACTCCGATTGAGCTCATTCTTGTTTCGTTGTGATCCAAATTTCATTCTCTTTCACCTCAGCTGAATAAACTGATATTTCCCTCTTGTTTCTTCAGCTTCAATCGTTAGGCCCTCTATTCCGATCCGTCTCGTTTCGATCGATAGCATCCAATTCGATATCGTTTAAATCCTTAATTATATTTCATAAATATCTAAAAGCACCGTAAATTATGTAGGCTACTATTGGATTGAAGCCTTGGGATACGTGATCTTGGACACTTGCAACTCACGTGGTAACCACCGAACAAGGTGGGGGTAATTTCTAACTCTTTATCTGTTTACAGTTTTCCCTATTTCAAGCATGATTGAGGAATACTAAATGCTGTGATTATACTTGCTGTGACATACATAAACTGTGAGGGGTGGCCCGCTGAGGCGCTCCTTCATGCATTCGTCCCTAACCCCCATTCTTCTATGAAAGGTTTGGTGGTCCTTGAAATGCACCAGCGGTATTTGAGACCGTTTTATAGGATAAGACGGAGGAATCCCGCACCTATTCGTCCCTTACCATTTCTAATGTTTGCTGTGCATATATTTTGCTGTGATTAGTGATGATTATACGTAATTCTGATTCAAATATATGTGTTAAGATTTAGACGCGGATTTTATCCCCACGAGTGTATTCAACGCACTCACCCCATATTCTGTAATTCACGTTACAGGAAGTGATGAGCTTGTTGAACCCTAGAAGGAGAGAGGAGGTGCTATTCTTTTGGATCTGTAAATTATTTTAATATGATGTTTCTCAAACTTTTATCTTTATAAAACAATGTTGTAAGGAATCCAAGTTTGGTGGTTAGATGATGTGTATTCGGGATGTGAGGATGATGATGATGTGTATTCGGGATGTGAGATCCTGAGGATGATGTATGTATGTGTATTCGGGATGGTGATATGTATTTGGGATGTGAGTTCCTGATGTTTTTCCGCTGCATGTGAGTTTCTGATGTCTTTTCCGCTGTGAATATTATGTTGAATCGGTTGAAACCGATGGTTATTATGTAATATTTTCTGTTCGTCTCTTACCTCTTTTCTTCTTCCTGCACGCCCGTGTGGAAAACTCTGATAAATTTTATGAAAGAAATTGGGGCGTGACAGGTTTACTAATAAAAAATTGATCGAAATTTTCAGATTCCAACAAAAAAATGATTAAAATTGATAATCGAAAATTAACAAGACTAAAATCGAACACCACCATTAAGAGTAAAAAAATTTCCTAGCTGCAGTGGATTATCCATAGATTTCTATATGTATATTACAATCCCAATTGTTGGTCTTTTTGAAATCTTTTTTAATTGACTGAGTTAATAATTGAAATCTATCTTTAGTAAAACTTTACACGTAGCACAATTAATTGAAACTTTACACAAATCTATCTCTTGCTATTTTATCACATTGAGTCGTAAAGAACCATTTTCTTTGTTCTTCAGTGTTGCTGTTTCAGAAACTGGTATTCAGATCTATTGACTGAAATTGAGCCATTAATTCCTAATTGCAGATTTGTAACATACTATTCATATGTTTTTTGAAACAATAATCCTAGACAAGCGAGTTTTTCCAAATCAAAGCATGTTGTGGTTTAGGCAAGCAAAGGCGGCAGCAATTTGTGTACAAATGGTATCAATGGGATGATTGATTATGTAAGTTTCCTAGGTTAACTTTTAGTTGCTCATTCATGGAAGCTATGGCTTTGAATGGTGAGCGTCTATCATCATTAAGGATGAGAATAGTATTAGCTACTCGATATGATCGATGACCCAACCTACTATTGGTCTAACATAGAAGCATAAGCACAAATGAACTCCAATTCCAATTAGTAGTAAATCATTGTTCAAAGGCAGATATTGTTAAACAATACAAAAGCCACAAAATATCACATGGAAAGAAGAGTAATTGTTGATAAGTAAAAACTATCAAACAAATGCTACAAACTAACTAAGAAATTGAAAAGAAACACAGAGTTTCGGATTGACCGAGCTGTCGTGATGCGATAAAATTAGTTAATTTTCTTTCTAACCTTACTAACTAGTGGATAGAGTAAGTCGGAGTCGTCCCACGAGGAGTGTAGAATAAACTATATCACCTATGTTCAATTCATTAAAATAATAAATGATGGGGTTTTTTGCATTAATAAACTATTACTAAATTAACTAAACAACCTAAGAAACAATTAAATATCAAGAAATCGATAGATGAAAATATTTCAGTTAAGTTCAGTTATCCCCCATTATCAATTATTCGCTAATCAATGTAACATTCTTCTCTTAGACTATCATGCAATTATCACTCCTAATCTAACAACAAGCTCTGTTAGATCGAATTGTCTCCTAAGATTAGTTAAATTAGGATAAGATCGCTAATTAACCCTATTCAATTCAATAACGTAGAATAAGCTCTGTAAATTTAATTCATTGAATGTATTAATCACTAAGACGATAGGATGAAATCGACCCCAAATACATAAGCTCGATTTGGTAACCCTAGGATTATGCTACTCTAGAGATGCACGACTTCTAATTTACTACTAATGAAAATTAGACGACAACAATTATGATTCATAATCTAAAATTCTAGCAATCAATTATCAACACTTAACCTAGGTGATCAGTCTAAATCAGGCAACAATAATTGAAAATGACATTCAAAGATATCATAATCAATTCCAATCAAATATCAAGAGAAAGTTAAGGGATTAATTAGAAAATTAAACATCCCTGCTAACCGAAATTACAGACTTAGCCGAGCATTCTCAAAATCTAAATAATAAAAGCAATTGGAAAATCCATGAAACTAATCTAAAATAATAAAATTTATGCGTGAATAATGTTGCGTGAATAGTAACTCGGGAATAGTAACTCGTGAATGGTATTTTGCGTGGTGGATGATTTCCAATTGTGTAATCTGGAGGCTTTAGATAAACATCGCATATCTTCTTCGCATATTTTTTCCACCTTTCTTTAGGAAATAGACTTCTTCTCTTTCTAGACTTAGGAATTGTCTTTCTTTATTCAAATCTTTTCTCCTACTCCAAATCTTAGATATCTTTATCTTGAAAACTCTCCAAAATACTTAAAATAGAAAAGAAAATAATATATGAAGTATTTGGAGACACAAAACATATATATATGTAAAAAACTGATACGTTTAATCTAATAAAAGATTATAAAATTTCACATTAATTCACAATAAAATGCATCAATTTCCTACCTCACAGATGAAACCCAATTGTCCAACAAGCATCATACTAAACTGCTTTTATCCAATTTCATATTAGGCTCAATTGATCATGATAAATCAATGCTATGAATATACTAGAAAATATTATCATTTTCACTCCTGTCTCCCTCAAACATATTGCGACCACTTTAATCGCAAATCGATCATTGGTCTGGTCACTTTGGAAGCCTATAATCGGATTTGTGGTCCAACAACATAAAACCGTTCAAAATTGATTTTTTTACAATTTTTACTTTTTCTTTACCAACTTTTTAGAAAAAATATTTTACATTTTTATCAACATTAAACAATTGTTGGAAAACTGCACTTCTAGGCACTAGAATCATTTTACAGTACTTGCATCATTTATAATGTATGACTTAAATGTCATTTCAGTTTGCTAACCAACATGGTACAAATTCTTATACTTTATACTACAATTCCTCATACTTTGTTTACAAATTCTTATACTTTATACTACACGTTCTCATACTTTGTTTAATTGTTTTTATGTTACTCTATTATCATGTGTCGTACTTGTCAAAATAATACGGAATTTATGAATATTCTTTAATTATTATATATGTCATTCAAATATTCTAGAATATTCGAATAGTATTTGAATCTAAAAAGACATTCTTATTTATTTAAAATTTTTGAATTCGAATATCAAATTAAATTAAAAATATTTGATTCTTATGCATCCCTACTCAGAACGCATTGGCGTAGAGTTTTGGTAGATGGATTATGTGGCTCCGGAAGTATGTCATCGAATTCGACTATAAGCATAGAAGTGGAGAGTACGAGGTGTATCTGAAATCATGGGAAAGTACTTAGAAGTGGGGTTGTAAACGAATCAAATCAAGTTGAATATCAGGATATTATATTCATATTAGATTAATTAAACAAATATTTGTATTCATATATTGGTTTCTATTATCCGAATAATATATGGTTTTCTTATTTAATATGAGTAAAAAATTTTAACATTCGAATATTTGTATTCGAAATTTAAACCAAATTTATTTTGAATTTTTCATTTCACAATTTTTTCCCACATAATTAGTTTAGTTAAATTAATAAATACCAAATAGATATCAAACACTTAAATTATACTACCTAAGAAATAATTATTTAATTCATTAATTTTTTTTTATCAAGTGTCATAAACCAAAAAATTGTAAAACATCTACATATAAATTGCTATTTCAATACGACAATAAAAAAAATATATATAATGTTTATAAAATAAATGGATATTAATATTTATTAAAATTATTATATATGTTATTCTAATATTCTCAAATATTCGAATAGAATATGATAATATTTGTATTCGAATTCGAATAGTATTCGAATTTAAAAATATATTCTTATTTGAAATTTTTAAATTCGAATATCAAATCTAATTAAAAATATTTGATTATTCTTACACCTCTAAATCAGATTTCCCAAATATGCATGAAACTGTACCAGAATAATGACTTGACGTACATAAGAATGTTGATAATTGCTTGAAAATGTTTAGTTCCTGCTACGGACAAACCTAGAAGAAACATTAAGCAACCCACCAGATTTAATGACTTTCACATTGATACTTGAATGTATTTGAATCTTCAAATAATTGTGAACCTAAGTCATAAAATGAAGCTTTAAAATCTAAGAACTCAAAAGAATGGTTGAATGTTATGAGTGATGAAATAAATTTTTTACATGTTTATCAAAATTGAACTCTTGTACATAAGTCTGATCAATGTTCTATTGTGGATTGTAAGTGGCTTTATAAAGTCTAAGTTTAATCATTGTTCATGACGTGGAAAAGCAATAAATAAGAATTGGTGCTGCTAAATATTTGTATCTTTTCATTTTAAAGACTTGTTTTTTTATTCTGAAACTTTAATTTGCTACTTTAATTATTTTCTCTTTTTGTTAGTTTTAAATTAGTTTGGGGAGTATCTTGCAATTTGGCAAATTATTGTAAACAATATTTAAGCACAATTCTTAGGGTTTTGTGAAGGAGTATTTTTACCTTTCTGAATTTTATCAATTGAGATTTTCATTTCTTCCTCAATTGACAATATAATCTTTATTATCAACATCATTGCTTCTTTTCATTTATTATTGCACTTACTGTATGCATCATCTGGTATCAGCTTTAGGATGATCAACAGATATGCTGCCGCATAACCTACACAATCTATGAAATGCCACCATCAATGAGATATTGCACCGTGACGACGTCGCCCAATTGCGTTGTCAGGTGGAACAACTCACCACTCAATTGGCGCCTTGCACGCAAATCCACCCTAGCCTGCCACTTTAGTTGAGTCTGATGGATCCACAGATGATGAGAGGATCTCAATCCCTTTGCTGCTCATCATCCAGCCCAGCCTCTTTGACACGCTCCCCCTCGCCATGATGATCTTCGGTGGGAGACCAGGATGCATGTGAAAATCCTGGAATTCATGGATGACTTATGCCCCGATGATTTTATTGATTGGTTGTCCACTGTTGAGTGGATCATGGATTTCAAGGGAGTATACCCTACTTCCCGTGTTCCCTTGATCACGATTCAATTTCGTCATCGTTCCCAAGCTTGGTGGCAACAATTGAAGGGTCATCGCTAGCGTCTCGGAAAGCCTAAGATAACTATTTAGGAAAAGCTTCGCAAATATATAAGGGTTGAATTCATCCCTTACAATTATGATAGAGATTTATATCAACGCCTTCTGAGTAAGTTATGTATGAAAATCTACGGATAGAAGCACCGTAGCTATAACCAATATGCAGTTTCATTACCGAGCATCGACCTTAAGGGCGAAAGTGTTTGGTCTACGAAGCGAGGTTTAGTGAGTTAGCAATCCCACTTTCCTCGATGTTATGTTATGATCCAAGGGTTAGCGTACTCAAGGATAATGTTATGGTCCAAGGGTTAGCATACCCAATGATAATGTTGTAGTATGTGCTTAATGGTTTAATTACTTCAATGTATTAGAGAAGTATGGTTATCTCATTGGGCTTCCTCTCCGGAGGAGTCCCATGATGTTATCTAAAATATTTTTCAGGTTCAGTTCACGACGAAGTGGATGTGTAGCCGGTTGTACGAACTTCTTCCCAGAAGCTTATCTTTCAATTTATTTTAATTTGTATGAATTTTGATATTACATAAAGTCTTTGAAAACTTCTATGTTGGAATAACCATTCAAGTGAAATTTTCATGTGTTTTAAATATGTCATGGTTTTGATTTACAAATGTTGGCAGATCACAAGTTAGTTTCTTACATTCTAAGCTTTTTTATTTAAAAAAAAATATATACTCATGGTTTTAGTAAAGTCTTAAGTTGAGTTTCTCTACGAAAATGATTTTAAATTATTATTATATATTTTTACAAATATTTTGAGTATATAATGTCAGAGTGGCGCCTTAATCCTCCTAAGTTGGGTTAGGGTGCCACAGCGTCGTATCAGAGCCGAGGTTGGAGTTTTTTCCTCCTCGGACTGTAAGTCAAGCGTTTCCTTTAAAATGATGATTAACTTTTCATGTTTGTACAAGATGAAAAATTAGAATATTTCTTTGAAATGAGCATGTTAAAGAATTTAGTAATAGAAAGTTCGCAGCGAAGCTAAACATCCGAATCGTTCTGAGGTAAGCACATGAGTAAATGTTTAAAAATGGTTTTTATGAAAGAGGTTTTATGAGAATGTTTCCAAAAGATGTTCAATGTATGCAACATGAGTAAATAATTCTACGTTGAATACGTATGGTGACCATGAGTCAATGATAAGAAAGGAAAGCATGAATGATGAATGATGTAATGAAGTATGAAATGAAGTTCTTTTATGTTTTAAAATTGTTATTATCCTCTTTACATTTAAAATGTTTGCAAATGCTCTTTTTTATCCCAATTTATCTATTTTTTTAAATGAGGAAAATGTTTTAATGAAAATACATATATTATTTTACAAATGTACCCTTGAAATTGTAAGACTAGAGATTAACTTAGGATTCGTTGTTCAATAAGATTACCTAGGATGGACCATTTAACAACTCAATAAGATCAGTGATTCTAGTTGGTTTGCAAGTTGTCTTAATCAAACTGTAAAGAAATACATACAATGTATCAATACATACAGTTTATGACATAAAAAACAGAAAGGTCTCATAAACCTAACATAAAGGACACAAAAAAATAGCAAAAGTCTCACAGATATAATATTAGGGTATGACACCTAAAAAATAAAAAAAGGCAGAATATAACATGAATAAAGTAAAGGTGACACTCTAAAGTAAATGTCACACTTGTATAACATAAAATGTAATAACATTCTAATTGTATACATCTTATGACCTAACAAACAGAAATGTCTCATAAATCTAACATAAAGGTCACACAAAAATATAGTAAAGGTCTCACAGATATAATATTAAGGTATAACACACCTTAACAGTTCAAAAATATAAAAAAAGTAATAGTATAACATGAATAAACTAAATGTCACACTCTAGAGTAAATGTCACATTTGTATAACATGAATGTATAACACTTCAATTGTATATAGTTCATGACATAAAACAGAAAGGTCACATATATCTAACATAACGGTCACACAAAAAAAATGATAAAGGTCTCATAAATATAACATTAAGGTATAACAACTTCACAGTTCAAAAAAAATAAAAAAAATAAAATAAAATAACATAAAATAATAGCATTCAAACCAATGCATGTATAGTGTAACATGCAGAAACCTTTTCATTCAAACAATAATACATTTTCTTCAAAATATCAATACCTTTAAAGGAAGTCAAAATCCACATATTCAAACATGCATCTAGCAAAGATCAACTAACATGCAGAAACAAAAAACATATTCTTATCAAATTTTTTAAAAAATCAATAAAATTACCTCTTCCTATCAATACGTTTCGGCTTTGTCTTCAACGTCTTCGAACCAACAACAACAATGTTCCTCTCTCGATTTAACTTATCACCAACAACATCAATGTTCTTCTCACGGTTCATCTTAGGAGCCATCACTCACCAGACTACGATTGCAAAAAGAAAATCAGAAAAAAATTAGAGAAATTAACAAATTACAAGAAATCAAAAATAAAATGCAAACAAAAATCGACAAACAACACAACAACTACATCAATTTAATTGATAAAAAACAAAAAAAATGATAACAAACATACCTTACGCAGTGTAGTAGGGTTTTGCGAGAAAAAAAAAATAAAAAGAACAAAACAACACTACAACTTTACCAAGATGAAGAAAGCAACAATAAAAGGCAGCGAAAAAATGAAAAAACTGAAGGCAAGAAAGGAGGAAGCACAAAGAGGAGGAACCATGAAGAGCAGTAACCGCGAGTAGCATCAAATGAAAAGGAAAAAAAAACCCTTATTTATATTTTCTAATCGGGTCGGGTTGGGTCAAGAATTGACCCGTGCACCAGGTGTATGTAATAATTTGTGTTAAATATGAGTAGCACTCCCATACACCAGATCCGTGCAACTGGGTCTCCTGACCCGAACCCGGCTCCAAGGTATAAATATGTAATTTTTTTCTCTCAACTCACATACACGGTTGTTCGTTCTTTTCTGCTCTTCACGCTCTTCTGTTTTTCTCCTGCAATTTTCCCTTCTTCCACTCAATTCTTCTTCTTCCCTCAACTTCGCAACCAAAAACCTTTATGAAATCTATTATTAACTTGGAAGATGAAGGTGAAAATTCCAGAGAACTGTGGGATTTTTTTTTCATCTTTATCAATTCAAAAAACATGAAATTGTGTCTAAATTTATGTTTTTATTGTTGTATGATAGGTGGTCGTTCAAATATACAAGAAATAGTTGAGTTATCTACTGATGAAGAACAATTTATTGATGCATCTGATACAATTTCTGAAATAAATGAGGGTAAGTAATCTATCTCATAAACATATTATACGTATAACATAAAGGTCATCGTTAATAATGCAAAAGGTATTACTGAATGGGTATAAAGGTTTTTATGTTCTTTTATATTTTACTTTTTAACTCAAATCTATTATTGTCTCATAAAGGTCACTTAATAATAATGTAAAGGTATTATTGAATACATATAAAGGTTTTCATTTGTTCTTAAATTTGATACATTCTTTTAGTTTTATACTACTCTAATATCACATAAATGTGACATAACATCAAATAAATTTATTTTTAACTTTACATAACAAAGAAGTATTTTCAAATTTTTACTTACACTTTTTCTGTCTCATAAAGGTGCTTCAAATAATACATAAGGGTCACCATACTAATGCATAAAGGTTACATTCTTTGTATATAAAGGTATTATCTCTTTAACTAAAAAGTATTTTTGTTCTGCAGATATAAGTGGTTCTCTTGTTGGAATAACAAGGAAAACAATTGTAGAAATGTATGAACTCTACCGTAAGCATGCTCGTCTCTTAGGATTTAGTGTTCGTAAGTCCACTAGTAGATTTTTTAGAGATGAACCTCGTATTGTGTTGGCCAAACTTTTTGTGTGCTCAAGTTCTGGATTAAAGAGATCACAAAACTTGAGGACTACTACATATCAGAGGAAAAAATTTAGACTTGGAAGAACTGATTGTAAAGCTTTAATGAGAGTCAAGATGAATGATAAGGGGTTATATAAGGTTGTCAGTCATGTTTTGTTGCATAATCATACACTTACTAGAGCATAATTGAAACACCTACACCGTTCAGAAAGAATGATTACCAATGAAAAAGGTAAAGCTATAGAAAACATGATCTCTTCAGGGATGAGTGCAATACGTTCTTTTCGTTATATGGTTCAAGATGCAGGAGGTGAAGAGATTGTAGGACATACGATCAAGGACCACTACAACTTTGTTAATCATTTGAAGATGAAGGTCATTGAGGGTGGAGATGCACAAAAAGTAATTGATATGATTCAACAAGAGCATAAAGAGAATGATGACTTTTACTACAAGGTTAGATTAGATGAACAAGGGAGATTGAACAAACTTTTCTGGAGAGATTCGATGATGAAAGAAGATTATGAGATTTATGGAGATGTAATGGTATTTGACACAACATATAGAACAAATAGGTACAATTTAATATGTGCTCCATTTGTTGGAATAAATAACCATTGGAGAAATGTCATGTTTGGAAGTGCATTCTTGGTTGATGAAAAAATAGAATCATTTGAATGGCTATTTGAAGTATTTAAGAAATCAATGAGAGGAAAGTGTCCAATAACTTTGTTCACTGACCAAGATTTGGCCATTGCAAATGCAATAGAGAATGTATTGTCACTGTTACCTTTATCTATTAACATGTATACCTTTATTATATATTTGTGCTACTTTTATCTAATAACATTCATACGTTTATGATAACAATTATGCTCTTTATGTACTTTACCTCAATTGTAGGATGGAATCATTTGAATGGCTATTTGAAGTATTTAAGAAATCAATGAGAGGAAAATGTCCAATAACTTTGTTCACTGACCAAGATTTGGCCATTGCAAATGCAATAGAGAAGGTATTGTCACTGTTACCTTTATCTACTAACATGCATACATTTATTATATATTTGCGCTACTTTTATCTAATAACATTCATACATTTATGATAACAGTTATGCCCTTTATGTACTTTACCTCAATTGTAGGTTTTTCCTCAAACAAGACATCGATTGTGTTTATGGCACCTGCAACAAAATGCAGTGAGCAGGTTTGCACAATTGAAGTGCGATAACTCATTCAAGCATACATTCAACAAATATTTAGCAGGGTGTGTTGATGATACTGAGTTTGAGGATAAGTGGCAAAACATGATATCAAATTATGATTTGATGGGTCATCCATAGTTTGCACGGTTGAAAAGTTTAAAAGAAAAGTGGTGCACTGCATTGAGCAAAGACTTTTTTTCAGCTGGAATACGATCATCGCAATAGAGTGGGAGCACAAACCATGCAATTGGATTTAATGTTAAGAAAAGCACAAGCTTAATTGATTTCTATTGTGTTTTCAAAGAAACGGTTAAACATTGGAGAAGCAAAGAACGACATGATGAATTTCAATCTTCAAGGTTGATTCCTGAATCAGTTCTACCTATGATTGGCTTATTAAAACACGCTTCTGAGATATATATGCTACCTCTTTTTAGAGATTTTGAGGAAAATTTTATTCAATGCATTTCAGCTAGTTCTACAGCCATAGGAGTTCAAGATAGCACAATGATTTATGATGTTTCACCTCTTAATGGCAATGGACGTGTAAACCAGGTAATATTTGACAACCATATGAACCTAATTGCTTGCACTTGCAAGAAATTTGAAGAGCATGGTATGTTGTGTTACCACTCCTTGAGGATACTTCATATAAATTCTATACAAAGTATACATGATGCTTATATAAAGAAAAGATGGACAAAACAAGCAAAATCACAAATTTGGGATGGTTTCAAGCATGTTCCTAAAGACCCAATCATACCTCATGATTGTTGATATGGATAGGATGAAGGATCCAGTAGATATAAAGATCTAAGAACCCAATGTATAAACATAAGCAGCGGATCTCCCCAAATCGAGAATCTAGTTTGATCTTACTTAGAGCGAAAGAACCTCGACTTGTTGGCTATATAATCAGCCAAGAACCTCAGTATGATGAACACCACAAGATCTTGCTCAAATAACCTTGATAAGTTTTTGATAAAATGAAAACCTCATAAAGAGATAATTCAACACACAAAGTTTAAGCTTAGTTTTTGTATTCGAAGATTGATCCCTTTTTACAAGTGATCATAAGTCCTATTTATAAGCAAGAACAATGATTTTTAAGTTCCTACACTAATACCTATCACTTGTATTTAAAAATGGGGGCTTTACTTAGTCAATATTGGAGGCTCCCCTTATAGTCAATATTGGAGGTTCCACTTGTGTTCAAAATTGGGGGCTTTACTTGTAGTAAATATTGGAGGCTCCATTTGTGTTCAAAATTGGAGGCTTCCCTTGTAGTCAATATTGGAGGCTTCACTTATATTCAAAATTGGGTGCTTTACTTGTAGTCAATATTGGAGGCTTTATAGCCTTCAAGCCCAATTTAGCATTAATGCAACTCATTAAGTGATCTCCAACCTAATAACATTCACCATTGGGCCTTCTTTGAACTTCTCTTGCATATTTTCTTTAATTTCAGCAACAATGATCATCAAGGCCTCTTTAAGCTTCTTAGCACGTGCTCTTGTAATTGGGCCTTCTTGCACGATCAAAGGATCTTTCTTTCTTGCATGATTGTGCATGGATGGGTCTCCATCATTCCCCTCTTCTTCAAAAGAATTCGTCCTCGAATCTGCATCATCAAGATAAGGAGAAAGATCAGAAACATTGAAAGTTGCATTTACATTATACTCACCCGGAAGATCAAGTTTGTAAGCATTATCATTAATTTGAGCAACCACTTGAAATGGTCCATCTCCTCTTGGTTGCAACTTTGACTTTCTCTTACTTGGAAACCTTTCTTTCCTCAAGTGTAACCATACCCAATCACCGAGTTCAAAGATAACTTACTTTGGGTCCTTATTTACTTGTTTAACATATTGTTTGGTTTTCTTTTCAATGTTGAGTCTCACTTTTTCATGCAGCTTCTTGATCAGTTCGGCTTTAGCTTTACCATCAAGACTTGAACGCTCTTCAATAGGTATTGGCACAAGATCAAGTAGACTCAAAGGATTGAAACCATAAACAATCTCAAAAGGAGAATGATTAGTAGCAGTATGAATACTTCTATTATAAGCAAATTCAGCAAATGTCAAACAATCTTCCTAATTCTTCAAGTTCTTTTGAATCAAAATTCTAAGTAATTGAGACAAAGTTCTATTAACAACTTCAGTTCGTCTATCCGTTTGTGGATGACAAGTAGTAGAAAATAAAAGCTTAGTTCCCAATTTACTTCACAATACACACCAAAAGTGACTCAAAAACTTTGCATCTCTATCACTCACAATGGTTCTTGGAATTCCATGCAAATGGACAACTTCCTTAAAGAACAAATCAGCAATATGAGTAGCATCATCACTCTTATGACATGGAATAAAGTGTGCCATTTTTGAAAATCTATCAACCACAACAAAAACATAATCTTTACCTTTCTTGGTCCTTGGTAAACCCAAAACAAAGTCCATAGATATGTCTACCCAAGGTTCATTAGGTATAGATAAAGGTGTGTACAATCCATGTGGCTGCACTCTTGTTTTAGCTTTGCTTGTAAGTTATGCACGTTTCACAAATTTTTTCAACATCAACTCGTATTTTAGGCCAATAAAAATGATCACACAAGACACTCAAAGTTTTATATACTCCAAAATGTCCCATTAATCCTCTTCCATGAGATTCTCTAACAAGTAATTCACGTATAGAACATTTAGGAATGCATAGTTTTCTTTCACGAAATAAGTAACCCTCGTGCCTATAGAACTTTCCAAATGCAGAATGCTCACAAGCCAAATAAATTGAAGCAAAATCAGAATCTTATGCATATAACCCTTTAATTGATTTAAAACCAAAAAGTTTAGAACTCAAAGTAGAAATTAATGCATACCTCCTAGATAATGCATCAGCAACAATGTTTTCCTTTCCCTTTTTGTACTTGATCACATATGGAAAAGATTCAATGAATTCTACCCACTTGGCATGCCTCTTACCAAGCTTACCTTGACCCTTGAGGTACTTGAGAGATTCATGATCAGTATGAATAACAAACTCTCGTGTTCACAAGTAATGTTGTCATGTCTCCAATGTTCTTACCAAAGCATACAACTCTTTGTCATATTTAGGATAGTTCAATTGAGCTTCCTTCAATTTTTCACTAAAGTATGCAATTGGCTTTCCTTCATGCATTAAAATAGCGCATATACCTACTCCCGATGCATCACATTCAATCTCAAATATTTTATCAAAATTAGGTAATGCAAGAATGGGTGTAGTAGTTAGTTTCTCTTTAAGGAGATCAAAAGCAACTTGTTGTTTTTCTCTCCAATTAAAACCAACTTCCTTTTTAACAATCTCATTCAATGGTGCTACTATAGTGCTAAAATCTTTCACTAATCTCCTATAAAAACTAGCAAGTCCATGAATTCTCACTTCAGAAATGTTTTTAGGAATTGGCCAATCTAGAATAGCCTTGACTTTATCCTTTTCCATTTCAATTCCATTAGCACTTACAACAAATCCAAGAAACACAATTTTATCCATGCAAAAAGAACACTTCTGAAGATTAGCATACAAAGATTCTTTTTTTAAAGTGTCCAAAACAGCACGCACATGATCAAAATATTATTCCATGCTTTTGCTATAGATAAGGATGTCATCAAAGTACACAACCATAAATTTCCCAATAAAGTCACTCAAAACATGATTCATTAATCTCATGAAAGTACTTGGTGCATTTGTTAAATCAAAAGGCATAACTAACCACTCATACAAACCAAATTTTGTTTTGAAAGTCGTTTTCCATTCATCACCTTCTCTTATTCTAATTTGATGATATCCATTCTTCAAATCAATTTTTGAGAAAATAATTGAACCATGCAACTCATCAAGCATATCATCTAACCTAGGGATAGGATAGCGATACTTTACCGTGATTTTATTTATTGCACGACAATCAGTACACATTCTCCATGTATCATCTTTTTTTGGCATAATAATGATCGGTACTGCACAAGGACTCATGCTCTTTTGAACCTTGCCCTTAGCCATCTGCTCCTCCACTTGCCTTTGGATCTCTTTTATTTCCTCTAGATTAGCTCTATAAGCTGGTCTATTTGGAACTGTCGATCCTGGAATAAAATCAATTTGGTGTTCGATGTCTCTCAAAGATGGTAAACCATTTGGTTCTTCCTTTGGAAAGACACTTTCGTATTCCTGCAAAAGAGTCATAAAAGAACTAGGCAAAGAAGAAGTTAGTTCATTAGTGTTCAAATAAGTTTCTTTATGAATCAACACCAACACACTTTTGTTCTCAACCAAAGCTCTATGTACTTCACTCCCTATCACAAAGAAATTCACTCTTTTTGTGTCCTCACTTTCATCCAATTTCTTTTCTCCCTCGAAAATACTCACTTCATCCCTCTTATTTTCATCTCCACTCTTTTTTCTCTCGATTCTTTTCTCTCACTCTCATCTCTTTTTTTCTCAGTCTCACTAGCTCTCCTTGCTTGAGATAATTTGAGTTGATCTTCATGAACCTGTTGTGGAGTTAGAGGTACAAGCATGATGGTTTTATTTCGATGTTTCAACATATATCGATTAAAATATCCATCATAGTTCATTCTTCGATCAAATTGCCACGGTCTGCCTAAAAGTATATAACTAGCATGCATTGGTACCACATCACACATAAGTTCATCCTTATAGTTTCCAATAGAGAACAAAAACAAAACTTGAATGCACCTTGAATTCATGTTGAGACTTTGAATTTGCCCCATCATTTGGTTTGGATGCACCTTCCTTGGCTTTGCTTGAAAACTGAAAATTGGGTGTAGAACTCCTTTGAAAAGAACCCTTCTTCTTGAGTTGCTTCTCCACTTTCAGGTTGTATGTACCATGTCCTCAAGCTCCACGTAGTGTTAAAGCTCCACTACATTAGCAATCTCCCTATTCAACCCATTCAAGAAACGTGTCATGGTAGCCTCACGATCTTCTTCAACATTTGCCCTAATCATGGCAATCTCCATCTCTTTGTAGTATTCATCAACAAATTTGTAACCTTGAGTCATAGATTGAAGCTTTAGATACAATTCACGAAAATAGTGAGAAGGTACAAATCTCTTACGCATGATTGATTTCATTTCAACCCAAGTAGCAATCGGCCTCTCTTCATATCTCTCCTTCGATTTGTAACATATTGATCCCACCAAACTATAGCATAGTCGGTGAACTCTGTTGGTCCCAAGAGGTATAAGGTTAAGAGGGGGGGTGAATTAACCTTATCAAATTTTCAACTTTTCACTCCAAAATGTTAAGTCCTTGGTGAACAGGTAGCTAGAAAACTCGCTGCTCGATAGGTTCCTACTCAGGCAGTGACCTCAGGACTTAGACAGAAAATATAATGCACAGCGGAAATACTTATGATTTTCGAAACACGCTTTTAATGTAGTATGCTCAGATACAGATAGATGAATATAAAGCTGTAAATAACACAAGCAAGCTTATAGAGGTTCAAGGGTGGAGTAATCCCTCTACGTCCTCTCTACTCCTTCACAAGGAGGAACTTTGTTAAAGCAAGTTTGATTTACAATAGACTCCGCTAATACAAACTATACTCTAGACAAAATTGTCAGCTCTATCCACACAGGTAGCTGCACAGTGACCAACTATCGACCCACACAGGATCTCCACACAGGTTATCCGACCCACATAGGATCCTTTCTCTTCTTCAGAGAGATTACAACTTAGCAGAGTAAACTCCTGCCTAAGTGACTTCTATCAGACTTGAAATAAAATGAGAGTTTTCAAACTATTGAATGCAGCAAGCTCCTTGAACTTCTGAAGATCACAAAGGTAGCTGGCTTGCTGCTGCTAAGACTGAATATCTTGGATATGATTGCTTGAGCTTGAAACAACTTGCTTGTAGTTCTTTGTTAGGTTCTTGGGCATCTCTCTTTGCATTCAGTCTCAGTCTTCTATTTATAGGCATTAGATAGTTTTTTGCCCGTTGGAGAGCAGTCATTTGCTTGATGAGGTGTCTCTTCCTGATTGGTTCTTCCGATCTTCTGACACCTGTTCTGAAATGCCTTCATTCTGTTCTGCCACAGCCTTGTCCTTTGTCTGCGCGACTTCATGCTGCAGTCTGCTTGTACTGTGTCCTTGCTGCTTTTTCACACATGGCAGACTCTGATTCATTGGAACTGGGGTGACTCTACTGGCTAGTCAGGTTGCACTGATTTTAATGTCTCTAGAAGTATCATCTTCGAGTAAGTTAGCTTCCTTGATCAACTCCAGGTTCCTTGTAGCATCCTTTGAAGCTTGGTTACTGGTTGCTTGATACAGTATGCAGGTAGAAGGGACTTGGCTCTAAGGTTCCTTGGCAGAATCTTCATATCTTCTTCAGCATCCTTGCCTTAGCTATTTTATACATAGAACGCTTATCCAGATAGCTAATGTTCTAATCTATTACACGTTTTGTCTCATCAAAATCTATTATATTTTATCCTATCAAACTCAATTGCAGCAAGCCTCACCTTCTTCTCTTAGGAGTAATTATGACAATCAAAAATTAGTCTATCTTCTTTTCCCACTCCAAATAGGCTTCCGGATCACTTCTCCCATGGAAAGTAGGTATGTTCATGTAGCACCCCCAACCCATCTTTGTAGGATTGAGACACCACTAAGACTTTAATTGCTTAAAATATTCATAAAGGAAATAATAGTTTTTCATTTCAAATAATTTTCGTAAATAATCTCAACGGAAGACTTCACTAAACAAGAGTATTTTTTTTTCTATTTTAAAACAAAAAGTTTAGCATGCAAGAATCTTAACTCGTGTTCTACCCACATTTGTAAATCAAAACCTCGATATTTTTAATACGTTTTAAAAGTTCACTTAAACCAACATCGAAAGTATCAAAAGACATTAAACATATTAACTTCATACATATTAACATATATTAAAAACATATAATATATAGGCTTCTAGAGAGGGGTCCGTACAGCTGGCTACCCATCCGCTTCGTCGTAAGAGGGTCCTGAAAATATTTAAAACATAGCAACATAAGATTTGAGAAATCTTAGTGGATAACGTTTATGAACTATTACGTTAAAGAGATTAACCAATACACTGAAACATCATCTTCCAAGGTCCGAAAACCTGGCATAAACATCCAAGGTCCGAAGACCTGGCATCCAAGGTTCGTCAACCTGGTACTTCACCCGAAGGTGTCATTTCATTTCATCATACTCAACATAGGAGTTATTCTAATCAATGTAAATGTAAATAAATGTTACGCACTTTTGATGTTGATTCGAAAGCTGGGATAGCTCCTGAAGAATCCGGTCGCTCGTACTACACTCGTCACGTTCATAATTTCTTAGTCTTTAAATTTCATCTTAATTGTATCATACTTAACTAACCTAACATGCTTATCGTACATATAACATATCTATATCACAATAATTTTTCATAATTTAAACGATCATCCAAAATTCATGAAAATAAACATACATTTACATAACAACCCTTAGTTATCCATGCTAAAATATTAGGAATAATTTTGAATCATAAAAGCTTTGATAAATTATTAACTATAATCAAAATATTGTTCGAAAATGCTCTATAACCAGTCTGTATTATAAAAATCACCGTAAATTGTATATTTACTGAAACCTTGTGAAATTAATAATTTAAACTTCTAACATCATGTACTTCAACATAGTAAAACAGTTTTGAAAAATTATAATGGACCGATTTTATATAATTAATTTTCTAAGGTCCAAAACTGCAGAATCTCAAATTCGAAACTGGACTTATTTTGAAAAATCATTATAATTCATAAACTACTCCAAATATTACCAAATTTTAATCATAGACTCAAGACTTCATGTAGTATAACATACTAAAATAGTTTTGAAAAATTATAATTGAATAACTTTATAAAATTATGTTTCTGAGGTCTGAAACTGGATAATTTCAACTTGAACTAGACTATCTTTGAAAAATTATAATAATACATAAACTACTCCAAATATTACCAAATTTTAACCATAGACTAAAAACTTCATTTAGTATAACATACTAAAAAAGTTTTGAAAAATTGTAATTGGCTGAATTTATAAAATTATGTTTCTAAGGTCCGAGGCTGGATAGTTTCAACTTGAACTGGTCTATCTTTGAAAAATCATAATAATTCGTAAACTACTCCAGATATTACCAAACTTTAACCATAAACTCAAAGTTTTATGTAGTATAACATACTAAAACATCTTTGAAAAAATCCAAGTATATATTTTTATAAAAATCGACAAAGAGGACTGACATTTCTGAAAATTTTCACAACTTGATTAACCAACCTATTTTGATAATTAAAATGTAGATTTAGCTTTTAAAACTCTATCAACATCAAATGAACCATCTTAACTCAATTTATCACACATGAAATGAGCTTAGACAAGATAATCAAACATGCAAGGACTAAATCAACATGCAATTGTACAATCAACACCCAAACGTAACATATTTTAAAGATCAACCATATAAAACAAAACTTTGAACAAATGTCTTCACATTAGTAGAAAATCACCCTTAGATCATACATGCAATGTGTTTGGGTAAAAAAATCAAACATGCAATGACTAAATCAACACGCATTTGCTCAATCAACACCCAAATATAACAGATTTTAAGGATCCACTACTTAGAACAACACATCCAACCATTTTATCATATTTGTAGGAAAACTCACTTAAATCTTACATGCAACTCAAGATTAGGACCTAATCATGCTCCTAAGGAAGAAGATGGGTGAAGAAAAAGGCAAAATACCTTTGGAGTTGCACACCAAAGAGTCCTTGAACTCTACCTAGCTCCTTGTCTTGAGGGATTCCTTATCCTTTCTCCACTCTTGAATTTCCAGCTTTGTTGAAGATAGATATGAGGGCTTTTAGGTGGGGAGGGTTGTAGAGAGAAGATGGAGATGCTAGAGAGAGAAGGGGAGCTTGCAAATGAAAGGGGAGGGGAAAGAGAAAGGTATATATATTATGGCATTTGTAAGGTGAGGAACTATATAAATGATATAACACACTTCTAAAGATATGTATATATATTTTGTACACACATAATATACTATACAATGATACATGTAATTAGATTATAACTTGTAGTGTATAGCAATTTGATAGGTGATGATTACTAGCATTGAAATTTGTGGTGGATTTGATGGAGGCATGGGAGATTGAGTATAGTTCTAACTAAATTGACATGCAAAAGTACTTTTTAGTCAAGACAATTATGCATGAAAATATGGCCAAATTAGCACATCACTTAAGTCACATAAATATGTTTGAAAAAAATATATTTAATCTAACATATCATAATAGTCACATACCTTATTGCACATAAACTATATAATAAAAATCTACCTAATTACAATTAAACACATAAGTCACATTTCTTATATTAATTATTAAAATTATTTTATGTATAACTTATCTTTTTTTTTTGTTCCTTCCATTACTCGTGTATCTTGAGTGCATTACGATCGAACTCAGTCTCCTCGGAGAGCTATCCTGCAAGACTTTTAAACTTAAAGAAACATTAGATTATACATTCTTGATAAATAATAAAATTCTTCTTAACTTGAAAATATCATACATTATAAATTATTTTATGAAAAATGTAAATTTTTATATAAAAATATATACTATGCAAGTTTTAGGAAAATGGGGTGTTACAGTTTATCTTGATGCTTCCCAAGTCACGATCAACTTCATCATATTGTCTTCTTCTATCTCTTCGTCCATGCACTTGGTGAACAACCCCTTCATCTTCCTCTCCTTCCTCCGTTTCCTGCTCTTCATGTTGCCTTCTTAGGTTTGCAATAGGGTTTCTATGCTCCCTTATTGGCTGCTCCAATCTCTCCAAACGTTCAGCCATGCATTCAAGAATGTTTCTCATCCTAGCAAATTGTTGTTGCATAGCTTGAAAGGTGAAAGCATCACCTTAATTTGTAGACGTCTCTTCCATGATGTTTTCGTCACAACACACTTATGTATCACTTAAAAATATACCTCACAATTCACTCGTGTTTCACTCGTAGGCTTTTATCTCCCCTCTAATGAACTCACCACTCTAGCCTTTTACCTCTCAAATTCAAAAACAAATCAAGTTCGAACAATTTCCAACAACGTTGAACAATCCCTTAGTCCTATAATGAAGAAAACAAGAAACTATTGTGGCTAAAATTTCAAAGAAAAGTAAACATAATTTTTTTTTTTACGTAACAAGAATCGAAAAAAAATTCAAATCAATACCAGATTGCTCTAATACCAAAATTGATGTGTATAGGACGAAGGACCCATTAGATATAAAGATCTAAGAACCCAACGTATAAAGATAAGCAGCGGATCTCCCCAAATCGAGAATCTAGTTTGATCTTACTTAGAGCGAAAGAACCTTGACCCGTTGGCTATATAATCAACCAAGAACCTCGGTATGATGAACGCGACAAGATTTTGCTCAAATGACCTTGATAAGTTCTTGATAAAATGAAAACCTCACAAACAGAGAATTCAACACACAAAGTTTAAGCTTAGTTTTTGTATTCAAAGATTGATCCCCTTTTACAAGTGATCATAAGTCATATTTCTAGGCAAGAACAATGACTTTTAAGTTCCTACACTAATACATATCACTTGTATTCAAAAATGGGGGTTTTACTTAGTCAATATTGGAGGCTTCCCTTGTAGTCAATATTGGAGGCTTCACTTATATTCAAAATTGGGTGCTTTACTTGTAGTCAATATTGGAGGCTTTATAGCCTTCAAGCCCAATTTAGTATTAATGCAACTCATTAAGTGATCTCCAACCCAATAACATTCACCATTGGGCCTTCTTTGAACTTCTCTTGCATATTTTCTTTAATTTCAGCAACAATGATCATCAAGGCCTCTTTAAGCTTCTTAGCACGTGCCCTTGTAATTGGGCCTTCTTGCACGATCAAAGGATCTTTCTTTCTTGCATGATTGTGCATGAATGGGTCTCCATCAATTGTGTTCCTTGGAGACATGAAAAGGCCAGAAAGTTTTACGATCTGATATTGAAATGCCAAAATAGCAAAGATGTAAGGAAGATACTTGAAGAAGGATATAATAGAGTTTCTTTAGATATTAATGAAACCACTTCAACGTCTTCAACAGCTCCTACTCATTCTAACTCATCTAAAGTTGTCCTTGATCCTACTCATTCCATTACAAAGGGACGGAGATAAAGGATAAAAGGTCATTTCCAGAAAAAAAAACAAGCAAAAGGAAAAATCTGTAGCAAAAGAATTTGGTTGTAAAATACCAAATGTTCACATGTTTTAATTATTTTAACTTTTATGTTATGTGACAGATATCTTTATCTTATAAGAGTGTGACCTTTATGTATAAGAATTGATACCTTTATGAAGACATTTTCTTATTTTCATGTAGTGTACTATATTCAAGTGTTAGATATATTTTATTACTTTTATGTTAACTAAATATGACATTTATGTATAAGATTACACTTATACCTTTATGTTATATTCTAAGACCTTTATATCATATTTCTGATTATGTGACAGATATTTTTATCTTATAAGAGCGTGACCTTTATGTATAACATTTAGTGTACTATATTCAAGTGTTAGATATATTTTATTACTTTTATGTTAGCTAAATATGACATTTACGCATGAGATTACACTTATACATTTATGTTATATTTTTGATACCTTTATGTTATATTTTTGAGACCTTTATGATAACATTTACACATTTATTAATATTCATACCTTTAATAAATAACATTTATACCTTCAAGTAATAACATTGATACCTTTTATGCAAATAAAATTCACACCATTCAAAAAACTTATAACCAAACTATATCATCAAAAAGTAGAACCACAGTTTCTAAAAAGTAACCAATAAGTTTTATAAACAAATGACAACCAACAAACTTATAAAGAGATAATTATTTTTCTTCATTCCCTCCTCCTTCTCTTGCATGTAAGTAGTATAGTTTTTATCTTCTTCTTTGACAAAATAGCCTTCTTCTTTTCTTCCATGATCTTAGACTTCAACTCAGATTTTTTGGTGTATAAATTATACACTTTCTCCAGAACATTACCTCTCAATTCATTCAAATTGGTAAGAACAAGACTTACACATATCTTAGCTCTAAGAACACGTCTCACAATAGCCTTGACAAAAAAACAAATAAAGAAAATTACATAACTTATTTATGTCCAAAAAATGATTAATACATTGAAAAAATGATAGAATACAATACCTTCGTCATATCTGGACTGTCATATAGAACACCATTGAAGTTTTGAACATGATGCATCAAATATACACCACAATCCAGATCTCTTATCGTAGTTTGTTACTTGAACAATACATTCTCGAAATCATAATCAATGATCTTTTTTGCTTTTGGGTGACGCCTACTTTCAAGAAACATTGATATTTGATATTTCTACAAAAACAACAGAAAATGTATTATAAATTTGTCATGTAAAAATAAATATCAATATATTTATACTACTTTAAAACTCACCAACATTCCTGCACACTTGAAAAATTTGTTTCCATTCCCATATTTTCTGTTATCCAGATAATGAAATTTTTTATCGACAAAGTTCACAACAACGGTAGCATAATGGCAATCAAGACAAAATGGAATAAAAATCTACAATATGAAAAAAAACAAAAACATAATTAGTTAACATATTAACTGCTACATATTGACAGAATTCATAAAATATAAGCTAACCATACCATATCAACTTTGTTCAATATGTTCTTATCATTTGAAGTCATCCATAATTCCTAGCTTGCTCTGATTTCACGTTTGTTCTCCTCAACATTGCCATTAGAATATATGACATTGCTCAAAGGTGCCTAATAAGAAAAAAAACATGAATAAATTAAACACTGCAATATTTTATTACACTAAATAGTAAAACTATAACTTACATTGTGTTGTAGGTTAAAAACAAAACGACTTCGTCTCTCTACACTCATGTCATCATCAACATTCATCATTAAAAACCATGTTGTCAGAACAGGTTGAATTATTAGACGTTTAGGATACAAAGAGAGCATATCTTGCTTTGTGATAAAATTTAAATATCCTTTCTGAAACAACCTCTCTTCATCCTCCCTGTAAAAAAAACAAGCATAACAAACACATAAATTAATAAAATAATTATGATACATTTTTGTTAAAAAGGTCAGACAAATACAGAGAAAAGGTCATACAAATATAACTGTATACAATTCATAAATATAACATGAAAAGGTATCATAAATATAACATAAAGGCTAATCATATGAAGAGAAAATGTCTCACTGATATAGTATAAATGTCTTACCCTTCATTCTCTTTTGAATCTTCAGTAAAAACACAATAATCCACAATCTGTTTATGCCTCAAATCCATATCTCTTAAAACCTTATTAGAGAATGTCATGAAATCAGAAATATAACCCACATCATCTTTTATCCCCCAAAAGGCCTCATTCTCATTATCTTTATCATGTCTTCTATCTTTTGACCCAACAGATAAAATAAAATCATTAAGTTCGTTGTGTGTTGCAACTCCCTCATCAAAAACTTTTTCTTAAAAACTTTCATCTCCAATATTAGCTTGAGATTGATCAGGTGTAAGTAGCTCAAATGAAGGCATATCTGAGGCAATCTTATTCATCCTCAAGAAATTCTCAAACACATCATCAATGTACTTGTGCACTTTTTCATCAGAAAAAAATTTCTGAGATTCAGAAATTTCTGGAGGAGAACTTGACACTTTTTTAGAAATCTTCTCCTTCATACCAAGTAATTTCTTCATGTAATAATTAGACACAATAGAAATATCTCTTTTAAAATAGAGAAAAGTTTTATGCATAAAGGTCAGCCAAAAAAGGAGAAAAAGTCTCATTAACATAGCATAAAGGTCAAACACATGTATAATACTTTAACTGTACCCAGTTCACATAAAATGTCTCATAAAACTAACATAAAGGTCTAATAAATCTAACATAAATGTTAGATAAAATAAATAAAAAAGATTTCATTGATATAGTTAATACAAAAATAAAGGTCTTATAAATCTAACATAAAGGTCAGACATATACAGAGTAAAGGTCTAATCTAAACAACTTTGAAACACAACAAAACATAAAAAGTATCACTAATCTAACAATGAATTAAATATACTTACATCTTTAGTCATCTTCTTTATTTCAACATCATCGGACTCCCCATCAGGCAAGCAAAACTTAATCAGTCTTCCAGATTCATTAACATCATCATGTGCACCATCAGCAGGCTTCTCATCAGCACCACCAGTATCATGATCACCGGCAGCAAGCTTCTCATCAGCGTGTTTTTCCTCTTTACTATATTCTTTTGTAGAAATAGGATAGACATTCATCACCAACTCTGCATCGCCATAACGTCCAGCTGCTGTCTCTTCCATGCACCTTTTTCAACCTTCTCATCCGACCAGTGTTTTATCAAAGGTAAGTCACAAGACACTGCAATCTCATGCCATTTCACTCTATGAAAATATGCAATCTGCAATAATATCACGCAACCGCTCACATTTTTCATATCCCCCTCGTCAAACTTCTGCACAGCCTCACACAACCAACTTAATACATATTCACACCAATTGAGCTTGTAAATATTATCAACATCAACTAAAGACTTCAAAAGACCCATCATTAACAACCGATTTGCAGATGGCGTGAAGAAAGCTGACATCACATACAAAACAAACAACCTTTTGAAATCATCCTCATCTTCCACCAACTGACTAATCATCACAACCACCAAACAATTTACAGGCGATCTCGCTTGAATATTATATGTCTCTCTTAACCTCATTAATAGTTCATGTTCATCTTTTTTTCCAAACTTCACAACAGTAGAACCTCGGTGTGGAAGCATGAAGGTATCATACACATCATAATCAGTTAACACAAAACTATGAAATCTATCTAGAGATAACATTCTGCTTCCACAATTTAACCTCTTCACAAGCCATGTCCACATCTTCATATCACATGTTCTTAACGTCATATCCAACAATCCCCCAAAACCTATACTAACCACATCGGCCCTCTACTTCTTATTTAACAACTTAATAAGATCAATGATTCTAGTAGGTTTGCAAGTTGTCTTAATCAAACTGCAAAGAAATACATATAACGCATCAATACATATAGTTTATGATATAAAAAACAGAATGTTCTGATAAACCTAACACAAAGGTCACACAAAAAAATAACAAAAGTCTCACAGATATAACATTAAGATATGACACCTTAAAAATAAAAAAAGGTAGAGTGTACATGAATAAAGTAAAGGCCACACTCTAAATTAAATGTCACACTTGTATAATATAAATGCAATAACAATCTAATTGTATACAGCTTATGACCTAAAAAAAGAAAGGTTCATAAATCTAACATAAAGGTCACACAAAAATATAGTAAAGGTCTCACAGATATAACATTAAGGTATAACACCTTAACAGTTCAAAAATATAAAAAAAGTAAGAGTAACATGAATAAACTAAATGTCACACTCTAAAGTAAATGTCACACTTGTATAACATGAATGTATAACACTTCAATTGTATATAGTTCATGACATAAAAATAGAAAGTGTTGGTCCCAAATGGTGTCCGAGGTTTAGAAGGGGGTGAATGAACCTTAGTCGATTTTACAAATATATAGAAAAAACCTTTCTGCTTTGCAAGTTACTTGAACTTGCAGCACCAGACAGTTACTGCTTACAGTACTAGGATACAGTGATGCACGCTGTAACTTGAGTTTATATGCAGCGGAAAAATATGATTTCAAACACAAGACTGGTTTTCTCAAGTATGCTCTTTTTCAAAACGTTTTATGCTTATGAGATAGATATGAATAATAAAGAGATAAGCACAGATAAGAAAGTAATAAGGCACGTATGGTTTATAGTGGTTCGAAGGTGGTATAATCCTTCTACGTCCACTCTATTGCTCCTCGAGCAGGAACTTTGTTAAGTAAGATTGAATTGTAGGACCTTCCTAACAATCTATCAACTTTACAAAGTAACAACCTACTAGAGTTCAGCGTACACACAACAACTGCAAACTATAAAGGCTAACCCACACACGGTTCTACACTCCCATACAGGGAAGCTGCCTAACACTTAGACAACTATACAAACAGCAAGGATCTCTCCTATCAACTGTTCGACACCTCCAAAAGAACCTAAGAACACAGCAACAAGGTTAAAAGTATATTGGGTTTGTTTCTTCAACTGGTGCGACAAAGTGAGCTTCTGAATCCTTCGAGGGATTTTCAGCTTAAACTTGCTTCACTTCTGAGAGGTTGAGTGACTGAAACTGATGGCAGACTTGAATACTTGTCTCTTGAGAGCTTGTGAGTTTTTACGCACGTGTTTTCAGTAATCAGCTTCAATGTTTCTCATCCTTCATTTATATTTGTAGGAGAAGATGTCCGTTGAAGGAGACATGTCTCTTTTGAATTTGAAGTACTCTGACCAAAAGCATGGTTCGCATTTAATGCGACTTGACTTTCTCTTTCGGAGCATTTAATGCGGCAGTTGCGGCTAGCAGCTTTCTGTAGCGCGTCAGTCCACGTGGCATCTTTGTATTGGCTCCGTATCTACAACTTTGATCTTGTCTCGAACGGCTCTATTTATTCTTGTTTGGATCTTCGTTCCTCGTACTGCATTTATCTTTCCTCAGATTGCAGGATACATCTTATTTGTGATAGGCACTCTTTGTTGTTTGGATAGTAAGTTCTGCACTGTATCCTAGGTCTGGGTGTAGCTCATGTCTTCTTATAATGCTGCTGTAACTTGGACCTACTTGCAGTGTCTTCGGGCAGTACTGTTATATCTTTTTCTTATAGTACTTTCTGTATCATTTTCTTGCAGCGATGTGTACGCCATTCTTTCTTACTTTGCTGCAGTGCTGTAACTTCTTTCTTGCAGCGATGTTGTATCTGCTTTGTTGCAGCAGCATCTTTCCGATAAGCTCGATGCAGCTAAGTAACTTATGACAACCTCTAATTTTCAGCACTTATATCTAGACTCAAAGCTAGTCTATGACTCCACTTAAACATTGTGAAAAATAGGGTACTCAAAACTTCCTAATACATATATGTTTTGTCTCATCAAAATCTAAACATCGAAATCCCAACAATCTTCCCCTTTTTGATGATGACAAAACCTTTACATTATTTAATTCATGAAAAAGTTTTCATTCTTACATTATATTATATGGTTCATCAGGATTATATACTTGATTAGCTTTGATAAGATAAAATCTAATCTTGGATTCATCAGAGATGTATCATGTTATTTCTTCATCACATATCATCAGGAAAACGTAAAAAGCATGTATAAGTTCATAAGGATTGAACTTTGAACAGGAATGAAAACAAAATTTCTTCATTAACTGAGAGAAATTTTACAAGGCAGATATTACAACAAGGATCACAAGAGAGTATATAAGTTACTGAAATAGAGACCTTTTTGTAGACGAGTCTTCAGGTCTTCTTTCAGCAAACCTTTCAAGATCTTCTCTTTCTCTTGATCCCTTCCATCAGTCTCTGATAGACTCCTAATAGGACTCATTTAGCTTCTGCTTAAATATTGGGATCTGAATCCACCTTAGCCAAAAGTCCTCACAGTAAGACACAATCCTACCTTGCTTCACTAGGTCTATATAGAAATTTTGAATTTCTAGCTCTCCTTCCCTAGCAAGCTACTCATATCTCTTCAGTGCAGATTGGCAAGTGTGGTATCTTCTGAATTGCCCTTTCTGCACAGAAATCTGAAGTATCTAAGGTATTTTGATCGTTTGAACAGGGTGATCTCCTCAAATGATGGATTTCTGTCTGTAGGCAGCTTGACTGTCTTGAAGATGTTAAGGCTCTAGGCCATGTTCTCTCCTTCAGGCCTTTGATCCATCAAAACTGACACTTCAACTAATATGTTATCTGTGTCAAGACGTGGAATTTCTTGAGGGGGATATTGGTAGAGGTCTCTGGCAAAAATTCTCCTATCACCAATTACTCCGAGCCTTTGTATCCAGGCATACTGATCTTCTTCTGTTCTTTGATGCCCTTCAACCTCGGCCCCGCTCATCCTCTTCCTTGAGCCTTGCTGCTGGCTCTCATTCCCTCTCTTAGAATGATGATAAGAGAGAGGTGCTGCATCCTTGCTTGCAGCTTTGCTGTATGCAGCACCTGCCGCTGATCTGCTTCCAGCAGCTGCACCAGCTCCTCCAGCTCCACCATCATCATCTCTTCTCCAGCGTTTTGGAGAGGGGATGTCAGCAACAGATGATGATCCAGACCTCTTTCTCCTCCTGCTAAGAGGTTTCCCAAACGATCGTCCACACTTCTGGTTCTTTTAGTTTGCTCTGTTGTGCGGTCCAGAAGTGTGTTAAAGACAAGGGAGTGAGTTTGCAGCCTATCAGAGGTATTCTAAACATAGCGCTTGCACAGCCTAACTTCTTGACGAGTCTGTGCAGCTTCAATCTTCAACTCTCCTTCCATCCTCACCCGTTCCATATATAGCCTGTGGGAGTGATCATTGAGCGTCCTCTTGATCATCCCAGATAGGGCTTTAAGGTCCTTTTTGAAACCCATCATGGTTTCAGCGTGGAATTGGACAGCGATCCTGAGGCTGTTCTGCATGGTAGACTCATGCTCCTGGAAAGCTTGCACCAGATATCTAACAGTGGCTTCAACTCTGTCAATCAATTCGTCAGGAGTCAGCCCAGAATTCCTTCTAGTTGAGGCAGCAGTGGATGCAGCATAAGGAATGACAACTTGAGGGTTCAGTGTTGCATCCTGCCTCGGTGTTTCTGTAGCAACCTCATCCTCATGGTTGTTGGGTTGAGAACTGGTTGAGCTTGAGGATGTGTGCTCGTCGTCATCAGCCTCCTCTTCGTCGGATGAGACTGCAACAGGTTCTGGTCCGCCAGATTTTAGCCCGTAAGCAGCTATGTTGTGCCTCCTCATCATCTTAGCGAATTCGGCATCATCTACCTCGGCATCCTTAGTAATCTCTGCTGCTGTAACCTGGGAAGGTTCTTGTGAGCATGCAGCAGCTGCAATATCAACCTCCTCATAAGGTGTCTCTAGCAGCACAAGGGTTACCTCTGCCTCCATTCCAGCATCCTCTGTGGGTACTGTCTCAACAGCCTCCCCAGCAAAGGTCTTCTCACCCTCAGGGAGTGTTGTCAGAACAACAGCCTCCCCAGAGGTCTTCTGCAAGGACCCAACTCCTCAGCCGGTCCTGAAACTTGGACAGCTTCTGTTGCAAGAATGGGTTCTTGCAGTTCTGGTTGGTTTCTTGCAGCGTCCACAGCATCCAGCATTGTAACTTCCACTGCTGCAAGAATCTCAGCTTCCACTCTCCTTGTTTCCTCAGCAGCTTCTTCAAGGGTGGCTGTCTGCTGCACTGCTGTCTCAGCCAGTACAGGGAGTCTAGCCTATGTAACTTCCTCCGTGGTTGCGTCATCAGCGATTTCGGCAATGTCAGAGATCACATCTCTGATGATGACGGTTGGTTCCCTTTGAGAATCTGCAGCTGCAGCATCCATGCACATAGGGGAATCGCCATAGTCCATCAGTTGAGGTTCCTCCTCCTCCAAAGGATCAAGCGTGACAATATTGGAGAGGCCTTCAACCAATTGCTCGTATGCAGAGGAGTTCGCTTGGTGTTTGCTTGAACTTTCTTCTCCCCGCATCCTACTAGGAGTGTGCTGCATCCTGGTTTCTTTCACACTTTCTTGCAGCGCCTGTTGCAGCATAGCTTCCTCAGCTTACTAGACTCCCAGGGTGTCGATTTGCTCTTGAGCAAAAGCGACATCATCACCCCTTCTTACAGCCTCCGCAGCTGGGATAAGGAAAACCTGAGCGTCTTCTAATGCTGCTCTCATCGGCAGCTCTGCAGAGTCAGATTCTGTAAGAGCTTGTCCCTTTCCCTTGTCCTTCGCTCCCTGAGCAGCACTGTATGCTGATTGATCTTGCACCATTGCTGCATACTCAGGTTGCAGGAGCGATAAAATGTCTTCAGATTTGGCCCACTCCAGGACAGCTTGCTCGACTGTTAGGAAATCCTTCCACTTCAACAAGATTTCCCCCTTAGACAGTCGCATCTCCCTCCAGAGATTGTATTGCAGCTCCATATTTCTAGCTGCTGGGAGGGTAGGATCAAGCACTGATGTGTGGGCTCCATGATCGCGCGGAGAAGCTGAGTCCGCAACCTCTTGTAGACGAACCTCCACACCAGTCTCTTGGTCACATCCAGGCAGATGTGATTCATCCTCAACAACAACTACAGCCAAGCTTGCTGTAGAGAGTTGGGAATCAGCAGCTGCAGCAGCCTTCTTCTTGCTGTGCGGGGCCCTTCTCACCAAGGGTACATCGTCATCCGAGGAGGAGGCTTCAGGTTCAGGGACAGCCTCCCTTGAAATCCTCTTGATAACGGGAAGAGAACCTTGGACGTCCTTTTCTTCTTCGTCACCCCCACTGCATACTGCTTCATCTTGCAGGGCTAGGGTTGCATTCTTTTTATCTTTGGTTTTCTTCCGTGTAACCCCAGCTCCTATTGTCTTCGGTTGGGTCTTACCCTTTTTCTTCTCCCCGAGATATTTTCCGATGGGGATAGGGGTAGGTGCTGCAAGCTGAAGACCAAGCTTGCAGAGCAGATGGTGATGCCGAAGCTTCTCCGCTCTGTTATCTTTTCTACCTCCTCCCACAGCCTCTTCATGATGAACCTCGCCCAATTCACCTTCTCTCCTGCCATGATTGTAGACATGATCCGGCACCGGAGATCTGTGCACTTGTCGTAGCTCCTCATCCTACCTTCGATGGAGTACGCACAGATGTCATGTAAAAGTTCAAACTCTGGTTTGAAGAGCTTCTTTGAGGTGCTTCTCTTGATCTCAACCCCAACGTCCCTTACTCGAAAGAGATCCCACATCTCTTGAGCATTATTCTCCCCATAAGTCACAAGCTGACTTGGGGTCATCCTTCCGGTAGAAATGCTGAAGGTGATAGCGATATCTCTGATGGTGAGAGATCGTTCTTCTCCATCTGCATCCATCTTGAATATGATGCAGTTCATTTCCTCTGTCGTCCTAGCGTAGGAGTAGAAGCGTTGTACTGACTCCACTGAGTAGCCAGCATAGACAGTCGTCAATAGCCCCATGACCTGAGTCCTCTCAAGGGCATCGAAAATCCTCCGAATCAACCCATTATCATACAACCCAGAAGCATAAACGTACTCCTGGTTGATCAAACGACCTTCCAAAATGATGGATTGTCTGGCATCCACAGGTTTTTCTGAGAGAGAAAATGAAAAGTTTCGAAGATTTGGACTTAGAAAAATTTTCTAAAAAAAAAAACTTCTCTCCTTGGGTGATGATGAAAAAGAATTCAAATTAGGGCAGTTATGGGAGTTATGGTGGATTTCAAGAGACGTGTAGTAAGATCAACGGCGGAGATAAATCTGAGGGAATTGATCTTACAGTCCAGAGAAAAAGACAGAAGGGTCAAATTGTCAATAATCATTACTAGGCGCGTGGGCTTCTGACCGTGCCCTTTCCACTTTTGACACGCGCAGACATGCATTAAATGCTGAAAGACATACGATTTGCTGCCTAAAATAAATGACTTTTTAAGGTTGCAGCATCCTTAGTATGAGGTTACAGAGTAATGAATACTCTTTGAAATAAATGTTGTAACCAGGTGCTGCTAATACTCCCGTTGACTGTTATACTGTAAGAATAAGGTATACAGCGCTGTGTGAACCCAGCACTGTATGAAGGCGTAGCTTATAGCACTATACTTACTGCTTCTCGCAAGCATGCAGGAGTTCCCCCTAGGCTTCTGCACCATCTTTTTCACCTCATAACTTAAGAATTCCCAGCTCGTTTCGAAGCATAGAAAACCTCGACTCACTTAAGGGTTTAGTGAATATATCTACAAGCTGGAGATCCGTATGAACTTTTTCAAGCACAACATCTTTCTTCTCCACGTGATCTCTTATAAAATGATGTCGTATATCAATGTGCTTTGTTCTTGAGTGAAAAACAGGATTATGGGTAATTGCTATCGCGCTTGTATTATCACAGAGAATTGGAATCTAGAGAATCTGCGCACAGCAACTCCCTACTGCAACATACTCTGCTTCGGCTATAGATGTTGCAATCGAAGTTTGCTTTCTACAAAACCATGAAACAAGTCTATTTCCCAGAAATTGACAAGTCCCACCGGTACTCTTCCGGTCAATCTTGCAGCCTGCATAATCAGAGTCAAAATAGCCTTTAAGCTTGAATCCTCCTTCCTTGGGATACCATAGGCCTATTTCCTAAGTTCCTTTCAAATAATTGATAATCCTTTTAACCGCTGAAAGGTGTTACTCATTTGGTGCTGCTTGGAATCTTACATAGACTCCTACTGCAAACATAATGTCTGGTCTGCTTGCTGTTAGATACAGCAAGGATCCGATTAGTCTTCTATACTTTGTGATATCAACATCTTTACCATCTTCATATTTATCAAGACTTATGGATGTAGACATAGGAACGGATGTTGCTGCATCATTCTCCATGCCAAATTTCTTGATAAGCTCTTTTGTATACTTGACTTGACTGATGAAGGTTCCTGCAGTCAATTGTTTTACTTACAGCCCGAGAAAGAAACTTAATTCTCCCATCATGCTCATCTCAAATTTTAACTGCATCGGTTGAAGAACTTCTCACATAACTCTTTGTAGTGGATCCGAAGATGATATCATCCACATATATCTGTACCAGCAGTACACTGTCTCCATCCTGTATTCTGAACAAAGTCTTATCGACTGTTCCTTTCTAGAAACCATTCTCCAGCAGATAAAGAGACAGGGTGTCATACCAAGCTCTTGGTGCTTGCTTAAGTCCATAAAGGGTCATATGTAATCGAAACACCTTCTCTTCTGCTTGATCTTCAAAACCTGGAGGTTGTTCAATATATACTTTCTCTATAAGAAGACCATTCAGGAATGCATTCTTCACATCTATTTGATAGACATTGAAATTCATATGAGCTGCATATGCCAGAAAAATTCTTATTGCTTCCAGCCTTGCTACTGGGCAAAAGTCTCATCAAAATCAATTCCTTCTTCCTGGCAGTATCCTTTAACAACTAATCTTGCTTTGTTTCTCACAACAAGTCCAGATTCATCTAACTTGTTCTTGAAAACCCACTTTGTTCCTATAACTCCTTGATGAGTTGGTCTTCCAATTGTCTGCCATACTTAGTTTCTTTCAACACCATTCAATTCTTCTTACATGGCCTGTACCCAGTTGCTATCTTGTAGGGCTTCTTCAACATTCTTGGGCTCTATTTGAGATATGAAGCATACAAACATTGCTTCATGGGGGATGGACCTTCTTGTCCTTACTTCCATGGATGGATCTCCTATTATAAGATCCCTAGGGTGATTCCTTAACCATGTCCTGTCAGGCTCAAAGACATGTGCTGGTCTAGGTTGCTCCTCTTGTTGTTGTATGACAGGGGGTTCTGCTGCTGTAAGAATATCTGCTGCATCCAGAGGTGCAGCTTCTTCTTCTTTCTCTTCTCCTGTAGGCAGAACTCCTTCTATATATGGAACAACATTTTCTTTTCTTAGAGCTATATCTTCAGTTGACTCTTCTAGCTTCTTGGTGTCACAGTATGGCTCATCAAACACCACATGTATAGATTTTTCAACCACCAAGGTTCTCTTGTTGAATACTCTGAAGGCTCTACTTACAGCAGAGTATCCTAAGAATACTGCTTCATCTGATTTTGCATCAAAGGTTTTCAAATGTTCTTTTCCATTATTGAGGATATAACACCTACATCCAAAGATATGCAGATATGATACATTTGGTGTATATCTATTCCAGACTTCATAAGGAGTTTTATCTAGATCCTTGTTGATCAGACATCTGTTCTGTGTGTAGCATGCAGTGTTGGTTGCTTCAGCCCAAAACCTTTTGGGTATTTCTGTCTCTGCTATCATTGTCTTTGCTGCTTCCTTGAGGGTTCTATTCTTTCTTTCAGCAACACCATCGTGTTGAGGTGTTCTTGCAGCAGAATATTCATGACGAATACCATTGTCAGAACAGAATTTCTCAATGAATTTGTTCGTGAATTCAGTTCCTCTGTTTGATCTTATCTTCACTATACTCAAGCTCTTTTCATTCTGGATTTTCTTCATGAGATCAGGTAGCTTGTCTTGAGTTTCTGATTTCTTTGTAAAAAAAATAGTCCATGTATATCTGGAGTAATCATCTACTACCATAAGTGAGTACTTATTTCCACTTATGCTTACTGGTTCTACTGGTCCAACAGGTCCATATGTAGAAGATCTAGAATCCTATGAGATGATTTATATATCTTGTCTTTAAATAAACTCTTTACTTGCTTTCCTTTCTGACAAGCTCCACAGATGTTATCTCTCTTGTATGCCACATCTGGCAATCCTCTTACGAGGCCTTTTCTTACAAGCTTGTGGATAGTCTTGAAGTTCAGATGGCTTAACCTCTTGTGTCATAACCAGCTAAGCTCTGGTGGACTTTTCACAATGAAGCATGTCGGTTGAATAGAGGAGTTCCAATCAGCTAGATAGATGTTTTCTTTTCTTGTTCCTATAAGCTTGACTTCATTTGATGTGCTATCTTTGATTAAGCATTTGTTGAGGTTGAATTCAACTGTATATCCTTTGTTACAAAACTGACTGATGCTCAGAAGGTTGCATCTGAGTCCTTTCACATAAGATACATCCTTGATCTTTATGTTTCCTTTGACTAGGCATCCAATTCTTTTTGTGCTTCCTTTGGAATCATCTCCAAAGATGACATTGGGTCCTTTACATTCTTGGAAGTCTTTGAGAGCTTCTTTATTACCTGTCATGTGCCTTGAGTAGTACTGTCAATGTACCATACATCATCGCTGCAACCTTGCACTGAAACCTGTAATAATTTCAAACAGATTTAGGTACTCATTTCTGTAAGGGTTCTTTAGGGTTAGTTGCTTTTGGAACCCAAACTTTTTTAACAATTATTGTTTTGCTGTAAGAATTGTTGGTTCTCTGATTATATGCAGTTGTTCTTACAAACTGCTTGTTAAAAGTGTGTGCAGAGACAACATGTGTTACCAACACCTTTGTAGTGTGGTCTTCCACTATACTTCCCTTGGGTATATCCTCTTTGAGGTTTAGACATGTATGTCTCAATATAGGTGGGAAATTTTCTTCTATGCTGCAACTTTATGGGTTGTTGCATCATCTTGCTGCATACAGCAGATGGCTTCTGCTGCAACCAGTTCTTAGATGCAGGCTTACTTCCTGCAGCTGAACATTAGGGTTTCTTCCCTTTATCCATCATTGCTATTTTGTTCAAGATCTTCACAGAGTTACAGAGTAACTCTTTCTCAATTGGCGTTTCAACTTGAACGAAATTCACAGCTTTGGATATACTTATTGTAGTCTGAGAGATGTTATTGCTGTAATCTATGCCCGATTTTTCGAAAGGACTTCTGTTTTGGTTTATGCAATCTCTTGCGTCCTTGGATGATTTGCTGAACGTGCTTATCGTGGACTACAAGTTTTCCCTCTCAGATTCTAGCTTAGTGACCAGCAGATTTAGTCTAGAGACCTCCTTTTGTAGCTTGATGTACTTTGAGTTATCAGACTCACATGCAGCCAGCATTTTGGCAATATCAATGTTCTTGCTCTTAAGGATCTCATTGTCGATTTTTAGGTTCTCATTTTCAACTTTTAGATCCTCATGAATTGAGTTGATCTGCTCAAAGTCACTCATGATCCTCTTTAGAGAGTGGATCATGTTCAGCTCCTCTCTTTCAGGTACGGACAGTGGTTGATAGATTACCTCATCATCTTCACTGTCCTCGCAATCTTTAGCCATCAGGCATATCAGCGTTTCTTCATCAGAGGATGACGTTTCAGTGTCGCTGTCAGAGGATTCTGCAGCATTCAGCATCTCCTTCGAGACTACTGTATCCTTGGTCTTCTCCATCTCTCCTATGAGAGCTCGAAGCTTGTGTCTTTTCTCTTTCCTTTTGTCTCTCCTCTGCTCTCTCTCTCTCTCCTTCTGGATACTTGTGCACCGCTGGATATGGACAGTTCCTTACATAATATCCCGATTTCCTGCAATTATAACACAAGCCAACATTGCTTGTATTCAGTTATGGATAGGAGGATACCTGAGAAGGTGGATGACTTCTTCTGAAATCACTCCTTTTGTTGAGGTTGGTGTTGTTGTTGTTGTTGTTATTGCTCTTCATGAATCTTCTAAACTTCTTTAGAAGCAAAGCCATATCCTCTTCAGCAACTTCTGCTGTAAACTCCATCTGCTTACTGCAATTAATGGTTGCTGTATCCTTGGGGCCTCTGGTAGTTAGCACTGTAACTTTGGAGCTCGATTCTTTGGACTCTTTTCTCCGTCTGTTGATGTCGTACTCAAATGCTTTGAGATCAGAGAATAGGTCGAATGTACTCATGAACTTCAAATCCATAAACACTCTCATGGCAGTGGTCTTGCTATCCCACTCCACATGTAAGGCTCTAAGCAGTTTCATATTATTTTCCTTTTGAGTGTAGTGCTTGCCCAGAGCTTCTAGTTCATTCACAATGGATGTGAATCTCAAATCTAGTTACTCTAGAGTCTCTTCATTCTTCATTTCGAAGAGCTCGAATAGTTGGGTAGCGTTGGAGATCTTGTTGTCTTTGGTGAGCTCTGTCCCCTCACATATTTCCTCCAACTTTTCTCATATCTCTTTGGATGTTCTACAGGTCGACCTTGCTGAATGTGTCTTTATCCAAGGTGATAAATAGAGCATTCTTGGCCATATTGTCTAGGTTGGCTCTCTTCCTGTCTTCATTGTTCCATTCTAGTCTTGATTTGACCAGGAAGGCAGGTGGTGGCGGTGCTCCTTCTTCTAAGTCTCTACCAAGCACTGGATTTACTTTTATGGGGATGATTGGTCCTTCCGTGATGACCGTCCACATTTCGTCATTTATAGCTGATAGATGTGTCTGCATTCTTATCTTCCAATCGTCATATTCCTCTATGGAAAACATAGGTAACTTGTAATTAGAGGAATCCATGATATGCTTTAAGAATGAGTTTAGATGCAGAGAAAACAGTGAGTCTAAGACGGATCAGGGTAGGTGACCAGATAAGTTGGCTTTTAACCAAACTTGCTCTAATACCACTTGTTGGTCCCAAATGGTGTCTGAAATTCAGAGGGGGTGAATGAACCTTAGTCGATTTTGCAAATATATCGAAAAAACCTTTCTGCTCTATAAGTTACTTAAACTTGCAGCGCCAGATAGTTACTGCTTACAGCACTAGGATACAGTGCTGCACGCTGTAACTTGAGTTTATACGCAGTGGAAAAATATGATTTCAAACACAAGGCTGGTTTTCTCAAGTATACTCCTTTTCAAAACGTTTTATGCTTATGAGATAGATATGAATAATAAAGAGATAAGCACAGATAAGAAAACAATAAGGCACTTATGGTTTATAGTGGTTCGAAGGTGGTGTAATCTTTCTACGTCCACTCTATTGCTCCTCGAGCAGGAACTTTGTTAAGCAAGATTGAATTACAGGACCTTCCTAACAATCTATCAACTTTACAAAGTAACAACCTACTGGAGTCCAGCATACACACAGCAACTATAAACTCCAAAGGCTAACCCACACAGGGTTCTAAACTCCCACACAGGGAAGCTGTCTAACACTTAGACAACTATACAAACAGCAAGGATCTCTCATATCAACTGTTCGACACCTCTAAAACAACCTAAGCACACAACAAGGTTAAAAGTATATTGGGTTTGTTTTTTCAATCGGTGCGACGAAGTGAGCTTCTGAATCCTTTGAGGGATCTTTCAGCTTAAACTTGCTTCACTTCTGAGAGGTTGAGTGACTGAAACTGATGGTAGACTTAAATACTTGTATCTTGAGAGCTTGTGAGTTTTTGCGCAAGTGTTTTCAGTAATCAGTTTCAGTGTTTCTCATCCTCTATTTATATTTGTAGGAGAAGATGTCCGTTGAAGGAGACATCTCTCTTTTAAATTTGAAGTACTCTGACCAAAGGCATGGTTCGCATTTAATGCGACTTAACTTTCTCTTTCGGAGCATTTAATGCGGCAGTTGCGGCTAGCAGCTTTCTGTAGCGCGTCAGTCCACGTGGCATCTTTGTATTGGCTCCGTGTCTGCAACTTTGATCTTTCTCGAACGGCTCTATTTATTCTTGCTTGGATCTTCATTCCTCGTACTGCATTTATTATTCCTCGGATTGCAGGATACTTCTTGTTTGTGATAGGCACTGTTTGCTGTTTGGACAGTAAGTTCTGCGCTGTATCCTAGGTCTGGGTGCAGCTGATGTCTTCTTACAGTGCTGCTGTAACTTGGACCTGCTTGCAGTGTCTTCGGGCAGTACTGTTGTATGTTTTTCTTACAGTACTTTTTGTATCCTTTTCTTGCAGCGATGCTGTATGCCGTTCTTTCTTACTTTGCTGCGGTGCTGTAACTTCTTTCTTGCAGCGATACTGTATCTGCTTTCTTGCAGTAGCATCTTTCCGATAAGTTCGATGCAGCTAAGTAACTTATGACAACCTCCATCTTTCAGCACTTATATCTAGACTCAAAGCTAGTCTATGACTCCACTTAAACATTGTGAAAAATGGGGTACTCAAAACTTCCTAATACATATATGTTTTGTCTCATCAAAATCTAAACATCGAAATCCCAACAGAAAGGTCACATACATCTAACATAAAGGTCACACAAAAAAAATAATAAAGGTCTCATAGATATAACATTAAGGTATAACAACTTCACAGTTCAAAAATTAAAAAAAAACATAAAATAATATTGTCTCCGTCCTGACTCAACTTGCCTACTTTGACCGGGCACGAAGGTTAAAAAAACACAGTTGACTCAATTAAATATGCTTACTTTTTACTCTTTTCATATTTAATGCAACAAATTTGGATGACATTTGTGTAATAAAGTTGAAAAATAAGGATATTTTGGTAAAAAAAATTGTCATTTTTAGGCTGGCAAGTTCAGCTGGGACAAACATAAATGGCAAGTAGGCAAGTTGAGTTGGGACGGAGGGAATAGCATTCAAACCAATGCATGTATAGTGTAATATGCAGAAACCTTTTCATTCAAACAATAATACCTTTTCTTCAAAATATCAATATCTTTAGAGAAAATCAAAATCCACATATTCAAACATGCATCTAACAAAGATCAACTAACATGCAGAAACAAAAAGCATCTTCTTATCAAATTTTAAAAAAAATCAATAAAATTACCCCTTCCTATCAACACGTTTCAGCTTTGTCTTCAACATTTTCGAACCAACAACAACGGTGTTCCTCTCTCGATTCAACTTCTCACCAACAACAACAATGTTCTTCTCGCGGTTCATCTTATGAGCCATCACTCACCAGACTTCGATTGCAAAAAGAAAATTAGAAAAAAAATTAGAGACATTAACAAATTTTAAAAAAAAACGCAAATAAAAATCGACAAACAACACAACAACTACATCAATTTAATTGATAAAAACAAAAAAAATGATAATAAACATACCTTACGCAACAACTAGGGTTTCGCGAGAAAAAAAAAACAATAAGAAGAACAAAACAACACCACAAGTCTACTAAGATGAAGAAAGCAACAATAAAAGACAGCGAAAAAAGGAAAAACAAAAGGCAAGAATGGAGGAAGCATGAAAAGGAAGAAGCACGCAAAGCAGTAACCGCGAATGTTCAAATGAAAAGGAAAAAAAATAAAACCCTATTTATATTTTTTAACCGGGTCGGGTTGGATATGGGTCGGGTCAAGAATTGCATGGATCAATGACCCGTGCACCAGGTGTATGTAAGAATTTGTGATTAAATATTACATGAGGAATCCCAATGTGATATTCTAATCGGTTGTCTTTTGTAGTCTTGGAAAATTTAAGAGTCGCTGTTAATTAGGTAGCCTAGTTTTTTCAGTTCGTTTTTAGGTGCCGGCTAAGGGACAATTAAATCACCAAAACTTACCTATATATATTTACACTCATCACACAACAAAATCTAGTCCTGAGTTTGGCTTCAATTCTCAATCTTTGTTTCAAAATAATAATTACGCACATATTAATATATTTAAATACTAAAGGCAATTAGATGATGCGTGGGATTCATCTCGTTCTTCTGTTTATCACTTTGGGTTCAGGTGCACAGCTACTCTGTGGTAAGTATTACTTAGGAGGATTTTAAATGAGGATCTTTTTTTGTGATATGAGTTGTCTATATACATATACCTTTTCCATCTTAGTGATCTTGATCAAAACAAATTAAATGATATATAGTTTGTTTAATTTGTGTTAATTGCAGAAGGAAAGGTGATGATGGAGTACATTGGGGCGACAGGAATCCCAGTGAAATTGAATAAAGTCCCAATAAAAGCAGGCATAGATTTCCACATCATCCTCAGCTTCGCCATCGATGCAGATTCCTCCGGAAACCCTCAAAACGGCATATTCTCTCCGTACTGGACCCCCACCTTGACACCCGAGGTGGTGGCCGCTGCCAAAGCCCGCCACCCCAACCTCAAAGCCATGGCTAGCCTCTCTGGCTGGAGTCTTGGCGCCAAAACCCTCTCTTGGTCTTGTTTCTTATTATAAATTTTATGGGGTTAATAAAAAAAACAACCTCAAGTATGACTATTTTGACATTTTATAAATATATATCTAATATCTTGGACAGGTACAATCCCCACAACAGAAACCTATGGATATCGAATGCATTCTCATCGCTACAAACCCTTGTCCAAACCTATCACCTAGATGGGATCGACATCGACTACGAGAGGTTCCCTAGACACAGCAATGACAGTTTTGCTTACTGCATGGGAGAGCTAATAAGTTTGCTGAAGAACCAGAGTTTGATCTCAGTGGCAACAATCGCGCCGTTTTACGTCACTTCTCTCCCTTACACTGAGCTCTATCAAAGATACAGTGAAGTGATAGATTATGTGAACTATCAGTTTTACACGGATAAAGTGAAGAGCCCTGAGAAATACGTTGAGATCTTCAAGAATAGGACACAGGGGTTCGATAAAAACAAGGTTTTGCCAAGCTATGAAGTGAATGGGAGAGGGCTTCAAGGAGATGCATTTTTTGAGGCTTTGAAAATGTTAGAAGATAATGGGTTTGATGTGAATGGGGTAATGCTTTTCTCAGCCGATGCTTCTGCTTCCAATGGTTTCTATTATGAGAATAAAATTCAGGACTTCTTGCTCATCAGCAATTCTACTGGTTAGTTTGTATGGTTTTGATTGAAATTAATAAGTAGATCTAGTAAGTGGAAGGAAGAGAATAAAAACTTGAAAAACTTGTGTAAATTAGGTTTGTATCTGAATCATCACAATCTGCACATTTATATAAGTGGACACCATTTGATTTAAAAGACTAGATGTTTTTTATATAATGTTGTTAATAATTATGAGGATTCGTTGTTTTTTTATATAATGTTGTTAATAATTATGAGGATTTTTTTTTTCCTGTGATAATTTTTTATAGTGCCGTTTTCTAGTTCTGTTTTATTAATGTGTCCAAATTAAAGAAATATGTTAAATTGATCATATAACTATCACTGACACAACGATTGTTGGCAAAATTCATCCAACTCATTTTCAAATTTACAATCAACCGGGTCTCGCATTTTTTATTATTTTCAAAAAAAAAAAATCCTGAATCCTCCAATTTCGCCTGAAATTATCATATGCATGGCAAGGACAAAAATATCCGTGTTTGTGGATATATCGGTACCTTGATTTTACGGATATATCGACGGATATATCGATATCGGTGGAAATATCGGTATTTACACGAAAAAAATAAAAAAATTAAATTTTTTTTTGAAAAATGTATCTAACACTTTACATAATATTATAATGAATATTAATATATATTGAAGTTAAATTTCAAACAAAAAGATATGTTTACAACCAATATTAAGAGATAAACTATTATATAAATGTTGTCTCATATTGGTTTACATGTCAAATTACCATTGACAATTAATACATAACTTAGTAATAAAAATGTATAAGATGACATGTCATCTTGAGTCAAATAATATTGATACCAACTTAAGATACTAGACCAATTTTCAGCGTAATCATGGAGATAACTTTTATATATTTCTTTACATCTTCCAACTGCGTTTCCATAAATTTGGTAATGTAGATTGACCCAATATGATTGACTATGCATGCTTGAACTTCCATAGGACATTTCAGGTAATGGGTTATAAAATGGATTTTGACTAGACCAATCAAGCTGTGAAGTGCTATGTCTGCTGTGAGAATACGACGGTTGATATGAATCGTAAGGATCATTACTCATATTCATTGAATCAAGACTCATAGAAAGTGATATCAGTGTTTGAGCTTTCATCTTGATTCCAGTTATAACCATGTCTTCTTCCGTAATTCTTTCCAATAGCACCAATCCCTCATTACTCATATTCATTGAATCAAGACTCATAGAAAGTGATTCAATATCAGTGTTTGAGCTTTCATCTTGGTTTCAGTTATAACCATGTCTTCTTCCGTAATTCTTTCCAATAGCACCAATTCCTAGACCACCTGGTCTACTTCCATATCAGTGTTTGAGCTTTCATCTTGATTCCAGTTATAACCATGTCTTCTTCCGTAATTCTTTCCAATAGCACCAATTCCTAGACCACCTGGTCTACTTCCATATTAGTGTTTGAGCTTTCATCTTGGTTCCAGTTATAACCATGTCTTCTTCCGTAATTCTTTCCAATAGCACCAATTCCTAGACCACCTGATCTACTTCCATGGTCAGAATCTTGTGTTGCATGTGTGAAATCACGCTTACCGGTAAATGGAAAATTTAGAGGCTCCACTAACTGTAAAGCAAAGAAAATTTAAAAAAGTGCCAAAAAAGTGAAGAAAAAAAAAAAACAACAAAAACTAGTCCACGGATATATTCGGGATAAATTGACAATATATCCTGGATATATCCTGATATATCCAAGATATATTGCAAAATAGGTGTACTATTTATGGATAAGGATATATCTTCGATATATCGCGGATATATCGGGGATATTACAACGGATTATTTTGTCAGCCCATATCGATATCCATAAGTTGATTTTACGGATATATCACGGATATATCGCGGATATATCACGGATATATCCGGATATTTTCGTCCTTGATGCATAGCAAGTCAATGCAACAAGTCGATCAGGATTTTATTAATTTTGGTAAATCTAGATTACGTGTTTGGTCAAAAGAATTATATTTCATTAAAATTTTAGGGCAAAGTTTTGGGTGGGTCGGGTCGAATCGAATATAAGAAATTATGTAATATTTTTATATGTATTAAGTATTTTTTTTTCATATTAGGTAATATTTTGCATTATAAGATGGTTTTGAGTTAAGTTGGATTTTAAAAAAATATGTAATATTTTTATATGTATTAGACAATATTTTTATGTATATCAGGTAATACTTTTGTTTTGAGTTAAGTTTGACTATAAAATAATATACTTTTATGTGTATTGAATAATATTTTTCTATATATTAGGTAATACTTTTGTGTTATAAAATACATGACCCGAATTGGGTCAGGTCGGATCGCTAAAAAAACACTCGGATCCTAATTGTTTAGGTGTTATTTTTTTTCATTACAATATGTAATACTTTGTGTATATTAGGTAATATTTTTCTATATATCATATAATAATTTTATATTACGTGTATATACTACATAACATAATACAAAAGTATTACCTAAAATATAGAAAAGTATTACTGAATACTCACAAAAGTATTACCTAATGTATTATGTCCGACCCGACCCGTCTCACAAAATATGATCCGTGAGACGGTCTCATACAAGTTTTAAATGTGAGCACTTACGTTTTGTCGTCGATATTCGCCAAAATTCATTGGATTAATCCAAAAAGGAAAGATAAAAACAGTATCGTAAGTGTTGATGTGTGGATGTATTTTTGAACTCTTATATTCTACACTCTTTTTGAACTTTTCAAGAGTCCTTAAGAACATAGGTAACGAAAGAAGTCGGGTCTAGCAAGCATTCCTAGCCGCCTAGAGCACAGCCTACCTGCTGCTTGTCCCTCATGAAAATTACTTCTCCTTTCTTGACGACCTTGACTGATGTCTACAGCCAGTTAAGCAAGTTACAAGCTTGAATTTTAAGGATAGCCAGACACATTGTAGGACTGTGGAACAACTGAACAAGATAAGCAAGTCAGCTCAAACCAAATTTGTAACTGGCTCTGATTAATTATAATAGGGGAGTACATGCTATTGATGTCTTCGTGAACTCTTACCACTACAAAAAAACAGGCGATATGTCGATAGAAATAACCGACGGACTGTCACCGACAGAATAACAACGAAAGTTTATCGGTAGTAGTAGAATATATCTATTAAAAAATCCGACAATTTACCAATGGATCTCCAATGAATGCTTGTCGGTACTTCCGAACAATGAAGAAACCGTTGGAAAATTACATTCTCTGATGAGTTTTTTAATGGATTTCTGTCGAAAAGTGGAGGTGAAATGTTGTCGTTTTTGGTAAGAATGCCGATGGAAATTCCATCGGTAAATCATGTCAACATAAAATGACAATGTTTTATTCCATATTACTGACGGAAATTCTATCGGTAATTTGAAAATATAACATCCATCGGTATACTGTCAGTAAATTCATCGAAAAACCTTAAATTTAGGGTATTTTTAAAACGAAACCTTATTTGGATGATTTGTCTCCAATGATCTCAATTTAATTATTGTTTTATTGTATTAATAATCATAATATACAATAAATATTGATGTTGTTGTATTATATTAATTACTTACATATAGCTAAATTCTTTAGTCGTTAGCTAACTTTATCTTAATCTAATTAATGTATATAATTATCAAATTAGATTAACACCCATCAACTGTAATCTTGTTAATATAATAATGACATAATTATATAATTTTATTATTTATGTTATTAAAACGATTGATTTTACTTATTTGAGTATATTTTGTCGAGCATGTATATATATCATTGACCGATTTAGCAAGTTTATTATGTTTGATTGATTAAACTCATTTGTAAAATTTAATAGTTCATATAATATTGTAAATAGAACTCAAAATATATTTTTGGAACAAATATCGGAAAATATTTCTTTTAATTTTTTTAACTTGGAAATTTTTTTAGGAGGTTTTTGATGAGAAGATGTCCGAGCACAATCAGCCAAAGGAGGGCTCATCGGAGTCCTGCTCTGTTAACTTAGACCTACTGTACATCGAGATAGTCGGTATTGGGCCTGGGATTGGTCTACAAGAGACGATCCTTGACAACTTGTGCCACCTCTCATGCCACGTCTCCCAATCCAATGAACATTGACCAGATTGTGCAAGAAAATGCAAAGCAAGCATGGTAGTGCGAGATGAGGATGGCGGACTTTGAGTGCTAGCAAATGGAGTTCCTAAACTAACAGACGGAATTCTTACGCCAACAAGCGAATATGAAAACCTTATCCAGTCCCAGCAGAGACTCATAGAGTAGCTTGTATCTGGTTAGTAGTTGCCCCATGCCACCAATACCCTTGCTCCGATCGAGGTGGATCCTCGAGCACGAGATGATGACGTTGGGATGAAAATAACTGATTGATGAATATTTTCAAAACTATTTTTTTATATTAAACAATTTAATTTTAATTTCTAATATAATATGTTGAAGTGTTTAATTTTAATTTCATTACCATTTCATTTTTAATTTTATAACTGTTATTATTTAAAAATTCTCAATATATATATAAAACATTATCGACGGACAACTATCCATCGATAAATAACTAAAAACTTGAAAATTATTTAATATTACCGACAGAATAATATTTGTCGATAATATGTATAATATAAATGGAAAACATCCATCAGAATGCTGCAAATCCGTAGGTAAAACCACAAAGTCGTTTTTCCATTTTATTTTATATTTAATTTCAACTGTAAATTTCTTAGCACGGAAGTAGACATCGGTAATTCATTGACGAAATCATTTCTACATCGGTAATTGCTACCAATGAGGATAATAATGATAGTTTTTACCAACAGAAATGTCATCGGTAAATATTTTACCGATGAAAATCAATTGGTTACCAATGGAATTTTTCATTAGAAATTCGTCTGATTTTTGTAGTGTATGCTTTGACTATCCAGATGTGTAATCAGTTCTGATTTTTAATCGATGTAGATATTCAAAAGAGGAACGATGTAGATATTGTCAAGAAGGACGAGACGCGAGACAAAAATGGGCTCACGACACATTCCTAAGAAAAGAAGCTTGGACCAAGAACGTGGTGGATCCGCCAGCTAGATCTGCGGAATTGCTGACAAGATGGAGTAGGTTAGGACCTTCATGATTGAAATTGTTAAGGTATGTCGTAAACCTTTGCTGATGAAGATCATGTCCAATTTTAGTGTGTCTCGTTTCAAGACTTAGGCCCAATGGACTTGGGTATATTAGTTAATTAGAGTTTTTTAACAGGAAAATGTAAGTTTTTAACCTTACCATAGAGATAAATATAAATATCTGAAACGTGCAACATTTTCCATAAGTTTTTCTCAGTCTGGAAAAGGGACATGTATAACTATTCTCAAGGGAATATTCTCTACTCTTTTAGCAATAATATCTTACTCTTGCCTTTTTTTTATTACTAGTTTTCAGTATATCTTATTTGTGTGGATCTTGCCCGACTCTAAAAAACAAACAGATAGTCAGCTCATGATATCACACAACAAGAATATATGATTGATTAGGTGTGAGTGTGTGTTCTTGTAAAGTTCAATATAGATGAGATATAAAGCAAATAAACAAGCAATCACATAATCAACTTATTACGTTTGAAGATGGGGTAATCTTTTTAATCCTCTTCCCAAATTTTAGGAGAATCCACTAAACACGTGTATTTTTCAACACTTTACAACCTCCCTTTAAATGGGAAGAATCCTCCTAATAAACCTAGGGAAAAAATACTCGTCCCAAACATATGGGAAATACACAACTCCTACTTTTCAAGGAGGATCGAATTTATCTTTCAAGGATTAGCACACTCTCTCAAAAACATTATTTCAACTCTTATAGAGGATCCGTAAATAAGAAAGAAAGAAATTTTTTCTCTTCAAAATTAACACTCTATGACATAGAACAATATACTCATGGAAGATAAACATTTTTCATACGGAAAGAAAAACTAATATAATTCAAAACAATATATCCTAAAAATGCTATTACAAAAAAAAATGTCATATTTAAAGGCCAAAACCATGGTGAAATAAAATAAAAGCAAAAATAGAAGATATTATTTTAAATAGAAAAAGAGTCCAATGGGATGTCAAACTCTAAAAAGTCCAATAGACTGAGTCTAACTTCAAAAGTTAAGTCCGTTTCGATTCCTGTTGAAGACCCTTCTTTCCTTCATTCTCGATTGCCAAAAATGCATCCACAAGCTATTCCACATCACACTATAAGTGTATTTCAATCAAGATAAACGGTTGGAAAAATCCTAGAAGGAATATTCTATCCTAATGATCTTTGATCAGCCCTCAACTTAAAAATATGAGGCTATCCAATCATCTTATTCTCTCATGTTTTTCTCAATCTTTATTTTTCAGATCTTCATGCACGACTTTGATTAAGGGTTGGATCATGGGTTGGGTAATCTTCTTGTGAGAGATCTCTTATTTATAAAAGAGATTCTTGAAAAAATGTTGCTGAAGGGACATTCAAATTTTGAAATAGCTTGCTCTTTAATTTAAGGTTTTATGTGTCCTTTTTATAATCTATAGGTGCAGTAGAATCATCTACGTTTTTGAAAAGGTGTTTGACACATTAATGTCAAACTATACTTGATTGTCATTGTCAGCTCTGAGGATCGGTGATTTGATCTTATTCTTTTGTGTTTAACTTCACTAGCTTGACAATTTTAGAGGATGTTTGTTTAGGGATTATGTGGGATTGAGAAAATTCTGACTTTGAAATCCTGAATTTTGTAGTAAAGGTAAGTAGTAAAAATATATGTTTGTTTGGGAATTTTGTAGGGTAGGATTATACTGTAAATGTCAAATCAATGCTGGAAAAAGTGAAATAATATAATATTTTATTTTTTGAAAAAAGTGAGTTTGATAATGATTGAATGATTGTAATATGATTAATTTGTTATATTGATAAATGTATAATTTATTATGTGTTGTGCACATTAATACACGTATGTAATATGTATATATATGTATCATGTTTGTATATTTTTAATTTATTATTATGCATGCAAATTATTGGTATTAGTTAGTATTGAATTTAAGTACATATGTTAGGGATATATATTAGAGTGTGTATTAAAACAATATACATTATTGGTGCTACAATATAAAAACAAACACAATTATATATATATATATATATATATATATATATATATATTAACCATTTAATCGTGTTTATAAATTATTAAACTTATGTATATATTATTAAACGTATACACCTATAGAGATGTTAAACGGGCTGGCCCTAGTCCTATAGGGTCACGGGCTAAACTGGCTAGGGCCTTATTCGGTTCACTTTTAATGGGCCTCTCATAGTGAGGACCTAACCCTAACCCTAGCGGGCCTCGGGTTAAACGGGCCACTAACCGGGCTACGTAAAAAAAATCAATATAAAATCAAAAATAGAGATTATAAAATTATATTTTTAAAATAAATAAAATACAAAATAAACATAAAAAAATAAAACAATACTATCGATTTAGTTTCATCAATACATACCTTATCTATATTTATTATCAATTAATAGATTTTAATTAATAAAATTCAAGATGCATTTAATCAGAATAACTGATTTGAAATGATAAATTTCATAACAATACCCAATTTATAGATTAATTCTCAATTTTGGATCCAAATTTTAAAAGTTTCTCAATAAGGGGCTCAATTTAACATTTTTTTTTTCAATTTAAGGCTAGAATTTAGATTGAGTTTTCAATTCAAGACAAAATTTCGTATGAAGTCAGATGAAGATCGTTCCAATATTGCACGATCTTGTCTTAATTTATCTAAACTATAAATACATATTAAAATATAAATAAATTTTAAATATAAATAAAAAAATGAAATTTTGTCTTAAATTGAGAACTCAATCTAATTTTCAAGCCTGAAATTGAGAAAAAAAATATAAAATTGAGTCCCTTATTGTGAAATTTGAAAATTTGGGTTTAGAATTGAGAACTAATTTATAAATTGGATCTTGTGATGAAATTTATTCGATTTAAAACTATACTTGAAGAAGTTAACATCATTATTCTTGCTTTCTAACATCAACTACATTTATTTAAATGAAATTATAGATGCAATTAAATGAAATAGACCTTAACTTAGTTGGTGGAGTGGAGGCGTGTAGGTTGATGGTTCGAATCTGGCAGGTTGTAAATTTTTAACCGGGCTAGCCCGATTAACCGACGGGCTGGCCCGGTTAACCCACGGGCTAATAGGGTCGGGCCAAAAAAGTCCGGATTTAAACGGACCTCTAATATCTCGGACCTAACCCTACATTTTTTAGGGCTAAACGAACTGGCCCTATTAGCCCGACCCGGATTAACATCACTACACCTACATTGTATGAAAATCTTGCGTACTATATATATACATATATATATACATATATATATATATAAAATAAATGTAATAATATTTATATATTTTACATAAATATTAAAATTTTATTTAATAATATTTGATAATCATTTCGTGTGTGTGTATATATATCTTATAAAATTGGATATAATTTTATTTAATAAAATTAATTAATATATATGAATATATCAATATGGGAAAAAAATGAATCACTGATTAAATATGTATATGTGATTATATAACCATTATGATATATATATATATATGTATATATATTCAATAATTTTCAAATGTATATATCATAATTTAGATAAAGACAATATTAAGATATATGTTATACCTAAAAAAATTGATATATTAAATTATATATATAATATTAGAGTAAACATTTATGCAATAGAATGTGTATATTGATTTATATGAAGATGTTTCATTCATATTATTTCAGACTTTTGCTCTAAAGATCAAACATGTCTTTCAAAATGGAACAAATTTTGAATATTGACTCAATTGAAATACTCATATTATTTTGGAGGTGAAAGAATAATGAGAAGACTTGCCACCATAATTTAAACATGAAAATCTAATTTTGTCATGCATTTGTATTTATCAACTGCATCATATCAACGAAATAATAAAATTATGTAATAAATGACATTTGTCATGTATGAAAATTACTTAATCAAATGTAAAAATGCATAATAGTCAATGTCAAATACCGTTACACAAGTCTAGGAGATCATAAACAGTGAACCACACATTAAACTAAATAAATTGCATTTGTGCAAAATGTCACAAATTGTTTTAATCATTCCTAGCAACCCAAATTGCATTAGCAATGTCATCACGAAATTGAGACTGCATATTTATATCTTGTTGGTTCGCTTGATGTCGATTGGAGAATAAATGTTCATCGTCGGTGTTATGCTCAGACGTGGTTTCAAATATGTCATCATCAAGTCCTGATTTTCTAATGAAATTGTGAACAACACAACATGCAATTACGATCTTCACTTGAGTAGAAATAGAGTATGATGGCATGCCCCACTTAAGCATTGGAAATCGACTTTTCAACAATCCAAAGCATCGTTCGATGACATTTCTCAAACGAGAGTGACGATGGTTAGATAATTCATTCGATGTATGAGCTTGTTGTCCACTACGAATAAACTCGTTCACGTGGTACCGTGTTCCTCTTTAGGGAGCTAGGAATGGTCCATAGTTTGTAAATCCAGCATCAACTAAATAATACTTACCTATTAAATGAGCCAAAATCTTAAAAATTAATGGACAAATGGTTAAATAAAATAGTATTACAAGATAATATTTGTCTAAATCAGTATATTTCATTATTATAGTAATTATAAGTAACTGTGGGGGGCCAAGGAAAATTTGGATGGTTTTGAATGGCATTTCTAAAAACATTTGCATCGCTTGCACTTCCCTCACATCCCGCATAAACATATGTGAACATCATATTGAAATCACATATAGCAACCACATTCTGTGATATGGTTGCCTTACGAGAGTGAAAAGCATTCTGTCGTGATACTGAAACCCATGTCGGGACTAATGTTCCATCTATTGCACCAACTGCGCCCTTTTATAAATACATAAAACTATTTTTATAATTTTGTTTACTAATGAATAATCAATGTATAGTTAAAAATCTATGAATTAAGATAAGTGATTGTTACCTCAAAATAAGGAAAAAATCAGTGTTGCTGATTATTTTGGAAGGAATTTCGTCGAAGTTGGAAGAAACCAAATACACAGGTGCTAGTCTGGTTAGTGCATCCAGAACCTTGTGAAAGTGTCGAGAGACAGTCTCTAACGAATGTTGGAATCGCTTCATGGTATCATGTTGGTGGGTGTGCATTACCACTGTATGCATAAATATAATGATTTCTTCCACAACAGATACCCGAGCATGTATCCCTTGTGAGAGCAAACCCCGACCTATCAACTCATCCACAAGCGCATAAAAACATTGTCTAGTCATTCGTACATTATCATAGAAACGTCCATCAGTTCCCATTAGAATCTCTCCGACCCAATCAGCGCCCTGAAGTCTTGATGTGTTTCTTGGTACTTTACATTTTGAGATTCTCTGTGATATATATAATGCAGTAAAAACCACTTGTACGTCCTCCTCATCAGAGCTTTAACTCGATGTGTTATTTTCAGACTTCTCGGTCGAGCAATGCGACATAATTCTATCAAATAAGAATTAAAATGAGAAATTATAATTAAATTAACAAAATTTAACACATAATAAAATTACGACATAAAAAAGAGTTGCTACGGCATAAACACTATGAAAACACATTTAAGTTTGACAAAACACATCTATTAATATATAACCGATGTAGTATTCAAAATCCATCAAAACATGAATACAATAAGCATATGAGCAAACGTAAATCAATAGTTTGCTTGTAGAAATAAAACTAGTGTCAACTGGAAATGTCATAAACATGAAATACATAAAAGTGTGCATGCAAATAAACTAAACATACTAATCAAGCTCCGAGCAACCTAATCCACTCACGACGATGATCATCGTTCATTGTTAAAAACATGAGGCGAGTGGAAGAGCTTCTAAAACGCTCTAAAGCCATAACCCGATTAGTAATTGAGATATCATCCATCGCATTCACAATCTCAACGCAAGTGTCGTATGACTCAGTAGTGTTGGATTTTTTTGCCCAATTGTCTTTAAAATACCCATCAATAGTTGTTGGAGAAAATTGGTTTTGATCCAATTAAAAGTGTGGGTCAATGTTGACTTTTGTAGGAAGTCTTGACCACACGTGTTTGACCATTATTTTGAGGAGTCAAAATTGGGTAAATGTGAAAATAAAGGGCAAAAGATCGTTCTACGTCTCGAGTAGATGATCGTAGTGCATTTACACTCTTAAAACCGATTTTCGGTGAGTGGAAATTCATGCAGAAAGTTAGTGACCAAAACCTGTCTGGTGGTCGGATGTTGCGACTGATGTTGGCAACATGACGGGCAACATCGCTCGTCTGTAAAGCCCAAAATGTAAAAGCCTATTGGGTAGCCCATTTGGGAAAGCCCATCTCGAAGCCCAAGTGGCTAATGGCCTTCCAAATCCTCTATAACTGATGGTGTAAGGTAGTGGAGAGTTCCACTTACTTAGTGGGCTTAAATGCCTTAAATGCTCATTAAGATGAGGTGTCCCTTCACTTGGTGGATGTGCCTATAAATAGGGCATGGTTTTCATTCTTTGCATAAGCATAAAAACAAGCTTTATACAGTATTGAGAGCACGAAATTCTTGCTAAAATATCATTCTCATGGCATCTTTGCAAAATCAATCTTGCATTGTTTGAGCATATAGAAGTGCGATCTAGTCCTTCCACTATTTTAATTCGTTGGTGCTTCTAGTTTTGTGATGCTACTAACTAGAAGACGTAAGTCGTTTTACCTTTGAGAACGTCACGTCGTACCGTGAGCACTAACCGGGACGTGTTCATTTTTTAGGGGAAAGGTCTCCTTGACTCGACTTTCCAAAGTTCATTTTGGTGCATTTCAAAGGATCTTTGCTGCAAGGTTGTTGTTGCTACTCTTTGATCTTGTACGTAGCCAAAGCTCGAAGATCTTACAGATTTCTAAAGTTCGAAGGCGTTTCAAGTTTCTGTTGTCACAGTGTTGTTTGCAGTGTTGCCGATATTGTCGGCAACATTCGGTTTCAGAATCTGTTGTGTGCAGTGTGACGACATTTGGAACAACATTTGAATTCTGTAATAATTTAGTTTTTTGTTTTTCCATTGTAATTGACATTGTTTGGTGCATTATAAACCAAGAATCTCAAAAATGAACAGTAGTCTCTTGTACTAAGCAATGTCGAATGAAAGAGCCTTTGTAGCTCCTGCCCAAGGCGAGAAGCCTGAAAAATTTATGGGCGTGGATTTCAAAAGGTGGCAGCAAAAGATGTTGTTTTACCTAACGACGCTAAATTTAGCGAGGTTCCTTACTGAGGAACAACCCATGGTCGCTCATGACAACACGAATGTGGAAAGACGTGCTGCGCTTGACCAATGGGGCCAAGGTGATTTCTTATGCCGTAACTATGTCCTTGGAGGACTAAGTGATGCATTGTATAACGTATACTGTACTGTGAAAACGTCTAAGGAGTTGTGGGACTCTTGGAGAAAAAGTACAAAACTGAGGATGCTGGAACTAAAAAATTCGTGGTGGCTAAATTCCTAGATTTCAAAATGGTTGATATGAAATCTGTTATGGAACAAGTCCAAGAATTCCAGTTGATCCTACATGATATTCTTTCTGAGAGTATGGCCTTGCCGGAGGCGTTCCAAGTAGCTGCAATGATTGAGAAGTTACCTCCTTGTTGGAGGGAGTTTAAAAGTTATCTCAAGCATAAGCGAAAGGAGATGAGTCTTGAAGACTTAATTGTGAAACTCCGGATCGAGAAAAACAATCGTAAGATGGACGGTAAGTCCGGACAAGTCTCTTTAGAGGCTAAGGAAAATTTGTTGGAACATGGTTCCTCAAATAAGAGAAAGAGGCCGAATGACAAAGACAAGAAGCCTGCCTCTGGAAAACCCAAGTTCACTAGCGAATACTACAATTGTGGTAAGCCAAATCACATGGCAAAAGATTGTCGTTTGCCAAAGAAAAAGAAAAATGGTAGACAACAGTCCAATGCAAACGTGGTTGAGAACCGGGAGTTGAATGACACTGAGATGTCAGCGGTGGTGTTTGAAGCCAATTTGGTTGACAACCCCAAAGAATGGTTTGTGGATATCGGTGCCACTTGTCATGTCTGTTCCGAGAAGGAAGCTTTCTCGACGTATACCCCATCTACCGGAAGGAAGCTCAATATGGGTAACCATACCTCGTCTAACGTGGTTGGTGTTGAGAGTGTGGTGCTGAAACTCACTTCTGGAAAAGAGCCGAACTTGAAGAATGTGCTGCATGTCCCAGACATTCAGAAGAACTTGATTTCTGGCTCATTGCTAGTTAGTCATGGTTTTAAACTTGTCTTTGAGTCTGATAAGTTTGTACTTAGTAAATTTGGATAATTTCTAGGAAAGGGGTACCTAGATAGTGGTCTGTTCAAAATTTCTGTTATGGTTGTTGTAAGCCGTGTTAGCAAGAATGTTGTCCGCAATGTTGGCGGAAATGTTGCCGACAATGTTGGCAAAGAAGTTATGAATAAAAATGGTTCTACTTCTATTTATTTGACTGAGTGCTCTTCTTTATGGCATGCAAGATTAGGACATGTAAATCTAAATGCTATAAAAAGGTTAGTAAATCTCGATTTACTTAACATTTCAAAAACTGATGCACCTAAAAAGTGTGAAGTTTGTGTTGAAGCCAAAATGGCTAAGTTACCGTTTCATTCGGTAGAAAAGAGCACTTCACCTCTAGACTTGGTTCATACGGATGTGTGTGATTTGAAGTTTGTGCAAACTAGAGGTGGTAAAAAGTATTTCATTACTTTTATTGATGATTGCACAAGGTTTTGTTACGTCTATCTCTTGAGGAGTAAAGATGAAGTTTGTGGAAGCTTTCAAACTCTACAAGAATGAAGTTGAAAATCAACTTAATACTCGGATTAAAGCAATTCGAAGATATAGAGGTGGTGAGTATGTAGCCCCTTTTGAACAATTGTGTTTCGCTTCGGGCATAATTCACCAAACTATTGCTCCGTATTCACCGCAGTCTAATGGTATTACCGAACGGAAGAATCGAACTCTTAAAAAGATGATGAATGCTATGTTAATTAGCTCAGGTTTGCCGCAGAACTTGTAGGGGAAAGCCGTTCTAACGGCCAACCACATTCTGAATAAAATTCCACACAAGACTAAGGATGTCACTCCTTATAAGTTATGGAAGGGGCGGAAACCATCATATAAATACCTCAAAGTGTGGGGGTGTTTGGCAAAGGTTGAAGTGTCTTTTCCTAAGCAAGTTAAGATCGGTCTTAAAACCGTCGATTGTATCTTCATAGGATATGCCTTCAACAGTAGTGCTTATCGGTTTCTAATTCACAAGTCGGAAATACCCGATATGTCGAAAGGCACTATCATTGAGTCAAGGAATGTTATATTCTTTGAGGAAATCTTTCCTAATAAGGAAAATGAGAATGTTGGCACATTCGAGAAAATATTCGAAAATGTTGGCACATCGAAGAGAACATTCGAAAAGATTACCGATTTTTCGACTCAAGAAGAGCCGAGACGCAGCAAGAGAGCTAAAGTAGCTAAGACTTTTGGTCCTGATTTCATCGCTTATGTGTTGGAAGATGAACCTACGTCTGTCAAAGAAGCTCTGTCGAGTCCAAACGCAGCGCTCTGGAAAGAAGCTATTAATTGTGAGATTGACTCGATCATGCAAAACCATACGTGGGAGTTGGTTGACCTCCTGAAAGGTTGCAAGCCCTTAGGATGTAAATGGATCCTAAAAAGAAAGTATAAAGCTGATGGGTCGATTGATAAGTATAAAGCTTGCTTGGTTGCTAAGGGGTTTAGACAAAAAGAAGGGTATGACTTCTATGATACCTATTCACCTATAACGAAGATCACTTCTATTCATGTGCTTCTCTCGATTGCTGTTTTGCACGGTCTTGAGATTCACCAAATGGATGTGAAGACTGCGTTTCTAAATGGTGAACTGGAGGAAGAGATCTATATAGATCAACCTGAAGGGTTTGTAGCACCAGAAAATGAGAAAAAGGTGTGCAAGCTCGTTCGGTCATTGTATGGGCTAAAACAAGCTCCGAAGTAATGGCATGTGAAGTTTGATAACACTATGTTGTCAAATGGTTTCAAAATCAACGAATGTGACAAATGCGTGTATGTCAAAAGTACACCGGATGCATACGTCTTGGTATGTCTCTATGTAGATGACATGTTGATCATGGGCAATAGCCATGAGATAATCGTTGATATGAAACACATGTTGAAACGAAACTTCGACATGAAAGATATGGGACTAGCCGATGTGATTCTGGGAATCAAGATCGAAAGGTCGTCTGATGGAATCGTCTTAAAGCAATCTCATTATATTGAGAAGGTATTGAAAAAGTTCAATGCATTTGACGATTCACTGGCTAAGACTCCCATGGAACTTAATGTTCACTTAAGTAAAAACAAAGACGATCCAGTGGCTCAAGTGGAATATGCAAGGATCATAGGGAGTGTGATGTACATTGCTAATTGTACACGTCCTGATCTTGCATGTGTAGTGAACAAGTTAAGTAGGTTCACAAGTAATCCAAATGATGAGCATTGGAGAGCGTTAAGAAGGGTTTTAAGGTACCTAAAGTACACCCTGAACTTAGGGTTGCATTACACGAAATATCCAGCGATACTCGAAGGGTACAGTGATGCTAATTGGATATCCGACACAAAAGACTCATTTTCCACAAGTGGATATGTATTCACTATAGGAGGCGGAACGGTGTCGTGGAAGCCCACAAAGCAAATGTGTATAGCCCGATCCACCATGGAATCTGAGTTTATAGCTTTGGATAAGGCTGGTGAAGAGGCTGAATGGCTTCGTAATTTTCTTGAGGACATTCCATGTTGGAATAAGCCTGTACCGACGGTAATGGTACATTGTGATTGCCAAGCTACCATTGGTAAAGCCTTAAGCAATATGTACAACGGAAAGTCTAGGCATATTCGTTGTAGACACAATTCCGTGAGATATTTGATTACAAGTGGTGTAATGTCAATTGACTACGTTAAGTCAAAAGACAATTTAGCTGATCCGCTCACGAAAGGGCTAAACCGTGATCAAATGATTAAGTTGCTAGAGGGAATGAGTTTAAAATCCACAGAATAAGAACGAAAATAGTGGTAACCCAACCATGCTGACTGGAGATCCCAAGAACTTGGTTCAATGGGAAAACTAAGCTATGGATGTTCGTTGGAACACTTGGAAATTCCAATCCTTCCCTAGAGAGCACTTATCCAAGTGTTGAAACCTGCAAGATGTGGTGAGGCTAAGTCTTTGACTTTTAATGATTCCTAAACCTCTTTGAGGTAGAGTATGGTAGGATACTCGTAATAGGAGATCACCTATATAAGTGAGAAGTGTGGGCCGCTTCATGGTAACACTTACGAATCCAAAGGGCTGTCCATGGTCAAAACGGACAAAAACGTGAGAATAAAAGGTGGTGAGACATCATTGTATCAATACTATTGTCTCGGTATACACCAAGGTGGAGTAGTTCAAGGCATAGTGTCCACTAAGCCGCCGGTATACTCGATGGTATTCGACTATGGAGGGTTCAAAGCCACGAGCTACCTTTCCTTATGCAATTGTGTCTCAATTGGACTAGATTGTGGGTCTGCATGTTATATGCACTAATTTCCACTCATGTGGGGGATTGTTGGAGAAAATTGGTTTTGATCTAATTAGAAGTGTGGGTCAATGTTGACTTTTGTAGGAAGTCTTGACCACACGTGTTTGACCATTATTTTGAGGAGTCAAAGTTGGGCAAATGTGAAAATAAAGGGCAAAAGATCGTTCTACGTCTCGAGTAGATGATCGTAGTGCATTTACACTCTTAAAACCGATTTTCGGTGAGTGGAAATTCATGCAGAAAGTTAGTGACCAAAACCTGTCTGGTGGTCGGATGTTGCGACTGATGTTGGCAACATGACGGGCAACATCGCTCGTCTGTAAAGCCCAAAATGTAAAAGCCTATTGGGTAGCCCATTTGGGAAAGCCCATCTCGAAGCCCAAGTGGCTAATGGCCTTCCAAATCCTCTATAACTGATGGTGTAAGGTAGTGGAGAGTTCCACTTACTTAGTGGGCTTAAATGCCTTAAATGCTCATTAAGATGAGGTGTCCCTTCACTTGGTGGATGTGCCTATAAATAGGGCATGGTTTTCATTATTTGCATAAGTATAAAAACAAGCTTTATACAGTATTGAGAGCACGAAATTCTTACTAAAAGATCATTCTCATAGCATCTTTGCAAAATCAATCTTGCGTTGTTTGAGCATATAGAAGTGCGACTAGTCCTTCCACTATTTTAGTTCGTTGGTGCTTCTAGTTTTGTGGTGCTACTAACTAGAAGACGTAAGTCGTTTTACCTTTGGGAACATCACGTCGTACCGTGAGCACTAACCGGGACATGTTCATTTTTTAGGGGAAAGGTCTCCTTGACTCGACTTTCCAAAGTTCATTTTGGTGCATTTCAAAGGATCTTTGCTGCAAGGTTGTTGTTGCTACTCTCTGGATCTTATACGTAGCCAAAGCTCGAAGATCTTACAGATTTCTGAAGTTCGAAGGCGTTTCAAGTTTCTATTGTCACAGTGTTGTCTGCAGTGTTGCCAACATTATCGGCAACATTCGGTTTCAGAATCTGTTGTGTGCAGTGTGACGACATTTGGGACAACATTTGAATTCTGTAATAATTTAATTTTCTGTTTTCCAATTGTAATTGACATTCTTTGGTGCATTATAAACCAACAATAGTTTGCATGACCCGACTGATGTCCGCATCTCGTTCAATTGCACTTTTGGAACGTTTCTTTCCAAATGACTTGCTTGAACCGGGTGAATCGGGGGACATGAAGTCGGGAGTGAAATTGAAGGTCGATTGGTTACCCGATGGGATACCAAGTGGAGAAGGGTCTACACGTCGTAGTGGTTATGGCCCACAAGCCTCGGGTTCATCTTCATCAGAGCTCAACTCTTGTCTAGAAGAGCGAGCGTAATCACTGGTAGCTATCTTCTTGTCAAACATCTCAGTGCACAAATCAAAGTGTGGAAGACCACGATTGAGGATTGATTTATTCTCTTTATGTTCCTAAAATTATAAGTAATTTCTTTCATCAAATTATGCATGCATATAACAAAATATTGTTTTTGATAATAAAATACCAAAATTACAATTTTTTATTACCAAATGGATGGACTTCATTTGGTCTTTGGAACCGATCACTGTTTCTCTATCAGGATCTCATCCCAACCCCGAGCCTCGTTTGTACTTGAGATTATACAACAATCTCCAAGCTTTCTTGATATTCTTCCATTTTGTAGCACATTGATCGACACTATAAAAGTATCGACCAATAACTAGAGCATTCAGTTTGTCACAAATTTGACCAAGCATTGGCCTACTGAAAGATGTTGTAAGCAAGTGGCCGTTGAGGTACTCTTGGTGATATAGGACAATAAATTGAGCTTCATTTTCCCTCACCCAAGTTATTTTGTCAGCACGGACATCCTTATTATTCTCTCATTGCATCTAAGGGGAAACAAAGTATCCCAAATTTAGATTGACAAAACCAAACTACATTATTTGTTAGGTTATATTATGTGAATTATTTTTCTGCATATTCCATTCTTATTTTATTAATGTAAATTGTGGGAGGATAAACGAATAAAACATTTAAAAACCAAAGTAGTCATATTTATGTGTATTCAGATAATAATTTTTTGATAGGTGATCTCTTGAATTGGAAAAAGTTAAAACAATCAGACTATGAATTAATCTAATTGTTAGGTAATATTGATGCCACAATCTAATCTAATTGAACTAATTGAATTAATCTATGAATTTTAATATATAAAAATTGTTTTTTATCTTGAAAAAAATGGATATTTTTCAATTTTAGTTTATAATTTTACCAAAAAAGTAGAAACGGAGTTAATTTTAATTTTAATACCATAACTTATTACTACTACCACTATACAACAACAACACAAATAGAGAAACAAGAAGCACCAATTTCTTTATAATAAACAAAAAGGGAACAACCCATTTAAGAGGGGAACAAAAAATAAAATAAACTAAAGACATTCTCACTACCAAATAATAAAAAAACACCTAGAATGCATAGTAATAAATATTTTTAAATAATAAACCCCGACCAAATTTCCTAATCATACACATACACAAACTTAGACCAACAAATGAAAAATATGAAGGGAAACATCATACAGTTAGCAGCTCTTTCGAACAAAGATGTTTATTGCTCCCAACCGACTTTTGGCTTGTCTCCGGCTTCGGTGATTGATTTTTTTGATCAGTAGCATCCAACTTCTTATTCCAACCAACACCTTCTTCCGATCTTTGTGTATGTATCGTGCACTGTGTGTGTAATGTATGAGGTTACACCATATGAGGAAACCCAATATATGCAAACAATCTATTAAGCAAAATACATAGATTAGCTGGAGCTAAAATAAAAAAATAACAGAGGAATGGTAGATATACGTTACATCAAGAATAAATATACAAAACTTATCAACCCTCAAACAGTGAAATGGAGTGATGTAAAGGGAGTCAAAGATGGTTCAATGGCAAAATATCACACTTTTTAGGCCTATACACAACAGAAAAAGAATCACAACCTTGTGAATCGAATCTCTGCAAAGGTGGCCAGAAAAAGTACAAAGATATTCATATAGTGAATACATTACAACCACCCATATAAGAGATCATTATACTGAGAAAATAGTGATATTACAATAGAATAAGAAAAACATGATGTAAAGAAATAAATACAATGAAATAATAGTCAAATATGTGGCAACCACCATTACTATGTATGAAGAAGAGGGGTACATTATGAGGTAGAGTAGCCTGTAAAATGAAATGGGTGAAATAAAATGAGATGAGAGAGATGAGGAAGAGAGAAATGTGTGTAGTGTATAAAATAAATTATTTGTGATCTTAGCCACAATAAGAAAAATTGCGTGCTGGAAAATGATGTACTTTTTATTAATTAAAATGACACATAAAAGTAGTTTTCTTGAGAATGATGATATATCTTTTCATCACATGGGTGTTTTCACCGTAATAGATAATGTGGTGAGCATCCTTTGTTGACTTTGTTTCTTCTAATAAATGCATAATATAATAAGTGCAAAAAGAAAACTAACAAATGTCCTTTATTGCAAAAATGGGACAGTGTATTTTATTAATGCAAATGTGGTAGGTGACAATGTATTGTGAGAGATAATAGGTTTTAGGTAATAAATAGGTTACAGAATATGTTTTTATAGATATAAGTGGTTATAATAGGGTATAATTATATTGGGATTTTGTAATCCAAATTTAAATTTCAAAATAAACATAATTTGAAAATTTTGAAATCCTAAATCCTGACTATAGAATTCCTTTCCAAACATACTCTTAGTTCTTCATCTCCCCTAGCTTTATAGATGAGACAACATTTTTATTTCCGTTGATTTTCAAGCATAGCTCTTTAATCTATGTAGTATGTTTTCAATTTGTAACAGGTTGACTTCAAATGTTATCTTTATGCTTCTTGAAGACTTGTCATCAATATGTCCTGCTAACATATATTTAACTCTTCATTTTTTACTGCTGGCTTATTTAATTCTCAAGGTGCTCATCACTTAATGTCTTTTTTAGGTCAGAATAAATGTTCTCATCATAAGTAGTCAACTATTTTCTCAACATTTGACTTAGTTAGGTCCTTTGATGTTTGTTGACTTTGTTTATCTTCAAATATTATGTTATCTTGAGAAAGTTATCTTGTCGAGACTTCTGATCTCACTTTTCATAGCACTATAACAAAAAAAATTTATTGGCAACAACAAAATATTGTCGCAAAAACATTGATAATTGTCGCAAATACATTTTGCAACAACATTTTATCCCTAACTTACTATCTCAAAAGCCTTCTCGCAAATAGTTTTTTTGAGACAATGTTGTCGCTAATACATTATCGATAACAATCATGTTGAAGCAAATAATTTTTTTAGTTAGTTTTTAATGGCTTTTTATGACAACTTATTGTCAATTTATAGTATCAGTTTTTAGAACAATATGTTTTCAAAAAATATAAACCTGTGACAACTTTTTTGTTGTCGCAAAAAACTCTTCACAAATACTCATTTTTGTTGTAGTGTAAAACATTGATACTCATCTTCCAAAGTCTTCAGCTAGTTGAGTCTTCTCTTCAGGTTTTCAACTCTTTAGCTTATTGAGTCTTAAATTTGTTGACACTTCAGTTCTTCAAGTACTCAACTCTTCCAGTAGATTTCTCCTTAAGTAGATGCTCTTGACATAAACTAGAACTCAATTATAATACTCAATAATATACTATGTTTTGTTTTCATTAAAATAACAAGTATTTCCTTACCCAAAACCTCATGTCCTTAAAATATTTTGTTAGATTTATTTCACTTGTAAATCGGCTCATTACATGTTTTTAATCGAATTATTATTTTACTAATAATTTTATATACTATAATTATTAGTTTGCTCGCTTCTATTTGATAACATAGAATTTACCATTTTGCAGTACAAAAAATGAACATTTCCATTTATCTAATAAAATATGTGGATGTACCATTTTACCAGGTAATAAAGACAGGAGACAAGTCTGTTAACTCTTTGAATCAAATGAAATAATTACTCCATGATCAAATATAGAATCTAAACCACAATTTGTGAATATAAAAGAAGATGTAAAACTATACTTACTCAGGAAAATTGAAAAAATAAAATAATAAATCAACCTCGTTCAACACACGAGTCTTTTTTTAAACCAAATGTTTTATTTGTTTTTGATTTTTATCCTTTTCTATTTTATTTTCAAGATTTTATTCAAACACATATTAAAACGCATATTCTCCGATAAAATTGATGCACAAATGTTAGATCTGTGCAATTCAGGTATATTACTTATTCGTTTTAGTTATATTAGTTGTATTTAAATATTACACATAAAGATAAGGATATTTGTATATAAAGGTGACATGAATATAACTTAAAGTTGATATGAATATCACATAAAAATATATATGTACAAATTATACTGAAATTCTTTTTTTTCCTAAGTTACAGTATATAAATGTAAGAATATTTGTACATAAGGTAATATGAATATAATATAAAAGTAACACATAAATAAATAACTTATAAGTGCACGGATCCAAATCGAGTCAATCCAGTTACATCTACACAACTGGTATATGAGAGACCTAACTCATTAAAAAGTCTCCATTTCTTTAACTTACCACGTATGTTATCAAAGTATGGTTTCATGTCATATTATATATTGCATCACCTTTTAAAAAATTCAAATATAACATTCTTTATATCTTAATCTATTTATAAAAATAAAACAGAATTAGATATCATATTTTTTCAATTTTAAATCTTGATCAAACCAAGAAAATGTGGTATTTGTTTTTATATATTTAGATTTTAATAGATTAATTTGTTTCCATATTGTTGGACTCCCGATCTGAACAAGATTTAAACGCATAATCTGGTCGGTCTACAGAGATGGCCTTCAAGAGTTCGATCCAAATAACTCATTAAGCATTATCCAAATGAGCTGGTCAGGATACTTGACTTGGACGGCGGCTAGACGACCCGACCAAGATTAATTCCATGACAGGACCAAAGCGACCTGGTCGAGCCGGCCACGATGTACTATGGACTACCGAGCATGATATTCCTGATTGTTAGGAGATCATGGGGGAATTAAAACTGCTCACTCCCTAGAAAATAGGCTAAAATTAGGGAAGTAGTGGGCATGATCCCACTACTTGAGCTCTTCCTTAGCCATAAATAGTAGAAGTTTTAACTTAAAAAGGGTTCGAACATTTTAGTAATCAAGCACTAGAGAGTTCATTTCTCTACATATATTGCATACGATTCTGGTCGGCCACCTTGAACCAATCAGGATCAGTCGAACTAAATTGTCCGAGTAGACTCCGGACACAGTATTTTCTGCACATTTTGTTTCATTTTTCGATCTAATTCACTTCATTTTGATCCGGATTTACATAATCTAAATGTTCGATTATGAATTAATCATTAAAACAAATTTCGACGTCAAACACATATTTAATTACCTCTATCTATATATCATTTGAGTTAACATACAACTCATCAATGATCTTTAACAAATATATATTATATTTCAAAAAGTTTGTAAATTATGGCAATACACTTTAAAATCAATATAAAATATGAAAAAAAAATTGCAACATATTAATAAAAACCTTTTTTAAAAAAAATTATGATAATTGTATAAATCTATTTAAATTGAATAGTAAGACTTGATTTTATCAGCACAATTGTTTCTATACACCAGGTGCACGGATCCTAGATCCGTGCAACCGGGTCAACCCGTCCAAAAATGCCTTTCACGCGCCCCCACGCGCCCAAACCCTAGCCCAAACCCTAACTCAAATTCTAGTTCTGCTGTATATTGGCATAACCTTTTAGTTTAGCGAACTTAACCTTTTAGTTTAGCGAACTCAACCTTTTAGTTATATGCACATAACCTTTTGCAGTGCTAAGTAGTGAAAAAAGTATAAGTTATTCACTGAAAATGTTATGAAATTTGTATATAAAGGTTATAGTATTACAGTATACACATTAGAACATAAAGGTTTCGCCTATATTGAATTTTTATAGTGAAAAAACTATAAGTTATTTATTGAAAAGGTTATGAAATCTGTACATAAAAGTTATACTATTACAACATAAAGGTTATATTATTACAATATAAAGGTTTTGGTTATATTGCATGAATTTTTATAGTGAAAAAAGTATAAGTCATTCAATGAAAAGGTTATGAAATTTGTACATAAAGGTTACACTATTACAACATAAAGGTTATGACATAAATTATAAAAATAAAAAAATAATAAAAAAGGGCGCGAATCCGGGTTAAACCGGACTCGACCCGACCCGCGTACCCAGTTGCATGGATCATGACCCATGCAACTGGTGCACACAAACACTACTCTTTTATCAGTTTTCTTAGTATTGAAATACCTAAAAATATTGTGATTACTGAAATATTTAAAAAGGATTTAAATTAGATATGATTTTGTTAAAACCATTAGCAATATCCGAAAATTATTGACCATATCCATTTATATCTCATTTGTCTATATAACCACGATATATATTATCTCAAAAAAAAAACCACAATTTATACACAATTGTTTCTATACACCAGGTGCACGGATCCTAGATCCGTGCAACCGGGTCAACCCATCCAAAAATATCTTTCACGCGCCCCCACGCGCCCAAACCCTAGCCCAAACCCTAACTCAAATTCTAGTTCTGCTGTATATTGGCATAACCTTTTAGTTTAGCGAACTTAACCTTTTAGTTTAGCGAACTCAACCTTTTAGTTATATGCACATAACCTGTTGCAGTGCTGAGTAGTGAAAAAAGTATAAATTATTCACTGAAAAGGTTATGAAATTTGTACATAAAGGTTATAGTATTACAGTATAAAGGTTATATCATTACAACATAAAGGTTTCGACTATATTGAATTTTTATAGTGAAAAAACTATAAGTTATTTATTGAAAAGGTTATGAAATCTGTACATAAAGGTTATAGTATTACAACATAAAGGTTATATTATTACAATATAAAGGTTTGAGTTATATTGCATGAATTTTTATAGTGAAAAAAGTATAAGTCATTCAGTGAAAAGGTTATGAAATTTGTACATAAAGGTTACACTATTACAACATAAAGGTTATATTATTACAATATAAAGGTTATGACATAAATTATAAAAAAAAAAAAAGGGGCGTGGATCCGGATTAAACCGGACCCAACCCGACCCGCGTGCCCAGTTGCATGGATCATGATCCATGCAACTGGTGCACACAAACACTACTCTAATTTATATATAATAATTAAGTTTTATTATTATCTAACTTAAATCACATTTAGGCGGGGTGAGAATGCTTTAGATTAATTTAATTTTTTTCTTTTCAGATTGGAGTATACTTATTCAATCAATTTATATAAATATATATATATATATATATATATATATATATTTATTTATATATGTGTGTGTGAATTGAGGTGACAACTTTGTTGAGAAAAATAAGGAATCACACACAAAAAAATAAAAAATAAAAAATAAATAAAGATGCACCACTCTTTATAGAGGAAAAACATGTGATTAGATATATTTACACAATATGATTTTTATATTTAATAACTACAAAATGTTAATCATTAATTAATTACTAATATATATATATATATGTTAATTAAAATATAATCTAATAGTTACATAAAAACCATTCAGTCAAAATATATTTAGATTTTCAGATATATTTAAAACCTAAGATCGTGTTCAATATCTTAAAAGTTAAACTAAAAATAATTTAATTGTTAAATAAAGAATTAATTAGTCAAAATATATGTTTATATTGTTGGATATATCTCATGCCTAAAACAATGTTCAATGTCTTAAAATAATTAATTAAATAGGTTTTTTTTTATGGATTTCTACTTTTAGAATGAGTGGTTTGGAAAAAAAATAATTAGAAATTACTATTTCAGAATAACGTCTCTTATTATATATAATAAAAATCAAAGTCCACATGCAATGAACACCAATTAACTAGTCTGCCAACTAGCTACAGATGTCTCAACACATGGCTTGACTAATTTGATTTTGTCCGCACTAGTATATAAAATAACAACAATTACGAAATATAACTTTCTGTCTTCCCCCAAATTCCACTTATTAAAAATTGTATATATTAAGAAATTAATTTTGTTAAATAAAGAAATTATCTAACATTTTCGGTACAATTTGAAAATTAAGAAATATTTTAACCCCTAAAAATGCATAATGTATATTAAAATCAATAAAAATTTAAGTACCGAAATATTAAACATTATATTATTTGTATTATATTATTATTTTTATATTTAGTATGTGACATAATTAGAAAATAATGAGTAAATATTTTTTATCAGTTTTCAGAACTACATATAGACATGTGAATTTTTAATGAAATTTCTAGTTCAACCAACACAAATTACTTTTTTCTTTCAAATTGATATTCAATTTATATATATATATATACATCAAATACCTCCAAAATTACATGATATCTACTTTAAATTATTTTTTTATTGAAAATTAGACTTATACATCTATTGTCTATTCACCATCAACCGCTATACCAAAAGTTTGTTTGTATATATATTTTTTAAAGGGGTAAATTATAAGAATCATGTCAAAATAATAACCCTTTTGCATTAAGGTATTCGAATTATGAAGCTTTATTGTTCAACCTTCAATCTTTACGAATGGTACTAAGAGGCCATCATAGTGGAATATTACCTCGAAGATGTTAATTCTTAAGAGTATTTTTTTCTTTTAATTAATTAATTTTTCATTTATGTTTTCTACATCTTCCTCCTCCAATTATCAACTTACCCACGATTGTTGCACCACCGCTATGGGGAAAACCCCCAAAACACCAAATTTAACCTAAATCCTCATGTTTTGGGTAAATTCAATAGAACATAATTTTCCTTTCGTTTTTCCAAAAATTATGACGAAAAACATACCAATACCATCAAAGAACCGTCACCATAGTCACCGAAAAACTCCATGGACGCCCCTCAAGCTCGAAATTGGATTTTCTCCTAAACTTAACCAAAATGCACAGTATTACGTTAAATTAATTTTCCTCACAACCCCAACTCAATTTTTTAGTTCTCAATCAATATAAGCTCGAATCGAGCAAAAATAGAATGAAAATTCTAATAAAATCCATTATCTTGAACTCTTTTTCGTATATGTATTTTCATAAATTATTTTAAGGATTTTAATTCTCATGTTTGGAGCATCAATTTTTTGTGAACTTTGTTATTTGTGTTATCTTTGATGGCTCAATTTCTCACGTTTGTTTTTGAATTGAAAGACATGATTTTGAGAATTTAAAATATTATATGACTTATTTACAATTTTATGGACTTTGCAAAATTACAGCCTCCACCTCAAGTTTTTTTAATTTTGATTTTCCTCCCAAACTCTTTTAAGAGATAAAAATACCCTCGAGAATAAGTATCTTCGAGGAATATTCCATCGCCGATAGCATTTGGTGGTCTAATAGTAGCATTTGCAAAGATTGGCTGTGGTACAATAAAGTTTCAAAAATTCGGATGTCTTAGTGTAAAAAAGTGTCATAATTCGGCTTGATTTTTGTAAATTACCATTTTCCAAATGATCAAAATCTTTTATTTATAAACAAATATTTTATTAATTTTCTTATTTGTAATTTTGTTTAGTGTCATTTTTATTTTGTTAAGTATATCATAGCTAGAGCTAACATTTTGAGATCGGCCTGATGAGCAGTCTAAACAATCAGTAAATAAAATTGGGTGGAAGTCAACTGTGAATATAGCAACAAAAGAAAAAACTCAGACCTATTTGACTCAATCTAATTTTTTATTATGGGCTCGAGCTACAATAGCTCGTCGGGCTTCGACTAGCCTATTAGGCTAACATTTTTTTTTTTACTTTTTATTTCTTTTGCACAATAAGGAGGCAAACACACTATTTTAATTTAGTCTAATAAATCATTAAAAAAAATTCACTAGACAAAAAGTCAACCCATATCCTTTATGACTATCGACTTTGAGTGATTGTTAAATAGTTATTTGTATCATGTATGTATAGTTGTTTATTTAGTATGGTGAGATATTGTTTATATTATTTTTGTAATTTGTTCTCATGTCTAATTAAAAAATTAATAGAGTTTGAGTTGATTCCACCGGTTGGTTTGTTTTGCATGCCCAAAAAATGGGTTATATCTTATTTAATTCTTTTCCTTGTAATGTAATTATGAGATATAACTCATCTCACCCTCTTACCATTCATGAGAGAATTTTTAGTTTGGCTTAACTCACATTTAACATTTAATTAAAAAAAAAACTGATGTGGCGGATTCATGATAGCTCAAGAAGTGTGGTGGTCAAATTGTATGTGCAGCCACATTTTTTTTCTTTTTCTTTTATATTTTCTTTATTTATTATTTTTTGTTAAAATTAATCTAAAAAATAGTAATTATTGTATTTTCATACAAACAGCTATAACGAAATGTTTAAATAATTTTTTCTTTTTTAAAAAATACATATTTTATCTTTTTGATAATGTATGATTGTATGGATAATTTTTTTTACCTTTTTTAACTCTTACAAAATTTGGCTATAAACGGTTTTGTATTGGAATAACGATGAAAGTGATGATCCCGCTCAAGTAACATAAGGTGCTACACGAGATTTTCAAAAATATATTCGAATCAACTCCGCACTTTAATCCAACCAAGTTCATCATCAAATTCGTGCCGACTTAATTGAATATATTTGGGCATGATCTAATAACCATCAACAATAATGGTTTATCTATAACTTCTTATTATTTTGTATTTTTAATTAATTGTATTTTGTTTTTTGTTGATTATGTTGTACTATCTCTTTAAATTTATGAAAATTTGTCACAAAATTCTATTGTTGAATTGAAGTAAAAAAAAAAATTCAAAAATTCGTAAAAAAAAAATATTCTAATTTATTCATATTAATGAAAAAATAATATTAGATTATTTTATGTGAAAAATTTAGTTTCTTTTTTTTAAAACCATTTTTGTGTTCCAATAATCTTATAATAATTAAATAGTTGAAAAATATATTTATGTAATAAAATATATGGGAAAAGTGTATAAATGATGGTGGGACCTAAAAAGGTGAGATATAACCAAGATGATGAATGTAGGAGTTAAGAAAAATTGGTTATAATTAGAAGAATAGTGATAAAAAGTAGGAATAATGGATTATAACCCACCTTGCAATGTACATGCTCTAAGACCATGTTTATCGACAGTTTTGACGGCTTGGTCATAGAAAGAATTCAAAAGAAAAATGCAATTAAAATCCATGATCATGGTTATGAAATTTTAGTTACTCAATTATGATGACATGTGTCATCGTATGATTCGTTGAGTGTATTTTATTTAGATAATTACAAATTTCGATTTATCTATAAAAAAATTATACACCAAAATTCATAAAATAAAATTATCTATAAATAGATACCAATATTGATATATTTTGCATCACAATCTCATACACTCTCTTTTGTCTTCTAACTTGTGTCAAATCTCTTTTCTCTTCAATTTGTTTTAAAAATCTAAATTTTCATCATTTTCTACATGGATCCAAATCAGCCCAATTATTCTCACTACTTCCAAAATCATCCAAATTCTCAAAATGATCAAAATGATGAATCATTTTTAATACTATTGATTCCCAATTTTCTCAGTATTATCCGAATTCTCAATTTTCTCCAAATTTGAACCAAGTTCCTATCTCTAAACAAGTTCAAAGATCGGAAAATATCTCTTGCGATTTGTTCGGAGAAAAAAGAAAAAAATGACAAAAATAGGGTGGTCTGTTAAAGAAGATGTTGCATTAATGTCGTCTTGGTGTTTCATCAGTTGTTGGTCCCAAGTGGTGTCCGAGGTTCAGAGGGGGGTGAATGAACCTTGGTCAATTTTGCAAATCTTTGAAAAACCTTTCTGCTCTGCAAGTTACTTGAACTTGCAGCGTCAGATTGTTACTGTTTACAGCACTAAGATGCAGTGCTGCACGCTGTAACTTGGAGTTTTATACACAGTGGAAAAATATAAGTTATAACACAAGGCTGATTTTCTCAATATGCTCCTTTCAAAATCATTTAATGCTTATGAGATAAACAAGATCAGAAAGTAAAGACACAGATAAATAAAGCAATTAAATACGTATGGCTTATAGTGGTTCGAAGGTGGTGTAATCCTTCTTCGTCCACTCTACTGCTCCTCGAGCATAAACTTTGTTAAGCAAGATTGAATTACAGGACCCTCCTAACAATCTATTAACTTTACAAAGCAACCACCTACTGAAGTCCAACGTACACACAGCAATTGCAAACTTCAAAGGCTAAACCACACAGGGTTCTACACTCCCACACAGGGAAGCTGCCTAACTCTAGATAACTATACAAACAGCAAGGATCTCTCATATCAATTGTTCGACACCTCTAAACCAACCTAAGCACACAGCAACAAGGTTAAAAGTATATTTGTTTGTTTCTTCAACTGGTGCGACGAAGTGAGCTTCTGAATCCTTCGAGGGATCTTTCAGCTTGAACTTGCTTCACTTTTGAGAGGTTGAGTGACTGAAACTGATGGTAGACTTGAGTGATTATAACTCGAAAGCTTGTGAGTTTTTGCGCAAATGTTTCAGTAACCAGCTTCAATGTTACTCATCCTCTATTTATACTTGTAGGAGAAGATATCCGTTGAAGGAGATATCTCTCTTTTGAATTTGAAGTAGTCTGATCAAAGGCATGACTCACATTTAATGCGACTTGACTTTCTCTTTTAGAGCATTTAATGCGGCAGTTACGGCTCGCAGCTTTCTGCAGCGCGTCAGTCCATGTGGCATCTTCGTATTAGCTCTGTATCTGCAACTTTGATCTTGTCTCGAACGGCTCTATTTATTCTTGCTTGAATCTTCATTCCTCGTACTACATTTATCCTTCCTAGGATTGCAGGATACTTCTTGTTGTAATTGGCGCTGATTGACTTCTCTGAACTGTAAGCTTTGCGCTGTATCCTAGGTTTTTATGCAGCTAATGTTATCTTGCAATGCTGTTGTAACTAAGACCTGGTTGCAGTATCTTCGAGTAGAGCTCCTGCATCTTTTTCTTGCAGCACTCATGTACGCCATTCTTTCTTACTTAGCTGTAGTGAAGTTCTGTCTTCTTACAGCGATGCTGTATCTGCCTTCTTGCAGCGATGCTGTATCTACTTTCTTGCAGCAGCTTCTTTTCTTGAAAGGCTTAGATGCAGCTTTATCCTTGTCAAACCTCCATTTTTCAGCACATAACACTAGACTCAAACCTAGTATATATATTCACTTAAACATTGTGAAAAATGGGGTACTTAACACTTCCTATTACAAATGCGTCTTGTCTCATCAAAATCTAAACATTGAAATCCCAACAATTTCCCTCTTTTTGATGATGACAAAACCTTTACATTATTTCGTTTATGAAGAAAGATTTTTACTTTACAGAATATCGTAAGATCAGGGTTACATGCTTGAACGGCTTTTCATATGATAGATATAAACCCTGGATTCATCAAAGATGCATCATGCTATTCCTTTATCACTAAACATCAGGAAAAACATAAACAACATGTATAAGTTCATAAGGATTGAACTTTGAATAGAAATGAAACGAAAATTTCTTTATTAACTGAGAGAAATTTACAAGGCATATATATATTACAGCAGGGATCACAAGAGAGTATGTATTTTACTGAAACAGGGACCTTTTTGTAGATGATTCTTCAGGTCTTCTATCAACAAACTTTTCAAGGCCTTCTCTTCCTCTTGATCCCTTCCACCAGTCCCTGATGGACTCTTGATAGGACGCATCTAGCTTCTGCATAAATACTGGAATTTGAATCCACCTGAGCCAGAAGTCCTCAGAATAGGGCACGATCCTGCCATGCTTTACTAGGTCGGTATAGTATCTCTGAACTTCAAGTTCTCCTTCCCTAGCGAGCTGCTCATATCTCTTCAATGCAGTCTTACAAGTGTGATATCTGCTGAATTTGTCTTTCCTGCATAGGGTTCTGAAGTTCCTGAGTATTCTGATCGCTTATACAAGGTGATCTCCTCAAATGATGGATTCCTGTCAGTAGGCAGTCTGATTTCCTTGAAGATGTCAAATCTCCAAGCCATATTTTCTCCTTCAGGCCTCTGATCCATCAGAACGGAAACTTCAGCAGAGATGTTTTCAGTGTCAAGGCGAGGGATCTCTTGAGGAGGGTATTGGTAGAAGTCCTTGGGAAAAATTCTCCTCTCACCAATTACTCCAAGTCTTTGAATCCAGGCATATGGATCTTATTTTTCTCTTTGGAGCCTCTGACTCTCAGACTCATCCCCGCTCATCCTCTTCCTTGAGCCCTACTGCTGGCTCTCATTCCCTCTCTTTGTATGATGATGAGAGGGAGGTGCTGCATCTTTGCTTGCAGCTCTGCTGGGTGCAGCGCCTGCTGCTGATCTTCTTGCAGCACCAACTCCTCCATCATCATCTCTTCTCCATCGCTTAGGAGATGGGATGTCAGCCGCAACAGATGATCCAGACCTCTTTCTCCTCCTGCTGAGAGGTTGCTGGTCATCATCATCTTCTTCTTCTTCAGCTCCCCCTGAGCTCCTGTATCTATCTTCAACTTTTTCCCCCTTTTTGGCATCATCAAAAGCCGGGGGCTGAGCAGGGGCAGCTGGAATCACCATGGAACGTGGTCTTCGGGTCGGTTCGGGGGCGACCTCAGGAGCGTCAACATACTGAGGGAAGGCTCGAAACATGATGTCCCTCAGTTCTCCAACAATCAGCTCCAGGTTCCCCAAATGATCGTCCACACTTCTTGTTCACTGGGATTGATCAGATGTGCGATCTAGAAGTGTTTCATGGATGAGGGAGTGAGTGTTCAGCTTGTCAGAGGCATTCTCAGCATGGTGCTTGCACAGCCTTATCTCCTGGCGAGTCTGTGCAGCTTCAACTTTTAACTCTCCCTCCATCCTGACCCGTTCCATGTAGAGCCTGTGGGAGTGATCATTCAACGTCCTCTTGATCATCCCACGCAGGGCTTCAAGGTCCTTCTTGAAACCTGTCATGGTTTCAGCGTGGAATTGGGCAGCGACCCTGAGACTGTTGCGCATGGTAGACTCATGCTCCTTGAGAGCGTGCACCAGATGTCTAATAGCGGCTTCAACTCGATTGATCGATTCGTTAGGGGTCAGCTCCGAATTCCTTCTTGTTGAGGCAGCAGAGGATGCAGCGAATGGTATTACAGCTTGAATAATCGAAGCTACATCCTACCTTGGAACCTCAGCAACAACCTCATCCTCATGATTTCTGGTTTGGGAACTTGTAGAGCTCGAGGATGGGTGCTCTTCTTCTTCTGTCTCCTCTTCGTCAGATGAGACTTCAACAGGTTCTGCTCCGCCAGATTTCGGCCCATGAACAGCTATGTTGCGCCCTCTCATCATCCTGGTGAAGTTGGCGTGAGTAACCTCAGCGTCCTCAGTAATCTCTGTTGCTGTAATCTTGGAAGGTTCTTGAGAACATACAGCAGTTGCAGCGTCAACCTCTTCTTGAGGTATCTCTAGCTGCATAGGGGTTACCTCAACTACTTCTTCTTCCTGCTCTGTGGGTACTGTCTAAATAGCCTCCCCAGCAGAGGTCTTCTCACCCTCAGAAAGTGTTGTCAGAACAACAGCCTCTCCTGAGGTCTTCTCCAAGGACCCCGTCTCCTCGACCGGTCCTGCAACTTGGACAGGTTCCGCTGCAAGAATGGGTTCTTGCAGCTCTGGTTTGGTTTCTTGCAGTGTCCACAGCATTCAGCACTGTACGCTCCATTGCTGCAAGAATCTCAGCTTCCACTCTCCTTGTGTCTTCAGCAGCTTCTTCTTGGGTGGTCGCCTGTTGTATTGCTGTCTCTGCCAGTAAGGGAGTCCAGCCTCGGCAACTTCCTCCGTGGTTGCATCATCGGCGTCTTCAGCAAGATCAGAGATTACTCCCTGAATGATGGCCGACGGTTCTCTTTGTGAGTCTGCAACAGTAACATCCATGCGTACAGGGGAATCGCCATAGTCCTACAATTGAGCTTTCTCCTCCTCCAAAGGATCCAGCGAGATAATGTTGGAGAAGCCCCCAACCACTTGCTCGTATGCAGGGGAGTTCATATGATGTTGACTTGAACTTCCTTCTCCCCACATCCTCCTAGGAGTGTGCTGCATCCTGGTCTCTTTCACACTTTGTTGCAGCGCCTATTGCAGCATATCTTCCTCAGTTTGCTCCACTCCCAGGGTGTCAATTTGCTCTTGAGCAAAAACGACATCATCGCCTCTTCTTACAGCCTCCGCAGCCGGGGCAAGGAAGACCTGCACATCCTCCAATGCTGCTCTCATCGGCAACTCTACAGAGTTGGATTCTGCAAGAGCTTTTCCCTTCCCTTTGTCCTTTGCTCCCTGAGCAGCACTGCTTTTACCAAGCTCCTGAACTCTTGCTGTATACTCAGGTTGCAGGAGTGCCAGAATATCTTCTGATTTGACCCACTCCAGGACAGTTTGCTCGACTGTCAGGAAATCCTTCCACTTCAACAGGATTTCCCCCCTAGCCAGCCGCATCTCTCTCCAGAGATTGTATTGCAGCTCCATATTTCTAGCCGCTGGGAGGGTAGGATCAAGCACTGAAGCTTCTGCTTGAAGACGAGCTTCTTCAGTTGGCTTGACCCGAAGCTGATATGGCTCCTGAAGCAAATGTGACTCATCCCCAAGATTTTCTACCACCTCAGAAGGTGTAGAGAGTTGGGAATCAAGAGCTCCTTCTTGATCCCGGGGCTGATGAGACTCATCCTCAACAGCAACTACAGCCAAGCTTGCTGTAGAGAGTTGGGAGCCAGCAGCTGCAGCAGCCTTCTTCTTGCTGCGCGGGGACCTTCTCACCAAGGGTGCATCGTCATCTGAGGAAGAGGATTCAGTTTCAGGTACAGCCTTCCCTGAGCTCCTCTTGATGACGGGAAGAGGGTCTTGAACGTCCTCTTCTTCTTCGTCTCTCCCGCTGCATACTGCTTCATCTTGTAGGGCCAGGGTAGCATTCTTTTTATCTTTGACTTTCTTCTTTGCTACCCAGCTTCTGCTGTCTTCGGTTGGGTCGTACCCTTCTTCTTCTCCCCTAGATACTTTCCAATGGGGATGGGGATAGGTGCAGCAAGTTGAAGACCAAGCTTGCAGAGCAGAGAACAAATGGTGATACCGTAGCTTCGCTGCTCCGTTATCTTCTCTGCTTCCTCCCACAGTCTCTTCATGATGAACCTCGCCCAGTTCACCTTTTCTCCGGCCATGATAGCAGACATGATCCGAAACCGGAGATCTGTGCACTTGTCATAACTCCCTATTCGGCATTCAATGGAGTATGCACAGATATCATGAATAAGTTCAAACTCCGACTTGAAGAGCTTCTTTGGGGCGCTTCTCTTGATTTTAGCCCCTGCATCCCTTACTTGAAAGAGATCCCACATCTCTTGAGCAGTACCCTCCCCATAGTTCAACAACTGACTGGGGGTCAGACCTCCGGCAGAAATGCTGAAGGTGGTAGCGATGTCTCTGACGGTTAGAGACCGTTCTTCCTTGCCTGCATCCATCCTGAACAGGATGTAATTCCTATCCTCCGCCTGCCTAGCGTAGGAGTAGAATCTCTGTACTGGCTCCACAGAGAAGCCAGCATAAATAGTGGTCAGAAGCCCTAGAACTTGGGTCCGCTGAAGGGCATCGAAGATTCTCTTGACGAGGGCATTATCATACAGCTCAGAAGCATAGACATGCTTCTGGTTGATCAAGCGTCCTTCCAAGATGATGGTTTGTCTGGCTGCCATGGATTTCTTAGAGAGAAAAGATGAAGAACTTCGAAGATTTGGACTTAAAAAGATTTTTGCGAAAAGAAGTTTCTCTCCTTGGTTGATGGTGAAAAAATGATTTCGAAAGGTGCGGTTATGGGGGTTATAGTGGATCTCAAAGGATGTGTAGTAAGATCAATGGTTGAGATTATTCAGAGGAAGTTGATCTAACGGTCCAGAAAAAGACGGATATGTCAAGTCGTCGCTAATTATTACAAGGCGCGTGGGCTTCTAAGCGTAACCCTTCCACTTCTGACACGCGCAGACTTTGCATTTAATGCTGAAAGACATGCCCTTTACCGTCTAAATAAATGTCTTTTTAAGGTTGCAGCATCCTTGGTACGAGGTTGCAGAGTAATCAATACTTTTTTGAAATAAATGCTGTAACCTGGTGCTGCTTACACTCCCGATTTCTGTTGTACTATAAGAATATATAATGCAGCGCTGTTTGAACCCAGCACTGTATGAAAGCGTAACTTACAGCACTATACTTACTGCTTCTCGCAAGCATGCAGATGTTTCCCCTTGATCTTTGCACCTTCTTTTTCTCCTCATAACTTAAGAATTCCCAACTCGTTTCTAAGCATAGAAAACTTTGATTCACTCAAAGGTTTAGTGAATATATCTGCAAGCTGGAGATCCGTATGAACTTTCTCAAGCACAATATCCTTCTTTTCCATGCGATCTCTTATAAAATGATGTCGTATGTCAATGTGCTTCGTTCTTGAGTAAAAAACAGGATTATAGGTAATTGCTATAGCACTTGTATTATCACTGACAGGTAATATTCCAAGAAACACACTCTCAATTCGGTTCTAACTCTCCCCAAATCAGAACTCAATCAATACTTCTCAACAAGATTAAACTAGAAAAGAAAAACAACAATGCAGAGATCAATCAACACAAGGATATAACGTGGTTCGGCATGAAAACGCCTACATCCACGGGAAATTAAGGGTGGGAACTTTTATTAACCTGAGATTACAAACAAGAGTACAAATCAACAAAGAAAACCCCTAAGCTCGAAGAATACTCTCACTCTGCAACTGGAACTAACCAAGAAGAAGAAAACTGAAAAACTAATTATCACTTATCAAGATATACATGTATTTATATGCTATTTACCTTGGCAAACTAATCAAGAATTGACTCTGAATCAGCAATCATCCAACAAACTCGCGTAGTAACTGACTCTGATTTCTTCTTCACAACTGTAGCCATCTTGCCTGTTTTTCTTGTTACAAAAACGTATCTACAGTGTTTGCGCTTTTTTAAGTGATAACCCAACTTCAGCTTTAAAACATCTCAGCCAAGAGAATAACCAAAATCGCACTTCCACTTCAGTAACTCTTTAAGTGTAATGCGTTTTCATAAAACAGGACTCATAACACAAACGTGCTTCTCTAACACGTTTTCTCCAATTTCTCAGCAAACTAAATGCAAGAGTTTAGCTAACTTCTCTTCAAATCTCCACCTTAGCTAAACTTCTCCTACAACTTAGCTGAGCTACTCCAGTACTTCAGGTGACATTGGTGGCTGCATTACCTACTAAACCAATTAAGTCCATGCATAATTTGAACTTGGCAGCAGGCAATGCTTTGGTGAGTGCATCTGCTGGATTTATCTCAGAGGGGATCTTCTTCACTTGAACCACTTCTTTATCCACCTTATCTCTGATAAAAAAACAGCCTAACATCAATGTGCTTTGTCCTCTCGTGGTAACCTTGATGTTTGGACAGATGAATGACACTATTATTATCACAGTTGACGATGACAGATTTCTGGTTTACACCAAATTCTCTTAAGATGCCTTGCAACCATACTGCTTTCTTGACTGCATCTGTGAGTGCCATAAATTCAACCTCTGTGGTGGAGAGAGCTACAACTGACTGCTGTGAAGTCTTCCAACTAACTATTGTCCCAAACAAAGTAAAGACATAACCTGTCAAGGACTTCCTAGTGTCTACATTGGAGGCATAATCAGCATCTACATACCCCATTATAAGTGATAGGCTTTCATGTACCTTTTTAAACTTCAAACCATGATTCAATGAACCATTTAAGTACCTCAACACATACTTAACCACCTCCCAATGAGCTGCTCCAGGATTAGACATATACCTGCTAATTATGCTCATTGCATGGGCAAGATCAGGTCTGCAACAGACCATGGCATACATTGCACTACCCACTGCATTTGCATAAGGAATTTTCAGCATCTTATCTGCCTCCAGCTGAGTTTTTGGGCACTAATCCTTGGACACTTTAATATGTAGACCAATAGGTGTAGCACAACCTTTTGATTGATTCATCTGATACCTCACCAAAACCTTCTTCAAGTAATCTGATTGTTCAAGGACAACCTCTCCAGCTTCTTCATTTCTAACTATGTCCATCCTCAACATTCTCTTAGCCCTTCCAAGATCCTTCATTTCAAATTCTGATTTTAACAAAGACTTAACTTCAAGCAAACCATCAGTAGTAGTACTTGCAATAAGCATATCATCCACATACAATAATAAGAAAGTGTGATTAGTATGATCATGCTTAAAATATACACAATTGTCATACCTGCTCCTTTTGAAGTTGTTTTTCAGCATAAACTCGTCAAACTTCAAATATCATTGCCGTGGACTTTGTTTAAGTCCATAAAGTGACCTCTTGAGCAAGCATACTTTAATCTCCTCATCCTCAACCTGCAAGCCTTCTGGGATCTTCATGTAGATAGTCTCTTTCAAGTCACCATGTAGGAAGGCAGTGGTTACATCCATTTGGTGCAGCTGCAGATTGAATTGAGCAACCATGACAAGTAAGATTCTTATGGAACACTGCTTCACAACTGGGGAGAAAATTTCTGAGTAATCTACTCCTTCCTTTTGGGTGAAACCCTTGGCTACAAGCCTAGCTTTGTACCTGATTTTTCCACCCTTTACAGCCTCAACTTTCTTTTTAAAAATCCATTTGCAGCCTATCAATTTTTTACTCTTAGGTTTATCAACTATTTCCCAGGTATTGTTCTTTTCTAAGGAACAAAGTTCTTCTTGAATTGCTACCAGCCATTGCTCTCTTTGACTACAAGTTACAGATTCAGTGTAGTTCCTTGGTTCTGCAGTATTAAGTTCTTGAGCTGTAAACAAGGCAAAGGAAACTGTGTCTGCAAATCCCAACCTATTTGGTTTCTTGACTTTCCTCTTTGATCTGTCTCTTACTAACTGGTAGTCAACCAAATCTTCTTGTTCTTCATCTGATTCACTTTTCCCAGGATCACCATCTTGAGTTTCAGCTTCAGTATCAGTGTTGCAGTCATTGATCTTAACAGGCTCCACCTCAAACTGAGCCTTCTCATTGGTGTTGACCAACTTTAAGTCTTGTTCATCAACTTTGAGAGGTATTTTTGTTTCATCAAATACTACATCTCTACAGATCAAACACTTATGATTTCCTTTCTCCAAACACCACAGTTTATATCCCTTCATACCTTTGGGATAGCCTAAGAACACACACCTTAAAGACCTTGGTTCAAATTTGTCTTGCCTAATATGGGCAAAAGCCAAACATCCAAACACCTTAAATCCTGATAACTTGCTGGAGTGTCTTTCCACTTTTCTTCTGGAGTTTTGAAGTCTATAGCAAATGAAGGACTTCTGTTAATCAAGTATACTACTGTGGCAGCAGCCTCACCCCAGAAGTTTTTAGCCAATCCAGAACTGATGAGCATACATCTTACTTTGTTAAGGATAGTTTGATTCATCCTTTCAGCCAAACCATTCTGTTGTGGAGTGGCTGGAACTGTTTTGTGTCTTGTTATTCCCCTCTCTCTGCAGAAATCATTGAACTGATTTGAGGTGAATTCTAAACCATTGTCAGTTCTTAGGTATTTCACATTTTTCCCACTCAGATTCTCAATCTCAGTTAACCAATCTTTAAAAGTCTGAAATGCCTCATCTTTGGATTTGAGAATGAAAATCCACACTTTCCTTGAATAATCATCAATAAGTGTCATGAAGTAATTTCCTCCACTTCTAGTCTGCACTCTAGCTGGTCCCCACAAGTCTGAGTGAATATACTCTAAGGGAGCTTGAGTTACATGTCTAGCAGGTTTGAAGTTCAATTTTCCAGTCTTTCCCAGTACACAAGATTCACAAAAATCCAGTTTTGTGACTCTATCCTTGCCAAGTAGCTTATGTCTAGCAAGTTCTTGTAAGCCCTTTTCACTAATATGGCCCAGCCTTTTATGCCATAACAAGGTCTTGTCCATCTCAGATACAGAGTGAGCTTCTGCAGCATAAGTTCTTCCATGTAGAAAATAAAGTTCATTCTTCTTAAAACCTTCCATAACAGTTACTGCACCTTTTGTAACCTTTAAGGAACCTTTCTCAGATTGAAACATATATCCTTGAGAGTCCAACATGCCAAGAGAGATCAAATTCCTCTTAAGATCTGGAACATACCTTACCTGTGATAGGGTTCTTACTACTCCATCATACATGACTAAAGCAATTGAACCAATTCTCTTGACTTTACAACATTGATCATTTCCTAGCAAAACTGATCTTCCCTCTTGCAGGCATAAATCATGGAACCATTCATTCATGGGGCTCATATGGAAAGAGCACCCAGAATCCATAATTCAATCTGAGCTTACCTTGGTGGCTGTGACTGTCAAGACCTCTGCAGACTCATATCCTGAGCTTTGGGGAGCAGCATCTGTAGTTTGGTTTACTTGGTTTTGCTGTGGCCTATCCTTGTTCTTCTTGAACTGCTTGTATTTTATGCAGTCCCTTTTGTAGTGCCCCGGTTTGTGGCAATGAAAGCACTTATTACCTTCAACATCATCATTTGAAGACATATTTTCCTTTCCAGTTTTCTGAGGACCTTGAGTAGGAGCTTGCTTCTGAAACTTTTTCTTCTGCACATTGTGTTTGATAGCCAAACCTTCAGTAGTAGTTTCTTTCTTACTGTCATTGTTCTTGGATAACTCCTTTGATTTTAGAGCAATTACCACTTCATCCAGGGAGATGGTGTTTTGCCTTCCATACAAAATGGTGTCAGTGAAGTTTTCAAAGGATTTTGGTAAAGAACTGAGAAGCATAAGGGCTTTATCTTCTTGAGTGAGTGTGACTCTAATATTCTCAAGATCATCAAGGATCTTGAGAAATTCCCTGAGCTGATCTGTAACAGGCTTTTCTTCAAACATCTTGTAGGCATATAGTCTTTTCTTCATGTATAACCGGTTTGCTAGAGTCTTAACCATATATAGACTCTCAAGTTTTTCCCAAATGCCTTTAGCAGACTCCTCCTTTGCTACTTCCCTAAGGACCTTATTGCCTAGGCTCAAGATTAGGGTACTGTGAGCCTTTTCCAATAGCAGAGCCTTCTCTTCCTTCTTCATGGTCTCAGGAAGAGCTTCCACACCTTGCAAAGCAATCGCCAATCCTTGCTGAACAAGAAGGGCTTTGATTTCGAGCCTCCATAGCCCAAAATCACCTTCTCCATTAAACTTCTCGACATCAAATCTCGTTGAAGACATATCTTGGATCTTGGTTTCCCACAGACGGCGCCAGTTGACAGGTAATATTCCAAGAAACACACTCTCAATTCGGTTCTAACTCTCCCCAAATCAGAACTCAATCAATACTTCTCAACAAGATTAAACCAGAAAAGAAAAACATCAATGCAGAGATCAATCAACACAAGGATATAACGTGGTTCGGCATGAAAATGCCTACATCCACGGGAAATTAAGGGTGTGAACTTTTATTAACCTGAGATTACAAACAAGAGTACAAATCAACAAAGAAAACCCCTAAGCTTGAAGAATACTCTCACTCTGCAACTGGAACTAACCAAGAAGAAGAAAACTGAAAAACTATCACCTATCAAGATATACATGTATTTATATGCTATTTACCTTGGCAAACTAATCAAGAATTGACTCTGAATCAGCAATCATCCAACAAACTCGCATAGCAACTGACTCTGATTTCTTCTTCACAACTGTAGCCATCTTGCCCGTTTTTCTTGTTACAAAAACGTATCTACAGTGTTTGCGCTTTTTTAAGTGATAACCCAACTTCAGCTTTAAAACATCTCAGCCAAGAGAATAACCAAAATCGCACTTCCACTTCAGCAACTCTTTAAGTGTAATGCGTTTTCATAAAACAAGACTCATAACACAAACGTGCTTCTCTAACACGTTTTCTCCAATTTCTCAGCAAACTAAATGCAAGAGTTTAGCTAACTTCTCTTCAATCACAGAGAATTGGAGTCTCTTTTTCTTCAATCCCATAATCTCTAAGTTGCTGCTGTATTCAAAGAATCTGCGCACAGCAACTTCCTGCTGCAACATACTCTGTTTCTGCTGTAAAGGTTGCAATCGAAGTTTGTTTCCTACAGAACCATGAGACAAGTCTATTTCCCAAAAACTGACAAGTCCCACTGGTACTCTTCCGATCAATCTTGCAGCCTGCATAATCTAAGTCAGAGTAGCCTTTGAGCTTGAATCCTCCTTCCTTAGGATACTATAGGCCTACTTCCTGAGTTCCTTTCAGATATTTAATAATCTTTTTGACCGCTGAAAGATGTGATTCCTTTGGTGGTGCTTGAAATCTTGCACAGACTCCTACTGCAAACATAATATCTGGCCTGCTTGCTGTAAGATATAATAAGGATCCAATTAGGTGTCTGTACTTTGTGATATCAACATCTTTACCATCTTCATCTTTGTCAAGGCTTATTGATGTCGACATAGGAACAGATGTTGCTACACCATTCTCCATGCCAAATTTCTTGATAAGCTCATTTGTAGACTTGACTTGACTGATGAAGGTTCCTGTAGACAGCTGTTTTACTTGCAGCCTGAGAAAGAAACTTAATTCTCCCATCATACTCATCTCGAACTTTGACTGCATTAGGTTGGAGAACTTCTCATATAACTCTTTGTTGGTGGATCCGAAGATGATGTCGTCCACATATATTTGTACTAGCAGTACACTTTCTCCATCCTGTATCCTAAACACCATCTTGCCGATTGTTCTTTTCTGGAAACCATTCTCTAGCAGATAGAGAGATAAGGTGTTATACCAAGCTCTTGTTGCTTGCTTAAGTCCATATAGGGCCTTATGTAACCAAAACACCTTCTCTTTTGCTTGATCTTCAAAGCCTGGAGGTTGTTCTACATAAACTTCATCTGTAAGAATACCATTCAGGAATGCACTCTTTACATCCATTTGATAAACATTGAAATTCATGTGAGCTGCATATACCAGAAAAATCCTTATTGCTTCAAGTCTTGCTACTGGAGCAAAGGTCTCATCAAAATCAATTCTTTCTTCTTGACAATATCCTTTGGCAACTAATCTTGCTTTGTTCCTTACGACGAGTCCAGATTTGTCTAATTTGTTCTTGAAGACCCACTTTGTTCCTATTACTCATTGATGAGTTGGTCTTACAACAGTCTGTCATACTTGGTTTCTTTCAAACCCATTCAACTCTTCTTGCATGGCCTGTACCCAGTTGCTATCTTGCAGCGCCTCTTCAACATTCTTGGGCTCTGTCTGAGATATGAAGCATGTAAATATTGTTTCATGAGGGATGGATCTTCTTGTTCTTACACCAATGGATGGATCTCCTATGATAAGATCCCTTGGATGATTCCTTAGCCATGTTTTGCCAAGCTCAAAGATATGTTCTGGTCTAGGTTGCTCCTCTTGTTCCTGTAAAGCGGAGGTTCTGCTGCTGTAAGAATATCTGCTACATCCATAGTTGCAGTTTCCTCTTCTTTGTCTTCTTCTGTAGGTAGAACTCCTTCTACATATGGAACACCATTCTCTTTCCTTGGAGCTGTCTCTTCAGGTGGTTCTTCTAACTTTTTGGTGTCACAGTGTGGTTCATCAAACACCACGTGAATAGATTCTTCAACCACCAAGGTTCTCTTGTTAAATACCCTGAAGGCTCTACTTACAGCAGAGTATCCTAAAAATACTCCTTCATCTGACTTTGCATCAAAAGTCTTCAGATGTTCCTTTCCATTGTTGAGAATATAACACCTGCATCCAAAGATATGCAGATAAAAGATATTTGGAGTATATCCATTCCAGATTTCATAAGGAGTTTTGTCTAGATCCTTCGTGATTAGACATCTGTTCTGTGTGTAGCAAGCAGTGTTGGTTGCTTCAGCCCAAAATCTCTTGGGTACTTCTGCTTCAACTATCATTGTCCTTGCTGCTTTCTTGAGGGTTCTATTCCTCCTTTCAGCTACACCGTTCTATTGAGGTGTTCTTACAGCAGAGTATTCATGTCGAATACCATTATCAGAACAGAATTTCTCAATGAATTTGTTTGTGAACTCAATTCTTCTGTCTGATCTTATCTTCACTATACTCAAGCTCTTTTCATTCTAGATTTTCTTCATGAGATCAGGTAGCTTGTCTTGAGTTTCTGACTTCTTTGCAAGGAAGATTGCCCATGTGTATCTGGAGTAGTCATCCACAACTACAAGAGAGTACTTCTTCCCACTTAAGCTTACTGGTTCTACTGGTCCAAATAGGTCAATGTGTAGAAGATCTAGAATCCTGTGTGATGACTTTTGTATCTTGTCTTTGAATGAGCTTTTAACTTATTTTCCCTTCTGACAAGCTCCACATATATTCTCCTTCTTGTATGCCACATTTGGCAATCCTCTCACAAGGCCTTTTCTTGCTAGCTTGTTGATAGTTTTGAAGTTCAGATGGCTTAACCTCTTGTGCCATAGCCAGCTCAGCTCTGGTGGACTTTTCACAATGAAGCATGTTGGTTGAATAGAAGAGGTCTAATCAGCTAGATAGATGCTTCCTCTTCTTGTTCCTGTAAGCTTGACTTCATTTGAGGTGTTGTCCTTGATTAAGCATTTGTTGAGATTGAATTCCACTGTGTATCCTTTGTCACAGAATTGACTGATGCTCAGAAGATTGTATCTGAGTTCTTTTACATAGGATACATTCTTGATCTTTATGTTTCCTTTGACTAGGCATCAACTTCCTTTTGTGCTTCATTTGGAATCATCTTCAAACATGACTTTTGGTCATTTGCATTCTTGAAAGTCTTTTAGAGATTCTTTATTGCCTGTCATATGCCTCGAACAGCCGCTGTCAATGTACCATACATTACCGCTGCAACCTGGCACTGAAACCTGTAACAATTTCAGACAGATTTAAGTACTCATACTTGTATGGGTTCTTTGGGGTTAGTTGCTTTAGGAACCCAAACTTTCTTAACAGTCACTATTTTGCTGTAAGATTTGTTGGTTCTCTAACTGTATGCAGTTTTGCTTTTGAGCTGCCTGTTAAAGGTGTGTGCAGAGATAACATATGTGTTACCAACACTTTTGTAGTGTGGTCTTCCACCATACTTCCCTTGAGTATATCCTCTTTGAGGTTTAGACATATAAGTCTCAGTATAGGTGGGAAAGTTTATTCTGTACTGCAACTTAGTGGGTTGCTGCATCCTCTTGCTGCATACCACAGATGGCTTCTGCTGCAGCCAGTTCTTAGATGTAGCCTTACTTCCAGCAGTTGAGCATTGGGGTTTCTTTCCCTTATCCATCATTGCTGTTTTGTTCAAGATCTTCACATAGTCACATAGTAGCTCTTTCTCCATTGAGGTTTCAGCTTGAACAAAATTTACAGCTTTGGATGTACTTGCTGTAGTCTGAGAGATGTGATTGTTGTAACCTATGCCCGATTTTTCAAAAGGACTTCTGTTTTGGTTTATGTAATCCCTTGTGTCCTTTGATGATTTACTGAACGTGCTTATTGTGGACTCTGCAAGCTTTCCTTCTCAGCTTCTAGCTTAGTGACCAGCAGATTTAATCTAGAGACTTCCTTTTGCAGCTTGCTGCACCTTGAGCTATCAAACTCACATGCAGCCAGCATTTTGGCAATATCAATGTTCTTGCACTTCAAGATCTCATTGTCGATTCTTAGGTTCTCATTTTCAACCTTTAGATCCTCATGAATTGAGTTGATCTGCTCAAAGTCACTCATGATCCTCTTTAGAGAGTGGATCATGTTCAGCTCCTCACATTCAGGTACGGACAATGGTTGATAGATTATCTTATTTTATTCGTTGTCCTCATAGTTGTTAGCCATCAGGCATATCAGCGCTTCTCCATCAGAGGATGAGGTTTTAGTGTCGCTGTTAGAGGATTCTGCAGCATTCAGTACTTCCTTCAGGACTACTGTATCCTTGGCCTTCTCCATCTCTCCTATGAGAGCTCGAAGCTTGTGCCTTTTCTCTCTCATTTTATCTCTCATCTGCTCTCTCTCTCCTTCAGGATACTTGTGCACCGTTGGGTATGGACAATTTCTTACATAGTGTCCTGGTTTCCTACAGTTAAACACAAGTCAATATTACCTGTATTTGACTGTGGAGAGGAGGATACCTGAGGAGGTGGATGACTTCTTCTAAAGTCATTCTTCTTATTGAGGTTGGTGTTGCTATTATTGTTGTTGCTCTTCACGAATCTTCTAAATTTCTTTAGAAGCAGAGTCATTTCATCTTCAGCAACTTCTGCTGTAACCTCAGTCTGCTTACTGCAACTAGTGGTTGTTGTATCCTTGGTGCCTCTGGCAGTTAGCGCTGTAACTTTGGAGCTCGATTTTTCGGACTCCTTTCTCCGTCTGTTGATGTCATATTCGAACGCTTTGAGATCGGAGAATAGGTCGAATGTACTCATGGATTTCAAATCCATAGACACTCTCATGGCAGTGGTCTTGCTGTCCCACTCCGCAGGTAGGGCTCTTAACACTTTCATGTTTTTCTCCTTCTGAGTATAGTGTTTGCCCAGAGCTTCTAGTTCGTTTACTATGGATGTGAATCTCAAGTCTAGTTGCTCAAGAGTCTCTTCATTCTTCATTTCGAAGAGCTCGAATAGTTGGATAGCGTTAGAGATCTTGTTGTCTTTAGTGAGCTTAGTCCCCTCACATATTTGCTCCAGCTTTTCCCATATTTCTTTGGATGTTCTGCAAGTCTTGACTTTGCTGAACGTGTCTTTATCCAAAGTAATGAATAGAGCATTCTTGGCCACATTGTCTAGATTAGCTCTCTTCCTGTCTTCGTTATTCCATTCAAGTCTTGGCTTGACTAGGAAGGCTGGTGGTGGCTGTGCTCCTTCTTCTAGGTCTCTACCTAGCACTAGATTCACCTTTGTGGGAATTATTGGTTCTTCAGTGATGACCGTCCACATTTCGTCATTCATTATCATAAGATGTGCATGCATTCTTATCTTCCAGTCATCATATTCCTCTATGGAAAACATAAGTAACTTGTGATTAGAGGAATTCATGATATGCTGCAAGAATGAGTTTTAGATGCAGAGAAAATAGCAAGTCTAAGGTGGATTTGGGTAGGTGACTAGATAAGTTGGCTTTTAACCCAACTTGCTCTGATACCACTTGTTGGTCCCAAGTGGTGTCCGAGGTTCAGAGGGGGGGTGAATGAACCTTGGTCAATTTTGCAAATCTTTGAAAAACCTTTATGCTCTGCAAGTTACTTGAACTTGCAGCATCAGATCGTTATTGCTTACAGCACTAGGATGCAGTGCTGCACGCTGTAACATGGAGTTTTATACGCAGCAGAAAAATATAAGTTATAACACAAGGTTGATTTTCTCAATATGCTCCTTTCAAAAACATTTAATGCTTATGAGATAAACAAGATCAGAAAGTAAAGACACAGATAAATAAAACAATTAAACACGTATGACTTATAGTGGTTCGAAGGTGGTGTAATCCTTCTATGTCCACTCTACTGCTCCTCGAGCAGAAACTTTGTTAAGCAAGATTGAATTACAAGACCCTCCTAACAATCTATCAACTTTACAAAGCAACCACCTACTGAAGTCCAGCGTACACACATCAACTGCAAACTTCAAAGGCTAACCCATACAGGGTTCTACACTCCCACACAAGGAAGCTGCCTAACTCTAGACAACTATACAAACAGCAAGAATCTCTCATATCAACTGTTCGACACCTCTAAACCAACCTAAGCACACAGCAACAAGGTTAAAAGTATATTTGTTTATTTCTTCAACTGGTGCGATGAAGTGAGCTTCTGAATCCTTCAAGGGATCTTTCAGCTTGAACTTGCTTCACTTCTGAGAGGTTGAGTGACTGAAACTGATGGTAGACTTGAGTGCTTGTAACTCGAAAGCTTGTGAGTTTTTACGCAAATGTTTCAGTAACCAGCTTCAGTGTTTCTCATCCTCTATTTATACTTGTAGGAGAAGATATCCGTTGAAAGAGATATCTCTCTTTTGAATTTAAAGTAGTCTGATCAAAGGCGTGGCTCGCATTTAATGCGACTTGACTTTCTCTTTTGGAGCATTTAATGCGACTCACAGTTTTCTGCAACGCGTCAGTCCATGTGGTATCTTCGTATTGGCTCCGTGTCTGCAACTTTGATCTTATCTCGAACGGTTCTATTTATTCTTGCTTGAATCTTCATTCCTCGTACTGTATTTATCCATCCTAGGATTGCAGGATACTTCTTGTTGTAATTAGCGCTGATTGACTTCTCTGAACTGTAAGCTTTTGCGCTGTATCCTAGGTCTTTATGCAGCTAATGTTATCTTGCAGTGATGCTGTAACTAAGACCTGGTTGCAGTATCTTCGAGTAGAGCTGTTGCATCTTTTTCTTGCAGCACTCCTGTACGTCATTCCTTCTTACTTAGCTTGAGTAAAGTTCTACTTTCTTGCAGCGATGTTGTATCTGCCTTCTTGCAGCAGTTTCTTTTCTTGAAAGGCTTAGATGCAGCTTCATCCTTGTCAAACCTCCATTTTTCAGCACATAACACTAGACTCAAACCTAGTCTATATATTCACTTAAACATTGTAAAAAATGGGGTACTTAACACTTCCTATTACAAATGCGTTTTGTCTCATCAAAATCTAAATATTGAAATCCTAACAATTTTCCCCTTTTTGATGATGACAAAACCTTTACATTATTTCGTTTATGAAGAAAGATTTTTACTTTACAGAATATCGTAAGATCAGGGTTACATGCTTGAACAGCTTTTCATATGATAGATATAAACCCTGGATTCATCAGAGATGCATCATGTTATTCATTTATCACTAAACATCAAGAAAAACATAAACACAAGTTTACAGATTTGGTTGTGTTTAATGAAGTTCTGAGTAAACATGTGAAGTGGCAAATAAATTTTGATCGTGCTCCAACTCGTACCCATGCTGAAGATAAAGAGGGTAAAGAAGAAAGTGGTGGCAGCTCAAAGAGATCAAGAACCAGTGAAGAAGGGCAGTATTCCAACCCTACTAATCAAGAAACTCCAGGCAGCGGCAGTTCAACTATCTCATGTCCTATAGGTAGAGATAAAGCGAAAAAGAAAGAAAATATAAGGTGGTGTCAGATGAATTTGCTGAACAAATTCGTGCAATGAGAATCACTAGAGAAGCTGAAGTTGAAGTGGTTAGAGAACGAATCAATTTACAGAGAGAAAGAGAACAAACAAACAAAGCGGAGAAGAAAATGGAGCTGCAACTTTCTCTTTTATCCCAATTGATGGTGAAAGATCACTCATCACTAGCCGAATAAGAGATGAAAGACCATCTATTAACATTGTTCAAATAATCAATGTCATTTATTTTTATGTACTTTTACTTTGTGCTATTTTTTTGTCTTTGTATGTTTTTTTAATTTGTGTGATTTTATTTTATTTCATGTAATTTCAATTAGTTGTTTTAATTATGTCGGTGGAAATGCAAGATTTTTCTACTTTTTTATTTATTTATTTCGTATTGTAGCATTATTAAAGTTATCTTTGCTCACATGCATATCTCAAATGGGAATCAAACCACATGTCAAGTTGTACCCCTTCATTATTAAAGTTATCTTTGTTCACATGCATATCCCAAGTGGGAATCAAACCACATGTCAAGTTGTACCCCTCCATTAAAGCTATATTTGCCCACATGCATATCGCAAGTGAGAATCAAACCACATGACAAGTTACATCAGTCCATTATCAAGGGTTCATTTCGTATAACCTATTTCCTATAAATCATACTTGAAACAACATCATACTTACACCAAACTCCTTATATGTACTACTCTCAAATATAATTACTACCCATTTATCTTACCTATTCCAGTTTACAAATGTCTCTCAATGAAAATACCTCGGTAGATTTAAACTTAAACTCAAGTTCAGATTCATTAAATTTAAATGATCTTGATGAATGGCAAGAACGGAATGCTCGAGAAAATTGTGAAATAGATCACATGATCGAGGATATGGTCTTAAGCAATCTTAATATGATCGGAGGAGATTCCACTCCTAGAGCTACAAGAAGGTATTATGAAAGGGAACGCGAGCTTGGTGAGAAATGCTTGATGAATGACTATTTTATCGATAGGCCAACGTATACTCCCAAGATGTTTCGACGTAGATTTCGCATAAGAAAATCTATATTCCTTCGTATAGTGGAGGTCGTTACTGTTAATGATGAATATTTTCAACAAAGACCTGATGCCACAGGTCGACTAAGTCTTTTCCCATTACAGAACTGTACTGGTGCAATAAGGGTGTTGGTTTATAGGACATCCACTAATGCAGTTGATGAATATTTACGCATGAGTGCAGTAGTAACAAGACAATCTCTCAATCATTTTGTTGAGGCCATCATTTCCTGCTTCGGTGAAGAATACCTTAGAAAGCCTTCCGATGCAGATTTGACAAGACTACTCTATGTTGGTGAACAACACGGATTTTCAGGTATGATAGGCAGTATTGACTGTATGCATTGGGAATGGAAAAATTATCTTGCTGCGTGGGCTGGGCAATATGCAGGGAGAAGTGGAAAAACAACCATCATTTTGAAAGTTGTTGTATCATATGACTTGTGGATATGACATGTTTTCTTTGGAACTGCAGGTACGTGCAATGATATTAATGTACTCCAACGCTCTCCAATTTTTACAGATGTCTTGGAAGGTCGAGCTCCAAATGTTAGTTATGTCATTAATGGTTGGAAAAATTATAGAACTTATTATCTAACCGATAGCATATATCCTTCATGGGCTGTATTTGTTAAGTCAATTACTTCTCCACTAACCCAAAAGCACAAATTGTTTGCTCAACACCAAGAGACTGAACAAAAAGATGTTGAGCGAGCATTTGGAGTTCTACAGACTCGTTTTGTATTTCTTAAACGTCTATGTCTTGTCTGAGATAAACTTTCGATTGGAAAAATTATGATGGCTTGTATCATCATGTACAATATAATAGTGGAGGATGAACGAGACACATACCAAAATTATTATGATCCCACCGAATTTTTAATGGATTGTCCTTTAAATGATAATCAGCCATTTCGATACTCTACTGATCATATTGCAAGTTTATCCACTTATATGACTAATAGGAAACAACTTCGCAATAAAGAAGCTCATGTCGCTCTTAAGAACGATTTGATTGAGCATATATGGTAAAAATTCGACACTATTAATTAAATATGTAATTTGTATCTTTTGCTTTGTTGTAATTTATGCATGTATTTGTAGCTCGATTTATTTATTTTCTTTTGTATTTTAATTCTTGTAATTTTATTTTTTTTATTGGATGTTGTAATTTATTTTAACTGTATTCCCAATTTTTTTATTATAATTACGATTTTTTAATATTAAATAATTATATATATTTATAAATATTTAAAATATAATAAAAATTAATTATAGATATAATTGTTAAATTATAAAAGAAATAATTTATTAAAGGTTGGTTGTGGTTGTGGGTGGTTATTGATAAAGTATGAAAAAGATGAGATTTGGTTGTAGTGTAGAATATGTATATGGAGGTGAGAGAAATGAATTGTTTAGGGTATAATTGGTTATTGATAAACATAACCTAAGGCTGGACTTGTTTACAATTCTATAGGACCTACAAAATGATGGGTCATTTTAGCCGGATATGACGTTGGGTTGGGTTTGGATGACGTAGATTGTGAATCCAACTCTAACTATAGTTGAAACTATAATAAATCAATAAAAAATATTGAAATGCACCAAAATTTAAATATGATACTTTGATTTTCTATATGCATAATAATTAATAAATGAAAACGATAAATTTAATATATTATACATTAAAAAATAAATTTTAAATAAATAAGTAATTTAATTTTGAAAAATTACCTCCACCGGTCTTGACGGCTTTTGCTATGTCAACCTCTTTCTCTCTCTTAATTTATAATTGAAAGATATTATTTATTTTATTTTTACTTATAAACCCAAAATGTATTATTTGTATATATGTAATGCATTATTGGCATAATTGAAATATATTACTCGTGAATGATAATATTTGTTTGACCATTACTTGTATACCCAAGTAATATTATATGTATACTTACAAGTATTATTACCTGTTAACCTGAAAATAAAATATAGAATTTTAAATTAATTTTATCCTTACTTTCTTCAGTATCATACTGAACATATTTCTTCATTATTATATGTAGATGATTAGTGAGTTTCTTTTGGTTAAAATAATTGATTTGTAATGCTTAAAATCATTGTAATAAAATAATTTTCAACAATAGATTTGAAAATATTAATATACAAGAATATAAGAAGGGAAGAACAAAGAACACAAAAGTGGAAGAAACAAGTTGCGATGCAAGAGAGGTTGAAGAAATACACTAACGACATGATTTGTATGATAGAATGATGTGAGAATTGAATCATTATTCCTATTTTCATTCTCATTTCTTTGATTGATATAGTTTAAAAGTGGGAATTACCATTCTCCAAGAAATTGTTATTACCATGAATGTGAGATTGACCATTCCTTCATATCTTCATGGTATTATGTAATAGCCTACAAGGAAGTGAACTATATTTATTAATTTTGACAATTTTATCATTATTTTTTTTTTTTTATAAGTTAACTTCCCAAAGTTAAATTATTATAAAATTGTGTAATAATATTAAATTATTTACAAATAATATAAAATATAAATTAATATAAGATAAAAAAATTAAATATCAATTAAATAATAAAATTAAATATATAAATAATATAAAAATATTAAATGAATGTACAAATCTTAAAAACACTAAGATAATATGAGTATAATATTAATAATACAAATAATTTTAGTCTAGTTATCTAATTTTTTAAAAATATATACAAATAAGATAAATGAATATTAGGATAATAATAGTTTATATAAAAAATATAACTAAATTATAACTAATTAAAACATTGTTTAGATAATATAAAACATAAAATCATATAAAATAATTAATTATCATAAATATAATATAATTAACTACTGTAAGAGTATGTAAATAATAAAAAATTAGTAAATTAATAATAAACTTAAAAATAAAATATTTAAATATAATTTACCTTAATATTAGCGTAATGATTAATTTTCCTGAATTTTTTTGAATTAACTAAATGTTGGACCACCTGACCCGAGTTAGAACCGATTAATCAACCCTGTCAAATTACAGAGATGGCCTTTAAGAGTTGGCTACAAGCAGCTCAATAAGCATACTCATATGAGTCGGCCAGGATACTTAACCTAGACGACCACATGGCGACCCGATCAGAATTGTTCTCGTGACAAGTCCAAAGAGAGGTGGCGATCTGGAGAGGATATTCCGAGCAGAACGTTTCCAACCGCTAGGAGATCGTGGAGGAATTAAACCACCCACTTCCTAGAAAATAGGTTAAAAATAGGGGAGTAGTGGGCATGATCCCCACTACTCGAGCTCTTCCTAGGCTATAAATAATAGTATTTTCAACTAGTAGAGGGTTCCAATACTTTTGTATTCAAGCACTAGAGAACTGTTTTCTCTAAATATATTAAATACAATCCTGACCGGCCACTAGAAATCGACCAGGATCAATCGAGCTAAATTGCCAGAGTAGGCTCTGGGCCAATGTTTTCTGCATATTTTCACACATTTTTACTTCATTTTTGATCTGATTAACTTCATTTTAATCCAGATTCACTTAATTTGAGTGTTAAACTAGGAATTAATCAATTTATAAATTCCGACGTTAACATTTTGGCGCTAGAAAGAAAGGATATACATTAGACGAACAAAAAACTCTGAATTCATCATGAGTAACGAAGAGCATACCATAACTCCGGATTCCCAGGCCCGATTGTCTTAGCTTGGTGGATCCGGCCGTCCACGTCTGACTGCGGCGAAAGAGGTCATCCAAATGACCCCCATCACTTTGGAGACTCCTCAAACGCCTATGTCCGCGAGTGAGATTCGAGCCATAATGGCTCAGCTAAACAAGCTGAAAAAGGCCGAGTAGAGGGAGAAAGCCCAGGTCACAAATGGGCTGATGGAGGATTCAAAATCCTCGGAGAGACCCAAGTGGAGGCGGAACCTGAGCAAAAGAGTCGCGAAAGACTGAGGCATAGGAACCCGTCACTGATCCGGCTCAGTTAGACAATCGAGCACACCCAAATGGCATAGAGAACCGGGTAGAAATCAGATATGCCCAGGATCATATGGGTCCACTCTCAGCATTGGAGGCTAGGAGGCCAGCAAGGGCTCAAGAGGAGAGATGTGAGGCCTAGCAGCCTCATGAGGAGAGCACTGACCATAATCTCTGGTACTCAAAGTGGGCAGAAGAGCAAGAACTGAAGAAGAGACTGGCGGATATTCAGGCTAGAAGGAATAGGGCTGATCGAAGGGGCTGGAAGAGGGTCACCTCATTTGCAGAACACATCTCCACCTTGCCCATTGGTCAGTACAATGGCGAAACTGACCCGAGCACCCACTTGAACAAATACTCGTCCTAGATGGAGCTTCAGGACATTGATGAGGAACTGATGTGCAAGGCCTTCCCGCTTATTTTGGGAGACCGAGCATAGATGGAGATGGTTCTGCGAGCTGACAGAATTATTTCTGACACAGTTCATGGGGTCGAAGATGAGGTCAACCCCGAAGGAGAGGTTGATGAACGTGAGACAGGAGAATGTCGAGCCTCTAAAGTCGTACCTGGATCGTTTCAATAAGCTGGTCCTAGAAATAGAACAGGTGTCTGATGACGCCATACTGATGGCCATCATGGCCGGACTGAGGCTCAAAATGAGATTTTTATGGTCGGTCCATGAGGAGGGACCAAAGACCTATCATGAATTCCTGACCCGAGCAGAGCGGTATATCGGGACAGAAGAGGTGATCCCAGATGATAAGTCATCCGATAGAGCAGACAGGCGGCCTAAACGGCGAGAAGAGAAGAGAGAAGAAAGCCGATGAGGCCATTTAGGCCGACCGCCAATTTCAGGGTCTTCCAGCCTAGGGGACCCGGCCAGGTAACCGAAATACTTACGGTTACCCCTTCACAGGTCCTCATGGAGATTAAGGACAAGAATCTGCTACTTGAGCCGAGGCCAATGAGAGCTGACCCGACCCGCCTTAACCAAAACAAGTACTATAAGTACCATAAGATGAAAGGCCATAATACTAACAAGTGTTGGGCACTTTTAGCCGAGCTGATGAAGCTGATTGATCAGGGCCATTTAAAGAAGTTCGTGAAGGGCCAGGAACAGCAGGGCCAGGGGTAACAGCAAGCGCTGCCTTCACCTCCACCGATCGGGACTACTCGAGAAATACTCACGTTGATCAACAATAGGAATGGCAATTTTGCCCCGTCGCGCGGGTACGCGACCTGACCCGAGGTGTTTGGGGTGGGGCGGACCCGTCCCGTGGACGGGAAAAGGCGGGTCTGAGTCCTCCTCTTGCCCCGTCCTCACCCCGCGCCCCGTGACCCGTTCTCACCCCGTTTATATATATATATATATAATATGCTATAAATATATATATATATATATTTTTAATATATATCTACATATATTTAAGATACATATATTTAGAAAAATAAATCTAAGTTAATTATAATTATTTTAATTATAAAAGATCATTAGTATATAGAAGCACATAAAAGATGTTTTAAAACTAAAAGAGAAGGCAATTTATAATTGAGGATGATTACCAGATTCTCTCACACAAAGAGAGCTGAAAACAAAGAGCAAAAAAATAAGTGAAGAGGAAATATAATTAGTAGTCGAGTCCCTCACCACACACAGAGACACGCTTTGCTTTGGAGACTGCATCTGCAACTGCAACTGCAAGGCTCTCTACTCTATTTTAATTCTCTATTTCTTCTACACATGCTAGCTCCTCTTCCTTGTCCATTATCATCAACATCACCAACTCTCTCTCAAACTTAGCCCAATATGATCAAAGACGGGACGGGGCGGACCCACCCCACACGGGACGGGCCGCGGGACGGACATTCTTACCCCGTCGCGGGTTCGGGACGGGCACGGGATGGGTTTCTAGGGCGCGGGGCCGGTCTGGGTATTCTACTACCCACCTCGTCCCAGACCCATTGCCATCCCTAATCAACAACAGCTTCGGTGAGCAAAGGGGCTCCAAGCGAGCCCGAAAAGAGCAGGTTAGGAAGACTAGAAACGCATATTAGAGGTGTGTTCCACCTAGGGCAGAGCCCCGCCACACACCTATCTTCTTCACTGAGCTGGACAGTGAAGAGATAGCCTACCTCCACAGTGATACCTTGGTGGTGTCGCTCAATATCTACAGGACCATGATGCACAAGGTCATAGTCGACATTGGCAGTTATGCCAACGTGCTCTACTTGAGCACGTTCAAACAGATGGGGTTTCACGAATCCCAACTCGTGCCCTCCTCCAACACGATTCAAGGCTTCGGAGGAATGAGGACCAAGGTACTCGGTACATGCGAGCTGAAGGTCCTGTTCGGGGTCGGCAATTGTAAGGTCTTCACAACTATAGAGTTTAAGGTGGTGGACCTTAACTCCCAATATAATGGCATTTGGGATCGGCCACTCTTGGCCAAGCTAAAAGCAGTGGTCTCCATCTACCACCTCACTCTCAAGTTCTTGATCAGCGATGACGTGTATATGGTCAAGGGGAACCAACAAGCAGCCGGAAGACTGACATGAGACTGCGCCCGAGAGAGCTCAACATGATAGAGCTCGTCCAAGCCGGCTTGGATGATGAGCAAGACCAGGTCCACACAACATTCATCACCGATCGAGCACAATACTGCTACACCATGATGTCGTTCGGATTGAAGAATGTGGGGGCAACGTACCAGAGGCTTGTGAACAAGATGTTTGCTGCCTAGATCGGGAAGACGATGGAGGTCTACGTGGATGACATGCTTGTCAAGTTCAAAAAAATAGTCGACCACGTGGGCAACCTAACAGAGATGTTTGACATCCTGAGAAAGTATAGGATGAAGTTGAATCCCAAGAAATGCTCCTTTAGGGTCGGCTCGGGTAAGTTCTTCGGGTACATGGTGAGCCAAAGAGGAATTGAGGCAAATCCGGAAAAAATCCAAGCAATCATGAACTTAACTCCATCGAGGCAGATCAAGGAAGTCCAGAGCCTGATAGGAAAGGTTGCAGCCCTTAATCGATTCATATCCAGGTCCACTGACAAGTGCCGGTCATTCTCCAATCTGATCAGAAAGAATTCCCAATTAAGTGGAATGGTGAATGCTAGTTGGTACTGAACGAGCTGAAAAGGGCACTGATGGAGGCCCCGGTCCTGGCCAAGCCTTAGCCTGGTGAAAAGTTGCAGCTCTACTTGGCGATGTCAGAGTATACAGTGAGTTCGGTGCTAGTCCGAGTAGAACAGAAGGCTCAGCAACCGATTTATTATGTGAGCCAATCATTGTATGACGTGGAGCTTTGCTACCCGGCCATGGAGAAGTTGGCCTACACCCTGATCATCTTGGCCCAAAAGCTACACCCATACTTCCTGGTGCATTAGGTAGAAGTACTTACAAATTTCCCTATGAAGTAGGTACTTGGCCGCCAGACACTTCCGGGAGATTACTGAAGTGGGCAATAAAGTTCGGGCAGTACGACGTTCATTATGCCTCCAAGACGGTCATCAAGGGACAGACCCTGGTCGAATTCATTGTGGAGTTCACACCAACACTCATCATCCGAGAAAAATAGATAGAGAAGCCTTGTAGGATGTATGTGGATGGGTCATCGACTGCCCAATGTGCTAGGGTTAGAATTGTGCTGGTCAGCCCAACAAACAAGTATTTCTGCTTGACTTTGCACTTCAAGTTCCCAGTAACAAATAATGAAGTCGAGTATGAAGTGTTCTTGGCCGGCCTAGACATAGTAAAACAGTTCGGGGTGGAAGACCTAAAAGTTTTCAGCGATTCCCTCTTGGTGATGAACCAAATCTTTGGTGAGTATGTGGCTAGAGAATAACAGATGGTCAGGTATTTGAGGTCGGTTGAGCTGGCCTCAACAGAATTTAGAAGAATCCGAGCTGAGTAAATCCCAAGGAGTAAAAACATACAAGCTGATACATTAGCTCGATTGACCACGAGTGAGGGAGCCGAGGACATCGGCTCGGTCAACATTGGCATAATGGACAGCACGACACTAGACCAGAAAGAAGTTTATGCCACCGAGCAGAAAGCGACTTGGATGACCCCAATCATCCAATATTTGGAAAGGGAAAGATGCCCGCCGATCAAGGCGAGACAAGAAAACTGAGGATCCGAATTGCCATATATACCATGCAGGACGCAGTGCTGTACAAAAGGGGATTTTCTAGGCCTCTTTTGAGGTATTTGAACGAGGAGGAGGCGAATATATATTGAGAGAAGTTCATGAAGGCGTGTGCAGCAATCACTCTAGAGGACAGACCTTGGCCTTCAAGATTATCAAGCAAGGTTATTTCTGGCCAAGTTTGAAGAAGGATGCTATTAACTTTGCCAAAAAGTGTGACCGGTGCCAGAGGTGCGCACCCCTCATCCGAGCACCCTCCGAAGACTTGTATTCGATCATGACCCCCTGGCCGTTCGCTAAGTAGGGGATCAATTTGATCGACCTGATGCCTACGGGCCAAGGATGAGTGAGGTTTGTGATTGTTGCCGTCGATTACTTCACAAAATAGGTAGAGGTCGAGCCCCTAGCAAGAATTACCAAGCTCAAAATTATGAACTTTATTTGGAAGTCTATAATTTACCGATTTGGGATTTCACACTCTATCATTATGGATAACGGGTGGCAATTTCACACTCTATCATTATGGAGGACCTCAAGACGTTCTGTGAGAACTTGGGGATTAAAAAGTTGTTCTCAACTCCATATCACCCTCAAGAGAACGGCCAAATCGAGGCCATCAACAAGATCATCAAACACACTTTGAAGGCCATGTTGGAAGAATCAAAAGGGGCCTAGGCGGATCAACTTCCCGAGGTACTTTGGGCATATAGAACGACGGTCAAGACGGCGACTAGGAAAACACCATTCTCTTTGGTCTTTGGGTCCGAGTATAGGAACCGCCGGATCACCGACCCTATACGATTATCTGAATCGGGGTCCATACAAATATGATTAACGCGCAGTGGAAAACGAATCATACCTTTTGCACCGAAATTAGTTCTAAGATCAGAACTGTAGATCGAGGAATCGATGAAGCCTGGACCTCACGATCTTCTACTGTATTCCTCGCCTTTATCTCGAACGTTGTGTGGGCAACGAGCTATCGAGACTTTCAGTCGTCTTCTACTAAAACGTATCTCAGATTTTTATGTCTGTTTTTCTGTGTCTAGAAACGGCTGACTTGAGGCTTATTTATAGGCTACAACAGGGACCTTGAGGAGGATTAGAAATCGGTCTCCTAATAGGCTTAGGAGTCTTAAATTCAATCTGGATATACTTCTTAAGCCTATCAATAATATCTCAATCCACTAAAAAGATATTATTGAACTACCGTCCCTTATCCATATTAGATATGGCTCATATTTATTATGTACGCGTTTATCTTCCCGTGTTTAAGATATCGAATGTCCATTAATTAAATGAATTACTGACAATTCAATTAATTAATATTTAATCCAAGAGTAGTACCACTCAACTTTATTATCATGCCGGAATAAATCCACCTGCAGAGTTTACATGATAATCCTTATGAGCTCCTCAAGGGGACATCATCATCCTAAATAATTAGGACACGGTTTTATTATATAATCAACAACACACCATATAAACAACACGGTATCCCAATTTACCGAGCTTATTGATTTAATAAATAAATCTCACCCATTGGTAAATTAAAGAAACATATATCGAGTATACATGCCCGTTATCATACAATGATTAAGAGGACGCACATCCATAATAACAGAGGTCTTGTTCTATTTATATAGTCAGTACAAATAAAACAACCTCAATTGGTCCTGCTCAATACATACAAAATGTACTAGTGTAATTTTATAATTGTTGGGATTTCATTGTTTAGATTTTGATGAGACAAACCAACCATGTAATAGGAAGTTTTGAGTACCCCTATTTTTCACATTGTTTAAGTGAATAAATAGACTAGAATTGAGTCTTGAGTCAAGGATTGAAATAGAGGTTAAAAGAGGATAAAGCTGCATCTAAGCTTTAAAGGAAGATATCGCTGCAAGAAGGCAGGATACAGTATCGCTGCATAAAGGCAGGATACAGCAAAGCAAGAAAGAATGGCGTGCAGCATCGCTGCATAAAAGGGATACTGGAGTACTGCTAGAATGAAGTTACAGCAGCACTGCCAGACGATACTGCAAGCAGGTCTAAAATACAGCAGCACTGAAAGTATACATCAGCTGCACAAAGACCAAGGATACAGCGCAGACTTACAGAACCGTTAAGTAAAAACAGCGTCAACTACAAGACGAAGTATCCTACAAATCCCAGGAAGGATAAATGCAGTACGAGGAACGGAGATCCAAGCAGGGACAAAAGAGCCGTTCAAGAAAAAGTCAAAGTAGCAGACACGGAGCCAATAAGAAGATGCCACATGGACTGACGCGCCGCAGAAAGCCGCGAGCCGCAACTGCCGCATTAAATGCTTCGAAAAGAAGGGTCAGTCGCATTAAATGCGAACCATACTTTGGCCAGGCTATTTCAAATTCAAAAGAGGGATGTCTCCTTCAACGGACATCTTCTCCTACAAGTATAAATAGAGGTCGAGGAGTACTGAAGCTGACTACTGTTACTGAGATCTAATTTCCATACGCGAAAGTTTCGAGCTTACAAATTTAAAGTATTCAAGCCAACAGTTTCAGTCACTCAACCTATCGAAGTGAAGCAGAGTTCAAGCTGAAAGATTCCTTACGGATTCAGAAGCTCACTTCGAAGCACAAGTTGAAGAAAACCTTTTATCCTTTTAACCTTGTTGCTGTGTGTTTAGGTTGTTTTAGTGGTGTCAAGCAGTTGATAGGAGAGATCCTTGCTGTTTGTTTTAGTTGTCTAGTGTTAGGCAGCTTCCCTGTGTGGGAGTATAGAACCCTGTGTGGGTTAGCCTTTGAAGTTTACAGTTGCTGTGTGTACGCTGGACTTCAGTAGGTGGTTTGCTTTGTAAAGTTGATAGATTGTTAGGAGAGTCCTGTAATTCAATCTTGCTTAACAAAGTTCCTGCTCGAGGAGCAGTAGAGTGGACGTAGAAGGGTTACACCACCTTCGAACCACTATAAGCCATAAGTGTTTTTATCGCTTTATTTATCTGTGATTATTTTCTGCAAATATCTATCTCTTCTCATCATAAAACGTTTGAAAGAAGCATTTTTATGCAAAACAGCCTTGTGTTTAAAAGTATATTTCCGCTGCGTACAAAACTCCAGGTTACAGCGTGCAGCACTGCATTCTAGCGCTGCAAGCAGTAACCATCTGTCACTGCAAGCTCAAGTAACTTGCAGTGCAGAACGGTTGTTTTAAAGATTCTGAAAAATCGACCAAGATTCATTCACCCCCCCCTCTGAACCTCGGACACCACTTGGGACCAACAATAATCAAGATAGATTAATACCAAATTACACTACAACCATTCCGATAATTTGTCCAAAATTATCTCGGCTGTGAGCTACTATTTATAATCTATAAGGAACTAATAACATGATCTTCTGTGTGGCACCACACACCATGTTATCTACAATATAAATTAATTGGACAATTGCAATAACACATATAACAAATATATAAAATGCAAACATTTGACAATAAAAGATTCTCATATCATAAATAGATGTTTATACAAAAGTTAGGCTTATAGTATACATCCTAACACCGAGGTCATCATACCAATCGAGCTCGGAATCCCGACCTGAAGGGTGAAGAATTATCAAGAGGAACAGAACACTGAAGCCTTGACAACTAACCTTGACCTGGTCAAGAAAGGGAGGATCGATGCCGACGTGAAAAATTCCATCTATAAACAGAGAAGTGCGAGGTACTATGACTCCAAGGTCCGAGCACGAAGGTTTGAAGTTGGAGACCTGGTTCTCAAGAAGGTTCTACAACATACCAAGGAACCTAACACTGGGTCTTTAGGCCATAATTGGGAGGGACCATACAAGATCAGTCGAATCCTGGCCGGAGGAGCTTATGAAATAGCTGACCTCAATGACGTGGTGATGTCCAAGCCATGGAATGTCGAGCATTTAAAGAAACACTACCACTAGCCGGCTAGAAAATCATTTGTAATTGTCTTGTATATTTTCCTGTTCATTTTTTCACTTAATAAAGTTAAGTTCTAATTTGTTAATTGCTAAAGGCTAAGGCCTCATCCGGGCTGCTTAAGCCGGATGAAACAGTAAGGCTTCGACCCATTAAGACTTCGGCTCAAATAAGGCTACGGCCTCATTCGAGCCACCCAGGCCGGATAAAATAGTAAGACTTCAACCCAAACAAGACTACGACCTCATCCGAGCTTCTCAGGCCGGATGAAATAGTAAGACTTCAGCCCACCAAGCCTTCGGCCCAAAAAAGACTACGACCTCATCCGAGCCGCCTAAGCTGGATAAAACAATAAGGTTTTGGTCCAAATAAGGCTACAACCTCATTCAAGCCACACAGGCCGGATGAAATAGTAAGGCTTCAGCCCAAACAAAGCCACTGCCTCAACCAAGCTACCTAGGCCGGATAAAACAATAAGGCTTTGGCCCACTAAGATTTCGGCCCAAATAAGGCTACAGCCTCAATCGAGCTGATCAGATCGGATGAAATAATAAGGCTTCGGCCCACCAAGGCTCCGGCCCAAATCAGGCTACTATCTCATTCGATCCGCCCAGTCCATATAAAATAGTAAGATTTTGGCCCAAAATAGAAAATGACCTCAATTGAGCCGATCAAAAAGAGTTGGGGCTAAGGCCATAATTGGGTCTCGATTTCATTCGAGTTAACCCAGGGCTAGGTATTGGCCTGCCAAGATCGACCAAGTTTGGCACGGTAAGAATCAACATACTAAACCAAGCCGATGTGCAAGGTTAAAGATTTAAGTCAATGAATATTTTAACCAAGTGTTGATATGATACAAGTCGAGCCGACCATATAATTTAATCGTATGTTGAATGGAAATACAAGTTATATTGTGCATGGATCCGATCAGGTATTAGATATGAGAAACTGAGCAGAACAAGTCATAAAAGTTGTAACTGAAATACACATGGAAAGCAAGTCCGAATTGAACAGACATGAAGTGCAAAATAAATGTTCATTAAAAAACGAGTTGGGTTGGAGACCAGTAGCTCGTACAAAAAAGGCCAACTAGCTCGAATAAGAAAAAAGAAGAAAATATACAAGCAAATTGGTCAGACTTCGACCACATCCTCATCAGCCACCGTCCTGGCTTCCTCAACTTGAACTGACTCAAGAACAGTCTCTATCACATAGTTCGGGTCGGATATAAGACGGATAGGAGGAGCCGACCTCAAGAGATGCTTAGAGCCAGGAGGTAGATACTCCGACAGATCGCTCATCATCCCCAAATAATAGTTGGGGAGAGACTGCTTCTCGAGGTAACCGGCTAGGGCCGTCATAAGGGGACAGTCATCGAGTTTCTTTTTTTGAGCCACATCGATTGCATCAATGAAGGTGAAAAGATAGTCTAACATCCCTTTATATTTGCACTCGACCGAAGCCATGTACTTGTGACGATGGTGACCTTATCCGTCGGGACGATTCAAGCAGTCTCCAACTCAGCTTTAGCTGCCTCCAACTCGGCCAGCACTCGAGCCTTAGCCACGATCAGCTCGGTGACCCTTTGACGGTCCAGCTTAGCTGCCTTGGTGGTCTCGGCCAAGAGTTCCTAGGAGGAAGCCAGTTGAGCTTGGAGGGTCTCTTTCTTCTCAATCACCGTGACGAGCTCTGACCTCTTCTCCCGAAGCTCATCTTTTTTAACTTTATATTTCTCGAGCTGGTCCAGATAGTGGAGATGGGCTCGTCATTGGAAGATGGAGGCCTGGGCCAGGAGGACAGACGTGCAGACGTCCATGTCTACGCCAGACATCTGTCTAGCATATTTTTCTAGCTCCTCTGTCTAGGCTTTGACGGGAGCTTCCATTGGAAGGGCCTTTATCAGATCCGTACTTGGCGTTTGAGCTCGGATGAAGCTGATCTGAAAAGGTGGCCTCTGCCCGAGGAACTCCTTGGAACCTCGATCCAAGCTGGGTCCCATACACATATGCTAACTGAGCCGACCAACGGTGATTCAGATTACCAAACACCCGAAAAAGCCACAATGGTGACGTCTTGAGGATCGGAGGGTTGAGTGACGGTAGCTAGTCGGGGATGTTTGGTCGGCAGAGATTACAGAGCGGGAGCTACTGACTCAGCCATAGTCATGGCTGAAGGGGGCTCAAAGCCACGCCCCTTCCTGCACCCTGGAATTCTGGCCCGCTGTCCCTGGCCACGCCTCCTAGCCTGCTCGACCTTAAGACAGATTTGCTTAGAAGGGTCCATCCGTAGAGAAAGATCGTCTCGGGGGATGATGGCTGTAAATATGGCTAGCGTTAGAATAAATATGAGATGACCGAGCAGAAAACTGAGCAATGGATGAATTGTTACCGTAGAAGTTGACGGGAGCTGGAATAAATAGGAAGATCAGGTCGGCTCGGGTAAATCAATCTCCAGTCAAGAGGCCTTGAAGGTTCGTCTCTTCGAGTCAGTATTATGTTTCAGGAAGCGTATATTTCTCGAAAAGTCCTCGTTGATCAGGGGAGTCTGAGGCGAAATTTCTGCAAAATAGAGAAATATTATAATATCAGAGAGTCGACCACATAAAGAAAATATAAACGTATACTAGTGGCCGACCAAAGTATGTAGGGCAGGATATCCTCTGGGATGGATCTTCATTGGTCGGCTCGGGACTCATCTAATCTCCTCCGACCCAAAATCATGTGGTCTTCTAGTCTTTAACAGAGGATGGAAGACCCTTAATCAGCTGAGATCGGAGCGGCTGGAGAGAAGTGTAATAAAAGTAATTCTTCATCTCCGGAATCAGCTTGATACTGAACAGGCAGGCCAACTTCTGAGGAGTTGGAACCCCGAGCTGGAAGGAGTGGAAAATGATGAGCAGCCCAAGAATTGATGACCAGCTATTGGGATGAAGCTGGCCAGGAGCAACCCCCCAATGACGAAGGTAGTGAGTGAGGCAGGGAGCTAGAGGGAAGCGCAGATCACCCTCGAGGGCCTGGAAATTGATGGCCACACACCCATTAGGTGGCTTGTCCATCCTCTCATAGGGCCGGGAAACATCGAAAGTGGTTCCCCATGGAATGTTAAACAAAGCGTGCCAACAGTCCAGCTTAGCTCGAGTGGCGATAGACGGCCATGCTATGGCTTCGGAATCCTCCGAGGGTTGCTCGGTCCGCCAATATCTTCGCCTAATGAGAACTCCCATGGGAATGTTAGGAGTTGAGGTTGACGGACCGGCCTCTTCAACCTCTGCAAGGACTGAGCTCCTAATCACCTCCTCATTAGAGGAAGTGGATCCTAGGGACAGCTCTCCCGAGCTGTACTCTAACTCCTTAGATGCACCTTGATCATAATCCCGGACTGAATCGCTATCAGAAGATCCATTTGATGACATGTTTATAAAATATTACCTAAATAAGAGTGAGGACGGTTGATTATCTTCCGGTGATTCTTCTCGATTAGTTTAGTTCGGTGTTCTTAAGGAAAATCTTTAACGGTTCTAAGCTTGTGAAGAGAAAAATGAAGAGGATGCGTCCCTATTTATAAGGAGAGCGCGACCTTTCAACTTTCCTCCTACTAGGAGATGACACATGGCAGATCAGACGGCTAGGATCCAGTGACCCTTCGACTTTTATTCCCTTAAATGAGGACACATGTCTGGTCTTGAGAATGCCTTACCATGGTCGATTTATACTCAGGTTAGCCCCGTCAAGACTGGCCAAGACCAATTTCAAGGGAGCAAAAGATCACAGCCGAGCCGGCTAGGATGTAATTGACCTCAGCAAGACCATGTCGGGCATGTAATAGGTGTGCAAGTTGTCTGAAATGCAATTTTAGAAATATGAATATAAGCTAACCAGATAATTAAAATTATATTCAAAATACTGGTTTGGAGGCCAGAACCTCTTAACAAAAGGCTGGATGGTCATCTAAAAGTTCAAAAAAAATACAAGTTTATTGGCCTGCAACATCATCAGCCCCGACCTCGATCATCATCATCCTCGACCTTGGCCGTGCCGACACTTTCAACGTGCCAACCCATGATGAGATCAGGGTTGGACATGAGCTCGATAGGAGGGGTCGGCTACAGGAGGTGGTCCGAACCTGGAGGAAGATAGTCGGGCAGATCATCCATCAGATCTAAGTAGTACTTGGGAAGAGGGTTCTTTTACAGTTAGTAGGCCAATGCTGCCCTCAGTGGACGGTCATCAAGCCTCTCTTTCCTCGCCACCAGTATGTCGTCGTACTTACATTTCTTCAAGTCTTTATACTTCTGTACCATGACAACCTCATCCAATTGGTCGGCTCTTACGATCATCAGGTCGGCCCATGCAGCCTCCAGCTCGATCTGTGATGCCTCTAAATCAGCTTGGAGTCTAGCCATCTCAACAGTCAAATCGACCACCCTCTAGAGATCCAGCTTGATCGACTTTACGATTTTGGCCAATAAGTCTTGAGAGGAGGCTAGCTGGGCCTGAAGGGTCTCTTTTTCTTCAGCGGTGGCCACGAGCTCGGCTTTTTTTTCATGGAGCTTCATTTTCTTCATATCATACCTCTCCAGTTGGTCGAGGTGTTTAAGGTGGGCCCGTCAAGTGGAGACGGAGGCCTGAACGTGCAGCACGGCCAAACAGACGTCCATATCTGTTGTAGTCATTATGCCCGCATACCCTTCCAACTCTTCCGTCCAGGCTTTTACTGGAGCCTTCATTGTCGGTTTAGCCACCGATGAAAGGTTCTTTATCAGGTCCGAGCTCGGCAGCTGAGCACGGGAGTAGCTGATCTGAAAAGGCAACCTCCGCCTAAGAAACTCCTTGGAACTTTCAATTTGCTTGGGGTCCCGACCACAAATACTGACCGAGCCGGCTAAAGGAGATTCAGAAAACCACACCCCGGGTGGAGCGACGATGGTGACACCGGGGCTATTGACCGATTGCTTGGTAGGAGCCGACCTGGGTCTCTTTGCTGATGGGACTGATGGGCCAGATGACTCCCGGCCTGGCATTGTCATTTCCAAAACTGGGGGCTCGAGACCTCGTCCTTTTCCCCGACCAGACACTTTAGCTGGCTGTTTTATTTTTAGCTCGCTCGGCTCGAAGCTTTATCCGTTTGTTCAGGTCCATCCTAAGAGGTAGGCCGTCGCGAGGAAGGATTGCTGCAAAAATGAGAACACTAAGCATACAAGTTTACCAAGCATAAATTAAATGCAATAGTTCGAAATTCACCGTGGAAGTCTACTGGGACACGGTTGAAAGGAAAGATTAGATCAGCTTGGGCAAACCGACTTTCTGTAATTAGATCTTTGAACGTTTATTGTTTCGGGTCGGTACTGTCTTTCAAGAAATGAATCTTTCTAAAGAAATCCTCGCCGATCAGGAGATTTTGAGGCAGAACCTTTACAAGATAGAAACGTATTATAACATCAGAAGAGCAGATCAAAAAAATATAGATGTATACCTTGAGCGGACTCGAAGCCAGTTCGGCAGGACATTCTTGAGGAGAAGTTATGATCATTCGGCCTGGGACTCTTCCAGTCCCCTCCAACCCAAAACCATTTTGTCTTCCAATCTTTAACTGATAAAGGAAGGCCACAGATCAATTGGGATCGAAGTGGTCGAGGAGAAGTGTAATAGAAGTGATTTCTTATCCCAAGGATGAGCTTAATAGTGAGCAGCTAAGCCAGTTCATACGGGCTAGGAGTCCCGAGGTTGTGACAGTGGAAGAGCACGAGCAGCCCTAGAATTGATGACCAACTGTTTGGGTGGAGTTGGCCGGGTACAATTCCCCTTGGCTGGGTACAATTCCCCAGTGCCAGAGGTAATATGTCAGACAGGAGGCCATAGGGAATCGTAAACCTCCCTCTAGGGCTTAGAAACTTATAGCTGCACAATCTTTCGGTGACTTGTCCATTGGCTCCTTGGGATAAGGAGCGTGGAAAGTAACTCCCGAGGGATGTTGAAGAGGGAATGCCAACGGTCTAGATTGGCTCGGGTGACGCTAGAGGGCCAAGCCATTGCCTCAGAATCTTCGGAAGGCTGCTCAGTTCGGCGGTATCGTCGCCGCCTGATGGGAACTCTAGTTGGAATTTCAGTAGATGCTAACCTTGATGGTCTAACCTCCTCAGCTACAATTGGGGCAGGTTCCCTAATCTCCTCCTTGGGAGAGTTAGAACCCGAGTTCAACTCATCCAAGCTGTTTTCACATTCTTCGGACACACCTCGGTCATAATCCCAGACTGACCTACTATCAAACGATTCACCTGTAGACATAATGTAAGGGAAAAGTTAATTATCTTGTTGATGAGTGGACGACTGTTTTTCTTCAGTCGATTCAGTACGGTAGATCGTGATTTGTTGATTTTGCTCAGTTTCTCTCAACAATTGCTCTAAGGGTTTTAAGTTCGTAAAAAACCAAATGAAGAAGAGACGCACTTATTTATAAGAAGAGTGCGGCTTTTCAACTTCCGCCCTGATAGATACCGACACGTGGCCGATCTTACGGTTAGGATTTGGTGACGCTTTACCTTCCTTCGCACCAGATGAAGACACTTACCTGATTACATGAGTGGATTATGTTCTGTTTTGTACGACCTAAATTCAGCTCTGCTCGATTAGTGAAGTTTGATTAGGTCCGGACAGAGCAAGTTTCTCTCATGACCTAAGGGGCTATTGTTGGACCACCCGACCCGAGTTAGAATCGATTAACCACCCGACCAAATTACAAAGATGACCTTCAAGAGTCCTTACAAGCAGCTTAATGAACATACTCATATGAGTCGACCAAAATACTTAACTTGGACAGTCATATGGCAACCCGGCCAGGATTGTTCTCGTGACGAGTTCAAAGGGAGGTGGCCGACCCGGACAGGATTTCCAAGCAGAATATTTCCAACCGCTAGGAGATCGTGGGGGAATTAAATAGCCCACTTCCTAGAAAATAAGCTAAAAACAAGGGAGTAGTGGACATGATCCCCACTACTTGAGCTCTTCCAAGGCTATAAATAATAGTATTTTCAACTTGTAGAAGGTTCCAACACTTTTGTATTCAAACACTAGAGAACTGCTTTCTCTAAATATATTAAATACGATCCTGACCAGCCACTAAAAACTGACCAGGATCAGTCGAGCTAAATTACCTGAGTAGGCTTCGGTCAGTGCACTTTTTCACACATTTTTACCACATTTTTTATCTGATTAACTTCATTTTAATCCGAATTCATTTAATTTGAGTGTTAGACTAGGAATTAATCAATTTACAAATTCCAACGTCAACACTAAATATACTAAATAATTTAAATTTGAGTGAAATGGAACAAGAATATTAAAATAAAATTATAGTGAATGGTAATTTTATCAAATAAAAATTAATTTAATATTTTATTTGTAGTTATCAATTAAGAAATATAATTATAATGATTACATTCATTCCCTATTCCTTTGTGATACAAATTATAGAAATAAATATTTTTATAATTCCTTATCCATCATCATTCCATTCTTAAATTCATTTCATTCCCACATAATTTCATTCCACCATATCGATCATGCCGTAAGAGATTTGAAGTAATTGTTTGAGGGAGGAGGAAGAGTTGTTATAAAAAGAAAAATTCTAACAAAATGCGTTAATGTATTTTTGTCCGATCAAATAATAACTTTTAATTATATTGCTATTACCTTCTAAAATTTGAATCATATTTCATAAGTTGGATGTGGACACACAGGATAGGTGGGACATCTCAAGTTCAGTGCATCTTGAAATCCGTATAATTGAAACTTAAAATACCAACTCTTTTAAACGGTTGTTTTGAAGATTATAAACTTAAAATTTATCTTCTTTATAACATGAGAATATAATATTATTTTTCATTTAAATTCTGAAAATAAATATGAAAATGGAATGTCATCTCTAATAAAAGTGATTTAGGTATCACAATATTTATTATGTAAGAGGAAAAATATATTAATCTCATTTCATATAAGAAAAGATGTATAGTACTAACATAAGAAAACATATATTTTACCCACTTTTCTTCTAAAAATCAAAATACCCATGGAAAATAGCTAAATAAAAGTTTCCTTATAATTTTGCTAAGTCAATTTTGTATTTTTATTTACTAGAGTTAAAAAGTGGCTGAAACAAATTTACTAATATTTGTTGGTAGAAAAATAATTATAAAAAGGTAGAAAATCATCCAAACTCTACAATGAATTAGTAGAAATATTACATGAATTAATTAGATAAACTTGTAACTTTGAAAATTGAAGTTGAACTTGCTACTAAGTGTTTTTTTTTTCTTTAATGAACTAGTGGAAGTGGTAGGAATGAAGAAAATAACGATTAAAAGATTTTCGAATTCTAATTATCACGATTTGTACAGTAATATACTCTTTATTTCGTGATGTGGTTGAGTTGATAGTATATAAGATTTATTTAATTTGGTGAAAAAGATTTGAGAATATAGCAATGGGTCCAGGAAATGAGTGAGTTGTCGTTCCTCAAATGAGAAAAGAAATGGAAATAAAAATTTCTTCATATAAATGATTTGATTTTCGACGCCAACAAAGAAAAAAATTGCCTTTGCCGTCACTCTCCCAACTCGAAACTTCAATCAAAAATTAAATTAAAACGAATTCCCCCCTTCGGAACACACTCCGCGCACGTTAGCACCACCACACCACATTTCTCCCCAAAATACCCCTGACGCCGGCCAATCTCACGACGCCGGTTGAAGCCCAATTTCCCAATCCCCCTTCGTAATTCATTTCGGATTTCTCGGCTCTGGATAGAAAGCCGGGGATTTCACTTTAAATTCTTCAATTAGGGGTTTTGGATTGATTGATGTGCTTTTTTAGGATGAGAACAAGGATTTGACGATGGCGAGGCTACTGGGATTGACGCGTGCCTTCGGTGAGTGGGCTGAGTCACCTCGCGAGGTAACGCGGACGATTCCGACTAGTGAAAGCATCGGAGAAAGCGGGTGGTTGATTAGATTCTTTGACTCCGCGTTTTTCTGCGAATGGATCGCCGTCAGCTACCTCTACAAGCATGATCATCCTGGGGTGCGAGATTACTTGTGCAACCGTATGTACACTCTTCCTCTCTCCGGTATCGAAAGCTACTTATTTCAAATTTGCTACATGTTAATTCACAAGCCTAGCCCTTCGCTTGATAAGTTTGTAATTGATATTTGCTCGAGATCGCTCAAGATTGCGCTTAAAGTGCACTGGTTTTTGATGGCGGAGTTGGAAGATTCTGATGACAATGAGGGCATAAGTAGGATTCAGGAGAAGTGCCAGTTTGCAGCAACTTTAATGGGGGAATGGCCGCCTTTAATTAAACCTCAGACATGGAGTAGTAGCTTTATGTCATCATCTTCTAGTAACATTAATAGTAGTAGTAGCCCCATTGGTAAGAATCAGGTGTTGAATAGGTTGTTGTCGTCTAAACAGAAGTTATTATCATTGACATCTTCGCCTCCGAATAGTACATCAGCCCAACGATCTTTCTCATTTTCACCCTCATCAGGTAACTCAACATTGCATGATGATGGTGGTAAGATAGTGGGATCACCGGATGAGAGTAATAAGATTTTTAAGAAATTTATTCCAGGCCCAAAGATGCGGGATGCTCTTTTGTTTAGGAAATCAGTGGAAAGGGAAGATGAAGAGACTGAGAAGGATGGTGGGTTCTTTAAGAAGTTGTTAAGGGATAGTCGTGATGAGGATGTAAGGAAGTCCATGGAAAAGGGTAAAGATATCGATGAGGAGCCTGAGAAGGAAGGTGGGTTTTTCAAGAGGCTGTTGAGGGATAGCCGGGATGAGGATATGAAAAAACCAGTGGTTAAGGACAAAGAGAATGAGAAGGAACCTGAGAAAGAAGGCGGGTTCTTTAAGAGGTTGTTGAGGGATGGTCGGGATGAGGAGGTGAGGAAGTCAGTGGACAGAAATAAAGATGAAGAGGAACATGATAAAGATAATGGGTTTTTCAAGAGGTTGTTGACTACTAGTCGAGATGAAGATATGAGGCAGCCAATTGATAAGGATGATGAGGAATCAGAGAAAGATGGTTTCTTCCGAAGGTTATTAAGTGTAAAAGATGATGAGGAAGTTAGTGCTAATGCGGATGGATTTTTCAAACGATTGTTTCGGGATAGTAAAAGTGATGTAGACGAAAAAATGTTGTCTAGAGCTGTAGAAGATGATGAAAAGGATGGGTTTTTCAAGAAGTTCTTCAAGGATAAATTTGAGGACAAGAAGGATGGTAGTGATAAAAATGATGATGTGGACAGAGTGACGAAGTCTTCAGAAGATCCTGATAAAGAAGGATTCTTCAAGAAACTTTTTAAAGATAAATTTGATGATAAAAAAGAATTAGACAGCAATGATGAGGTCAGGAAGGGGCATGCAAATGGTGAAGATGAGGAGCCTTCAGAATTTATGTTGTTCCGTAAATCATTTCGTGTTCATCCAGAAGATTCCAAAACTCCAAAGGCAAGTGATAATGGCCATGGTAGCAATGTGCTTGAAAGCAGTCCTGGGACAGAGAATTTTTTTCGGAAGCTGTTCAAGGATCGTGATCGTTCTGTGGAGGATTCTGAACTCTACGGCTCCAAGAAGAGCAAAGTGGTTGGGTTCCTTATCATTTATGTTGTTGTTGATATATTTCCTAATTTTGTGTTCATTGGTTTTTCTAATTTTACAGAACTTGATTATTAAGATTATTTAAATTCCATTACTTATATTCTGGATTACGATATCAACTGTACAATGACTGTTTAAGTGAAGTTCCTAATTTTTTCTTGGACATCTGGATGTTGGGCTAGTTGCTTGTACTTGTACTCGTCAAATGTTATGTATTGATTGTGTCAAAAGTGAAAACTGATGTTTCAAGCTGCTGAATCTGGTGTGACATGTAGCATTTTTTGACAGTTCTCAAGGACAACGTATTTTATTTTTTCCTCAAAGTTGTATGGTACTTACCTGGAATTCACCTCATTTAGAAATGAATTGATCCTGTTAGAAGATGGAGGAAGCAGTAAGGAAATAATATGTATTTACTATAATAAATGATTGTAGCTGATGTAGGTGTTAAGCAGAACCTGATAGGTATCATCTGAAAAAAAAAAAAAAAAAAAGCTGTCTTGGGTAGCATTTGCAGCTTTCCGACTTGGTTTAATTTTTAAGAGTACATAGGCTGTCTGTCAAAGATGAGCATGCAAAGTTTTTTTTGCTCTATCCCAAGTGAAGTTGCTTTACAATTCTTGACATCTAATTTAGTTCAAATGTAAATTGTCAAGAATGCTTGCTTATGTGGTTTTATCTTGTAAGTAATAAGGACTTCAATATTGGAGATAGAGATAAGTTGGGTTGGTTTGTGGTTCAAAATAAAATCATCAAATAAATAGATGAGTTGATTGAGATGAAAAAAATGAGTAAGCTGGAAGATATTGCAATAATGTGAATTAAGTGAAAATTAGATTTTTAGTCTTCCAACTTTGCCTTATGTTTTTGGTCACTTCTCTATTCACTTCTTTTATATTTTAGTTTTGTAATTTTAACATCTGATTTTTAGTCCTGTTAGCCTGCTATAACAAGTGATAGTGATTCAGCGTTGTTAGCCTGCTATAACAAGTGATAAGTTGGGTTGGCATCCCAACTTATGTATTGACAAAACTTTTATATACATGGTGCCTATTTGAGATTAATAATTTATAAAGCTAAAAAGTTATAATAAATAGTTGTCTATTTTTATTTTTATTTTTTAGATGAAAAGGATATTTTTAATAACATGCAGACTTCTTTTCTTTAGCTACTGGTGAGCTAATACACTTTTTTACATATCAAAGAACTTAATTATTTAAAAATTTATTCATTTATAATATGCAATTTGGATGATAACTAAATACAACCATAGGTCACTTTGACCAATCGATGCAGGTATAATCAGTCTAAAAATTGGAAGTGTTTGAAATTGTAAAACTAAAATAAAAGGTTAGATAGATTAAAGGACAACAAATCTAAAAAGTAAAGTTACATGTAATTTTTTTTTTCCTGAAAATTAATATGGACAACGCAAACAAGAGTGCTTTTCTTTGATTATTTTTAATCAAAATACAGTAAGTCGTGGATTTTTATCTTTAGAGATAATTTCTCATGTATCCATTAGAATTATAGTACAGTCTTAAATACTTTTGTTTTGTTTAATTTGGATTGAGTTGCTTATTTTTCTAGTAGAGTTTTGTTTCATATCTCACTATCTCTTATTATGGAAGCTCATTATAGGCTTGGTTCTTTTAGCAATTGATAGCTGTAATATTTCATTTTTGCAGAACTGTCCTGGCTCACCAAAGCAGCAAAATGAAAAGTTAAATGCTAAGCCTCCTCTTCCAAATGTTGCATCACAGTATAGAAAGGGGACTTACCATGAATCACTTGACTTTGTTCAGTCATTATGTGAGACATCCTATGGCCTTGTTGATGTATTTCCTATTGAAGACCGTAAAACTGCTCTTCGTGAGGTGGTCTTAGTTCCCTCCATCCTCCTTTACTTAATAATTCTCAGAAGTCCATCCATCTTTTCTATAATGACTTTTGATTTTTTCAATTCTTTCAGTCACTTGTAGAGATCAATGGGCATATAGATGAAGCTCAAAGTAGTGGAGGTAAATGCAGTTTAACATTGGTTTTATGTTTTGGTTCATTAGCTTATTCTTATTGGACACAAAAATTGTGCTAAATTGGGGCGTGTAGATTATATTCTTGTTGGTGTAGATTGTGTGGTTCAATATGTTTGCATGAACTGTTCGTAATTCTTCTGGGTCAGAAGTTTCTGTGGAGGTGCTGAACTGAGGTTTCTTTCTTTTTCACCTTTATCTCTTTTTCACCTTTATCTTTCGGGAACTTTCCCATCTAGAGTTATTTGGAATCGTTCAATGAGAAATATATATTTTGAATTTAAGCCTACTTGTTGTAGTTTTATATATTGTTGGGGCTCTGAGTCTGGAAATTAGTACTTCTTAGCTTTAAACCCTTCCATCTCCCAAGTAAAATGTGTGGAAGAGCTCCTCAGACTGCTCTTTGCCTTTGGTGCAGGAGCACTCCATGTTTGGCTGTTGCCTTCACCTTTCTTGTTTCCCCTGATGCTGATGAATTTTCATCATGTGGGTGTATGCTATTCGACCCTTGCATGCCAGTTATGCACATTTTGAGTAATATATTGTGTCCTATGACATGAATGGGGCGATTGTGATGTATTTTACTTTGTAATAGAATCAATAGTGCATGTAGAGACTGAGAAAGGAAAACCTGGAGAGCTGAATCTTTTATGCGTTCATTAATTCATCGAGATGTACATTATGACCCATCAATCGTATTGAGTGTATAATTTCTTATAATGTTCCCTGTGCGATTTGTGGTTCTCATGACTGCACATAATTTAATAGCTTATCTTTGTGCAACTTAGATTTTGTCACCACATTTTGATCTTATACTTTTTTCCTGTTCTATCTACTAAACAAATAACTATTTCACTTATTGAACTTAAATGGTAATGATGAAATGAGATTCACTATTCTATTCATTTAATGGTGTTCCAGGAGTATGTTTTCCAATGGGGAGGGGTATGTATCGTGTAGTTCATATACCAGAAGATGAAGCTGTTCTTTTAAATTCCCGAGAAAAAGCTCCTTACCTGATCTGTGTTGAAGTTTTAAAAAGTGAAGTTCCCAGGTGAGTTCTCTTGTACTTATTAGGAGAAGCCAATAATTTGAGCTTTTCTGATACGCTAATTCCTTGGATGAGGTTGATGAAAGTTCTTATATCTTTTGCAATAGTAATTCAAAGGATGTCTCCAATTCTCAAAAGCTTTCTAAAGGAGGAATTCCATTGGCAAATGGAGATGCACTTTTACCGAAGCCTCCACCATGGGCTTATCCTCTGTGGACAGGGCAGGATATGTACCATAGTGGTTATGATAGGATGTCCAGGTCTACATCTGAAGCTATAGACCAGGCAATGACTCAGTTATGGGAGGCTAAAGTAAAATTTGTTCGTGTTAATTTTTCGGTGGAGACGCAATCGGACACTGCTGTACATCCTTGTAACCCTCAGCCTGCTGCTGCTAAGGTTGGCCAGACCAGAGAGGCTGGTTGTTCGTGTCAACCGAATGATGAATGCGATTTGGAATGGGTGAGGGTTGTCTTGTCAGCTGAACCTGGGATTAGCATGGATGATATAGTGGACCAAGATCCACCTCGTCGGAAAGAGCACCGCCGTGTTCCAAGTACCGTTGCTATTGAGGAAGTCAAGGTAATCTTCCTATGTGTATCTTCTTGATGAAAATCTTTTCAATAGGGTGTCACCAACCAAACTGCAAAAGTCAGACTTGCTGAGGGTTTTGATGGTGAAAAGGCGGCAACTATTTTGGTGCCATGAATAGTGTTGCGTCATTATTTTCCACACCAAATCATTTGATGTTTTAAATACCAAGATTACCCATAAGTCTTAAGTTCTGATTTCATGTATATCCTATCTTGTTATACAATTATTATATAATTTAGTTTAATTTAATTAATTTTATATTTAATAAAAATTAATTTTAATTACATTATTATTAATTCTTAATCTTGCACACATAAATAGTGTTGTATTATTATTTTTATTTAGTGTCTTTCAACTGTAATAAAAAGAAAATGAAATAACTTCAATAATAAATAGATTAATAATGACTAGTAAATAAATAAAATGAGAATAAGTATTAATTTGTTGTAAAATTTGACTTAAAATGGGTTAGAGATGGTTTTATACCAAAACTGTAAATTTGGTGGTATGGATTTGGGATGGAGATGGTTTACAGAAAAGCACTAAATTGCTCTAGGAGTTGCATGAAATTTGGTGTTATGGGTTAGGGATGGCCTCAAGGGAGGCCTTATGTATATTTGAAGTTATTAGTATTAATTGGTTTTAGATCCACCCCTACAGGCTGCTGCTTTGAAAGGAGAAGCACCCCCAGGACTTCCTCTGAAAGGGGCTGGTCAGGATTCATCAGATGCACAACCCAAGGTAAGATATGGTCAAAGTCGGATTTCTTTGCATTTCTTAATTTTCACTGGTTATCATGATTAATGTTTTGCCAATTTTAAGCAGATTGTGGATGGTGGTATTCCCAAAGTTAGTGATGCATTAGGTGGTGAACTTTGGGAGGTGAAGAAGGAGAGAATATGTGATGCCTCATCATATGGAAAATTACCTGGTTGGGACTTGCGCTCTGTAAGTTGTTGCTTAAACTCATTCCTTCAAATTAATTCTAATTTCCAATTACTCTATGTGGACATCAATGGGTTGGATTTCTGATTCGTTGATTGCTATTTCTGAAAATTTAGTTGTTTTATGATAGATGGTAGTCCTTTAAATCTTTCTCTTTGGCTGGTCTTCATACTCTTGTGTATTGTGGTTGCCCTGGTCTTCATTCTTGTTCAACCTACCACATTAGCTCCACCTACTAGAACTGAGATTGATGGCCTATGATCTAAGTTGGGATACCTCTTGATTTTTTGCAATGTATTGCTGATGATATATATGGCCATGTATCAGACTGGGTCAATTTCTTGTAGGCATGATAGATCTTGAATAGCCTTGTTTTGGCCCTTTCTTTAGGTGATTGTATGTGGTGTATGAAAAGGAATGGCTGAGATTTGGATGTTATGATTCTCGTTTCAACTCGGTTTTCTTGATTCTTAATAAATTTATTTTGTTCTTTGTTCTCACACATAAAAATAACAAGGTTTGGACAACCGTGAGTTTCAACCCATATTTAAACTTCTATTCTCTTTAAGGTGTGACCATGTTCTTTACAATGTCCTTGATAAAATGAATGTGATAAGGATCTAATGCAAATAATACAATGATGTGCAATTTTAGGTTAATCAGTGTTGTGGACTTGGGACTTCTATTAAAAGTTTGGTTCTTTCCTATTTCTGCTCCTTGATGGATAATTTTGCTACTAGTTGATGCATATGAAATAAAATGGATATCTTTACTTGAGAGGGGGAGACAGAGGAAGTATGCTCATGCAGGCAGGGTCACAAGCAAATGTGCATTTCTCTACAAATATTTATATTTATCTGTATCATAATTGATTATATTGAACCCTGTTTGGATTTGCTGACTGAATTGATAAGATAAATTGGATGAATAGGATTATTCTCATTCATAAATAATGCAAAATTGTAATGTGTTTTAGAATCAAGTTTGGGGTTGTGATACAAATGGTTTTTTTTTTTTTTTTTTGAGAAGTAGAAACCCTGAAACTTTCATTGGACAGAAGGATTTTATATAGTAGTTGATTGAAATTCAAAATGTTTAAAATACCCAGAAGAAAAAGGGCTATTAAACATGCTGTACTTCCAACTTGTAGGTATTTCTTCTCTTCTTCGTCAAGCCCCCTTTTTTTCTCTTGCCTCATTGTCTTCATGTTTTTTGTAAACCATCCTGTCAGAGTCCTCTTCTCTTTTCTTATTCATGACGTCAGTGCTTTCTTTTTTATGTTCTTCTAATTATGATTTTGTTGGCAAAGATCTTTTGATTAGGGTGAAAAACCACTCCCCTTCAACATTTAATTGCAAGGCTCATCAGTAATCTGTCAATATCCTTGTGTAATTCAAACTATGTAATGGGCATCCAATAATTTGCCAAATGGCCCAAGTTTTGTGATAGCACAGTCGGGATTCATAACCTTTAGTTTGAGGTTTGCATCATTGCCTTTTTAGGGTACTGGGCTTGAATTATTGATAGCAAACTTCTGATTCGGTTAGCACTTCTAATCCTCAAGTCCAAAGAGTTCTACATTTACAACATCTCTATAATAAGATCTTACTTGCACACACACACACTTAGAATATTTATTTATATTAATTAGTATGTAGCTGAAAATACACAGAACACCTTTGCTTTTGCTTGATAAATCTTATCCATCAGATGTGGACAGAGAAGTTTAGCAGAGGTTATGTTTATCAAATATTATGGAAGGCTTCTTGTGAACTGAAAGTTCTTGGCGAGATATATTGTTGGATGCTCGGAGATATAATAACTGCATTGGGCATGCTATATTTGTAAATGGAAGTGGCTTTCCCTCTGTGGAGCAGACTGTTCGGAAGTCACTTCTCATGCTTCTTTTCATATTCTCCTTCTCACATCCTTCTAATAGCTGTATCCTGTAATGTACACATGCCTTCATTATTTCTTCCTCCACCAGCTAATTTGATTCTTGTTTTACCTAGGTGATTGTGAAGAGTGGGGATGACTGTAGGCAGGAGCACCTGGCTGTACAACTTATTTCTCACTTTTATGGTAGGTGCCTCTTGCCCTTGAGAAAATCAGGTTCATGTTATCGGCTTACTAAAATTTAATGCATGTGCTGTACTATTCATCATTCTCTTATTTTGAATCCTTGCTTCGTTACAAATGCTTGTGTACTCCCAATCTGAACTTACTGAGATAATATGTTTGTGAAGAGATCAAAGAGGCTCATGTTCTCTTTCTATAATAAATTAATAATACGTAGTTTTGATCTCGAGAAAACAAAATATGGTTTCACAATATCCATGTGAATAATAATTTGTTGCTCAGATGATCAAACCTGTTTTAATCTACTGGGTCTTGAACTCGTTGCATTGGCACTTAACGTAAGTAATCTAGTAGTAGGCTCATGGTCCCATGACACACACACACACAAACATGTGTGTATATACATATATATATTCTTCTCTCCTCACTCTTTTTTATTCATATTTGTGCAAAATAAATACAAAGCATATGATGATTTACAAAAATGATGCTGATGAATGCTAGATTTTGTTTTAGATTTACTATTATAAAGCATTAAGGGAGTGAGTGTCTAATCTTGTATCCTTTGAGAATTGTTATGCGAAGTTTAATGACAAATTATTTGAACCAAGGTGTTCATTTTACCTGAAGTTCTGAAATCTTTTAATTTCTTGGAGTCTACCGTGCGATGTTTCAGTGTCCCTTAAAATTATCTTGCTAGTTGCAATCTTAGTTCCCTCTATAGTGATGCTGATGTGATCAAGTTTCTTCCTACTTTGTTTAACTTTCTTATGCTTATTTTGCCAATGTTTTTGATGGGTTTTTGTTTCCATCACTTCCAAATGATAGATATATTCCAGGAGGCTGGTCTTCCACTATGGCTGCGACCTTATGAAGTATTGGTTACTTCCTCTTATACAGCTCTTATTGAAACCATTCCGGACACGGTAATTATACTGCTATATATGTGAAGGCATCTACTTTAATAAAATGCTCATATCTAGGGTAACACTTTGTCATCAGGCATCAATTCATTCAATCAAAAGTAGATTTCCCAACATCTCAAGTTTGCGTGACTTCTTTGTTGCCAAGTATCAAGAAAATTCTCCCAGTTTTAAGCTTGCCCAGGTAAATTTGATTAATTCTATTCCTTGCTTGTTTCATTAGGAAAATCAAACTTGTCATCCCTCTCTGTCTCTCTTGCATGTAAGTGTTCTCTTGGTCTGAAAATTTCTCCTTTAGAAGTTATTAACCTGTTTCATATGTTTATATAGGATTATTTTCAATGAAATAAAAAACTTGTTGCTGTATCAGTATGCCTTTTTTTTTGTTCTTGTATCTCCTCAGTTGAAGTTATTTGTGAAGTTAGTTATTGACCAGAAACAGAGTGAACTGTTCCTTTTTTTTTTCTTAAAACATAATAACTGATAAGACATTCTCAGATAATTAGCTAGTTCCTAACTTACTGGTCGGTCATAAAAAATAAGCTGAATAATTTAATTACTTTTCCATAGCCTAGCACCAACTCCTCCACCCTTGGTTATATAATTTCAAAATCTCCGTTAGAACTTATTCCTTTCTTCTAATCGCCCCCTCCCATTACTTTCAACTTACTAGAATAGAAGATGCCATGTCCATGAGGCGGTATATATAATTTTGAGAACATAGAAAGGTGTTAGTGTTTTATTGAAAAGTTCCAGTTTGATATACTTATAATCTACAGTTTTTGAAACTGTCTTGAACCTGCCACCTCACTGGTGTGGGTTTTGAAAATATAAATGGATCATGGGGCTGGTTTTCATTTTTCATGTTATAAATTTAAACATACTTTATATTGTACTATATATGTGGTAATATGTTTGCAAATATATTAATTAACATACCTCTAATACTCTTGCATATTACAGTAGTAATGTAATATTAATAAATTGTTAATACTCTTAAATGAATATAATAGTAAAAAATAAAATATTTTTAATTTTTTTTTTATTTACATGTGTTTGTGTCTGCTGATTGGTTAAAAACACTTCGTGCCGATTTGTTTTCATTTGAAAATGGCATCTTTTAATTTTACTCTTTGAAGCTATAAAACTTTATGTGCTTTACCCATTTTTGACCTAATTACTATTTAGTTTCATTTCAAACTTTAACATTCTTACATCGTTTCATACACTTATCGAACCTTTTATGAAATATAACATTCGACATATTTTTATGTGGAAAATATCATGACTCAAAACATTGTCATTTTCAAAAAAATTTGTAATATCAATCTCTTTTAAAAATGTCTTATACATATTCTATATCTAATGAAAAATATTCACCAAGATATGCTGGAGGGATGAAATGGGTTTGAAAATGAAATGAACAGGCTCATAATTTTTTTTACCTACTGATACATAGTAGAAGGTTTTGAGAGCTTTGAGAAACCATGTAAAAAATAAAAATTAAGATTCCTTATTCTGACCTTAGTTCTCTACTTCATAAACCCTGTCAACTTTAATAACATTATTTGGTATCATTTTAAGCACATAACCAGTTTGGGACAAGGTTATTCCCAAATATGACCAACACTGTTCCTGAATTTTGTTATTTCACTTTTATTTGTTTCTTAGGGGACATGCTTAGGCTAAATGGTTACTAAGTAATTATAAAATTCTTATTTGGGGTTTCTAATAATCATTGCTCATTGCAGAGGAACTTTGTTGAAAGCATGGCTGGATACTCTCTAGTTTGCTATCTTTTACAGGTGACCTTCTTTTCTCACTCGAGCTATCATGAAAAGATGATGCTGAATAAATACAAATTTGTGATGATTCTTTTTTTTTGGATACTTGTTACAAATATAAACATCTTCTTTGATGAATACAAATTTTTGATTTTTCTCTTTGACTATCTGATGCAATTGATTCTTGCTCATGTTGCACATTATGTAGTTTTCTTCTTGCCATTATTCTTTCCATTTGAATTTGTCTCTAAATAGACTTACATGACAAACTAGACGATTGTTTACTGATATCACTTTGTCAACTCAACAACGTATTCGTATTTCGTGATGTGAAAAGTATCATTGGCTTTGGAAAATTAGTAAAGACAACTTACACCTCATCTGTATGGAGATTGTAATTTTAAAAGTATCATCCTGTGGAAGACAGCAATTACAACTTACAGTTCATCTGTGTGGAGTTTTTCCTATTATGATCTGGGCTTTTCTCATGTTGGACATTATGATGACTTTTAACATTGATTAAAGTTGTTGGAATTAGTGTTGTATGTTGTTACATAGCAATTGTGATGCCTTGTATAGTGTGTATGAGGGTGTTTGGGTGAGCTTATTAGATGTTTAAGAGCTAATAAGCTCCTCAGGAGTTTTGGTTAAAATTTGAAAATAAGACCTTATATCATTCTAATGTAAGATGTTAGGAGCTTATAAGCTCCTTTTAAGATGTAAGAGGATATCAATTTATTTCTAAAATAATATCTTATTTTTTATAAACTCCTACAAATATGATCATGCAAACTACACAATTATCATTGCTAACTTCTTATAAATTCCACTATCTTATTTATCCAAACACTCAATCAACTTATTTTTAAAATAAGATAAAATATCTTATAGGCTCTCAAAAAACATCTTATAGGATGGAAAAACTTTTAAATAAGCTTAGCCAAGCACTCTCTAAATGTTTTGATCTTTTGATTGGACCTGACCCATTTGTAGTGTGAGGGTGGGTAGTGTTGTGTGTTGTCCCACTTTGCAATTTTGATAGGCTCATATAGTATATAAATGTGGTTTTTTGAGCACCCTCTCCCCTTAAACTAGTTGGGGATGAGTTCTACTCAAAGCCCATTTAACAAATCTCTTAAATATATTGCTAGTTTAACCTACGTTTAACTTATTAAAGAATTTTATCCCTCCTCTCTTCTCCCTCAGGTGAAAGATAGGCACAATGGAAACTTGTTGATGGATGAAGAAGGCCATATCATACATATAGATTTTGGTTTCATGCTTTCTAATTCACCTGGAGGTGTAAATTTTGAAAGTGCGCCGTTTAAATTAACCCGTGAACTTCTTGAGGTAAGACATTGTCAGGGCTATATTTGTTTCATATGACCAAATTTAGGGACCTTTGTGAGGTTGTTGGCTTCTGCTATCTAAGTATTACGAGTAAACATAATTGTTGGCTTATACACTAGGTGATGGATTCTGATGCTGAGGGAGTTCCAAGTGAATTTTTTGATTATTTCAAGGTAAATGTTGGAGTTTGTCTATCTACTCTTATATGCAATTCAGGTTTTCATTTAAAAATTGTAGTGTTTATTCATGTAATTCTATATTTCTCAGGTTTTATGCATCCAAGGGTTTCTCACGTGTCGGAAACATGCAGAGCGCATAATTCTTCTTGTTGAAATGTTGCAGGTGAGATAAACTCTTTTTTTCTTTTCCTGCCACCTTTTTCCTTTTTCTTCAACTGCTAAATTGTTTAATCACTGTTTAGAGTTGAGGATTAATGGGGCATTGAAAGGAAGTAAGATGAATTTGACTTATTAATCTCATCTGGGCCTTTTGCATTTCTTACACCTTTTCAGGGTAGTCTTTGGTCTTCTGAACATCTGTTACAATTTCTTTTTATGTTTGCATCTACTAATAAAAGGTATATGTTTTCTTTTCCCCAACCCTCCTTGTGGCGGGTCCAGGGTGGGAAGAAGGAAAATTTCTCTGAATTAAGCTGTGGCCTTTAACAGACTCCAAATTCTGCAAATGATAAGATGCACATAGACAGGACTGGTGCTGAATTCTTTTCCTTAACAGAAAAAAGCAGAAGTATGCTTTAGTTGAGCAGATTGTTGCTCTCTGGCTTTATAGTTAAATGTTTCATGTCAATTCCTAAGCCTTTGTAGTGGAAATAAGAACCTTTGTATGGAAGCCCTTTGTTCTGCATTTGTAGGTCATAGCTACTGTAACTTGGATCATGTATGTTAGATGAATTCAAGTGACATAAGAACTTTGCTTGGTCAGGGGCTAGTTTTTTTTGTAATTGCATATTTGGCATGTTAATCAACACCCATGACAACCAAACTGGTCTTCATACCCTCAGTTTCCTTCTCCGCTTTCACCTGGAGAAGAAGGGGGTGCCACCTGGTCAGGCTCTGTTAAAAAAATGCACAGCTTTCCTTTATGTGCTCATGAAAGATATATGGCCTTTAGCATTCTAATCAGCATAATGCAAAAAATAATTTGAATACTAGTGCAATGCTTGAATAATTTTTGGACTAAAATGAGCAGGTTTCTTAGTCCAGCATCATAAGGAAATCAAAATTCCTCGACTGTTCACAATCTCAATTTATACACAGTGATAAAGGTGCGCAGCAGGTGACAATTATAATCAATAGTAGAGATGAATAATATTTATATAAGAACAGCAGCAATAGTGCTTATCAGGTTGAAAATCTGCTTAGTAATTATATGTACTGGTCCCTACTGGAACAACAATTGGAACCATGATTCATTATTTATGTATCAAAAAGAGAGGTTTCACTTGGCATGATTTTTGTATGCTGTGGTTAGCTTGGCAATCATGTGGTTTCATGGTGTCATTTTTTCCATTAAAGAGGCATGAATGCACTTTACACTACCGATAATGTGTCAATTCCAAAGAAGACAATAAATTTGATACCCTTGTTTTCAGAAAATTTTCCATAGACTAGACCTCCTTATGAATTTTGTTGGGGTTCATACATGCATAGGCTCAGTCGGAAAACCTACTTCAATCTATTCCCCTAGAATGGGATGACTGGAAGTTTCTTTCCCCTCATAGCATGAGGAACTAGCTGAGTCAAGACAAGCTTGGTGTATCTATTATTTTTTTGTTGATGAAGCAAGAGTGTAGTTTAGAACACTGTCTCCAGCTTCTCCATAATCTAATTGTCCTTTTTGTCGTAGGATTCTGACTTCCCTTGTTTCAAGGGTGGTCCACGAACAATACAGAACTTGAGGAAACGGTTTCACCTTAGTTTGACTGAGGAGGTTTGATTTTTCATCCCCATTTTCATTAAAATGTCTCACCATATGCTGTTCTTCCCTTCACAAAACAATGTTGTTCTCTAGCAGCAATGTGTATCTTTGGTGCTTTCGCTGATAAGCAGTAGCTTGGATGCATGGCGGACACGACAGTACGACTACTACCAAAGGGTCCTAAATGGAATATTATAAGCACAGATCACATTCCTTAATTACTCTGCCTGATAGTTCACTTGGGGATAAAAATGTATCATTATTTGTGCTTAAGGATATCCAGTTACAGAGCAATGAGCGGTAACAAGACATCATCACTGTCAACATGATGGGTGATGATACTTTTGATGCCTGTAAAAGCTCTGTGGATAGACGTGTAGCTGATGAAACAGCTCCTCAGGAGGAGTTGTGGTTTTTTGTTTTCATGTGTTGCTTTGTTTCGTGAAAGAGATTCATTCAGCTGATTTGGGTGGTATCTGAGTGGGACATACTTAGTGTACAGAGTGATGGAGAATGGAGAGACCAACACATTGAAGAAAGCACTCGGAACCTTGGCTGGTTATATATATCATTTTTGAGTCTTCTGCAAAGAACTCGGCCTCTATATTTGCTGTGTCTCTCACTCTCTGCTGTCCCTCCATTCTTTTACGTCAAATGCTTTGCTGGCATTCTGTTGTATTGTGTATAAATTTCAGACTTGTATCAACACTTTATATAGTGCAATTTGCTCATTTGAATGAATACAAGTGTGCAAGTTTTGTTGCACCAATCAATTACAGGCCTCGTTGGTGCACTAATTCATGCATTTGATTATCATGTACATGTCTTCAGACTGGCAGCTTGAATTTGATGGCTTTTAGCTTTTAAGGGACCTATTTTTTCTGCCATTTTGTCTAAGGTTGTGTTTCGATTGAATGATGAGGAAATACTTGAAATTCGTAATAGTAATTTCATTGGTGATGTTTGAATTGATATACATTTGAAATGCACCACTTTCATTTTTATCTAGGCTTAGAGCAATTTGGAGCACATTTTGAAATTGGATGATTTTCATTTTCATTTCAAATCATTCAATCCAAATACAATTTAAAAAACATTTAAGTTGTGATCAATTTTGTTTTTGTATGATTTAGTTGCTTACATTCTACTACATTTTGGATTCAGTTCCTTGGCTAATGGAAATAGTTCTTTCTACCACTTTTACACTGTTGCCTAACTTTGTTTTATTGTCATAAGAAACCATCATTTTTAGGTTTTATTTTTAATATATATCTAAATATTCATATACCCTTAAAAGTGGTTAAAATGATGTTTCCTTATAAATTTAAGTCAAATCGAAAGGGTATTCTTGTTTAAAAAATTGAAAATGACTTAAAATAATGTTCACTTATAATTGTGGATATAAATTTTTTATTATATGTAAATTGATATTTAGTTTTTTTTTTCCCTACCTTCATTTAGTTATTATATGCATAAAACACAAAAACAAATTTTATGATGGGAAAAACATGTTTCATACAGGTAAATCAGTTCTAAGCTGGCTTACTTAAAAGCTGATTAATTTGTGCTCAATTGGCTTACAAATTTATTAATTTTTTTGGGTCTCCACAATCTAATTCTGTTGCCGAGCATATACAATCGTGGTCAATTTCGTTAATTGGTTTGTCTTGTTCATGGGATGAAATCTTGGAAGGAAAACAATAGGGCAGATCAAAAATTAGCAAAACTCAAAGGCCAAATAACCCAAAAAATCTAAACTTTTTCGAGTGTTTGTTATTTTAATCAATTCTTTAAAAATTATTAATTTAGCAATATTATAGTTAATTAGTTGCACTTTTGACCAAATTTCAATTTTAGTTAAAATTAAATTGTATATGTCCTACGTGGCGAACACATGTATAAAGAAATCATTTACACCTTATAAAAAAAGAAAAAAATAATAATAAATACATTATCTTGAATTTACAGATTAAAGAAAATAAAGAGAATTGGACTCGAATGTTATGGAAAGTAAAATAAAAAACAATTGATGATGTATATATATATATATATATATATATTTTTTTTTTTTCATTTTTGATGAGGTGCAAATGATTTTTTTTATCCATGTGTTCGCCAAATAGAATATATACAATTTAATTTGACTAAAATTAAAATTTGGTTAAAATTACAATTAATTTGCTATAGCTAAATTGACAACTTTTAAAAAACTTTTAAAGAATTGATTAAAATAGTAAAAACTCGAAAAAATTTGGATTTTTTTGGCTATTTGGTCAAAATTAAACTTTTTCTAAAAGTAGTTCGAAAATTAAAAAGTTCATTTTTAATAAATATATTTATTTACCGAACTTTTCTGCGGCTATTATATTTTTTCTGAAATTAGTCTTCCAAAGCTTTTGGATTCGCTGTAATTTTTTTTTTATTTCTAAATAAATAAAGAGCTATTTAACAATGTTTAAATCACATAAGAGAAAGGAAAAAAAAAGAAAAAGAAAAAAGAAAGACTTCATTTATGCTCGCAATTTTAGTGCACAGGGGATAACTAGTAATAATAAAATAATATTAATTAATCATAATAAAAACCGCGTCAATTAACTAACCAGAATCTTAGCTTACTCAGCAAGTCTCGGTCTCGGTCTCTCGGTCTAAAACCCTTTCACCCTACACTCCCTCTATATAAACCCACGCCTGTACTCAAGTCTTACTCTTTGTTACGCCTAATTCACTTTTTTCTTCTTTGTATTCGGACTTCTACGACTCCCCCGGCCTCTCCGGTTCCTCTTCCTTTGAGGTGTGTGTTAATTTTGATTTTTTTTTAATCTTGTTTTCGTACGGTAATCTTGTTTTGTTTCTTGTATTATGTTTTATAGGGTTGTTGATTTGACAAACGTTGGTCTGTTTTCTTCGGTAAATGAATTTAGGGTTTTGTTTGATTTTGGGTGTCGTAATTGGATTTATTGAATCTAGATTCGTAATCTTGCAGAGCACTTAGAGTAAGTGTTGATTCGGTCGAGTTCATTCTTCTATTAGTGTTATACTTTTTAATTTGTTGTGCGTCTTTTCCTATATACTTCCTTTTCATCCTCTTGTAGTGGTTATGGATTGTAGTTAGCTCTATCAATGATAGTCTCGTGGAATTTATTTCTTCTTATATTATTGGGAGTTATCAACTTGATTTCTTGCAGTCATCAGACTTTTGATCTGATATCTGTTTACTCATTTTCTGTATAACTGTCCCCTAATACTTATATCCTCTAGCCTTCGTCAGCATAGTATTTCTTCCAGTTTTACCCAAGATACTCAGTTATTGTGACACCCTCTTACTTATTACTGGATTTGGGATACACTTGGTGGGATTGGTCGTATTGTTGGTTACGTGATGTGGTTGATAGTTATTTGAAGCGGGCTTTGGTAAATTTTGCGTAAAGGCTACTGATATTGTTAAAATGCTAGGGCTTGTATTGCACACCAGATGTCTTTTGATTCCATCCAGAAGCATCAGTGCTTTGTTTGGTCTTCTTTCTGTTTCATGAACCGGGTGAGGCTTTCGTGTTCGAAAAAGGTATTGTTTCGACACTGGACTTGATAGTTATTGGAGGTCTGTCGTTCAGGGATTGGTGTATAAACCTGTTCAGTTTTCTTCCTTTTTTCTTTTTGGGCGTCATTATACTCTTGCCGCATTTTGTTCTTGGCGGATCGAGGTGTGCGTTACGTATTATTGGTGGAGGCTTTCTTCAATAGTATTTTTGCTGTTGTCATGGCGATGAGGTCCCTCCCTCCGGGATTTCGGTTTCATCCAACGGATGTTGAGCTGGTTCTGTACTATTTAAAGAGGAAGGTTTTGGGAAAGAGGCTATATGAAGCTATTTCTGAGGTTAATATATACAAATTCTCTCCATGGGATCTTCCAGGTCAGTTATTTGTATTCATAATTGTTTAACATATGTGATCATTTTGTGCTTATCTTTGAAGTATAGTAACAATTTTGTTGTTGAAAAGCTACCTGTAGTTGGGTAGTAGTTCCATTGCTTATCTAAGAGGCATGCTAAGGCAGATGCCCTTGTGTGTGATACATCGTGTAGTGTCTTCTATTTGCATACATGGAGTTAACAATTTTCTCTTGGATTGTTGCAGATAAATCTTGCTTGAAGAGTAAAGATCAAGAATGGTTCTTTTTCTGTCGAAGAGAGAAAAAATATGCCAGTGGGTCTCGCGTTAAGCGTGCTACTGAAAATGGATTTTGGAAAACTACTGGAAAGGATAGGGCAATCCGTTGCAGTGACAAAATTGTTGGATCTGTTAAGACGTTGGTTTTTCACTTAGGTCATGCACCCCATGGAGAAAGAACCGATTGGGTTATACATGAGTACATGATTCTTGATGAAAACTTGGCTGCAGCAGGTGTTCAGGTACTTATTGTCTTTTCATAAGTGATTTTGCTGATGAAATTTTTTCACAATCAAGGAAATGGTAGAACTTTGTCAATGATATAATATGCTTTGGTCCTTAGATTTCTATGAATTCTGCTAAAGTTGCTTCAGTCTTTTTTTTTTTTTTTTTTTTTTTGTTTTTTGTTTAGTTCCCTTATTTTAATAATCTTTTTGCCACACTTCTTTTTTGATTTTATCTTTTGTCAAGGTGATCTCTTTCTTGTGTTTGCTAGCATCACCACATTGTTTAGGGAGTGATGAGAACTTACTTTTCATTGACAGTCACATGTTAGGGTCAAGGTAGACAGTTTTTATATGAGAAACTAACTTTCTTACTTCTGACTTGGGATATGACCTTTGATTTGTCTGAGTAACCACCTAATTACGTAAGTAAATGAGGAGATCGTGCATAACTTGTTTGAAGAATGATCTTGACCATTTGGCCTGCATCTGCATGAAGGCCTCTGCTGAAGGGCTGAATAGTTTTTTTTTTTTTTTTTTCTTGTGTTGAAGTGAAGAATTACTGTTTTCATCATCTTATGCCTGTGACTGTGTGCCCTCTCTGCTAATCATTTGATGATGATTGTTCACTAAATATTCTGGGATATTCCTGGTGATTATAGATAGATTGTAGGGACATCCTGTTAAACACTAGTTTCTGTGTTTTTCTTTAGCCGGTCTCTTCCTCATTTGTAAGATTAGTAGTATTTACCTAACCATTGATGTTACCTGTGGCAGGATACATATGTGCTCTGCAAAGTATTCAAGAAGAATGGTATGGGCCCAAAAAATGGTGCACGGTATGGTGCTCCTTTTAACGAAGCAGATTGGGCCGATGATGATATTGATGCTGGCAACCATGCTATATCCTTTGCATCTGATGGTCCTTTTCCGTCTATGCCAGAGCAGACAGAAGAGCAAAGTTTTCCTCTTGAAAGAATCATGTCTTCTGGGAATACATCTGTGTTGCCTTTGCATGAGGAAGGTCCTTCACCTTCAGTTGGCGGTCCAACTGGTGAGGAGGTTGCTGATGAGATGGATCCTTCACCTTCAGTTGGTGGTCCAGCTGGTGAGGTTATTGCTGATGATGAGATGGATAATGAGATTCTTAGCTTGCTAGCCCCATTTACAGATGAAGGCATGCTACTTTCTAATGAGAATGAAATCAGTCAGGTGCCTATTTTATAAAGTGCTTGATCTGCTCTATTTCATGTTATACTTTTTAAGTTGCCTATGTGTCATTTGCGTATACTGATGTTTTTGTGCAATTATGTGATGAACATATATAGGTTTATTTGTTCTTTCTTAATCATTCCCCTTTAGACCTCCAACTACCCTGCATTGAAGATTTTCACTCTTCCATTCTATGATGGATTATTCACCCAAATAATTTGATAGAGTGAAGACGGCAAACACAAATACTGAATACGTAGATAAATCCTCAAAAGAGGCCACAAGGAGAAATCTCTGCCACAAGCGTAGCTTGCATCAAAAGTAATAATATCGTGTCCCAACCCTAAGCACATAAACTAATATATAAAGCAATTAACTCAAAGGCCCATGAACAAAGTCCATAATAATTAAACAGAAATTGGAATTAATAGTTAGATAAGCAAGGTTAAATAAGAGAGCCCATATCCAATCAGGTCCCCTGCTTCTTTGCTTGCCATTTATACACTACTAAGTTACTAATGGCCTTGAACAAGCGATTCTACCATTCTGTATGATTCCTGTTTACCATTTGCTTTTGTTGTCCTGAGATCGGCCAGATGCACATTAGTGCACATGAGTAGATGAAAAAAGATTCAGAGTGATTTATTCCTTCGTTTTTTTTTTAAATTTAAACTTGGTTAAAGGAGATTCTTAGAATATACCCAAGCTTGTCAAAGTAATGAATGGATGGGGGTTTGTGTGTTGCAAAACTTAGTGTGATACTGTTGCTCTCTCATATATGAATTTGTGTTTCTAACTTTGCCTTAATAAAATTTTAAAGGATAGCACAAAGGCTTTTTGTTCTGGATCTCCTTTTCTTTGTTAGTTTACGTTCTTCAGTTTATCCTCTTTAACGTGTATATATAGTAATGGAAAGAATGCCCAAAGGTTTAGTATTTGAGGGAATGAACAAAGTGTTAGTTGTTTCTGAACAAAGCACATTTCTTGAGTCTGAACTGCAGATTGAATTATATATATGCACATACTTTTCCATGCAACGGTTTGAATGTATGCTGACTCATTGTGCTTGGCAGGGCTATGTTAGTGGTAATGTTGACAACATACCCTTGTCTTTCTCTGATGGATGGGATATATACAATGGTCTTCATGACCTGGGTAGTTGGGGTCAGATGAATGAAAGCAGAGAAATAAGACTTGATTTCTCTGGGCTGCAGAATGATGGGTACTTTCTGAATAACATACTCCCCCAAGACAATACAACATATTTAGAGCTTGATGATCTACTGTCCCCGTTGGATTGCCCTGCTGGAGTTGGTAGAACTGATCAGTCATCACTCTGTGAGGTTCTTGGAACCCCCAACCATGAGAATATGCAACAGTCGTACTCTGGAGCCAGTTTTGCGGCTATGGGGCATGCTTATGTGAATCAAATACCTTGGTTAGATGTGCCTCAGATGGTGAGGCCTTGGGAATTTGTTATGTCAAATCCCAATCTTTTAATTATCCTTTATTATTTTGATCTCTTGGTATTTTCCCTCTCATTTATGGTGTGACCATGCAATTGCAGGTGAACCCCCAGATTTTCCCGGACTCTAATGCTTCATATAATTTGGACAACTTATTTGGGCAACTGGATAATGCGGACTATTCTGCAAACATGGAAAGAGGTAGATGTGCTGATAACTGATGATTACTCTGATGGTGGGAAAAGTATTCGCATTCTTATTATTATGCTTCAGTCCATTGTATATGTCAACTGCCCGAACTTGCCAGTTTCGGGAGGAATAAATTAAATGCATTTTTCAAAATCCCTTCCGGAGTGCAGCATGCCTTGCGGAACTGGTGTGTTCTACATGGGCATGGGCTACTGATTCTTGTGTGTCCTGGACTCCGGTGTCATTACTGAACCACCAAGGTGGCAAAAAGAAAAAAGAAAGGATAAAAAAAAAAAGACATGTATTTTCATCTCCCGTTCTCATTATCTATGTAAAATTTTGTGATCTTACCATGTAAATGCAGCATCTTTGGGAGGTTGCATTAACCTTCTATTTTCTTGGTGGGTGCTGCAGGTACTCTCTGCAGTGTTAGATGTTATGGTTGTTAACATATTCCGAAATCAATCTCATATTATGTTTGTTTTTTGCTAAATTTTATTCCAGGATCACAAATATTAAATATTTACCCAAGATGCAATCCAGCTCATCGCCTACCTTCAGCTGCTGAGCATCTTGCTCTTACGTTTTCTTCTTGTGGTGGCTCCTCCATACATATCAAGGCTGAGGTGACTCACGGAGCTGGTGAATGCACTAACGAAGCTTTGTTAGTTATGATGGGGGGGTCTTGCAGCTGTTGGTGCATTTCCGATCTTTTTCCAAAATTGCAGCCGTTGCTTGTCAACTGTTTGCCTTTTCCGGTAGCATTTTGTTTTAATTTGATTTTTTCTTGTTGCTACTCAAGTGGGACTGTTTCATGGAGTTATTATCATTATTATCATTCAAATAAAATTCAATCATCCATAAGGTGGTTGTTTGATTATTTATTCCAAGCATGCCTTCCTGTTTGTCCTCTCAGGATTGCTGCCTAGTTTTGTTTTAGTTTTCTATGACAAGAAATATCTCTATCGTCCAACCCCACTCCACTTGTGTGTTGTTAAAGTTAAAACTGTCTCTAGGCCTGTCATGTGATAGTTTTTAATCTTGCAAGCATGGCCAGTTTTCCATTTTTTTGTTTTGTTTTGTTTTTATTTATTTATGGAGGTAATCTTTACTCTGTATGATGTGTCATCGTTATTTTTATTTGCTTTGAGCCATTGATGTGGCAATCTGTTGCTTTTGTTGTTTTTGTTGATAACTTTTTGGCCTGTGTGTAGGGACTAATATTAAGGATTGAGAATGATTGGGCCTTAATGTGCTACATTTTCAAAATGGAGAATCTTATTGAAATATTAAGTCTAACAGTTAGCGCACTTGTCTAAAATTTATTTTTAGAATTTGATTTTTCCAATTTAAATTATATTTATTCAACATGTTAAAAATATGCCCACATTTTCAATTCTCGAATTTTCAATTATCTTCAATACCGTTTCGATTATATATTTTTTTTTATCTCGCATGCAGAATCGTTGTTACGATCTAGATCTAACTTGAAGGAGAAGAAAGAATAGAAAACCCTGTGCTTTTTATAAATTGACAATGCAGTAATGCACTGTCTACAACTTTTATAAATGAACATTAATTAAATGTTGCACCCTCGTCATGTTTATGCATTGGTTTCACTACTCTCTATGCTGCTATATATTGCTCTAATTTTTGTCTTAAGATAATTAGGTGATGTTATAAATATTGATTTAAATGGTTTTTGCTAGCTGCTTAAGTTCGGTTTTGCATTTCTTGGCATGTTTTTTTAATGTGGTTATTCCTAGTTACATAAATCTTATATATTTAAGTTGGCCTTGATAAGCGAATATAATATTACTTTTGTAACTGAATAATTTTGAGATGTATAAAACAAACCTCATCACTAATAAGCCCACTGGTATATGACAAAGATGAGTCAGAAGTTGAAAAACAATAAACAAAATAGTTAAAAGGGTGCAGAAACAATATCTCTGATGATCCTTATATTAGGCTCGTCATTCATCCAGCACCCTAATTCTTTGACATTAATATCCTTTAATCCACTCTCACTCTCTGCACATCTCACCACTGGCTCCAAACCCTGCATCATACTCACATTATTATTCTCTTCATAATACACTTTCTTTATTTCTACTAAACACGTGAAAACCTATATTTGTTATAAATATCACAAAAATATGTTTTTTCTGAAAAATTAAAAGTTTCTACGACTTTCTAGACAACGTGTGTTTTTTTTTTCTCTCTAAAACTAAATAATTTTTTTAGTCATTTTCCATTTAAAATACTAAAAACCTCCTTAAAAAGTAGATAAAATGTTGTTTTCTACTGTTGTTTTAAAATCAAATTGAGATCAAATATTTTATTAAAAAAAAAAGAAAGTACCTAAAATATGTTTTCTTTTTATTTATGGTTAAAAAAAGTCATCCTTATCTCAGAATAGGAAATTTCCAAACTCATTATTTTGCCACAATTTTTATTTTGCGTTCCAACTTTCTCAAAACTTCAAATCAATTGAGTTTATATTAATTCGGAAACTCAACAAAAACACACACACACACACACACATTCATAATAGACATACTACATATCTTTTGTTATGCATAAAATACATATGAATTTAGAGAAAAAAATGAAGTTACCTCAGTGAAAATGCTCATAGCCTCTTCAATGCTTCTAGTGTTCACCACATAAAGCGCTGCCTCCTAATTAAAGACAACCCCATACATATTAATCCATGCTGCATCTCTATACCCACTACTTACTGCATGCATGCTATATATATATATATAGAGAGAGAGAGAGAGAGAGAGAGAGAGAGTTAGGTTATATACCCTGGCAAAGTCGATCTGACTAATATTAAGCGTCCGAGGTTCCTTCTCAATTGATGATTCCCTCTCCAATATTCCAACTACCCCATCCATCATATACCCATCAACTACCACCAGCCTACTTTCACACGACAGATTTTATTTCTGATTATATCTCAGCTTTCATCACTTGTTCTCTCTATATTTATATGATAAGAGAGAAGATGGTGCAGGTGTAATTTGGTGGGAGAGTTAACTACGTAATAATACGTGGCAAAATGTGGTTTTAGATATATTGAATACGTGGCAGGATGTTGGAGGGAGAGAGAGACGACGTGGCCGAATGTGGCGCTAGACTTGCCAAAATGGTTACGTGTATGTATGGTACAGTGTAGCCAACCCTTGAGAGACACGCCTACTTTTGCCTCCTCCTCTAATTAATTATTATTTTATTCTTATTCTTTGCCTAATTTCTCTAACTATACTATCCATGTTTTAATGATGGAACCGACCAAACTTATATAATATATATATTTTTAAATATGGTTTGTGTTGGAAGGGATATGTGATACACAATTATTTCTATACATAAAGTGTATGGATACTAAATTCGTGCAATTAGGTTCACTCGATCAAAGAGTGCATTTCATGCATCCCACGCGGACCTCATGCACCCAAACCCTAACCCAAACTCTAGTTCTGCTGTTACATTGGCATAACCTTTTAGTTTAGCAAACTTAACCTTTTAGTTATATCCTTATAACCTTTTAGTTATATGCACATAACCTTTTGCAGTGCTGAGTAGTGAAAAAAGTATAAGTTATTCACTGAAAAAGTTATGAAATTTGTACATAAAGGTTATACTATTACAATATAAAGGTTATATCATTACAACATAAAAGTTTCGGCTATATTGAATTTTTGTAGTGAAAAAACTATAAGTTATTTATTGAAAAAGTTATGAAATCTGTACATAAAGGTTATACTATTACAACATAAAGGTTATATTGTTACAATATAAAGGTTTTGGCTATATTACATGAATTTTTATAGTGAAAAAAGTATTTAAGTTATGCACTGAAAATGTTATGAAATCTGTACATAAAAGTTATACTATTACAACATAAATGTTATATTATTACAACATAAAAGTTACGACATAAATTAAAAAAAAAAAAATTGGGCGTGAATCCGGGTTAAACCAAATCCAACCCGATCCACATGCCAAATTACATGGATCATGATCCATACACTTAGTGCACACAAACACTACCCTATGTAACTATGTGATATATGAACACCTATTGCCATTGCCATTCATTCTTACAACCCTCCTAAGCCTAGCCCAATAAATACTAGAGATTTCCACAAGAATTTTCAACCTTTTCCAACTCCGAATTCAAGTTTTCTATTTTCATCTTCAATTTTTTATTCATCCATTACATTTTTTGGATAAATAATATACTGTTTCCAACGATAATACCATCCGACTTTTAGTTTCTCATTTGAATATGGCACCTACAATTATTTTTGCACCGAAATTGACAAAATTACCATAATTTTTCTAATAGTTTCAACAATTAACACACACATATACATATATATACACATGCTAAGAAATATATAAGAAAATATTAATGTTAAGCGTAACCAAATCATTCCACAGTCTGGTTCGATTTTTTTATTTATTTGGAATAAGGAAGATGTTTTTACTTACAAATATAAGGAATTTCAAGTACTTTCTACTTTTTGAAAATAAAAAAAAAACTTTTAAATTGACTTAAAAACTAAGAAAACATAGTTTTTAGTCACTTCTAATGATAATTAGTCATTTAGATGGAAAAATGACTATAGAAAGATTGTTGTGAATAATGGAATGAGTTGGGAATGAAATCATCATTCCTACCTTCATTCTTATTCTTCAGATTGGTATGGTTTATAAGTGGGAATCACCATTCTTTTAGGAATTGTCATTACCATGGATGAGGGAATGGTCATTCCTTCCTACCCCCATGGTATTATGTATTCCTCACATACAAATGAATGAATTATATTTATTAATTTGATTATTTATCATTATTTAATTTAATTTTTTACAAGTTGACTTCCCAAAATTAAATTATTATATAAAATTGTATAATAAAAAATTATTTATAAAAAAAAAATATAAATTTAATATAAAATAAAAAAATGAAAATATTAAATAAATAATAAAATTAAGTAGATAAATAGAATAAAAATAAAAAATGAATATAAATTTTTTAAAAATATAGAGATAATATCAATATAATATTAGTGCAAATAAGTGTAGTCTAGTTTATATAAACATATATAAATAAATTATAACTAACTAAAATATTTTTAAAATAATATAAAGTATTATTTTAATAGCACAAAATCATATAAAATAATTAATAAAATTATCATAAAATATAATATAATTAACTACTATAAGAATATATAAATAATAAAAAATTAATATATTAATAATAAAATAAAAAATAATATATCTAAATATGATATACCTTAATATTAGTGATAAGGGTGAGCACGGTTCAGAACAAGTTGAGAATAAGATAATCTCTAGAATTGCTTCAAAGTTCAGAGATTTTTGGAAAATTGCAAAAAAATATCTCCAGACTTGCTCCGTCACATCAGTTCGGTTCCTTTAGAGATTCAGGTATTACAGATCGGATCAATTCAGATTTTGGAAATTAAGAACTTTATAATATAAAATAAATATTTGTTCAAACAAGTCATAAACTAATAAAATAAATTGGATAATTTACTAAAGTAGTCGTCTTTTCTCGAAAATAATAAATTACATTTAATTTTTTTTCAAATTTTATTTTTCAAAATCTTTTTAATTTAAATCTCATAAATGGTCATTAGAAATTATTGATTTAAAAAGTGAAATAAATATACGTTTTATAGTAAAATTTGAAGATAGGTATAACCTATAATTAGTGCAATGATTAATTTTTTATAATTTTTTAATTAATTAAATATATCATATTATTTAAATTAAATGGAATAAGAATATTAAAATAAAATTATAGTGAATGATAATTTAATCAAATAAAAATTGATTTAATGTTTTATTTGTAGTTATCAATTATGAAATATAATTATAATGATTATTTCATTCATTTCCTATTCCTCTACAATATCAATCATAGGATTAAATATTTTAATACCATTCCATTCCCATCATCATTCCATTCTTAGGTTCATTCCATTCACACCTTATTCCATTCCACCATACCAATCATGCCAGTGGTAGAAAATACAAGGATCGTTCAGTATCAAGAATTTGATATATCTATTATTATTGTTATTATTATTATTATTATTATGATTATTATTATAAGAGTATGAATAATTTTATTTGTTTCGTTTATTTTTTTTTAAAGTTTATATTATTCCTATAAATATAAAATTTTAAGGATAATAAAGTAGTTTAATATTTATTTTATTTTATATTTGATTATAATAGGTAAGAGTAAATTATATTTCAAACTCTTTTTAAAAAATTATAACTTTTGATTATCCTTTGTTGGTCCCAAGTGGTTCAAAGGTTTAGAAGGGTGAATGAACCTTTATCGATTTTTAAATCTTTTAAACTTATTGTACTGTATCTTAGAACATGTTACAGTGCTGTAAATAGCTCATCTTATAACATTAGGATCTAGCGCTATTTACTGTAACTTAGAGTTCGTACATCGAAATTTTTTTATGGCTAGAGTTCGTTTGAAATATGAGTTTTTAAGACCGTTTATACAAAATGACAGAATAGATATGCAGATACAAGATATATATGAAGAACAGATAAAGTAAATAACATAATAATAACTTTTATACTGGTTTGATGGTAGTGTAATCCTTCTACACCCACTCTACTCCTTCTTAAGGAGAAACTTCGTTAAGTAAGTTTGATTTACAAGACTCAACCTTACAAACTCTCAACCTAACAAGTTACACTTACTGAAACTTAACTTCCACACAAGTTACTTAACTCCCAAAGGTAGATCCACATATGAACTCTACAATTCACATAGATGAAAAGAAGACTCTTACCATCTATTTCATTCTTCTTTGTCACTAAGTCCAAATATGCCAGAAAGGAAAATCAAATGACGATGATGGTCTGGCTAACTTGAATGCCTAGCTATTATTCTAAATGGTGAGATGTGGGGACATGATACTGACGGCCAAGTTGTAACGAATGAGATGTTGAACTCTTACACGATTTCTAATTCAATTGGCTTGGATTCAATAATAGTTATTCGAGTCCCACACATGCTCATTTTTACAACGTATCTAAGAGGCAACCAATTTAATTATATGGTTAGTACTTTACATGGTCTGTAGTCGTAGAGAAGACATTTTCCTGTACCATATTACTGTTCTTATGAAGGACGCCTACCTACCGAGGAGAGTGTTTAGCACATTTCATAAGTAAACCTAGACATTGCAGTCAGACCAACTACTTTAATGTCTTCTGGGCATTTTAAAAATGAGATGGTAATAGGAGAGTCCCTTTTGGAAGGACTCATTTGTTAGATTCTCTAGCCCCTGATTCCAACATCGATTTATTATTGTGAATGCAAGCGAGACTCCCACACTAATTGTCAAGTCCTTTTTCTTTCGAAGGTATGTGGTAGCCCTTTGTTAGGAAATCGCAATGCATCTAGCTCAACAGGACTAACTTGGAGTGAAAGTGTAGTGGGGGTAAGAAAAGTGGCTATCAGAGAGGAAGCTAAACCGGTTGCATGAGACAGCTAAGCTAATATACACGGAAGATCTCTAGTTGGATGATGGGCACTCATCAAAGTCAACTCACACAGAGTTATTGACAAACACACTTGACAATATAAACACACAACAAGGAACAACTTCTTATCAATTGAGGACACTTGAAACAACCTAAGCATACACTATAGAGGTAAAAGAATACAAGGTTTCTTCAACTAGTGCTCGAAGTAACCTTGAGAATTCTTGAACTCAAATTTAGGCTTGACTGCTTCTTGAGGTTGAGTGACTGAAACTTTGAGGCTTTGATAACTCTTAGAACTTGTAAACTTTAGCTTTGATCGTTTGTAATTTCAGTAGTTGTATCAGTCGACCCTTTCTCTATTTATAGGAGAAGTTTATTCCTGTTGAAGAGAAGTGCAATACTTAAAGTTTGAATCCTCTCTTTGGTGTAGAGCTCGCACTAAATGAAGTCTGAGATTGCATTGATGTTTCTTATATTTCTCTACAGGGTTTTTAATACGGCTGTACTAGGTTGCAGATTTGTGCAGTGTCAGGTCATGTGTCAGCTGCTTACTAGCTCTTCATACTGCATCCTTCAACTTATTTATACTGGTTAATTTTAGTCCCGTTGAAGTGATTAATCCTTGGACTGTAAATGATCTTTGTCATAGTTTTATGCCTTCAAAACATCTTGTCTCTTTTTTCTTTAAGAGCGTTGTATGCAGTCCCACAACCTGGTTTGTTTTGCTATAACTTAGCTTACAGTTTCCTAGTTATAACTTTATTGTTATTCTGCTGTAATCTGAGTCTGTTTACAACAACTCTTTGCTAGATTTGAGTTGTGGGTTGGATAGTTTTGTTCATGCACTTTCAATTGGCATGATGCATAAGCGACGAATTTCCCGTGTTGCATTAATACACATCCTAATCCTGATTTACAGACATCTGTATATATCGTAAATCCTTCTGATCCATCTGGTATTGTTAAGACTGGAGTAGTTGTACATGCATTGAAGTGTGGAGATATTATTTGTACGGAGTAAAATGTACAGTGTACACAGACCACAAGAGTTTAAAATATTTCGTCACACATAAGGAACTTAATTTGCATCAAAAGAGGTGGTTAGAACTAGTGAAAGACTATGATTGTTCGATTCACTACCACCCAGGGAAGACAAATGTTGTAGCAGACACACTTAATAGGAAAAAGGACAATTAACAATAATGCTTACCTATCAGGAAGAATTGATAGAAGAATTTAGCCGACTAAGGTTGATAATTATCGATTCATAACAATCAACATCGGTATTAACAGTACTCACAATTCAACCTATATTGAGAGAACGAATTATGGAAGTTCAAAAGAGTGACAAGTTCCTTATTATAATATAAAGAAAAGTTCAAGAACAGAAAATTAAGGATTTTTTTTATAGCCTCATATGGAGCTTTAGAATTCAGAGGAAGAATTTGTATACCAAGAACTGATGAGTTATGAGAGGAAATAATGAGAGAAGCTCATATGACTCCTTATACTTCACATCCTGAAGATGCGAAAATGTACAGAGATCTCAGGAGTAACTTTTGGTGGAGGGGTATGAAACTATCAATTACATAATTTGCCAGAAAGTGTCTTACTTGCTAAAGAGTTAAATCGGATCATTAGCTACCATCTGGATTGTTGAACACATTAGAAATTTCAGAATGGAAATGGGAGCACATAACAATGGATTTCATCGCAGGGCTACCCAGAAGCCCTAAACATGTAGCTATATGGGTCGTCGTTGACCGATTGACAAATGTTGCATATTTTCTATCGATCAAAATGACGTACTCAATAGACCAACTAACAAATTTATACATCGATGAAGTAGGTCGACTCTATGGAGTTTCGATTTTGATTATTTTTGATAGAGATTTATGATTTACTTCTAAATTCTGGAAGAGCTTACAATCAGGAAGAAGAAGTAAACTGAACTTTGGCATTACCTTTCACCCCCAAACAGATGGACAATCAAGAAAGAACCAACTGAATTCTTGAAGATCTGCTTAGGATATATGTTTTGGACTTTGGAGGAAGTTGAGAAGATCATTTGTCCTTAGTAGAATTTGGTTATAACAACAACCACCAGTCAACTATTGGAATGGCTCCTTATGAAGCACTTTATGGACGAAGATGTAGAACACCAATTCATTGGGATGAAGTTAGGATAAGAAAGATTTTAGGGCTAGAATTAATAGAAAGGTCTACAGAAGAAATCACTAAGATTCAAGAAAGAAAAAAATGCGGCCTAAGATTGTCAGAAATCTTATGCTGATTTGCGAAGGAAGGACCTACAATTTGAAATTAGTGAAAATGTGTTTCTGAAAGTTGCTCCAATAAAAGGAATAGTTCACTTCGGAAAGAAAGGGAAGTTGAAACCAAGATTCATAGGACTGTTTGAAATCTTGGAACGTATTGGAAATGTCGCATACCGACTTGTCCCCAGTCCAGAATTTTCGACAATTCATAATGTTTTCCCTATATCAATGCTACGAAGCTATGTGACAGATCCAAGTCATCATATTGATCTCGAACCATTCAAAATTAATAAGAACCTAATCTAACTTATGAGGAACGATCTATGTCCATTATTGGGAAAAAATCAAGACCTTGAGGAATAGAGATATACCATTAGTTTTGGTACAGTGGAACAGATATGCGCAAGAGGAAGCAATATGAGAACGTGAAGAGGAGATTTGGAATAAGTACCCTGAGTTGTTTTCGTAGCTAAACCAAATTTTGGGACGAAATTTTTAATAGGTGGGGGGAGTTGTAACACCCCATTTTTAAGAAAACCTGCATTGCATGTTTTATAAAAAATTATTTTAGTGTTCAATTATAAATGATTAGTGTGAGCTCTTAATAATTTTAAAGATTTTATAAGCTAATATTTATTTTGAGATTTTAAGGGTTTTTGCAGGATTGCTTATGGAGGAAATTGAGCTTAATCCCAACTCACTCGACATGCATGAATGAAAGTAAAAGATAAGATAATAAATAAGTTTAGATGTATAAATATGATATTAAGCTTTTTTATGTTAATGTACTCGTTTGTATCGTAAATGCTTTTGTTTTATGAAATTTTAATTATGATCTTTATATGTTATTCTATGTGATGAAACATAAATTGCTTGAACATGAATTTATGCATCATTATATGTATCAAAATATGTTTTTTTTACATAAGTAAATTATATAAATAAATTACCTCTTTTGTATAAGTTATACTAATATAACATTATTATTATATTATTTTTTTATCCCTTTATGTAAGTAAATATACATGTATCTATATATATATTATATATACGAAGAAGAAAAAGAAAAAGAAGAACAAAGAATGAAAAGGAAAAGGGAAATAAATATATTTTATGCATTATTATATTGCTTGCAACTTGTTATTACATGCATTATTAGTCTATATAGTGACATCTTCTCCTACACATCCTACTACCCTAAAGATACCTTCTATTTTATGTGCTACATCTTTTAATATATAATATGCTATTGATGAATCAATTAAATAAAAGAATAACGAAGAGAAACTTATAGCTAGTTTAGAAAAAGAGAAAAAACACATTTTCATAAAGGAAGAACACACCTTATTTTATGTTGATTTTGAAGGTATTTTGGCTTAAACCTTCTAATTTCTTCTTTGAATTTTGATTTTTTTTGACTTCTAGTGTATATTAGAAGGTCCAAAGATGTTATTTGGTTGAAAATTTTCTGTTTATGATGTTACATAAATGAAAAAGAAGTTGCATCTATGCTACGGTTATGTTATGTGTTCTGCTCCTCCGATTTTGTAATTTTCTGAAAGCTGTAGATGATGATTTAGGTTAACCCCTTTTACCACAATCTATTTTAGGAAGTGTAGAATATGTATGTTAAATTTCAAAATATTTCGAGTTCATCATTATATGATTGTGGATATGCATATTATCTACTTCTAAGGTCTTGGGCAACCCGCGAGTGGAACAAAACTTGTTTTCTCTTGCTGGGTGCCTCACTTAGAAGTTGAGGCCCTACGTGCTGGTAAATGAAAACCACCTCGATCGGATCAGAGTAAACAATAATGTTGAACAAGTGAAGAATAAAAGAAAGTGAGGGCTAGCTTCTTAAGGAAAGAGACGTCAATGGTACCTTTGACTCATGTGTCGTCTCAGAATCAGGATAGTGAATGAAATTATGGAACTATTTCCCAGAGCTGCAAAACTAACAAAATGCATTTTGTTCTTTGTATTCAATAAGTATTGCATAACCGAATAATTCAAGGAAGAGCGCATTATACTCCCTAGGATTGAAAAGGAAGAGGTGCTTTCAAGTGAGATTTAAGATTCCACTCTTCCTCAATCTCGTGCAAACAAGACCAGTGATGATTGGATGAGGCCATATGAAATCTGTAACCTTCATTAGAAAGTTCATTTTCTATGGTTTAACTAATCAAAAAGCACCAACACCACATTCTCCTTCATTATCTTTCGTCTTTTTAGTTGGAGGAGAGTGACCAGTAGTAGATGAAGATCTTATGAACTTATTGCTGATCAGCAGCTCCTCCTCCTCCTCATCATTCTCCAAGGACTTTATCATATCTTCTACAGCAGCTGTACGCTTAGCATCAACCTTACTTTGAATACCTTCGTACCTTTTGGTATCATCAACAAGGAATTGTTTCGTGGGAGAGGTGTTGCTGTATCTTCAGGTGCATGCTGTCAACACTAGAGAGTATGTTAAAAGAGTGTCATTTGTAGTCTATAGAGCTTTTGAATGAGCTTTAACATTAGTAGATGCATTTTTTTCTACTTTGTCTCGGCTCAAATATTGATTGTTCCACTCATCCTGCATCCAGCTCTTCATGTTTTTCGGAAGTTGCTCAAATTCCTTGCAAAGAGCTTCCAACTCTTTGCGTGTTGAGAATTGCTCAAGTTGATGTTGTTAGCTATGTTAAATTTATAGTTTTGACTAGCTCGAACTTCAACAAGATTAATGATTTATTGAAAGGAAGCATTGTGATCTGAAGTCATGGAATCAAAGTTCCTTTTGCAAGGGGTTTTTGATCAAAAGGAGAAACAAAAAGGACCATGACTTTTTTTAGCCTTGTCAACATCAACATCATCTGAATCTTCTGAAGAATCATCACCATCATCATCAAGATCTTGGTCTGCTGCAGTAAAGCCCTTGAGGGAAGTTCTTAACTATATTCTCACTTGTTGTATTCTGATCATTAGCTGCAACTAAGGGTGCTTCTGTATCCTAATGAGCCACTGTATTTTAGTTAGCTGTTGCATCCTTTTCATTTCCTGCAAGCACATATGAGATGTTAAGAGAATTAGCTCCTAAAACAACATTAATCTCCTTAAGAGATGGCTTTAGCTTTATGCTATCTTCATACACAACTTTTTCCTCAAAGAATACTATGTTAATAGCCAACTCTTCAGAGGTCTTCCTAGGAAAATCCTTCATGGATACTATCTTAACAGTTAATCCATCAAAGGTACTCTTCAAATTGGACTCTGTCTCATCATAAGTCATAACAACATCAATCTTCATTATAGGTTCCTCTAGCTATTTTGCAGCTGCTTCATTTTTTTCAATGAATCTAATTGCTGCATCCAAGCATTCCAGGTTCTTTACATCTATATAGGTTACACATATAATATTTTTAATTCAACAACTCTATTTATTAAATTTTTTACAAATAATAATTTTCTAATCCATTTTGATACATGAATTAATTATATAAAATAACTATAAAATAAATTAAGTACCAAAAGAATCTTTTAATCCCTAAATGTATGTTACGCAAACTAGCTAATTCAGTTATGCAAACATGATCAAATTATTAAATGACAACTTTTTTTTACCACATTTATTGACAATAATGAATCATCTTCCATTGATATATTTCTCAGCTACATCATCTAGAAAACTGGGAATAGGATTCTTAGAGCAGCCGCAGCAAGGCGCTACTCCAACGCTCATCGCCACTTTTTACCTCCTAGTTGCACTTTAATTTGGGCATTACTGTGAAGAATTCAACAATGTCGCGTAAAGTGTGAAGTCACACTATTCTAGCACCAATATATATATTTTTTCTTTTTTTCTTCTTAAGCATCTTGTGAGTTTGTGAGTTTTGGGCCAATTATTATGGAAATGAGAAATGGAAATGTGCTTAATTTAATAACTATCGGCCCAATTTATATAATTTGTAAATATTTGTTAATTTTATAAGAATTTGAGGTAATATAAGTGTTAATTTTTCAATATGAATGATAATGTAAAAATATAAAATAACATAAGTGGTAACTTGAACGATGTTGATGATAATATAAAATTTTAAAATTAACACGGGGTCATAATTCTCGTAATTTCTCATTTTCCTCTTTTATAGTGTTTAAAAAAGCAGACATATGTTCACTCTATTTCCTTTTAAATTTGAACCTTTTTACCCCTTGTGGTCGCTGTAATGAAGAACCACCACTTATGTTTTCATCATTTAAATCGATTGAAAGTGAAGGTGCAGAAGAGTCAGGAGAAATAGGAGACTCATTAACAATTTCTTGTGGAAATGATATTGAGAATTCGCTTGTGTTTTCAGCCTGTACAAATTCTTTCAAAATAGACCACACATGGTCGAATTTGAACATTTTCTTATTGCTTTTTTATTTGCTTGTCGAATCTACAAAGAATGTTGAAATTTATTGAGAACATATTTATGGTATATACAATAGTAAAACATAAAGATAATTACTTACAAAATTAATTTGCACCGCTTGGATTCATATACTCAATCTGGCGCAAACAACCATTGAACTTTCTAGTATCTTTGAGAATTATTTGCATACGATATTGTAGTAATCTTTGGTTATGCTCTTTTAGGTTAGAGTTTGACATTTCAGAATTGGACTTATCTGTAACGCATTTTCAAAATTGATCTCTGGACTGGTTTATACCAATTTGTAAAACTTTTAAGAAAGACAATGCAAAGATGTTGATCTTCAGCATTTATAAAATTAGTATTGCGTGACTTTGACATTTTAGAGAGAAGATGAATATAATGTAAATGAAGAGATTTAGAAGAGGTGTGTTTTAGAATGTGTGGTATATCTTCACTATTTATAGAGGATCTTGATATACAATATCATAAGAATCTAATAGATGAGAATATAATGCTTTCTTATGATATATTTGCTTTCCAACTTTTTTTTAATGATTGAGATTAAAGATTGAGTGAGTTATCAACGGTTATAATTGAAAGCACATGGATTGTGCTTTATGAGGGGTTTCATTTTTCAACTTTTTTTGAAGGGTTGAGATTTAAAGATTGAGTGAATTATCCATGGTTATAGTCGAAAGCATGTGGATTGTGCTTTCTTAAAGTCTTTACTTTCCCAACTTTTTTTGAAGGGTTGAGATTTAAAGATTAAGTGAGTTATCAACTATTATAATTGAAAGCACATGGAATGTACTTTGTTTATTCAATTATTGTTGATTATATAATGATCACATGTTAGAATGAATTTCTTCATTGTCTTCCAGCTTATTTTCTTAATTGATTACTCATTTCTTTTCTAATACATTATTCTTCTATCATACTAGCCTCACAATCAAAAATTAATTTCAATTAGATTGGCCCTTTTGCAACATCTTATTCTTCAAGTTTATCCGATGAAGAGTTCAACAACGGATGACAAGTAATGATGCGGAGCAAGAAGTACTCATGCAACAAATATACAACAACAATTAAAAGATGAAAAAATTTATTAGGCTTCAAAATATCAATTCTACGAATGGAGGCTCAGTTCCAGACCGTAGAACCATTCATCATGATCGAGAAGGAGCAGCACAAAACCTCCTCAATGACTACTTCTTTGAAAATCCAACATTCAATGAAGAACAATTTCATCGATGATTTTGAATATTTTGAAATTTAATCATTCATATTGTTGGTGATGTTTCTAATCATGATCATTATTTTGTGCAGTGAAGGAATGCAGTTGAAAAAATTGATTTGTCTATACTCCAAAAAGTAACATCTACATTTCAACAATTAGCATATACACTTCCAACAGATGCAATTAATGAGTACATCAAAATTGAAGAGTCTATATCACTTGAATGCATTAAGAGGTTTTGTCATGCTATTGTCGAGATATATAGAGAGCAATATCTAAGATTACCTACTCTTAATGATGTTGCTAAACTACTTTATATTTGTAAGCAACGTGGTTTTTCAGGAATGTTAGGTAGTCTTGATTGTATGCACTCGAAGTGGAAAAATTATCCAATAGCTTGGGCAGGACAATATGCCGGGCAAAGTAGATCTCCAACAATTATTATTGAAGTTGTATCTGATTATGATTTGTGGATATGACATGCATATTTTGAGATGTCAGGATCAAACAATGATATTAATGTGTTGCAGACATCTCATCTTTTCTCTAATCTTACTACAAACATTGCTCTTCCAAACATTATGTTATTTAAAGAAAAGAATATAATATAGGATATTATTTAGCTAATAATATTTATCCCAAATCGGCAACTCTTATGCAAACTATCCATTCACCAAGTGGTCTTAAAAAATAATATTTTGCAATAAAAAAACAAAGCATGTAGAAAGGATGTGGAACGTGCATTTGGAGTTCTTCAAAGTAGATTTACAATTGTTTAATCCAGCATATTTTTACGATTATGACGAATCCAACACATTTTTGGTTGAAAAGTGATTTGCAAGATATCATGGCTGCATACATAATAATGCATAATATGATAATAAAGGATGAACGAGATCTTAATGCTCTAATTGAAGAAAACTTAGAAGTGTCACCCTCGAACATCGAATTTGTAGAGAATGAACCTACTTTCTTCCAAGTTTTTCTTGGTTGACATAAATAATTAGAGATGTAGATGCTCATTTTGCAATCCAGAATGCTTTAATTGATCATTTGTGGAAAGAGTATTCTAATTCAAAAAATTAGAAATTATCACTATGTAACATCTAGTTCACTTTCAATGAAAATAAGTTATTGCTTTTGTTTTCATTTTACATTGAACTTTATTCAATTAAATATATAATTTTTTATTTATTATAAAGAGTAAAAATTATTGTTGGGATTTCAATGTTTAGATTTTGATGAGACAAACCAAGTATGTAATATGAAGTTTTGAGTACCCCATTTTTCACAATGTTGAAGTGAAAATATAGACTAGGATTGAGTTTCGGTATAGGTGCTGAAAGATGGAGGTATACATTGTAGGAACCGCCGGATCGCCGACCTTATACGATTATCTGAATCGGGGTCCATGCAAATATGACTAACGCGCAGCGGAAAACGAATCATACCTTTTGCACCGAAATTAGTTCTAAGATCAGAACTGTAGATGGAGGAATCGATGAAGCCTGGACCTCACGATCTTCTGCTGTATTCCTCGCCTTTATCTCGAACGTTGTGTGGGCAACGAGCTATCGAGACTTTCAGCCGTCTTCTACTAATACGTATCTCAGATTTTTATGTCTGTGTATCTGTATTTCTGTGTGTCGAAAACGGCTGACTTGAGGCTTATTTATAGGCTACAACAGGGACCTTGAGGAGGATTAGGAATCGGTCTCCTGATAGGCTTAGGAGTCCTTAATTCGATCTGAATATACTTTTTAAGCCTATCAATAATATCTCAATCCACTAAAAAGATATTATTGAACTACCGTCCCTTATCCATATTAGATATGACTCTTATTTATTATGTGCGCGTTTATCTCCCCGTGTTTAAGATATCGAATGTCCATTAATTAAATGAATTACTGAAAATTCAATTAATTAATATTTAATCCAATAGTAGTACCACTCAACTTTATTATTATGCCGGAATAAATCCACCTGCAGGGTTTACATGATAATCCTTATGAGTTCCTCAAGGGGACATCATCATCCTAAATAATTAGGACACGATTTCATTATATAATCAACAGCACACCATATAAACAACACTGTATCCCAATTTATCGAGCTTATTGATTTAATAAATAAATCTCACCCATTGGTAAATTAAAGAAACATATATCGAGTATATATGCCCGTTATCATACAATGATTAAGAGGACGCACATCCATAATAACAGAGGTCTTGTTTTATTTATGTAGTCAGTACAAATAAAACAACCTCAATTGGTCCAGCTCAATACATACAAAATGTACTAGTGTAATTTTATAATCAAGACAGATTAATACCAAATTACACTACAACCATTCCGATAATTTGTCCAAAATTGTCTCGGCTGTGAGCTACCATTTATAATCTATAAGGAACTGATAACATGATCTTCTATGTGGCACCACACACCATGTTATCTACAATATAAATTAATTGGACAATTGCAATAACATATATAACAAATATATAAAATGCGAACATTTGACCACAAAAGATTCTCATATCATAAATAGATGTTTCATACAAAAGCTAGACTTATAGTATACATCCTAACAATCTCCCACTTATACTAAAAGACTATGCTGTCATATACGCTGCCATGCATCTGATTCCCATCCCATCAACATGCTCATCGAAGGCTTTCGCCGGAAGGGCCTTTGTGAAAGGATCTGCTAGGTTATCGACTGATGCAATCTTGGCGACAACAACTTCCCCTCGCTTTACGATATCTCGTATCAGGTGGTACTTGCGCTCAATGTGTTTACTTACCTTATGGGCTAGTGGTTCCTTCGAGTTTGCTACTGCACCACTGTTATCACAATAGATTGTGATAGCTTTGGGCAAACCAGGAATCACTTCTAAGTCCATCAAGAAGTTTCTGAGCCATACAGCTTCTTTGGCTGCCTCAGAGGCCGCCACATATTCAGCTTCCATGGTGGAGTCCGAAACGCATTTCTGCTTCACACTTCTCCACACTATGGCTCCACCTCCCAAGGTAAACACATACCCCGAGGTTGATTTACTGTTGTCCCTGTCTGACTGGAAATCTGAATCCGTGTAACCTACAGGTAATAAATCATTTGCCTGGTAAACTAGCATATAATCTTTAGTCCTTTTCATGTATTTTAGAATATGCTTTACGGCAGTCCAATGACCTTGTCCTGGGTTACTTTGATATCTACTAACCATGCCCACGGCAAAGCAGATATCCGGTCTCGTACATAGCATCGCATACATCAAGCTTCCTACAGCCGAAGCATAAGGAACTGCTTTCATTTCCTCTATCTCCTTTGGTGTCTTAGGACATATTTCCTTAGATAAAGACACTCCATGCCTAAAAGGTAGAAAACCTTTCTTGGAGTTTTGCATTCTAAAACGAGCTAGGATAGTGTCAATGTATGAAACTTGAGATAAGCATAACATCCTTTTCTTGCGATCCCTTATAACTTTGATCCCAAGAATATGTCCAGCTTCTCCTAAGTCCTTCATAGCAAACTGCTTGGACAGCCATACCCTTACGTCTGATAACACATTGACATTGTTTCCAATTAACAAGATGTCATCTACGTATAGTACAAGAAATACCACCACGTTTCCGTCACTCTTCTTATATACACAAGATTCATCCGAACATTGAATAAATCCATAAGACTGGATTACTTTATCAAAACGGATGTTCCAAGATCTCGAAGCTTGTTTCAGTCCATAAATGGACCGATTAAGCTTACACACAAGATGCTCTTTGCCCTTCTCAATGAATCCCTCTAGTTGCTTCATATAGATGTTTTCTTCAAGAATTCCATTAAGGAAAGCTGTCTTGACATCCATCTGCCAAACCTCATAATCCATATGAGCAACAATAGACAAAAGAATCCGGATAGACTTCAGCATGGCTACCGGCAAAAAAGTTTCCTCATAATCGATCCCTTCTTTTTGAGTATACCCTTTCGCAACAAGCCTTGCTTTAAAGGTCTCTACCTTTCCGTCTGATCCTCTTTTCCTTTTGTAGATCCATTTACATCCAATGGCTCTTACACCATTTGGTGGTTCTACAAGCTCCCAAACTTGATTAGAATCCATAGATTCTATCTCAGAGAGCATTGCCTTTTGCCAAGATATCGCATCTTTATCTTGGAGTGCTTCGTCATAAGTCCAGGGATCTATTTCATGTTGTCCAGGGATCAAGTCTGAAGACTCTCCCAAAAACATGAATCTATCAGGTTGTCTAACAACCCTCCCACTACGACGAGGCATTATCGGTATTTGTGTATCATTAGTGACATGTGGTGCAGTCACTTGTGGTATCTCATCTTGTACCGTCGGTACATCCGAATTATCCCCTCTCATTTCCTCAAGAACAATTTTACTCATAGGCTTGTGGTTCATTACATAGTCCTCTTCTAAAAATCGGGCATTCGTGCTAACAATGACCTTCTGATCTTTAGGACTATAAAATAAACCACCTTTCGTTCCTCTAGGATAGCCCACAAACAAGTGTACTTCCGTACGAGATTCCAACTTATCAGCATCTCCCTTCAGCACATGTGCTGGACTACCCCAAATCCGAATATGTTTCAAACTAGGCTTGCGCCCAGTCCACAATTCTGTGGGAGTAGAGGGTACTGACTTAGAAGGTACCAAGTTTAGAATGTACGTCGCTGTTTCCAGAGCATACCCCCAGAACGAATTTGGTAATTCTGAATAACTCATCATCGATCTAACCATTTCCATAAGAGTCCTATTCCTTCGTTCCGCCACACCATTCTGTTGGGGTGTACCCGGTGCAGACAATTGGGATTGAATCCCAGCCTCTGATAAGTAACTCCTAAACTCTCCTAAGAGGTACTCACCACCACGATCAGATCGTAGTGTCTTGATACTTTTACCATGATGTTTCTCCACATCAGCCTTGTATTCTTTGAACTTGTCAAAGCACTCAGACTTGCGGCACATCAAGTAAATGTATCCATATCTCGAATAATCATCTATAAAAGAGACAAAATATTCGAAACCACCTCTTGCCTGAATAGTCATAGGACCACATAAATCAGAATGAATCAATTCCAACACTTCTTTGGCTCTATACCCCTTTGCCTTAAAAGGTCTTTTGGTCATTTTTCCTTCCAAGCAAGACTCGCAGGTTGGATAGTTTTCCACTTCCAAGGAACCCAAAGGTCCATCGGCTATCAACCTTTGAATCCTTCTTAAGTTAATATGACCCAACCTTAGATGCTAAAGATATGTTTGATTTATTTTCGAAGGTTTTTTTCTCTTATTAGATTTAGAAGATGTGCTATTAATTTCCATTTGTTGCATCGTAGGAGTTATAGGATTAAGAATATATAAATTGTCAACCAACGTACCAGAACAAATAATAACTCTATTCTTCTTAACGACAACATTGTTATCAAAAGAAACAGAATATCCATCCTTAAAAAGTTTAGAAACTGAAATCAAATTCTTTCTAAAACAAGGTACGTAAAGACAATTTCTCAAAATTAAAGTCTTATTCCTATGAAAAGATAAATAAACATCTCCCACTGCAACAGCCGCCACTTTCGCTGCGGTGCCCATGTATATGGTAATCTCTCCATCACTTAGTCGTTTGGTTTCCTGGAACCCCTGCAATGAATTGCAGACATGATCAGTGGCTCCCGTATCTACACACCAGGTATCGGTAGATAACACCGCTAAACATGTTTCAACAACCAATGAAAAAGATGTACCTGAATTGTTCTTCTTTTTACGGGGACAATCGACTTTCCAATGTCCAGCTTGCTTACAATGGAAGCACTTGCCTTTTGGCTTTTTCACACCACCTTGTGGTTTAGCCACTTGAGGTTCGACCGTCTTCTTTGCTGAAGAATTCTGTTTCTTCTTCTTCTTCTTTCCACCTTGCGGTTTAGAAGCAGAAACATTTTCAGCAACGTAAGCCTGAGAATTTTGACGAAACAGTCCCTCTGCTGATTGGAGTTCTGTCAGAAGTTCCGCCAATGAATACAACCTCTTATTCATGTTGTAGTTCAAACGGAACTGCTCAAAACTCTTAGGCAGCGTTTGGAGAACGATATCGACCTGGGTTTCCCCATTGATTTCAGCTCCAAGGACCTCCATCTCATTCAGATGAGCCATCATCTTGAGGACATGATCACTCACATGTGTCCTCTCAGCCATGGTGGTAGTCATCAAGTTTCTCATTGCCTCCTGTCTGGCAGCCCGACTCTGGTGTCCGAAGAGTTCATTGAGATTATACATCATATCATAGGCAGTAGGCATGGCCTGATGCTGATGTTGCAGCACATTTGACATGGAAGCCAAAATGTAACACCGCGCCATCTCATCTGTCTTGACCCACTTCCTATAAAGCATTTTCTCCTCTTCAGTAGAGTTTTCATCAGGCATGTCAGGACAGTGCTCAGTGAGTACAAACTTGTACTCTTCAGCAGTCAGGACAATATCCAGGTTTCGTTTCCAATCAATATAATTAGGACCAATAAGTTTGTTTTCTTTAAGTATAACAGCAAAAGGATTGAAAGCCATAATGAAAATCCTGAGAATCACATAAATAAACACATAAGTCAAATAATTTTGAATTGACAAATCATATTGTTCCCTCAAACAACATAATCTAAATTCACCAATACCTCAATACACCGTGAACTTTGTATGCCACGATAGTGTGGACGTATACTAATTCAAACATTTGTTAGAGGAGGTTTTACCCATTAATTTTATTATCTTGTCAACTTAACTTTATGACAAATAAAATTAATAGTTGGTTATCGCTTTGGCCATACAAATAACAGTAGTGACTCCGATGGGGAGGATACTTATCAAATGCATCTAAGTGTACACCATTACTTGATACTAAGTCCATTATCTAGGATTATGCCTCTTCAGATGGAAAAGATAACATGCTCCTAAACAACTTTCTATAATCAACCATAAAGGAAGTTTGATCTAGTGATCCGCAAATGAACTCATCCGATATGGAGGAAGGTACTTAAAACCAACGCGTAAGTTCAGGTGCATCACTTACAAACCAGTAATGGAGGCCATGAGATTTATTAAAATAATTAATCCCTCTCCCACTTAGTTATTTAACATGAGGGATTTTAACATGCATATCATATAAAATACATACAAGCATGCTTGATAAAACACATATAAAGCAATAAATATGAAAAACATAATTTCCAACTATTATAGCCTCGTTTTATCGTTGTGTTCTTGAATGTTTGCTGTCAAACGGGGATCGCTCCATAGCACGGTCGTGCCCTGTCGTCCAGTCACGATCCTCAGCTGGCACGGTCTGACCGTGCCCTCCAGCACGGTCGTGCCCGACCTTCAAACACGCCGCACGATTGACCATGCTCCATAGCACGGTCGTGTCCTGTTGTTCAGTCGCGATCCTCAGCTGGCACGGTCTGACCGTGCTGCATAGCACGGTCGTGCCCGGTTGTGCGACCCTAACCTTGTATCTAATTACATCCATCGATCCTATACTCCACGAAGGAGTTTACATAAAATCTAGATCGAACAGAAAATTAAAACCTAACACGACATACCGCCGTGATTTTACTATTACAATCATACATTCAAAAAACAACCTCGACATGTCCGAGGGTTTAATTCATACATAAACATACATTCAGACCATAATAGTTGGATTTAAGGTTCTTGCAGAAAATCATAATTTTTCGCACATCCTACTATTATCCGATCTAAAATACACATGCTTCAAGATACGATTCATAATAGAATTAACCGATTCAATCGAATAGAGTCAGAAAACCACGGCTCTGATACCATTTTTAGGAACCGTCGGATCGCCGACACTATACGATTATCTGAATCGGGGTCCATGCAAATATGACTAACACGCAGTGGAAAACGAATCATACCTTTTGCACCGAAATTAGTTCTAAGATCAGAACTGTAGATGGAGGAATCGATGAAGCCTGGACCTCACGATCTTCTGCTGTATTCCTCGCCTTTATCTCGAACGTTGTGTGGGCAACGAGCTATCGAGACTTTCAGCCGTCTTCTACTAATACGTATCTCAGATTTTTATGTCTGTGTATCTGTATTTCTGTGTGTCGAAAACGGCTGACTTGAGGCTTATTTATAGGCTACAACAGGGACCTTGAGGAGGATTAGGAATCGGTCTCCTGATAGGCTTAGGAGTCCTTAATTCGATCTGAATATACTTTTTAAGCCTATCAATAATATCTCAATCCACTAAAAAGATATTATTGAACTACCGTCCCTTATCCATATTAAATATGGCTCCTATTTATTATGTGCGCGTTTATCTCCCCGTGTTTAAGATATTGAATGTCCATTAATTAAATGAATTACTGAAAATTCAATTAATTAATATTTAATCCAAGAGTAGTACCACTCAACTTTATTATCATGCCGGAATAAATCCACCTGCAGGGTTTACATGATAATCCTTATGAGTTCCTCAAGGGGACATCATCATCCTAAATAATTAGGACACGATTTCATTATATAATCAACAGCACACCATATAAACAACACTGTATCCCAATTTATCGAGCTTATTGATTTAATAAATAAATCTCACCCATTGGTAAATTAAAGAAACATATATCGAGTATATATGCCCGTTATCATACAATGATTAAGAGGACGCACATCCATAATAACAGAGGTCTTGTTTTATTTATGTAGTCAGTACAAATAAAACAACCTCAATTGGTCATGCTCAATACATACAAAATGTACTAGTGTAATTTTATAATCAAGACAGATTAATACCAAATTACACTACAACCATTCCGATAATTTATCCAAAATTATCTCGGCTGTGAGCTACCATTTATAATCTATAAGGAACTGATAACATGATCTTCTATGTGGCACCACACACCATGTTCTCTACAATATAAATTAATTGGACAATTGCAATAACATATATAACAAATATATAAAATGCAAACATTTGACCATAAAAAATTCTCATATCATAAATAGATGTTTCATACAAAAGTTAGGCTTATAGTATACATCCTAACATACATAAGTACAATACTGCATCGAGAAATTCAGAATGAAGCTACTGCAAGAAAGCAGATACAACATCACTGCAAGAAGGCTGATACAGCAATGCAGCAAGTAAGGATGGCCTGCAACATCACTGCAAGAAGAGGCTACAGGAGTACTGCAAGAAAGGACACAACAGTACTGTATGAAGCTACTACAAGAAAGGATACAACAGTACTGTATGAAGCGACTGTAAGAAGGTCAAGTTACAGTAGCACTGTAAAGAACAAATAGCTGGAAGCAGACCCAGAATACAGCGTGAAGCTTACTGACTAATCAGCCAACAACGTTAATTACAAACAAAATAAGTATCCTGAGATCCGAGGAAGGATAAATACAGTACGAGAAACGAAGAACCAAACAAGAATAATAGAGCCGTTCCAGAGAAGATCAAAATTTTAGACACGAAGCCAATGTCATGACGCCACGTGGACTGACACACTGTAGAAAGCTGCGAGCCGCAACCACTGCATTAAATACTCTGAAAGGAAAAGTCAAGTCGCATTAAATACGAGCCATACCTTTGATCAAGTACGCTTTATTTCAAATGAGAGATATCTCTTTCAACGAATATCTTTTTACAAGTATAAATAGAGGACGAACAACCCTGAAGCTGACTATTGAAACATTTGCGCAAAAACATTTAAGCATTCAAGCTATACTCTCTCAAGTCTATTCTAAAGTTTCAGTCACTCAACCTTTGTGAAGTGAACAAAGTTCAAGCTAAAAGATCATTTGATGGATTCAGAAGCTCACTTCACCGCACCAGTTGAAGAACAAATTTATATACTTTTTAACCTTGTTGCTGTGTGTTTAGGTTGTTTTAGGTGTCAAGCAGTTGATATGATTTATCCTTGCTGTTTGTGTTGTTGTCTAGTTGTTAGGCAATTCCCTGTGTGGGAGTGTGGAACCTTGTGTGGGTTACCTTTAGAGTTTGCAGATGTTGTGTGTACGCTGGACTTTAGTAGGTGATTAGCTTTGTAAAGTTGATAGATTGTTAGGAGTGTCTTGTAAACCAATCTTGCTTAACAAAGTTCCTACTTGAGGCAGCAGTAGAGTGGACGTAGAAGGATTACACCATATTCGAACAACTATAAACCATAAGTGTTTTATTGCTTTTATATCTGTGCTTTATCTTTCATATCTATCTTTGTCATAAGAAGGATCATATTTGAGAAAACCAGCTTTGTGTCATAAAACCTATTTTTTCGGCTGTGTATAAAACTCTAAGTTACAGCGTGCAGCACTGCATATTAGTGCTGTAAGCAGTAACTGTCTGGCGCTGCAAGTTCAAGTAACTTACAGAACAGTAAGTTTTTAAAAGATTTGCAAAATCGATCAAGGTTCATTCATCCCCCTTTGAACCTCGGACACCACTTGGAACCAACAAGTGGTATCAGAGTGAGTTGGGTTAAAAGCCAACTTATCTGGTCACCTACCCAGATCCACCTTAGTTTAGCTGTTTTCTCTGCATCCTAAAAATCTCATTCTTACAGCATATCATGGATTTCTCTAATCACAAGTTACCCATGTTTTCCGTAGAGGAATATGATGATTGAAAGATAAGAATACAGACACATCTTTCAACAATGAATGATGAGATGTAGACGGTCATCACAAAAGGACCAATTATCCCCATGAAGGTAAACCCCATGCTCGGTAAAGACATAGAGGAAGGAGCACAACCACCACCTAACTTCCTGGACAAGCCCAAACAAGAATGGAATAACGAAGACAAGAAGAATGCCAACCTAGATAACGTGGCCGAGAATGCTCTATTTATCACCCTGGATAAAGACACATTCAGCAAAGTCAAAACTTGCAGAACATCTAAGGAAATTTGGGAAAAGTTGGAACAAATATGCGTGAGGACAGAGCTCACTAAGGATAACAAGATCTCCAACGCTACCCAACTATTCAAGCTCTTCGAGATGAAAAATGAAGAGACTCTTGAGCAACTAGATTTAAGATTCATGTCAATCGTGAATGAACTAGAAGCTCTGGGTAAGTACTACACTCAAAAGGAGAAGAACATGAAAGTGCTTAGAGCCCTGCCCACGGAGTGGGATAGCAAAACCACTGCCATGAGAGTATCCATGGATTTGAAATCCATGAGTACATTTGATCTATTCTCCGATCTCAAAGCATTCGAATATGATATCAACAAACGGAGAAAGAAGTCTGAAGAATCAAGCTCCAAAGTTACATTGCTGACTGCTAGAGACTCCAAGGATACAACAACCACCAGTTGTAGTAAGCAGTCTGAGGCTGCGGCAGAAGACACTGAAAAAGATATGGCTCTACTTCTAAAGAAATTTAGAAGATTTATAAAGAGCAACAACAACACCAATCTCAACAAGAGGAATGACTTTAGAAGAAGTCATCCACCTCCTCAGGTATCCTTCTCTCCACAGTCAAATACACATAATGTTAACTTATGCTACAATTACAGGAGACCTGGACACTACGCATGAAGCTGTCCACATCCAACCGTGCACAAGTATCCTAAAGAAGAGAGATAACAGAGGAGAGAAAAGAGAAGAGAGGATAGACACAAGCTTCGAGCTCTCATTGGAGAGATGGAGAAAGCCAAGGATACAACAGTCTCAAAGGAGATGCTGAAAGCTGCAAAATTCTCTGACAGCGATACTGAAACCTCATCTTCAGATGAAGAAGCACTGATATGTCTGATGGCAAACAATTGCGTAGACAGCGATGAAGAAGAAGTAACCTACCAACCGCTGTCCATACCAGAAAAAGAAGAGTTTAAGATGATCCACTCTTTAAAGAGGATCATGAGTGATTTCGAGCAGATTAACTCAACCTATGAGGAGTTGAAGGTTGAGAATGAGATCCTCAGAAGCAAGAACATAGATATTGCTAGAATGCTAGTTGTATGTGAGTCTGATAATTTAAGGTGCAGCAAGCTACAAAAAAAGGTCTCAAGGCTAAGTCTACTGGTCACTAAGCTAGAAATTGAGAAGGAGAGCTTGCAATCCACAATCAGAACATTTAGCAAATCAGCTAATGATGCAAGGGAGTGCATAAGCCAAAACAGAAACCCATTTGAAAAATCAGGCATAGGTTATAACACTCACACCTCTCAGGATACAGCAAGTTCATCCAAGGCTGTAAAATTTGTTCAAGCTAAAACTTCAATGGAGAATGAGTTACCCTGTAACTCAGAAAAGATCTTGAACAAACCAGCATTGAAGGACAAGGAGAAGAAGACCCAATGCTCAGCTGCAGGAAGTAAGCCTGTATTCAAGAGCTGGCTATAGCAGAAGTTATCTGTTGTAAGCAGCAAGAAGATATAACAACCTAAAAAGTTACAGCACAGAATGTCATATCCCACCTATACTAAGACTTACATGTCTAAACCTTAAAGAGGATATACTCAAGAGAAGTATGGTGGAAGACCACACTATAAAAGTGTTGGTAGCACATATATAGTCTCTGCACATACCTTTAACAAGCAGTTTAAAAACAAATCTGCATACAGTTAGAGATGATTCCAAATGAAGTACAAAAAGAAGTGGATGCCTAGTCAAAAGGAATATAAAGATCAAAGATATATCCTATGTGAAAGGTCTCAGATACAACCTTCTGAGCATCAATCAATTTTGTGACAAAGGATACACTGTGGAATTCAACCTCAACAAGTGTCTAATCAAGGACCGCACATTAAATGAAGTCAAGTTTATAGGAATAAGAAGAGGAAACATATATCTTGCCGACTAGAACTCTTCTATTCAACCAACATGCTTCATAGTGAAAAGTCCACCAGAGCTGACCTGGCTATGACATAAGAGATTAAGCCATCTGAACTTCAAGACAATTAACAAGCTAGCAAGAAAAGGTCTTCTAAGAGGATTGCCAGATGTGGCATATAAGAAGGAGAATATATGTGGAGCTTGTCAGAAGGGAAATCAAGTGAAAAGCTCATTCAAAGACAAGTTGCAGAAGTCATCTCACAGGATTCTAGATCTTCTATATATGAACCTCTTTGGACCAGTAGAACCAGTAAGCATAAGTGGGAAGAAATACTCACTTGTGGTAGTAGATAACTACTCCATATACACCTGAACCATATTCCTTGCTAAGAAATCAGAGACTCAAAGCAAGCAACCTGACCTTATGAAGAAGATTCAAAATGAAAAGAGCTTGAGCATTGTGAAGATCAGATCAGACAGATGAACTGAGTTCACAAACGAATTCATTGAGAAATTTTTTTCTGATAATGGTATTCGTCATGAATACTCTGCTGCAAGAACACCTCAACAAAATGGTATAGGTGAAATGAGGAATAGAACCCTCAAAGAAGCAGCAAGGACAATGATAGCAGAGACAGAGATACCCAAGAGATTTTGGGCTGAAGCAACCAACACTGCATGCTACACACAGAACAAATGTCTAATCAACAAGGATCTAGACAAAACTCCATATGAAGTCTGGAATGCATATACACCAAATGTTTCATATTTGCATATCTTTGGATGCAGGTGTTATATCCTCAACAATGGAAATGAGCATCTAAAAACCTTTGATGTAAAATCAGATGAAGGAGTATTCTTAGGATACTCTACTGTAAGTAGAGCCTTCAGAGTCTTCAACAAGAGAACCTTGGTGGTTGAAGAGTCAATTCATGTGGTGTTTGATGAACTACATTGTGATACCAAGAAGCTAGAAGAGCCTGCTGAAGATATAGCTCCAAGGAAAGAGAATAATGTTCCCTATGTTGAAGGAGTTCTGCATACAAGAGAAGACAAAGAAGAAGAAGCTACACCTCTGGATGCAACCGATATTCTTACAGCAGCATATCCTCCAATCTTACAGCAACATAAGGAGCAACCTAGACCTGTACATATTTTTGAGCCTAACAGGACATGGTTGAGGAATCATCCTAGGGATCTTATCATTGGAGATCTATCCATAGGAATAAGGACAAGAAGGTCAATTTCTCATGAAGCAATGTTTGCATGCTTCATATCTCAAATAGAGCCTAAAAATGTTGAAGAAGCCCTATAAGATAGCAACTGGGTACAAGCCATGCAAGAAGAGCTAAATGGATTTGAAAGAAATCAAGTTTGGTAAACAGTTGCAAGACCAACTCATCAAGGAGTTATTGGAACAAAATGGGTCTTCAAGAACAAGCTAGATGAATTTGGACTTGTTGTGAGGAACAAAGTAAGATTAGTTGCTAAAGAATATTACCAGGAAGAAGAGATTGATTTTGATAAGACTTTTGCTCCAGTAGCAATGTTGGAAGCTATAAGGATTTTTCTGGTATATGCAGCTCACATGAATTTCAATGTATATTAAATGGATGTGAAGAGTGCATTTCTAAATGGTCTTCTTACAGAGGAAGTGTATGTAGAGCAACCTCCAGGTTTTGAAGATCAAGTAGAAGAGAAGGTGTTTAGATTACATAAGGCCCGGACTTAAGCAAGCACCAAGAGCTTGGTATGACACCTTATCTCTCTATCTGCTGGAAAACGACTTCAAGAAAGGAACATTGGACAAAACTCTGTTCAGGATACATGATGGAAATAGTATACTTCTTGTACAGATATATGTGGATGATATCATCTTTGGATCCCCAACAAAGAGTTATGTGAGAAATTCTCCAACCTGATGCAATCAAAATTCGAGATGAGTATGATGGGAGAATTAAGTTTCTTTCTAGGGCTGCAAGTAAAGTAGCTGGTTGCAGGAACCTTCATCAGCCAGGTCAAATACATAAAGAAGCTTATCAAAAAGTTTAGTATGGAAACTGGTTCAACAACTTCTGTTCCTAGGTCTACATCTATAAACCTTAACAAAGATGAAAATGGTAAAAATTTAGATATCACAAAGTACAGACGGCTCATAGGATCACTGCTGTATCTTACAACAAGCAGGCCATATATAATGTTTGCAGTTGGAGTCTGTGCAACATTCCAAGCAGCACTAAAGGAGTCACGCCTTTCATCTGTCGAAAGGATTATCAAGTATCTGAAAGAAACTCAGGAAGTAGGCCTATGGTATCCCAAGGGAGGAGGATTCAAGCTCAAAGGGTACTCTGACTCAGATTATGCAGGCTGCAAGATTGATAGAAAAAGCACTAGTGGGACTTGTCAATTTTTGGGAAATAGACTTGTTTCATGGTTCTGCAGGAAGTAAACATCGATTGCAACATCTACAGTGGAAACAGAATATGTTGCAGTAGGAAGTTGCTGTGCTCAAATCCTCTGGATACAGCAGCAACTAAGAGATTATGAGATTGAAGAAAAAGAGACTCAAATTCTCTATGATAATACGAGTGCAATTGCAATTACCCATAATCCTGTATTTCACTCAAGAATAAAGCATATCGATATACGACATCACTTTATAAGAGATCATGTGGAGAAGAAAGATGTCGTGCTTGAGAAAGTTCATACGGATCTTCAGCTTGTAGATATATTCACTAAACCCTTAAGTGAATCAATGTTTTCTATGCTTAGAAACGAGCTGGGAATTCTGAAATTATGAGTGGAAAAAGAAGGTGCAGAAGCCCAGAGGGAATTTCTACATGCTTGCGAGAAGTTATAAGTATAGTGATGTAAGTTGCGTCTTCATACATCGCTAGGTTCAAACAACACTGCATCTTTTATCCTTACAGCACATCTAGAAAATGGGAGTGTAAGCAGCTCGAACCACTATAAACCATAAGTGTTTTATTACTTTTATATCTGTGCTTTATCTTTCATAACTATCTCTGTCATAAGCATAAAACATATTCTAAAGGATCATATTTGAGAAAACTAGTCTTATGTCACAAAACCTATTTTTTTCGCTGGGTATAAAACTCTAAGTTACAACGTGCAACACTACATACTAGTGTTGTAAGCAGTAATTGTCTAGCGCTGCAAGTTCAAGTAACTTGCAGAACAATAAGTTTTTAAAAGAATTACAAAATCGACCAAGGTTCATTGACCCCCCTCTGAACCTCGGACACCACTTGGGACCAACAAGTGGTATCAAAAGGAGTTGGGTTAAAAGCCAACTTATCTGGTCACCTAACCAAATCCACCTTAGTCTTGCTGTCTTCTCTACATCCTAAAAATCTTATCTTTACAGCATATCATGGATTTCTCTAATCACAAGTTATCCATATTTTTTATAGAGGAATATGATGATTGGAAGATAAGAATGCAGGCACATCTTTCAACAATGAATGATGAGATGTGGACGGTCATCAATGAAGGAACGATTATCCCCATGAAGGTGAACCCCATGCTCGGTAGAGACATGGAGGAAGGAGTACAATCACCACCTAACTTCCTGGCAAAGCCCAGACAAGGAGCATAGTCACATGTGACACGCCTCATTTTCTTACATAAAATTTATTAGAGTTTTCCACACGGGGGTGCAAGAAGAAGAAATGGTAAGAGACAACAGAAGATATTACATATCAACAATCGGTTTCAACCGATTTAACATAATATTCGCAGCGAAAAATCATCAGGCTCTCACATCCAAAACACACATCATATCACCACCAAACGTGGATTTCTTAAAACATGTTTGAAAATATTTGAGAAACATCATCTTAAAATAATTATAGATCCAAAAATATTTATATAGCACCTCATCTTTCCTTCTAGGGTTCGACATGCTCATCACTGCTTGTGACGTGAATTACAAAATAAGGGGTGAGGGCGTTGAATACACTCGTGGGAAATAAAATCCGTGTTTAAATCTTTCGACAGATATTTAAATGATAATTACGTATAATCATCATGGAACACAGCACGAAATATGCACATCAGATATTAGAAATGGTAAGGGATGAATAGGTGCTGGCATCGCTCGTCTTATCCTATAAAACGGTCTCAATACCGCTGGTACATTTCAAGGACCACCAAACCTTTTATAGAAGAATGGAGGTTAGGGACGAATGCATGAAGGGGTGACCTCAGAGGGCCTACCCCTCACAGTAATAAGTATGTCAGAATAAGTATAATCACATCATTTAATATTCCTCAATCATGCTTGGAATAGAGAAAACTGTAAACAGATAAAGAGTTAGAAATTACCCCCACCTTGTTCGGTGGTTACCACGTGAGTTGCAAGTATCAAAGATCATGTATCCCAAAGCTTCAATCCAATAGGTAGCCTATATAATTTATAGTTTTTCTTAGATCTTTATTAAATATAATTAACGATTTAAACGATATCGGATCCGATACCATCGATCGAGATGAGACGGATCAGAACAGAAGGTCTAACAATTGAGGTTGAAGAAACAGGAGGGAAAGATCAGTTTATACAGCTGAGGTGAAAGAAAATGAATTTTGGATTACAACAAAAAAAAGAATGAGCTCGATCGGAGTTGAAACGAGCTCGAACGGAGCGTTTTAAGATTTAGGGGTATTTTAATAATTTGGGCAAAGGGTTGACTTTGACCGGGATCCACGACCCCCAGTCAACAATATCTCATTGGCAACGACTCGATGATAAAGTATGATGAAAAGAAAAGAAGACTCGGATCGAAAATCCAATTGAAAATACGGCATCACGCGTGTACCCAGCGACGGGAAAAAAACTCCCGACGGTGTCTCCCGACAATTGCTGAGTTTTCTCGGCAGCGGGAATGGCATCCTCGGCAGCGGGGGCAGGTTCATGCCCGGGCCTCCCCGCGTTGACCTGCTCGACCAGCCTACTTCCCGGCACCACCAGTTGCGGTGACACCGTACTATACCGCCGCCGCTTCATCCTTCGGCTAGCCTGCACCACAGGCTACCACCTCCGGTCATCACTCACCGGATTCCGGCAGGAAAAGTGCTGGAAAAATAGCCACAAACACCCTTCATCACAACACACTACATAAACTCCATGCAACAGCCCCTTTCCCAATCCGTTTCCGGTATCGGCACAGTCCCTCCAGTGGCTAGCCCACAATTTCGGCAGCCCCTACGACGCCTGCACCCGAGAGAAGAAGAGAGAGAGAGAGAAAATGGGAGAGAGAAATGGTGGCAAAAAGTAAGGGTTTTTAGGGTTTGGAGATCATTTTTCACTGTTTTCCGACAAACGGAAAATCGGAATTGAATTTCAGAAGTTGTCCTAGATTCGTCTCGTTAAGGGCTATATTATGTGTGAAAATTAGCTGAAACTGATGAGTTTGAAATTTACCGACAAACTCTGGCGGCGGCGGAGGCGCGTTGGAAACAAAATAAAAAGAGAAAAGAGAGACTTATGTGTGTTTGAGTCTTTTTGGTTCGTTCGAAGAAACGGTGAAAAGTGAATCGAATGAGGGCCTATTTATAGAAATTGGAAATCATTGTTCATTAGCATAGGTTACTGTTCACGTAGGCTAGATTACTATTCACGATAAGATGGCGGTTACTATTCATCAAGATTTCATTTCTCGTTTTTTTCGAAACTTCGTATTTTGCCCTTTTCTTCATCGTTTGAGCAACGGGTGTCCGATTGACCTCTAGTTCGTTTCTATCTTCTTATTTTTCCATTACACATCTAATGCTATAAAAATATTCTATGTTCCATGTATATAAATTTTAGTCATCTAAAATCGGTCGTTAAACACATATCTGAAACACACATAATTAAATTAAACACTCAAGAATTAGTACACATAAAATATTTTAATTAAGAGTTTACTTATTTAATTAACCAATTATGCTTATTTTTTGTCCTGGGCGCTACATCCCTTACTCCTTAAAAGAATTTTGCCCTCGAAATTAAACGTGTAACTAGAAAAAGTAAGTCGGGATACATCTTCAGGATCTCATTTTCTAGTTCCCAAATCGCCTCTTTCTTTCCACGACGACTTCATTGAATCTTTACTATAGCCATTTCCCGATATCTTAGTCGATGATATTACCTATCCAAGATGGCTATCGGGACTTCTTCATATGTCAGATCTTTCTCAAATTCTATGTCTTCTTGTTTGATTATGTGACTCGGATCGAAGATATACTTCCAAAGCATAGATTGTGAAAGACGTTGTGTACTCCAGTGAAGTCTGGCAGTAGAGTAAACGGTACGCAACCTCTTCTACTCGATCTAAAATCTTGAATGGTCCCACGTACCTCGATTTCAGCTTTTCCCTTTTCTTAAAACGATAAACTCCTTTAGTGGGTCACACCTTGAGGAAAACTTTGTCTCCCACTTCAAATTTCAACTCTCTCAGCTTAGGCCACTCGTATTTTTTCCCAAATTTTCTTTATTACTTTGACCGTTTGATCTACCAATTAGGGCCCTAGAATCTTCTTTTCACCCACTTCGTCCCAACAGATAGGTGAGCGACATTTTCTTCCGTAGAGGGCTTTATAGCGTGCCATACCAATTATCGATTGATAGCTGTTGTTGTAGGCAACAAATTCCACCAAGCATAGGTGGTCTTCCTAGCTTCCGGGAAAATCCAAAACACATGCCCTTAACATATCCACCAAGATTTGTATGGTCCTTTCTGATTGTCCGTCAGTTTGTGGGTGAAAAGTTGTACTAAAGGACAACTTGGTCCCCAACTCCTTTTGCAGACTTTGCCAGAATCTGGAGGTGAACCTAGGATCTCTATCCGATACGATAGAAATTGGTACGCCGTGCAATCGGACAATTTCCTCGAGATATAATCGTGCTAACTTATCTAGTTCGAAAGTCATCTTGATGGGCAAGAAGTAGACAGACTTCGTTAATCTATCGACTATCACCCTAATGGCGTGGTTTCCTTGTCTGGTGCTCACAGGCCAACCACGAAATCCATGGCTATGTGTTCCCACTTCCACTCTGGTATCTCTAAAGGAGTTAGCATCCTAACCGGTCGTTGATGCTCTGCTTTCACTTGTTGACAAATAAGATACTTATTGACGAACAACCCTATGCTTCTCTTCATGTTTCTCCACTAAAATTTTTCTCTTAAACCCCGGTACATCTTTGTACCTCCAGGGTGTGCAGACATTGGTGTACATTTTTTGGCACGCACACTATTCCTTTGAAGATAAGAGCTCCATCAAATGCCAAAGAGAAACCTTCCACCTCTCCGCTGTCCATACGAGCTTTTATCTTCTTTAAAAAGCTGTCTTCCCTCTAAGCTTAAACAATTCTCTCGTGAATGGTAGGTTTCATGAATAGTGCTGCCATTTTAGCTTCGATGTTATTCGTAGACGTGACTATCTTTAAACTCAGCTTGGACATCTCCTCGATCAAATGGTGTTGGTTGGTGACCATAGACGTTGCCATTCCCTTTCTTTTCCTGTTGAGAGCATCAGCTACTACGTTAGCCTTTCTAGGATGATAGTGGATTGTAATATCGTAATCCTTCACCAACTCTAGCAATCTTCTTTATCTCATATTGAGCTCCCTCTATTCAAATAAGTATTTTAGACTCTTATGGTCGTGTAGATCTCACACTTCACGCCATAGAGATAGTGTCTCCATATTTTGAGACCATGTACCACAGTTGCTAGCTCCAGATCGTGCGTTGGGTAGTTTTGTTCGTGAATCTTCAATTGACTTGATGCATATGCCACTACCTTCCCTTGTTGCATCAAAACACATCCCAAACCTTGGTTGGATGCATCGCTGTAAATTACGAACTCCTTTGTTACATCCGGAACTATTAAGACTGGTGCCTCTGTCAGTCTCTGCTTTAGTTCCTGGAAGCTACGCTTACATTGTTCACTTTATTGGAACTTTATATCCTTCCTTGTCAAGCGAGTCATCGGAGTGACAATTTTAAAAAATCCCTCTATGAATCTTCAGTAGTAGCCCGCCAAACCAATAAAACTCTGCACTTCCTTGACGTTTGTTGGGGCCTCCCACTTATTGACTGCGTCCACCTTTTCAGGATCTACTTCGATTCGTTTTGAAAAGACAATATGGCTTAGAAAGCCCACTTTGTCCATCTAGAATTCGCACTTCTTAAATTTTGCATAAAGCTTCTTCTTTCATAGAACCGCTAGTGCAATTCTGAGGTGTTGTTCATGTTGCGCTCTATTGCACGAATAGATAAGGATATCGTCAATAAACACAATGACGAAGAGGTTGAGATACAGATAAAAAACATAATTCATCAAATCCATAAAGACAGCTGGAGCATTACTAAGTCCAAATCGTATAACTAAAAACTGGTAGTGGCCATATCTCGTCCTGAACGTTGTCTTGGATATATCCGTATCTTTGACTTTCATCTGGTGATAGCCAGATCTTAAGTCAATCTTCGAGAACACACTGACACCTCTTAATTGATCAAAAAGATCTTCAATTTGAGGCAGTGGATACTTGTTCTTTATTGTCCTATTATTCAGCTCTCGATAATCGATACACATCTGAAAACTGCCATCCTTCTTCTTCACAAAACGTACTGGAGCTCCTTAAGGTGACACGCTTGGCCGAATGAAACCTTTGTCCAAAAGCTCTTGTATTTGGACCTTCAGTTCTTGTAATTCTTTCGGTGACATTCGATAAGGAGCTTTTGACATCAGTGCCGCTCCGGGTATGAGACCAATCCTAAATGTCACTTATCTATCCGGTGAAGGGCCAGGTAATTCATCTGGGAAAACGTTCAAGAATTCCTTTACTACCCGCACCTCCTCGATAACTAGCGATCCCTGCTCAGGGTTTACCATGTTGACCAACCAAGCTTCACAATTTCCTTTATTAAGCATCTCGGTTGTCTTCATGGCCGATATAATCCTTAAGTCAATTTTGACTCGTGTCCTATGGAAGGTGAACTCCGGCTTCCCTAGTGCTTGGAAAATGATTTCCCTCGCATGATAGTTGATTAACGCATGGTTGGACTCTAGCTAGTCCATTCCTAAAATTATATCAAAATCCTTCATCTCCAAAGCATGAAGATCGGCTAGAAGAATCTTATCTTCAAACGCGATTTTAGGCGACGCTATTTTGTTCTTACTGTCTTCCTTTAAGAAAATGAAGGAACTTCGTTTCCTTTCTGTCCTAATAGGATTGAGGTATGAAGTGATGAGAAACCACTTCTTTGAATTCTTCCCATGCTATCCCCTCTCTTTGGGCGGGTAACAGCGTTCTCTCATACGAGTCCCGCCAGTGACTCATTTCATCTGTGAGGTGGAAGATTACACAGGAAACCTTCTGTTCCTGTGTACATGCCAAGTGCCCAAACAGTCGATCAAGTGACCTTAACCACTCTTCCGCTTCTGCAGGTTCACCCTTCCCGTCGAACGTCGGCGGGTTAAATCATTGAAACTGTTCATATATTAAATTTGGATCAGACTTAGCTGGCTGTGGGTTGGCTCTAGTTGTCTCGAAGTGTTGTGCTAAATACCTCAGAATAGACACTTGATCCCCCGTGCTTGCCTTATCATCCTGTTCCGACGGATCAGTCGTTAGGGTTTGATCTTTTCATGGTCTTCCTCTTGGTATAGCTTGTTTAGCCATGGCATTTGTGAGAATCCCTAATAAAGAATTCTCATGAAAGAATAGAATGAATATAACGAAGAAGAGCTTGGAGAGACGATCGAGAAAAAAAATAAATAGGGGACGTGTATAGGGGTTTCGAAGGTTGGGATGTTACATGAAATCGTTGAGAGGAGGGTCCTTCATGTTCAATGATTACCTCTAATTCTCTCCAGCAGTGTAGAAGTCCGGCGACGTGCTCGTCTACTGATCTATAGTCCGTCACTCTACTCTCATAAAAATAGCATCGAAGCCTCTCCCAACGTCTCTACAAGCGGTACTCGTATCCTAGCATTAATGTAAACCCTATTTATCTTTCATATAGAAGTTACATGAGTTTTTTATCATCAGCCTATACCCGTAAAGCCCCCTCTTAACTTTAACGGTATATATCATTCCAACACAATATCACATAACAGATAAGCATTCTATTACGCAAGTCTTATGATTAGGGAGAGGCACCTATAGAGAGAGGATAGTGCTTATCTTATTTCTTTTCAAAAATATTTTCACATTTTAAAAACATGTTTTTCTCGTATTTTCTTTATAAAACATGTTTGAGCAAGATCGAACTCAGATATTAACCTAAATTTTACATATCATACACACGGACTAGGGGAGACACACTCATTAGCTCACCCTATCGTAGACAAGGGCCCATGGTATTCTCCACGGACCAAGGGAGGCACATCCATTAGCTCACCCTATCGTAGACAAGGGCCTATGTATTCTCAACCTTTTTTCACTGCACTAACTCCTGTAAACGACCATTTACACACACGAGCTCACGCTGCTGTAGTCAGCGGCCCTGTGGCGGCTGCCAAAAAGTTGTGTGTCAATAACAGTGACTTCTCAACCCTTTTTAAAATTGGTATCATGTTAAAGGCTCTGATACCATAACTGTCACGCCCCATTTTCTTACATAAAATTTATCAGAGTTTTCCACACGGGCGTACAGGAAGAAGAAATTGTAAGACATAACAGAAGATATTACATATCAACAATCGGTTTCAACCGATTTAACATAATATTCACATCAGAAAATCATTAGGATCTCACATCCAAAACACACATCATATCAACACCAAACGTGGATTTCTTAAAACATGTTTGAAAATATTTGAGAAACATCATCTTAAAATAATTACAGATCCAAAAATATTTATATAGCACCTCCTCTTTTCTTCTAGGGTTCGACATGCTCATCACTGCTTGTAACGTGAATTACAGAATAAGGAGTGAGTGCGTTGAATACACTCGTGGGAAATAAAATCCGTGTCTAAATCTTTCGACAGATATTTAAATCATAATTATATATAATCATCATGGAACACAACACAAAATATGCACCGCAGATATTAGAAATGGTAAGGGATGAAAAGGTGTGGGCATCACCTATCTTATCCTATAAAACGATCTCAATACCGCTGGTGCATTTCAAGGACCACCAAACCTTTCATAGAAGAATGGAGGTTAGGGACGAATGTATAAAGGGGTGACCTTAGCGGGCCCACCCCTCACAGTAATAAGTATGTCAGAGCAAGTATAATCACAACATTTAGTATTCCTCAATCATGCTTGCAATAGGGAAAACTGTAAACAGATAAAGAGTTAGAAATTACCCCCACCTTGTTCGGTGGTTACCACGTGAGTTGCAAGTATCAAAGATCACGTATCCCAAGGCTTCAATCCAATAGGTAGCCTATATAATTTATGGTGTTTCTTAGCTCTTTATTAAATATAATTGACGATTTAAACGATATCGGATCAGATACTATCGATCGAGATGAGACGGATCAGAACAAAAGGCCTAATGATTGAGGTTAAAGAAACAAGAGGGACAGATCAGTTTATATAGCTGAGGTGAAACAAAATTAATTTTGGATCACAATAAAAAAAGAATGAGCTCGATCGGAGTTGAAACGAGCTCAAACGAAGCGTTTTAAGATTGAGGGGTATTTTGGTAATTTGGGCAAAGTGTTGACTTTGACCGGGGGTCATGCGATATCTCATTGGCAAATACTCAATAATAAAGTACGATGAAAAGAAAACGATACCATGACCCCCGGGCAGGTTCGCACCTAGGCCTCCCCGCGTCGACCTGCTCGACCAGCCTACTTCCCGGCGGCACCGTACTATATCGCCGCCACTTCATCCTCCGGTGAGCCTGCACCACCAACTACCACCTTCAGCCATCCCTCACCGGATTCCGGCAGGAAAAGTGCCGGAAAAACAGCCGCAAACATCCTTAATCACACACCCACATACATATACACTACACAAACTCTATGCAACAACCCCTTTCCCAACCCATTTTCCAGCACCGACGCCGCCACCCACAGCGGCACCGCTCCTCCAATGGCAAGCCCACAATCCCGGCAGCCCCTCCAGTGCGTGCACCTACGAGAAGAAGAGAGAGAGAGAGAGAGAGAGAGAGAGAGAGAAAATGAGAGAGAGAAATGGTGGCAAAAAGTAAGGGTTTAGGGTTTGGAGATCGTTTTTCGCCGTTTTCCAACGAACGAAAAATCGAAATTGAATTCCAAAAGTTGTCCTAAATTTATCTCGTCGAGGGCTATGTTGTGTACAAAAATTAGCTGAAACCGATGAGTTTTAAATTTTCTGACAAACTCCGGCAGTGGCTGCACACCGGAGACAGAATAAAAAAAGAAAAGAGAAAGAGAGAATAGAGAGACTTACGTGTGTTCGACACTTTTCGGCTCGTTCGAAAAAATAGTGAAAAATGAATGGAATGAGGGCCTATTTATAGAAATTGGAAATCACTGTTCATTATGGTAGGTTACTGTTCATGTAGGCTAGGTTACTGTTCACGATAAGATGGCGGTTACTATTCATTAAAATTCCATTCCTCGTTTTTTTCGAAACTCCGTATTTTGTCATTTTCTTCACCGTTTGAACTACGAGTGTTCGATTGACCTCTAGTTCGTTTCTATCTTCTTGTTTTTTCGTTACACATCTAAAGGTATAAAATTGTTCTATGTTCCATGTTTATAAATTTTAGCCATCTAAAACCGGTCGTTAAACACATATCTGAAACGCATATAATTAAATTAAACACTCAAGAATTAATACACATAAAGTATTTGAATTAATGGTTTACTTATTTAATTAACCAATTATGCTTCGTTTTTATCCTCGGCGCTACATCTCTTACCCCTTAAAAGAATTTCATCCTCAAAATTAAACGTGTGCCTAGAAAAGGTAAGTTGGGGATACTTCTTCAGGATCTCGTCTTCTAGTTTCCAAGTCGCCTCTTCCTTTCATGATGGCTCCATTGAATCTTTACTATTGTCATCTCCCTATTTCTTAGTCGACGATATTTCCTATCTAAGATGGCTATCGGGACTTCTTCATAAGTCAAATCTTTCTCAAGTTCTATGTCTCCTTGTTCGATTATATGACTCGGATTGAATATATACTTTCGAAGCATAGATATGTGAAAGACGTTGTGTACTCCAACAAAGTTCTGTGGTAGAGCTAAAAGGTATGCAACCTCTCCTACTCGATCTAAAATCTCCAATAGTCCCACGTACCTCGATTTCAGCTTCCTCTTTTTCCCAAAACGATAAACTCCTTTAGTGGGTGACATCTTCAGGAAAACTTTGTCTCCCACTTCAAATTTCAATTCTTTCCGCCTTGTGTCTGCATATGCTTTTTGTCGATCTTGAGCCACTCGTATTCTTTCCTGAATTTTTTTTATTATCTTGACCGTTTGATCTACCAATTTAGGCCCCACAATCTTCTTTTCACCCACTTCGTCGCAATAGATAGCTGAGCGACATTTTCTTCCGTAGAGGGCTTCATAGGACGTCATACCAATTATCGATTGGTAACTGTTGTTGTAGGCAAATTCCACCAAGCATAGGTGGTCTTCCAGCTTCCGGTAAAATCCAAAACATATGCCCTTAACATATCCTCCAAGATTTGTATGGTCCTTTCTGATTGTCCGTCAGTTTGTGGGTAAAAGGATGTACTAAAGGACAACTTGATCCCTAACTCCTTTTGCAGACTTTGCCTGAATCTGGATGTGAACTGAGGATCTCTATCTGATACGATAGAAACTGGTACGCCATGCAATCGGATAATTTCCTCGAGATATAATCGTGCTATAACTTATCCAGTCTGAAAGTCATCTTGATTGGCAAGAAGTGGACATACTTCGTTAATCTATCAACTATCACCCAAACGGCACCGTTTCATCGTCTGATGCTAGGCAGACCAACCACGAAATCCATGGCTATGTGTTCTCACTTCCACTTTGGTATCTCCAAAGGAGTTAGCATCCCAGCCGGTCGTTGATGCTCCGCTTTCACCTGTTGACAAATGAGATACTTCTTGACGAACAACCCTATGTTTCTCCTCATGTTTCTCCACCAAATATTTTTCCTTAAATCCCGATACATCTTTGTACCTCCAGGGTGTGCAGACATTGGTGTGCAATGTGCCTCTCCGAGAAATTCTTCTCTTATTTTCTCGTCTTTTGGCATGCACACTCTTCCTCTGAAGATAAGAGCTTCATTAGATGCCAAAGAGAAACTTTCCGTCTTTCCACTTTCCATACGAGCTTTAATCTTTTTTAGAAAGCTGTCTTCCCTCTAAGCTTCAACAATTCTCTCGCGAAGGGTAGGTTTCACGAATAGCGCTGCCATTCTAGCTTCGATGTTATTCGGAGATATGACTATCTCCAAACTCAGCTTGGACATGTCGTCGATCAAATGATGTTAATTGGTGACCATAGACGTTGTCATTCCCTTTTCTTTCTTGCTGAGAGCATCAGCTACTACGTTAGCCTTTCCAGGATGATAGTGGATCGTAATCCTTCACCAACTCTAGTCATCTTCTTTGTCTCATATTGAGCTCCTTTTGTTCAAAGAAGTATTTCAAACTCTTATGATTGGTGCAGATCTCACACTTCACGCTATAAAGATAGTGTCTCTATATCTTGGGAGCGTGTACCACAGCTGCTAACTCCAGATCATGCGTTGGGTAGTTTTGTTCATAAATCTTCAATTGACGTGATGCATATGCCACTACCTTCCCTTGTTGCATCAAAACACATCCCAAACCTTGTTTGGATGTATCGCTATAGATTACGAACTCCATTGTTACATTTGGAACTATTAAGACCGGTGCCTCCATCAGTCTCTTTTTTAGTTCCTGGAAGCTACGCTCACATTGTTCACTCCATTGGAACTTTACGTCCTTCCTTGGCAAGCGAGTCATCGGAGTGGTAATCTTCGAAAATCCCTTTATGAATCTTCGGTAGTAGCCTACCAAACCAATAAAACTTCGCACTTTCTTGACGTTTGTTGGGGCCTCCCACTTTTTGACTGCTTCCACCATTTCAGGATCTACTTTGATCCCTTGTGAAGAGATAATATGGCCTAGAAAGCCCACTTTGTCCATCTAGAATTCACACTTCTTGAATTTCGCAGAAAACTTCTCCTTTCGTAGAACTGCTAGTGCAATTCTGAGGCATTGTTCATGTTGCGCTCTATCGCACAAATAGATAAGGATATCGTCAATAGACACAATGATGAAGAGATCAAGATACAGATGAAAAATAAGATTCATCAAATCCATAAAGACAGTTGGAGCATTATTAAGTCCAAATGACATAACTACAAACTCGTAGTAGCCATGTGTCGTCCTGAACGCTGTCTTGGATATATCCGTATCTTTGACTTTCATCTGGTGATAGCTAGATCTTAAGTCAATCTTCGAGAACATACTGGCACCTCTTAATTGATCAAAAAGATCTTCAATTCGAGGCAGTGGATACTTGTTCTTTATTGTCTTCTTATTCAACTCTCGGTAATCGATATACAACTGAAAGTTGCCATCCTTCTTCTTTACAAAAAGTACTGGAGCTCCCCAAGGTGACACGTTTGGTCGATTGAAACCTTTATCCAAAAGCTCTTGTATTTGGACCTTTAATTCTTGTAATTCTTTTGGTGCCATTCGATAAAGAGCTTTTGACACCGGTGTTATTTGCGCATGAGATCAATCCCGAATGTCACTTATCTATCCGGTGGAGGGCCAGATAATTTATCTGGGAAAACATCCAAGAATTTATTTACTACCTGCACCTCCTCGATAAATAGTGATCCCTGCTCGAGTTTACCATGTTGACCAACCAAGCTTCATAATTTCCTTTGTTAAGCATCTCGATTGCCTTCTTGGCCGATATAATCCTTGAGTTAACTTTGACTCGTGTCCCATAGAAGGTGAACTCCGACTTCCTCGGTGCTTGGAAAATGATTTCCCCACACAATAATTGATTACCGTATGGTTGGACTCTAGCCAGTCAATTTCTAAAATTATATCGAAATCCTTCATCTCCAAAACATGTAGATCGGCTAGAAGAATCTTATCTTCAAATACGATCTCAAGGCGACGATATAGGTGTTTTGTTCTTACTGTCTTCCCTGAAGGAATACTAACTTCTAGGGTTTGAGCGACTATCCTACCGCCCTCATGCTTCAACAATTTACAGAAATTCATCGAGACAAAGGAGTGTGTCACTCCAGTGTCAAATAGGATGAGAGCAGGTATATCACATACTGATAACATACCTGTCATCGTCTCGACTCCCTTAGCAATTTTCGAGCGAGTAAGAGCAAAAGCTTGTGCTCTGCCTGCCACCGGCCTCGAGTTCAGGGCTATAGCTGGCGAGTTTCTTACCTTTCAGCAGTTGGCCACTATATGTCCTGGTGTTCCACATGTGAAGCAACTCCTTGTTTCTCGTTGACATGATCCCACATATACCTTTCTGCATCTAGGGCACGGGTTCCTGGATTTGGGAGTGGTAAGGAGTGGAACGTTGTTTGCCCTTAGAAATTTATTCTGGGCAGAACTCTAGCTCAGACCAGTCCACTTCCTCTTTACAGGAGTTGGGAAAACTTTCCCAGGAATTATAGCATCCAAATGCAAGCTAGAGGCAATCTCCTGTGCTCTCTCGATAACACTTACGTATGAGATCGTCCCCTGCCCAGCCAGTATGGATCCAATCTCTGGACGAAGGCCTTTTCCAAACCTTTGGGCCTTCTTGTGTCGGTATCCACCAAGTGTGTGGCATATCGGCTTAGGTGATTGAATCACCGCTCATATTCTCCCACCGTTAGGCTTCCCTGTCAGAGTTGTAGGAACTCCATTTCCTTTCTATCCTGATAGGATTGAGGTATGAAGTGATGAGAAACTACTTTTTTGAATTCTTTCCACGCTACCCCCTCTCTTTCGGCGGGTAGCAGCGTCCTCTCATACGAGTCCCACCAGTGACTCACTTCGTTTGTGAGCTGAAAGATTGCACAAAAAACCTTCTGTTCCTGCGTACATGTCAAGTGCCTAAAAAATCGATCAAGTGACCTCAACCACTCTTCCATTTCTGTAGGTTCACCCTTCCCGTTGAATGTCAGCGGGTTACATCACCGAAACTGTTTGTATATTAGATTTAGATCGGACTTAGCTAGCTGTGGGTTGGCTCTAGTTGCCTCAAAATGTTGTGTTAAACCCCTCATAACAGACACTAGATCCCCCGTACTTGCATTATTATCTCGTTCCGGCTGATCAGTCGTTGGGGTTTGATTCATTCGTGGTCTTCCTCTTGGTATAGCTCCATTACGTTATATAAATACATGTTGATAAAATTATAAAAATAATAATAGATAGAGATAAAATAAACGTGACACTCTTGAAAAGGTATAAACGTGTATTCCATTAAACAAAAAGGAATTACACGTGCATAATATATACATATAAAAAGATATATCATTTGTAGCATATATATATATATTCTAAAAGATATCTTCCTAATCTACGCGACGGTGGTTGGAGACGGCGGAGGCCCCTGTAGTCCTGGTGCCCCGTCTCTCGGGTCACCAACCTCTATATCCTCCTTGATAAGGTCCTCCTCGGGATCCTCATCCTCAGGATCCCCCTCTAGCACCCCCTAACTCCCTCCAATAGTGCAGAAGTCCGGCGACGTGCTCGCCTACTGACCTATCGTCCGTCACTCTACTCTCATAAAATTAGCGTCGAAGCCTATCCTCACATGTCTCTACAATCGGTACTTGCATCCTAGCAGTAAAGTAAACCCTATTCATCTGTTATATAGAAGTTACATGAGTTTTTATCATCAGCCTATACCCGTAAAACCTCCTCTTAACCTTAACGGTATATATCATTCCAACACAGTATCACATAACAGATAAGCATTCTCTTATGAAAGTCTTATGATCAAGAAGAGACACCTATAGAGAGAGGATGATGCTTATCTTATTTCTTTTCAAAAACATTTTCACGTTTTAAAGACACGTTTTTCTCATATTCTCTTTATAAAACATGTTTGAACAAGTTCAAAAACAATAGAACATTGCCCTGATACCAAACTGTTACGCCCCCTTTTCTTTCATAAAATTTATCAGTGTTTTTCACACGAACGTGCAAGAAGAAATGGTAAGAGATGATTCATATATAGAAGAATGAGGTAGGAGACGAATATCAGAAGAATAAGGTAGGAGACGAGCAAAAGATATTACATATCAACAATCGATTTCAACCGATTGAACAAAATATTCACAATGGAAAATATCATTAGGATCTCACATCCCAAATACACGTCACAAATCCACAAAATGTGGATTTCTAACAACATTGTTTGAGAATGTTTGAGAAATATCATCTTAAAATTTCAGATCCAAAATATAGCACCTCCTCTCTCTTTCTAGGGTTCACCATGCTCATTATCTCTTGTAACGTGAATTATAGAATAAGGGGTGAATGCGTTGAATATACTCGTGGGGATAAAATCCACATCTTAACATTTGGCAGATATTTAAATCAGAAATACGTAGAATCATCATGGAACACAACACGAAATATGCACAACAGATATTAGAAATGGTAAGGGACGAATAGGTGTGGAAATTCACCTTCTTATCTTATAAAATGGTCTCGATACCGTGGTGCATTTCAAAGACCACCAAACCTTCCAGAGTAGTAGAAAGAGGTAATAGACGAATGCATGTCAAAGGTGGACCGTAGCCGATCCAGCCCGTTCATAGTAATAAGTATGGTACAGCAAATATAATCACAACATTTAGTATTCCTCAATCATGCTTGGAATAGGGAAAACTGTAAACAGATAAAGAGTTAGAAATTACCCCCACCTTGTTCGGTGGGTACCACGTGAGTTGCAAGTATCAAATATCACGTATCCCAAGACTTCAATCTAACAGGTAGCCTACATAATTTACGGTGTTTCTTAGATCTTTATTAAATATAAATAAAGATTTAAACGATATCGGATTGGATACGATCGATCGAGATAAGACGGATCGGAATGGAAGACCTAACGATTGAGATTGAAGAAATAAGAGGGAAAGATCAGTTTATAAGGATCAGGTGAAAAATAATAAATTTTGGATCACAGAAAAAAGAATGAGCTCGATCGGAGTTGAAACGAGCTCGAACAGAGCAGTTTAAGATTAAGGGGTATTTTGGTAATTTGGTTAAAGGGTTGACTCTGACCGGGACCCACAACCCCCAGTCAGTGATATCTCATTAGTGACGACTCGATGACAAAGTACGACGAAAAAAATGAGATTCGGATTGAAATTTGAATCGAAAATACGGCATCGCGCGCTTACCCTGTGTGAGGTGAACTCGGCGGCCTCAGCAGCGTCTCTCGACAGCTGCCATGTTTTCTCAGCAGCGGGGACAGCATCTCTCGATAGTGCGGGCACAACATCCTCAGTAGCGGTCGAGTTTTCTCGACAGTCTTGGCCAGGCTCGTGCCGCCGCCACTTCATCCTCCGACAAGCCCGCACCACCAGCTACCACCTCCGGCACCAACAGTGCCCGAAAAACAGCTGCAAACACCTTTCGTCATATACGCATGCAAAACCAACCCCAGTCTTTCCAGCTCCAGCCGGCGACCCTTCCCTAACCACTTGGGACACTGACCGACGACTTCCAGTCACCGGCGACCACCAACACTGCCTCACAGCATGCATATACAACACACACACACACACTACACAAACTTCATGCAACAGCCCCCTTTTCAGCCCATTTTTTGGCACCTGCACCGCCCCTCCAGCGGCTAGCCACAATGCCCGCAGCCCCTCCGGTGCTTGCACCCACGAGAAGAAGAGAGAGAGAGAGAGAGAAAACGGGAGAGAGAAAATGTGGCAAGAAGTTAGGGTTTAGAGTTTGGAGATTGTTTTTCGCCATTTTTTAGCAAATGGAAAATTGAAATTGAATTTCAAAAGTTGTCCTAGATTCGATAAGATGTCGGTTACTGTTCATCAAGATTCCATTCCTTATTTTTTCGAAACTCCATATTTTGTCCTTTTTTTCGCCGTTTGAGCTACGGGTGTCTGATTGACATCTAGTTCGTTTTTATCTTCTTGTTTTTTCGTTACGCATTTAATGGTATAAAAATGTTCTATCTTTCATGTCTATAAATTTTATCCATCTAAACCCAGTCGTTAAACACGTATCTGAAACGCACGTAATTAAATTAAACACTCAAGAATTAATACACAACAGATATTTCAATTAAGGATTTATTTATTTAATTAACCAATTATGCTTTATTTTTGTCCTGTGCGCTACAATATATATAAATAAAAGAATACTTTAATGAATTATTTACATTGCATAATCATAGTTACTTGAAAGAATAGAAGTAAAAAATATTCTAGGGTTTTTGTTGAGAATGGGTGGAGGTGTGATTATGGTGAACAAGGGTGGCAAAGAATATCTTGGACGATTAACATGTCAAGTCTTCATTGCTTGTATTGTTGGGGAAATGGGTGACTTAATCTTTGGAGGTGAACAATTATGACGTCTTTGATTTTTGTTTCATTTAATTTGGCAGAATTTTTGGCAGAATTCTTCTTAGCTTTGGTGTTTATTTGACTTTAAATTTGGTAGAGCATAGCCAAACACCCAATAAATCAATCCGACGAGAAATAGCCGCCTTTGCTCAATTTGGCTCAGACCTTGATGCTGCCACTCAGGCCTTACTCAATAGAGGGGCAAGGCTGACAGAAATACTAAAACAACCACAATATACACCATTGCCAATTGAAAAACAAAGAAACGTGAAATCAAAGTAGGCGATAAGGTAGCTGGAAGACAAGGAAATAAAGGTATCATTTCAAAAATTTTGCCTAGACAGGATATGCCTTATCTGCAAGATGGAAGACCTGTTGATATGGTCTTCAACCCCATTAGGAGTACCTTCACGAATGAATGTAGGACAGATATTTGAATGTGTTATGATGTATACTATAAGCCTAGCTTTTGCATGAACATCTATTTATGATATGAGAATCTTTTATGGTCAAATGTTTGCATTTTATATATTTGTTATATATGTTATTGCAGTTGTCCAATTAATTTATATTGTAGATAATATGGTGTGTGGTGCCACACAGAAGATCATATTATCAGTTCCTTATAGATTATAAATGATAGCTCACAGCCGAGATAATTTTGGACAAATTATCGGAATGGTTGTAGTGTAATTTGGTATTAATCTGTCTTGATTATAAAATTACACTAGTACATTTTGTATGTATTGAGTAGGACCAATTGAGGTTATTTTATTTGTACTGACTACATAAATAAAACAAGACCTCTGTTATTATGGATGTGCGTCCTCTTAATCATTGTATGATAACGGGTATGTATACTCGATATATGTTTCTTTAATCTACCAATGGGTGAGATTTATTTATTAAATCAATAAGCTCGGTAAATTGGGATACAGTGTTGTTTATATGGTGTGCTGTTGATTATATAATGAAACCGTGTCCTAATTATTTAGGATGATGATGTCCCCTTGAGGAACTCATAAGGATTATCATGTAAACCCTGCAGGTGGATTTATTCCGGCATGATAATAAAGTTGAGTGGTACTACTCTTGGATTAAATATTAATTAATTGAATTGTCAGTAATTCATTTAATTAATGGACATTCGATATCTTAAACATGGGGAGATAAACGCGCATATAATAAATAGGAGCCATATCTAATATGGATAAGGGACGGTAGTTCAATAATATCTTTTTAGTGGATTAAGATATTATTTGATAGGCTTGAGAAGTATATTCAGATCGAATTAAGGACTCCTAAGCCTATCAGGAGACCGATTCCTAATCCTCCTCAAGGTCCCTGTTGTAGCCTATAAATAAGCCTCAAGTCAACCGTTTCTAGTGTGACAGACACAGAAAAATCTGATATACGATCTAGAGAAGAACGGTTGAGAGTCTCGATAGCTCGTTGCCCACACAACGTTCGAGATAAGGCGAGGAATACAGCAGAAGATCGTGAGGTTCAGGCTTCATCGATTCCTCGATTCTACAGTTCTGACCTTAGAACTAATTTTGGTGCAAAATGTATGATTCGTTTTCCGCTGCGCGTTAATCATATTTGCATGGACCCCGATTCGGATAATCGAATAAGGGTCGGCAATCCGGCGGTTCCTACAGAATGTTCACTCGACTTCGACGCACTAGAAAGTATCAAAACCCCGGGAATTTGACATCAATGTATCTGTTCCCGATCTTAAATGAGTTGAGCTGAATAATAATAAATTAAAACGAACTATTTGGGCAATTTAGATGAGACTATTATGTCGGTCAAAACTGGTCGGATAAAATTTATTTTATATAAGTTTGAGAGGAAAAATCTTTATATTTGCTTGAATACAATAGTTTTCTTAAGGTCCTATTTACTAAGCCTAAGATACAAAACTTGGGGGATTAAGAACTAAATCCCTCGATTTTAGGGTCTTGATAAGGAAAATACAGATTTACTCTTATCTAAATCTGATATGATTTGATCTTAGATTTATTTTCTTCTTTAGATGTCATGAGCTTGAAGATCTTTTCTTAGAAGTCTGTTGAGCTCTTTTTGAAGCATGATCTAAGTGATTTCTGGTCTTCTCATTGAATTTCTTCTAATCTTTGGTTAAGTCTCTGATACTTGACACCTTCACCCCTGCTTAGCACCAAGGTCGGTCGGATCAAATATCTCTGATCGGCTCAAGTAACGAATTTATTCTCCACCTTGATGAATTTATTCTCCACCTTGGCTCATCAATAATCTTACCTTGGCTAGTCTTGTGTCGGTTGAGGATCTAGTCGGCCCCTAGAATTTCATTTTAGACAAGCTAAGTCGGGTCGGTACCTTAGCTCGGATCATCAGAGCCAAGATCGGATTGGGAGGACCCAACAATAGTGTCTTAGGTCGTGGTAAGTATAAAATGATTGTCGGGGCATAACTTACTGACTTCATCCAAGCTGAGCTCCATCGTCTGATGTGATACTATCGTGTTTTTGTTGTCCTTTGATTTAACTGTTGATATTGACTAGTTAGCTGGTGATTTTGATCTGTTGACCATTAATTGAGTCAAAAACGATCTATCTCACGATGTGAGATTGTCTTACGCAAGACTTTATAATATACGAGTGGACCAATTTTTGAAATAGCTAATAAGAACTAAAAATAAAGAAACCATATAGATAGTTGAATCTATTTTGTTTAATTGATAAATGTGAAATTACATAGTTGTCTAGACTTTCTTATGATACATATGTATAGATTCTATATTGGAGTTACATATATATCTTTATAAATTCAGTTTCTATTTTTCACATTGAAACAAATATATTTCTTTTTAGAGTTAATTAAATGAACAAATTATCATCTTTAGTATTTTCTCAATTACATCATGACATTTCAACTCTAACACATCACCATCTTCAATTATGTTACAATTTGATACATGATCGGGTTTTCGAATTTCAATTCCTGATATGAAGCTCTTAATTTGAAATATATGTCTTGATCAATATGATTTTAAATTGTCTAGCAAAGGAAAACTCATACATGGCATTGTAAAACGACATTATTTTTTACACTGACAATATATGTAACCTAGGAAACTATGTTTCTTTATGATGACGTGCATACACTAATTCATTTGTTGGACAATTTTGGAAGAAAGTAGATGATAAAGTACATGATCATCCACTTATTAGGTAAGAGAACTCGGATCTAATAGTCAAGTCCTTTTTTTTTTTTTTTTTTCTTTCCCTAATTTCTTTCTACTTGTGCTGTCGAAGCGATGTTAAAGTTCTTAAATTATAGTCTGACCACGTTTTTTTTTTTAGTTATAGAAAATCAATATTTTCATTGAAACATTCACAAGGCTGCTATGTACATTAATTTTGGTTAGAAGAACATTTCAATAAATATATTAAATAAAACAACTAATGAAGAATAGAAATAAAAGGCAAAAATAATAAGAAGGGTGAATAACTCCAAATACCCTAATTAATATAACACCTACTCTTTTATACTCCAAAATATATAACATTACACTTTTCTACCCATTTTTGGTAAAAGACTAAAATACCCTTTGACATTACATGTGCAATGCTATTTCCACTCTAAATTTCTTAATTCCAAACCAATTGTGCTAAGCTTGAGGTTTATAATCGGATATAATTATCTTGGTATCTTGGATGGAAACCTTTCTCGTGCCCCAAAAAACACTTGTATTTATACTTGTGATATGGTCTGAAAGGTCTAACAAAGCCAGATACTGAGTAATTTTATCTAAAAAACAAAAAATTATCAAACGTTTTCCATGACTTATATTTATTGAGATCCGATGCGTAGAATGGTATCAGAGCCTGGTTTTATTGAAGAAATAAATTAAATTATGTTGAACAATATTATTTTCTTGTGCCTAACGGAAGAGAAAACCAAGAAAAATGTATCCGAAAATATTTCGAGATAACACAAGTGCAGGATATCAGTAATGACATCCAGCTCAGATTGGAACATAATTGTTCCAGACACATCTAAGGTTACACAAGACCTTAGGGAGATCCAGAAGACCATCATTTATTATGGTGGACAGATGGAGAAGATAGCCCGATCTCTATCAGAGATCCAAAGGGAAGTTTCAGATCTGAAACAAGAAATGGTAGATCTGAAGAAAAGATCATTCAGAGGAACGGGAAGATCAATGAACGAACGTATGAAAAATTCGTTCGGAGATATTCCAATCATTTCCAAAGGAAAGGCTACGGAAGTTTCGAAGCCTAAAAGCAATGACGAACTCCTACTTGATCTCATAAGACAAGTTGGATGGAAGTCTCAAGAGTAGATCTTGCAGAATTAACCGAATCCCTTTCCAATCTCGGAATTGTGGATCTGGTAAATCTCAGGATGAACGAGCCGATTCCGCCGATTCCAAAGAAGGAAGAGGAAAGCACAAGTACGCCAGTACCGGAAGCACCAGTACCTGAAGTACCGGTTCCTCCCGAACCGAGGTGGTGGCAGGACGGGGTTGAATATGAAGAGTACATAGCTCGACAAGCCAAAACCCGACCGGGAAGGTTTAAAGGAGTATCCAAAAGCCCTTGGGCAAAAATGATGCTTGAACCAACCCATCCGTTTGGAGTGATGCTCACAACAGACATCATCGATTTCAGAAATATGGAAGTTTTGATCGATGAGTGGATGTCATCCATGAAAGTTGCTTCATCAACATTGGATGTTGATAACGATCATTTTTGCCAGATACTGGTAAATAGTTTGCAAGGTTCAGCTAAGAAGGCATGGGAGATGACCGAAGCCTCTCTCCAAAAAGAGATCCTATCCAACGAGAATGTTATAACAATTGTCGAAAGGATGGGTCACCTGCTCAAAATATGTTTCCTTGGGGACGGATATTTTGAGGAAAGAAAAGACGAGAAGAAAAGAGAGTACACTCAAGCTCTGTTTGCTCTCGAATTAAGAAATATATGTTATGCGGATGAATATATATATTGGTTCCGCAAATATTATTTCCAAGCAGATGTACCATGGAATGTGGCAACAGATTTATTCTTTGCAAAAATCTGCAGTCCATGGAGGGAGATGCTAATGCAAACCTACAAGGTTCCTACAGGCCGAGTCGATTCAGTGGCCAGGAGGATGTCCTTTTTTAAGGACAGTATACGAGAATGGTGTCAACAGGCGACACTACAAAGGAACAAGAAGAAACTAAGAGGAATGGTAAAGAAGACCCCTCTTTGTTGCGACAACAATGATTTTCCGAGTATTATCGGAGAACCACAACGCGAAAGACACGGAAAGAGAAAGAAACATTTCAAGGGAAGGTTTCAATCTAAGTCCGGAGGATCATACAGGAGACCTTCCAAACAGGGAAGATCATGGTGGTCCAAATCAAAGGCTAGATCTTACAAATCTGGTCAAAAGTCTGGTCCTTCCAGGTTTTCTTCACAGGGATCTAGATCCACAGGGAAGCCAACAGGAGGAACAACCAGGAAAAGAACTTTCAAACGAGCTCACACTCGTACAAATGAAAGTTTCAAGGATTGCAACTGTTGGACGTGCGGCGCGAGAGGCCATATTTCGCCCGATTGCCCAAAAAAGCAAAAAGATGTGCGCCAGTTCGAGTACACAGACGACATCAGAGATGCTGTCTTCTATGGTGATTTGGTGCCAGTTTACAAGTTCGAGGACATCTCTTCAGATGAAAGCATCTATGAAGAAGAATTGGAATCTGTTTCAGAAGGATCCGATGGATCATCTACAGAATCAGACGAGTAGCTCAGGCAAACCAGAAGATAGACTCCAGACGACGGACAGTCTATCAGGATTCTTTTCAAAAATGACCATCTCAAACAAGACGATGGAAAGAATCATGCAACAAGATTCAGCTTTAGGTCCGTACGACGGATTTAAGATTGGAAGTCTTAATCGATTTTGTGACAAAATCGGAATAAGACAGCGCAAGCATCACATCATCTACCGGGTGAACTCAGGTGAGTTCTCTATTCCAATAGGGTTAACCGGTAATAACATAGAGATGCAACTTATTCCAAAAGAAGAAATTCTTGAGGAATTGAGTCGTATCAAAGAAGAAGTAGCGGTCACAATGAAATGGATTCATATTGGAACCATTGAAGTAGTGATTAAAGCTACCTTCAAAGAAGGAATTGATTCTGAATTACATCTATCTGTGATGGATAAAAGAATCAATAATTTAAGCGAAAGTTGTCTTGGTACAATGGTAGGTAATTTATATGCTGGCAAACTTATGTTTGACATACATCCTAGGATTGCATATAACCTAGCAGACCAAGATTTTAGTAGAGTCTTAACCCTTCATCAGGATTTTAAAAGACCCGATCTTATGAAAGAAGGAAATAGACCATATTCTATCACGTATAGAATTGCATATGCTCTTTCTAATACACATCATTCGGATATGTTTCTTAGGAAAGAGTATATAGAAATTCCTAGAATTTTTAAGGAATTCGCCAAAGTTATGACACCTGACCCAATTAAAATACCAAGGTTAGGAGGTGTCAACTTGCTAATCAAAGATCAACCTATTCTAAACAGTAGATCATTAAGGTTTGATTCTGAAATTAGTAACAGGTTATCTTTTTCCGAAGGTAGAATTTTAAGCCTAAAAGGAAAAGAACCAAGTGAGGATTTGTATCCACAAAAGATTAGGGTAAGAAATGTAAAAATTAAATGCCCTAATAATGAATGGAAAGAAATCCATATTGTTTTTGATATATCTAAAACTGATAATTTGTTTCCTTGTGAGGAGATATATCATTTACAACAACCAAGTATTAACAGATATGAAGGCATGTTAGAAATAGCAGGATATCAGGTATCTGTTACAGGAAGTGCAGGCATAACTAAAGGAGTTATGACCCTAGGGTTAAGTTTCCTTGAAGAACATAAGCCCTGGAGGAGAGATGAAAAATGGATGGAATTCGACCTTGATGGACATACAATCAGGGTAGAATAAAACCATTATGCCAGGAATCAAGTTAGATCAAGAGATCATTAATCTCACGATACAAAGAGACCAGGCGATTGCTTTGTTAAGATCTTTGCGAGAGCAAAATCTACCAGAACAAAGAAGTATCCAAGACGTTATAAGGATACAAGAGGCTGCGTTAAGAATAAATCAAATTAACGCACGAATAGACATGTTAGAACGCTGGAGGAGAAGGATTTATCCAAACAATCCAGACAGGTTCTGAATCATGCCCGGAAGGTGTATTGATGAAGAGATCCTGGATCTCAGAAAAGAGAAAGATGAGTTGACAGAACGCATTAGAGAAATGCGGGATAATGGACAGACTCATCAAATAAGGTTTCAAGAGTTGATCCGTGAGCATAATGTTAGAAGCTCAAGGATAAACTTGTTAGAATCTTGGAAAAGATGAATCTATCCAAACGATTCTGAATGACAAGTATTTTCTCTATATATATATCGGTAGGGATATTATATGAACAATATAAGACGGAATATTTTGCAGCTTATATTGACTCAGGTTCAGGCATTTGCACAGCAAAGCCAGGAGTTTTTCCCAGCGAAGCAGTGGAAAAATTACCTCTTATTGCAGGAAGAGACTTCTCACAGAAGATCCTTATACTCAATAAAGGTATTCGAGAAACACGAATAATGATCGGAGGCGCATTCGATACCCCTTGGTATAAAGTAAGAATGCCACCAATCTATATTCATGATACAGGTGCTGATATTTTGCTTGGTAACAATTTTATCCAAACTTTTGCAAAATATGAGCAGGATAATCACAAGAACCTGTTAACCTTTACTACTAACTGTGGTAGTATGATACAGGTTTTGCGGCGAGAAAAGGCTTTTAATAGGATCATGCCTATTGATTTTCGCAGCAAACGTGGTGATAATGAAGCCAAGTTAACTCATCCAAAAATGCAGGATAAGAGAAAATTTGGTGAAGCTCTTTTGTCATATAGACAAGAGGGAATGGAAGAGGCACATGAAGAAACTATTAAGTTTCTGAAAAATGCCTTACAAGAAGGACCACCCCAGATTGACATTAATGAGGAAAGTCTACTTTCTCTCGAAAATGTAAAAAGGCTAATTCAGAGGAACTACAATGAAAATCCTTTAGCCTGGTGGGACAAAAACCAGATCGAAGCAACATTGAAGGTAAAAGAACAACACAGATATGAGTTGGTTCGATACAAGCCGATACAGATGAATCTTGAAGATCGAAAAGATATGCAAAAGATTATCAAAGAGCATATCGATCTCAAGCTGATCGAAGCAGGTATTTCTCCTTATAGTAGCCCAGGGTTTTTGGTAAGAAACCATGGCGAAATAAAGAGAGGAAAAGCAAGGTTAGTAATTAACTATCAAGGTATTAATAAGATTACCGAATTTGATGGTTATTACATTCCAAGTAGAGAACACTTAATTGATTGTATTAAAGGGTCAAAAGTGTTTTCAAAGTTTGATTGTAAGTCTGGATTTTACCAGATTAAGTTAGAAAAAGAGTCTAAGAAATTAACTGCTTTTTCTACACCACAAGGTCAGTATATCTGGAACGTAATGCCTATGGGTCTTGCGAATGCACCTCAGATATACCAACGAAAGATGGATAATCTATTTAAAGATTATTTTGAGTTTATGTTTGTTTACATAGACGATATCTTAATTGCCTCTAAGAATATGAAAGATCATTTAAAGCATCTTGAAATATTTTCAGAAGCATGTCATAAAGAAGGATTAGTGCTCTCTGAAAAGAAGGCAATAATCGCGGTTAATAGAATCGAGTTTCTCGGTGTTATTATTGACCATGCAGGAATGGAACTACAGGAACATATTGTGGAGAAAATCTGCAATTTTCCAGATGTTCTTAGAGATAAGAAGCATCTTCAAAGCTTCTTAGGAGTGATTAATTTTGCAGGTTCATTCATTAAGGACTTGGCAAAATATAGAAAGGATTTCCGTCCTTTATTACAAAAGGATGAGAAGACCAAATGGAAATGGGAAGATATTCATTCCCAAAGAGTTCGTGAGCTAAAACAGGTTTGTAGTAACTTACCAAAACTCGCGATTCCTCAAGATGAGGATCAGTTAGTCGTCTACACAGACGCTAATGATTTCAGATGGGCAGCAGTGCTCATGCGAAAGACATCTACGGGTGAAGAACCATGTAGATACACTGGAGGGTTGTTTACAGAACAACAGGCCAGAGTTTGGCATATTAATGAGAAAAAATTCTTTGCTGTTTGGAAGGCTTTTAAAAAATGGCCTTTATTTTTATTAGCTAAAGAATTTATATTAAAAGTTGATAATACTAACGTTAAAGCTTTTTTGAAAAACAAGCTTGAATCCAAGATCGAAAATACACAACACTTCTCTCTTCATAAGCTTTTCGAAATCTTCTCTCTAGTCTTGTAATAGTATAGCTTTCAAGCTTTCCTGTTTATGGGGGTTTCCCCTTCTCGAGTATTAGCCATGATTGGCTAATTCAAGTTTCTCTTCCAATGGCAGAGAATAGTAATATTGTAAAATAGTTTAGTTTATTTTCTTCAATAAACAAGGCTTTTGCTTTCCGACATTCTGTCCAAAAATTTTATAATTCTGAGTGAAAAATTATCCAGTAGTGCGTCTCCCCGTGACCTCCTGGAAGGCAGGTGGCCGTTGAAAAGGAGTGTGATCAGGGTTCCCAAGAAAATCGGTTTCAGAACCATAGACTGCGGGCGAGTGGTTGGATCTTTGATCCATAAAACCTGAACCGAGGTCCAAGGGAACTTAAGAGACAAAGACGAGGTATGATTTAAACTCAGTTTTATTTTATTTACGGAAGCATGTTGGGCCTGATATTGATCAGAGGGCTAATCCGGATCTAATAAGTATAATGATTGGAAAAAGAAAATTGATAATGGCATAAATGACATTTTGGAAATTTATAAAAGTCAACAAGGGTGAAATAGTATATTTCTTTGAAAAGGGGTATAAAACATATATGTTTATATTGATTGTGGTAGGAAAGAGATATTTTATATGGAATATGGTATAAAAGGGGATTGGTTATATATATTGGGGTAGGATGGGATATCAACCCATAATAAGAAACAAGATTGACTTCTAAAAAGTCATTTAAAAATGACTTCTGATGAAATACTTCATACTCGTTCATAATACAAATTTGAATTCTCAATAGGAATTTCGAAAATGAGAGTTTCCCAGAAAAAATGACTCCAAACAGGGCTGACTACTGTTGATAAAACACTAATGAAATAACCCAACTCCAAATACTTGGAATTTTCACTCTTCAATTCCTTATTCAGCTTGAAAGGCTACATTAACTACGTAAAAACCATGGATGGAGTGTAATGAAAATAATCAACTTTATTAATTCAAACCACTGGTTATCATTTTTATGATAAAATAAATAAGCATAATCAACTTTATTAATTCAAACCACTAGTTATCATTTAAAATATTTTTTTATGGTGGCTTAATACTCAATATTGTGCCGTACAAGCGAGTTCAATTACGTACATGCACTATATTTTTTGACCAGGTTTTTTAGTTATTGAAAATAAAACTTGATAGGGAGCTCAACTTGTACCATTTCATTGGAACATTCACAAAGTTAGGTACATCAATTTTGATTTAATTTTATCTTACATTTGATGTATATCTAAAATTTCATCATCTATAATATACGTCACATTTTAATTAATAGTTCATTTAATATACATATGTGATGATTTTTTTTTTAAATTTTATTCTTTTCATTTTAAAATAAATATCTTTTTAAGATTTTGTGTACGAATTTATAAGGAAGATGATAAAAAGATCGAAGTATTCTTATTTAAGAATATTAATTATAAATAAATTCAAATAATCATTTTATATCTCTTTTTAGTGGAGAGAAGTAAATGAGAGTGATTTTGAAAGAATATAAAAAATGTTTTTCTGAAATCTTATGTTCATTAATTTGGCTTAAAACATTTCAATATATATAACAACTAATCAATGAAGAATAGAAACGACATTAACGTTTGGTCCTTTAGTAAACCCTAAAGAATATCCTATGGTACGTAGTTAATTATATAGATCAGAAAGTAAACAATATAATATAGGCTTTGTATGCAAATTAAACATATATAAAATCCCACATGATTTAATAAATATTTTACACTTTCGACCATATTCCATTGAATAGATCAAAATTCCCATACTTGCACGCCTATAAATAACATATATTATTTCTACATGAATTACATCATCCTTCATCACAAATCAAAAATGGAAATGAACAAGAATTTTTCACTAGCCATGCTTTTCCTCATTGTCCTAGCCATGCTTGGACATTCATGCCAAGGCCAAAACTCTCAACAAGACTACCTTAGTGTCCATAATGCAGCCCGTGACTGGGTGGGGGTGCCCCGTATGGTATGGAACGCAACGGTGGCAACCTTTGCCCGTAACTACGTTACTCGGAGGCTTGGTGATTGCGAACTGGTGCATTCAACCAATAGACCATATGGAGAGAATCTTGCCAAGGGTAGTGGTGATTTCACTGCTCGTATGGCAGTGCAATTGTGGGTGGACGAAAGGCCTAATTATAATTATGGTTCCAACTCGTGCAATGGAGTGTGTGGCCACTACACTCAGGTGGTGTGGCGCACCTCGACCCAACTCGGTTGTTATAGGGCTCGATGCAACAATGGATGGTGGTTCATTTCTTGCAACTATTACACTCCGGGGAACTACGTTGGCCAACGCCCTTATTAATTAATATTATAAGTGATACCCCATCTTTATAAATTTGTGGATTGTGATAACATAATTTTCTAGTTTCTGTTTGAGTCGCCAAATATAACTTTCTATTGGGAAAGCTCTTTCTATTATTGTATACGTACCTAAATAAAGAAAAGGACTACGGTTTATATGTCTTTTCATTGCGCTTATGTTACTATTATGTGTGATTACGAAATAAATAAATAAAAATGTGGCCGTTGTTACACTTGTTTGTCTGAAGTTGTAATTCTCTTTCTACATGTTATACATTTTAGTGCGCATATTTATATATAAAAGTAAATAAACAAATTGTTATCACCCCATTCACCTAGTTGAATGGAATTTGAAACTGATAATTAAATTACAGAAAATTTTGTCTTCTAATTTGTTTTTTATTTTATTTTATTTTATTATATCTTCCTTTCCATTCTTTAATTTAATTTAAATAAGCAAAAGGTTACATTTTAGCAAAAAGGTTACAATATAAGAAAATTATTTTCTTCTATTTGAAAACACCCAATATCAATTATACATATATATTTTTCAAAATACTAAAAAAAAAAAAAAGAAGCTTAATTCCATAAGATTAAAATATATAAATCTTCTCAAAGATATTGTCACAAAAATTAACAAATTTATAATTTCTGACATATTATGCCTAAGAAATCATGTTCAAATGTCCATCATGAACAACTCTTGATATGCTCATCGATAATGTATAATGATCTCATTCTCTCGTTATATACAAAGTGAAATTAATAAATATTTTGAATTTTTAACACATCAATCGTGGGCACATTAATATGTACCCACGGTAGATAGGTGAGTAAGGTTGTACACCTAATTACTAAAAAATAAACTTTCAACTAGAAATATGAGAGGAAAAAAAATCAAATTCTAGCTTTTGTTTTTTTTGTTTTGAAAAAGAAAATAGAGAAATTCAATAAGCTGGTTTGGGGCGGCTACAAGGAATGGTGGAAAAATCAAGATTTGAATTTTGTTGGAAAATAAAAACCTATGAGTATAATATTTTATTGAAGTTTTTGATTTCCTAAATTGATATTTAAATTGATTTTGATATTTTATCTTATATTCTATAATTTTTAATATATATTATATATTAATTATTTTATTTAAACAGATGAGATGTGATGAATAATGGAATATGAAATGAAATAATATATATTGAAACATAGAAACTAGTTTGTACCACACTTAAATATTAATTTATCTGCTTGTGTCGTAAATAAAATAACCCTTTCAGAAATTGACATGTGATTTTAATAGAATGAAACTTCATATTTTTATTTGTGAAAAAAAAAGACGAAAATGCACACGAATCTGTATTTTCGTGTATACCACATTTAAACATCCCGTGAAAAAGACAAAATGAGAATTGGGAATATAATGATTTAAGATGTTTATTTGTTTACCCAATTTCTTGTATTGGAATATTAATTATATAACAAGAAACGGCTAATTTACTAGAAAAACACTATTTTAATAATAAGCTTACTAAATAAAGATGGTTAATTTAAAGTTAGATGTATGAGTTTTGAAACTTTCAGCACATTCTTGAAAATTCCACTTAATATCAAAATTTTCAATTCCTAAATCTATAATTCTACAAGGAACCGTGGAAAAATCAAGATTAGAACTTTGTTGGAAAATAAAAACCAATAAAAATAATATTTTGTGATGTTTTTGGTATCCTAAAATTTGATATCACGTTGATTTTGATGTTTTAATTTTATATTTTATAATCTTTAATATACATCATATATTAATTATTATATTTATATAGGTGATGAATAAATATCAAACGTAAGAATATATAATATTGAAACATAGAATCTCTTTTGTTCCCACTTATATATATATATATATATATATATATATATATATATATATATATATATGTATGTATATATATATTAAGACGAATGCAAATTTACAGAGAAAAATGACATGTAGAAAATTTATTTTCCCCAATTAGGCCACTTTGATATTGATTTAGGAAGGCTTCCCATTTTTTCTCTCTAATTCCAACTCTTTATATTTCCTTGATTCTTATTACCTTATTTGGATTTTAAATAATCGCACAATTCATAATAACAATAAATAGAAAGTCTGCACCGTTTAATTATAGATTTCAATTATCGTATCACGGGCCTTAAAAAAATAAAAAATTGAATTGATACTAATAAAAATTCATCTGAAATCGTACTACATACTCTTATTTATAATATTTTATAAATTGTTTGATAATCATGTCTAACTAATTTGTTTAGGGTTTTTAGAATTTGTTAATAGTTTAATTTGAATTTTTATGAATCTTTGATTTTAATTCAACTTCTTAATTTTTGAAAGCTATTTGTGTGTTTATATTTTGATTGCTTGTTTGATTAGATGACCACCAATTAAGCATGTTTAAGTAATAATTCAAAATTTAGGAGATGCCATTTAATAATGAAAAAATAAACACATAATACATAGTGAAGTTAAATCGCGAACATAGACCAACAACGAGGATATTTTTCAATTTATGGGTTCTATATTAGCCATTGGTACCCAAATGGTCCAATTATACATATATCGAATTATAAAAAATTGAAAATAATGATCTATGATGTTATAACTAAAATATCGTGTTGCAATTAGAAAACGACTAGATTTGATAATTTGTCAGGTAATTAAACTTTTTTTTAGTCGAAGAAAAGTGGAAAGTGCAATCACTAAAACTTTTCACATGAAAATCTCCGATGATTAGTTTTAGTTAAGGCAAAGTCTTGCGTAAGACCGTCTTATGGATCTCATTTTGTGAGACAGGTCGGGTCGGATCAACCCTAATTAACCTGCTTAGTCCAATTAAAAGAACAGCCTAACACTCAGTCCAAGATACACAACTTAGGCCCAAATATTTATTTTCGCGGATCCTCTCCATAACCCATTCATGACCCATTTCACTCCATGACCCATTTCATAGAATATTCATCTTCTTTCATCTTTCATCTCCCGCTCCTTGCTCAAAGCTTCCTATAGCTTCTTTTATTCTTCATCCTTCTTTAATTAGGGTTTTGATGTGCCCTGTTTTCCTCTCTTCATTTCATTTTCTGAATCTACTGATCAAAAATTTCCAAGTTCTCGAAAGCTGTGGATGAAGCCTAATCCATTGTTTAAGGTATAAACGAAGGCACATTTTTCACTTTCTGCATGAAATCAGAGTTTAGATGTTTTTATTCTTCAAAATGGATTGAAAATTTCAGTCTAGGATATCATCTCTTATTCTTCGATGCAGCTCTTGAATTTTGAATGTAGTGTAATATTTGATTTCTTCATGGAATTATTATCTGATCTGTTGTCTTCAATTATTACAAATTTGTGTGTTGATTTGTGATTGATACTACTTTGTATTCATCAGTGTATGTAAATCTGATTGAGGTAAAATTTGTTAAATGGTTGATATAAAAAATTTAAGGAAGTTTTGTGGTATTTTCTCGGGTGATATAGATTGCTGAAACTTTATCTTATTAGAATTTAATTTTCTTTGATATGCATTGTGTAGGTTAGATAAATAAAATTGTAAGAATAATAATAGCTGACCATATTTTAGAATTGAATTCTAATAATAATTATTTATCACAGACCAATAATCATTATCACTATCTTTTCATTCGTCGTCGTTGAGTTAATGAAAGGGGAATAAAGGTGTGGGTTGGGGCCAATCTGGCTGGAAGTTAAAAATTTTACAGCGCAGCTGATGTGGACTTGAGTGTTTGTTCTTGTTCAACCTTGTCATTGTTCCCATGTTTGATGATTATCTTTGCAATGAATTACTCTGTTTCTGACAATAGTTTTTTGCTGAATGCTACAATGGTAATTGAGTTGTGTACTTGCTATACTCATTGTGTGATAAATTCATCTTTTATTACATTCACTCACACCATTTGATTGTGAATAATTTGTTTGTAACGTCCCGTTTCTTTTTGGTAAATAAATCTTAACCGAGACGTTACTCACTCATAAAAATTTTCACTCTTTCAAAAGAATAAAGATAAATAAAAATTAAGAAAAAATTTAAAATTCAAGATTTATTATAAAATATACGTTTCCATAATTCATAAAATATCACATTTACAAATAAAAACGGGACGTTACATTGTTTTTGCAGCAGAACTATGTCCATGCTATGAACTAAAGTATTAACTCAATTATAGCTACAGTATTACATTATGTTAATAAAAGTATTACATTCTATTAATAAAAGTAGTATATGTTATGGACTAAAGTATTACCTCAATTGTAGCTATAGAATTACATTATGTCTATAAAAGTATTACATTCTATTAATAAAAGTAGTACAAGTTATGAACAAAAATATTACCTCAATTATATCTATAGTATTACATTATACTCTGATTTATGGAAGTTCTAGGTGACAATTCAAGTTATTGGGTCTGGTTCTTGTTACAGGACAATTTTGGGATATGTTCAAAATACATCAAAAGTCATTTATAATTGAGTTATGTTGAGTTAGAATTGAGTTGTGTTTTTATTGTGTCTGTTCAGGCAGTATCATTTAATATTGGGCTTGGTGAATTGTTAAAAAACATATTGCTATTAATTATATGTAAATTAAGGAGTAGTTCTGTACCTCTCTGCTGTTGCTGAACATTGTTCATTAAATGCTTGAACATTTCATAATATAGTTGATGTCATTGCAGTGGCATTGCTGTATCAATGGTCATGAAATATGCTGACAACATAGTGAAGGTAAAGAATCATTACTTTCAACCTGGTAGCTCACACACATTCTATTTAAAGAATGAATCAAGGAATAATCATCTGGTCCACTATCTTCTGTTATAAAAGTTCAAGAACATTAAATTCCCATAAATTCTGCAGGTGTATTCTACATCAGTTGCAATGTTGTTGACAGCAGTTGTGTTTGTTTTTCTATTTCAATTTCATCTTTCACTTGCCTTCTTTCTTGGTTCCACATGAGTATACTTTTCAATCTTATCATTCAGTCAGCCCCATACAATTTATGGTGTGCTATATATAGGTTTAACCATATTCTGTTTTGCAGGATTGTTTCAGTCTCGGTATACTTGCACTCCGTTGGGAAGCAGAGATAGTGAGCTGCACCTTTCAGTCCTATTGGAGTGGTCAGTGTAGAAGCTCTTTTCAATTTTCCTGCTAAACTGTTCTTTACTTTTGTGTAATCCAATTATTGTCGGCAGGCGTTTGATTAGGTTTGCTGTGGTTATAAAGTCTTCATGGAAAAGAAGAAGATGCGTGAGAAGAAGGATATAGTTTCTAAAGAAAAAAAAGGCGAGATGAGGATAATTTTAAGGAGTGATGATAATGAGATGCTGATAACTAGAAAGAAGAAAAGAAGAAAGAATGAAGTAGAGAATCTGGAAACTGGAAATAGGTAATATTTTAAACTATCAAATCTTTTTTATAAAAGTATCATATGATATGAACAAATGTATCAAATATGTTCTCAGAGACTAATACACAACAACTCAGCATGCTATGAATCCAACATGCGTATTTGCATACTTGTTACTTGCATGAGGATGTAGAGTGGTTTTCTGCTAATATTGTGTTATATTGATACAAGTACTACATTCTGTTCATGAAAGTAGTACATGTTATGAACTAAAGTATTACCTCAATTATATCTATAGTATTACATTATATCCATAAAAGTATTACATTCTATTAATAAAAGTAGTACATGTTATGAACTAAAGTATTAACTCAATTATAGCTAAAGTATTACATTCTATTAATAAAAATAGTATATGTTATAAACTAAAGTATTACCTCAATTGTAGCTATATAAATACATTATGTCTATAAAAGTATTACATTCTATTAATAAAAGTAGTACAAGTTATGAACAAAAGTATTACCTCAAGTTAATATTACGTTATATTGATACAAGTATTACATGTTATGAACAAAAGTATTACCTCAATTATATCTATAGTATTACATTATATCTATAAAAGTATTACATTCTATTAATAAAAGCAGTACAAGTTATGAATAAAAGTATTACCTTATTTGTAGTTATAGTAAAGGTATGATGTTACATTTATAAAAGTATTACATTCTATTAATAAAAGTAGTACATGTTATGAACTAAAGTATTACCTTATTTTGTAGTTATATGTAATATTGCATTAAACTTATTAAGGTATTGTGTTACATACCTATTTTCATTTTGTAGTGAAAGTTTGAAAATTAATGAAGAGGAGATCGAGATTGTTCATGAGAGAAGATCAAAACAAAAGAATGAAAGGTAGTATTTTAATTTTTGTAGTGTATCATATTGATAACAATTTTATTGAAATAAGTGTTGCATTTTTTTGTAGTAAAAATTTGAACACTATTGAGGAGAAGTATGATAATGATAAGAAGAAGCCGGCCAGGTTATCTATATTTTTTTCAATAGAAAATTATTAAATGTTATTTCATGATTTCAATTATTTTCAATTGATTTTTTTTGTAGGACATTTATTACTCAATGTAGACCTCATGGTCTTTGCGATATTATGCATCAATTTTCTAAAAAACAAAAGGAAGATGTTAGACACATAGGTTTTGGTGGGTTACTTGATCTTTCATTGACATGTTTCCCTACTTCTATGGTTAAGTGGTTGGTTAAGAACTTTAATGGTAGGAGTCGATTGCTTACCATAGATAGTCAAAGGAGTATTGTTGTGACATCAAATGATGTGTGATATTTTTTTATTGCCCAAGAGTGGGGATTGTGTAGTTGTGGATGCTAGGAAGGAAGAGAACTTAGATTGTATTGAAAAACTTAAGAAAAAATATAATATTGGTTCTCTTGCATCCTTAAAGGAGCTGGTACTTAGTTTTAAATATGGAGGGATGACTTTAAAAGGTTTTTTTGTGATTTATAGTCTATCTTCATTTTTGGCTCCAACAGCAAACTGTAGTGTTGATTTGTCTCCTTTAAAATACTTGTTGGATGTTGAAAAAATTTCATCTTATGATTGGTGTTCGTTTGTGCTTGACAAACTTTGTGTTGGGGTAGATAACTTTAATAGGAGAGCTGACACAAAGAATATTACTGGTTGTCTTCTTATTCTCCAAATGGTTTACCTTCATAGAATTAGTTGGAAAGGAGTAGTTGAATCGTGTTCTCTACCATTGATAAAACATTGGTCAAAAGAAAAGTTAGTGAAACGATTAAGAGAAGAGAAAGAAGCTGGGAATTATGGTCAAGGGGGATGAGTGGATGTTTACCCTATTAGTTGTGTAGAACACATTAGGGAGAAAGAAGTTCTTGATGAAAAGGTGGGTGGAATTAAAATAGGTGAGAAAAATCCCAGATTCATCAGTTTTTTGATTCCAAATGATGAAATGGATGATGCAGAAATCAAGAATATTGCCAAAGATGTAAGTATTAGATTTTATAAATAAAAGTATCACTTGTTATGACTAAAAGTATTACATGATTTTAAGGTATGCAATTTTTTTTGTAGGATGTCCATGAAACATTCCTTTTGATTAAGAGGGATGTTTCTGTTGTCACTAGTTTCCACATGAAAAAGCTTCTTAAAGTGAAGGAACAAATAACTGAAAAGGTTGAGCAAAAGCAATCTCAAAGTCCTTCACAGTCCAATGCTATTTGTGATTCACAAATTTTTTTTTCTGATGTTGAAGTCCATAAATACATAGATGATTTGGTAGAAAAAATTTTGAATATGAAGAAGCTATTTGAAGATATACCTTCATTTGAACTTTTGACCCCTGAAACTGCAAAAATTGTTGCTGAAAATGAGAATGTCGTTCATAAAAATGTGGGAGATGAGATAGATGAAGATTGTGGCATTGATGAAGTCAAATAAGCCATTTCTTTAGTTGCATCAAAGAGCAAGATTGCAGAATTTGATGATTGGCCATTTGGAGAAGATGTGCAATATGTATCTCGGTACATGAATGCAAACAAGAAGCACTTTTCTGATATGGATATCATGAGCAAGGATTTGTTGGACTATTGCATGAATGAAGATCAATCATTAAATTCTCTGTAAGTATTTGTATCTACATCTCCAAGTAATTACATTTTAGTATGATTGCTAATTACATGAAGCTGGTTTCTAATATTTTTCTATTTTTAAATTTCTTGTAGCGAGAATTTGTTTCTTTATGGCAGTAAGTACATTGTTTCGAGGGAGGATATGTTATCATTATATCCTCAGAAAATGATTTTCAGTAGTATCATTGATGCATGGTGTTTGTTGTTAAATCATGTTGAAGCAACAGTTAATCATCCATCACGATTCTACTTCAATCTTGCACACAGCATAAGTATTACATGTTCAATTGTTAAGTACTACCTATTATGTTTAAAAGTATCACTTAGTCTTCTTATTTGTTTTGTTTTTAGTTTTGTTTGAACAAGATTATGAACAGGGAAGATCTTGAGCATAATGGACAATCATTCATAAATTGCTTAAATATTTGGTTGAAGCTAAATAATAGAGATTTGAACAACATTGATATGGTAAGTAAATTTTGAAACCTTGTTAATTTAGCATCTTATACATTTAATATATTGACTTATATGTACATAATTTTTTGTGTATAGATTTTTGTTCCTGTTAATCTATTCTACCATTACTTTGCTATTGTGATCAACTTTCGAGAAGAAAAGTTACAATATCTAGATAACAGGATCCATGCTGATTTTGTGGATTACAAGAATGCTATTGATGTTGTGGTATGATTGTAATTTCTTTCATTTGGTTTAGAATAGATTTTTTGAGTTATACTAATTTTTATTATATATATTGTTGTAGCAAACCCAAATGACTATTTTTCTGAAATCAATAAATCATGTCAAAGCTGATAAAGTTGGTGCTTTTCAATTTGAGAACATTCAATTCAATTGGCAAACAAGGAGAGGTGATGTTGATTGCGGAGTCTATATGATGCATCACATGCAATTTTTTGAAGGAACAGTATATTCTCATGCTGATTTGACAAAGGTACTATGACATATATTCTGAAAAATTCAATAATATCATGTATTGTATTGCTATTGGGAAATATTACATGTCTAATATTTTTTTTATTTTCATATTTTGTGAAGACTACTATAAGAAATGCTTTGAGAGGACAAATTGGAATCAGAATCGTGTTATCGGATGTGAATGATGATAGGTTTTCTTTGCTGAAGAGAGTGCACCATTTTTGTATGAAAAAGCCAAATTTGATTGCAAAGAAGAAGGGTAAGAAGAAATCAAAGAAATAGATTGTGATTTTTTGCAAGGATGAGCCAACTTCTTATAGGATTCAATCAATCTTTAGTGATTCTATCATTCTTGAAGAACATGTTGTTTTGGGAGTCTTTTCATCTTTGTTAGAAATCTATATAGATTGGTTAATTTTCATGGTGTTGCTTACATACACTTCAAAGCTTAAAAATAGATATGTTGAAATGATACAATTGCTCTTTTATATACTTAATTGGTTGTATTGATCTTCCATTTTGGATTGTGAAATTAGGTTATTATAGCTATAGTATTACATTATATTTTTAAAAGTATTACATTCTATTAATAAAAGTAGTACATGTTATGAACTAAATTGAGTTTGCTTCTTACAGGGTGGTACAAATGATATAGCTCTGTGCAATTTGCATTCATTTTTCTTTATTGTGTTTCAATAAAAGTAGTACATACTAAGAGTTGGTATATCAAAATAATCGTGCAAAAGTATAACCCAATACATTAAAAAGTATTACCTAAATGAAATAAAAGTATTACATTGTAAGAGTTGGTATATCAAATTATTGTGCAAAAGTATCACATAATACATTAAAAAGTATTACATAAATGAAATAAAGTACTACATACTAAGAGTTGGTATATCCAAGTAATCGTGCAAGAGTATCAACCAATACATTAAAAAGTATTACCTAAATGAAACAAAAGTACTACATACTAAGAGTTGGTATATCAATCAAAGTAATCGTGTATTTGGAGTCTTGGAACCAAATTCTATGTTAAATCCTGTTTCAAGTCAACCTCTGAAAATAAATTGTTGGAAGAATCTCGAAGTGAACTGGGTTTGTGGGTTCAAGTAGGAAGACCTCTAGTGGTTATACATGGACTTTCTTTCCATGCACGTTCGGCTAAAGCAACTCTTTAGCCACTGTCCAGGAATACAGTAGGAATGATGTGGTTTTGTTATCATATTCTTGTCTCTGTATTTTCATGATTTACCATTTATTTCAACATTCTTCTTGGTTCTGCCCTTATGATTCATCCTATTTCTTTATCAAGTGTCTGTTTTTATCAAGGTGGTTAGACTTAGACTTACCAGCGTGTGTAATGCATGATTCGACCAAAATTAATTATTCAACTAATATATTTCATAATTTGGATGGACTACATCTGTCACCATTCAGATCGAGTTGGTATATCCAAGTAATCGTGCAAAAGTATCAACCAATACATTAAAAAGTATTACCTAAATGAAACAAAAGTATTACATACTAAGAGTTGGTATATCAATCAAAGTAATCGTGCATTTGGAGTCTTGGAACCAAATTCATTGACACGAGTATGTTGTTTCCTTTTCTTTTCAAAATGTCCCTTCTTTCTCTTGCTCCTGCCCTTTGTAATACTACGAATTGGATCTGAAACAATGTTGGATGAACAAACCGAAGGTTGACCAAGCTCAATAGTAGAAGTTAAATTATTAATGACAACAAAATCTGTATTATAACTATCTTCAAGAATCTTTCTAGCTCTCTCATCTTTTTCACATTTTATCACAAGATTGTAATATTTGCGTACCATTTGTTGACACCAAACGACACAATCTTTTGATTTTTTGGTCATGTCAACTTGATTACGTAAGTTGTCCCATATTCCATACTTTGCTGTTTTTGTCCATCTTTTACAAATGTAAATATCTGGAATCTGAAGAACAGAATGCATATGAAGTATTCTTAAACTGTGTTTGCATAATATACCAACCTCTTCGAATCTCTTACAAGAACATGTGATCAAAGTTCTTATAGAATCAAACATGACACGATGGTAACCTTCCCCCTCAACACTTGTTGCAATGTTATAAATCTTGATAACATCTTCATCAACAAGTGTACAAGAAGTAGAAATAGAAGAAATAAACTCAGCCTCAAAGTCACAGAATAGAGTCATTGTGTATACCTCTGATGCATGTTTTAACATTCCACTCAATAGTAATTGAGATGTAGGCTGTGAGCGTGAGCATTGAAATTCATCAAGTTGTTCCTTTTCTCTCCATCTTTTTACTGTCTGACTAAAGATATGATAAAACTCAGTTAGATTTGTTGTTTTCTTTGCATTGAAGTATATTGCGTTGTTCGTACTCTCACTCATTTGTGAAGACAATATCCCAGCAGAAAAGTATTGTTTGTTCAATACAGTACACCATTTCTCCTTTAAAGTATACAACCTTGCAAACCAAGTATCTCATTCCAAACCATAATTTGAAATCAGTGAACTCCAACAATTTTCAAATTCACTTTCATTAGAACAACCTGTCAAACACTTCTTAAATGCATCTTTGAATGAGATGTCTCGTTTCAATTGTCTAAATCGACTTATAGCATTCTGATGGAGATGCCATATACATAGCCTATGTCTTGTTTCTGGAAATACCTGTAAAATTATAATTAAAATATTATGTTATACACACAAAAGTCTAATTTACTATATATAAAATGTATTATCTTTTCAACTGCATTGGCAATTGCTTGATCTTGATCGGTGAACAAGCTGATAGGAGATTTGTATTCCATTGATTTTTTAAAAACACCAAAAAGCCGCTCAAATGTTTCAACCTTCTCATTGGCTATGAATGCACAACCAAACATAACATTCTTTGAATGATTGTTAAAACCAACAAATGGTGCACAAATCAAATTATACTTATTTGTTCGATATGTGGTGTCAAAGATCATCACATCACCATATATTCCATAATCTTCCTTCATCATTGAATCCCTCCAGTATATGTTAGCCAATCTACCTTTTTCATCCAATTTGACTCTAAAACAAAAGATATCATTTACTAATTTAAGTATTACATTCATTTAATAAAAGTATTACCTTATACAAAGTAAAGTATTACCTGAAAAAGAAATCTCTGTCTTCAGTTTCTTGTTGACGCAATATATCTATCAAGGTTTGTGCATCACCTGCCTCTATTATCTTCATCTTCAAGCGATTCATAAAATTTATATGATCTCGTATTGTATGACCAACAATGTATTTTCCTCCTGTTTCTTGCACCATATATCGAAACGAATCGGCTGCTTTCATTCCAGAAGATATCATTTTCTCTATTGTTTTTCCCTTTTCATTGGTGATTGTTCTTTGAGAACGGTGAAGGTGATTCCAATTCACCCTAGTTAGTTCATGATTATGCATAATGACATGATGAACAACCTCATAAAGACCACAATCATTTAATTTAACCCTCAATGAAGCTCCACAGCCTGTTCGTGTTATAGGAACCTTTTTTTTACATTTGAGTTGTCACGCCCCAATTTTTCTTAAAAATAATTATAAAATATACAATTTTCTAAAATCGGGCGTCCAACAAAAACACAACAAGCGAACACTTTAGATAAAACACAAAAAATCCAAATTCACTAAGGTTTTAAAATACACCAAATTAATTTACATAAAACTATAAGTTATCAGAAATTAGCAGCGAAATATATATATACAAGCCACCGGCTTAACTTTACATTTCTTCAAAAATAAAAAGATCTTCAAACCCCTTTTATATATAGCAAAATAATTATAAGCATTCTTTCTTCAGCTTCGCCCATCCTCATCAGGATCTAAACATAGAAAAACATGAAAAAGGGGGTGAGCGTATAAATACACTCAGTGGGATCACGTTGTAAAATAGGGGAAATCAACTCATAAATCACATAAGATAATCAATATTCAATTGTTTCATATGCAAACATATAAATTTCATAATTATTCATATCAGTTGCATGTTCAAAAAAATTTACGGTTCTTAGCCGCCATAGATACGGTTCTTAGCCGCCATAGATGTGGTTCTTAGCCACCATAGATACGGTTCTTAGCCGCCATAGATGTGGTTCTTAGCCACCATAGATGTGGTTCTTAGTCACCATAGATAATTCAAATAATTCACATAAATTCATGCTTATTGCATCACATAAACATTTATTTTGCCATTCATCATCTTTCAATACGCATTCATCATGTATATAATAAAACATGTCACATTTCTTATAAAATCAGAGTCATCTTCATTATATAATCACATTGCATGCATTCAGCACATAACCCAACACATTTCATATAACATAATAAAATCCGTAATTTAAAATATTTTGAAAGAATTATAAATACCGCTTTAGCAATTTTCCCCACCTTAAGGTAAACGATCAAACTCTGTAGGGCCAAGGATATCTACGGAGCGAACTCCTGCGTATCGCCTAGAATCATAAAGATTTGACTTAGAAACTAATCGAACTATCATTTATTTAGAAACTAATTTCTTAAAAAAAAAAAATCTATTTCATAGTGAATTATGCCTAATTTCTTAAAATAGAAAGTCCAAAACGAACTTACTATTTCGGTTTTAATTAGATGTAAATCTAAGGTTAATAATCCTTAGATTTAGAATTAATAACTAGAACGTAAAATTTAAAATAAATTAATTAGTATAATATTTTAGATCGATATTTTAGTCTCAAAAAGCAATCTTGCAAAACATGAATTTAACCTATAGTTCCAAATAAAACTTTGGTTAAAATAATCTATGATAAATAATGCAATAACACTCAATCCACAAAATTGAGCTTAAACTATTCATTCTTAATTAATTAGATGAAAATTTAGGGCTTTATTCCCTAATTAATTATGTAACTAGATCTAATTTAACATATATTAATCTATATAGCCTTTCTTTATTATTTAATTAAACTTGTCTTATTTATCATAGCTTAAGTAATAATTTATAATTCCAATATATATATTCAAAAGTTCAAAATATTATTCTTTTCTTGAATTCAATACTTATAATAAGTGATTCATAATATCATCAAATTCTAAGGAAATATCTATATCCTTTTATTAAATTCAAAGTCCGATATTTATTTACCTTTTTATAATATTGAAAGCATAGCTTAATTAATGTACTTTAGCTTTATCGATTAATTAAAACTCAAATTTCATATATCATACTTTATGAATTATAAGATAATATACATAAGTCCAATTATATTTTAAATTCCAAATATGTTATCATAATTCCATGATTTATTAGGCAAAACATGCATATTATCATCACTCATTAAATAAAACTATGTAAATTAAATATTTTTCAATGTCTATTGATAATTATACCTAAATTAGATCTTAAACATGCTTTAATTATCTAAAATTTCATTATGAATTTTCAGCAAGTATAACACTTATTTGTTAAAAATTTCAGCAACATTTCTATAGTTATTTACCCCTAAAACACATCTAATTTACAAGAATTGCCATTACCCATCTTTCCCAATTTCTTTCTCCCAGCCGACCTCTCCTCTGCTACTGCCGGAGCTCGCCGCCGCCGCCCTGACCTTGCCGGCGACTCCTAGTCGCCGGCCACACGCACAAGACCGACCCCCGACCAGCCACAACCCCCCCGACAAACACACAACCGACTCAACAGATGCACTCAGACAGCAACAACAACCAACGACCACTGACATCGGCGCCGCTGCTCACGGCGGCGCCTCCCACTTCCTGCCGGCGCGACCCCGGCGCCGGCCAACACCTCAACCGACTCGACCTAGACCAGCCAACAACCACATACTCCAAACACAGCCCAACAGACTCAAGTACATACAAGAACAGAGAATTCGCCGCCGCTGCAAGCGGCGGCTCCCGACCACGACTCGCTGGCGCCTTCCAGCGTCGGCCACGACCAGACGACGGCAACCAGGACGGCGGATCGAGCTGCAGCAGGGCAGTCTCAGAGGCGAGAGGGAGAGAGGAAATTTGAGATTCATTTTCTTTTAATTTTCATAGCCATCCTACAACTAACTCAACTAGGTACAACTTCCGGCCCGTTTACCTTCGCCGGAAAGTCGTCGGCCGCCGGTAGAGAGGCTGGAAATCAGTGGCTGTTGAGGGTTTCAATCTTGGGGAGAGAGAGTTGTGAGAGTTTGCAAGATGAAAAGAATGGGAATGAAAGCACTTAACCTCCCTTTTCAATTATTGTGTCCTTCTAGAACATTTGACTTTTCCTAATCAACTACTTAGCTTAATTAGGTTTAATATCCTAGTATATTTCATATAATCATATCTCATGACTCATGTATACTACTACTATATAGTATAATAATATATAATATATCATATAGTAAAAAAAAATTTCTAGGTGTTACATGAGTTTTGATACATCATCTGATTTTTCTGAATTTTTACTTCGTATTTTCTTTAATCCTTCACAAGAACATACAAAGTATTTCTCTAATACGACACCATCACCATTACTTGAAGTTCTAGTAGTTGATTTTCTAACACTAAACCCCACGACAAGTGCATGATTACGATACAAATCATGCATATCATTAAGTGTTTTTCTTTTGAAACCAAGTAGAGAACCACTAAAATCCTCATAAATGCTATCCTGATCTGCAGAAAAACAAATGTAATACTTTAACATATGATGTGTAATACTTTAACACATAATATGTAATACTTTAGCACTTAATATAATATTTTAACATTAATATATATATATTTATGTTCATCACTGTACTAAGAACCCAAGCTAATTGTTTCATTGCAGAATTGCCACCGTCCAAAAGCACATACTAAGAACATAACTAATTCAAGAGGCGAACAATGACATGTCGAGCCTAACTTATTGTGAGAACTTGTTTATGGACAACAAAAGAATAGGTTCGAGGATGAATGAAAACATCACTACAAGAATTTTAGGCTTTAACAACGGTTAAAAACCGTTGTTAAAGAGGAATTTTAACCGTTGTCGTAGGCAGGGTTGCAAAAAAAATTTCGCACAACGACAACGCACCAAAAAGCGTTGTCGTATCTAGATACGACAACGCTTTTTGGTGCGTTGCAAAAAATGGTTGTCTTTTCCGCCATTTTTGAATTTTTTTTAGGATATGACAACGCTTTTTGCAACGCTTAAAAAGCGTTGTCTTTTCCTATTTTACAACGCTTTTTGGTGCGTTGTAAAAAGCGTTGTCATATCCTAAAAAAATCGAAAAAGTGACACGTCATCAGCATATTTTGGACACATCATTGCCACATCATCTTCCACATCATCAAATTTTGACACATCATTGCCACATCATGAGAAATAAATGTGCGTTGTCTGGGATTCGAACTCGTGACCTTCGTAAGACCTTGAATCACTAGGCTTTTGTGTTCATATTATATATGTATTTCTTTTATTAACTAATTATATATATATATATACATATATAATTAATGACTAATTAATATATAATTGGAAGATTAATGAATAATTAATATGTTTAATAATATTTAATCTAATTTCATATTAAGACAATTATAAAGTATACTAGTGCATATTTTTAATATATGTTATAAACATACTAATTTTTTAAAATTTTGAGTTTGTTCATATATATAAGATAATATTAATGCAAATAATATGAAATAACATCATAAAATAATTAAAATTTTCAACTTAAATTTAATTAAAATAATATATATAAATTTTGTATTATTATATATAAAAATTTGTATTGACCAATTAATATATGTATGTTTTTTTATTTTGAAAAATAGTTTATCGTTCAATTACACATATTTAATTTTTTTTTTCATATTATTCTTTTAATTAATCATTTTTATATCTTTTTTTATTTTATAAAATAATTTTTTCAAATAATTTATGTTTTTGGTATTAATTTTAAAACCAAACTCATTTTATCTTTATTTTCTAAAATAATAATATATAATTTTTATATTATTATGTAATACAAATTTTTATATTTTTCAAATTAATATATGTATTGTTTTTTTTTGGTTGTAAAATAATTTTTGGTTCAAATTAAAACCAAACTCATTTTATCTTTATTTTCTAAAATAATAATATATAATTTTTATATTATTATGTAATACAAATTTTTATATTTTTCAAATTAATATATGTATTGTTTTTTTTTTGTTGTAAAATAATTTTTGGTTCAAATTAAAACCAAACTCATTTTATCTTTATTTTCTAAAATAATAATATATAATTTTTATATTATTATGTAATACAAATTTTTATATTTTTCAAATTAATAAATGTATTTTTTTTTATCCTTGTATAATTAAATTTTTTATATATTCTTAATTAATTGATATATATATATATATATATGTATCTTTTTTTTATGTTTTTTGTATTAATTTTAAAACACAATAATTTTATCTTTATATTTTTTTACAAAAAACATTCATAATTTATGAATTATGAATTATAAAATACAATTTTCGAATCATGTTTTAAAATAATATTCAAATTTTGTATTATTATATAATAGGATGAGAGTAATACTTAATTAGGTGTAATTAATTTGTTAATTAATTCAAAATAATATTTTATAAAAATACTATTTTCTAAAATAATGAATTTGTTCATATAAGATAATATTAATGCAAATAATGTAATGTAAGATAACATTATAAATTAATTAAATGTATTAAATTTAAGTTAATTAAAAAATAATTATATAAAAAAATAATTATTTTATAATTGTTTTTTATTTTAAACATGCAACACACAAAACAAAAGGGTTGCATAATGGGTTGCAAAAAAAGAAAAAAATTTCTAAGAAACGACAACGCTCAAAAGCATTGCGAAAAAGGGTTGTCGTAAAGCGAAAAAAACGCCTTTTAACAACCCTTTTTAAAAAGCGTTGTCGTTTCAATTTTGACCGTTGTTGTATAGCGATTTTTTGCAAAAAAGACAACGCTTTTCGGAAAAAGCGTTGTAAAAAGCCAAAAGACAACACAAATTCAGTAAAAGCGTTGTTAAAGAGGGGTTGTTAAAAGCCAAATTTCTTGTAGTGCATTGCAAGATTTCTGGGGAGAAGTATAGTGTCATCAGAGAGAATGATCCCAAATAGCATAATCAGTCAAATACCTCATACAAATTTGAGAAATGAACACTAACTAGAAATGAACAGCATTTGACTAGAATCAACATTAAGAGAAAATCAAACAGATACCAAGGCTAATTGTTTCATTGCAGAATTGTCACCGTCCAAAAACACATACTAAAAACATAACTAAAAATTAAATTATTTTAGAGTTTAAGTAAATTTCAAAACTCATTAAGATCAAGTAAATCCACACCCACTTACACCTTAATATGTAATACTTGACCACATAATATGTAAAATTTTATTTTAAGATGCAAATTGATTTTCTACATTGTCTTTCTTGCAAGCCCTTTTCTTCTTCTTCTTCTTCTTCTTCTTCTTCTTCTTCTTCTTCGCGTATAGGTTCTTCTTCTTCAGAAATTAGGATAATTTCTTGATTCTCCATCATAAGAAAGTTGGATTTCGTCGTAGAATGAACAATTTCAGCCTTAGGGAGAAGAAGCAGAAATGAGAGAGAAGATATGAGGCAGAAACACGTTTAAGTAAAAAACACGCTTATAAATTTTGACTTGATTAATCCATTTAATTAATTAGGGTTAATCCATTTAATCAATTAGGGTTGACCCATCCCTACCCGTCTCACGGAATGAGATCCGTAAGACGATCTCGCACAAGACCTACTCTTCAGTTAATACCCCTCACTAAGCCTTTATTCCTCCAATTATTCCTCTACGAGTCAAAATTGGCATCATTTCCAAGGTCCCCCATAATGACGTTCATATATTAAAGCAATGTTTAATTGTTAAAAATATTCGAACCTTTTTCTTTTTTAATAGTTTTATTTCAAAAGTATTCAAAAAATTTAAATAAATCAGTTTTTCAAAAACAAAAAAATAATAAATGTATAATTAATCCAATTTCTATTTTAGTTTTTGTGATGCCCAAGCTAATGACACAAAAACTCATGTGTAATCGTTTCATATATGATGACACTATATAAGGTCGTGCCTCGGGACACGATCGATCGTGTGATAATAATATATAACTATATAATTTTCAACTATAAATATGTATTTTTTCAATTATAAGTATGTGATTTTTTTTCCTCACGTACGGTTGTGTCATGAGGCACTATCCAATCGTGCACGACAACAACCGATATATGTGTCGCACACGGTCATATTCCAGAATACGGTCGACTGTGTATGATATAAATATGTGATTTTTAACTATAAATATATTTTTTAGAGCTATAGATATATATTTTTTTGATTATCATACATGATAGATGATATCCCAAAATACGATCGTCCACAATCCCAGACAGCTGCACGAGACACCATCTCAACGTATAATGGAATGGGGGTGGGGATAAAATATCAATGATATGAGTAGTGTTTTTGTGAACCAGTTGCACAGATCTATATCCGTGCAACTGGGTCTGACCTAACCCACTTTCATTAAGTATATATAGTTTTTTTTCCACTCATAACCTATATCTCTCAGCTACTGGCCACATAACGTTTCTCTCAGCTGTTGGCCGCTTAAAGTTTATCTCAGCTCGATTGTCGCTGAATTTTTTTCTCTCTCTCAGCTCGCTCATCTACATCTTTATCTTCTTCTTCTCAATCCATCGCTGAAACGTTGAAGTTGCAGAACAGTAATAATGGAAAAAAAGGTAAAAGGTGGAGAAAACTATACAAAGTTCTGTCCTTATATATCAATTTCAGAACGCATATTGTATGAACTTTCATTTTCTTAATCTTGTATTATAGGTGAACACACACATACAAATCATATTGTTGAGTTATCCAGTGACGAAGATGAATTTGTTGATGCTGCTGATTTAATTTCTAAAATAAATGAGGGTAAGAAATTTATATTGAATATCATGCAAAAGGTTAAATGATTAACACATAAAGGTTAATCACATCTAACTTAAAGGTTGACCTAACATAATATAAAGGTTTTCACTTTTCATCTAACAAATGCCAGTGTTGACTTAATACTTATTTTGTCTCTTGAAAAGGTTATATTCTGAATGCTTAAAGGTTACACCTTGTATACACAAAAGTTACATTATATATGCATAAAGGTTACACTGTAAACTCAAAATACAATTTTAAGTTTTGCAGATATAAATGGTTCTCTTGTTGGAATAACAAGAAAAACAGTTGTTCAAATGTATGATCTTTATCGTAAGCATGCTCGTTCATTGGGATTTAGTATTCGAAAATCTACTAGTAGATTCTCTAGAGATCAACCTCCGGTTGAATTGGCTAAACTTTTTGTATGTTCATGTGTTGGATTGAAGACATCACAAACAACTGAAAGAGTTAAGAAGAAGAAATTCAGAGTTACAAGAACTGATTACAAAGCATTAATGAGAATGAAGATGAATACTGATGGACCGTATGAGGTTGTGTGCCATGTTTTAATGCATAACCATCCACTCACTATACATGAATGAAACCACCTACACCGTTCCGAAAGAAGCATCAGTAATGAAAAGGGCAAAGCTATAGAGAACCTGATCTCCTCTGGAATAGGTCCAACATAATCTTTTCGTTACATGATTCAAGACGCTGGTGGTGAAGAAGTTCTAGGACATACAATTTCAGACCATTTAAATTACATAAATCATTTAAAGATAAAAAATATTGAAGGTGGTAATACACAGAAGGTCATAGATATGATACAACAAGAAACAGAAGACAATGAAGACTTTTACTACAAGGTTCGATTAGATGATGATGAAAGATTAAACAGCCTTTTCTGGAGAGATTCAATGATGAAGGAGGATTTTAATATTTATGGAGATGTTATCGTGTTCGACACAACATACAGAACTAATATGTATAATTTGATATGTGCTCCGTTTGTTGGAATCAACAACCATTGAAGAAATGTCATGTTCGGTTGTGCGTTCATGGCTGATGAGAAAACAGAATCATTTGAATGGCTTCTTCAAGTATTCAAAAAGTCAATGGGAGGGAAATGTCCAATAACTTTATTCACAGACCAAGTTTTAACAATTGTTAATGCAATAGAGAAGGTATTGTTCTGGGTTTGAAAAGGTTTCTGTATTAATACTAAAAGGTTTCTGTATTCATACTAAAAGGTTACATAGTTAGTACTAAAAGGTTTTAGTTCTATGCTCAAGTACTGCAACATATAGAGGTGTTGTTGTTCTGGATTTGAAAAGGTTTCTGTATTTACACTAAAAGGTTTTTGTATTCATACTAAAAGGTTACATAGTTATTACTAAAAGGTTTTAGTTCTATGCTCAAGTACTGCAACATATAGAGGTGCTGTTGTAACGCCCAGGATAAAAACAAAGCATAATTGGTTAATTAAATAAGTAAACCTTAATTAAAATATCTTATGTGTTTTAATTACATGCGTTTCAAATATGTGTTTAACGACCAGTTTTAGACGGATAAAAATTATACACATGGAAAATAGAATATTTTTATAACATTAGATGCGTAATGGAAAAACGAGAAGATAGAAACGAACTAGAGGTCAATCAGACACCCGTAGCTCAAACGGTGAAGAAAATGGCAAAATACGAAGTTTCAGAAAAACGAGAAACGAAATCTTATCATGAATAGTAAATTTTCCAGATTTTCTATAAATAGGCGCTCATTCATTTCATTTTTTTTTCACCTTTCTTCAAACGAGTCGAAAAGCGATGAAAACACGTAAGTCTCTCTCTTTTCTCTCTTGTCTCTTTATTAATTTTTCTGTTTCCGGTCGCCGCCGCCGCCGCCGGAGTCGCCGGAGCTGCCGCCGCCGCTGCCTTCGCCGGAAAATTCTAAACTCTTCCGTTTTTGATGATTTTCATACACAACGTAGCCCTCGACGAGACGAATCTAGGACAACTTCCGGAATTCAATTCCGATTCTCCGTTCGCCAGAAAATGGCAAAAAACCGCCGCTGCCGTCGCCGGAAAAAGTCAAACCCATCCGTTTCAGCTGATTTTCGTATATAACGTAGCCCTCGACGATATGAGTCTAGGGCAACTTCCGGAATTCAATTCCGATTCTTTGTTCGCCGGAAAACGGCGAAAAACCATCTCCAAAACCTCAACCCTTGTTTCTCGCCGACTTTTCTCTCTCCCGTTTTTCTCTCTCTTGCTCTTTTTCTCGAGGTTGCAGGCACCGGAAAGGCTGCCGGAGTGGTGGGCTAGCCACTGGAGGGGTGGCACCGCCATGGGTGGTGGCGCCGGTGCCGGAAAATGGATTGGAAAAGTAGTTGTTGCATTGTGTTTGTGTAAATTGTGTTTGACGAAGGGTTTTCGTGGCTGTTTTTATGGTACTATTCACGCCAGAATCCGGTGAGGGATGGCCGGATCTGGTAGCCAGTGATTCAGGCTAGCCATAGGACTAAGTTTCGGCGGCATAGGGCGGCGACACCGCCGTCGGCGACGCCGGGAAGGTGGCTGCTCGAGCAGGCCGATGACGGGAGCAACCTGCCCCGCTGCCTAGAAAACTAGGCAGCCGACGGGAGACGCCGTCGGGAAATTTTCCCGTCGACGGGAACACGCGCGACGTCGTATTTTCGATTCGTTTTCGATCCGAATCTCGTTTTCTTTTCATCGTACTTTATCATCGAGACGTTGTCAACACAATATCATTGACCGGGGGTCGTGGGTCCCCGTCAAAGTCAACCCTTTGACCAAATTACCGAAATACCCTTCAATCTTAAAATGCTCCGTTCGAGCTCGTTTCAACTCCGATTGAGCTCATTCTTTTTTTTGTTATGATCCAAATTTCATTTTCTTTCACCTCAGCTATATAAACTGATATTTCTCTCTCGTTTTCTTCAACCTCAATCGTTAGGCCTACCGTTCCGATTCGTCTCATCTCGATCGATAATATTCGATTCGATATCGGTTAAATATTTAATTATAGATTATAATGAACTAAGAAAACACCGTAAATTATGTAGGCTACCTGTTGGATTGAAGCATTGAGATACGTGATCTTGGATACTTGCAACTCACGTGGTAAAGGTGGGGGTAATTTCTAACTCTTTATCAGCTTACCGTTTTCCCTATTTCAAGCATGATTGAGGAATACTAAATGCTGTGATTATACTTGCTGTGACATACATAAACTGTGAGGGGTGGCCCGCTAAGGCGCTCCTTCATGCATTCGTCCCTAACCCCCATTCTTCTATGAAAGGTTTGGTGGTCCTTGAAATGCACCAACGGTATTTGAGACCGTTTTATGGGATAAGACGGGCGATGCCCGCACCTATTTGTCCCTTACCATTTCTAATGTCTGTTGTGCATATTTCGTACTGTGTTCCGTGATGATTATGCTTATTTTCTGATTTAAATGTCTGTCAAAGATTTAGACGTGGATTTTATCCCCATGAGTGTATTCAACGCACTCACCCCTTATTCTGTAATTCACGTTACAGGAGGTGATGAGCATGATGAACCTTAGAAGGAGAGAGGAGGTGCTATATATATATATATATTTTTCTGGATCTGTAAATTATTGTAATATGATGTTTATCAAACTTTTGTCTTTAGAAAACAATGTTGTAAGGAATCCAAGTTTGATGGTTTGATGATGTGTATTCAGGATGTGAGATCCTGATGATGATGTATGTATGAGATGTAAGTTTCTGATGTCTTTTCCGCTGTGGGTATTATGTTTAAATCGGTTGAACCGATGGTTATTATGTAATAATTTATGTTCGTCTCCTACCTCTTTTCTTCTTCTTGCACGCCCTTGTGGAAAATTCTGATAATTTTTATATAAGAAAATAGGGCGTGACAGCTGTTGTTCTGGATTTGAAAAAGGTTTCTGTATTTAAACTAAAAAGTTTCTGTATTCAAACTAAAAGGTTACATAGTTATTACTAAAAGGTTTTAGTTCTATGTTCAAGTACTGCAACATATAGAGGTGTTGTTGTTCTGGTTTTGAAAAGGTTTCTGTATTCATACTAAAAGGTTACATAGTTATTACTAAAAGGTTTTAGTTCTATGCTCAAGTACTGCACATATAGAGGTGCTGTTGTTCTGGTTTTGAAAAGGTTTCTGTATTTATACTAAGAGGTTACATAGTTATTACTAAAAGATTTTGATTCTTTTTTTTTCAAACTAATCAATTGCAAGTTTTCCCTGAGACAAGACATCGATTGTGTCTGTGGCACATTCAACAGAATGCAGTAAGCCGGTTTGCACAACTAGAGTCTGATAATAAATTCAAAGATCAATTCAACAAATGTTTGTCACATTGTGCTGATGAAAATGAATTTGAAGAATATTGGCAAAACATGATATCAACATATGAATTGGAAGATCATCCTTGGTTTTGACGCTTATGCACTTTGAGAGAAAAATGATGTACAACACTCAACAAGGATTTCTTTTCAACAGGCATACGATCATCACCAAGGAGCAAGAGTACAAACCATGTAATTTTATTCAATGTCAGAAAAAGTACAAGCTTAACCGAGTTCTATACCATTTTCAAAGAAACTATCAAGCATTGGAGAAGCAAAGAACAACAAGATGAATTTCAGTCTACAAGATCAATTCCTGAATCAGTTGTACCAATGAATGGATTACTAAAGCATGCATCCGAGATGTATACACTATCCTTGTTGGTCCCAAGTGGTGTCTGAGGTTCAGAGGGGGGGGTGAATGAACCTTAGTCGATTTTGCAAATCTTTCGAAAAACCTTTCTGCTCTGCAAGTTACTTGAACTTGCAGCGCCAAATAGTTACTGCTTACAGCACTAGGATGCAGTGTTACATGCTGTAACTAGTGTTTTTACGCAGCAAAAAATTCTGATTTATAACATAAGGCTGGTTTTCTCAAATATGATCCTTTTCAAAATGTTTTATGCTTATGAGATAGATATATGAATATAAAATAAGTACAGATAAGAGAGTAATAAAACACTAATGGTTTATAATGGTTCGAAGGTGGTGTAATCCTTCTACGTCCACTCTACTGCTCCTCGAGCAAGAACTTCGTTAAGTAAGATTGAAAAGGACTTTCCTAACAATCTATCAACTTTACAAAGTAACAACCTACTCGAATCCAATGTACACACAGCAACTGCAAACTCCAAAGGCTAACCCACATAGGGTTCTACATTCCCACACAGGGAAGCTGCCGAACTCTTAGCAACTATACAAACAGCAAGGATCTCTCCTATCAACTGTTCGACATCTCTAAAACAACCTAAGCACACAGCAACAAGGTTAAAAGTATATGTTTTGTTCTTCAACTGGTGCGGTGAAGTGGTTTCTGAATCCTTCAAAGGATGTTTCAGCTTTGTGCTTGCTCCACTTCACAGAGGTTGAGTGATTGAAACTGATGGTAGACTTGAATGTTTATAACTTAAAAGCTTGTGAGTTTTTACGCAAATGTTTTAGTTGTCAGCTTCAGTGTTTCTCATCCTCTACTTATACTTGTAGGAGAAGATGTCCGTTGAAGGAGACATCTCTCTTTTGAATTTGAAGTACTCTGACCAAAAGCATGGTTCACATTTAATGCGACTTGACTTTCTCTTTCGGAGCATTTAATACGGCAGTTGTGGCTAGCAGCTTTCTGCAGCGCGTTAGTCCACGTGGCATCTTTGTATTGGCTCTGTTTCTGTAACTTTGATCTTATCTCGAACGGCTCTATTTATTCTTGCTTGAATCTTTGTTCTTCGTACTGCATTTATCCTTCCTCAGATTGCAGGATATTTTTTGTTTGTGATAGGCGCTGTTGACTGTTTGGACAGTAAGCTCTGCGCTGTATCCTAGGTCTGGGTGCAGCTGATGGCTTCTTATAGTGCTGCTGTAACTTGGACCTACTTGCAGTATTTTCGGGCAGTATTGCTGTATTTTTTTTTACAGTACTCCTGTATCATTTTCTTGCAGCGATGATGCACGCCGTTCTTTCTTACTTTGCTGCGGTGCTGTAACTTCTTTCTTGTAGCGATGCTGTATCTGCTTTCTTGCAGCAGCATTTTTTCGATAAGCTCGATGCAGCTAAGTAACTTATGAAAACTTCCATCTTTTAGCACTTATAACTCGACTCAAAACTAGTCTATGACTTCACTTAAACATTGTGAAAAATGGGGTACTCAAAACTTCCTATTACATATATGTTTTGTCTCATCAAAATCTAAACATCGAAATCCCAAAAATTTCGCCCTTTTTGATGATGACAAAACCTTTACATTATTTCATTTATGAAGAAGTTTTTATTCTTACATTATCTCATTTTTCATCAGGGTTACATACTTGATAAGCTCTGAACAAATAAAAACCAATCCTGGATTCACCAGAGATGCATCATGCTATTCTTTCATCATATAACATCAGGAAAACGTAAAAAGCATGCATAAGTTCATAAGGTTTGAACTTTGAACAGGAATGAAAAGAAAATTTCTTCATTAACAGAGAGAAATTTTAAGAGGTAGATATTACATAAGGAAGTCACAAGAGAGTAGATATATTACTGAAATAGGGACCGCTTTGTAGACGAGTCTTCTGGTCTTCTTTCAGCAAATCTTTCCAGATCTTCTCTTTCTCTTGATCCCTTCCACTAGTCTTTGATAGACTCTTGATAGGACTGATCCAGCTTCTGCTTGAACACCGGGATTGGAATCCATCTCAGCTAGAAGTCCTCACAGTAAGACACAATCCTGTCTTGTTTTACTAGGTTTATGTAGAAATTTTGAATCTCTAGCTCTCCTTCCCTAGTAAGCTGCTCATATCTCTTCAATGCAGATTGGCATGAGTGGTATCTTCTGAATTTACCTTTTCTGCATAGATCGTTTGAACAGGGTAATCTCCTCAAATGATGGATTTTTGTCAGTAGGCAGCTTGACTGCCTTGAAGATGTTAAAACTTCAGGCCATGTTTTCTCCTTCAGGCCTTTGATTCATCAATACTGACACTTCAGCAGATATGGTTTCAGTGTCAAGGTGTGGGATTTCTTGAGGGGGATATTGGTAGAGGTATCTGGCAAAAATTCTCCTCTCACCAATTACTCCGAGCCTTTGTATTCAGGTATACTGATCTTCTTCTACTCTCAAATGCCCTTCAGTCTCGGCCCCGCTCATCCTCTTTCTTGAGCCTTGCTGCTGGCTTTCATTCCCTCTCTTAGAATGATAATAAGAGGGTGTTAGGATTTCAATGTTTAGATTTTGATGAGATAAATCACATATGTAATAGGAAATTTTGAGTACCCCATTTTTCACGATGTTTAAGTGAATATATAGACTAGAATTGAGTCTAGTGTGAAGTGCTAAAAATGGAGGTTGAACAAGGATAAAGCTGCATCTATGCCCTTAAGAAAAGATATCGCTGCAAGAAGGCAGTATACAGTATTGCTGCATGAAGGCATGATACAGCATAGCTGTAAGAAGGTAGATACCGTAACGCCGTAACAGGACAGAACATCACTACAGTAAAGAAGAAAAGAACGGCGTGCAGCATCGCTGCAAGAAAATGATACAGGAGTACTGCAAGAAGAAAAGGCAGGACTGTCAGAAGATACTGCAACCAGGTCTAAGTTACCGCAGCACTGCAAGAAAGTATCAGCTGCACGAAGACCTAGGATACAGTGCAAAGCTTACAGTACATATAAACCATTCAAGCGCCAATTACAAAACGAAGTATCCTGCAATCCTAGGAAGGATAAATGCAGTACGAGGACCGAAAACTCATGCAAGAATAAATAGAGCTATTCCAAAAAAGATCAAAGTTGCAGATACGGAGCCAATACGAAGATGCCACGTGGACTGACGCGTTGTAGAAAGCTGTGAGCCGTAACTGCCACATTAAATGCTCCGAAAGAAAAAGTCAAGTCGCATTAAATGCGAAACATGCCTTTGGTCAGACTACTTCAAATTCAAAAGAGAGATGTCTCCTTCAACAGACATTTTCTCCTACAAATATAAATAGAGGAAGAGATACACTAAAACTGGTTATTGAAACTACTGATTAACTGAACCATTTATGCAAAATTCACAGAGCTTACAAGATCCAAGTATCCAAGTCTACAATCAGTTTCACTCACTCAACCTCCCGAAGTGAAGCAAGTTCAAGCTGAAAGTTTCCTCAAGGATTCAGAAGCTCACTTCGAAGCACCAGTTGAAGAAAAACCTTTTTATCCTTTTAACCTTGTTGCTGTGTGCTTAGGTTGTTTTAGTGGTGTCGAACAGTTGATAGGAGAGATCCTTGCTATTTGTATAGTTGTTTAGAGTTAGGCAGCTTCTCTGTGTGAGAGTGTGGAACCCTGTATGGGTTAGCCTTTGAAGTTTGCAGTTGCTGTGTGGACGCTGGACTTCAGTAGGTGGTTACTTTGTAAAGTTGATAGATTGTTAGGGGTGTCCTGTAATTCAATCTTGCTTAATAAAGTTCCTGCTCGAGGAGCAGTAGAGTGGACGTAGAAGGATTACACCACCTTCGAACCACTATAAACCATAAGTGTTTATTGTTTTTTATATGTGCTTTAATCTTTTATTTCTTCTTTATCTCATAAGCGTAAAACATTTTTTGATAGAAGCATATTTGAGAAAATCAGCCTTGTGTTATAAAAGTTATTTTTTTCGCTGTGTATAAAACTCCAAGTTACAGCATGCAGCACTGCATTCTAGTGCTGTAAGCAGTAACTATCTGATACTGTAAGTTCAAGTAACTTGCAGAGCAGAACAGTTTGTTTAACGATTTGCAAAATCGACCAAGGTTCATTCATCCCCCCCTCTGAACCTCGGACACCACTTGGGACCAACAAGTGGTATCAGAACAAGTTGGGTTAAAAGCCAACTTATCTGGTCACCTACCCAGATCCACCTTTGTCTCGCTGTTTTCTCTGCATCTAAACTCATTCTTATAGCATATCATGGATTCCTCAAATCACAAGTTACCTATGTTTTCCATAGAAGAATATGACGATTGGAAGATAAGAATGTAGGCACATCTATCAGCCATGAATGACGGTCATCACCGAATGACCAATAATCCCCACAAAAGTAAATCCTATGCTAGGTAGAGAGTTAGAGGAATGAGCACCTCCACCACCAAACTTCCTAGTCAAACCAAGACTTGAATGGAACAATGAAGATAGGAAGAGAGCTAACTTGGATAATGTGGCTAAAAATGCTCTATTCATCACTTTGGATAAAGGCACCTTCAGCAAGGTCCAAATTTGCAGAGCATCCAAAGAAATATGGGAAAAGCTGGAGCAAATATGTGAAGGGACTGAGCTTACCAAAGGCAACAAAATCTTCAATGCTACCCAACTATTCGAGCTCTTCCAAATGAAGAATGAAGAGACTCTTGAGCAACTAGACTTGAGGTTCACATCCATAGTGAACGAACTAGAAGCTCTGGACAAACACTACACTCAAAAGGAGAAAAACATGAAAGTGTTGAGAGCCCTACCCGCGGAATGGGACAGCAAGACCACTGCCATGAGAGTGTCCATGGACCTGAAATCCATGAGCACATTCGACCTATTCTCTGACCTCAAAGCATTCGAGTATGACATCAATAGACGGAGAAAGGAGTCCGAAGAGGCGAGCTCCAAAGTAACAGCGCTGACTGCCAGAGGTACCAAGGATACAGCAACCGCTAGTTGCAGTAAACAGAATGAGGTTACAACAGAAGTTACTGAAGAGGACATGGCGCTTCTCTTTAAGAAATTCAGGAGATTCATGAAGAACAACAATAATAGCAGCAACACCAACCTCAACAAAAAGAATGACTTCAGAAGAAGTCATCCACCTTCTCAGGTATCCTCTTCTCTACAGTCAAATACATGAAATAATAACTTGTGTAATAACTGCAGGAAACCAGGACACTATGCAAGGAATTATCTGTATCCAACCGTGCACAAGTATCCTAAAAGAGAAAGAGAGCAGATGAGAGATAAAAGAAGAGAGGAAAGACACAAACTTCGAGCTCTCATAAGAGAGATGGAAAAAGCCAATGATAAGTAGTTCCGAAGGAAGTACTGAAAGCTGCAGAATCCTCTGACAGCGACAATGAAACCTCATCCTCTGATGAAGAAGCGCTGATATGCCTGATGGCTAAAGATTACGAGGACAGCGAAGAAGATGAGGTAATCTATCAATCGTTGTCCATACTAGAAAGTGAGGAGCTGAACATGATCCACTCCTCAAAAAAGATCATAAGTGATTTCGAGCAGATCAACTCAATTCTTGAGGAACTAAAGATTGAAAATAAGAACCTAAGAATCAACAATGAGATCCCCAAGAGCAAGAATATTGACATTGCCAAAATGCTCACTGCACGAGAGTCTGATAACTCAAAGTGTAGTAAGCTGCAACAAGAGGTCTTTAGATTAAATCTGCTGATCACTAAGCTAAAATCTGAGAAGGAAAGCTTGCAGTCCACGATAAGCACTTTCAGCAAATCATCAAAGGATGCAAGAGATTACATAAATCAAAATAAAAACCCTTTTGAAAAATCGGGTATAGGTTACAGCAATCACACCTCTCAGGATACAGCAAACACATCCAAAGCTGTAAAGTTTGTTCAAGCTGAAACCCCAATGGAGAAGGAGTTACTAAGTGACTCTGTGAAGATCTTGAACAAAACAACAATGATGGATAAGGGGAAGAAACCCCAATGCTCAACTGCAGGAAGTAAGCCTGCATCTAAGAACTGGTTGCAGCAGAAGTCATCTGCTGTATGCAGCAAGAGGATGCAGCAACCAACTAAGTTGCAGCACAGAAGAAACTTTCCCACCTATACTAAGACTTACATGTCTAAACCTGAAAGAGGATATACTCAAGAGAAGTATGGTGGAAGACCACACTACAAAGGTGTTGGTATCACACATGTTGTTAATGCACACACTTATAACAAGCAGATTGCTAGGACAACTGCATATACTCAGAGAACCAACAAATCTTACAGCAAACGATGACTGTTAAGAAAGTTTGGGTTCTCAAAGCAACTAACCCCAAAGGACCTGTACAGATATGGGTACCTAAATCTGTCTGAATTTGTTACAGGTTTCAGTGCCAGGTTGCAGCAGTGATGTATGGTATATTGACAGCGGCTGCTCAAGGCACATGACAGGCATTAAAGATTCTCTGAAAGACTTCCAAGAATGCAAATGACCAAAGGTCATCTTTGGAGATGATTCCAAAGAAAGTACAAAAGGAAGTGGATGCATAGTCAAAGGAAACATAAAAATCAAGGATGTATCCTATGTAAAAGGACTCAGATACAACCTTCTGAGCATCAGTCAATTCTGTGACAAAGGATACACAGTGGAATTCAACCTCAACAAATGCTTAATCAAAGAGAGCACCTCAAATGAAGTCAAGCTTAGAGGAACAAGGAGAGGAAACATCTATCTAGCTGATTGGAACTCCTCTACTCAACCTACATGCTTCATTGTGAAGAGTCCACCAGAACTGAGTTGGCTGTGGTACAAGAGGTTTAGCCATCTGAACTTCAAAACTATCAACAAGCTAGCAAGGAAAGGCCTTGTAAGAGGATTACCAGACGTAGCATATAAGAAGGAAAATATTTGTGGAGCTTATCAGAAAGGAAAACAAGTTAAGAGCTCATTCAAAGACAAGTCTCAAAAGTCATCTCACAGGATCTTAGATCTTCTACACATGAACCATTTTGGACCAGTAGAACCAGTAAGCTTGAGCGGGAAGAAGTACTCTCTCATAGTTGTAGATGACTACTCCAGATACACCTGGACGATCTTCCTTGCAAAGAAATCAGAAACTCAAGACAAGCTACCTGATCTCATGAAGAAGATCCAGAATGAAAAGAGCTTGAGCACTGTGAAGATTAGATCAGACAGAGGAACTGAGTTTACAAACAAATTCATTGAGAAATTCTGTTCTGATAATGGTATTTGACATGAATACTCTACTGCAAGAACACCTCATCAGAACGGTGTAGCTGAAAGGAGAAATAGAACCCTCAAGGAAGCAGTAAGGACAATGATAGCAGAAGCAGAAGTACCCAAGAGATTTTGGGCTGAAGCAACGAATACTGCTTGCTACACACAGAACAGATGTCTAATCATCAAGGATCTAGACAAAACGCCTTATGAAATCTGGAGTGAATATACTCCAAATATCTCTTATCTACATATCTTTGGATGCAGGTGTTATGTTCTCAACAATGGAAAGGAGCATTTAAAATCATTTGATGCTAAATCAGACGAATGAGTATTTCTAGGTTACTTTGCTGTAAGCAGAGCCTTCAGGGTATTCAACAAAAGAACCTTGGTGGTTGAAGAATCTATTCATGTGGTGTTTGATGAACCACACTATGACACCAGGAAGTTGAAAGAGCCACCTGAAGAGATAGCTCCAAGGAAAGAGAATGCTATACCTTATATAGAAGGAGTTCTGCCTACAAAAGAAGACAAAGAAGAGGAAGCTGCATCTTTGGATGCAGTAGATACTCTTACAGCAGCAAAACCTCCTGTATTACAGCAACAAGAAGAACAACCCAGACAGGAACATGCCTTTGAGCCTGACAGGACATGGCTAAGGAATCATCTAAGGGATCTTATTATAGGAGATCCATCCATTGGTGTAAGAACTAGAAGATCCATCCCTCATGAAGCAATGGTTGCGTGCTTCATATCCCAGTCAGAGCCTAAGAATGTTGAAGAGGCACTGCAAGATAGCAACTGGGTGCAGGCCATGCAAGAAGAGTTAAACGGATTTGAAAAAAATCAAGTATGGAAGATAGTTGCAAGACCAACTCATCAAGGAGTAATTGGAACAAAGTGGGTTTTCAAGAACAAGTTAGACGAATCTGAACTCGTTGTAAGAAACAAAGCAAGATTAGTTGCTAAAGGATACTGCCAGGAAGAAGGAATTGATTTTGATGAGACATTCACTCCAGAGCAAGGCTGGAAGCAATACGAATTTTTATGGCATATGCGGCTCATATAAATTTCAATGTCTATCAAATGGACGTTAAGAGTGCATTCCTTAATGATCTTCTTATAGAGGAAGTATACGTTGAACAACCTCCAGGCTTCGAAGATCAAGCAGAAGAGAAGGTGTTTCGGTTACACAAAGCCCTGTATGGACTTAAGCAAGCTCCGAGAGCTTGGTATGACACCTTATCTCTCTATCTGCTAGAGAATGGTTTCCAAAAAGGGACAATCGACAAAACACTGTTTAGAATATAGGATGGAGAAAGTGTACTGCTAGTACAGATATATGTGGACGACATCATCTTCGGTTCCACCAACAAAGAGCTATGTGAAAAGTTCTCCAACCTGATGCAATCAAAATTCGAGATAAGTATAATGAGAGAATTAAGTTTCTTTCTCGGGCTGCAAGTAAAACAGCTACCTACAGGAACCTTCATCAGTCAAGTCAAGTACACGAAGGAGCTTATCAAAAAGTTTGGTATGGAGAATGGAGTAGCAACGGCCGTTCCTATGTCCACATCTATAAGCCTTGACAAAGATGAAGATGGTAAAGACATTGATATCACAAAGTACAGACGCCTAATCGGATCCTTACTGTACCTTACAGCAAGCAGGCCAGACATCATGTTTGCAGTAGGAGTCTGTGCAAGATTTCAAGCGGCACCAAAAGAATCACATCTTTCAGCGATCAAAAGGATTATCAAATATCTGAAGGGAACTCAAGAAGTAGGCCTATGTTATCCCAATGAAGGAGGATTCAAGCTTAAAGGCTACTCTGATTCAGATTATGCAGGCTGCAAGATTGATCGGAAAAGTACCAGTGGGACTTGTCAGTTTCTGGAAAATAGACTCGTTTCATGGTTCTGTAGGAAGCAAACTACAGTTGTAACCTCTACAGCAGAAGTAGAGTATGTTGCAGCAGGAAGTTGCTGTGCGCAAATCCTCTGGATACAGCAGCAACTAAGAGATTATGGGATAGAAGAAAAGGAGACTCCAATTCTCTGTGATAATACAAGTGTCATCGCAATTACCCATAATTCTGTCTTTCACTCAAGAACAAAGCACATTGATATATGTCATCACTTTATAAGAGATCATGTGGAAAAGAAAGATATTGTACTTGAGAAAGTACATACGGATCTCCAACTTGCAGATATTCTCACTAAACCTTTGAGTGAATCGAGATTTTCTATGCTTAGAAACGAGCTGGGAATTCTTAAGTTATGAGAAGAAAAGGAAATACAAAGATCGAGGGAGAACCTCTGCATGCTTGCGTGAAGCAGTAGGTATAGTGCTGTAAGCTACGCCGTCTTACAGTGCTGGGCTCAAACAGCACTGTATCTTATATTCTTACAGTACAGCAGAAATCAGGTTTCAAACAGCACCAGATTACAGCATTTATTTCAAAAGAGTATTGATTACTCGGCAACCTCGTACTAAGGATGCTGCAACCTTAAAAAGACATTTATTTAGGCGGCAAATGGCATGTCTTTCAGCATTAAATGCAAAGTCTGCGCGTGTCAGAAGTGAAAGGGTTGCGCTTAGTAGCCCACGCACCTTGTAATAATTAAAACGACGATTTGACATCTCCACTTTTTCATGGATCGTAAGATCAATTCTCTTTGATTTTTCTCAACCGTCGATCTTCTCCACATCCCTTGATTTCCGCCATAACCCCCATAACCGCACCTCTTTGAAATCATTTTTATTCACCATTTACCAAGGAGAGAAAAACCTTTTTCGCAAAAAACCTCTAAGTCCAAAATCTTCGATTTTTCTCTCTCTCAAAAACATCAATGGCTGCCAGACAAACCATCGTTTTGGAAGGAAGACTAATCAACCAGGAGCACGTTCTTGCTTTGAGGTTGTATGATAACGCCCTTATCAGAAGAATCTTCGACGCTCTTCAGTGGACCTAAGTCCTAGGGCTGTTGATGACTGTGTACGCTGGCTTCTCTGTGGAGTCAGTACAGAGATTCTATTCCTACGCCAAGCAGGTGGAGGAAAGGAACTGCATCCTATTCAGGATGGATGCAGACGAAGAAGAACGGTCTCTAACCGTTAGAGACATCGTCGCCACCTTCAGCATCTCTGCTGCAGGTCTAACCCCCAGTCAGTTGACATCATATGGGGAGGGCACCGATCAAGAGATGTGGGATCTCTTTCGAGCAAGGGATGCAGGAGCTGAAATTAAAAGGAGCGCCCCAAGAAGCTCTTCAAGCCGGAGTTCGAACTGCTTCATGATATCTGTGCATACTCCATTGAAGGCAGAACGGTGAGTTATGTCAAATGCACAGATCTCCGGTTCCGGATCATGTCTGCTATCACGGCCAGAGAAAAGATGAACTGGGTGAGGTTCATCATGAAGAGGCTATGGGAGGAAGCAGAGAAGATAACGGAGCGTCGGAGCTATGGTATCACCATCTGTTCTCTGCTCTGCAAGCTTGGCCTTCAACTTGCAGCACCTGCCCCCATTCACATCGAAAAGTATCTCGGGGAGAAGAAGAAGGGTAAGACCCAATCGAAGGTTGCAGGAGCAGGAGTTGCGAGGAAGAAAACCAAAGACAAAAAGAATGCAACTCTTGCTCTGCAAGATGAAGCTGCAGGCAGCGGGGATGAAGCCGAAGGAGAGAACGTTCAGAGTCCTCTTCCTGTTATCAAGAGGAGTTCAGGAAAGGCTGTACCTGAAACTGAATCCTTGTCTTCTAATGACGATGCACCCTTGGTGAGAAGGGCACCCCGCGCAGTAAGAAAAAGGTTGCTGCAGCTTGCTGCCCAACGATCTACAGCAAGCCTGGCTGTAGTTACTGTTGCGGATGAGTCTCATCAGCCCCAGGATAAAGAAGCTCTTTATTCCCAACTCTCTACACCTTCTGAGGTGGTAGAAAATCTTAGGGATGAGTCACATCAGCTTCGGGAGCCACATCAGCACCGGGTCGAGCCAACTGAAGAAGCTCGTCTACAAACAGAGACTTCAGTGCTCGATCCCACCTTTCCAGCTGCTAGAAATATGGAGCTGCAGTACTCTCTCTGGAGAGAGATGAGGCTGGTTAAGGGGGAAATCCTGTTGAAGTGGAAGGATTTCCTGACAGTCGAGCAAGCTGTTCTAGAGTGGGCCAAATCAGAAGATATTCTAGCACTTCTGCAACCTGAGTACGCGGCAAGAGTACAAGAGCTTGGTGATAGCAATGCTGCTCAGGGAGCAAAGGACAAAGGGAAAGGAAAAGCTCTCGCAGAATCCGACTCAGTAGAGCTGCCGATGAGAGCAGCAATGGGGGACGTGCAGGTCTTCCTTATCCCGGCTGCGGAGGCTGTAAGAAGGGGCGATGACGTCGCTTTTGCTCAGGAGCAAATCGACACCTTGGGAGTGGAGCAAGCTGAAGAAGCTATGCTGCAACAGGCGCTGCAACAAAGTGTGAAAGAAACAAGGATGCAGTACACTCCCAGGAGAATACGGGAAGAAGGAAGTTTAAGTTCTCACCTTATGAACTCCCCTGCCTATGAGCAAATGGTTGAAAGTCTCTCCACGATCGTCTCTCTTGATCCTCTGGAGGAGGAGACCCAACTATTGGACTATGGCGATTCCCCAGTTCGTGAAGTTGAAGATACTGCTCGTGCAGATTCTCAGGGTAAACCATATGCCATAATCAGAGATGTCATCTCAGACATCGCTGAAATTACCGATGAAGCATCTACGGAGGAAGTTGCAGAAGCGGTACTCCCTGTACTGGTGGAGACAGCAGTACAGCAGACGACCATCCTTGAAGCAGCAGCTGAAGAATCAAGAATGATGGAAGCTGAGATTCTTGCAGCAATAGAGCGTACAGTGCTGGATACTGTGGACGCTGCAGGAAACCAACCAGAGCTGCAATAACCCATTCTTACAGTAGAAGCTGTCCAAGTTACAGGACCGGCCGAGGAGATGGGGTCCTTTGAGAAAGACCTCTACTGGGGAGGCTGTTCAGACAGTACCCACAAAGGATACAGAAAGAAGAGTTGAGGTAACCCCGGTGCAGCTAGAGACACCTCAAGAGGAGGTTGATGCTACAGCTGCTGCATGCTCTCAAGAACCTTCCAAGGTTACAGCAGTAGAGGTTACTGAGGAAGCTGAGATTACTTATGCCGACTTCGCAAGGATGATGAAGGAGCGCAACATAGTTGTTCATGGGTTATTATCTGGCGGAGCAGATCCTGTTGAAGTCTCATCCGGCAAAGAAGAGGCAGAGGAAGAAAAAGAAGATGATGATGAAGAAGAGCACCCATCCTTAAGCTCTACAAGCCCTCAGACCAGCAACTATGAGGATGAGGTCACTACAGAGGTTCCAAGGCAGGATGCAGCCCCTAAAATTTAAGTTGTAATACCATTCACTGTATCCTTTGCCGCCTTAATAAGATGGAATTCTGGGCTGACTCCTGACGAATCGATCAACCGAGTTGAAGCCTTGGTAAGACATCTGGTGCACGCCCTTCAGGAGCACGAGTCTACCATGTGCAACAGTCTCAGGGTCGCTGCCTAATTCCACGTTGAAACCATGACGGGTTTCAAGAAGAACCTTGAAGCCCTGCATGGGATGATCAAGAGGACGCTGAATGATCACTCCCACAGGCTTTACATGGAACGGGTCAGGATGGAGGGAGAGCTGAAAGTTGAAGCTCCGCAGACTCGTCAGGAGATAAGGCTGTGCAAGCGCCATGCTGAGAGTACCTCTGGCAGGCTGAATACTCACTCCCACGTCCTGCAGACACTTCTGGATCGCCCATCTGATCAATCTCAGCGAACCAAAAGTGTGGACGACCGTTTGGGGAACCTGGAGCTCATTGTTGGAGAACTGAGGGACATCATGTTCCGAGCCTTCCCTCAGTTTGTCGACGCTCCTGAGGTCGCTCCCAAACCAACCCAAAGACCACGTTCCAAGGTGGTCCCAGCTGCCCCTGCTCAGTCCCCAGTTTTTGATAATTCCAAAAATGGGGAAAGAAAAGAAGATAGATACAGGAGCTCAAGGGGAGCTAAAGAAGACGATGAAGATGATGACCAGCAATCTCTCAGTAGGAGGAGGAGAAGGTCTGGATCATCTGCTGCTGCTGACATCCCTTCTCCGAAGAGATGGAGAAGAGATGATGATGCTGGAGCTGGAGGAGCTGATGCAGCTGTAGGAGGAAGATCTGCTGTAGGTGCTGCATTCAGCAGAGCTGCAAGCAAGGATGCAGCGCCTCCCTCCTATCATTCCAAGAGAAGGGATGAAAGCCAGCAGCAAAGCTCAAGGAAGAGGATGAGCGGGGACGAGTCTGAGAGTCAAAGACACCAAAGAGAAGAACAAGATCCATATGCCTGGATTCAAAAACTCGGAGTAATTGGTGAGAAGAGAATATACCCAGATGACTTCTACTAATATCTTCCTCAAGAAATCCCTCACCTTGACACAGAAAAAATCTCTGCTGAAGTGTCCGTTGTGATGGATCAGAGGCCTGAAAGTGAAAATATGGCTTGGAGGTTTGACATCTTCAAGGAAATCAGACTGACTACTGACAGGAATCCATCATTTGAGCGATCACTATATATAAATGATCAGAATACCTCAGACACTTCAGAGAATTATGCAGGAAAGGTAAATTCAGCAGATATCATACTTGCAAGACTGCATTAAAGAGATATGAGCAGCTCGCTAGGGAAGAAGATCTGGAGATTCAGAGATATTATATCGACCTAGTGAAGCATGGTGGGATCGTACCCTACTGTGAGGACTTCTGGCTCAGGTGGATCCAAATTCCTGTAATTATGCACAAGCTGGAAGAGTCATATCAAGAGTCCATCAGGGACTGGTGGAAAGGATCAAGAGGAAGAGAAGGCATTGAAAAGTTTGCTGGAAGAAGACCTGAAGAACCGTCAACTAAAAGGTCCCTGTTTCAGTACATTCTATACCCTCTTGTGATCCCTGTTGTAAATTATATGTCTTGTAAAATTTCTCTTTGCTAATGAAGAATTTTTTTTTCTTTCTGTTCTGTCCAAGTTCAAACCTTATGAACTCATACATGCTGTTTACGTTTTTCCTGTTGTTTTGTGTTGAAAGGAATAGCATGATGCATCTCTGATGAATCCAGGATTAGATTTAATCTTATCAAAGCTGTTCAAGCATGTAATCCTGATAAACCATATGAGATAATGTAAAATAAAAATTCTTCATGAACGAAATAATGTAAAGGTTTTGTCATCATCAAAAAGGGGGAAATTGTTAGGATTTCAATGTTTAGATTTTGATAAGACAAATCACATATGTAATAGGAAATTTTGAGTACCCCATTTTTCACGATGTTTAAGTGAATATATAGACTAGAATTGAGTCTAGTGTTAAGTGCTAAAAATGGAGGTTGAACAAGGATAAAGCTGCATCTATGCCCTTAAAAAAAGATATCGCTGCAAGAAGACAGGATACAGTATTGCTGCATGAAGGCAGGATACAGCATAGCTGTAAGAAGGTAGATACAGTAACGTCGTAACAGGACAGAACAGCACTACAGCAAAGAAGGAAAGAAGCTCACTTCGAAGCACCAGTTGAAGAAAAACCTTTTTATCCTTTTAACCTTATTGCTGTGTGCTTAGGTTGTTTTAGTGGTGTCGAACAGTTGATAGGAGAGATCCTTGCTGTTTGTATAGTTGTCTAGAGTTAAGCAGCTTCCCTGTGTGGGAGTGTGGAATCCTGTGTGGATTAGCCTTTGAAGTTTGCAGTTGCTGTGTGGACGCTGGACTTCAGTAGGTGGTTACTTTGTAAAGTTGATAGATTGTTAGGGGTGTCCTGTAATTCAATCTTGCTTAACAAAGTTTCTGCTCGAGGAACAGTAGAGTGGACGTAGAAGGATTACACCACCTTCGAACCACTATAAACCATAAGTGTTTATTGTTTTTTATCTGTGCTTTAATCTTCTATTTCTTCTTTATCTCATAAGTATAAAACGTTTTCTGATAGAAGCATATTTGAGAAAATCAACCTTGTGTTATAAAAGTTATTTTTTCCGCTGCGTATAAAACTCCAAGTTACAGCACTGCATCCTAGTGCTGTAAGCAGTAACTATCTGACGCTGCAAGTTCAAGTAACTTGCAGAGCAGAACAGTTTGTTTAAAGATTTACAAAATCGACCAAGGTTCATTCACCCCCCTCTGAACCTCTGACACCACTTGGGACCAACAGAGGGAGATGCTGCATCTTTGCCTGCATCTCTGCTGTATGCAGCACCTGCTGCTGATCTGCTTACAGCAGCTGCACTAGCTCCTCCTTCATCATCTCTTCTCCAGCGCTTTGGAGAGGGGATGTCAGCTGCAGCAGATGATCCGGACCTCCTCCTTCTCTTGCTGAGAGGCTTGTCATCTTCTTTTTCTTCAGCTCCCCCTGAGCTCCTGTATCTTTCAGTAAATCCTTCCCCATTTTTAGCATCATCAAAAGCCGGGGGCTGAGCAGGAGCAGCTGGAACCACTTTGGAACGTGGTCTTCGGGTTGGTTCTGGGGCATTCTTGAAGGCTTCTGCATACTGAGGGAACACACGATACATGATATCCCTCAGTTCTCCGATGATCAACTCCAAGTTCTCCAAACGGTCGTCCACATTTCTAGTTCTTCTGGTTTGTTCAGGTGTGCGGTGCAGAAGTGTGTCAAGGACGAGGGAGTGAGTTTACAGCCTGTCAGAGGCATTCTCAGCATGTCGCTTGCACAGCCTTACTTCTTGACGAGTCTTTGCAGCTTCAATCTTCAGCTCTCCCTCCATCCTTACCCGTTCTATGTACGGCCTGTGGGAGTGATCATTCAACGTTCTTTTGATCATCCCAGGCAAGGCTTCAAGATCCTTCTTGAAACCAGTCATGGTTTCAGCGTGGAATTGAGAGACGACCCTGAGGTTGTTCCGCATGGTAGACTCATGCTCCTAGAGAGCGTGCACCAAATGTCTAACAGCGGCTTCCACCTTATTGATTGACTCTTTAGGAGTTAGCCCCGAATTTCTTCTTGTTGAGGCGGTAGTGGATGCAATGTAAGAAATGACAGCTTGAGGGTTCTGTGTTGCATCCTGCCTCGGTGCCTCAGTAGCAATCTCATCCTCATGGTTGCTGGTTTGAGAACTGGTTGAGCTTGAGGATGGGTGCTCGTCATCTTCTGCTTTCTCTTCGTCGGATGAGATTGTAACATGTACTACTCCAGTGAATTTTGGCCTGTAAGCAGCTATGTTTAGCGCTCTCATCATCCTGGTGAATTCAGCGTCATCTACTGCAGTGTCCTTAGTAACTTCTGCTGCTGTAACCTGGGAAGGTTCTTGTGAAAATGCAGCAGTTGCAGCATCAACCTCCTCTTGAGGTGTCTCTAGCTGCACAGGGATTATCTATGCTTCCATTCCAGCATCCTCTGTGGGTACTGTCTCAACAGCCTCCCCAACAGAGGTCTTCTCTCCTTCAGGGAGTGTTGTCAGAACAACAGCCTCCCCTGAAGCCTTTTGCAAAGACCCCGACTCCTCGGCCGGTCCTGTAACCTGGACAGCTTCTGCTGCAAGAATTGGTTCTTGTAGCTCTGGTTGGTTTCTTACAGCATCCACAGCATCCAGCACTGTAAGCTCCACTGCTATAAAAATCTCAGCTTCCACCCTCTTTGTTTTTACAGCAGCTTCTTCAAGGATAGCTGTCTGCTGTATTGCTGTCTCGGCCAGTACAGAGAGTCCAACCTCTGCAACTTCCTCCGTGGTTGCATCATCGGCGATCTCGGTAATGTCAGAGATCACATCTCTGATGATGGCGGTTGGTTCCCTTTGAGAATCTGCAGTAACAGCATCCATGCGCATAGGGGAATCGTCGTAGTCCATCAATTGAGGCTCCTCCTTCTCCAACGGATCAAGCGTGATAATATTGGAGAGGCCTTCAACCATTTACTCGTATGCAGGGGAGTTTGCGTGATGTTGGCTTGAACTTCCTTCTCCCGACATCCTTCTAGGAGTTTGCTGTATTCTGGTCTCTTTAACACTTTGTTGCAGCGTCTATTGCAACATAGCTTCCTCAGTTTGCTCCACTCCCACGGTATCGATTTGATCTTGAGCAAAAACGACGTCATCGCCCCTTCTTACAACCTCCGTAGTCGGGGTAAGAAAAATTTGAACGTCTTCCAATGCTGCTCCCATCGATAGCTCTGCAAAGTCAGATTCTACAAGAGCTTTTCCCTTTCCCTTGTCCTTCGCTCCTTGAGCAGCACTGCTTACCCATTAATCTTGCACCATTGCTGCATATTCAGGTTGCAGGAGCGCCAGAATGTCTTCTGATTTGGCCCACTCCAGGACAGCTTGCTTGACTATCAGGAAATCCTTCTACTTCAACAAGATTTCCCCCTTAGACAGTCGTATCTCCTTCCAGAGATTGTATAGCAGATCCATATTTCTAGCCGCTGGGAGGGTAGGATCAAGCACTGATGCAGCAGCTCCATGATCGCGTGGGGAGGCTGAGTCAGCAGCCTCCTGTAGATGAGCCTCCACACCAGTCTTTTTGTCATATCCTGGCTGATGTGACTCATCTTCAATAGTAATTACAGCCAAACTTACTGTAGAGAGTTGGGAATTAACAGCTGCAACAACCTTCTTCTTGCTATGCAAGGCCCTCCTGACCAAGGGTATGGCGTAATCCGAGGAAGTGGCTTTAGGTTCAGGGTCAGCCTCTCTTGAGATCCTCTTGATGACGGGAAGAGGACTCTCAACATTTTCTTCTTCCTCGTCGCCCCCGCTGCCTACAACTTCATCTTACAGGGCTAGAGTTGTATTCTTTTTGTCTTTGGTTTTCTTCCATGCAACCCCAGCTCCTGCTGCCTTCGGTTGGATCTTACCATTCTTCTTCTCCCCGAGATACTTTCCAATGGGGATGGGGATGGGTGCTGCAAGCTGAAGACCAAGCTTGTAGAGCAGAGAGCAGATGGTAATGCCGAAGCTTCTCTGCTTCGTTATCTTCTCTGCCTCTTCCCACAGCCTCTTCATGATGAACCTCGCCCAGTTCACCTTATCTCTGGCCATAATGGCATATATGATCCGGAACCTGAGATCTGTACACTTATCGTAACTCCATGTCTTGCCCTCGATGGAGTACGCACAGATGTTATGAAGGAGTTCAAACTCCGATTTGAAGAGCTTCTTCAGGGTGCTTCTCTTGATCTCAGCCCCAGCGTCCCTTGCTCGAAAGAGATCCACATCTCTTGAGCATTATTCTCCCCATAAGTCACAAGCTGACTTGGGATCATTCCTCCGGCAGAAATGCTGAAGGTGGTGGCGATATCTCTAATGGTGAGAGATTGCTTTTCCCCATCTGCATTCATCCTGAACATGATGTAGTTTCTCTCATTCGCCGTTCTGGCGTAGGAGTAAAAGCGTTGAACTGACTCCACTGAGAAGCCAGCGTAAACAGTGGTCAGTAGTCCCATAACTTGAGTCCTCCGAAGGGCATCAAAAATCCTCCGTATTAAGCATTATCGTACAACCCAGAAGCATAAACGTACTCCTGGTTGATCAAACGACCTTCCAAAACAATGGATTGCCTGGCAGCCATAGATTTTACTGAGAGAGGGAATGAAGAGTTTCGAAGATTTTGGACTTAGGAAAATTTTTACGAAAAAGAAACTTCTCTCCTTGGGTAATGGTGAAAAAAGATTTCGAATTAGGGCGGTTATGGGGGTTATGGCGGATCTCAAGGGACGTATAGTAAGATCAACGGTTGAGATAAATCAGAGGGAATTGATTTTACGGTCACTAGAAAAAGACAAAAGGGGTTAAATCGTCAATAATAATTACTAGGTGCGTGGGCTTCTGATCGTGCCTTTTCCACTTCTGACACGCGCAGACATGCATTAAATGCTGAAAGACATGCGATTTTCCACCAAAATAAATGACTTTTTAAAGTTGCAGCATCCTTGGTACGAGGTTACAGAGTAATCAATACTCTTTAAAATAAATGCTGTAACCAGGTGCTGCTTACACTCCTGTTGACTGCTATACTGTAAGAATAAAGAATGCAGTGCTGTCTAAACCCGGCGCTGTATGAAGGCGTAGCTTACAGCACTATACTAACTGCTTCTCGCAAGTATGTAGAGATTCCCCCTAGGCTTCTGCACCATCTTTTTCACCTTATAACTTAAGAATTCCCAACTCGTTTTTAAGCATAGAAAACTCGATTCACTCAATGGTTTAATGAATATATCTGCAAGTTAGAGATCCGTGTGAACTTTCTCAAGCACAACATTTTTCTTCTCTACGTGATCTCTTATAAAATGATATCGTATGTCGATGTGCTTTGTTCTTGACTGAAAAATAGGATTATGGGTGATTGTTATCGCACTTGTATTATCATGGAGAATTGGAGTCTCTTTTTCTTCAATCCCATAATCTCTAAGTTGCTGTTGTACCCAGAGAATCTGCGCACAGCAACTTCCTACTGCAACATACTCTGCTTCTGCTGTAGAGGTTGCAATTGAAGTTTGTTTCCTGCAAAACCATGAAACAAGTTTATTTCCCAGAAATTGACAAATCCCACTGGTACTCTTCCGATTAATCTTGCAGCCAGCATAATCTGAGTCAGAGTAGCCTTTAAACTTGAATCCTCCTTTCTTGGGATACGATAGGTTTACTTCATGAGTTCCTTTCAGATACTTGATAATCCTCTTAACAACTGAAAGGTGTGACTCCTTTGGTGCTGCTTGGAATCTTGCACAGACTCCTACTGCAAACATGATGTTTGGTCTGCTTGCTGTTAGATACAACAATGATCCAATTAATCATCTATATTTTGTGATATTAACATTTTTACCATCTTCATCTTTGTCAAGGCTTATGGATGTAGACATAGGAACAATGTTGCTGCACCATTCTCCATGCTAAATTTCTTGATAAGCTCTTTTGTATACTTGACTTGACTGATGAACGTTCCCGCAGATAGCTGCTCTTTTTCTAGAAACCTAATTCTCCCATCACACTCATCTCGAATTTTGACTGCATCAGGTTGGAGAACTTCTCACATAACTCTTTGTTGGTGGATCCAAAGATGTTATCGTCCACATATATCTGTACTAGCAGTACACTGTCTCCATCCTGTATCCTGAACAACGTCTTGTCGATTGTTCCTTTCTGGAAACCATTCTCCAGCAGATAGAGAGATAAGGTGTCATACCAAGCTCTCGGAGCTTGCTTAAGTCCATAAAGGGCCTTGTGTAATCTAAACACCTTCTCTTCTGCTTGATCTTCAAAACCTAGAGGTTGTTCAACATATACTTCCGCTGAAAGAAGATCATTCAGGAATGCACTATTTACGTCCATTTGATAGACATTGAAATTCATATGAGCTGCATATGCCAGAAAAATCCTTATTGCTTCCAGTCTTGCTACTAGAGCAAAAGTCTCATCAAAATGAATTCCTTCTTCCTGGCAGTATCCTTTAGCAACTAATCTTACTTTGTTTCTCACAACAAGTCTAGATTCATCTAACTTGTTCTTAAAGACCCACTTTGTTCCTATAACTTCTTGATAAGTTGGTCTTGCAACTGTTTGCCATACTTGGTTTCTTTCAAAACCATTCAACTCTTCTTGCATAGCCTGTACCCAGTTGCTATCTTGTAGGGCTTCTTCAACATTCTTGGGCTCTGTTTGAGATATGAAGCATGCAAACATTGCTTCATGAGGGATGGACCTTCTTGTCTTTACTCCTATAGATGGATCTCCTATTATAAGATCCCTAGGATGATTCATTAGCTATGTCCTGTCAAGCTCAAAGACATGTGTTGATCTAGGTTGCTCCTCTTGTTGCTGTATGATAGGAGGTTCTGCTGCTGTAAGAATATCTGCTGCATCCAGAGGTGCAACTTCTTCTTCTTTGTCTTCTCCTGTATACAGAACTCCTTCTACATATGGAACAACATTCTCTTTCCTTGGAGCTGTGTCTTCAGTAGGTTCTTCCAGTTTCTTGGTGTCACAGTGTGGTTCATTAAACACCACATGAATAGATTCTTCAACCACCAAGGTTCTCTTGTTGAAAACTCTGAAAGCTCTACTTACAGCAGAGTATCCTAAGAATACTCCTTCATCTGATTTTGCATCAAAGGTTTTCAGATGTTCTTTTCCATTGTTGAGGATATAACACCTGCATCCAAAGATATGCAGATATGATACATTTGGTGTATATCCATCCAGACTTCATAAGGAATTTTGTCTAGATCCTTGTTGATCAAACATCTGTTCTATATGTAGCATGCAGTATTGGTTGCTTCAGCCCAAAATCTCTTAGGTATTTCTGTCTCTGCTATCATTGTCCTTGCTACTTCCTTAAGGGTTCTATTCATTCTCTCAGCAACATCATTCTTTTGGGGTGTTCTTATAGTAGAGTATTCATGTCGAATACCATTATCAAAACAGAATTTTTCAATGAATTTGTTTGTGAACTCAGTTCCTCTGTCTGATCTTATCTTCACTATGCTCAAGCTCTTTTCATTCTGGATTTTCTTCATGAGGTCAGACAGCTTGTCTTGAGTTTCTAATTTCTTGGCAAGAAAGATTGTCCATGTATATCTGGAGTAGTCATCTACTACTACAAGTGAGTACTTCTTCCCACTTATGCTTACTAGTTCTACTGGTCCAAACAGGTCCATATGTAGAAGGTCTAGAATCCTGTGAGATGACTTCTGTGACTTGTCTTTGAATGAGCTTTTTACTTACTTTCCTTTCTGACAAGCTCCACAGACATTCTCTTTCTTGTATGCCACATCTGGTAATCCCCTTATGAGACTTTTCCTTGCAAGTTTGTTGATAGTCTTGAAGTTCAGATGGCTTACCCTCTTGTGCCTTAACAAGCTAAACTCTGGTGGACCTTTCACAATGAAGCATGTTGGTTGAGTAGAGGAGTTCCAATCAACTAGATAGATGTTTCTTCTTCTTATTCCAGTAAGTTTGACTTCATTTGATGTACTGTCCTTGATTAAGCATTTGTTGAGGTTGAATTCAACTGTATATCCTTTGTCACAAAACTGACTGATACTCAGAAGATTGTATCTGAGTCCTTTCACATAGGATACATCATTGATCTTTATGTTTCCTTTGACTAGGCATTTACTTCCTTTTGTGCTTCCTTTGGAATCATCTCCAAAGATGATCTTGGATCCTTTACATTCTTGGAAGTCTTTGAGTGTTTCTTTATTGCCTGTCATGTGCCTTGAGCAGCCACTGTCAATGTACCATACATCACCGCTGCAACCTGGCATTGAAACCTGTAACAATTTCAAACAGATTTAGGTACCCACTTTTGTAAGGGTCCTTTGAGGTTAGTTACTTTTGGAACCCAAACTTTCTTAACAGACATTGTTTTGCTGTAAGATTTGTTGGTTCTCTGACTGTATGCAATTGTTTTTATAAACTACTTGTTAAAGGTGTGTGCAGAGACACACATATGTGTTACCAACACCTTTGTAGTGTGGTCTTCCACTATACTTCCTTTGAGTATATCCTCTTTGAGGCTTAGACATATATGTCTCAGTATAGGTGGGAAATTTTCTTCTATGCTGCAACTTTGTGGGTTGCTGCATCCTCTTTTTGCATACAGCAGATGGCTTCTGCTGCAGCTAGTTCTTAGATGCAGGCTTACTTCCTGCAGTTGAGCATTGAGGTTTCTTCCCCTTATCCATCATTGCTGTTTTGTTCAAGATCTTCACAGAGTTACAAAGTAACTCTTTCTCCATTGGGGTTTCAGCTTGAACAAAATTAACAGCTTTGGATGTACTTGTTGTAGTCTGAGAGATATGATTGCTGTAATCTATGCCCGATCTTTCAAAATGACTTCTGTTTTGGTTTATGCAATCTCTTGTGTTCTTAGATGATTTGCTGAACGTGCTTATCATGGACTACAAGCTTTTCTTCTCAGCTTCTAGCTTAGTGACCAGCAAATTTAATCTAGAGACCTCCTTTTATAGTTTGCTACGCCTTGAGTTATTAGACTCACATGCAGCCAGCATTTTGGCAATATCAATGTTCTTGCTTTTAAAGATCTCATTGTCGATTCTTAGGTTCTCATTTTCAACCTTCAGTTCCTCATGAATTGAGTTGATCTGCTCAAAGTCACTCATGATCCTCTTTAGAGAGTGGATCATGTTCAACTCCTTTTTTTCAGGTATAGACAGCGGTTGATAGATTACCTCATCTTCTTCACTGTCCTTGTAATCCTTGGTCATTAGACATATCAGCGCTTCATCATCAGATGATGAGGTGTCAGTGTCGCTGTCAGAGGATTCTGCAGCTTTTTAGCATCTTCTTCGAGACTGCTGTATCCTTGGCTTTCTCCATCTCTTCTATGAGAGCTCGAAGCTTGTGTCTTTCCTCTTTTCTTTCATCTCTCCTCTGCTCTCTCTCTCTCCTTCTGGATACTTGTGCACCATTGGATATGAACAATTTCTTGCATGGTGTCCCGATTTTCTGCAATTATAACATAAGCCAATATTGCTTGTATTTGGCTGTGGAGAGGAGGATACCTGAGGAGATGGATGACTTCTTCTGAAGTCATTCCTCTTGTTGAGATTGGTGTTGTTGCTGTTGTTGTTGTTGCTCTTCATGAATCTTCTAAATTTCTTTAGAAGTAGAGCCATATCCTCTTCAGCAACTTCTGTTGTAACCTCTGTCAGCTTACTGCAACTAGTGGTTGCTGTATCCATGGATCTTCTTGCAGTTAGCATTGTAACTTTGGAGCTTGATTCTTCGGACTTCTTTTTCCATCTGTTGATATCATACTCAAATGTTTTGAGATCGGAGAATAGGTCGAATGTACTCATGGACATCAAATCCATAGACACTCTCATGGCAGTGGTCTTGCTATCCCACTCCTTAGGTAGGGCTCTAAGCACCTTCATGTTCTTTTCTTTTTGAGTATAGTGCTTGCCCAGAGCTTCTAGTTCATTCACAATGGATGTGAATCTCAGGTCTAGTTGCTCAAGAGTCTCTTCATTCTTCATTTCGAAGAGCTCGAATAGTTGGGTAGCATTGGAGATCTTGTTATCTTTGGTTTTTGATAAACGTAAAACTAGTAGTAAAAGTGGGAGGTCCGGTATACGAACCCATGTGAAGAATAGTAATTTAACTCTAAAAAAAAGGTCTAGTGATCTTGAAACAACTTTAAAATACAGGCATTTGTGGGTTCAATACGAAAATTGTTATGGATTAAATTATAAGAAATTTTTGAAATCAAAAATGAGCTCTGTCCCCTCACATATTTGCTCCAGCTTTTCCCATATCTCTTTGGATGTTCTGCAAGTCTTGACCGCCTTTGTCCAAAGTGATGAATAGAGCATTCTTGGCCATATTGTCTAGGTTAGCTCTCTTCCTGTCTTCATTGTTCCATTCTTATCTTGGCTTGACCAGGAAGTTTGGTGGCGACTGTGCTCCTTCTTCTAAGTCTCTACCGAGACAGTTACTGCTTACAGCACTAAGATGCAGTGCTGCACGCTGTAATTAGAGTTTATACGCAGCAGAAAATTACGATTTATAACACAAGACTGGTTTTCTCAAATATGATCCTTTTCAAAACGTTTTATGCTTATGAGATAGATATATGAATATGAAATAAGCACAGATAAGAAAGCAATAAAACACTTATGGTTTATAATGGTTCGAAGGTGGTGTAATCCTTCTACGTCCACTCTACTGCTCCTCGAGCAGGAACTTCGTTAAACAAGATTGAATTACAGGACCTTCCTAACAATCTATCAACTTTACAAAGTAAGAACCTACTAGAGTCCAACATACACACAGCAACTGCAAACTCCAAAGGCTAACCCACACAGGGTTCTACACTCCCACACAGGGAAGCTACCTAACTCTTAGACAACTATACAAACAGTAAGGATCTCTCCTATCAACTGTTCGACACCTCTAAAACAACCTAAGCACACAACAACAAGGTTAAAAGTATATGTCTTGTTCTTTAACTGGTGCGGTGAAGTGAGCTTTTGAATCCTTTAAAGGATCTTTCAGCTTTGTGCTTGCTTCACTTCACAGAGGTTGAGTGACTGAAACTGAGGGTAAACTTGAATGTTTATAACTTGAAAGCTTGAAAGTTTTTACGTAAATGTTTAAATGGTTCAGTAACCAACTTCAATGTTTTTCATCCTCTATTTATACTTGTAGGAGAAGATATCCGTTGAGGGAGACATCTCTCTTTTGAATTTGAAGTACTTGATCAAAGGTATGGCTCGCATTTAATGCGACTTGACTTTTTCTTTCAAAGCAATTAATGCGGCAGTTGTGGCTAGCAGCTTTCTGCAGCGCGTCAGTCCACGTGGCATCTTTGTATTGGCTTTGTTTCTACAACTTTGATCTTGTCTCGAACGGCTCTATTTATTCTTGCTTGAATCTTTATTCCTCGTACTGCATTTATCCTTTATCGGATTGCAGTATACTTCTTATTTGTGGTAGGTACTGTTGACTATTTGGACAGTAAGCTCTGCACTGTATCCTAGATCTGGGTGCAGCTGATGTCTTCTTACAGTGCTGCTGTAACTTGGACCTACTTGCAGTATCTTCGGGCAGTACTGCTGTATTTTTTTTCTTACAGTACTCCTGTATCTTTTTCTTGCAGCGATGCTGCATGCCGTTCTTTCTTACTTTACTGCGGTGCTGTAACTTCTTTCTTACAGCGATGCTGTATCTGCTTTCTTGCAGCAACATCTTTCCGATAAGCTCGATGCAGCTAGGTAACTTATGAAAACCTCCATCATTCTACACTTATAACCAGCTCAAAACTAGTCTATGACTTCACTTAAACATTGTGAAAAATGGGGTACTCAAAACTTCCTATTACATATATGTTTTGTCTCATCAAAATCTAAACATCGAAATCCCAACAACCTCTTTTCAAGGATTTTGAAGAAGAGTTTCTCAAATGCATCTCATCCAATTCTACACTCATTGGACTTCAAGACAACACCATCATATACAATGTTTCATTGTTTGAAGGCAGTGGACATACCCATCGGGTAATATTTGATAATCAAATGAATCTCATAGCTTGCACATGCAAAAAACATGAAGAGTATGGTATGCTATGCTATCATTCATTGAGGATACTGCACATTAATTTTGTTCAAAGCATACCGACTACTTATATAAAAAGAAGATGGACAAAGCAAGCAAAATCGCATATTTGGGATGGATTTGAGAATGCTGCCCAACATGCAAATAAGCCTCATGATTGTGTACTTTGGAGGCATGAAATGATCAAAAAATATTACAATCTAGTATTGAAATCTGAAGACAACAAGGACACAAGAAAAATACTTGAAGAAAGCTATAGTAGAGATTTTGCGATTGTGAATGGAGTCACTACAACAAGTTCAGCAGTTCCAACATGTTCCAGTTCATCCAATATTGTTCTAGATCCTAATCGTTCAATTACAAAGGGTCGAAGACAAAGAGTAAACGACCACTTTGAGAAAAAAAACAAGCAAAATGATAAAACAGTTGTAAAGGAATTTGGTTCTAAAACACCAAATGTTCATCTGCTCTAATATTTTTTATGCTTTTTTTAGATATTGAATGATATGTACGAAACCTTTTAGTTATAAACTTTTAATCTTTATGGTCTATCAGTTTCACCTTTATGTATAAAGTTTCTAACCTTTAAGCTGACAGTCTTCATAAAATGATCTCTTCAGGTACTGCATTCACTGTAATTTACAAAAAAATGGTTATAACCTTTATGTTATACAATTGTAACCTTTATCATAAATAATAATAACCTTTATGTTAGAACATAATAACCTTTATCATAATAACATAATATTCACCACAAAATAATTTCAGAAACAAATCTGTATTAACCCCACTACATTCACCACAAAAATATTCACCAGCCATATCAGTATTCACCCACAAAAACATATAAACAACTAAATATACAAACTAATACTAAAATCCAGAAAATCATCAAATATTCATACTAAAATCTGCGCCTTTTGTATGTCCTTGGACCTTCCAATATAGCTTTCTTCTTCTGACCAACATTAACTTTCTCCTTGCTAATTATTTCTTCTTTCTTCACATAAAAATTATACACACGATTCAATACTTCTGATCTTACTTCATTGATATTTGCAAGAATGATAGATGCATAAATTTCTCCTCACAGCACACGACGAACAGTTGCCTTTTTTAAACAAAAATGTATAACGTGTAAGTTTAAATAATAAACAAAACTATAAAATATAACAAAATATTATACCTTTGTCATATCTGGACTGGAATACAACACACCATCAAAGTTCTTCGCATGATGCATAAGATATACTCCACAGTTCAAATCTTTATTTGTCGTTTGCCATTTGAACAATGCATTCTCAAAATTATAGTCCAATATTTCACGTGCTTTGGCATGATTTTTAATTTCAAGAAACTTCGACATTTGAACATTCTATTAAACAAAAAATTTCAAAAAATTAAACATCAACATAAAAATATAGAAAATAAATACAGAAAGACTACCATGAAAAGGTTAATGTCCAACAACATAAAGGTTAACAACCGAGTAACATAAAGGTTAAATGTTTTTAACATAAATGTTAAGATAAAAAATACAAACTTACCAACAGTTTTGCACTCTTAAAGAACACATTTTGTTCAGTTCCATATTTCCTATTATCCAGGTATTGGACTTTCTTCTCCATGAAATTTATTGCAATTGCAGCATAGTGGTAATCAAGACAAAATGGAACAAATATCTAAAAAAAACACAATTAAAACACTTTCGAACAAATAGAAGTATATGAAAGATAATATTTCATACATACCAAATCAACATGGTCAAGTCATTTTGTGTTGGAAGCCATCCAATTATTCTAACTTGCTGTTATTTCCTTCTCGTTATCCTCCATGACTCCTTTTTCATATACAATTTTGCTCAAGCTTAACTCTTAACAAAAAACAAAAAATTAACAGAAAAATAATAATTAAATGTTGAAGCATAATATTTCTATAACTTACATTAGATTCAATGTTGAAGATAAAACGACTTGGTCTGTCTTCACAATCATTTTCATAGTTAAATATCAGAAACCAAGAAGTTAAAACAGACTGATATATTTCAACTTTTGGAAGCAAAGACAACATGTCATCCTTTGTAACAAAGTTGAAATAACCTTTCTTGAACAAACATTCTCTGCATATAAGCAAATAATCAAATTAATATAACATAACATAAAGATAAATGAAAAAAAAAGAAAAAAATAAGAACAAAATTCTTACGATTCTTCATTTTGCGTTTCAGATTTTGACAAACAATGGTCAATGATTTTCTTTTCAGTCTGATTCATGTCATCCAAAAACCTATTCGTATATAACATGTATTTAGAGAGAAACCCAACATTCTCTTTTATAGAAGAAAAACGCTCATTGTCAACCTCAACAGCTATCCGTTTTGCACTAACTTCAACTTCATTCAATTCCCTGTTTGCAACCTTAACAACTTTCCCCTTTTCAACTATCTTTAACATCATTCAATTTCTCATTTGAAAGACCTTCTTCCTCAACAACTACAACATCTTCATTTTCTTGCTCCTGAAATTGAGCTACAACCTCTTCATTTTCTTGCGGCTGAGATTGAGCGTCAACATCTTCATTTTGTTGCTTGAAAGCAATAGGTTCCTCTGGTGTCAGCAGCTCAAATGAAGGTATATATGATGCCTTCATATTCATTTTCACAAAGTCATCAACCACACTATTAATGTATTTGTGCAGCTTTTCATCAGAGAAGAAAATCTGAGATTCTGATAATTCAGGTGTACCACTAGGTTGTTTTTCCTCAATTTTCTTCTTCATCAACTTCTTCATATGGTAGTTAGACACAACTGATATATCTCTTTTGAAGCGCATAAAAGATTGATCAAGTTTCTAGAAAAAAAAACAACACATATAAAAGATTACATTATTAAAACATAAAAGTTAACTATGTATAAAACAAAGGTTAACTATTTATAATAAAAAGGTTAATGCAGGTAAACAGAATATATGACAACTAACATTAAAAGGTTAAAAACTTATAATATAAATGTTTGACAACCATATAATAAAGGTTATAGAAAAAACACATAAAGGTTACAAAAAAAAAAATTATTTACATCCTTGGCCAATTTCTTGATTTTCAAATTATCAGGCTCCCCATCAGACAATACAAACTTAATAAATCTTGAACCATTCTCAGTCTCAACATCTTCAGTATTATCATAATCAGCAGCCTCCTCAACATGCTTCTCAGCTTGCTTCTCAATTGGCTTCTCCCCTCTTGAAGAAATTGGATAGACATTCAACAACAACTCTCCATTAGCATCAACTCCACAAATCTCCTCCTCATAACACCTTTTCTGCATATTTAAATTTATCCAGTGCTGGATCAAAGGCAACGATTGTGGTTCTGCAATCCCTCTCCATTTCAACCTATGCAGATAAGCAATTTGCAAAACAACTACACAACCACTTACAAACATTGTCTTTCCCTAAAAATAATTCCTAACAGCATTACAAAGCTAATCCAACACATATGTACACCAATCAAAATTGTTAATCTCATCCACATCCACCAACGACTTCAACACCGCCATCATAAGCAACCTATTGGAGGACGGTGAAAAAAAACAAGACATCACATACAACACAAATACTCTCTTAAAATCATCCCCACCATCCACCATCAACTTCATAACATCCACCAATACTTTCATAGGTGACATTGCATGTATGTCATACATATCATTAAACCTAACACATAATTCATTCTCCTCCCTTCTTCCAAACTTACACACATTAGAATTTCCACGTGAGATTATGAATGCATCATAAACATCATCTGGAGTCAACACAAAACTCCTATAACCATCTAAATGAAGCATTCTACTTACACCATTAAACTGTTTAACCAGCCAACTGAGCATCTTCAAATTTAGCTTTGTGAATGAAAGACTAAACAGACCACCAAACCCCACACTCATAATGTCTGCCTTTTGTTTATCATTTAAAAAATGCCAAACCTCAACAACACCCATAGGTCTGCAAGTAGTAACAATTAAACTGCAAAAATAAATAACATTATCAGATAAAAACACTTTACTAATAGACTGATATATTATAATTAATTAATTATTAAACACTATATATATACATAACCTTTTAGTTATAATAATCTAACCGTTAAGTTATATATTACATAACCCTTTAGTTATAATAATCTAACCTTTCTAATAACAGACATTGTGCATGACCAAAATAGACAAAACCTTTATATTATATATACATAACCTTATGTATATAACAACCTAACCTTTATGTTATCATATTGAAACCTTTATCATACGCAGTATTTTATATATACAAAAACATATGAAATTTCCCCACCAAAAATACACATTAACCTTTTACATGTAATAAACTAACCTTCTATCAACATAATGAAAACCTTAGAAAACAGAAAACACAGATCATAAACTTACTTCGTCTTCTCAACAGATTCACCATCAGCAGCCGGTGTACATCCCTCACTCGACAGTTTATTAGATCGAACAACAATAGCAACTTGCCTTTTCGGAGCCATTTGAAAAACTTCAAAAAAAAAACAACAAAAAAACAAAAACTTATCAGAATTAGTAAAATGCGAAAATGGAACAAATGATCGAAGACGCAAGAAGAGCCGAGGAAACAACAAACCACTATCGAAAAGGAAGAGAGAATCGAACACAGGAACGCAGAAGAGAGAATCGAACGCAAACGAGAGAGAAACCGCTAAGAAATAGAGAGAACGAAAGAAAAGGGGAAAAAAAACAAAAAAAACCCTATATATATTTTTCCATAATTGGGTCGGATCCAGATCAGGAATCCCGAATTGCATGGATTAGTGACCCATGCACCTGGTGCATAAAAACAATGATATATAATAAGTTTTGTAAAAATGGTTGGCCGTTTACTAAAAGCATCAATAGTACTACTAACTTGTGAACTGCTTTTGTGAACTGCTTTTAACTTTCTTTCACATCTTAAGTGGGATATCATTTACCAATGTGGCAAACACTAAGTCAAAGCGTATCAGTTTTTCTCCAATTCAGCAAAACTTTTTTTTTTTTTTTTGTTTCTTTTTGACAAATTTTAGTCAACCTATTCCAAATTTTCTATAAACTAATACAAAAATATAATTAAATATAGAAAAAAGTGAAGTAAAAAAAGAAAAAAAAGATTTATTTAATAATTGAATTTTTTAATTAAAATATGAAAAATATTACATAAAATAAATAGAAAATTTATAGTCAAAATCATAATATATGTTTAATAAATAATGGAATAGAAAAAATAACCAAAAATTCTCATTTTTTATCAAATTAAAATAGGAAAATTACTATAAATATATAATATCCAAATAAGATTATAAAATTACGTACATAAATCGAAAAATTGAATAAGATTTGAGAATCATTAAAATAAACATAACAACCATGTTTAGAATTTTAAAAGTTATTTTATATATCTAAAGAACTTAATAAAATCTAAACTTATTTCTAACAAACAACATATTAGATATACACACTAAGTTCCGCATGATTAGTTGTACAAAGTAGGCCACACACATTTATGTTTTTGGCATATAAATTATAATGTCAATCCTTTTTTTTTTTAAATAAGAAAAGCTTCATTGATTAAAAATATTATTATTCCCATGATGAAATATGGAAATGTCTGAACCAGGATTTAAATTGTATATCCCATAAGTCTGAAAGTTGGATGATTAATAAAATGGCAATGTTTGTCCAAAATAAAATAAAATTGATAACGTACTCAAAGATAGGTTCTATACTTGTATTTCAAGTTTTCTTCTTCAGTGGGGTGGTTAAAGTATAAAATAAAATATGGTCTGAAGCTACTTTTTAGTAATATATAATTTTAAAGAAAGTTTACAAAATTATTTTATATAAACAGAACCAAACATCCAATTTCTGCCAACGAGACCTGCGAATATGCCAAGCTGTTAGCTGTTGTTTGTTTTATTTGAGAATCAATTGGAAATGAAAAAAAAAATCCAAATCTTAATTTTGGAAAAATAATCATGCAAACATAATAGTATATATATGATCACATGCCTTGATTTACACAGTTAATATTAAATTGTCAATGATTACATTCAATTTCTGATACCCAACGTGGGATGAAATATCTTTAACAAGCTAGGGATAGCATTCCTAATTAAGACTTGAGAGGTATTTGTATTCAAGTCTATGCAAACATGTAGTATTATCACAAATTGAATTACAAATTAATTTATTATTCTAACTCATCCCCAGTTCAATTACCTATATTTTCATACTCTGGATCAACTGGAACCAATTTATTTAACACATATCAAGGATGAAAACATGCATATTTGTAAAAAAATTGATATTCATTGATATTGATATTTACATGAGCCCCTAAATGCTCGTTTGTGTTTTTTTTTTTTTTTAATAAAAAGATTTAGTTTTGCTTCTTTTAAGAAAGAGAAAAGTGAGAAGAGGGGGATTACATTTCCAGCTCAGGTTACAGTTGTTTGTGCTTTCATTCACACTGCGACTCTGTGAACTCCCATCATCTCTCTCTCTCTCTAAAATCCTCATATTCTTCACCATTCTTGTTATATTCCTATCAATTCCTCCATTTTTCTTTCTGATACTTCCTTCCCACCATGAAATAGCCTCTGTCTCTTCATTGGAATCTTGCCGGCATTCTCGTCGCAATGCCCGATTCCACGCATCGCAAGTCCCACCACCCCCAGCGCCACCGTGAACCGCCGCTCCACCGTCGCCGCCACTGGTGCTGCTCCTTCACCACCCCACCCCTCAGCCCCGAGAACCACGCCCTCTCTCATTCCTGCTCCCTCCGCTCTTACTCTTCTTCCTCGTGTAAAAAGACACAAGTACCCTCCTTCTCCCCTCAGACTCAGAAGACACCTCTTGCCCGCCGGATCCTCTCTCCGGGCCGGGTTTCCCCCATCTCGGATCAGCCCTTGATTATCCCCAACACCCCCAAAAACCAGAGACTTCCCAAATCGCTCCTTCCCCCGCCTGATTCGGATGTTAGCGCCAGAGACGAAGAGAATTTGGGGGTTTTCGATGTCAGGTTGAGTTTGAAGGGTAAGAATGGGGGATCACTGGTTTTGGAGCTTGGTTCCGATGTTTTGATCGCGAATAGCCCTGTTTTTGCCGATTTAATAGCTGATTATCGCAAGAATTTGAGCGGGTTGTGTAGGATCGAAGTGCCGGATGTGGAGAATCTCAATGTGTTTCATGAAACTATTGAGCTCATGTTTGAGGAGGATATTGAAAAGAAGCTCCTCAAGATTGGGGTTTTTCGAGCTATCGATATTCTCGAGGTATTCTTTATGCTCGTTTGGAATCACGAAATATACTTCTTAATTTGTCTTGTATTTGATTTTATTTTGCGATATTTGAATCGTCTTTTTGTTTGATTTGGGCTGTTTCGGTGTGTTTATTGCATGAATTTCAATTCACTGTTAGGGTTTTGGAAAGTATTATTCTCAGTCTATTATAAAGTGGATGTGGTGCTATATAATTCCTCAGTTTTGGGTTTTGTTTTATGAACCATTTGTTATTAAGCTTTTGTACATTCGAATGCCTGATCGTTCTTGAAATGAAAAACTTCGTTTTTACTACTTAAATTAATTTTATCTTTTTGATCCTTTGTTGGATATTATAGAGAAGTATAGCTGAGAGAAATTTGCAAATAATCTGCTTTTATATGTGTTTCTGATTGAATGTGGTTTGTATATAATTATGAGGTTTGAGGTGGATATGATTATACCCAGAATAATAATGACTTAAACATGCCCCAATTTCCACCAACTCAAGTTTAACGGCATAGATATTTTCAGCATTCATTGGAGTAGATCATAATCAAACAGAGAGAAATACATCTTTCGTTGTATTTTATTTGATGCATGCAGTTAGTGAATGTTAATATTCCATGGTTTGGAAATAAACCAAATGATGGTTGCAAGTCCGATTTTGTTTTTATCGATTTCGTCCTATTTGAGGGTGCAGGTGTTCTGACTATGCTGGAAGCACATATAATCATTAAACTCTTGATTTTGTGTGTTTACACTTTTTATTGCTTTCTTCCAATTTGAGGGTTCAGATGTTCTTGATTTCGTTTTTATTGCTGAAAACGACTAGTTAAGACATGTTGTTGCTTGTATTCCCTTCATTGGTCTCAAACCATTTCGATGGGATATATCCTGCATTCAGTTATGATCAAGCTTTTCTACATCTATATGAAACGAAGAGAAGGGGTTTTTTGTGTCCTATTTGTGCTAAAAAAGTTTTTAGGTTGTTAGTATCAATGTTGACTTCATTTATTTTTCTTTTAAAATCTAAACGCTCCATGTCAACTGTAATAGGTATCAGCAGGCATCAAGTTTAACAGGTGTATTTCTTCGTGTTTAAAATACCTTGAGGCTGTACCATGGTCTGAAGAAGAGGAGGAGAAGCTAAGGGAATTGTTAACCAAACTTAGTATCGATGATGCTACAACAACAGACATCTTAGACAGACTTTGTGGCCTCAATCCTGTTGATCCCCAGCCAGCATTGGCAAAGCAGCTTATTTGGTCTATAACCACATGTTCTGATGCCAATGCTGGGAATGAACTGAAGTCTCTGATTAAAGGTCTACTATGCAAAAGCTCCATCTACGAAAAGAACTATGCCGATCTGAATAAAGAGGACATATATGCAGTTTCTGAGTCATGTCTGAAATCACTAAGCACTCTTCTTGAGGAGGCCTCTGGTTCCGATACAAAAAACAAAAAAGATAAACCGTTGTTGGAACGCATCTCGAAGCAGGTGGACAACTTAAATTGGCTGCTCGATATCCTGCTTGATCACCAGATGGCGGAGGGCTTCGTAGAGCTGTGGGCAAATCAAGAGGAGCTGCTTAAAATGCACAAGACTGCATCTCCAATGATCAGGTACGAGCTGAGTCGTGTCTCAGCAATGCTGTTTATGGCAATTGGGACTAGAAGAGTCCATTGTCCATCAGAAACAAGGCTAGCACTCCTTCAGGTGTGGTTTAGACCAATGCTATCAGATTTTGGTTGGCTACAGAGGTGCAGAAAGGGGCTTGATATGAAGACATTGGAGGAGGCGATGGGGCAAGCGCTGCTCACTCTTCCATTAAAGGAGCAATATACGCTGTTTATGGATTGGTTTCGATGTTTCTCCAAACATGGTACTGAATGTCCGAATCTTAGTAAAGCATTTCAAATATGGTGGCGTAGATCATTCCTCAGGGGCTCGGAAATATTTGCCGTTGATTCTAGGTAAAGTGCTGCTATGGATTCTTGTGTAGGGAGATTTACATAATGTTTTGTGTTTGAGCTTTACAAGGATGATGTGGATGATCCACGTACAATAATGTAGAATTAACTATGTAAAATTTCTCATCACTTTTGCAAGTGGTAATGTAATATCAGAAGCTTAGGCTGCTCTTCTCTATTCATTTCTACATATTTACAATCCTTTTCTTTGCTTTTTGTTTTTTTTGTTTTTTGGTCAAGGACTCTAGGGTTCTGGTTTTCAGCATTATGCTTCTTACAAGCACTAAAATCCTCGAATTTATCAAAAGACGGTAAATTTGAAAGGGTGGGACTATCTGCATTCCAATTATTTTCAACCACACTTCATTTTCTATTCACACACCACATCATTAATTTAATTATTTGATTTTCTCTAACCACACCCCATAGAATTCCAACTATACCCTTTGAATAAATGAAAATAAACACAGCTTACTATAATATACACCTCACTGCAATACACATCCCAACACTAGGGTTTAGAGAGGAGGAGAAGAGAGAACATATTCTAACAATCGAACAACCCGGTCAACTTTAATCGTAGAGAAATCGAACAACTACAATGGACTCCCTGAATCAAGGTTAGTGTTCACCCTTTCACATTATTGTTTGAGTTAGTTGATTTTATGGAGTTCTTTGATTAGTAGATATTAGTTGGTAATTTTCTATACAAAATCGAACACTTTTAGCATTTAAATATGATTATATGTATATTCGTAGCAGTATGTGGAAAAAATCAATGTCAAAATCAAATTTTTTATCGAACTTCGTCAATCCTGTGTTAGCTTTGTTCAACCCTGGTTGTTCGGCTATCTTGCATTACGTTCGACCGTAAGGGTCGGACATTTAGGTTTATATTCGACGTTCAAATTCGAACAGGTACAAGAGTGTTTGGCCCCCCGACCGACCAAATTGATGCTTGTTCGACCCACGGTGGCCGAACAAAATAGTTTTATTCGGCTTGAAGTGGTCGAACATGTCTGAATTTGTTCAGTCCCCCGGGCTGAACACTTATTATTTTCGGCCTTTAGGAATCGAACATAGTCGAACGTTGCATAATTTAATTTTTCATACATATTTTTTTAATATTTTTATATGTTGATGTAGATAAGATATACACGAGGAAGCAACCAACGGCTTCTAAAAGAAAGAGTTGTGTCGAGGAGCTAAGTACCTCAGAATATTTAACCCAACCTCAGTTGGCTCCGACATCTCATCCTCAATAAGATGAAGAAGTTGTAGTGTTTATGGATGAAGAATCGGCCAACTTGAACAAACAACTCGAGATGCCTGAAGAGGAGGAAGTCGGTGGAGACATTGATCTATGTGGGGAGGCTGAAGAGGAAGTTGAAGAGGATGTTTTGATAGGGCCATTCCCTGGGGGGGCCATTGACCCCTAATTGATTCCCAATTTTAAAACTCACATCGCTTCGAAGATTTGGTTTAATAAGGAAAGAAATGTGCTCAAGTGTTGGTGTCATTCGATGAAGATGGAGTTGTGGAAGGTAGAAGGTGAATTTGACAATAGGAAAAGACTGATGAGGCGATCTCGGATCTACGATCTACAAGCAATTTCTTATAAAAATCTGAATAAGAATTTAATATATGTTTTTGTAGAACGTTGGCACTCGAAGACCAACAACTTTCACATGCCATTTGGTGAGATGACCATCAAGCTAGATGACGTCTGCTGTATAATTGGACTTCCTGTGACGAGGCATCTAATTGTGTTATCTGATGATGGACTTGTTCCCACATCAGTGATGATGTCTCAATTACTTGGTATAGAAGATGATGACGCACGCAAGACACTTCATGGCTTAAGGGGTTCTTTTGTCAAGTTAAAGTGGTTGCGATCATGATTTAGTCGAGACGTCATTTTTTCGGATGAGGCAATAAAGATATGTGTAGCTAGAGCCTATTTGTGGTTTGTGCTTGGTTGCACACGATGGAACTGAGGGATCGCCAGCCTGTGCAATTCTGATTCGGGATCCATGCAAAATATGACAATGCACAGTGGAAAACGAGTCATATCTTTTGCAGCGAAGACGAGGATGAAATGAGCCTGAAGATTGAACAATCGATGGAACCTCGACCTCTCGATCTTCTACTGTATTCCTTGTTTTTTTCTCAAACATTGTGTGGTCAACGAACCTTTGAGAATTTCAACTGTCCTCTAGAAAATTAGACGTGAGATTTTTCATATATTTTGAAGCGGTTGACTTAAGACTTATTTATAGGCTACAATAGGGACCTAGAGGAGGAATTAGGGTTAGGTCTCCTGATGGGTTTAGGCGTCCCTGTTAGGATATATACTATAAGCCTAGCTTTTGTGTAAACATCTATTTATGATATGAGAATCTTTTATGGTCAAATGTTTGCATTTTATATATTTGTTATATATGTTATTGCAGTTGTCCAATTAATTTATATTGTAGATAACATGGTGTGTGGTGCCACACAGAAGATCATGTTATCAGTTCCTTATAGATTATAAATGGTAGCTCACAGCCGAGATAATTTTGGACAAATTATCGGAATGGTTGTAGTGTAATTTGGTATTAATCTGTCTTGATTATAAAATTACACTAGTACATTTTGTATGTATTGAGCAGGACCAATTGAGGTTGTTTTATTTATACTGACTACATAAATAAAACAAGACCTCTGTTATTATGGATGTGCGTCCTCTTAATCATTGTATGATAACGGACATGTATACTCGATATATGTTTCTTTAATTTACCAATGGGTGAGATTTATTTATTAAATCAATAAGCTCGGTAAATTGGGATACAGTGTTGTTTATATGGTGTGCTGTTGATTATATAATGAAACCGTATCCTAATTATTTAGGATGATGATGTCCCCTTGAGGAACTCATAAGGATTATCATGTAAACCCTGCAGGTGGATTTATTCCGACATGATAATAAAGTTGAGTGGTACTACTCTTGGATTAAATATTAATTAATTGAATTGTCAGTAATTCATTTAATTAATGGACATTCGATATCTTAAACATGGGGAGATAAACGCGCACATAATAAATAGGAGCCATATCTAATATGGATAAGGGACGGTAGTTCAATAATATCTTTTTAGTGGATTAAGATATTATTTGATAGGCTTAAGAAGTATATTCAGATCGAATTAAGGACCTCTAAGCCTATCAGGAGACCGATTCCTAATCCTCCTCAAGGTCCCTGTTGTAGCCTATAAATAAGCCTCAAGTCAGCTGTTTTCAGATTGACACACACAGAAATACTGATACACAGACATAAAAATCTGAGATACGTATTAGTAGAAGACGGCTGAAAGTCTCGATAGCTCGTTGCCCACACAACGTTCGAGATAAAGACGAGGAATACAGCAGAAGATCCTGAGGTCCAGGCTTCATCGATTCCTCCATCTGCAGTTCTGATCTTAGAACTAATTTCGGTGCAAAAGGTATGATTTACTTTCCGCTGCGCGTTAATCATATTTACATGGATCCCGATTCGGATAATCGTATAGGGTCGGCGATTCGGCGGTTCCTACAGTCCCATATTTAGCCTGAACACACAGCTTAAGCCAATCAATAATAACTCGACCCATTAAGGAATTATTATTGAACTACTGCCACAATCGCATATTAAATATGGGCTCCTTATTATGAGTACGCTTATCTTCCCATGTTTAAGATTTTGAATGTCCATTAATTAAATGAGTTACTGACAACTCAAATTAATTAACATCTAATTTCCAAAAGTCGTACCACTCAACTTTATTATTATGCCAGAATAAATCTACTTGCAGGATTTACATGATAATCCTTATGAGCTCATCAAGAAGACATCATCATCCTAAATAATTAGGACACTGATTCTTTCTATAATCAACAACATACCATATAAATAACATTGTCTCCCAATTCATCGAGCTTATTGATTTAATGAATAAATCTCATCAATTAACAAATTAAAGAAACAAATATTGAGTACACGTGTCTGTTATTATATAGGGATTAAGAGGACATACATCCATAATAATAGAGGTCTTGTTCTATTATATAGTCAGTATAAATTGAACAACCTTAAATTGTCCTACTCAATACACACAAAATGTACTAGTGTAATTTTATAGTTAAGATAGACTAATACCAAATTACACTACAACCATTCAGATGATTTGTCCAAATCTATCTTTGTTGTGAGGTATTATTTATAATTTATAAAGAATGGATAACATGATCTTCTATGTGACACCACACACCATGTTATCTACAATATAAATTAATTGGACAATTGCATTAACATATATAATAAATATAAAATGCAAACATTTGATCAAAAACATTCTCATTTCAAAATAGATGTCTGTTGGTCCCAAGTGGTCTCGGAAGTTTAGAGGGGGAGGGGTGAATGAACCAACGTCTATTTTGAATTTTTTTTTTGAACTTACTATCCTGCAAGTTACTTGAACTTACAGCACAGACTATTATTGCTTACATCACTAGGATGCAGTGTTACATGCTGTAACTTAGAGTTCTTCGCAGTGGAAATTATGTTTTAACTGAAGACTTGTTTTCTCAAAAATGCTTTCTTTTAAGATTCTTTTATGCTTATGACAGAGTAAATATAAGATGCAACACAGATAAAATAAAGTAAATAAACACTTATGGTTTATAGTGGTTCGAAGGTGGTGTAATCCTTCTATGTCTACTCTACTGCTTCCCCGAGCAGGAACTTTGTTAAGCAAGATTGAATTACAGGATACAACCTAACAATCTATCAACCTAACAAGTTAACACCTACTAGAACCCAGTGCACACACAACAACTGCAAGTTTTAAAGACAAACTCATACAGGATTTCTAAACTCCCACACAGGGAAGTTACCTATCACCTAGACAATTAAATACAATCAGCAAAGATAAATTCTATCAATTGACGACACCTAAAATAACCTAGCACACAATAAATAGGTTAAAGTATATAAGTGGTTTCTTCAACTGGTGCAGCGAAGTGAACTTCTGAATCCTTCTTCGAATCTTTCAGGTTGAATCTGGTTCACTTCACTAGGTCGAGTGACTGAAACTTGTATGAATGTATGAGAATGTAGCTTTAGAATGCTTGAGCTTGTTTGAGTGTAAGATGTTTCAGTAGTCAGCTTCAGTGTTGCTCGACCTCTATTTATACTTGTAGAAAGATATCCATTGAAGGAGATATCTCTTATTTGAATTTCGGGTTCTGATCAAAGGTATGGCTCACATTTAATACATCTTGAATTATCTTCTCAGAGTATTCAATGTGGTGGTTTCGGCTCACAGCTTTTTGTAGCCTGTCAGGCCATGTGTCGTGTCTGCATTGGTTCTGCACCTGTAATTTTGATCTTATCTCGAACGACTCTTAATTATACTTGCTTCGTTCTTCGTTACTCTTACTGCATTTATACTAGAGTGTTGCTTCTGTTTGTTATGTTCGAAGTTTGTTGGAGTATGCAGCAAGTCTTGGCTTATACTCTGTATCCTTGATCTTCTTGCAGCAACTTTTTACTTACAGTGCTGCTGTATCTTATTCTTGCAGTGGTGCTGTAACTTATACTTTCGGCGTTACTGTAACTACTACTTGTAGCATAATATCTTTTCTTCTTACAACTCTATTGCAGTAACTTCTTCCTGCATCCAGCATATTCTTTTTGCAGCGTTGCTTACCTTTCTTTCTTGTTGTATTACTGCAGTACATACTTACAGTATCTTCATACTTTTATCTTCTTGATGCAGCACGGCTTTATTGAGATCCTTCATCTTTTAGAAGGTGTATATATAGACTCAATCCTAATCTATGGTTTCACTTAAACATTGTAAAAAATAGGATACTCAAACTTCCTATTACATATGTGGTTTGTCTCATCAAAATCTAAACACTGAAATCCCAACAATTTCCCCTTTTTTGATGATGACAAAACCTTTTACATTATTTCGTTCATGATAGGATATTTTACTTTGCACTTATCATTTTTGTTCAGATATTACAAATATGAACCAGAAAAGATAACCTAATCCTGGATTCATCAGTGATGTATCAATCTAAACTTCATCTTGAATCAACATAAAGTAAATAAACATGCAGAGGTTCATAAGATATGAACTTGATCATACAACAGAAAATAAAATTTCTTCATTAGAGAACAAAATTTTTATAGAAGGCAAAAATACATAAGGAAGGTATACAGGATAACTTACAACATAGTTACTGCTGAAACAAGGACCTTCTTGTAGATGTTTCTTCAGGTCTTCTTTCAGCAGCCCTTCTTTCTCCTTTCTCTCTTACTTTCGATCCCTTCCACCAGTCTCGAATGGACTCCTGATAGGATTCTTCCAGCTTCTGCTTAATCTTTGGAATCTAAATCCATCGCAGCCAAAAATCCTCACTAAAAGGTGTTATCTTACCTTGCTTCACTAGGTTTATATAGCGAGTCTGGATCTCTAATTCTCCATCCCTAGCAAGCTCTTCATATCTCCTCAATGCAGATTGGTAGGTTTGAAATCTTCTGAAAAAGCCCAGTCTGCAGAGATATCTGAAGTATCTAAGATATTTGGATCTTTTGTAGAATGTGATCTGCTCAAATATTGGATTCCTGTCTAGAGGCAGTCTCACAGCTCTAAAGATATTTAAACTCCAGGCCATGTTCTCTCCTTTAGGCTTTTGATCCATTAGAATATACACTTAGCAGATATGTTGCCAATGTTAAGATGTGGAATTTCTTGAGAGGGGTATTGGTGCAGAGCTCTATCAACTTCTTCCATCATCTTCGGTTTGCTCTCACCAATTACTCCTAGCCTCTGCATCCAGACATTTTCTTCTTGTTCAGCTCTAGCTTTCTCAGCTCTATGAGTAGCCATCTTCAGATTGTATTGCATTTCATCTTCAGCTTTGCATATTCTCTTCTTTAAGCCAGTTTGCTGATCGTCTCTCCTTCTCTTTCGACTGTAAGAAGAGGAGGCTGTTGTATCCTCCTTCTCCTTCATGATCTCTTTTTCTTTTTGGAAAGGGGATATCAGCACCAGGAGATGACCTTCTTCTCCTCCTTCCGCTCAAAGGCTAGTTATCTTCTACTTCTTCTTCATCTTCTTCATCTTCTTCTTCTTGCTCCCCTGATCTCCTGTATCTTTCTGATCTTCCTTCCTCCTTTTTGGCATCATCAAAAGTCAGGGATGGAGCAGGGGCTGTTCTTGCCATAGAAGACTTGGGTCTTCTTGCAGAGGGTGCGGGGGCTTACCTGGTTGGCGGCTTATCTACTTGAGCATGTTAAGGGAATTACACTGACCATCATATCCCTGAGCTCGCCAACAATCATTTTCAGGTTGTCCAATTTGTCATCGACACTTTTGGTTCTTCGAGTTTGATCAAGAACGTTGTCCAACAGTGTCTCCAACAGCATGGAGTGAGAGTGCAATGTTTCTGCCGCTACATCAACCGAATTTTGCACATCTTGATTTTTACGCGGTTGATTGTAGCATCTCTCTTCAGATCTCCCTCTATCCATATCCTGTCCTTATATAGTTTATTTGTTTGATCGTGAAGGCTATACTGTATCTTCTCCGGGATAACTTCAATGTCCTTCTTGAAGCTGGTTATAGTTGCAACATGGAATCTATCACTCAACGCATGTTGCTCTGCATGTTAGACTCTTGTTCTTGCAGCGCATGAAGGAGTTATCTAACAGCAGCAACAACTGTGTCTATTTATTCATTAGGTGACAATCCAGCTGTTTTTTCTTATCTTAACCCTGAAGCTGGTACAACATATGGAATTAGAGCTTGAAGACATTGTGCTGCATTCAACTCTGAGTTTTTTTCGTCTTCATCATCTTCATCATAACCACCATCATCATCAGTGCTCCTCCTTGAGCTTGATCCTCTGAAAGAAGCGAACTTCTCATAAATGTCAGAGGCAGGAGCTTCATCTACTTTTTCTTCCTCGGCCTCCTAAAAAACTTGCTCTGTTGTATTCTGGATAGATTCAGATAAGCTTGCAGCAGGTGCAACATCAACCTCCTCCTAAGGTGACTCTAGCTGTACTGAAGTTTCTTCAGCCACTTCAACAACTTCAGCTTCCTTTGAGGGTACTGTCTGAACAGCTGCCCCTACAGAGGTCTTCATCTCCTCAGAAAGTGCCGTCTCAATAGCTGCCTCTTCTGAGATCTTCGGCAAGGACACCATCTCAACGGCTGATTCTGCAACATCAGCTACTTCCTATTCTACAAGTTCTTCTTCTTGCAACTCAGGTAGGTTTTTTACAGTAGTGACATTTTGCAGCATTGTAAGCTCAACTTCTGCAATAATCTCGGCTTCCATCTGCAATGTTGATTCTGCTGTTTTTTCTAGGATGTCAGCCTTTTGTACTGCTGTCTTTGCCGGTATAAGGAGTCCCGCCTCCGCAACTTTCTCTATGGTCGCATCATCGGCAATCTCAGTCTCTGTAATATCAGAGAGTACTTTCCTGATGATCACTGACGGTTCCCCATCAGGTGAAGCTGCAGCAGCTTCAGAATAGGTATGAACTGGGGAATCGCATAGTCAAGTATTTAAGTCTCCTCCTCCAAAGGTTTGAGAGAGACAATCGTTAAGAGACCCTCAACTACTTGTTTGTATGCAGGGGAGCTTGAGTTGTGGCTTGAGCATCCTTCTTCCCGTATCCTTCTCGGAGTGTGCTGCATCCTTGTCTCCTGCACACTAGCTTGCAGCACTAGTTGCAGCATAGCTTCCTCAGCTTGCTCCACTCATAGAATGTTGATTTGCTCTTCAGCAAATGTAACATTATCGCCCCTTCTTACAGCCTCTACAGTCGGGACTAGGTAGACCTGCACGTCTTTCCTTACTGCTTTCATTGGCAGCTCTGTAGATTTCTCTTCAACTACAGCAGTCTTGCCCTTTTCTTTGTCCAAAGCTCCCTAAGCAGCAGTTCCTCTTGATCTTTTGAATAAACGAACTCTGCGAACTCAGGTTGCAGAAGGTGGAGAATATCATCGGTTTGAGCCCACTTTAGGACAATCTTTTCCACGGCAAGAAACTCTTTCCACTGCAGCAGAGTTTCCCCCTTAGCCAATCTCATCCTCCTCCAGAGATTGTATTGCTGCTCTATCTCATCTTCAGCAGCTGGAAAGGTTGGATCGAGACTAGCAGCTGGGAAGGTTGGATCGGGTCCAGCAGCTGGGAAGGTTGGATCGATCAGAGCTCTTGCAGTAGTAGGTTGGGGGCCTTCTTGCTCACGTGCCTCATCTGACTCGACCTCTGCTACAACTATTATCGTTCTTGTAGCAGCTGCAACAGCTTTCTTCTTGTTGCGTAGAGTAACAAGTTTCATTGTTTTCTTCCTCCCTAGGGGTGCGTCATCATTTGAGAACGATGGTGACTATTGTTTTGTTCTCTTTGGAGCCCTTTTGATGACAAGGAGAACACTGTCATCTAAAGCAGAGCTGACGGGCAGGCCTCTTGTCTTGGTTCTTCCTCTTCTGCCCCACTGCTTACAGCTTCGTCTCTAAGGGCCAAGGTTGCAGCTGTTGTATCATTCGTCTTCTTTCTTGCAATACCAGCAGCAACCTTTTTCAAGGTCTTTCCCTTCTTTTTCTCCCCAAGATATTTGCCGATGGGGATTGGGGTAGGAGTAATCAACTGCAATCCAAGCTTGCAGAGAAGGGAGCAGATTGTGATGTCGTAGCTCCTTTTTTCAGTGGTCTTCTCTACCTCCTCCCATATTCGTTTAAGGATGAACCTGGCCCAGTTCACCATCTCTCCGCTCATAATGGTAGAAATGATTTTGAAATGAAGGTCCGTGTATTTGTCCTAACTTCAGGTTCTGCCTTCAATGGAGTACACACAAATGTCATGAAAAAACTCAACTCAAACTCTGGCTTGAAGAGTTTCTTCGGGGCCCTTCTCTTGACTTCAGTCCCTGCATCTCTCTCCTTGAAGAGATTCCACATCTTCTTAGATGTCTTTGCTATAAGTCAGGAGTTGACTGAGAGTCAACCCTTCTGCTGATATGCTGATAGCAGCGACGATGTCCCTCATGGATAATTCCCTCTCCTCCTCATCTTCGTCCATCCTGAAAAGAATGAAGAACTTTCTCTCCTCGAATCTCCTTATAAATGCGTAAAATCTCTAAACAGACTCTATGGAGAATCCAACATAGATCGTAGTCAGAAGCCCTAGAATTTGGGTTATCTCCAAAGCCTCAAAATACGATGGAGGATGGAGGGGTCATATAGCTCTGAGGTGTATACATGCTCTTGGTTGATAAGGCGTCCTTCGAGTACTACGGTTTGTCTGACAGCCATTGGTGATATGAAAGGAAGGTTTGAAGAACTCTGAAAATTTTCAAAGGAAGAAATTGCTCTTTGCTTGAAACTTTGAGAAATATAAGGGAATGATTTGGTAATGGTATCAATGAGAAGTTAAAAAACCTTGTAGTAAGATCAACAGATGAGATTAAAAGGAATAGATTGATCTAACGGTCCTTATAAAAAGACGGAGGGGTCAAAGTGTAAATATTTAAAACTTAGTAGTTATGACTTCTGACAATCCTGACACACGCAGTCTTGCATTAAATGTGAGGTGAAGCATGCATTTTACCGTCTAATTTATTGCTTTTTAAGGTTGCAGCTTCTTGTACGAGGTTGCAGAGTATTAAATACTCCAAGAAATAAATGTTGTATCCTCCTGCTGCTTACTGACCTTGCTGTAAGAATTAAGGATGTAGTATTGTAGAAGCCACATCTTGCAGCAAGATACTTACAGTTTTTTGTACGAATGAAGGGATTCCCCCTTTGCAACTTTTCTTTCCATTCACAACTTCAGAATTCTCAGCTCATTTCTTAGCATGAAAAACCTTGATTCACACAAAAAATTCTCAGCTCATTTCTTAGCATGAAAAACCTTGATTCACACAAAGGCATGGTGAATATATCAGTTAACTGGAGATCTGTATGAACCTTTTCTAGCACCACATCCTTCTTTTCCACATGATTTCTTGTGAAGTGATGTTTGATGTCAATGTGCTTTGTTCTGGAGTGAAATACTGGATTATGGGTAATTGCAATAGCACTCGTATTATCACAGAGGATTGAAGTCTCTTTCTCTTCAATTCCATAATCTCTTAGTTGTTATTGTATCCAGAGGATTTGAGCACAACAACTTCCTGCTGCAACATATTCTACTTTTGCTGTAGATGTTGCTATGAATGTTTGTTTTCTACAGAACCATGAAACAAGTCTATTTCCCAGAAATCGACAAGTTCCACTTATGCTTTTCTTATCTATTTTGCCGCCAACATAATTTGAGTCAGAGTAGTCTTTAAGCTTGAATCCTCCTTTCTTAGGATACCTAAGCCTACTTCTTTAGTTCCTTTCATATACTTGATAATTCTTTTCACTGCTGAAAGATGTGATTCCTTCGGGGCTGCTTGAAATCTTGTACAGACTCCTACTGCAAACATGATGTCTGACATGCTTGCTGTAAGATACAGTAGGGATCCTATAAGGCGTATGTACTTAGTAATGTCCACATATTTTCCATATTTATCTTTTATCAAGGCTTATAGATATAGCCATGAGAACCAATGTAGCTGATCCATTTTCCATACGAAACTTCTTTAAAAGCTCATTTGTATATTTGACTTGACTAATGAAGGTTCTTGTAGGTAGCTGCTTTACTTGCAGTCCAAGAAAGAAACTTAGTTCACCCATCATACTCATTTCAAACTTTGACTGCATCAGGTTGGAATTTTTTTTACAGGGATCTTTGTTGGTGGATCCAAAGATGATGCCATCAACATAAATCTGTACAAGGAGAATACTTTTTCCATCTTGAATTCTAAACAGGATCTTATCAATTGTTTCTTTCTTAAATCCATTTTCCAATAGATAAAGAGACAAGGTATGATACCAAGCTCTTGGTGCTTGTTTAAGTCTATATAGGGCTTTGTATAATCTAAATACTTTCTCTTCTATTTGATCTTCAAAACCTGGAGGTTGCTCCATATATACTTCCTCTGATAGAAGACCATTGAGAAATACACTCTTCACATCCATTTGATATACATTGAAGTTCGTGTGAGCTGCATATGCTAGAAAAATTCTTATAGCTTCCAACCTTGCTACAGAAGCAAAAGTCTCATCAAAATCAATTCCTTTTTCCTGGCACTATCCCTTAACAACTAACCTTGATTTGTTTCTTACAAGAAGCCCTGATTCATCTAGCTTGTTTTTTAAAACCCATTTCGTTCCAATAACTCCTTGATGAGTTGGTCTTGCAACTATGTGTCATACTTGATTTTTTTCAAATCCATTTAGCTCTCCTTGCATGGCCTGAACCCAGTTGCTATCCTGGAGGGCTTCTTCTATGTTCTTTGGCTCTGTCTGAGATATAAAGTATGCAAACATTGCTTTATGAGGAATATACCTTTGTGTCCTTACTTCTACTGATGGATCTCCAATGATGAGATCTCTAGGGTGATTTTTTAGCCAAGTTCTGTCAGGCTCAAATACATGCACAGGTCTAGGTTGTTCCTCATCATGTTGTAAGATTGTAGGTTTTGTTGCTGTAAGATTATTTGCTACATCCAGAGGTGCATACTCTTCTTCTCTATCTTCGTTGGAAGTAGAACTCCTTCAGTATAGGGAACATTATTTTCTTTCAAATGAGTTGCTCCTTCAACAGGTTCTTCGAGCTTGCTTGTGTCACAATGTGGTTCATCAAACACCACATGAATTGACTCTTCAACCACCAAGGTGCATGCAAGAAAACTCTGAAAGCCTTATTTAAAGTTGAGTATCCAAGAAATACTCATTCATCTGATTTTGCATCAAAGGTCTTTAGATGCTCTTTTCCATTGTTGAGGATATATCACCAGCATCCAAATATATACAAATAGAAAACATTTGGTGTGTATCCATTCCATACTTTATATGGAGTCTTATCAAGATCTTTGTTAATTAGACATGTGTTCTGAGTGTAGCATGCATTATTTGTAGCTTCAACCTAAAATCTTTTGGGTATCTCTACTTCTGCTATCATTGTTCTTTCTGCTTCCTTAAGTGTTCTATCCCTTCTTTCAGCAACACCATTTTGTTGAGGTGTTCTTACAGCAGAGTATTCATGACGAATACCATTGTCAGAATAAAATTTCTCTATGAATTTATTGGTGAACTCAGTGCCTCTGTCAGATCTAATCTTCACAATGCTCAAGTTTTTCTCATTTTGAATCTTCTTCATGAGGTCAGACATCTTGTTCTGAATTTCTGATTTTTTAGCAAGAAAGATAGTCCAGATGTATCTGGAGTAGTCATTTACGATCCAAGTGAGTACTTATTCCCACTTATGCTTACTGGTTCCATTGATCCAAAAAGGTCCATGTGTAGAAGGTCTGGGATCATGTGAGATGACTTTTGCAACTTGTCTTTGAATGAACTTCTTACTTGTTTGTCTTTCTGATAAGCTCCACAGACATTTTCTTTCTTGAATGCTAAATCAGACAGTCCTCTTACAAGGCCTTTTCTTGCTAGCTTGTTTATGGTTTTGAAGTTCAAATGACTAAGCCTCTTATGCCACAATCAGCTTAGCTTTGGTGGACTCTTTACAATAAAGCATGTAGGTTGAATAGAAGAGCTCCAATTTACAAGATATATGTTTTCTCTTCTTGTTCCTGTAAGCTTGACTTCATTTGATCTGCTGTCCTTGATTAGGCACTTGTTGAGGTTGAACTCTACAGTGTATCTTTTGTCATAAAATTGACCAATGCTCAGTAAGTTATATCTGAGTCTTTTCACATAGGATACATCTTTGATCTTGATATTTTCTTTGATCAGATTTCCACTTCCTTTTGTGCTCCCTTTCGAATCATCTCCAAAATGTTGTCATTCATATGCCTTGAGTAGCCACTATCAATATACCATACTTCACTGCTGCATCCTGACACTGAAACCTATAACAAATTCAGACATATTTAGGTACCCATTCTGTAATGGTCCTTTGGGGTTAGTTTCTTTTGGAATCCAAACTTTTTTAATAGAAATGACTTTTCTGTAAGTATTGTTTGTTTTCTTTCTGTAAGCAATTTTGTTTGAAAACTGCTTGTTATATGTGTGTGCAGAAACTATATGTGTGATACCAACACTTCTGTAGTGTGGTCTTTCATCATACTTCCCTAGAGTATGTCTTACTTGAGGTTTAGACATAAGAGTCTTAGTATTGCTGGGGTAATACCTTTTGTGTTGCAACTTTGTGGGTTGTTGTATCTTTTTGCTACTTATAGCAGATTGTTTCTACTGCAGCCAGCTCTTATATACAGGCTTACTTCTTGAAGTTGAGCATAGGGGCTTCTTTTCCTTGTCCATTAATATTGGTTTGTTGAAGATTTTTTCAGAGTCACATGGTAACTCATTTTCCATTGGAGTTTCAACTTGAACAAACAGCACAATTTTGGATGAACTTGTTGTATCCTGAGAAGTATGAGTGCTGTATCCTGAGTCAGTTTTCTCAAAAGGACTCCTGGCCATCATCATACACTCCTTAGCAGATTTACTGAATATTCTGATCGTTGACTGCAAGTTTTTCTTCTCATGCTCCAACTTAGTGACTAGCAGATTGAATCTTGAGACCTCTTTCTGAATCTTGCTGCATCTTGAGTTATCAGACTCATATGCTGATAGCATCTTCGCAATATCAATATTTTTGCTTCTTAGGTTCTCATTTTTAACCTTCAACTCCTCATGAGTTGAGTTTATCTGCTCAAAGTCACTCATGATCCTCTTGAGGGAATGGATCATGTTCAACTCCTCTTTTTCAGGTATGGACAGAGATTGATAGGTTACCTCATCTTCTTCACTGTCCTCACAATCCTTTGCCATTAGGCAAATCAGTGCTTCTTCATCTGAGGATGAGGTTTCACTATCACTATCTGAGGATTCTACAGCTTTTAGTATCTCCTTGGAGACTGTTGTATCCTTTGCTTTCTCCATTTCTCCAATGAGAGCTCTTTGCTTGTGTCTATCATTTCTTTTCTTTTCTCTCATCTGCTCTCTTTCTCCTCCCGAATACTTGTGGACTTTTGGATGTGGACAACTTCTTGCATAGTGTCTAGGATTCCTGCAATTATAGCACAAGTCAAGATTATTTGAATTTGATTGAGGGGAGGGAGATACCTGAGGTGGTGGATGACTTCTTCTAAAGTCACTCCTGTTGTTGTTGCTCTTCATAAATCTTTTAAATTTCTTCAGGAGAAGAGCTATATCTTCTTCTACATCTTTAGCAGATAGTTCTAACTGCTTGCTGTAACTTGCGGTTGCTGTATCTTTTGGACTTCTTGCAGTTAGTGCAGTGACCTTGGAGCTCGACTCTTCTACCTTCTTCTTCTTTCTATTGATATCATATTCAAAGGCTTTGAGGTCAGAGAAAAAGTCGAATGTGCTCATGGATTTTAGATCTATCGACACTCTTATAGCGGTTATCTTGCTATCCCATTCAGCTGGAAGGGCTCTCAGTACTTTTATATTTTTCTCCTTTTGAGTGTAGTGCTTGCCCAGAGCTTTGAGTTCATTCACTATCGAAGTGAACCTTAAATCCAGCTGCTCCAGAGTCTCTTCATTCTTTATTTCGAAAAGCTCATATAGTTGGGTAGCATTGGAGATCTTGTTGTCTTTGGTGAGTTCTGTCCCTTCACATATTTGCTCCAGCTTCTCCCATATCTCCTTGGATGTCTTCCATGTCTTGACCTTAGTGAAGGAGCCTTCGTCCAAGGCTATGAATAAGACATTCTTAGCCACATTATCCAAGTTTGCTCTCTTCTTATCCTCATTATTTCATTCCTGTCTAGGCTTAATCAGGAAGTTAGGTGGTGAAGGTGCTCCTTCCTCCATGTCTCTTCCCAGTATGGGATTCATCTTCGTGGGTATGATCGGTCCTTCAGTGATGACCGTCCACATCTTATCATTCATTGCTGAAAGATGTACTTGTATTCTTATCTTTCTGTCATCATATTCTTCTATGGAAAACATAGGTAACTTATGATTTGAAGAATCCATGATATGTTAAAATATGGATTTTACAAAGATACAGAGAAAATAACTGGTAAGAGTTGGATCTCGGTAGGTGACCAGATAAGTTGGCTTTTAACCCAACTTACTCTGATACCACTTGTTGGTCCCAAGTAGTCTCGAAGGTTCAGAGGGAGGGTGAATGAACCTTTGACTATATTGAAAAACTTTTTTGAACATACTATCCTACAAATTACGTGAACTTACAACACATGCTATTACTGTTTACAGAACTACGATGCAGTGCTGCACGTAGTAACTTAGAGTTCTTCGCAGTAAAAATTATGTTTTGACTAAAGGCTTGTTTTCGAAAAAATGCTTTATGTTAAGATTCTTTTATGCTTATGACAGAGTAAATATAAGATGCAACACAGATAAAATAAAACAAATAAACACTTATGGTTTATAGTGGTTTGAAGGTGGTGTAATCCTTATACGTCCACTCTACTGCTTTCTTGAACAGGAACTTTGTTAAGCAAGATTGAATTATAGGGTACAACCTAACAATCTATCAACCTAACAAATTGACACCTACTAGAACCCAGTATACACGCAACAATGACAAGTTCTAAAGGCAAACCCACACAGAATTTCTAAACTTCCACACAGGAAAGTTGCCTATCACCTAGACAACTAAATACAATCAGCAAGGATAAATCTTATCAACTGATGACACCTAAAATAACCTACCACACAACAAATAGGTAAAAGTATATGAGTGGTTTCTTCAACTAGTGCAGTGAAGTGAACTTTTGAATCCTTTTTCGAATCTTTCAGGTTAAATCTGGTTCACTTCACTAGGTTGAGTGATTGAAACTTGTATGAATGTATGAGAATGTAGCTTTGGAATGCTTGAGCTTGTTTGAGCGTAAGATGTTTCAGTAGTCAGCTTCAGTGTTGCTCGACCTCTATTTATACTTGTAGAAAGATATCCATTGAAAGAAATATCTTTCTTTTGAATTTCGGGTTCTGATCATAGCTCGCATTTAATGCGTCTTGACTTATCTTCTCAAAACATTCAATGTGGTGGTTGTGGCTCATAGCTTTCTGTAGCCTGTCAGGCCATGTGTCGTGTCTGATTAGTTCTGTGCCTACAACTTTGATCTTATCTCAAACGGTTCTTAATTATACTTGCTTCATTTTTCATTCATTGTACTGCATTTATACTTCCTCGTATTGCAGAGCGTTACTTCTGTTTGTTCTGTTTGAGGTTTGTTGGAGTATGCAGGAAGTCTTAGCTTCTGCTCTGTATCCTTGATCTTCTTGTAGCAACTTTTTACTTACAGTGCTGTTGTATCTTATTCTTACAGTGGTGCTGTAATTTCTACTTTCAGCGTTACTGTAATTTCTACTTGCAGCGTAGTATCTTTTCTTCTTACAGCTCTATTGCAGTAACTTCTTCCTGCATCCAACATCTTCTTTTTGTAGCATTGCTTGCCTTTCTTTCTTACTTCTTGTATTATTGCAGTACATACTTACAGTGTCTTCATACTTTCATCTTCTTGATGCACCACGGCTTTGTTGAGTTTCTTTATCTTTTAGAAGCTATATATATAGACTCAATCCTAGTCTATAATTTCACTTAAACATTGTGAAAGATGGGGTACTCAAACTTCCTATTACATATGTGGTTTGTCTCATCAAAATTTAAACACTGAAATTCCAACAATGTTCATACAAAAGGTAGGCTTATAGTATACATCCCAAAAATCTCCCAATTATACTAAAAGGCTATGCTGCCATAATCGCTACCATACATTTGATTCTCATCCCCTCAATATGCTTATCAAAGGCTTTTGTCGGAAGGGCCTTTGTGAAAGGATCTGCTAGGCCATCGACTGATGCAATCTTGGTGACAACAACTTCTTATCGTTTTATGATATCTTGAATTAGGTGGTACTTGCGCTCAATGTGTTTACTTGCCTTATGGGCTCGTGGTTTCTTCGAGTTTGCTACTGAACCACTGTTATCATAATAGATTGTGATAGCTTTGGGCAAATCAAGAATCGCTTCTAAATCTATCAAGAAATTTTTTAGCCATACAACTTCTTTGGTTGCCTCAGAGGCTGCCATATACTCAACTTTCATGGTGGATTCTGAAACGCTGTTCCGCTTAACACTCCTCCACACTATGGCTCCATCTCTCAAGATAAACAAATACCCTGAGGTAGATTTACTGTTGTCTCTATTTAACTGGAAATCAGAATCTGTGTAACCCACAGGCAAAAAATCATTTGTCTGGTAAACAAGTATATAATCTCTAGTCCTTTGCAGGTACTTTAAAATATACTTTACGATAGTCCAATGTGTCCTTATCATATCCACGACAAAGCCAATATTCAGTCTCGTACATAGCATCATATACATTAAGCTTTCTATAGTCAAAAAAATAAGAAACTACTTTCATTTCCTCTATCTCCTTTGGTGTATTAGGATACATCTCCTTAGATAAAGACACTCCATGTCTAAAAGGTAGAAAACCTTTCTTGGAGTTTTGCATGCTAAAACGAGCTAGAATAGTGTCAATGTATGAAGCTTAAGATAAGCATAACATCCTTTTCTTGCGATCCCTTATAACTTTGATCCCAAGAATATGTCCAGCTTCTTCCAAGTCTTTCATAGCAAACCGATTGGATAGCCATACCCTTACATCTGACAACACTCTGACATTGTTGCCAATAAGCTAGATGTCATCTATGTATAGTATAAGAAACACCACCACATTTCTATCACTCTTCTTATATACACAAGACTCATCAGGATATTAAATAAATCCATAAGACTGGATTACCTCATCAAAATGGATGTTTCAAGATCTCGAAGCTTGTTTCAGTCCATAAATGGATCGATTGAGCTTACACACGAGATGCTATTTGCCCTTTGCAATGAATCCCTTTGGTTGCTTCATATAAATGTTTTCTTCAAGACTTCCATTAAGGAAAGCTATGTTGACATCCATTTGTCAAACCTCATAATCCATATGAGCAACAATAGATAGAAAAATCCGAATAGACTTAAGCATGACTACCCACGAAAAGGTTTCCTCATAATCGATCCATTCTTTCTAAGTATACCCTTTCGCAACAAGCCTTGCTTTAAAAGCTTCTACTTTCCCGTTTGATCCTCTTTTTCTTTTGTATACCCATTTACATCTAGTGGTTTTTACACTATTTGGTGGTTCTACAAGCTCTCAGACTTGATTAGAATCCATAGATTCTATCTCAGAGTGCATTGTCTTTTGCTAAGATATCGCATTTTTATCTTGGAGTGCTTCGTCATAAGTCCAATGATCAATTTCATGTTCACTAGGGACCAAGTCCGAAGACTCCCAAAATCATGAATCTATCAGGTTGTCTAATAATCCTCCCACTACGATGAGGTACCACCGATAATTGTATATCATTTGTGACACACGGTGCAGTTACTTGTGATATCTCATCTTGTACCGTTAGTACTAAAGAAGAAATTTCCCCCCTCATTTTCTCTAAAACAATTTTACTCATGGGCTTGTGGTTCATTACATAGTCTTCTTCTAAAATTCGGGCATTCGTGCTAATAATGACTTTCTGATCTTTAGGACTATAAAACAAACCACCTTTCGTTCCTCTAGGATGGCCCACAAACAAGCGAACTTCCATACGAGATTTTAACTTATCAGCGTCTCCCTTCAACACATGTGCTGGACTACCCGAAATCCAAATGTGCTTCAAACTAGGTGTGCACCCAATCCACAATTCTGTAGGAGTAGAAGGTACTAACTTAGAAGGTACGAAGTTCAGAATGTTCGCCTTCATTTCCAAAGTATACCCCAAATCGAATTTGGTAATTCCAAATAACTCATCATTGATTTAACCAATTCCATAAGAGTTCCATTCCTTCGTTCTGCCACACTATTTTGTTGAGGTGTACCCGGTGCAGACAATTGGGATTGAACCCAATCTTTGATAAGTAACTCCTAAACTCTTCTAAGAGGTACTTCCCACCACGATCAGATCATAGTATCTCGATACATTTACCATGATGATTCTCCACACTAGCTTCGTATCTTTTGAACTTATCAAAGCACTAAAACTTATGGCGCATCAAGTAAATGTACCCATATCTCAAATAATCATCTATAAACGATATAAAATATTTAAAACCACCTCTAGCCTGAATAGTCATAGGCCTACATAAATCAGAATAAACCAATTCCAACACTTCCTTAGCTCTATACCCCTTGGCCTTAAAAGACCTCTTGGTCATTTTTCTTTCCAAGCAAGATTCGCAGGTTAGATAGTTTTCTACTACCAATGAACCTAAAGGTCCATCGGCTATCAACCTTTGAATCCTACTTAAGTTAATATGACCCAACCTTAGATGCCAAAGATATGTTTCGTTCATTTTTGAAGATTCTTTTCTCTTATTAGAATTAGAAGATGTGTTATTAATTTATATTTGTTGTATCGTAGGAGTTATTGGATTGAGAGTATATAAATTGCCAACTAATGTATCAGAACAGATAATAACCTTATTTTTCTTGACCACAACTTTGTCATCAAAAGAAATAGAATATCCATTTAAGACTAGTTTAGAAACTAAAATTAAATTCTTTCTAAAACATGGTACGTAAAGATAATTCCTCAAAATCAAAGACTTGTTCTGATGAAAAGATAAATAAACGTCTCCCACTGCAACAACTGCTACTTTCGCAGCATTGCCCATGTATACAATAATATCACCCTCTTTTAGTTGCCTGGTTTCTTAAAATCCCTACAACGAATTACGGACATGATCAGTGGCTCTCGTATCTACACATCAGGTATCGATAGATAACACCGCAAAACATGTTTCAGCAACTAATGAAAAAGATGTACCTCTATTGTTCTCTTTTTTACGAGGATAGTCCACCTTCCAATGTCTAGGCTGTTTGCATGTGAAACACTCATCATTCGGCTTTTTCACACCACCATGTGGCCCAACCACTTGAGGTCCAACCATTTTCTTTGCCGAAACAGTTTGTTTCTTCTTCTTTTTTCCATCTTTCGGCTTAGAAGTAGAAGCATTTTTAGCAATATAAGCTTGAGCATTTTGACGAAACAGTCCTTCTGATGATTGGAGTTCCATCAAAAGTTCTGCAAACGAATACAATCTCTTGTTCATATTGTAGTTCAGGTGGAACTGCTCAAAACTCTTGGGCAACATTTGATGAACGATATTGACATGGGTTTCCTCATCGATTTCAGCTCTAAGGACATCCATCTTATTTAAATGAGCCATCATCTCGAGGATATGATCACTCACAGGTATCCCCTTAACCATAGTGGTCGTCATCAAGTTTCTCATGGCCTCCTGCCTCGTAGCCCGACTCTGATGTCCGAAGAGTTCCTTGAGATTGAGCATCATGTGATAGGCAGTAGGCAAGGTTTGATGCTAATGTTGTAGCACATTTGACATAGAAGCCAAAATGTAACACCATTCCATCTCACTTGTCTCGGCCCACTTCCTATAGCTCATTTTCTCCTCTTTGAAATGCGTCTGCTAGCGAAGTTAGTAAACTTTTTAGCACCAATAGTAAGACAACGACTTAAAGCTCCTTGTTTAGCTACCACAACTTATTGTTTTTAGCTCTAAACATCGAACATTTCAGGACAGTCCTCAAAGAGTACAAACTTGTACTCTTCAGCAGTTAGGACAATGTCTAAGTTTCATTTTCAATCAATATAGTTAGGACCAGTAAATTTGTTCTCTTTAAGAATAATATCAAGAGGATTGAAAGCCATAATGAAATCCTGAGAAATGCATAAATAAATACATAGATCCAAATATTTGAATTAAAAACTATATTGTTCCCTTAAACAATATAACTAAATTCACCAACACCTCAACACACCGTGAACTTCGTATACCATGATTGTGTGGACGTATACTAATCAAACATTTGTTAGAGGAGGTTTTACCCATTAATTTTATTATCTTGTCAAACTAACTTTATAACAAATAAAATTAATAGTTGATTTATCTTCGGCCACACAAATAACAGTAGTGACTCTGATAGAGAGGATACTATCAAATGCACCGAGTATATAACATTACTTGATACCAAGTTCATTATCTAGGATTGTGTCCATTTAGATGGAAAAGATTACACATTCCTAAATAACTTTCTATAATCATGCATAAAGGAAGTTTGATCTAGTGATTCGTAAATAAACTCATCCGATATAGAGGAATCTCGATCTCTCGATCTTCTACTCTATTTCATATCTTTTTCTCAAACATTGTGTGGTCAACGAACCTTCGAGAATGTCAATCGCCCTCTAGAAAATCAGACGTGAGATTTTTTGTATATTTTGAAGTGGCTGACTTAAGACTTATTTATAGGCTACAACAGGGACCTAGAGGAGGAATTAGGGTTAGGTCTCTTGATGGGCTTAGACGTCCTATGTTTGGCCTGAACATACAATTTAAGCCCATCAATAATAACTCGGTCCACTAAGGAGTTATTATTAAACTACCGTCTCAATCCCATATTAAATATGGGCTCTTCTTATTATGAGTGTGTTTATCTCCTTATATTTAAGATTTCAAATGTCCATTAATTAAATGAGTTGCTGATAATTTAATTAATTAACATCTAATTTCCAAGAGTAGTATTACTCAACTTTATTATCATGCCGGAATAAATTCAAATGTAGGGTTTACATGATAATCATTATGAGTTCCTCAAGAAGATATCATCATCCTAAATAATTAGAACACTGATTCCTTCTATAATCAACAACATACCATATAAACAACATTGTCTCCTAATTCGTCTATACCAAGCCATCGGGAAATCATCACTGATATGGGTACCAGTGGCTCATGAAGTAACGCAACCGGATGCCCCATCACCAGAAGGCCAGTAATACAACATACGTTATCTAGGGTGATGGTCATCTCCCCAAATGGCATGTGAAAACTGTTGGTCTCCGGATGCCAACACTCTATGAAGGCGCATATCAGATTCTTGTTTGGGTTTTTATAAGATATAAAGACCAAATCGTAGATCTTAGATTGATTCATCAGTCTCAACCAATCATCATGTTCACCTTCTAAATTCCATGACTCCATCTTCGTCGTATGACACCAAAACTTGAGCACTTCTCGTTCTTCATTAAACCAAATCTTCACAGCAATGTGAGTTTTGAAACTGGGAATCAATAGAGGGTCAATAGGCCCCCCAGAAAATACCCCCGTCAAAACCTTCTCCTCCACCTCCTTTTCAACTTCACCATATTCTTCCACACCTCCGTTGACTTCTTCACCTACAGGCAACTCATGTTGCTTGATCAGATTGTTGGTGCTTCTTCCATAATCACTAGAACTACTTCCTCTTATTGAGGATGGGGGGAATGAGGAATCTGAGGATGGATACAATAATCTGAGGCACTTGGCTCTTCGCTACAATGTTTTCTTTCAGACATCGTTGGTCGTTTCCTCCTCGAGTATATCTTATCTGCATCCAAACGATAAAAGTATATCAAAACATTTGGCTATGAAAAACACTATTATGCATGCTTAGACTTTGAAAATAAAAGGAATGTTCGACCTACTCGACCAATTCAACTGTGGCATTGACGATAAAATTCACCGAACAAATCAAATGTCTATTCTACCCATATAGTCGAACTCTCCACCCACTATTCGACCCATATAGTCGAACGCTACTCCCACTGTTCGACCATAATGGTCGAACATTTAACAACCTATTTGATCATAATGGTTGAATGTTTAACAACCTGTTTGACATACACAATCAAACATCACACCAAATATTTGACCCTAATGGTCGAACGGACCTCCTCTGGTTCGAACAGTCTTCCCATTATTTGATCCTAGTGGTCGAACAGGCTTCACAGTTTTCAAACAACCAGGTTCGAACATGGTATGTGCAGAATTGATGAAATTTATCTCCAAAATTCAATTCCCACCTTCAATTTTCCCACATGCCACTACGCATATATGTAAAATCCTATCTACATGCCTTAGTGTTTGATTTTGCACAGAAAATTTGCAACTAATATCAATTCAAACAAAGAACATGGATGGAGTTTTACTAACTAAAACAACAAAGTGAAAGGGTAAACACTAACCTTGGGAGTCCATTGTACTTGTTCGATTCTCTACGATGAAGTTTGGACGGCTTGTTCAATTTTTAGGTGTGGTCTCTCTTCTCCTCTTCTTCTCCTTCTCTAAACCCTAATGTGTTGGGGTGTGTTTGGAAGTGTGTGTTGTAGTGGGGTGTGTGTTATATTTTTTGGTCAAATATATGCAAATGGTATAATTGGAATTGTGTGGGGTGTGTTTAGAGATTAATAAAATTTAAAATTGATAATGTGGGGTGTGAATAGAAATTGGGGTGTGCTTAGAAAAGGCTGAGATGCGGATAGTCTCACCCTATTGAGAATTTCCATTTAGCATTTTAAAAGGGACAAAAAAAGCACTGATTATAATAATTAGGGTTTTCAGTAGCCACTGTTGAATGGACACAATTTCCAGGTAATTAAATTTCTTGCAACTTTTTCAAGAATTTTAATTTGTCCAACTCTTCGAAAACATTAAAATAATTTTATAGTTTTTGTGGCAATTCATTTCAGGCAGCCATGGATAACTCTTTTGAAGATGATTATGAAAGAGGTAGATTTAGAGAGTAATGAGAACGAGATAGAAGAATCAGAGATCATCAACGGAGATAAGGATCGACTCAGTGCTAGTTAACCAACTTCTTAATTTTCCACATCTTTTCGTTCTTGCCAATCAGAGACGTTGTCTCGACAACCTTTCTCTCCAGATGTTGGAATAACCTGTGGACCATTGTGTCTTCCCTCAATATCATTGATCGTATAGGCGGTGTCGTAGGTGATGATTAACTTAGATCATTTTAGCATTACTACTGGAAAGTAATATAGTGTAAGAAAAACATTGTTTCTTGTTCTTTCCCTCTTGTTTCTTTCTCCTTGGCCTTTGCCACCTCTTTTCCCATCTTTGCCCCCACGCCCTTTTGCAAGAACTCGTGATTCAAAATTCATGGAGGCCTTAGGAGGTTCAGTTCTGCTTAGCTTGGTTGGATTCTCTTGAAATTGGTTCAAGATTGGATTTTTACGACTTGTGAGCTTCTCAAGATTTGTTTGAGGTAATGGATATATGTTTTCTTGAAAAAAAAAATTCTTTGGGTGAAGTGAATTGATTATGTTGATTAAATGTTTCAATGGTACGATTTTATTTGATTGAATTTTTTTTACATTTTAGCATGTGGGATTTGAAATATTGTTGAAGTTAATTGAGGTAAAAAAAAGTGCTTTTGTTATGATAGGTGGATTGAATTTGGAATTCTTGTTGCCTTGCTTTAGATTTGGTATTACAAGTTGGAAATTAGCATTATGATTGGCAATAAGAGATAATTTATGATAATCTTCAGTTTGAAAATTACTAGGTTTAGATGAGAAGATAGGTTTTTACAAAACACATAAGCTTTTGTATGTGACATTATACTTAGTTTGGTCTTTGAATTTAGCATTCTGAGGCTGAGCTAAACCTGATCATGAGCTTTGCTATAGTTTTCTTGAATGCAATAGGGACCATAGACATATAATTTAGCTTGAAACTTGAAGTGAAATTACTTAGTATAGAGCTATATTTTCTACGGTTATCTCATCGGCATTTCCACAAACATGTGGAGGCTAACACGGAGATGATTCCACATTTCCCTTATTTACTTCAAACTTTGAATCTTAATTTGGAAATAAAAAACCCACATGGAGAATTCTTATCCACTGCAACATCATCAGCACCTAAAATGTCGAGAATTTCGTTGAAGAGTGGATAAATATCGGCAGTTTTACCAACCTTCTTGGAATTCTGAAGCGATTTTGATGGCAAATTTGAATGAGAATCCAATTGAACAACTTGAGATGCAATAATACGAGAATTTAGCAACTTTTTATAAGAATTCAAATTCAAAATTCCAACTTTAAATAGATGCCTCATTGTTGACATCAATTGCTCATTCACGAATTTTTGTAGGCAGTGGGAAGGAGCGGTGGCGCTCTGATCATTTGTGCAAAAAACGTGTTACATACTCCGCGCTTTTCTCCTTCAAAATTTTCAAGAGATCTTTTAATTTTTGTTATTAATAGTGTCTATATCCACTATTTTATAAATTAAACTACTCTGGTTTTAAATGATTTTTTTATATCTAATTTCTTTATATTCAATTAGCTAATAAAATAAGTGTTTCAGTCATTTGCTGCTTCATTTCTTTCCACC